>CM048839.1:5319834-6634830 GCA_026545765.1 Plantago major | reverse complement strand
TTAGAAGTCGCCACAGCATCCGTTGTTGGCAAACGAGATAGAATGTTAGCTATAAGATGATCAGGTAGATCACTCAAGCGATCTTTATCACATTCCATTTGAACCAGCAAGTCAACCTGCAATTTTATAATTTTTTTACAAGTGAGCATCCAGCAAAAAAGGAACACCAACACAGAGAAGTCCATAAAAAATAGCACTTGATCCTCCCGAAAAAAATTGTGTTAAATCCATATCAACTTTTGCTATAGAAGGACCAATCGTGCCTATTTATTTTTTCAATCTTTACTAATAAACGCGATTGATCTCAATATAACATTGCTCTCGATTTAACACTACCCTCCCTGAAAACCAAACACTAATGTATGAAAATCGATATATAAGGAGCCATTTTCGTTAACAACTTACAAAGAGTGCCCAAAAGCAAGAAGTTAATACACTTTCCCAGCATAAACAACAATAAAAAACAGTAGCACTTCACGAGATCAACTTTTATTATATATAAGAAGACCAATCGTGTTTATTAATTTTTTCAACTTCACTAATATAAACGCGATCCATCTCAATATAACAAACGTTAGCTCTCGATTTAACACTACCCTCCCTAAAAACCAAGCACTAATGAATGGTAAACCATATACGAGCCATTTTCGTGAGCGACGTATGCCGAAAAGCAAGAAGTTAATTAATACACTTTTCTCAGTATTAACAAGAAGAAATGCCATGTCTACATCATCTCATTAAAAATCAAGCAATCTTACTAGGCATGCTTGAAGAAGAACAGTTACATTACAGTAGTCTTGTAAATATAATGTTGGTATTTTGGGTCATAATATACTCTAAGTATACGCAGCGGAAATTTCAAAGGTTTTATAGACCAACATGATAACAGTAATTTAACGTGTTTAACATGTAAACGAACAGAAGCTTACAGTGATAGCGAATCCGATTTTTGACTGGAAGTTAGCAATTGACGTCGAAATTCCGACAATTAAATCGATCATTGCGTTCGTATGCTTCTTCGAGATCCTCTAACTCCTCTCCAAGCAAATCCCAATCTTCGTACAAATCCAGGTTGCCGGTTGTAACCTCGAACCTTGGTATCCACAGGAGTTCCTCTACCAAAGAATGCTAGGAGATTCTTCTTTTAAGATGAAAATAATGTGAAGTGTTTTCAAGACAAAATCTAATTTTGTCTTCTTCTCTTTCTCTTCATGTATTTCTCAGAAATATTATCACATGCACAAAACGTGAGAGAAGGACTAAAAAGGAAGAAGTCAAAAAAACAACCGAAAAGGAGAAGAAAAGGAGGATAATGGGGACGTGCACGTCCCCATATTCATTCTGGCGGCGTGTAAGACACGCTTGAATCTCTGGCGTGTGTTACACGCGACGCTTTTTTTTTTTTATTGCTGGGCCTTTGGCCCAGTTTTCTTCTTCCCCTTTGGCCCAATTTTCCATTTCAGTCCAGCTTTAATTATTGGACTCTAATTCTAAATTAGTCCAAGTATAACACCTCATTTTAATTGTTCAAGTCCAATTCGAACCAATTAAAATTATTCTCATATTATTTACAATAAATAATATTTATTTATTAACATCTGGTTTGGTAGAGTACTCCATATAGTGTGACCATGTACTTATATATTAATCACTAATCCAATTAGGTTCACGATGAAACTTCTAGACAATTTACCGGACAATATTAATATATAAGGACGTTTGTGAGGATATACAAACCACCTTTAACGTAAGGCTCAAATGATGGTAAGGTCCTTTCATTCACGAATACTCGAATAAATCTAGAGCTTGGTAATATGTCCGTTCCAATAATTTATTCATTTCTTTCTCAATCTTGTTAGTTGATCCTCGATCATATTCAAACACTATTTTGAATATATCGTAATGCATTGGCCAATGACTAACGATCAACCTAACTATGAGATGTAAAGTATTCTCTCCAATGTCTATTGCGAGGAATGAATCCTATCTTGGCTCAACTACTACTCCCATGTGCTTCGTGATGTGCCCAACGCATGCCGTATCTACCCCATTAGGAGTGCAAGCATTGGTCATGGTCAAAGCACACCATTTCACACATGTAGTCAGTATTGACCTCAAGTCAAAGGACTAATACATCACCTTACACACCGATACTTCCATAGACATATAAATAGAATCAACCAAATGGTTTCTCGGTGGGTCTACCAACACCCTCTAAGGTGTCCATGTATCCATCATGAATGACCAAGTCATTCGTAGTCGTGAGAGCTACTACATTCTCCAAGAATATGATGCAGATCACATGCCAATCTCTAACGTGCGTCATTGATATCCCAAATCTCAATGACACTCGATTGGGGCTATTTTAAGACTTGCGTTCTGTCATCCAAGTTCTCACACACTTGGTGATAACGTGCAGCCCATGGGAACATCTTATCGAATTATTCAAACAACTAAATAATAACTCAATAGATGCAATGCCAAATAACAATATTATAAACAATAATAAACTGAATGTGATCAAAGTACATATCATCCTCATAAATAGTTGTCTCTAGGACATACATACTTTCAATCTCCCACTTGGCCTAGAGCCAACCACCCATATGTCTAACACCTATGTTTTCGTAATGTCTAACATGTTTCACCGAGCTCAAAGCTTTGGTGAAAGGGTCAGCCACATTATCCTCAGTTGGGACACGTTCTATAGATACTTCTCCTCTAGCTACCAATTCTCTAATGACATGGTATTTCCTAGGTACATGCTTGTTCCTGTTGGTGGATCTTGGTTCCTTTGCTGTCAGGCAATGTTTGTTGTCACAAGCAGACTTTTATCGTCCAACATTAGATACTACTCCTAGTTCCTCGAGGAACTCAGACATCGAACTGCCTCCTTTGCGCTCGATGCAAAGAATGTATTTCGGACTCGGTCGCAGAATCGGCAATAGTTGCTTGCAACTCTTCCACCGACAGCCCACCATCGAAAGTACAAACACATACCCAGTTGTGATTTGTAATCATCCGGATCGATTGAAACCGCATCGACATACCCAGATGCCATCATCACGCCCACCATACACGTAAAGTGATCCTTAGTTCGCCTAAGATACTTAAGGATCGTCTTAACAGCAGTCCAGTGTTTAAAACCTGGATTCTTCTGGTGACGACAAGTGATACTAAGCGCGAAAGCCACATCTGGCCTAGTGCAATTCATGGCATACATGATAGATCCAATTGCGATGCATATGGAATCTTCTTCATGTTTTCAATTTCTTCTTGATTGAAGGACTATCCTTTCTTGTAACTACGCCATGACTTGCAGCAAGAATCCTTCGATTCTTCCATTCTATAACGCCTCATCATCTTGTCAATATAGGTGGATCGTGATAGCCCTAACATCCCGTCACCCTATCCCTATGGATCTTGATGCCAAGTATGTAACAGGCTTCACCCAAATCCTTCATTAAGAAGGTTTTGGACAACCAATCTTTTACTGACTGTAAGAGGGGAATATTGTTTCCCATGATTAGAATGTCATCCACATATATAACCATGAAAACAATTCCTTCGTCACTGCGTTTTATATAAACGCATGGATCTTCCATACTTCTGACGAAGTCAAACGATTTGACAGCTTCGTCAAAACGGATATTCCAGCTCCTAGAGGCTTGCTTTAGTCCATATATGGACCTTTGAAGCTTGCATACTGACTTGGGATTTGACTTGGATATGAAACCCTCAGGTTGTATCATATACACCTCCTCATCTAGGTTTCCATTTAGGAAAGCGGTTTTCACATCCATTTGCCAAATCTCATAATCATGATATGCAGCTATAGCAAGTAAAATCCGTATAGACTTGATTTTAGCAACTGGCGAAAAGGTTTCATCATAATCAATACCTTGTCTTTGATTATAGCCTTTTGCCACTAACCTAGCCTTTGTTTCAGATTTGTATCTTGCCGGCATCGGTTTTCCTCTTGAAAACCCATTTGCATCCAATGGGTCTAACCCCGTTTGGCAATTCAACCAAGTTCCAAACTTGATTATGATACATTGAGTCTATTTCAGATTTCATGGCTTCTTGCCACCTCTCCGAGTCAGTGTCCAACATTGCCTCGGTGTAGGTCTTAGGGTCATTTAGATCAGGTGAATCTACGACATCATCCTCATGATTCTCCAAGAGTAGATTTAACCTATCCTTCGGTCCAACTCTTTCCCTTTCTGACCTACGAACTGCGACTACTTGTTCGGGTATAACCCGCCCCCTTCTTTTTCTCTGTGGCACAACTACTAGCGTTTGTTCTCGTTCTTCATTCTGATCGTGTTGAGGTTCTTGAGTGTCAGGCTGTCCTACACTCGGAGCTATCTCAGGGGCGTTGTCCAAGACTGGCTCTTGAGATGGCGGCAAGTTGGTTTCCACAACCGATCCTGCCGGTGATGCAAGAGGAACTTGTGGTCGCAGAGCATTTTCTGTCAGCTCCCTTGGCTGTAAGATGTCCACCCAGTGACATGCTTCCAGCATACGCACCTCCTACTGCTCCCACTGAATCGTTGTCAATTCCATTTGACAACTCTTCAACCTCAATGTTATTTTGTGGTTCTTGAATTTCTTCAAGTTCTATTCTATTGCGATTTTGTTCCTTGAAGACATAGTCGTCTTCCAGAAAAGTCGCATTCCTAGAAACGATGATCTTGTGTTCATCGCGAGAATAGAAATAGTAACCTCTGGTTTCCCTGGGATAACCAACGAAATAACACTTTTCACTTTTCGATTGCAACTTGCCAGTGAGCATTTTCTTTACATATGCCGGACAACCCCAGGTCCGCATGTGTGAAAGAGCAGGCCTCTTACCATGCCATAACTCATATGGTGTTGTTTAATCGACTTTGATGGAACACGATTCAGAATGTAAATTGAATTTTGTAATGCATATCCCCATAAGAATGTTGGAAGAGTCGAGAAGCTCATCATGGACCTTATCATGTCTAACAAAGTTCGATTCCTCCTTCCCGAAACTCCATTCATTTGTGGTGTTCCAGGAGGTGTCCATTGAGATCGAATCCCATTTTCTTTTAAGTAATCTGTAAACTCTTTTCTCAAGTATTCTCCTCCTCGATCTGATCGTAGAGTTTTGATACTTGCTTCGAGTTGTTTTTCTACTTCATTCTTATACTCCTTAAACTTCTCAAAGGCTTCAGATTTATGCTTCATAAGATATACATGCCCAAATCTAGAGAAGTCGTCGGTAAAAGTTATGAAGTATGAAAAACCTCCCCTAGCTTGAGTTGCAAAAGGTCCACATACATCAGTATGGACTAACTCAAGTACCTTCTCGGCTCTTACTCCCTTTCCTAGAAGGGATTTATTGGTCATCTTTCCTTTGAGACATGATTCACAGTCTCCATATGATTCAAAATCAAATGAAGTTAAATAGTCTAACTTATTTAATCGTGCAATTCGTGTCTCATTAATGTGACCAAGTCTACAATGCCATAAGTAGGTAGGATTCTTAGCATTACTTAATTTTGGCCTTTTGTTTTGCATATGAAATATATTATGTCTACAATCAAGCAAATATAAACCATTCACAAGAGGGGCAATTCCATGAGAAATTTCATTATGCAAAACGTAACAATTACTATTTGCAATACGGAAGGAAAAACCCATAAGATTGTCTAACACAGGAATGGAAATAATATTTCTAATGATTGAAGGAACAAAGTAACAATTACTGAGTTCTAAAGTAAATCCAGGGTAAGTCTAATCTATAAGTTCCTACACGTCAAGACAACTCTTGCTCCATTTCCCACGCGTGGTCGACTTCCCCCTGGTCTAACTTGGTCACTTAGGCCACGCACATTATTACAAATGTGTGAGCCACATGCTGTATCTAATACCCAACAGTTAGAATTACTTATAGACATATTTATCTCAATGACAAACATACCTTTGTTGGAGTCGGATGCACCATGCATCAAAGCTCCATCGGCCTTTGCCTTATCGCAATCCCTTTTCCAATGCCCCTTCTGCTTACAGTAGAGGCATGCATCCTTTGGTAACTTAGGCTGCTTTCGAACTCCACCCTTAGACTTAAGAGTTTGAGGCTTTGGTCCAACCTTAGCCTTCTTCTTCTTATTGAACTTGTTGTTGGAACCATTCCTTTTAGCACTAGTGTTCGAAGAAGATCCCACTATGAGAATACTCTTTCCTTTACTTATGGTCTGACCATAAGTTTTCAAAGATGTTGTGGAGCTCGTAATGTCACCTCCTTGGCATTCATGTTATAGTTCACAATGAACGTGGAGTATGAATCCGGGAGTGACTGGAGAATGAAAATGGCAGACACATGGTTCTCAAATTTGATGCCGACAGTTGCCAGCTTTTCAATGATTCCAATCATTTTGAGAACATGGTCTGACACATTTCCACCTTCCTGTAGCCTGCATCGCAAGAGCTCTCTAAGCAAGTCAAACTCGAGACTCTTAGATTGAGAGTCAAAGAGGCTCTTGAGATGATCCAACATCTCATAAGGCATCATCTTTTCATGTTGCCTTTGCAGCTCCATGCTCATGGAAGCGAGCATCACAGACTGGACATTACCAGCATCATCAACATGCTTTTGACGAGGAGCCTCATCATAGTTAGCAAGTTCAAGAAGACATCGGTCTAACCGGATAAAGTGTCCAACACATATTCAACCTTTTCTTGTCTGAGAACCAAACGCACATTCCGGATCCAATCCAGGAAGTTTGGCCCAGTCAGAATGTGCTTCTCCAAGATGCTTTTGATGGACAAATTAGACATTTTTCTGGACATAGAGAAGTAAATATAAACTGGAATTAATACTAAGTTAAAATTCTATGATCACAATCAATAACTAAATATACATGGACTTCAGTAATATTTAGCTCCCACTATTTTCACATACTCAACGACCCCATATGAAGAGCACGGACTTATATCAAATACAGTCATAGTGGCCAAGATCCGCATTCCCACTATTACAACCCCAGCTAGGGCTGAACCGCTGTAATAGTTGAACCGGTAGGTCTCCAAACCAATTGCTCAAAGCAACTCTTGGTTGATCAAACCAAGTTTGACCGACGTCCTTAAACTATTCCGACGCTAGGGCGACAAGACATAGCCAAGTAAGTCATAACCATCATGCGATGCACGCATCTATGAATGGGACTTCGTAGAAACGGAGCAAACACTAGGTGTAAATACTCTCGAACGAAAAGGGTCAATACACCATTCAATTATGATGGGTGACGTCGTTCAGACCTAGTCCGAGACTTAAATTTAATTGGGGAACATTTAAATTATTCGTATGACCAAGATCCAGAATTATACAACATGTAATGGGCGCCGCCTACCCAGTCATGCAACACGCGGACTACCAAGTAATGAGCGCCGCCTACTCATACATGCATTAACGCGGTCCGACACATAATGGGCGCCTACCAAGAATTCAAAACGCGGACTCTATTGCTACTTTAAAGTAAAGCAATTCACGTAGACAATCAAACGTACAATAACATAATCAAATGTCAGATAAAGAATGCATTGTTAAGTTTCTAAAACCTTAAGGTGTCTCTAAACAATTAATCAATCTTCAAAAGATTAATTAATCCCCTTTTAAAATTTTCATAAACAATTTATGAGCTATTTTAAAGTTTCTAAAACTTTTGGGGCCTTTTTATAATTTCCAGAATTTTAAAATAAATTTTCTAAAAGTTTCTGGGGCAAATTCTAAATTTTATAAAATTCTGCGCTCAATTGCAATAACAGGAGAATTTTGTACCTAGTTGAAAAATTCAGCAAGTACTGCATTCAATTGATATAAACAGAATCTTTTGTACCTATATGTAAGAAACTGAAGTGAATGTATCTTTCAGTAAATTATCATATTTGTCAAATTTCATTCCAAGTCCCTGGGACTTTCCAGTTTCTTACCAACTGCCCAAAACCTTTCAAATGTTAATTTCAGTCCCTGTAATTTTCTAAAAATTACGAATAACCCCATCATCTTCTCAAACACAAGGGCTTCGAGTTTTCAAAAACCTCAAACAAGTCCCTGTACTTTGAAAACGAATTCCAAATTCCAAAAATCGATTTCTAACACCTTTCAAGCCAAACCAAGATCAAATCTGAGTTATTATCATCATCAATTGATCATATAAACAACAATAGATCGAATCTAACAGGATTTAATTTGAATCGAAAAATTGATGAAGTGTACTTTCTCATTATTCAAACCCATCCTTCATACTAGATCAAATCTAGAGGTCCTTCAATTCACCAACAAGGTCCGGGATACGAGTCGTGGGGTTGTGGAACGAGGAGAGCTCGCGAAGCTCCTTCAACCGCCATTAATGGCGGATTCCGGAGCTTCTTGGGCTCTCTACTTCCTTAGCCACATTTCGAGTCCGTTAACGAAGAGGTGGTAGAAGGAGGGATAGTGGTGGTTGATGATGCCAGGGACCAAAAAACAGAAACAAGGCAGGTTTGTTAATCTTCTGTTCTTCCAAGAACAGTTGGAATTTTATTATTCTGGAAATACAATTATTGTATATGTATTCTTTATCTCCAAACAAATCAAACATAGGAAGAACACGTAAATTACTGTTAAATCAGTCAAATCGATACCATTGGTATTTTGGGTCATAATATACTCTAAGTATAATGAAATTTCAAAGGTTTTATATGCGTGATAACAATGAATTTAACGTGTTTAACGTAAACGAATGTGTTACAGGTGATAGCGAATCCGATTTTGACCGGAAGTTAGCAATTGAACAAGAAATTCCAAAGAATTCGATCGATCATTCGTCATGTATGCTTCTTGAGATCCTCTAACCTCTCCAAGCAAATCCCATCTTGACAAATCCAGGTTACGGTTGTAACGCCGAACCTGGTATCCACAGTGAGTTCTCTACCAAAGAATCTTTGGAGATTCTTCTTTTAAGATGAAAATAATGTGAAGTGTTTTCAAGACAAAATCTAATTTTGTCTTCTTCTGTTTTCTCTCTGTTTCTGTGTATTTCTCTGAGAAATATTATCACAATAGACAAAACGTGAGAGAAGGACTAAAAAGGAAGAAGTCAAAAAAAAACAACCGAAAAGGGAGAAGAAAAGGGGAGTGATAATGGGGACGTGCAACACGTCCCCATATTCACCTCTGGCGTGTAATACACGCCAGAATTAATCTCTGTGTGTTACACGCTACCGACGTTTGGGCCTTTGGCCCGCTTTTCTTCTTCCTTTGGCCCAATTTCCATTTCACCAAATTTTAATTATTTGACTAATTCTAAATTACCCAAGATAACACCTCATTTTAATTGTTTCAAGTCAATTAACCAATTAAAATTATTCTCATATTATTTACAATAAATAATATTTATTTATTAACATCTACGGTTTGGAAGATTTCCATATATAGTGTCCATGTACTTATATATTAATCACTAATCCATTAGGTCACGATGAAACTCCTAGACAATTTCTGGACAATATTAATATATAAGGGCGTTTGTGAGGATATACAAACCACCTTTAACGTAAGGCTCAAATGATGGTAAGGTCCTTTCATTCACGAATCTTCGAATAAATCTGTAGCTTGGTAATATGTCCGCTCCAATAATTTATTCATTTCTTTCTCAATCTTGTTAGTTGATCCTCGATCATATTCAAACACTATTTTGAATATATCGTAATGCATCGCAATGACTAACGATCAACCTAACTATGAGATGTAAAGTATTCTCCAATGTCTATCATGGGAATGAATCCTATCTTGGCTAACTATTCCCATTGTCGTGATGTACCCAACGACGCAGTATCTACCCCATTAGGAGTGCAAGCATTGGTCATGGTCAAAGCACACCATTTCACACATGTAGTCGATTTAACCTCAAAGCGACTAATACATCACCCACACAATACTTCCATAGATATAAATAGAATCAACCAAATGGTTTCTATGGTCTACCAACACCCTCTAAGGTGTCATGTATCCATCATGAATGACCAAGTCATTCAGTGATGAGAGCTACTACATTCTCCAAGAATATGATGCAGATCACATGCCAATCTCTAACGTCGTCGTTGATATCCCAAATCTCAATGACACTGATCGCTATTTTAAGACTTATGCGTTATCCAAGTTCTCACACACTTGGTGATAACGTCAATTTACGAACATCTTATCGAATTATTCAAACAACTAAATAATAACTCAATAGATGCAATGCCAAATAACAATATTATAAACAATAATAAACTGAATGTGATCAAAGTACATATCATCCTCATAAATAGTTGTCTCTAGGACATACATACTTTCATATAAATTACCCTGGCCTATAATTTAACAACAATAGTCAGTACACTTGACAAACAAGAAATGGAAACCGATGATCAATAAAGGTGTAATCTTGCAGCAGCAAACCTTAACTGCATTCTAAGGAAACGATTTGGGTTTAACAAATTTCACAAAATTGGAGAAGCAGAGAAAAATCGAGGTCGAAAAAAAAAACTTACCCAGAAATGAAATGATAGGAAGCCGCAAATTTGACCGAGCAGGGTGTGGATGATGAGTCTGAAGAACTTAGAAAAGGAGATGAAATGAGCAGTTGAAGAAGACGATGTGAAAATGGGATTTTCCGAATTCTAAAATGGAAATTTCACCATTCCATAGCTCGCTCACCTGCAACTAATTTCACTATAAGCTCATGTAGGCTAGCTAGGTAAGCAGTTTAGCCCTCGCTTTTCATTTCCACAATATTCTTTTATGAGTTCACTAATAAAAAATTGGGCGAATTACATAGTACCCCTTAAATTCGAGCCAATTACAGATTGACATCCAAGTTCAAAATCTATATTTTGAATTGACCAACTAAAATTTAAATGTAAAAAAAATGAATTTGACTCAATTGCAATTTACAAGTTTCATTTTACTACACATTATACCCAAATAATTTTATAACTTACAAAAATAGTCCAAAAATTTTCAAGTAGCCCCAATAATTTCATAACTAACATAATAGTCCACAAAATAATTTTTTTTTCCGAATACACCCTCATCCCGATCACCTTGCCGGCCGAAGCTCCGACAGATAGCTTCCGTGACAGAGCTTCCATGGCGGAAGCTTCCACCATGGAAGCCGGATCTGGAGCTCCAGATCGGAGCTTCCATGGCGGAAGCTCAGAGCTTCCTGCTCCAGATCCGGTGGGGAAGAAGATAGTGTTGTGAGTTGTGAGTTGTGGCGGTGGGGAAGAAGATGGTTGGTTGTGGTTGGAGGAGATGGTGGTTGGAAGTGGTAGGGAAGAATGAGGTGGTGGAGTGGTGGGGAATAAGAAGGGTATAAATTTTAATAAGTAAATTTTTTGGGGTCTTTTTAATAAGAAATTGAAAGTGTTGGGGGTATTTTGGAATAAATAAAATTAATGTAATTATTGAATTATAAAGAAAAGATAAAATAGGTGAAAAAGTTGACTTTTGGGTTTGGATGTAATTTTCAAATTAGGTCTTTGTTAATTTTGGACGAATCTGTAATAGACGCCAATTTAGGGGTGAATGTGAAAAGGGGGTATATTTAAGGGGTGGTTTTTGTAATTTTCCCTAAAAAATTCATTACGTGAACGCATAGATTCTAAATCGACTAGCTGATCAGCTAGTTGGTTGAGAAATTAAGCAAGTTAGCTTTCTCTTAAAAAACCACTTATCTTTTTATTCCACAAATATTTCTGAGCTAAAAATAAATAAATAGAAATATACAATTGTTATTATATTTGTCTATTTTTAATTCATCCAACTTTATTTGAAATGCACACATGTATACATAACATTTATAACCGATTTTTTCTTATTAAGTTAAAATGATCACCAATATTTCTTTTAACTTCTGATAATTTTTTATGATATAATTAAAGTAGCGGTGCAAAGTCATTGAGTATATAGTATTCGAATAATGAGATTTAAAAAAATGTGATGTATTATTATTTGAAAAAATATAGACTAATAATACAATGAAAAAGTTTAAAATAAAAATAAGAGTTATACCCTTATATGTCATTTTACAAAATACTATTTAGCTTATCAGTTAATATGCTAAACACCTACATCAAAATCAGTTAGCTTATCAGTTAGTTTACCAGCTAGCTTATCAACTACTTAATCGACTACCGGCTAACTTTTCAGCTAGTTTTACCAACCAGAGCCTATGTAGGCTAGCTAGATACAATAAACGAAACTTCATCCGGTTAAACGTGTCTCACTTATTTTCGACATTGTTTTTAATAAATCGAAGTTATTGTTTGGTAGTATAATGTAAAAAATGTGAGAGTAAAAATTTAAGAGTTTTATATTAGTTTTATGAGTTTCAATTCTCCACTAAGTGCTCTCTAACAATTTAAATGATAAAATAAATGCCAGAGTATAAAAGATATGAGATAGAAATGTAAATAATTGAAAGAAGTAGGAGAGATCTAAAATAAAAAATTATATTTGTTGATATTTTTAGAATGCGTCAATCGAAACAGGACATCCATAAAATATAAGGAGTCACATTTAGCGGGACGGATATATAGTTTATGATTATGAGTATTACCGTTATACTTAAAAATAAAAATAAACTAAAAATATTCACTCATAAAACACTATTTGAGTATTTATGTAAACAAAAAGTTTCATAAGAGACGGTATCTAGATAATTTATCAAGAGATGACCTATGTTATTAATAAAACCGTCCATGTTATTAATCAAAACGTCTATGTTGTTAACTAAATAAATCTTGTTGTAGTATGAAAGAGCACAAATGTTGAGAGCATAGGTGTTTTGATTAATAGCATCAATGATTTTATTGATATTATAGGTCCGTCCTAGATAAATTATCTATAGATTGTTTCTCAGAAGACTTAATCTTATTTAAATATAACATTAATATTTTCACTTAAAAACATTCGGTCCTTCCCTCCGATCCTCGCCAATGTGTATTCCTTTCAAAACTTTATGTTTAACTAATAATTACTTCCTCGAAAAAGAGTTTTCAACTAGCCAACTAACTTTATGTGATGCATTGTATTTGCAGGGAGGTGATGCCGTTGCGGAAGTTATATATCGAGAAGCAAACTTAGCAGTTGATCTTTTGGCTAGGATTGCAAGTTCTCGTTTTTGGCTTGAAGTAGATCCCCCTTTTCCTACTCATGTACCCCTTAGGATGATGTCTAGGGTTTGGTTAGCTACTCCTCAGTGGCTTTTGGTGTGTATGTACAAAGAACTTGAGGGTACAACTAGAGATGTTGTTACTCCTCCGTACCATGCCTTGTATGATATTTTGTGTGTGTGAATAAAAGATCTACTTCTTCTTTAAAAAAAAAAAAAAACTAGCCAACCAACTTTAATTTTCAATACCAAGTAATCTTAAATAGAAATGGTGAAATATTAAAACAAATCGATGGCAATTTATACTTAACTTACCATTGAATTAAATACTAGTTTTAAAAATAAACTCATGCAATAAATAAATTTATATCCTACACCATTGACCCACAGACAAAAAACTGTAGGGCCTAATATCGGTATTATATGTAGTCCAGCCATCTGGTATCTATATTATATACCCATTTTTTGTGTAAAATTTGTTACCAAGTATGATTTGCAATCTATCAAGTATTCAAGTGTATGGACGTAGAGTACTCATCCAATCGGCCATGGGGACTTTGTGGTTTAGCCATGGACGAAGCTTGGTGGTTAAATAGACATTCATATTATGGCTAAAGGAGCAAGAATGGCTGCAGATTATGTTGGGAGAGGTTCTTTTTTTGCCTAAACTCAACTATGATAACCCCACACCTTCCCTTCAGTCTTTTCGGTTTCTGTTTTTCGTGGTGTTTTTCCGGTTGTATTGATGGCTTCTTTCATCCACAGACAGAGTTAGCCGTCTCCTATCATCGTCCATGGGCTTAAAGCTACGAAGGGGTCGGACCAGCCTTAGCTTAAGTAATGGAGATCTTTGATTTATGTGCACTTGAAGATGTAAAGATCAATCATGGAGTCTACAAAAGATCTCTAATCTACTACTACTACTACTACTTTGTATCTATGGCAGTAAAAGCTTATCCATAACACTTAACAGTTACTAATATGACAGTTCATATACCAGAAGTAAGACCCTGCACCCTTGTTCAAGAACTAGACAACTAATATCATCGACATGAACCTGTCAAGATGAGACATTCGATTTCATCCAAACTTGCACTACGTATAACAGTCGACACAATATCACCAAACTTCATTAGGCCAACTAGAAAGATATACCAAAAGTTAGACGCTGCATCCCAGTTACAGAACTAGACACTTCATTAGCAGAAACATCTCAAAATAAGGCAGACTAGAAAGATATACCAAAAGTTAGACATTGCATCCAAGTTAAGGAACTAGACATCTAAAATCATTAACAAGCAAACACTACATGCAGTACCGTTGTTACTAGACAGCTACCAGATCCCAGTAAGGCAACGAGCTCCTTCCATTTACGTCTGCTCTTGGGTTTCAACATATATGATTACATTGGTTGAAGCTTTTGGGCATGCCGATAACTGCCCCATGATATCATCCTCACGCTGATCACCACTTATCAGGTATCGAAACCTCTTCAGTTGTGCACCAGTTCCCAACAGAAACTTTGCTAGATCAATCGCCTCAGGCACATGACTCTCTGAAAGAATACAGAACTCTATTTCATCAAGTTCATTCTTAAGGTATGATGATACTTCAGACACCATGGTATCATAGTCATAAATCATCCATTCTCCCTGGTACAAAATGGGGGGGGGGGGGGGGGGGGGGGGAATTTTTAAACGTGCCTTGCACCAAATTATTGAAAAGCTTTAATAAAATCTCAGTACTATAAAGTGAAGTAGGACTGTCGGAGTATGTTTTACCGTGTCTATGACTAGAGATTTCAGTAAAGGGGCGACATAAAGTAGCTCAAATAGATCGTCTGTGTGACCACCAAGGTAATTATAATCATCAGAGCACAGAACAAGTCTTCCTAGCTTCTGGAAAATTGAAAGAGGAGATCCTTCTGGATTGTCCAGAACAGCCTTCAGAAAGATCAGAGCAAAACAAGTGCATTACAGAATGAAAGTGTTAATATAAATAAGTACGGCAAATCTTCATTACAAACGAGGACGTTAGTTGGTAAACCTGGAACAACCAAATGAAATAGTTTCGTTGAATCACATATACTTACAAAGTGTGAAAATCAGATGCCACGTTTATTTAAACCAAGGTTTTTAAGGAACTCCAACACAGTCAATATTCGCTCGCTCAGGCCAACCTTTGGAGAGCAGACTTGGAGAAATCATAAGATAATTTACAAACAAACCAATAGCAATATCACTGGACAAAGTGAGCATACAACTAACCTCAGCCAGGAAAAACGATAACATCAGATCCTCTACAGATGATGAGAGTGCTTCCAACAGAATTATAGCCCGCAAACCACTATATAAGATACTTCCCTCGTAATCTCTCATATCCACACTACTGTCAAGAGTGGCGGAAGCAACTGTTGATTCAGTTAGAATAATGTTTTCCTGACAACGACGAGAACAGAACTTTTCAAGCTTGGCACCAAAAATATTTATTGTGTAGTCATGATGAATTTCCAATTCAGTGGTACAGGATATGAAACTTTTCAGCACAGGAGCATGGATTTCCACTGTAGTCGCAGTCCAGTAACAATTTTGCAGAAAGATCTCTTCTGTGGCAGGAAGAGTGAATGTCCAAGTTCTGGTATTAGAATTCTCATTGAATATATGAACAAATTGAAGGTTTAAGCTCATAAGGTTGGGAAAGTGATTCTTAGTAGGAATAGTCCATGTGAGCATATCTAAGCTCAAGTTTCTCAATGAACCAGTATTCAAAAGGCGGTCGTGCAAGACAAAATCCACATGATTGTCCGACAGCTTCCTTGGCTCTCTCGAGTAAATGTAGTTCCTCCATGATGTAAATGAAAGTCTCAATTGGATACCTCTGGGATTCTGTATATTCAGAAGTACTTTTCTCAGAAACTCAAGAAACATTGCCTTATCATCTTGGGGGTTCAGCAATAAATCATCGATATAGGGACTCAGTTTTGAATCATCGATATCAACATTATAAATTGACAATCTTTGGATAAAACAGAAGTCGCCACAGCATCAGTTGTTGGCAAACGAGATGGAATGTTAGCTATGAAATGATCAGGTAGATCACTCAAGCAATCTTCATCACATTCCATTTGAACCAACAAATCAACCTATAATTTTACAAGTGCAAGCATCAGACCAACCAACTATCCTTCTTTCTTTGCTGAATCCAGCAAAGAAGGAACATCAACAAAGAGAACTTCATAAAAAAAACAAAAGTGCCATGTCTATATCATCTCATAAAAAATCAAGCAATCATACTAGTAGCACCTGATAACTAGAATCAAATAGGGTAAATACCTAGTATTCAACTAATTAGTAATGCAATAAGAAACACCAGGCAGCTGATCTTTGACAGGATGTGGAAGCAACTCATCTTGTTTCTCTTCTATTCTCTTTTCTCCTCAATTTCTCTACTCACTCACTCTAAAAGTCTAAAACCAAACAGACCCACAATTTTACTCAACTCAAAACCCCCTAAAACAAAACAACCAACCAAACTTCTTACAAGAAATTGCAGAAAGATCCAATCTTTTCAACTCTATTGCTCATCTGGAAATAGAACAAAGCGACCCATGTAACTAACTGGAAACATATGAAGAAAGTAATAGTCCTGCAGCAGCATAGGGTAAAAACTAAAAACCATGTAACTAAGAACAATTACATTACAGTAGTAGTAGTCTTATAAATAATTAACTGCCCTGGCCTCATTTAACAACACTAGTCCATTTTGGAGACTGGAATTGGAAACATATGAAGAAAGTAAATAGTATAACTAGGGTTGAGCATCGAATTAAAAAAAAGAAGAGTAGATAAAGCCATGGTTTATGAATAGGCATCAAATCGTATTGGAGCAGGTTCATTGCATCGACCAGTAAAATCCGGATCGGATCAGGCTGGACCCATTTTGACCCTACTGAGTGTTGATAAAAAATAAAAAAAAGGGCTAATTTAATAATTAGTTACTGCATACACAACAAAACTCAAAAACAAATAATTAATCTGCTGGAATTTAAACAACACCATTAAATTGATTCCACCCAAATAACTAGGTAGTACCTAGTTATTAGCACATGCACATTATTTATCATTTCAAATTTCAGGAATTACTACACTAGCAGTCTAGCACACTTATTTGGATAAGTTGGAATTTATAAATATTATATTCTTTTCACTTTGTCCGAGCCGTTCCGGTTGGACCGAATTTTTCTGGGTTTTGACCCAACCCGACCCGAAACCCGAATTTTGGCAAAACAGAAACCCGAAACCCAGACAAAAAAAAATGAATCAGTCCGGATCAGAGTAAAATTCGAGTCCGGTCCACTGATGCTCAGCCCTAAGTCTAACAGCAGCATAGGGTAAAAACCATGTAAATAGGGCATGCTTGAAGAACAAATACATTACAGTAGTCTTGTAAATAATTTTAAGAACAAGTACATTACAGTATCTTACGCAGAAATGAAATGACAGGAAGCTGCAAATCTGATCGATTGGATGATGAGTCTGAAGTACTCAGGAAAAGAGATGAAATGAGCAATTGAAAAAGAGAAGAAGAAATGAAAATGAACTTTTAGAATTCCGATTATAATTAATTAAATGCCAATCTCACACTTCCATAGCACGCTTCAGACCATTAATTTCGATAGGGTACCTACTTAAAACTGACAGCTCGAGCACTGTTGATGCCAGGGTATTTGCGCAGTTTTTCCAATGCTTCAACTTTACCACTAATGACTTTGTTAATTTCTTTCCACATCTGGTTTAATAATGACTACTCCATTGATATAAAACCAGTCGAGCCGAGCTCGTTAACAAAACGAGTTTTCCGGCTCGAACTTCAGTTATGATAAGTAGGCTCGAGCTTGGCTAATTTGGTTCGAGCTTTAGTCGAACTCGAGCCGAGCTAGTCTGGCAAACGGGTAGAACATGTTAGATCCGAGCAGGATCAATTCGGATCGAAGGATTGTTCTGTGATGAAAATGGACAATGGATATATCAAATGATGGAAAGGGAGTATGAGTACTAAATCGATGAAAATGGACATCGATAAATATATCAAATATCTTTCTTTGCATATAATTAGTAGTATATTATTAAAATCGAATCCATTTTATTTATATAACTCACTGTTGTCTAGGTAAGAATTTATGTGTGAAAATGTAATGCTAGAATGAAACAGATATTGGGTTGTATTCAAAACAACCAGAGTTATGAAATCCAGAAGAGCCTCTTACAACAATGTGGCAAACACATGAAACTGAACAAATCACACACATTGCAAACTGAGAAATGGAAAGGTGCAACTTGAAAATCATAGGTGCTTTCATCTAGAGAAGGATAGTTATGATTGCCCAAGCCGGATAGACGAAAAGGAGGAGAATCCCAATAGAGTTTGATATCCCATTGCTCTTCGTGAACGAATTCCTGAACCCACCCGATGCTCGAATGTGTTCTTGCAACAGATAACATCCAATAGCCAAGCAAATGAGGGTTCCCCAAATGCTTCCCCTAATTGTATCCGCGAAGAAACCAGGAGCCACGACAAGTAGAAGGATCAGAGACGCCGGCATGTCCAGATAGTCTGCATTCGTATGTATTTATTACACATTGTAAGCAGGCAGGTTAAACATTATAGAATGGATGAATAAATCAAGCGAAGGTAGCGATTACCTGGAAAGTGGCGTGGGAAGAATAGCCTTAGCACAACCGCGACGATAGCGATCCACTTTCCAATCTCACCTCTGTACCATTTTTTCACATGAAAATTTGAAGCGAGGAAATGAAATGTTCGAAAAAGACATTTTTTAGGACAAGGATGATGATTACCTCAGCAACTTGAATAGGAATGAAGGGAGACACAGAAAGATATAAGGGATCAAGAGGGATGTAAGAATGTTGGTTTTCCAATTCGTACGGTCCAAGACCAGCAAGTAACTGCAGATGGACAAACAAGTTCATTAATTTTTTTACCAATAGATTGGCCTCTGTTGTCACTCTTCAAGACACTAAAAGCCACAGCGTCCGATTTGTAACATATAGATTTAAACCAACGGCACAAAAGACAATGAATAGCCCATTTGCACCTTGAATTATTGCACCTTTATCCTGTTTCCTAATTCCTATCCTAAGCAAAACTAAAGGCTAATTTACAGGTTTCTAAAACCACAGGTTTTGTTAGATTCCAGATACTGCAAGTACATTGAAAATTCGTAACCACAAAGTCTGTCATTTACTTGATCATAAGCACACACATAACAGCCCTTGCCAGTAAAGTCATGTATTGTTCATCACATTTTTTTCAAGAAAAAAGAGCAAAAATGGAAATTTTAGCTTCTTAGAATTAGGCCTTAAAAAGGCTCATGTATTGTTCATCTGCATTGCAATCAAATTACATAAATTTCAAGAAGAATAGCTTAGTTGCATATTTCAACTTCACTTAACTACACTGATGCACAAAGTGACAAGAACCAGTTGAACTTAAAGAATGAAAGAAGTCAATCTCAACTAAAACCTCAGACTTGACCTGTGAATTGATCTATTTATTAGCAATATCTAACATTGAATATGTACATTCCAGATCTGGCAGTTCAATGACAAACTTTAAACTATATTTAATCAAAACTGGTCCAAAACCAGACAACCAATACATTATCATTTTCTTCTGTGCCCAATACACTTCTAATCACAAACGGTGTGATACCTATGTGAAATCACACGTGTATTCGACACACTAACCTTTGTGAGTATAAACTTACGGTATCCATAAAAAGTAATCAAGCTCTTAACTAAACCAAAAAACAAGAAGATCAACCAAAAAGGTAAAAGAAAATACTTACATAGCAGCAAAAGAAGCAACCCATTTGAGAAAAGAAGTCCCAAATCCAAGCCCACCAAGCTTAACAGCATGATTAGCCAATTTCTTGACTGCATTACCAATTTCCTTGAAATCAGACTTGATCAGTTCATTAGAATCTGCTGCAATATCAGTCTTCATTGCCAAATAACTCTTCTTTCCTCCAATCATTTTATCCATGATTAGTTTCAGACTGTAGCAAATAATTCAATTAGAAAGATGGGATTTTTATCAGTGATGAGTGAGTATTAAATAGGGCAGTTATAGATGATAAGTGTTAGATGCAAAGTCAAGATGAAAGAGTGAGCTGTTCACTTTGGGACAAGGAGAATAAATGATTTGTTGCCACGTAGAGATTTATAAATTATTGATTGGCTAATGTCGGTCTTTACTTTTCGTACCTACATGTTTCTGTTCTTCACTTTTCTTCCCCATAATACATTATCATATGCAATAAAACCCATTTGGAACTGTGAAATTTTGTTGAGAAGATCATCAATTTATTTATCGATATGGGAAAGTTCTAACTTGCTAAACCAGAAGCACTAGAGATGATACAGGGCTTGCCAATCGAATCACTGAATAAGTAGATGATGCCAATATCTCTTATATGTATCTCCGGATCTCTCTATACTCTTTGCATGTCGACATCTCATCTTCTCAGACACTCTCAATGAAGTGGTTCTTAGTTCGACCTCAATTACCGTGGTGCTCGTTTTAACGTTATTTATTTCGTTAACATCAATTGTCATTGGTGCTCATTTACTTACTTGATTATCGGAGTCCATATTACAGACCATACTTGCAATCTGCAGAATATATATGCATGGATTTAAATCATTATTAGATAGTAACACAAACATCTCACAAAGATGTTCAAACTTCAAAAATGATTACGTTGAACATGTTTAGTTGATCAACCCACAAATGTGACACATAGGCCCGCACGGAAAAATGAGCTCAAGTACTGACTAACCCAATTGAATTGATGCAATCTGAACGTATACAAATGAAGTGGCCCAATAGAGTTACGGACCAGTAAAGCCCGAACTTCATTGATCAAAATTTAATGAAAAACAACTGCAGTTAGCTTACTAATTAAATTTCTTTTTCTTTTGAATGTTGTTTAGTTAACGAATGTATGGTATTTTGTGTACTCTATGTGAAATTAAATTTGACTCCAAGCTCTAAATTAAATTTGAGTTAAATTGGAGAGTTAATGAATAATAATTAAACTGAAGTTGAGTTTTAAGTTTTGTATTTGCTAGCATTAAATTGTGATATTTGACACTAGTATTTTGTATATTTGAATATTGAAGTTTTTGTTTTAGAATTAATTAAGAGTAACTCAACTCGAATAGTATAGTGTCGAGTGGAGAAACAAACTTAAAAAGTTGGCACAACTCAACTCAAATTGAGAAACTCAACTTGAATTTTTATACAAATATGTGGTTCCATTTCCATTTGAATTTTTTTGACCATGACGTAGAATCGCTGACTACAATTTCATGGCATATTGTTTCGTTTGGTATGGGTTATGGCCCAGTCTAGAGAATGGGTATAAAACACTGTTATAATTCTAATAACACATTCCTCATTTTGGGTCAGCAGTAGAATGGTATGTGTTTGGTTGAGTTGGCTTCGTGTGGGCCGAAATTGTATGGTGAAAATGGCTTCGTGTTTGGTCATGGACCATTCTGTTTTATGGGCTGTGGTTGTATGAAATGTCCAATCTATCCTTAATATGCCAATTGAAATGTCTACTGTACCCTTTCCATTTATATTTTGAAAGAGGCGAATCTCCCTCACATTTTTAGCGGCTACAAAACATCTGCAAGTTTTCTCTCGTACAATTGGACTTAGCTGGGGAGGCGGAAGAAACTGCGACTGCTGGCCGGAACAGGTGCTTGAGATCCGGCTGACTGCCCATTGTTTTTATACAGGTATGGCTTTACCCGTCTCTTAGCAAAGGAATTGGAATTCACGAATTGACCCCCGATTTGTTTTGATAATTCGTAATGCCCAAATGTTTGGACTATGAAATGTTTTGGTTATGCTTTTTCATCGGTGTGGTTGAAGGTCTGTATTGTTGATTTAGTATTCGAGATTTAGTGTTTTGTGTTGGTTGTGTTTTGATTAAATTTGTGGTTGAACGCAATTAATGTGTAGTAGTAAAGGTTATTGATGGGGCTCCGCTATTCAAGTGAACAGTAGATCTGGATCCTAATTATAACTGGCCATTGTCGTGTTGATAACTTGCATATGAGGATATACAAAATTAGTTCCGTTGAGAGACGAATGTTTTGGCTGTTACACACTTTCTGTGTACCTATAGGCGAAGCTAGTAATGGTTAACATCGTTTTTTGTTTGTGTAAAATACAGGAGTTGCACAACAGGTTGCTTTAGCAGTTCATAGAATGGATGTTTTACTGAGAATCGATGATAGGGCTGTGTACACAAGGGCAGGATGGGCACGGGATCAAGATATACTTCTTGCCCGTCTTTTAGATGGTGTTGTTTGTCGAACTGGACTTCTGGAGCTGTAATGGCAGCGCTTCGGTCATACACTACCTCTCTAAGTACTCACTTAGGCCGGAAGATTCGACTGATGTCGTTAATCCGGTCTTTGTCTGCGATGAGGAAGCGGTACCGTGCTTTCAAGAGATTCATTGAATCTCCAGGAGTGGTGTATGTTGTTCAGAGGAACCGGGTTCATGCAAGGAGGGCGTATTGGCGCGCTTTATGTGGCAGGGTATGTACTTTATTGTATAGCAAACTTCAAACCATGAATGAACTATATTACATTGTGTTTATGTGGCTCAATGTAAGCTGCTTTGTCACGTAGAATTGGACATGGTTCGGTTTTGTACGATACTGGAAACACTTTGAATTGGTTGTTCGTTAATTATTGGTAGTTGACCCCCAAAACAGAGCCTTCTTTTCATCATCAAGCAGAATACATACATCCGAATTTGACCAAAACGCTTACATTGCATAACAGAAAAACAAGATGAACACCTCTATTACGAATTCATCTAACAATGCAAATCAATGTCAGTTAGTTCACTACTACTGCTATAATCTTAAGTCATACTCAATGCATCATTACACCGAAAACAAGCCCAATCAAAGACAACCCCATCACCACCCTCTTGAACATATTTACCTTGCAATCAAGATCCTGCATCACTTCTTTCAGCTTCATGTTCTCCATATTTGCCCTCAACAAGTCACTCTCAGCCTGAAACTTGGCCTCTTCTGCTTCCAATTTCTCATCATGCATTTTTGATAAGATGTACTCAGTCCTATTACCCAAAGGCTCACATCCCCAACGAAAATAGCCACACCCCGTCTGTAAAATACGAACAAAATCCAAATTCTATATACATAAATATAACTCCACAACATCTTGATCAAATAAACTAGACATTCATAAATCAAAGGAAACATTAAAAAGGAACTTACTAACCCATTAGCACACTTTGAGTAAGAACGGCCAGGAAGATCCTCCCAATCAATTCCGTCAAGGGTAACCTCTCTCGGCTCACAGTAACACCACTCGAATTGACTCATGAGACATTCATCTTCCTTTCGTTCCAATGAATTGCTACCGTTAGACCAAGTGCCTTGGCTCAGCATCCTCAATTTCAGAAGTTGAATGTCGGTTTTCGGTGTAGGGTTTCAGAAAGTTGGGAGCTAGGGTTCTTGAGCTCATAATCGGGAATGTGGGAGTTATGGTTTGGGGGTAATATGTTTCAGTTTATAACCTAAGCCCAATAACCTGAAAGACATTGGGCCAAAATTGCAGATTAGCTACATTACGTTTTGTGTTGGCCCAAGCCCAGTGACATGATTTCCACACTGTTCACAAAACCAAACAACGGAATTGTCGTAAAAATAAATCCGGTTCAAAAACACCAAATAAGAAACCAAACAAGGAAATCAACACATTCCCTTCACACATTTTAGGAAATCCGGTTCAAATAGATTTCCTATGTAATCATGTCCTAACCATTCACATATGAAACCAAACAGTACCTAATAATAATTTCGTAGGTTTTCCAACTGATGGTTTGTGTACAAGGTCCTATATATAGAAGCTAACTTATCCTATCAACAACAAATGCAAAGCAATGGATAGCCAACTGTGTTGCTAACAACAATGTCCTTGAAAGATTGTGTTCGCCGTTCAAGAGCTCAAACTATTGAAAATGGTAATAGTTCGCAACAAATGATAACGCGGGGACAAAAATAAATGATGCCTGTTACCTTCCCCTAATTCACAAACATGGTCAAGCAAATCCGTACCAATTTTCAATTTGCAATGCGGTTTTTCAAAACAATTGGCATGTCATGTATCTCAACACAGTTGGCCGTTATTCAACTACTTCATCTTTCCTATGAAACGACCCCGCAGAAATGAAACATATATAATCATACATCCAAGAACATAAACAACTCAATCCTATAACACAACTTGAAAGAAAACATTTCACCATAGAAGCAGGAGAAGTGAACAATAGAGATGGCCATTCTGATATTGATTCATTCTAAACAGTCTTAAACAACAACATTCGTTCAGTACAACATCACAGTTCATACACAAGGAAGAGAAACATTCAGACAATTACAATTACCTAGAACCTTTCAAATGACATCGAATAATTACACATGTTTCTATTCGCACGCAAATTGAAGGGAACTAATAATTGTGAAATAGAAAACCTAAGAAACCATTAGCAGAACGTTCACGAGTCCAGTTCGGATTGGTTGGTGTGGTGAAGCCACACAAAAGTATATACACAACATCAAACAACTCCCCTCAGATTTTCCCACCCATAATCAGCCTGACCATGTCTTTGGGATGTTCCTTGCTAGCCCAGATAAAAGTAGAGGGCTTGGTGTGCGCACAATGTGCTGTTCAACAAAGATTGCATGGCCACCGGTAAGTTCTGTCATTTCCTCAAGAGCATCTACGACCTTCTTGCATTTTGTGTCAAATACAACATCAGGGGACCCCAGTTTCACATTCAATTCCTCCAGTATCCTAGTGTTATTCCCACAAACCTTCTCAATCAACTGCACATAGGGCTTAGCTATCATCGCAGCTTTGTCTCCTTTCTCCAGCTTCTGGCGCTTCACAGATGGGGTAGGAGCTGGGTACAGGTCTGGACCACTGATAGTTGTTCTCATCGTCAGAAGGCTCTGTGTCTGCTGCACGTTTGCTGTGAATTCAACATTCTGCCCTGTTGTTGATTCACTCACCTTGCTAGTGACATCATCATCATCCAAATCCAAGCCCCCAATCCCTTCCATGTTGGGTAAATAGACCTATTGGGGCGCTGTTTCCTCATCTCCATCAAAGCCAATAGCTCCATCTCCAGTTGCTCGATCATTCCCAAACCATTCTTGCCATATGTCATAATATGGGAAATCTTTGTGCCTAAGCCTGTTGGCATCTTTGTATTCCTTCAAAATTTAAACCAGAAATTCATACACAATAACTACTAGTAACAAGTACATATGCTTCTAATTCAAGAAGTAATGGGAAACATCATACCTTGCAGTAGTCATCCCATTACTCTGTTTCCGGGACATCAAGCGTATGAGTTCCACCAATAAATGAAGAACCGCTCAATTTCAATATGTCATGAACGCCATAGTATTTGGTCCTCCAGTTTTTCAGCTTAGAACGAATATGTGTGTGAATGATGATGCCAACAAATGTGGGGTACTTTGCACCCATCAGTTTCTCCAGCTTACTTAGCACATTCGTCAGCTTCATCGTCGTATCCCGAGCATCCATCGCCATGAATATCTGCATTGAATCCAACAGTGCCAACTCTTGCTCATCGAACCAGTAAATTTTGGGCCCCTTCAATTTTCCAGCAACCCCACCAGGCATGGATTGTGTGGAGGAGACCACAGAAACAGAAGGAATTGCAGAACCATCGCCCTGTGCCACATAGTTGTTCGCACTGCCCGGCCTCATTGTTGGAACGAAACTAGCACGTAAACTAGCTTGAGTGAAAGAAGCCCTAAATGGAGTTCCTCTTCCATGGCCTGGCCTCATTTGCAAATTTACAAAATCATCAGAAACTGTACAACCTCAAACGCACTATCAATAACAATATAACAGTAGGCCAGATCCATTCTAGTAAACCTGTACTCTAAACTGTCGCACATTTCATATTTGCAATCACAAATAATACTCCATCAAACTTCTCAAAATCAGCCATACTGTTAAATCATACACACCACGCAGCAATGATACGGACAAAAGGACAGCGTACTGAAGTCAAACATAAATGCACTAAATTAAAATTCGTCACAAGTTTCGTACACAAAAGGTTTGCCAATAGGAAGAGAAATGATAAAAACAACACCATTGTGATTTCAACAATGGTGTTAGTACAAAAAAAAACAAGTAGGGAAACACAAATTCTTTTGGTTCTTAATTAGGCCACTCCACCCTGAGAAGCCACCCAATTATTGTAGAGTTCAACAACCAAAGCATCCCTCATGCCCGTCCACTCTGGTGTACTGCGTAGTATTTTGACATAATCACCCGGCGGGTCATCATTCAGAGGCTGATCCTCATCTTCCGGGAGCTCTTCGTCCTCAAGGGGATCCTTACCCATGTGCAACCTTATGAAGTTTTGTAACAAGCAGCAGGCAAGAATGACCTTGTTCTGAACCTTTACTGGATATTTACTTTCCTCATCCAATATTTTCCACCTTATTTTAAGTACCCTGAATGCCCTTTCGATCACATTCCTCGCCTTAGAATGCACCATGTCGAAGAACTCCTGTGGATTCTGAGGAGATTCCATTCCCACACCCCCACACCTTTAAATGGTACATAGTCTGCGTGTACAGGGTGAGAAACCCCTGTCCATTGGTGTAACCATTGTCACACATATAGTACTAACCTGCCAATAAAGTGAACCAGATTACTACGAAGATACTTATTCGAATCAGTTTGAATTCATGTCGCTCATAACATAGTCATAACCACTTACCTTCAGGGACTCATAGCCCATTCCTACGTGCAAGGGCATTACTCAACACACAGCTGTCTGCAGATGAACCTTCCCAACCGCTCAGCACATATGTGAACATCATGTCTGTGTCACAAGCAGCAAGGACATTCACAGTGACAATTCCCTTCCTCCCACGGTAAGGCGTTTGATCCTCTTTCGCCACCCTTACCCGGACATGTGTTCCATCCAAGGTTCCGAGGCAACCCTACAAACAAACAACACATCAATGTATAAAGTACTCGAAATTGCAAACCAATTTTCAGTCAGACCCCTAATAACAAAAAACATGACCCAAACAAATCAAACGGTACCTGAAAATGCTGCCACCTATCCGTGCCAAATTCAGGGGTAATTGGTTTTGGACGCACCAGTAGGTCCTTGTGTAGACGGAGTATCGCATTCAGCACCTCGTGGAAGTACTTGCTGATGGTTTCACCCGATCGAATAAAGTCAAAGTGAATGACACGATTCTTCTTGTTGTGTGCAATAATAGATAAGAACATGCCTACTTGTTCTTTAACTGACACGTATTGCCCATCTGTTAACCCCCCAACAGTGTGGAGCACCTCACACAGCTGTGCAAAACATTTCCTATCCATTCGCAGGTTATCAATACATGCCACATCTTCTTCTACAAACAGTCTAAAATTCCTGTCTAACTGACTGCAGAGTCGGTAATACATATTATAACGTGCCCTGTTCTCTGGTTCGACCAGATGAAGTCGAAACTCCGACATATTAAGCTCTGTTCCCAACATGCTAATCAACAATACCAATTCCATTGTCATGTTAACGATGTGCAACATCAGTACAAGAATTTGTTGCTCGCTTAAATCCATACCTAGTCCCTTAAACAAACAACCAGCACAACACTTTTATGCACAATTGACAACTAAACATTCTACTCGCTGAAACTACTACTAACATACAATACAGATTCAACAGAAACATAACGGAATAAAGCAATCGACCACAACAAAACGACTATCATTTCACCACATTAACAACAACGAAATCACAGATAAACCAATAAATTGCTTGCATTCAGAAATTGTGTACTTAATTCAACATAACATACCTTGTGTTGATGGCAGAAGTCGGAAACAATCAATTCGCGAAGTTTTTTCTTCTCTTCAAACAAGCCGTCTTTCTCTTCAGACCAATCGCGATCTGATTTTAACCCTCAGCTCGTTGTTGTATTAAACCTAGACAGGGATCGTGTAGTCATTTCACATAACGCACTAACACGAACTAAACCTATTCATCCTACGTGGCCCTAAGCCCAAAACCCATCCCAGCCCAAAACCCACCATTTCTTGGTCCACCAGAACCGAGCCAATTCGTCCACCTAGACTGCAACAACCAATCATATCGCTGCCCTAAGATTAATACCCGGTCAGGTGGCCCACAACATTCCCAGCCATGATCCAACCAAACATAAATTTGGGCCTAAAAATGCCTTATAGAATGGGCCTAAACCCATACCAAACGAAACTTATGGCAATTATGAATTGGTTTTGGTGGAGCATAAAGTTGAGAAAGTTTGAAGTATCGGGAATAAATTTATGTGAATGAAAGCCTTCGAAATTGGTAAAGAAAAGTCGAGGTTGATGGCATGGTTGACATTGATTCCCAAGTAGTGAAATGTATTGGAATATCCATTGGTGTAACTTTTTGTACATGTTGATTTGAGTTTTTAATATAATTTCTTCAATTAAAAAAAAAAAGACATATGGCATGACCGTATAGTTAATAATCTTATAATGCAACTTTTCAATAATATCTTCGACATTCAAAAACTCGATTAAACACGTCTTTGAATGATTTTAAATTTGTTCACGACACTTAAATCTAACAATCGCTACTAGTGTTTACTTGCACTCTTATTTTACAAGACGTCATTGGCTCCATTGCTCATTCCGCACACAACCATGAATATATAATCCTTCATTTGCGTAAGCATTTTTCCCAGTCAATTTGAGCCATCTTTCTAAATAAGTTGTTGTTTTAGCTAATGCAGCAATTCTAAAGATTACAATCCACATCATAAGGCCGATTAACAGGTGGTATTTTGGAATTAAATATTTACAAATTGAATCGGATAGGAATGTGATGTTTGAATTTGTTAGGTCCAATTTAACCATCAATCACTTTTAAGTTATCAAAAAAATATTAATAAAATTGCATGTACTGACTTAATTTTACTAAATACGGAGTATATTTTAGTAGATACATAGTTTATTTCGGACTTTCAACAGTTTCAGAAATGGCACATTATGACATTACCAGCTATTACAAAAAGTCATTGAGTCGTTACAAAAATGACACTATTAAACACTCCATATGTCCAAATCTAGTTGCAAACTCAACCATTTGATGAAGTAATGATAGAAATCGTTTCAAAATTGCAGTTTTTGGCTGCCTTTTTATATACTCGATGCAACTATTTTTAGCCATTGTTAGTTGGCATCCTCATTTCTTACCAATCACAAATGACTATATATAATAGCTCTCCTAATAATAAAAGTTTACTGTTAGTTCTAACAAATAATCATATTCGAAAGCCTTAATCATTCACAAGTGTATAGTATAGACCTATAGAGAATATCCCTTATAAATTATAACGTGTATTAGTCAACTTTAACCAGCTAATATTAAAACCACAATATTAGCATACTGGAGTTGATTAATCACAAGGATAAGTACATGATAAGAGAATACTCTGCTGTTGTGAGCTTGCTTAATTAATATAGGTGTGATTTCTGCAATCTTTGCAAATTTAACATGTTTGGTGGACATAATTCAAAACAGATACTCCCTCCATTTCAGAAAAAGTGTTACATTTTACTATTATTATTAATTTCGCGTTTGATTAATTTACTTTTAACGATATTAATAAATAAATTATTAAAATTATATAATGAAAATTTAGTAATTAAATTTTTATTATATGATTTTATTAAATTATTTACTATTATCGCTATGAGTAATTAGAATAAACTCAAGACAATGATTGACCAAAGTAAAAATGTAACAATTTTTCTGAAATTTAGGGAGTATCTCTTACTGAAGAGAAGTGATGTCATTTTTCTATAATAGATCATTAGAGCTCGAAGCAACTTTTATTAGGAGACGCCTATATATGCTTGCGACTTGCGATACTTAGACCCCCGTTTCTTTCGTGATTCATGGGAAATTTTGGAGAAATGATTTTTATTACTTGTTGTTTGTTATTTTTTGAGTCTTATAATGAAATTGGTAGTTAATTGTCATTTTCTAATTACTTAAACTTGCCACCACCCAGTTACTCATTTGAATGTAAACTTACCACCACCCAGTTACTCAATTCAGTGTCTTAATGTATAATTTAGGCTGCTCCAAGTGAGGGCTCCCCTCAAACGTAAGGAGGACCTTAACTGGCCTTCTCTCGATTGAGAGCTCCTTTGAATGTGGTAATTCCCCTCGAACAAGCAAGAACCTTATGGTAACCGGCCTTCTCGTGATGACTCTGTATCATCTTTGAATTAGTATTCTAAAGTGTATTTATTCAGCCATACCATATGTGAAGATTAGAGCGTTTCTGTGGGTTTTTAGTACAGATTATGTGGGAACTAGTACAGATTCTGTGGGTTTTAGTACAGATTATGTGGTTTGTTTCTAGTTCAAAGAGTTCAGAGCTTATTTTGCCAGATTGCACAGGAATCGTTGATCTGATCAATCTAACGATTGAGATTTAAACACAGGCGGAGGGAAAGTTAGTTGGCTATATACAGAAACAGAGCATCTAGTTCGTCTCTTCCGAATTCGTTTCAATTGCTGTGTAATTCGTATATATAAGCTTGTATCTCTGTAATTGATTGAGAGAATCATTCCATTAATCATTCAATTGTCAGTTATAGTGAGAGAGAGAATTGGTTGATAGAGCTTATCGCCGTTGTTGGTGATTGAAAAGCTTAATTCTTGTAATCTTTCATTGATTAGTGAATCGTTCTTGTTGTTCTCCGTGGATGTAGGCTAAGCCGAACCACGTAAATCTTGTGTTGATTTCTTTACGCATTCGATTGATTGTAGTTTCATAATCGTCTTTGTTCGATCGGTTATTTGATCGGAATTGTTCGATTGTTCAACACCATATCCTATCCTTACATAATCAGAATTGTCTAAGGTTTAATGACAATGTTAATACTGCAGTCAGATGAGGGGGATTTAAATAATTAATTTTTTCTTTCTTTTCTTAATCAAAATGCCAAGCTGTGAATAACAGCAGTTCAGCATGGCGAATATATAAAAAAGGCAAAACCAACAACTCAGGTCTAAACACATCCAGCTATCAAAATTCAGAAGCATCTTACTGGTAATTAAACACTGACACCATATACTAAATTCCAATCTGTTGTGTTTTATCTCAAATCAAGTAAGTTGAAATTTCTGAAACCAAGTTTCAAGTTTCAGAAATCTTATGAAACCAAGTTTCAGATATGTGAATGCTTACTAAATGATTGGACGGATCAGATTAATTCTAGATGATTAATGGCTGAGATTGATTCAATCGTTAGTTTGTTATGAACGGTTATTAAAGAGAAGAGAAACAGAAGAAAACAGAGCAAGTTGCTGTCATTCAGTTTTCGATTGATTTCTCGCCTGTTTCTTCACCTTTTGATCTGAGATTTTGGATAGAGGTTGAAGACGGTTATTAGCTCGACTGACAATTGGAAGATTCAGGTTTCGTGATCTGCACACAGAGAATTGGTTCGAGTTTTCGTCATCGTTTGTTTGTCATTGAGATTGTGATCTTGTTTTCTCTTTCGATTGATTGAGGAGTATAGATAATCGATTGAGCTTGATCTTTGTATAGATTGTATAAGCTTGTAATCGAATCTCAGTTGATATCAATATACGTGCTTGGTTTCCCGTGGATGTAGGCTATTTTGGCCGAACCACGTAAATTCCGTGTTTCATCGTTTATGTTCTTGTTGATCGATTGATACTTGTTATTGTTTGGTTGAGATTATTGTTGTGACTCAACAATTGGCGCCGTCTGTGGGAAAGTTTTGAATCTCAACTGTTTTCGATCAAGCAATGGGATCATCCATGAGGTTTGATGTTGAAAAGTTCACGGAGAAAACCGATTTCGGTTTATGGAAGGCCAAGATGGAGGCACTGCTGATTCATCAAGGTTTAGATGCAGCACTCTTGGGAGAAAAAGGATTTGCAGAAGGATTTGATGCCAAGGAGAAGGCTACTATCATGGGAAGAGCTCGTAGCACAATCATATTGTCCCTTGATGACAAGATTCTCCGGGAAGTAATCAAGATCAAAACAGCTAAAGAAATCTGGGACAAGCTGGAAGATATGTATAACTCTAAAACTTCTGCAAACAAGTTGCATCTGAGGAAAAGATTGTTTAATTTTCGAATCAGCACAGATAAATCTATTTCCCAGCAGCTTGATGAGTTTAACAAGATGTGCCAGGATCTGGAGAGTGTTAGCATTGAAGTTTCTGATGAGGATAAGGCATTAGTAATCTTGGGAGCCCTGCCTAAATCATATGAGCACTTCATTGATGCTCTAGTTATTCATAAGAGCACCAAGCTGACATATGATGATGTTGATGTTGCCCTGAGGAACAAGGAGCTGCATAAGGGACCCTCTACTGGTAATGATAATGCAGCTGAGAGTTTAAATATCAAGGAGAGGTGGAGCCATAAGATGCAGGCTAAGCAGAGGACACTGTACTGCGGATGCGTAAGATTTGAAAACACAAATCTGCAGATGGAAATAACTCGAAAAAGGAAGTGCTTCTATTGCAAAATGCCAGGCTATCTCAAGAAGCAGTGTTTCAAGTATAAGAGAGACAAGAAGGCAGGAAAATTGCAGGTTAATGGTACAGAAAACAATATGGCTCATAATGCTCATATTGCTGAGTCTGCACAGGTGTATGGTGATGCTGAAGCTTTAGTGGTTTCTGAGGCTTGTTCAGTGGTGAAATCAAAGTCTAATGATTACTGGGTACTGGATTCTGGATGCTCATTTCATATGAGCCCTAACCTTGAGTGGTTCATAAACTACAAAGCTGGGAAAGGTGGTTCAGTACTACTAGGTGATGATTTTGAATGCAACATTGAAGGAATTGGTGATATAAGGCTCAAGCTGCATGATGGAGTTGTAAGAATGCTTACAAATGTTAGGTACATACCCAAACTGAAGAGGAATCTCATTTCCCTTGGTGTACTAGATAGTACTGGTCACAAATATTCCTCAGAAAATGGTGTTCTGAGCATTACTAAGTCTGGCATCATTGTAATGAAAGGCTTGAAGGAAAATGGCCTCTATTACCTGGTAGGTGATACAGTTTCTGGGGAATCTTCACATGTTAGTGCTCAAGACAATACTCAGCTCTGGCATGCAAGGTTGGGACATCTCAGTGAGAAGGGACTCAGAGAATTATCAAAGCAAAACCTGCTGTGTGGGGATCAAATAAATCATCTGCAGTTCTGTGAAAACTGTGTATTAGGAAAATCTCACAAGGTTGGTTTTGACACAGCAAAGCACAATACTCTAGCACCACTTGATTACCTTCATTCAGATTTGTGGGGACCAACAAATACACAAACCATGGGTGGAGGAAGGTATTTCATGTCAATCATTGATGATTATTCAAGAAAAGTGTGGTTGATAATATTGAAATCTAAAGATGAAGCTTTCATCAAATTTAGAGATTGGTCAATTGAGGTGGAGAATACTACAGGAAGGAAAATCAAGCATCTCGTAATGTATAATGGCTTGGAGTTTCTCTCAAATGATTTCAATGAGTTCTGCAAAACAAGGGCATTGTGAGACATAAACAATACCGTGCACACCTCAATGTAATGGAGTTCTGAGAGGTTCAATAGAACTGCTAGAGAGAATCGGATGCATGTTGATTAGCTCAGTTTGAGCAAATGCTTCGGTGAAGTCACTACAAAGATGCTATCTCATAAATAGGAGCCCCACATCACCTCTGAACAACTTAACACCTGAGGAACTGTGGCCAGGCAAGCCACCTTATCTTGGACATTTGAAGGTATTTGGGTGTTTGGCTCTGGCTCATGTGAGGCAAGGGAAGCTGGAACCAAGGGCACTTAGATGCATTTTTCTGGGATACCCCACTGGTGTAAAAGGGTACAAGTTGTGGATAATTGATCAGAGAAAGTGCATCATTAGCAGGGATGTGGTATTTAATGAAACTATCATGCCACTCAAGCCTGTGGACATCAATACAGGAATTCAGGTGGAGCATTGCAGTAATACAGGTGATTTACATGCAAATGAGAAGCATACACCTGTGGATGAGAATAGGGAACAAACTGATATGGAAAATTTATCCACTAGAGATACAGTTTCAGGGATTTCTGCAGATGAAACCAATGTGTTATCCACTTATCAACTTGCTAAAGATAGAGAGAGGAGGTTAAATAGGAAAGTTCCTGACATGTATGGTTATGGACAGATGGGAAAATCATACAATGTTGCTTATGCTCTCGATTCGAGAAGATATCAACTACTCGTAACCAAGCACTTATCAAGAAGCTATTAGTCAGACGATAGTGAAAAGTGGATCCATGACTATTCATGAGGAATTGGCTTCCCTGGAAAAGAATGATACTTGGGATATAGTTCCTATATCCAAGAACAAGAAGCTTGTGGGTTGCAAGTGGATTTTCAAAAGGAAGGTTGAAACTGGTACAACACACACAATTAGATTCAAAGCTAGGCTTGTTGCAAGGGGCTTTACACAGAAGGAAGGTGTAGATTATACAGAAATCTTTTCACCTGTGGTAAAGCATGTGTCTATAAGGATTCTCTTAGCCATGGTAACTCAATGGGGTTTACAACTTCAGCAGATGGATGTCAAAACAGCATTTTTACATGGTCTGTTAGAGGAAACAATATATATGAAAATCCCTGAGGGCATTCATAGCATTCATATTAAAGACAAGGAAAGCAAGGCATGTTTGTTGAAAAGATCTCTATATGGTTTAAAACAAAGTCCTAGACAGTGGTATAAGAGATTTGATGAATTTATGAGCTCAATACAGTTTACAAGGAGCAGGTATGACAGCTGTATATATTTTTCAAATATTCACAGTGAGAGTTGCATATATTTGCTGTTATATGTTGATGATATATTGATAGCTGGGAAGTCTCTTGATGAAATTAGTATGTTAAAGGCTAAGTTGAGCTCTGAGTTTGAAATGAAAGATCTGGGAGAAGCTAGTAGAATACTTGGTATGGACATTAGCAGACAAGAACATGATAGAAGCTTATTTCTATCACAATCTGCATATCTGACTAAGGTACTTGCAAAGTTCAATATGAATATGTCTAAACTCAGATCTGCACTGTAATTCACGGAACTAAGTCACAAGAAGTCAATGTCACGTGAAGCAAGTGATATCTGAAATGTTCAAGATTCCTTATGCAAATGCAGTAGGAAGCATAATGTATTCAATGATTTGCTGCAGACCAGATTTAGCTTTTGCTATGAGTATCATTAGTAGATTTATGAGCAATCCAGGTATGATACATTGGAATACAGTGAAGGGAGTACTCAGGTATATCAAGGGAACAGTTCATCATGGTCTGAAGTTCTCTGCATCTTCTACAACTGAGCTACCACTGAAAGGTTTTGTAGATGCAGATTTTGCATCTAATGTAGATTCAAGGAAATCTGTTACAGGTTTTGTATTTACATTGTTTGGTACTGCCATCTCATGGAAATGTTCTCGTGATCTATAGTAGCATTATCTACAACTGAGGCTGAGTTTATTGCAGTAACTGAGGGAATCAAGGAAGCCATATGGTTGAATGGTTTGATTACAGAGTTGGGCATTGAACAAGATTGTGTATCTGTGATGTGTGATAATCAGAGTGCTATTCAGTTAGCAAAGCATCAGCATTTTCATGAAAGGACCAAGCACATAGATGTGAGATTATACTTCATAAGAGATATCATAGATGGAGGAGCAATTAAAGTTGAAAAGGTTCATACTACAGAAAATGCTGTAGATTTCTTAACAAAAGCATTGTCAGCTGCCAAGTTCAAGCATTGTGCAGACCTGATAAATGTTGGTGAAATTGTCTAAATTTTTTGCACAGAGATTCTGGAAGGCATGCTCTAGCCATAAGGGAGCTTAAGTGGTTGTTTGTTCTACCGAGTAAAGAACAGTAAATTGGGAAAAGAGCATGTAGACTTGATTTTGAGCTAAGGTGGAGTTTGTTGTGTTTTATCTCAAATCAAGTAAGTTGAAATTTCTGAAACCAAGTTTCAAGTTTCAGAAATCTTATGAAACCAAGTTTCAGATATGTGAATGCTTACTAAATGATTGGACGTATCAGATTAATTCTAGATGATTAATGGCTGAGATTGATTCAATCGTTAGTTTGTTATGAACGGTTATTAAAGAGAAGAGAAACGGAAGAAAACATAGCAAGTTGCTGTCATTCAGTTTTCGATTGATTTCTCGCATGTTTCTTCACCTTTTGATCTGAGATTTTGGATAGAGGTTGAAGACGGTTATTAGCTCGACTGACAATTGGAAGATTCAGGTTTCGTGATCTGCACACAGAGAATTGGTTCGAGTTTTCGTCATCGTTTGTTTGTCATTGAGATTGTGATCTTGTTTTCTCTTTCGATTGATTGAGGAGTATAGATAATCGATTGAGCTTGATCTTTGTATAGATTGTATAAGCTTGTAATCGAATCTCAGTTGATATCAATATACGTGCTTGGTTTCCCGTGGATGTAGGCTATTTTGGCCGAACCACGTAAATTCCGTGTTTCATCGTTTATGTTCTTGTTGATCGATTGATACTTGTTATTGTTTGGTTGAGATTATTGTTGTGACTCAACACAATCCTTGTTACCAAATCCATCCAATTCCACACTCTCTAAGATCAGAGGTCATGTTATGCAATATTCACAAGCCCGAGCTAGCTCACCCCAGTAATCATCAACGTCAGTAAGCCAAATGAATAATTAACATGTTTGGATATCGATTCGACATGAATTTTGACAAATTTTTATTTTTGTTTATCCACTCTACATTATGATACTCAAGTCAAGTTACTATTTGCAACTCTAAAACTTAAAATTTCAAAATTAAAATATGCTATTGAACAATATCAAAATCACAATTCAATATCAAACTCAAAACTTCAAAAAATTCTACCCCAACTGAAAAATATTCATCGACTTCAAGTTCAATTTTAATGAGATTGTAAAAACAGTATATAAATATCACGCCTCGTGACCTATAGAGCTTAATATATTAAGCTCTATAGGTCATGCTTCTTTACATGCTTCTTTGCATAAATGTCGAGTTGCAAAGTATATACTTTCCAACTCGACAAAAATATTTTACAAGACAAAACTCTGACCACATGGGATTGAGTGGCATAAATCAACAATAGCTAGTACTAACCTGTGGCTATGCCACGATATAGTTTACTTTTAATAATAAATAGAAATGGGGTGTTAAAATAAATTAATCGAGAAAATAATGTAGTTAAATTTATGTGAATAACGTTGATCATGGTGTTGGTCGGCAATTTTTCTTCATTCAATATTATATCATTGAGTGTTTATTTATGTTAACTATAGAAAATGTAAAAATAGGGTCCTAACCGTACCCGATCTGTTAATTAGTAACATACACATGTTTTTTTAAAAACTTTTACATGTAAGAGGTTCGATCACGGGTGAGCCCATGTAATATAATTAGATTATTCAAAAAAAAACATGTTTTATTTTTTAAATTATCTGTCAAACGAAACCAAAATAAAATACAAAAGTATACACAATCAATAGGGTTGTTCCAAACAACCCCGCGGTGGTATGTGGTCACCCCACAACACACAAAAAAAAAAAATTATACAAACTTAATTTCACATATTACGGTTGTTTTTTTCCAACCCACCGGTTCCCAACACAACCCCGCGGTAGTATTCATCACCCCACCAAAGACACAAAAATTATTATTCTACAAACATAATTTCACATGGTACGGTTGTCCTCCCCCAAACCGGCCCATCATGGAGATCAAGAAAGTACAGAGAAGATCGAAGACATTTTCTCCGCCTAGAGAGTATAAGCTGACCCCCCCCCTCCCCGGCTCGTTATGGAGATCAAGAAAGTAGAGAGAAGATCGAATTGAGTTTCCCCACCTAGAGAGTATCAGATCCCCAGACCCGTTATGGATCAAGAAAGTAGAGCGAAGATCGAAGAGAGTTTGCCCGCCTAGAGAGTATATGCAGACCCCCCACCCCCCCACCCCCCCGGCGCAGGAGAAAAATGTATTTTTTACTAACTTAATCATAAAATGTTGCGCTCGGGTCTTGTAACAAAGGTGTGGAACGGGTTCGAGTATATGCTAGACCGGACCTGAACATCATTATTTCGCACGGGGTTGAATTCGGGTTGGATAGAACCAGTCCTTCTGGACAAAGACCGTAGAGAAGAGAAGCCTTATACCTCATCCTACCGATCGAATCTTAGACATAAAGAAAAGGAACTTGAAAGTCTTCACGTGTAAAATGTTATTGATAGACATGTAAGATCAACACACCACCAATTAGCTCATGTGTATCTCTTCTATATCCTGGAACTGGAAAAAACATGTCTAGTAACATATATACCACTATAACAATATATGCTAAAACGATCTTGGTGTGGATAATACAAATATACCAAACCAACATCATCATAAGAACACTCATAATATATGTGCTAAAACGTTACCCTCACGTTTAACTTGGCAAAAATTCTCCATCGAATACCTGAATTTCTTTGAAAAGTGAAATAAAGGGGCAAAGCTAAAATTTGTCGATTTAAGAGATCTAATCACCAAATATCAATCCCTTTCAATTACTACATGTTGCCACTTAAAATCTCGAACAAATTTTGTTCTTAATTTGGCTGGCCAACCTTCTGCATTTTTCAATAACCATAATACATAAAAAAAAATCACCAAGCAATAACATTCCCCTCATGATCCCTAGCAACAACACTAATACGTCCCCCTATTCAGACTCTACTCAACCGTATCAACATTTCACGTAGGATGGCTGGAATTTGAATGAATCTGGTGGATTTAGCCCATCAACTTTATACATTACAGTATATTCAAAGTAGTATTATTATATATAATAATTCAAAAAGTTTCACTAAATTTGTAATTCAATTTAAATCTCATCCGTTGATCTTACTAATTCAATCTGAATCTGGTACGTACATGCATGTGTCATTGTTTCAGTAGAAGGTGCAGGGTTCGAATCCCATTGACGTAAGTTTATCCCTTTTATTTATTATTTTTCAATATTTCTCTTTTTTTTCAATCACAGATTCATTGGTTTATATAAAAACCCTTAACACACGTAGTGTGTTACGTATATATATATATATATATATATATATATATATATAAAAGTTCACAACTATTAGAGTTGTGCAATTGAGTACTTAATTTAAGTTAAATTGAACCGATTTGTGATACGCATGTAAATTAGACTTTAATTACAAAAAACCAATATGTTTTATTCATTCTAATTCTAAGCCCTAACGCAACTCCAACAAAATCAATTCATCATTAAAATAACTCAATTTGACTTCTCTAATTAAATTTCAAGCCGTAAATCAACCCCAACGGAATCAATTCATCATTAAAAAATCTCAATATGTCATCTACAATAAATTCCAAACCCTAATCGAACACCCAACAAAATTAATTCATCATTAAAGAAAAAAAAATGATAACCAATATTTCTTCTCCATTTTCTTTAATCAAATTGGAACAGATCAATTCGCACTATCCAAAATCTTAATTGAACTAAAAAAGACAATTCGTTATCTGAAACAACGATTGCAATTACCTTCATATACTTTTATTATTATTTGTAATTAGATGTCACAATGACACGCTCACGTTATAGTTATATTATATAAGAACACCCAACTGATAATTTGAGCACTAAACCATTAGCCTCACATTTAACCTAGCAAAACATCATGGAACAAAATTCTCGCCCCCCTATTCGGACTTTGCTCAACTGTAGAATCAAAATTTATAATTGAAAATCTAAATATCTTTTAATTTCTTGTTAAATAGATGGGTGGAGTATTAAATATTTAATAAATTCTTTATTTTTTAAATTCTATTATTTCATTTTATCTTCTTTAATAGTATATATTTTATTTTAGTGAATAAAATAATTTATTTAATTAATAATAATAATCTAGATTGGTGTCCATAGATTCGTCTTGTTACTGTGAATTCAAATATATGTTCACAATATTTTTCGGAGTTTTGTAGAATGAATTTATATTAGATTTAATAAAAATTATATATGCAGCCAACATATCATGATCAAAACTAAATAGTGGAAGATATACTGGTTGAAAATGCAACTAATTCCACAAAATTTCACGTAGATTGAATTTATTTAATAAATACACTATTTTTAAATTTCCATTAATTCATTTTATCTTATTTAATAAATTTATATTTTATTTTAATGAATAAAATAATTTCTTGAAATAATACTATTCAAAATTGGTGTCTATGGATTCGTCTTGTCACGACGAATTCAAATATATGTTCAAAATATTTTTCGGATATTTTTAGTAGATAAAGTTATATGAGATTTAATAAAAACTATATATGTAGACAACATACCAAAAATAACATTGAAATATATACTGGCTAAAATGTAACTAATTTCACATAAGACTGAATGAATCTGGTGAGGTTTAACTCATTGTGCTTTACATAATATATATGGATCGATGTATGGATGGATGGAGATACAAGATGAATCTATCAAACAAATCATTCTTTTTTTTTTTTTTTCTTTCCACGTTTTATAAGCTAGCAGCCTAGTACTACCACTCTTCTTGTGGGATGTGTTATATCACGATTAAAATAACGGCCAATTGGCCGGATAACAGATTTTTACTCCCTCTTGTTATCATCTCCCATTAAAAGATCTACAATGATTGTTTTCCATACAATGAATCTGACACGATTTAACTCATAGATTTAGTGGAAATTAAAAATAAATTGTAAAATATAAAGATATAATGTACTTTTACTTGTAAATTATGTAATTTGCTACAAAATATGTAATTTATATGTAAATGTAAGAAATTTTATTATTTATTTGATATGGAATAGTTTCGTCTTTTTAGTATTTTGTGAAGTTACATGGGACGAGCAAAGATAAAAAAGTTTGGAGTATTAATTATATGCACGTTACTAATTGTGGTAATTTTGCAGGTCACAATCATTACTCCTCTCCTCTAAGCACATCGTGTCATCCAATCTATATATTATTAAAATCACAGTTTCTATTCCATCCATTTTGTATAGGACTGAAGCCAAGAATGAATGTGGTAATTAATAACAATTTTGATTTTTTTTTTCTAAATGCATCAAAGAAAATACACATAAGGAAAGAAATCATTGATACACAACGTTGATACATTTAGTCACGTTTTCCCCACATATTTCGGCTAAAACAAGGTCAAAAGATTTCAAACAGATTTCCATCCCGAGTTCCATTATCAAACCCTAAAACACGGCCAAAAATACATCAGGCAGAATTCATAGATACATAATCCTGCTCCAATTCCCTTTGCCTGCAATGATTACAAAACAACATTACAATCCAATATCATAATTCTATTATGCAACACTTGACCGGATCATTACTGGAATTTTGTTATGCAACACGTCTTGGATTTGATTACTACGTTTTACGCAAACTAAATAATTAAAATCAGTTTAAAGATTCAGCCGACTTTGTATATATTTTTACCCTAGAAAGATCGTCTTTACAATGGTCTTTTCTATACTGTTATGTTGTATAGATGGGAAATATTAAAATCAAATATTATATTTCCGAAAAACAAAGCCACACTTCGTTATTTATTGACACACGAATTCTGATTACTGTCACATTAGTCCGAATTATTCAATCGAGGGATATAATAATGACAACTTTCAATGACCTAAGCGATGATATTCAAATGTTGATAATGTTCTTCGTGGCAATCAGCAGTGTTGGTGATTATTTCTCCGTGATTCGATGGTAAGTACTATAATTTCACATAATCAAATTTTCGAATTCTTTCTTAAGATTCAAATTAAAACCACCATATGTTATTATGATACGCAGCAACAAGAAATTCTCAACAATAAGTAAATTTCCGGAATTTTACTCTAAGGTGAACTTTGATGCTATACCAAGGATATCAACAAGAACGCCGACATCCTATGAGACCAAATTTCTAACCAAGTGTCACAATGCAGATAACCCAGAGATTTTCTACCGCATGCTACTGGTAATTTTTTTTGGATATGCATTAAAATAAAAGATTATTTTTTCTTAATCCTTAAATTGTTATAACTAACTTATGTCGCATTAAATTGTTCAGACAGACTATTTCGAGCACAAGAATCCTAACACAAGAATGTAACTATCGTCAAAATTCTTTCCTTAAACACCCGTGCAGATATATATCAATATTGCTAAGGCTGTTTGATTTGAACAGCAACACGCGTCAACAAGCGAAATCTGACCTTTTTAATCTACGCAAGTCTCAAGGGGGTTTGACATATATCGAAGGTTGCCGCATGAGGTTATGCAACAAATTGTTCAACTTGAATAATTATTTCCCCTGGCACAAGGTCACTCATACGCCACTATGCGCTAAACACCCACCCAAACAGTTCAAGTACTTCAAGCGAATAAGATGCCCAGATTGCATGGCCGAATTTGAAGTCATGTGCTTATTTGATCAAGATTACTTTGACGATATGTTGTATATTAGTAATCGGGTTCTTTAGGGTACTTTTTTTATGATTATTATTAATATTATTAAACATTATGTAGGAAGTTCCTTGATGGTTTATATTGAATGTTTTTTAAATTATACTATTATTGTCCTCTCCGATAATTATAATATTCTTCAGAATATCGACTTATCATATTAATAGTACCTAATTAGTATACTTAATTAGAGTATGCTATAAATTGAGTCACGAATTTCTTGAAGTTTCTATTACCAAATTAGGCTCCTTTAACAACCACTTAATTTTCAGAACATACTCTACTTACACTACAAACAGGACCACGAATTTCTAGCTAAATTTAAACGATTTTATTCCCTAAATTACGACGTGTTCAATAACTTCGAAATTTTCCTCACTTGCAGTATACTCAGTATACATCAGGATATTTTAATTATTCTATTACCATCTACATCGGTCTGTTCACTATGCTATAAAATAAACATCTTTCTTGCACTTCGGAGTGCCAAAAACGAAGATGAACATTGTGCAACTACCTCACGAAATGCTATCTATTATTTTTGCCAAAGTCTCTCAGGAATCAACCGAAGATTGGGCCCATCTTCGAATGAGGTTAGGAACTACCGGATAGGATATTGTGATTAATCTTATTACAAGTTATTAATTTTGAGTTTCCATGCAGTTGCACAATTTTTTTCGTGGTAGGAATGGATCCAAATGTTTTGCGGCAGCTACCAATCGGAGGAGATTGGATGATGCCCGAGAAAATGCTAAATTCGTTGTATGCTGCAGGGAATCCAGAAGCTATACACAGAAAGGCATTGGTATACTGTTTAATTAATGATTTGAGAGTATACGTTTCAATACAAACATAATCTGACTTCATTGTGTTACTATTGAAGGAAAAATTCTTTGTTGAGAAGAAGGTTTCCGAGGCTTTTGATCATCTTTATTTGTCATTGAAACTTGAACATCCAGAAGCCAGATTCACAATAGCTTTTCTAAAGTTATTGAATGAAAGTGATCTTAAAAGAAATGAAGGAGTTGAAGAATTGGCAGCTATGAAAGTTGGTTTACGGGGATTTGCATATACCACTTACATGAGGTTTTCATCGCATGCGTATCAAGAGCATGAATTTGAAAGAAACTGGAAATGTTATAACGAAGAAGTTTTGCAACCCCATGGTACACGAACATAAGAGCTACAACAGGAATCGAATATATGCTTTTGGCAATTTAAGGCGTTGCAAGTGGTGTATCGCAGATTTCAAGTATGTATCAATGCAGCTCCAGTGCGACATTCCAAAGGAGTAGGAAGAAGTGATTCAGTTGGATCAATTTTACTTATGTTCGGTAGTTTTCATGATTGTCAAATTCATTCGGATTAATGTCTTTAAAATTAAACATTTTGAATTTATTAGTAGCTTAATTTTCGTTCGGTTATTTTTATGTTTGTTACATTTACTCAGTTTAATAAGTGTAATATTTAAACTTTTGGCATTCATTAGTAATACTGTTTCGTTTGAAGATTCAAATTTCTTTGTATTCAATTAAATTTAACTATCAAATCGGGCATGTTTTAAAATGGGAAATTTACTTTAGAACGACAATTACAATAAATAATCACTCTTAAACTATATAGTCGATGGAGTGTTGAGCGAATAGATGTCAAATTTGAACCGATAGTTCGCCATTCGACTATAATAAAGAATTTTTAGTTATCTCAACTAATAACTGCCCAAGTAAGAGTCGGAATTTATAGTTATTCGATTCCTAGATTCCCTTAATATAATTAAAAATTTACTATATCTAAATAAGAATAAAAATCGTGTAAACTTATAAAATACTGCAACTTTTGAAGTAGTGTCAATAAAATTCGGCATCTATGGCAAGATATGCAGTTGAAGTTGTGTCAATTGAAGTAGTGTCAATATATCTCAAGCAAACGGAAAGAAATCGTTGAGTTTTAGAGAATATACTAACTACCCAAATATAATAGATACTCTAAATTTGACTAATTAAATTTAAAACTCGAATATACTATAATTAATACCGAAACAATTAATTTCGAGATTTTTTGAATCTTCAATTTTAAGTAGTAATTAATGCTTACATACCACCCAACAAGTTTAAATTTCTCTATTTTTGGTCTCGGGTATATTTTCATAAATTTTCTAAATTCAAGTATCTCCCAAACACATAGAGATACTTTAAATTCGAGATTCTGCAAATCTCGGATTTTTGTCAAAAAAAAAAAAAAGATTTCATAACCCTATATTGAGTGAATAGAAACATACCATTACAAGACCATCTATGAACCCTATATAAGTTGTATCGCCATTACTAATAACTACAACACAACTTTCATCCGATTTAAATTTACACCACTGCGACTGCAATAATGAGTTCCATTGCCGTTAAGTTGATTGAGAAAGAGACTGAGAAAAGGTCCATCTTGGTGAAGATTCTCAGAATGTGGAGTCCAACGGACACAAACAAAAATCCGTTTTGCATCGAACTCATACTCATAGATAATGAGGTATTTTAATTTTGAAGATTCTTATTCTACTTATGCTTTGAAGAAAGATATTTTCTAACCATTGCAAATACTACAAATTTTAGGGTTGTCAAATACCGGCTTATGTCAAAAGAGGGTTGATGTCTAATTTCAAAAGGCTGCTTCGAGAGGGAGACACTGTTAAGATTACAAACTTCGAGGTGGAAGACAACGTTCTCGGAAAATTCCAAAAGGCTAGGGTTAACCATGACTTTAAGTTGCACTTTAGCTTTACGACCAAGGTTGTTGGATGTCGGCCAGACCTAAGTATCCTATCTAATGGCTTTAATCTGGTGCCATTTGATGATCTGGTGAAACTAGAAGGGTCATTCTATGTTGGTACGTGTTTTCTATACATATATACCATAGTCTTATACAATAATTATTTCATACCAATTGAGAATACACATGCTGCTATGTTCGCAGATGTCATTGGTGAAATAACCAATAGGGGCGAAGTCTCATATGTAGACAAGGCCCGTGCAAGGGTTCTAGAAGTCGAGGTGCGCGACGAAAGGTGACGAAACTTAATCATACACTTTTTGTTTAGCCAAACCTTCGTTTTCCAATTAGGAATACTAATACTTTGTACTTCAATTATCTACAGAAACACCAGGATTAAGTTGTCCCTTTGGGAGTCTTATGCTGACAGGATTCTAGAACTTATACCAGATGCCAGTAATATAGATGAAGGATTGGTCATCATCTTGCAATACAAGACTGTTTATTACAGTAAGAATGTTTCAAAGTTAAAATTCTTCATTTATTATTTTGTTGAAATGTTCCTTACTTAACCCAATAACCAATCACAGATGAACTTCGTGTTGGTACCACTGCCCGTGCAACAAGGATGCTTATTAATGAGGACATTCCAGAGTTCCATGATTTTAACATGAAGTAACCCTGATTTTTTTGTTGAGAAAACTAATATGTTAAAGTTTTATATCCTTAGTTAAGCTTTTAAAATATTTTCAGGAAAAAGCTTGGTGGAGATTCACAACCTATCCGGGCAATAACCTTCATGTCTTCTGATTCAAGGACAATGAATACTGAGGACTGGCTAAATGTAGATAAGCACAAGTCCGTTGATCAAGTTAATGAATGCAGAGAGGTTTACTTTAAAAATATTAATTTAAGATCCATCTAATATATTTACACAAATAATGTTAGATCAAAATCTAACATTAATATGTTTGCGTTGTCTTGAATGCAGCCCGGGACATACATTATTTATGTTTCCTTCAAGAACATTGACATTGATAATGGTGTGTGGTATTATGAAACTTGCAGCATGTGTAATGGAACAATTCAGGAAAAAATAGTTGGTGATCAGTGTCCAGTTGCTAAGTGTGGCAAACCTATCAAGAGAATAATCCCAAAGTACTATATGATTATATTTTATTAAGTTTACAACAAGATTTGTGTTAGGATTGGCTAATACCTGTAAAACTCAACCAGGTACCGTGTGAAGGTTTTGGCCGAGGGGAATGATAGAGAAAAAATCACTGTTGTTCTATTTGAAGAGAGTGGTGAAACTAATTGGTAAACCTGCAGCGGTTGTCTTTGACGAAGTGATAAGGGTATTTTTCAATACAAAATGCTATATAATTTTAAAAATAACTATTCATATGTAGCAATTATATTGGTATTTCTTATTTTTGCAACAGGACACCGATGATCCTAAGGCTTTTCCTATGGACTTCCAAGATTTGTTGGATAGGCAATTTTTATGCAAAGTTCGGGTGACATATGACTACAACATCATTAAGAACTACAAGGATTTTAGTGTTGACAAACTAACAGATGATGAGGATATTATACGCCAGTATCTTAACGTCATTGTGAATGTAAGTTTGTAAATTCAATGCTTAAACTCTATACGCATATATATATATCCACTATTATGCATGCTAAGTTCCATTTTTAAAATGTTAAAGGAAGTTGCTTCCAAAGAAATGCTGCATGCTAATAAGGGAAAAGGCAAGCTTGAAGACACAACTATTCAGGACACAAGTCAAACATCAGATTCTAATTTGACACCAATGAAAAGATCCGTTTGCATAGACGTAGATGATGAGGATGACAATTTCATGAACAAGCAGGAATCCAGTAACAAGCCAATGAAGAAGGAGAAACTTTGAAATTTTTTAATAGTTTCATTTTGAGTTCGTTTTGATGTTGAATTATTAGTTTCTCTTTAAGTTCATTTTGGAGTTTATTTGATAATTTCTGTTTATGCTTGACTTGAGGACAATGTCAACCTTAAGTTGTTATTTTCTATGGTCGGTAACTTTTTTGGGACAGTTTAGTTTCGAATAGAATTTTATTCTAATTGGGACAGTTATATTGCACTATAATTTATATAGATCTTAGCTGAACTAATATAAACATTTCTATTTTTACTATATATGTTTTATTTACCATGCCTGAACTTATAATAATTTTAGTTCGGCAATGTTATCCTAGACAATTTACTAAGGAAAGTAGCATTCATCAAGACATAATCAAAATTTAACAAGTAATTTAATAACGGAGTTAGTTGACGGATATACCTCTTTTATGCTCCAAGCAACAGGTATTAGGATTCGTCACTTTGATACAATCTACATTAATAATTTACAGGCTTTTTTATGACAAATTACATTATATTACAATCATATTAGTGTCCTATTAAGTGACGAATCCCATCCTGATCTTCATTCTTAGTTCTTCAACACGAGCTCGATGTGGTTTAGCATTTCTGAGTATTATTCATACAGTGTGTAAGATCACAAAGTTGAAGCGAATATATTGTCTAAATTAGATTGCTTAGTACGTGTTCTTTTGCGTGTTTATTTAATAACCTAGATTGAAAATGATAAGGTTTCTAAGTAGTTAAGGGTAAGTATTGTTAACTCATATATGTGTATCTTTCAACGCATATAGAACAAACATACCTTTATAGCATCAACATATAAACTACATTTGTACAGTTTGAAATCTGTTCAAATACCTCATTATTATACTTATATAAAATTTCACAGGATTATAAAAAAGCAGAGATCATTATTCTGACCTTCTTCATATTTCTTTGAGGTAATAAAACTCAAGTTTCTTTTCAATGAATTTTTACATTTTTTATACTATACAATCGATTGAACTGTTTTATTTACTATTTTGTGCAGAAAAGTTCATCAAAGGTTGAAGGTCTTGGCTTGATTAACAGTGGTATGTTCCATAGATTTAGTATACATTTTATTCAATTATACTGAAAATACCTGCTACACTTCGATAATAATTAAAAGAAAAGCGGGGCATATTGTAATAGTATGTTTATGAATCCAATTTACATGGTATATTCTGTTCAATGGAACAGTTGCATCCTTTCCCCTTAGCAACCAGCAACTCGATTTACGTTGTGTGTTTACATGTCAAAAGAAGAATTAGGAAGAATTAGTCTTCAAAGATCCATGAATATAATTTGTAAAGCATTTTCTATGAATATAATTCGTAAAGCATTACGAAATGAATCTTACCTTCTGAGCGGTATTGCGATGTTGAAAACCTCCGAAATGCTATTTGTAATCAGATCAATCATTTAGCTATTATTTTTGGTCGTCGAAAAGAACGCAGAAGATGAAACAAGAATGAAGCAGATGAAACGAAAATGAAACGAAAATGCAGCAGATTAGCTATCAGTTAGCACAGATCTGATAGTTACATAGGTAAAATTGGAGAAAAATCGAAGTTCATCCGACCGGATTGATATGAACATATTAAACTGAAATAGTAAATAATTTGCTATCAGTTAGCACAGATCTAAAATCATCATAGGTAAATTTGGATAAAACCCTAAGTTCATCCGACCAGATCTAAAAGTCAAAAGGTTTAATATTACACATTACGGATTTAATGTAAGCAAATGAAACGAAAATGAAGCAGATTAGCTATCAGTTAGCTAAGATCTGATATCATCATAGGTAAATTTGGAGAAAAAACAAAGTTCATCCGATATTAAAACTGAAATAGTAAATAATTTGTCAGATAATATGTCGATCTGAAATCATCACGTTTAACTTAGGATAAAAACCTAAGTTCATCGACCGATCTGAAAGTAAAAAGGTTTAATATTACACATATTAAACTGACCCGTGTAAGTAGATGAAACGAAAATGAATCAGATTAGCTATCAGTTAGCACAGATCTGAAATCATCAATTGTAAATCTGGAGAAAAACCATAGTTGATCCGAGCGGATTGAAATGAATCAGATTAGCTATCAGTTAGCATAGATCTGAAATCATCAATACTAAATTTGGAGAAAAACCAAAGTTAATCCGACCGGATTGAAACGAACATATTAAACGGAAATAGTAAATAATTTGCTATACAATAGCACAAATCTGAAATCATCGAATAAAATCATCACATTTCGATTTGACATCTTCACAATGCGAATATAACAATGAAGAAGAAGAGCCTACAAATGGCATGGCAATCAAACAGACTACCATTCTGTTAAAATAGAGAAGAGGTTAGGATGAAGAAGAAGAAAAATAGAGATCTGAAATGAAAACCGAGAGAGAAAAGACCAGGAGAAAACAAATCTTATCAGATTGCAAATGTCTCCTGATATTTGTTCTTCCTAAGTTCATCCGACCAGATCTGAAAGTAAAAAAGGTTCAGTATTACACATTAAACTGAATAAATGTAAGCATCGATCTGAAATAATTTGCTATATAATAGCAGATCCGAAATCATCGAATAAAAATCATCATTTCGATTTGACATCTTCACAGCTGCGGATATAACAATCAATGACAATAACAATTTTACAAAAAAGAGAGAGATTACGATGAAGAAGAAGAGCCTACAAATGATATGGCAATCAAACAGATTACCATTCTGTTAAAATAGAAAAGAGGTTAGGATGAAGAAGAAGAAGAAAATATAAATATCTGAAGAAGACCAGAAGAAAACAAATCGTATAAAGATGAAAACAAATCTATTCAGATTGCAAATGGAAAAGACCAGAATGTTAAGATGAAGAAGAAAATATAGATCTGAAAGTGAAAGCGAGAAAAGACGGAAAGAAAACATTTCGATTTGGATTGCAATCTGAGCCTGATATTTGTTCCTATATATACTAGGGTTTCATGAAGCATTTAGTTCTTCCTAATTCTGTGTATATAATTCGCCTTAAATCTTGGATGCACTTATGTAGTTCTTTGATCTTAATTCTCGAATTAAGGTAGAGTAATTCGAGAATTAAGGTTTCGTTAGTTGACTTGCTGAGTTTTCAGGTAATATTAAATTTTTATCATTATTATTTGTTATTCTATGTATTTTATTATGTCATTGATCCTACTTCAATGATTTTTTTATTATAATGTAGGTGTGTTGATGGGTAGGCGAATGAAGTACGTACGTGACATCATTTATAATTCTGGATCGAGTAGTCATCATTTAAATTCAATGGAGATAGATGCTGATGAGAACTCTTCTACAGTAATAAATGGTTGTATTTTCACTTACGCACTTACATTTTATAATTTAAGCTCTTCTTTATTACCAGCTTATAAGTATTAATATTTGTAATTTTGTGAATGTATATAGGTCACGATGCAGTAAAGGAACTCCAATGAGTGGCGACAACGACAATATCGATTTGATTCCATGACTACACCTTTGTCCGATATAACAAACGGTGAGCTTGAAAATTGTATTTCCACGCGTTTGTCTAACAATTATATTATGCATATTTTTCTTATATACTAATTTTACTTTATAATTATTATATGTGTTTTTTTAGTGACAGCGTCTATTCCAAGTCGAAGTAGAGAAGTTACAAGAGATCTATACAAAAGTTCATTTGTTGATTTAGCAAGCCCTGGTATAATTCACAATTTCCGTCTTACTTTATCAACATATATTTATTTATGCATGGATTCATTAGTTTAATTTGATATGAATAGGTGAAGTCAATGATGCGTACAAACAAGTGGCTTCATTCAACCGGAAGAACAGACGTGCGATTATAGCAAACAAGAGATACCTAAAGGCTATTCCTGATAAACAAGTTTGTTATATTAAAACTAATACATCATATCGTAAGTATCTATTGATAAGTTAAATGTTGATAATTTGATGCTTAACTCAATTTTCCCAATACACTAATACTTAAATTTTCGTTTCTTTTGATTACATTTTCTAGGCATTCCTTTACCGAATGGTATGGAACAACAAATGGGAATTGCTCAGCGCCATGTTGATTGGTTAGTTCATAAAGATACAATTGTGCCCCCGAGAAATTTGGTATCTTCTATTCCCGAATCGTCTACTGCAAGAAATCGGAAAATTGCAATTAATTTCCGTTGTCAGAAGAAAAGTCAAGCTGCTAGACGAGCACTTGGTCAACAAGTCATAGGTAATACTTTACTTGAAATTTACCATTTTCTTTATTTATATTCTAATTATAGATAGATTTTATTCGACTACTCGATTCATCGATGTAAATAACCCGTGACAGCATATAAAGACTTTGGTGACCCAATACACCCATGCTCATATTGTGGCGCTCTTATGTGGTTTGATGAGAAGATTAAGAATACACCTGTCAATGAACCCGAGTTCTCTATATGTTGTAGTCGTGGAAAAATACAATTGCCAAAGTTGCAAGAACCTCCACCACTATTGAGAGATCTCCTCAATAACAGGGATCGCAACAGTAGAAACTTTGTTGAGAATATACGTGCTTATAACATGATGTATGCGTTTACATCTATGGGTGGTATACAGGACAACTCTGTTAATAATGGTCGTGGTCCATATACGTATAAACTTGGTGGTCAAAATTACCATCGGCTTGGCAGTTTGTTGCCAACAAATGGCCATTCGGCAAAGTTCTCGCAGCTATATATGTATTGTGGTGAAGATGAAACGCAAGATAGGATTGACGCTGTGAGGTATGTATTTCTAATAAATTTGTTTCATTTCCTTTAATTATTCTTATTCTTCCAAATGTAACATATATATATATATATATATATTATTTTGATATGTAGGTCAAAACATCCTGCCGTGATTGAACCTAATGTTGTCAGTTCACTTAAGGAGATGGTTGACGAGTACAACCCGATTGCAAAAAACTTTAGAATGGCTGCTGATAGATTCAAAGAAAATGATGAACAGAATGTGAAGCTTTGTCTTATCGGTCGTAGGTCACGTGATGGCCGTATGTACAATCTACCGACGTGTTCTGAAGTTGCTGCCCTTATAGTCGGTATGTAGATTAAATTATTTAACATCTTAACATAAAAAGATATTCGTTCATTTAAATGATATATCTATAGATTAATTATCTAATGATGTAACAGGTAATAATGAATATGACATGGATCCGAGAGATATATTACTTGACCACAAGATGACTGGACTAAGACGTATTTCCGAACTGCATCCGAGCTACCTCCCAATGCAATATCCGTTACTTTTTCCATACGGTGAAGATGGATACCACACGGAGATTCCACACACAAATAAGTCAACCGGTGTTCGGAATAGACTCACAATCAAAGAGTTCATATCCTTTAGGATATTTGATCGTGAAGATGAAGCATCCACAATATTGCGCAGCAGGAAGTTATTCGGCGGTTTTAGTTGATTGCTATATGATGATGGAGACTCAAAGGCTAGCATTCATTGTAAACAACCAACCCAAGCTTAGGTCTGACAGTTACAAGAAACTTGATGATGCAATTCGTAGAGGTGCTATTGATATTGATGATCCAACGGATAATGTTGGTAAGATGATTGTCTTGCCATCTTCATTTATCGGTGGCCCAAGGTACATGATTCAGAATTTTCAGGACACTATGGCAATTTGCAGGGCCATAGGATATCCTGAGTTGTTCATCACTTTTACGTGTAATCCCAAATGGCCTGAGATAACACGCTTTTGCGAAGCTAAGGGATTACGTCCTGAGGATAGGCCTGATATATTATGCCGTGTCTTCAAGCTTAAGCTAGATCAACTGGTCAAGGATTTGAAAACAGAAAATATATTTGGGAAGTGCATGGGAGGTAAATTCATTTTTCTATCATAATTTAATATCTTATATTTTTATTAATGAAATATAGAAAGGATAATATCAATATATTTCATTTTGCAGTTGTCTATACTATTGAGTTTCAGAAGCGTGGTCTCCCACATGTCCATATTCTATTATGGGTAGACCGTGAGGACAAAAATATGACAGTTGATGACATTGATAAAGTCATCAGTGCGGAGATTCCAGACAGAGATGCTGATCCGGAATTGTTTCATGCTGTTTCTGAGTATATGGTGCACGGTCCATGTGGTGCGTTGAACCCCACATCACCATGTATGCATGATGGAAACAAATGCTCGAAGAAATTTCCAAAGAGTTTCAATGAACGTACATCATTTGATGGCAATGGGTATCCTGTTTATAGGAGGCGTAACGATGGTCGAACAATAGACAAGAATGGTGTTTCTATTGATAACAGGTATGTGTTATCATTTTTAAATTTTAAGTTCATTTTTTTACACTTCATATGTTGTATTTATTTGTAATTTAAAAATACTATTTATAACTACAGATACATTGTTCCATACAATCCATATCTCTTGATGAGGTATAATGCGCATATTAATGTCGAGTGGTGTAACAAGTCAAACTCTATAAAATACCTCTTCAAGTATGTCAATAAAGGGGTTGATAGAATAGGTGCGAAGATTACGGTTGACAATGAAGTGAAAGACTATGTCAATTGCAGATATATATCCGCCTGTGAAGCTGTATGGCGTATTCTTGGTTTTGACATACATTATCGTGACCCGACTGTAGAGCGGTTATCTTTCCACTTGGACGGTGAGCAGAATTTGTGCTTCAAGGATGGTGACTTTATAGAAAATCTCATGGATAAGCCGACTATTGCACAAACTAAATTCTTGCAGTGGATGAAGTACAACAAAGATAACCCTGAAGCACGCCAGTATCTATACTCTGAGTTTCCACGACATTATGTGTTTGATAAAAAGAATAAGGTTTGGAAAGTTAGGAAGCAAAGGATGAACAGGGTTGGTAGGATATACCACGTCCCGCCTAAATCTGGGCCGGCATATTATCTTAGAATCATGTTGAATCACACGAGGTGCCACTTGCTATGAGGATCGAGGATCAGGCGGTGTTTTGTATCCAACATATAGGGATGCGTTACGCAATGGGATTGTTGGATGATGACAAAGAATACATTGATGCAATAAAAGAAGCAAGTTTCTGGTGTTCAGGTCGATACCTGAGGCATTTATTTTGCATGCTTCTTCAGTCGAACTCCATGTCAAGGCCCGTTGAGGTTTGGGAAAAGACATGGGATCATCTTTCTGATGATATAATATATTTTCATCGTAAGAAGATGAATAATCCAGGTAATTTTATTGTTTATACATTATATCAATTTTGTTTCAAAATTCAAATACTTATATGTGGCATTTGATATGATAATTAACTATAATACGTTTGTCTAATATTGTAGGATTGGAACTTAGTGAGATGCAAATCAAGAATTTTGCCCTTGCAGATATTGAACGTCTGTTATCTCTAAATGGTAGTTCACTTTCTCAATTTGAAGGGATGCCATTACCGGACAACATGGTCATCCGGGATGGAAGTAACAATCTTATTGCAGAAGAGATGTCTCATGATGTAGAAGAAATGCAGGCTGAATTCAATCGGTTGTATCCGTGTCGATGAGCGAGAGGGATGTATCTGATAAGATTATGGATCTTTCTTTCCGATAGGGGTGGTGTTTTCTTCTTATATGGATATGGCGGTACCGGTAAAACATTTTTATGGAGGACGTTGTGCTCTGCACTGTGTGGTAAGGGTGACATCGTTTTGCCTGTTGCTTCTAGCGGTATTGCTTCTCTTTTCTTGCTAAGGAAGAATGACCCATTCGATTCTCAATACCATTGACGGTTGATGAGACCCTTGTATGTAGCGAAATTACTCCGGAGTGAACTAAGGACTTCTCGAAAAGACTAAGTTGATCATATGGGATGAAGCTCCAATGACAAATAGATTTTGTTTTGAAGCACTCGACAGGAGTATCTGAGATGTCGTTAGAGGCCCAGACGGACAAGGTTCTAGATTTCCCTTTGGTGGTAAAGTGGTTGTATTTGGGGGTGACTTGAATGATTACGCCAGTTATTCCTAAAGGAAGTAGACAGGACGTAGTTAATGCATCGTTGTCATCATCCGGTTCTATATGGAGTCATTGTCAAGTAATGAGGTTAACCAAGAATATGCGCTTACAGGTTAGTATTTTTCTTAATATAAGCGTAAAGTTTATTTACATATACGCATGTTCTAAAAATTTAATTATCTTATACTTCACGATTTATTAGTATAATTTATGACTTTTAACGGTGTCAATTTCATTTGGCGGATCTCCGGTGAAGTTGAATCTATAAGGGAATTTGCGGATTGGTTGTTAAAAGTTGGAGATGGTGAAATTGGAGGACAGAACGATGGTGAGGTCGAATTCAAACTGCCTGATGATATACTCATCCATGATGCAACCGATCCAATAGCTGCAATTGTAAGTAGTACTTATCCGTCACTCATAGATCATATTGGTGATGGTCGATACTTCCAGGATAGAGCTATATTAGCTCCGACTAATGAGATTGTTCATGAGATTAATGATTATGTTATGTCTTTGTTGCCTGGTGATGCATTTGAGTTCATGAGTTCCGATAGCATTTGTCCTGATGAGGATGATATAGTCAATCGTGAGGATATATATTCGACCGAATTTCTTAATACCATTAAGACATCAGGTATTCCCAATCATTTGATCCGTCTTAAAGTTGGATGTCCGATTATGCTATTAAGGAATATAGACCAGTCTGCAGAACTGTGTAATGGAACTAGATTGATCGTTACTTCTATCGGCAAACACGTCATCAGGGCCAAGATGATACATGGAAAAAATGCTGGTAAAGAGTATTTGATAGCCCGTATGATTTTGACACCGTCAGATGTTACCAAGTTTCCAATCAGGTTTCAGAGGAGGCAGTTTCCTATATCGGTTTGCTATGCTATGACGATAAATAAGAGTCAAGGACAATCGTTGGCCCATGTCGGTCTATATTTGCCGAGCCCAGTATTCAGCCACGGTCAGCTTTATGTTGCTTTCTCGAGAGTTACATCAAAAAAGGGCTTGAAGGTATTGATTCTGGATGAAGAAGGAAAACCCACTGATACCACAACTAACGTGGTTTATAAGGAGGTTTTGTGTAACCTTTAGACGTGTGTATGCATTAATACTTTTGATATTTTTGTTTTTTACTTTGAAATACTTTGAAGTGTGGAATTTTGTATTTTCAAAGCTACTTTGAAATTTTTCATATATCCTTCCACCGTTTTTTATAATTTTATGGTAATCTCAACTATTCTTTACTATATTTGATTTTCTGAATTTACTTACGTTATCAATCGTTTATATATACCAAAAGTAAACTATACCGTGGCATCGCCACGGGTTAGTACTAGTTGTATTTAATAAAGCTAACTTTTACCATATGATTAGCCCCACATAATTGACAAATGTACAACCAGTAAACTAACTTATTAGCCAAATTAAGAACGGTTCAACAATCTGCCTTAATCCTATCCACCCAGTAAACTAACTTATAATTGCATCGCAAGTGCACCCAATAAACAAATACTACTACTGGCGACTATGCGCGTTCTTACATGCGAGGCATGCCAGATTTGTTTATTTTCCCAATAATGTCCATACTTCACATTAACTCCAAACTCATGCCCCTCTTGATTTATACACTTTCTTGAGTATAGTTATCAATCCATTTAAACTAACCAAAACTTTAAAGTGTTACATAAGAAATGTTGAATTTTATAGACGGTTTTGCATACGATTTTAACATACGGGATTTAACATAATTTTAACAAATGAACACAGTAACTCAATTTTATGTGAGTTGAATAGTGACTTAGCATAAATTTTTAGTTGTATGCGAAACATAATTCAATATACAACTCGATTTTAATCGACTTTTAAGTTGTATGGAAAACAACATTGTAGATCTTTTAATGGGAGATGATAACAAGAGGGAGTAAAAATCTGTTATCTCGCCGTTATAAATCCATGCCAATTGCACCTCAATCACCTATTCACCTTCACACTGCTAGTACCAACCAAAACAAAAACCATACAACATTTTATCTCCCTCCTTCAATAATGCCTGAGCTTCCTTCCCGAGAGATCCCGGGAGACTATGGCAGCCCATTTTTCGGCCCGATGAAAGACCGGTATGACTACCACTACAACCAAGGTGAGCTCACATTCTTCCAATCCCGAATCGAGAAATACAACTCCACCATATTCCGGTGCAACATGCCACCAGGTCCCTTCCTGGCCAAGAACCCGCAAGTCATTTGCCTTCTCGATTCCGCAAGCTTCCCAATACTATTCGACAACTCCAAAGTCGAGAAAAAGAATGTTCTGGACGGGACGTTCATGCCATCGACTGCCTACACGGGTGGATACCGTGTTTGTGCGTACCTGGACCCTTCTGAACCGGACCACGCAGTACTGAAGGGATTGTGTATTAGCTTTCTGGCAAGCAAGCACAACTCTATCATCCCTATGTTTCGTCAGGCGGTCCAGAACAGCCTACTTTCGGCCCTGGAAAGTGAAGTCTCGGCAAAAGGCAGTTCCAACTTCAATGCGCTGAGTGATCAGGCCTCGTTCGAGTTCGTCTTCCGTTTATTCTGCGGAAAGAGCCCGGCGGAGACTCCTCTAGGGGCGAAAGGCCCGAGTAGTTTTGACAAGTGGCTTGTGTGTCAGCTAGTGCCATTAGTGACTTTGGGACTAAAGTTTGTCCCTAACTGTTTGGAGGATCTACTGATACACACAGTTGCACTGCCATTTCTTTTAGTGAAGTCTGATTACAAGAAGCTTTACAATGCGTTTTACGCAAATGGCGGTTCCTTTCTAGACGAAGCTGAGAAGAGGGGGTTAAAACGAGATGAAGCCTGCCATAACCTCGTGTTTATGGCAGGGTTCAACGCTTACGGTGGAATGAAGGCATTGTTTCCGGCATTGATCAAGTGGGTAGGAAACGCAGGCGAAGATTTGCACCGTCAGCTGGCCGAGGAGATCAGGGCTGTCGTTAAGGAAGAAGGAGGGGTTACCCTTGGAGCACTGAATCGGCTGACGTTAACTAAGTCAGTTGTTTGGGAGGTTTTGAGAATCGAACCTCCTGTGCCTTATCAGTATGGGAATGCAAAGGAGGACTTTAAAATCCAAAACCATGAATCCTCTTTCTTGGTCAAGAAAGGGGAAATGTTGTTTGGATACCAGCCAATTGCAACCAAGGATCCTAAGGTTTTCACAAAACCAGATGAATTCATTGCAGATAGATTTGTGGGAGAAGGAGAAGAGCTGATCAAGTACGTGTACTGGTCGAATGGGAGAGAGACTGAAGACCCTACACCGGAGAACAAGCAGTGTCCTGGAAAGGACATGGTTGTTCTGCTATGCAAGTTGATGTTGGTTGAGTTTTTTCTCAAGTACGATACATTTACGATTGAGAGTTCAAAGTTTTTGCTTGGTTCAAAGATTACATTCAAGTCTTTGACAAAAGCAAGTAATGGAACTGTCAGTTAAGCTGTTAAGGTAAAGGCTAGCATTTTCTTGCAACACTAAATATGGAATTGTACTAAAGTGTTTCTACATTCTTCTGGATTGTTATTGCAATTTGCTCATGTCCCTGTATTGATTCCCTGTTACAGCACTGCGAAAGCATGGGCCTTAAATTTAGGGAGACCTGGCTATGATTTTTCCAACAAGTTGCAGCCTTGCAGGTAACATGGCCTGCACGAGATTGTGATTTGCTGTAATAATGTAATGTTCAATTGTTCAAGGCCATTCGTTTGGAATGAGTATTTACTGGTATTTAGTGTATTGGCTGTGTAAAGATATTTAATTTGTAGGGTTGGTTGATGTGAGGTTTTTTTGTCAAAATCACCCATTATTGCTTTGACAAACTCATTATTGATCTTTGTCAAGTATGTATTGGAAGTACTGTGTTTTATACTGTATTGGTTACTATGTAAGATATTTAAGTAGCTGGGTTATTTGATACAGTATGAGTGACTTGCTACATTACACATACAGCTTTTTGAGGTGTTCATTAACACGGATTTATGAACGAAAAAGCTAAATGTGGCTGGAATCTAAATGTGCACTGACATATTCAAATATCGGATGAAGATTAGACTTAAAAAGTTTCAAATACCTGGACATGTGATCGTTTATACATTGCTGGAAATCTCCTGTCAGCCGATAGAAATTGCCAGGTCAGTATCAAACTCCATCATTATTATTGGAAATTTAAAGAAAATAAATGCAATTTAACAAGAGTTAATTGCAAAGATTTTAAAAGTTTCAGGATCAAAAGCGAAGGCGCGAAGGAAATTGTTACTCAATTGAAAGAGCAAGAAACAGAGAGGGATTAGCTTGAAAAACGAAAAAGAAAAGACAGCTTTTTAACGCTAAAAACGTCAAACGTTTTTACGTTTCTTCCAGCACTCGGTAGTTCGTCCTCTTCCTCAGCAAAGAAGACAAAAATGGACCAGAGAGTACAATTGATACTTTTCGATCTTGGCCGTAAAAACTTCAATCAACGGATGAAATCGTGAGCTTGTTCACCAAGGATTATAGCTGGAGTTAATCAAGTACTATTGCTCTGTATATTAGCTCGTTTTTCGACTTGTTTAGCAAGAATCATATTTTTCTGTTTTCTGTATAAATAGGCCTCTTTGTAATGAATTTTGAGTATCAGAAATAATACCATCACTTTCCTTAGCTTCATATTTCTGCTCTTTAACTTTTAAAAATTATATCCATTCATAGTCCATCTGTGACATAGCAGTATGGAAGATAATCACCACAGTCCAAAAGAGCACTTGTTACACGAAACAAAGCAACCATGACTTACCAATAGCCATCTAATAGGATGGATACCTTGGTAGTTGACATGCTAATGATTATCAATCGCCCAATTTTCACAGTGGAGAGAATGATATCCGCATCTCCAGTTAGCATCCACAAAATTTCCCAGGCCGATAAGCACATTCCATCTCCACCTGGTTTACTAATCCGTCCATCATGGTAATAAACTACAAATTTAAAACAACTACCACAACTTAGCATCTGAATTTCTGATAGATCCAAAAATTGCAATCACAACATTTTATACTTTACTTGAAAGATATTTAAGTAGCTGGGTTATTTGATACAGTATGAGTGGCTTGCTACATTACACATACAACAGTTTAAGGTGTTCTTTAACAGGGATTTATTAACAAAAAACGGCAAAAGACAGGCATCGCATGAGAGCGTTATATGTTTTGAATGCCTGTTACAAAATTTGTTAGGTTTACTAATCGATCACAGACGAATAACGAAGAATTAAGGATAGTAACGGAAATGGCGATTTCACACTAAAACACAAATACGCACAAACAGCAACCAAATCAAAGCAATAACAATCAACACAAGATATAACGAGCTTCGGCACGCCACATCGGCCTACTGATCGGGAGAAAAACGATCATGATTTCACTAATCACCAAATCAAAGTACAAGCTTACAGAGAACCGATCGAAACTGCAATCGAACAAGCACAACTCTTCAATCCGAGTTGATAACCACGATCCTAGCTATTCACGATCCTAACCGTTCTCAAAACTCTCGATTACAAGTGAAAGAATACTGAATTGAACTCTCTATACATCAAAGAAAAATCGATTATATACGTAGAGATAACGGTCTGAGAAACAGTATCCGTTCGATTATAACGATTATGTTATAATCCTACGGCTCAGATCAATCCATCGCCTTAAATCCATCCTTCTTTCAAATAGGTCCTTCAAGTCTTCAAGTTTTGCAGACGAACCCCCAAAGTTTCCAAAACTTTACAATCTCCTCCTAGGATGCAAAACTCCTCTTCCAACCTATATGAAACCGTGACGTTCTTCTCCAAGAACTGCTATCACACAGACAGCTGGGAAATAACCACAAACCTTACTTGTACACTTGATATGTCACATAGACAACTCAAGCCTCTAACATACCAACAAGATCCACACAAAGCTTGAACTTGTTGAGTGGCAAAGCTTTAGTAAGCATATCAGAAGCATTCTCATCGGTAGAAATCTTCTGAACTTCAATTTCCCCCTTCTCAATGACTTCCCTGATAAAGTGAAACCTCACATCAGTGTGCTTAGTCCTTTCATGGAACATTTGATGCTTCATAAGACACAAAGCACTTTGACTATCACAATGAACAGGAATTTTATCTTGACATAGCCCAAAGTCTGCAAGAATTCCCTTAAACCATTGAGCTTCCTTAATGGCTTCTGTAGCAGCCATATACTTAGCTTCAGTGGTGGATAATGCAACCACAGACTGAAGATTAGATTTCCAGCTAACAGCAGAACCAAAAAGCGTAAACACAAAACCAATTTGAGATCTCCTGTTATCAAGGTTTGCTCAATAGTCAGAGTCAACAAAACCTTGAAGATACTTGTGATCTTCCTGATAATCATTTCTATACATAATCCCCAGATTTGCAGATCCATTCAAACATCTCAAGATCCATTTTAAAGCTTCCCAATGCTTGATTCCAGGATTTGCCATGTATCTACTAGCAACAGAAATAGCATGTGTTATATCAGGTCTGTTACATATCATCAAATACATGATACTCCCTACATCATTAACATAAGGTACAGTCTCCATGTATTTCTCATCATCCTCAGATGCATGTCTCATTTTTTCTGACAACTTGAAATGTGATCCCAGTGGTATAGAGACTGTTTTTGCTTCATGCATATTGAATCTATTTACCACTTTCTTGATGTAGTCAGCTTGTCTCAGGTGTAGAGTACCTTCAGCTCTATTTCTGCAAATGTCCATGCCTAAGATTCTCTTGGCATCTTCTAAATCTTTCATGTCAAACTCACTGCTGAGAGCTTTCTTAATTTCAGTGATCTGAGTATTTTCTTTACTCACAATGAGCATATCATCAACATATAAGAGCAGGTAGGCTTGAATAAGATAATTTGATCTCTTTATGTATACACAGCTGTCATATAGAGATCTTTCAAACCCAATTTTCAGCACATAATCATCAAATTTCCTATACCACTGTCTTGGACTTTGCTTGAGTCCATATAAGGACTTCTTGAGTAAACATACTTTATTCTCATTCCCAGGTAGAATAAAACCTTCAGGCTGGCTCATGTAGATAGTCTCCTCAAGATCTCCATGTAAGAAAGCTGTTTTAACATCCAATTGTTGCAGTTCCAGGTTGAAGTGAGCAACCATAGCTAACAATATCCTAATTGAAGCATGTTTGACTACAGGTGAGAAAATCTCATTGTAGTCAACTCCTTCTCTCTGAGTGAATCCTCTAGCCACCAATCTAGCTTTGTATCTCAGATACTCAGTCTCAGCAACTTCAACTTTCCTTTTAAAAATCCATTTACAACTAACTAGTTTCTGACTTGGTGGTTTGTTCACTAGTGACCAGGTACAGTTCTTTTCTAGTGAATTTAGCTCTTCTTGCATGGCTAAAATCCACTTGTCTTTATCACTACATGATATAGCTTCACTGTAGGTCCTAGGCTCTTGATATTCAACCTCCTCAGCAACACTTAAGGCAAATGATGCCATATCTTCAAATCCCAGTCTGACAGGTGCTTTATGAGTTCTTCTATACCTGTCCCTTGCTAGTTGAAAACTTCGCAGGGTTTCACTGTCAGCAATGCTCATGTTTCTCCTACCACCTGGTCTCCTTCTTGGAGGTGGTACATGAGGAGAACAAGAAGAAGCTCCACCTGAATCTGCATTTTCATTTCTATGTTGAACTGGAGTATGCAAGTGAGTGTCATCATTTGTATTTTCTGGTGTTTCTCTGAGCTCATTTCCTAAATTTCCAGGTAGCTCCACCTCAAAATTAGCTTCCATTTCTCTGTGTGTTTTATCACCAGGGTACTGAGAGTTGTAGGGCATGGTTTCTTCATCAAACACCATATTTCTGCTAATGATGGTCCTGGTGTTTCCTTTCTCTATGCACCACAGCTTATAGCCTTTAACACCATGTGGATACCCAAGAAAAATGCACTTTATTGCTTTGGGCTCAAGCTTGTCTTGAGTAATATGGGCATATGCCATACAACCAAAGACCTTGACTCAGAATAGTTGTAGGGCTTCCTATACCACAACTCATCAGAAGTCTTGAAGTTTATTGCTGAAGATGGACATTTGTTGATTAGAAAACATGCAGTTGTGACTGCTTCAGCCCAGAAATGCTTAGTAACACCTGCAGTAAACATCATACACCTAGTTCTCTCCAATAGAGTCCTATTCATTCTCTCAACTAGGCCATTTTGCTGAGGAGTGCCTGGCACAGTGAGATGCCTGCTTATACCATTTTCACTGCAAAAACTTTTAAACTGCTCTGAAAGGAATTCCGGGCCATTATCAGTCCTTAGGTATTTTATACCTCTACCTTTCTCATTCTTCATAAGAGCATACCAGTTTTTGAAAGTAATGAAAGCATCAGACTTATTCTTCAAGATATAAATCCAGACTTTTCTAGTGTAGTCATCAATGAGACTCATGAAATACCTACCTCCACCATGTGACGCTACACTAGCAGGTCCCCATAAGTCAGAATGAATGTAATCAAGAGGCTCAACTGTAGTGTGAGTAGCAGTGGGAAAAGTATTTCTTTTAGATTTTCCCAAAATACACTGCTCACAAAGTTGAAGCTTCTCTAAACTTTCTTTTTTAATTAAATTTTATTTCTGAAGCTCAATTAATCCTTTCTGACTTATGTGACCAAGTCTTTTATGCCAAATATCAGCACTGACAGAGATAATAGAGTGAGCATGATCATGTATAACATCACAATCAACATAATACAATCTATTTATTCTAGGACCCTGCAGCATAATCACATCACCCTTCATAACATACAAGATACCATTATCAGAATGAAACTTAAAACCTTTCTTTTCTAGAGTACCAAGATATATGAGGTTTCTCTTGAGTGCAGGAATGTACCTGACATCTGTTAGTATTCTGATGGATCCATCTTGCATTTTCAGGTGTATCTTGCCAATACCTTCAATGCTACATGGTTCATCATTTCCTAGCATCACCATTCCTCTATATGTTGGTTTTAAGTCTGTGAACCAGTTTGTGTTGGGTGACATGTGAAATGTACACCCTGAATCCATGATCCATCTATCTGAATTGGTGGTATCTGTAACACTCAATACATGAGCATCTTCTGTTTCATCTATGTTACCTACAAAGACATGAAATGTGTTAGTTCTATTTGCATTGTGATTCTCTGGCCTTCTTTTAAACATGGGGCAATCTTTCTTTAGGTGACCAGGTTTGTGGCAATGAAAACATTTTCTCATCTCCTTGAACTCAGTATGTTGTTTGTTCCGTGGAGTTTGAAAATGTTTCATGGGATCATTGAACTTCTTTTTCTGTTTCTGTGACTTTTGGTATCTAATATTCAGCCCTTCACCAGGAATCTCACTGCAGTCCCCTTCCTTCTGTAACTGCTTTGATCTAATTGCAGAAACTACATCTGCTAAGGATAATTCAGATAAATTTCCATAGAGTAGTGCATCCTTCAAATTATCATACACCTTAGGCAGTGCATTAATGAGTAGAATGGCCTTATCTTCATCAGAGATTTGAACATCAATGTTCTCTAAGTCATCAAGTGACTTATGAACACATCCAGTTGATCTTCTAAGCTCATTTCCTCCACAATCTTGTATGAGTATAGCTTTTGTTTCATGAACAACCTGTTGGCCTTGGATTTAGTCATGTATAGACTCTCTACTTTCAACCATAATGCATCAGCTGAGTCTTCCTTTGACACTTCTCTCAAGACTTTGTCACCCAGGCTAAGAATCATTTTACTATGCGCCTTCTCTAAGATATCACTCTTCTTTTCAGCAGTTAATTCAACACTCATCTTGTCAGCCCCTTTCAATGCCTCGATTACACCCTGTTGAACTAACAGTGCTCGCATCTTCACTCTCCATAATCCAAAATCATTCTTCCCATTAAACCGTTCAACATCAAAGTGTGTAGAACTCATGATCACTGTAATCTATCAATCAGTAAACTTAAACGATTAATCCGTTCCCACAGACGACGCCACTTGTTAGGTTTACTAATCGATCACAGACGAATTACGAAGAATTAAGGATAATAACGGAAATGCCGATTTCACACTAAAACACAAATACGCACAAACAGCAACCAAATCAAAGCAATAACAATCAACACAAGATATAACGAGCTTCGGCATGCCACATCGGCCTACTGCTCAGGAGAAAAACGATCACGATTTTACTAATCACCAAATCGAAGTACAAGCTTACAGAGAACCGATCGAAACTGCAATCGAACAAGCACAACTCTTCAATCCGAGTTGATAACCACGATCCTAACCGTTCTCAAAACTCTCGATTACAAGTGAAAGAATACTGAATTGAACTCTCTATACATCAAAGAAAAATCGATTATATACGCAGAGATAACGGCCTGAGAAGCAGCATCCGTTCGATTATAACGATTCTGTTATAATCCTACGGCTCAGATCAATCCAGCGCCTTAAACCCATCCTTCTTTGCAAATAGGTCCTTCAAGTCTTCATGTTTTGCAGACAAACCCTCAAAGTTTCCAAAACTTTACAAAATTCAAATGTAGCTGGAAACTAATTGTGCACTGACATGTTCAAATATTGGATTATTGGATAGAGATTAGCCTTAAAAAGTTCCAAATACCTGGACATGTAATTGTGTATGCATTGCTGGAAATATGCAGTGGAGAAAATGATAAATGCTTCTCCTGTCGTTATCTCCTGTTGTCATTCAGAGTCCATCTATGACATTGCACTTGGTGATTACCACACATCTGCGGATAAAAGATCCAAAAGAGCCGGTCACGACAATTACCCGCACGGAAACCAAAACTCAAAGGGGAAACCTTCCAAAACATATTTGACAGCTAACGAGACTTCAAACCTATGTTTTAAAATTCGGATCGGACCGGACCGTCAGGCCGGAAAACCGGTGCAGCACGGTTCAAAGGACACTATAAAACCGCCAAATAACCGGAGCCTAATTAGTAGAAATGAAGAAATGAAGTGGCGGCTGAGAAATGAAGTAGAGAATAGGGTTTTGAAGTTTCAAACCCATCTATCTACTTTAATTAGTAGAAATAACTGTACACCTAAACCTAATTATAAGGCAATATAATTATTCTAATGGTCTCGTCTCTATTTGCCAATTTGGGCTTATGTTACTAAATTATTTAAAGGTTATCTAATTAGTAAACTTCTCTATTTGTAAATAAACTTAGCCTTTACACAATGCGTTGAGTGTGTTAATTATTTTTATAGAAAAGGGTGAAAATAAAAAAATAGATGAAATAAAATTATGTAACAAAATTACTTAAAAAGTAAGACATGTAAGCAGTACGTATTATATTGAAATTGAATTAATAAGATGGATAAATGAGATTTAAATTGAATTGAAAACTTTTTAATTACATTTAGGCTGAAAATGATTTTGTGCATGTCGAGTTTAGTTTTTTAAAGCTAAATTTTTCGGAGTTAAGAAATTTATTTGCTAAAAGATCATATCGATATATACGAAAAATATTATTATGACGTCATACCGGTTCAAAAGCTTAAAACTACCAACCGATCCGATTCCAAACCTTTTTGGAGGGTAGAACTATTAATCGTAGAACTTTTAAAACATAGCTTCAAACACAAATGCATTTATGAACAAATACAGATTTCGTAGGATGATTTAATGTAAAATCATAGGAAACTAAACAACCATGACTTAGTAATAGCCATTAGATGGGATGAATACCTTGACAGTTGACATGCTAATGCTTATCTATCACCCAAAATTCATGCTGGAGAGAAGGATAGCCGCTTCTCCAGTTAGCAGCCGCACAACTTCCCAAGGCCGATAAACACAATCCGACTTCACCTGGTTTAACAATCCATACCATGGTAAGGGAAACTACAAATTGAATGGAATTCTCAATTATAAGCATCTGAATTTCTGATAGATCCAGAAGTTGCAATTACTACATTTTATCCACACATGGCTGTTACTTCAGGCGTTAAGCAAACAGGCAAACCACAAGGAAAATCACAGCATATGTACGATAAATTAACCATAGGTAATGCAATCGGGAAACTAAAACTCGTAGCGGTGAAACCTCCAAGTATATAGATCTACTGCCAGGAAAATCTCAACAACAGAAATCACTATACCAACTCAACGTTCAGGAGAGTACTTATGCAGTTGTGATTGTGCCATTATCACCAACTAATGCAGTTTTAGTAGACTAAGCATCTGCATATAACAAAGCTTCTCAGCTAAGACCAGATTCAAATCAAAACAACCATCAAATGGCTTAAATGATTCAATTCCCAACACACCAAGCTATAATTTGGATAAACGAACCGGACCACATGCAGAATAGTCACAATAACATCACCAACTAATGCAGTTTTAGTAGACTAAGCCTCTGAATATAACAAAGCTTCTCAGCTAAGACCAAATGCAAATCAACAAAACCATCAAATGGCGTAAATGATTCAATTCCCAACACACCAAGCTATAATTTCAACACACAAAATGGACCACTTGCAGAATAGCCACAACACTACTAATTCAGAACTGAACTAGCGAAAGTACGAAACCTTACTTTGTTAAAGGTGACTGAAGCAGCACAGGCATCAAAATGCAAAAAATTGATTTTATAACTTATAAGCTGCCTAATTAACCGATCTCAACTTTCACCAACCAGAATTAGCTACATCGAAAAGTTCGAAAAGCACATCGTTAAGAACTCGAATGAAATGGAAGCACAGATTACAGAAGAACGCCTGATTGCCAAAAAAACTACACAATGAAGCTCAATTGCGAAAACGAAGCAACTTGTAATTTTCCATAAACATAACCAAATTGTATAGAATGATCAAAGAAATTGAATGGAAAAGTGAAGTACAAAGTGAGCTCTGTTCTGTTTACAGAACAGCTCAATATAACCGCTAAGTACAAGTATAGAAATCTGGAGAACAAGTTATGCTTTTCCATTTGCTGATTACCTAGTTCGAGAATCGAGATTAAAACTCCATATTCCAGTTTCTGCTTTTCCATTTGCTGATTTTTCATTTGAAATCTGGAGAACAAGTTATGGCGAATCACAATGCGCGCCAAACTTTAGAACCAAGTTTATTTGGAAGGGATTTCATATTTGAGAAAATTGGTGTTGTAGACCAATTTTACATCTAAGTTTACAAAAAAGACCAAAAAGTTTTCAAATAAAGGTCAAATCTTCAATCAGATTGGTAGAAATCATTTAATACAAATTGTATTAGAAGTAATATGTCTGATCAGACAGAGTCATGTAATACAGTCCAACTGTATTAGTAGAGTTAAATGTCTGATCAGACGGTAGAAATCATGTAATACAGTCCAACTGTATTAATATAGTTAAGTAATGCAGTCCGACTGTATTGGCAAATTTGCTAAATACAGTCGGATGGTGTGTCAAAGTATTTGGACTTTTTATGAATAAAAATATTTGGTTGGTCTCTCCTTATTCTCTACCCTTCATATTTTTCAGTTTGGGGCTTCTGCGGAAATCAGAATGGGCTTTACTAGTCCAACGGATCAAACGGTGGTTTTAGCTAATGGGCCGCTTTAGGTAGCCTGCCCTTGTGAGTTGTGATTTGAGAAAAAGTGATGTCAAGTGGGCCGACAATGTGAGGTATTAATAGAGGGGCCGACAATGTTCTTCGTGTCTCGATACCCTCTCAAAATTTTATTTAAGCAAAAACCCTCTGAATTACAATAATATATTTACTCAGAACTCACTGAGTTATAATATTATATTAACTCAACACACTCTCTGAGTTACAACATTATATTAACTCATGTTGAATCTTTTTTTTTTAATTTATATTTTGTGCCAAAGAATCATTGGCACCAATTAACCCATGTTCTAAACTCTAAAGTATAAGTTTAAGTATAATATTCACATAATATCAATACTCTCTATGTTTCGAAGAACTTGCGTATAGTTTTAAGTGAAAAGTTAAGATAAATTGTACTGTAAAAGATAAACAGATGGCAGAAAGTGTGTATTTGAATAAGTCTCCTAAGAGACGGTGTTTAGATAATTTATCCAAAGACGAACATATATTGTCAATAAAATCATTGATGTTATTAATCAAAACACCTATGCTCTCAACATTGATATTTTTTCATATTACAACAAGACTTATTTCAGTTACAACATATACATTTTGATTAATAACGTGTATGGTTTTATTGATAACATAGGCCGTCTATAGATAATTTATCTAGAGACCATCTCTCATGAGACTTTATATTTAGTGCACCTATTTTTGTTCACAAAGTCTCATGAGAGACGATTTTTAAATAACTTATATAGAGACGACCTATGTTATCAATAAAACCATCCATGTTATTAATCAAAACGTCTATGTTGTTAATGAAATAAATCTTGTTGTAATATGAAAAAACACCAATGCTGAGAATATATGTGTTTTGATTAATAACATGGATGATTTTCTTAACAATATAGGACCGTCTCTACATAAATTATCTAGAGACTGTATCCCAATATACTTACTCATTTTTGTTTGGATGTCTAATAGTATTGTTTCTCCTTAAGCAACATAAAACAATTCTGTTTTTTCAAATGCAAGATTTAAAAATGTAAAAGCACATATGTCATGCGGTTGTCGTCGTCTTAGTACTTACCCGCTTGAAAAAAAGAAAAATAAAAAGGAGGATCAAAGGACAAGTGTAATATTCTTGTCTAATTTGTAACACAAGACAAATTAAACAAATATTTGATTCGCTAATCCCGACATTGATATGTTTATGTTAAACTAGCAATTTAACGTCATGATAATCTTGAAATGTCTAGCCGAAGTGAACGAATAAGATCCATGAGTAATTAACAATGCTTAAAGAGTAGTAGTATTAATCTTTGATTACTTCTAAAAGATAAGTCGGGTTAAGTTAGTCAAATGTATTAGTGCTAAAAATAGTTAGCTAGTTAAAGCACTTTATTAGGAATTAAAATAATTAAATAAGTATAAAGCTAATACGTTTGCACATATCGTGTCAAATTTCCCTCTCGACACATACAAAATGACCTTTCAAGCCACCATTAAGTTAAGGACTTGGTAAGAAAATTAGACTGATACATTGACTTTCTTTCCCATTCTATTCTACAGTGTGTCATCATATAAAAAATCTACTTTGTTATATAATTGCATCTTCTTAAATGAAAAGTAGGTGCCCTTGAGCTCGAGTTCGAACTATTTGAATACAAGCCGAGCTCATTAGTTGCTTGGAAAATTAAAATTTTCACGGCTCTTGCAAGTGAACGTAAATATCCACGAAAGAATACAACAATTAAATGGTTCATCACTTCATCTACCGAAAGCTAATCAGAAAAGGTTAATAGGTTAGTTAAACACAAATGACCGCAATTTGGGGGTAAGCTTATTACTCATCACTAATAAGGCCACGTAAAAAGCCTATGATAAGTAACTTTAGCTAATCTACAAATGCTACCGAAACGAAGACAAAATATAATAATCAACAGCTACTATTAAATAAGTCTAGTGTAGCAAGATACTGTATCCTTTTTAATTAATTTCAATTTTCGCTAAATATCTTGTTTAACAAAAATCAAGGGGATAAGCATAAGCATAAATGACAATGTGACAGATGGAGACTGGGACACAATAATAAATTGATTAATTTTAGTAGTAGAAGATTTGATTTATAAAGAAATTAAGTACCACAATCTTCTTGCGCGTACGTGGTGCGTATGACAGTATCAAAAGTCTTGGATTGTTGAAGACTTTTATAACTTAAATTAATTGTTCATAGTTAACGGGTAAAGCTCGAACAAATCCGAAAAAAGTAGAAGAAAATATAGTAATCTATACTACTTATAAAAAGATAGTCACTTTTGTCTCATGCTAGGTAGTTTTTTTGGTGATTTTCCATATAAGACCCTCACCATTCTAGATATACCTGAATGTCTCAACTTAACGCCAATGTGAAATTGTGAAATTCAGAGGTCATATTTGTCATTTTGCAACATCTTTGGCAGTTGTAATACCAAAATTTTATTTGCCCAATTTTACCCTCAACTCACAATACATACAGAAGGATGCAAAGGGTTGACATTGTAATTTTATGCAAAATATACTCTATTCTGTGTAAAACCCAAACACGCAAGTCTCTTCAGTTACCAAATCTGAACTTTCCACGTAAGAAGCAAAACTGAACCTCTACATACTCATGACTGAGATCCTTTCTCCAACAATTAAGGTGTGTATTTCTTTCCATTCAATCCATATTTCTACTATGGCTCCATGAATTACATCTACAATGGCATGTTCAAGTTCAAATTAATCTATTTTGAGGTGTAGCTATTTTCCCTTTGTTTCGATAATTGCGTTAAAAGCCCCAATTTAATTATCACCATTGTCATCATTTGTGTTGTTCAAATTGTTTGATGTTGACATTCATTACTGCTCTACAATCTATATACATGGTATCCTAATTAGCAACATATATTGACTTTTTTGGATCTCTCCTATGTTTTCTTTTTTCAATTGATTTCAGATAGTTGAGTTTTTGTCATCCATTATCTTTATCAAGTCAGATAGTTACTTTTCACTTCATCAAGCTTTGTTTTTAAACGCTCCCTTACAAGTTCCGAGCTATAGCAGCTTCGTAAATACAGAATGGAATGGAATCAAATTTACATCACTAAGAGTTATCACTGTATGCATTACTACATCGTATTTCAAACGTTCTTTTAGCTCTGCCAACCAAGTAGCTATCACATATATAATTCATTAGATTGGGTACAATCATTAGATTTCACGGCTAATTCAACATTAGTGGCTGATTCATAATACACACAACTCCAGGATTAATTTTTGAACTTATCAATGCCTAAATTTATAACAAGTTAAAGAGGGATTCTTTTTTCCTGTCTTTTATCATTTCAGTTGTATATAATTCCCTCAATTTCATTCCATCTTGGTGGCAGGTTTTAAGACTATAATTCGATGGATCATCCAGGTTATAATCAAAATAATCATGGTATGTTAGAAGAAGTTGAGCGTCAAAGAGCAAGTGCCCGCAGAAGAGAAAGACAGAGAAGAGAATCAATGACTACTGAAGAAAGGGAAACTTATCTTGCCCGCCTACGTCAACGTTATCGTGCACAGAGGGCTATGCAAGCAAACCAACAGGCTCAACTTTCACACACCGGGACAGGTTAGCAAACTTGGAGTTCACACTAAATTTACTCCAGCATCTAACAACTCTAAACTATTTTAATGCTAACTCTACTTACTAAAATTCCCATTTAATCTACTAACACAGTTTCCAGTAATACTGTTCCGACTTCTGTCAATGTGAACTCAAGTCCTGGACAACATTTCGAAGCAACGACCTCACATACGTCATCAACTCGCAAGCTGTGGTACACTAATTTTATACTTCAACAAATTACTGAATTTTTCATATTAAACTCCCACTACTGACTTCTAATTCTTCTTGCAGCCATTCACCATGTTCATGACACAAGAGCTGTAGGTACAAGCCATTTCACTCCGCTATTTCACAACCTGTTCGCAAATTCGACTAGAAATAACCAATTTCATGGATCAACCTCTAATGCACAATCTTCAACTATGCAAGGTAGAAACTACATTATTTACAGATTAGATAGTCCTACAATACTGGATTTGTTATTACTTCCTATGCTATTCTCATGCACCAGATCAAGAAGTGCGTGGTCATGAAGATGCTGACTCTGATGACGAAAATAACATGGTTGCACAATCCAGTTCTCATCACAATGCTGCAAGAGATTTTAGTGAGAGGCAGGGATTTCAAGCTTTTGAACTGCAACCACCAAGAACCTGCCATCACTGTCAAGCAACATTGTTTCAATATGAAACAGAAGCATTTTGTTGCCGAAAGGGAAAGGTTATGCTCCACGAAATTCATGTTCCTTCTGAGCTATATAATTTATTTAAGGATCAATCTTCTCAAGCTAGAGAATTTAGGCATAATATCCGTGCTCATAACCATGTTTTTTCGTTTACATCAATGGGTGTTGAACTGGATGACCGTGTCGCTGGACAAGGTGTGTATACTTTCAGAGCTCACGGAGCAATTTATCACAAGATTGGAGCACTATTGCCTCCCCCGGGGCATCGGCTAAGATATATCCAACTTTTCATCTATGACACGGAGCACGAGACTGAAAATCGCCTACTCGAGAGCGATGATTTAATTTGCATCCTGACTTGATTGAAAAAATAAAACTCACATTAGACGCCCATAATCCGTTTGTCAACACATTTTGACAAATTGCTCAACATTCAGACTTTATGAACTGTAAGTTGCTCATTAAGGAGCGGCCTTCAAGGGATAGACAGTATATATGTACTTCCTACCGAATTACAAGTAGCTGTTGTTATCACTGCTGGACAGGATGATAGTGATGCTACTGAAAGGGATATCATCATCCAAACAATAGGAGTTCATTTAAGAAGCTTAAAGGAATACTCGGGTTACTACGACCCCCTACAATATCCTTTGTTTCTACCTTATGGCACATATGGCTGGGACTCAAACACTGTTACCATTTACAACACTAGAGTAACATGTTGTGATTACTATGTTTATTTGTTACAGGTACTTTAAAAGTTCAAATTTATCTGATTTATTTTCAGAATATGCAACTCTAATTTTCCTTCACCTTTCACCTTCCCTCTTTATGTCTGATTCGCATAAACAATCCATCAATCCTTTTGTATGGAGGTCGACTCTTACAACAATACTCTGTCGACAACTATGTCAAAGTTGAAACGTAGAAGTTACGATATATCAGAAGCCATCAGCAGAATATTAGAGCAGATTTATACCAGGGGCTACAGAATAGTTTAGCTACAGGAGAAAATAATGCAGGTACCTCAAAAAACCAGAAATTCAAAATTCTATTTTATCCTGTATTTCTTACTTCAATTAATTATTCACTACATGTTTTCCAAAAATCAGACAACATTGGACGTCGTACTATTTTTCCGGCATCATTTATCGGAAGCCCAAGAGATGTGTATCAGAGATATCAAGATGACATGGCAATAGTACAACAGATTGATAAACCAGATATTTTCCTCACTATGACCTGTAATCCCAATTGGAAAGAGATAAAAGATCAGCTTCTACTTGGACAAATACCTCAAGATCGTCCAGATTTGCTAACCAGGATATTCAAATCCAAATATGAGCATCTAAAAACAGATATTTACAAAACAGGGTGCTCGGGAAAGTAGTTGCTCATGTGCACGTCATTGAGTTCCAGAAGCGTGGTCTGCCACATGTGCATATGCTTATAATTCTGGATATCAATGACAAGTTAAATACCCCTGATGTTACGATCGTATTGTCAGTGCCGAGATACCTAACAAAGATGAAGAACCTCTGCTCTATAATGTCGTGATTAGGCATATGATTCATGGACCGTGTGGAATTATGAACCCACATGCTCCTTGCATGCAAAACAAGAATCATAGTTGCAAGAAAGATTATCCCAAGCTATTCTCACCATCCACATTAATGGGTGACAATTCGTATCCAGTTTATAGGCGCCGCAATGATGGTCGGTGTGCGGTTCTAGATACTGCCGGGGATAAAGTTGTAGATAGTAGATGGGTGGTACCTTATAATCCTTGGTTACTTCTGAAGTATGATTGCCATATTAATGTGGAGATATGTTGCAGTGTTCGAAGTGTTAAGTACTTATACAAGTATGTGTATAAAGGTCCAGATTGCGTCGTTTTTGAAGTACGTCCAGGCCCTAACTATGATGAAGTGAGGAAATATGTAGATGGAAGATGGATTTGTGCCCCCGAAGCCTTATGGAAATTGTACAAGTTCCCAACTAGCCATATGTATCCATCTGTCGTGCGCCTGCAACTTCATCTACCAAATAGGCAGCAAGTTAGATTTTATAGTCACCAGATGAATTCAGATGCTCAGTGACGAGCGAAATTCACGCACAATGTTAACATCATTCTTCGAGATTAATAATGACGGAAATGATGAGAATAACTACTTATACAGTGAATTCCCTACGTATTACACATGGTTCTCACGAGAGAAGAGGTGGAAAAAAAGAAGAACATCTCAGAGAGTCATAGGTCGCATATACTCTGCATCACCAAATGAAGGTGAAAGATTTTATGAGCGAATGCTTCTAACTCATGTGAGGGCACCAAAATCATTTGACGATTTGCTTACTGTAGATGGCGTGCACTACTTGAGTTTTAAGCAGGTTGCCGAGAAAAGAGGCCTTCTAGAAGAAGACGATAGTATTCGACATTGCTTGGCTGAGGCTAGAATGGTTAGAATGCCTTCTGCATTAAGAAGGCTATTTGCAACAATCTTAGTTTATTGTGAGCCAACTAGGGTACGAAATTTGTGGGAGGAAAATTTCACATTCATGATTGAAGACTATCCTTCATCAAGTTCTGTGAACAACGTATATGCGACTAATCGGCTTCTTCATGAATTGAATAATATTCTTCTATAGCACAAGAGAAGTGTTCAAGAGTTTGATTTGCCTCGGGTCACTGGAAACTTTGATGACTTGGGAAGTATTTCAACAATTTTAGCACAAGAATTCAACTTACCAATATGTCATGACGATTTGAATGCTATTAGAAAACTCAACGAAGCCCAACTTCATGCATTCAATACCATTAGTGCAGCAATTAGGAGTAAATAAAATGTGGCATTCTTCGTTGATGGTCCGGGGGGAACTGGTAAGACTTTCTTATACCGTACTTTACTTGCTTGCATGCGGAATGAGGGCCTTATCGTTCTTGCTACTGCTTCTTCAGGCTTATCAGCAAACCAACTGCCTGGAGGAAGAACAGTGCATTCGAAACTAAAAATACCAATCAAGCTGGATTGTAATTCGGTATGTTTTATCAGTAAACAATCTGAAATGTCACAATTGTTATCTCGGGCTTCAGCGATAATATGGGATGAGGCACCTATGACAAATAGAAAAGCCATTGAAACTGTTGATCGCACCTTACGGGATATTCTCGGTGTGGACACACCGTTCAGTGGTAAGGTCATGATTTTTTGCGGTGATTTCAGACAGGTTGTACCTGTGGTAGTAGGAGGCACAAGGTCACAGACCATAAAAGCAAGTATAGTGGAATCATATTTATGGTCGGGCGTCAGAATTCTGAAGTTAACTCATAACATAAGAGCTCAACAGGATCACATCTTCTCGAACTTCTTGCTGCGTGTTGGAAATGGAGAAGAACCAACGTTTAATGACGATATGATACGAATACCAGATGCAATGGTAATACCATGGGAAGGTGAGAAATCAATAGATAGTCTTATTTCTGCAACATTTCCATATTTGGGTTCTCATTCCTATGATTCTGAGTACATGATGAATAGAGCACTTATAACTCCTCGGAATGATGTCGCGAACAAGTTAAATGACAAAGTTATCGAAATTTTCTCGGGAGACGAGGAAGCTACATATTACTCTTACGATTATGTGCCAGAAGATGTTCGAAATTTGTATTTGCCTGAGTTCCTAAACACAGTTTGTCCCGACAATCTTCCACCTCACAGATTACACTTGAAGACAGGTTTCCCTATTATGCTCCTATGGAATATTGATCCAAAAATTGGGTGTTGCAATGGCACACGACTTATTTGTCGCAGATTTGGTAGAAATATAATAGATGCTGAAGTTTTAACTAGAGAGTTCAAGGGTACCAGAGTTTTTTTGCCACGCATGCCAATGAAGACATCTGAAGATTCTAAGTTGCCATTTCAGATGATCCGCAAACAATTTCCTGTTCGACTAAGCTTCGCGCTAACAATCAATAAGTCTCAGGGCCAAACAATACCAAATGTGGGCATCTATTTACCTGAACATGTTTTTAGACATGGACAATCTCCTGTTCGACTAAGCTTCGCACTCTCTTGATGTGTTTCTCAAAGTTGTACAAAAGTTTTGGTGAAAAATGGAACTATTGATGGATCTGAAGATGTCTACACCCGAAATGTGGTTTACAGAAAAATATTTTCAAGGCTGGGCAACATTAGTAGATAACAGGTATTTTACTAAAATTTATCCTTACTGAATACACACAGTTACCTGTCATGTTTAGCTTCTGGATTCAGGATTTATAACCTAAATATGCAAAGCATTACTATGATTGACTGCTTTGAGATCTGCACAGTTTTGCAGGCTGTAGAAGTCGGTTGTACATTCAAAGAGATATATTCTCATTTCCGACTATTATAGTGGCTCAATCAACAGGGTACAAGTTCAATCTCGAAAACAATTGCTATTTTTTAGATGCTTTCGGACCAACATACTCGCAAACTATCTACTCTAAAGTGAATCTCAACAATATCACAACATTGAGATTTAAAAGTGTTGCTTAATTCCAGAGTGAATTTGGAAAATATGGCAACCCTTTTAATGTTTTGCTAAGCAATCCCGTTCATATACTGATCACTTTCTCCCTAGTGTTTTACTCTTCCAGATTCTAGAAGCTCGGTTTGTTATTAGTTTAGTACCTTTATGGATTTCTCTAACCATGTACCATAATTTTTTTATCTCTCCTTTATATTTCACAGGATCAATCTCTGTTGTTCTATCAGGAAATCCAAAAGACCTCATCTGTATTGGTCATTGTGTGATGATATGTTGTCGTACCTCAGGGAATTGCTCTTCTTTTTTTAAAAGATCTTTCGCAAATCCAATTTGGCGCGATGTCATTCAAGATCATATTTACACAACTTACTCCAATTAAATTTCGAGAACGTCATTAATTTTTGGTACCAGCCCAGCTTTTATATGTGCAATCATGTTCAATGGAACTGAACTTTCCTTGCACAATGAATGGCTGTATAATATGCACAATTTGTATACTGATCAACTTTTATCTTCCAAGTACATTTAACATCTTCATAGCTACTTATAGAATTAGTCAATCGTAAAGCCTTACATGTACATGGAGTTCAAGAACGACATTAATGTATTACTTTGTTTTCAATCCATTACATGAAAATTTAAACTGTACTTTTTTATAATAGAATTTTTAGATTTTTTTTACCAACATTATTTATGAGTAATTCGCACACGAAGTTTGTAAGCGTTCACCAGAAAAGGTAAATGGGAAGTTCAGTCTGGGACGAAGGGAGTATATTTCAACTTATCGTATACATGGGACGGACATGCGGGTAACCGCGTGTCAAAGTTGCTTGTAGTCTCTAACAAGATTGTTTAAAAGAGAGTAGACACGCAGGATCTCCTTGTAAACATATTAATAAGAAATACACTACACCCTTGTGATGTTGAAATTACTCCTCCCTTGACTAAGTGTTTGGTGAATTTACATGTATCTTGTGATTTCTATGTGTCTACTATAAGATCTTATTGGACTCTTGGACCCTGTCTATAATTGTATTATACTTACCATGTATGTTCACTTCTTTACTTGATTGGATTCTTCCCCTGTACTACAAAGAAATCCCGATAAGAGTGAAGTTATGGATTTATAGAGAGGGTCCTTTTGGGAACTAAGATATGCATGCAGCAATGTGGAAAAGGCTTAGTAGTATTATTAAAGATTTTAGAAAACTTAGAGAGATAAGGAAGAAATCATGTGGCAACAACGGCCTCGGATTCAATGGTTGGCAGAAGGCGACAAGAACACAAAATTCTTCCACACCCAAGCCGCTCGCCGATCCAGGAAAAATGAAATTGTGGGTTTGAGAGATAACGACGGGAATTGGACTGAGCACTTGGGGGATATGGAACAGATTGTAAATTAGTACTTCAAGAATATCTTCTCATCTCGTTCGCCCTTGGCAGAAGAAATTGATGCGGTGGTGCAGTGTATGGGGTTCGAGTGGACACATACATCAACAGAGATCTTGCCCGAGTATACACTGCGGATGAGGTAAAAACAACACTTTTTGATATGTATCCCTTGAAATCCCCTGGACCAGATGGCCTACCTGCTCTTTTTTATCAACATTTCTGGCATGTTGTTAGCTCTAATGTTATTGATTGTGTTTTGTCTCTGCTTAATAATCATCATCTGGATACTCTTCTGAATTATACTCATATTGTGCTTATCCCGAAATATCAAACACCAGAGATGATTTCTCAGTTTCGCCCAATTAGCCTGAGCAATGTAATGTTCAAAATAGCTTCTAAAGCTATTACCAATCGTCTCAAACCCCATATGAATACCATTATTTCTGAAACTCAGTCTGCTTTTGTGCCTAACCGTCTTATCACTAATAATGTGTTAGTAGTTTATGAGATAAACCATTTTCTAAAACAAAAAACCAAGGGCAAAGATTGTTTTATGGCTTTAAAACTTGACATGAGTAAAGCTTATGATAGAGTTGAGTGGCCTTTTCTTGCGAGTGTTTTGCTTAGATTAGGTTTTGACACCTCTTTTGTCCAGCTCATTATGCTTTGTGTTCGTTCGGTGACTTATTATGTGTCACTAAATGGTCACATTTTAGATCCCATCCAGCCAAAGAGGGGGATTCGTCAAGGGGATCCCCTTTCACCTTATTTATTCCTTTTTGTTGCGGAAGCTTTTTCGGCTATGTTACGTGTTACTGATGAGAGTGAGGTGCTTAAGGGAGTTGTAGTTTCCCCTACGGCACCACATTTCTGTCATGCTACTCCTGATGCTGCTAATGAGATTCGGAATATTCTTCATTTGTATAGCTTGGCTTCCGGTCAAGAGATTAATTTTGATAAATCTACTGTTGTTTTTAGTCGAAACACACTCCGAGGGATCGAGTGGATAAGGTGAGGGACTGTCTTGGGGTGAGGGTAGTGGAGAAACATGAGAAGTATCTAGGTTTGCCGACAGATTTGGGGAGATCCAAAAAGAAAGTCTTTAGTTGGTTACGTGAACGAGTCTGGTCTAAGACTCAAGGTTTTGGGGAGAAGTTCTTGTCTAAGGGGGGAAAGGAAGTTCTTATTAAAGCCGTGCTACAATCTACTCCGACATATGTTATGAGTTGCTTTAAACTTCCTGATTATCTTCTTAACGAGATCGAATCCATAATAGCTAAGTTTTGGTGGGGCGATGGAAAAAAAAAATTCATTGGATTAAATGGGACTCTTTGTGTGATAGTAAGAGGGATGGAAGCTTGGGTTTTCGAGACCTCCGCTCTTTTAATTTAGCCTTGTTAGGGGAAGCAACTTTGGCGAATCATTCTTTTCCCAGATTCCCTGCTTAGTCGAGTTTTCAAGGCCAAATACTTTTCCACTTGTGATGTGCTTGATGTTACTATTAAATCCAATGTTTCTTATACTTGGAAGAGCATCTGTGGCTCCTTGGATATTGTTCGCAAAGGTATCCGTTAGCGGATTGGTAATGGAGAAGGGATCAATGTGTGGAAAGATAATTGGATCCCTATAGATGGTGGGCTTCGACCTTTTACTCCGGATTTATTGGATATGGGAGACCTTTCTGTTTCTGATTTGATTGATCATAGTAGCTATGCTTGGGACTCTAATCTCTTACAGGATTTCTTTTGGGAGGAAGACATTGCCGCCATTATGCGCATTCCTTTGATCAGTGAAGCAATCCCGAATAAGCGTGTTTGGCACTACACTAAACACGGATTTTACTCCGTCCGCTCAGCTTACTATCTGGCAAGATCCTTGCGCATACACCAGCAATCTTCGCACAGAGGTGGCAGCAGCACAACAGATCCCATAAAATGGGATTTTATTTGGAAATTAAAACTTCCTCCTAAGATTAAAATCTTTGCTTGGAGACTTACGAAATCTGCTTTGCTTGTTCTGAATAATTTAAAACATCGACATATTATTGCTAACTCAGTGTGCCCTGTTTGTGGTTGTGGTGAATAGTCCGTCACGCATATTTTTCGTGATTGCCATTTTGCACATATTATGTGGGCTATTTCTCCTATTCCTAACCTTCTTTTACACTCAGATTTGGATGACATTTGGGACTGGTGCTATGCTGTCAAAACTAGAGGATCGCAAGAAGATTTTGAATTGTTCATTTGCACATGTTGGAGCATTTGGAGGCATCGAAATACCCTGGTTTATGAAGGACGCAATGGAGATCCAGCACTCATTTCTAATCTCATACCTGAATACATACAGCAGTACAAAGCAGCCCAGAAACACTTTTCTCAACCCAGGCCGCCGGAACCTGCTTGTGATTGGAAGCCACCCGCTGTGGGATTCGTTAAAATCAACTTTGATGCATCTGTTTCTTGCACTCCCCCTGCTGTTGGATTGGGAGTCGTGGCTCGAAATCATAATGGAGACATCCTTGCATGGAGTAGAAGGCGCATACCCCATATACAAGAACTAGAGCTGGCAGAGGCAATGACAACGCTTCTAGCTGGGGAGAATTGCACTTTTGGTCATCTAACTTGACGTTCTCTTCGATTTTGGTCCTAAACACATTCAATTAAGTCCCCAAAACTTAAACACATTCAATTAAGTCCCCAAAACTTTTCAAAGTTATCAATTAGGTCCAAATTAATTTCTGAAAATTGCAATACAGTCCTTAGTGACATCTAATTCTCAAAATCTAGGGCTTTGAATTTAAAAAAAAAAACTCAATTACGTCCCTTCAACTTCCAACAAATTTTTAAAAGCTCCTAAAATCATCTTAATATCAAATCATGAGGTCAAACACATTAATATCAATCCAAAAAAATAAGTTATTAGATGTACGTACTAATGTTCATATATATATATATATATATATATATATATATATATATATATATATATATATATATATATGGGAAAAGTGATCATTATCATTCATCTCTGATGGTAAAAAATCATAACTCAGTGTACATCAAAAGCTAAAAGCGCTTTTCTAAAGAGGAAAAACATAAATGCCTTTAGAGTCTACCAAACAACATTTAGCTAGACAGCGAGCTAAACCATTATCAGTTCTTAAAATATGGGAAAAAAACAATAGAGTCAACAAGCATAAAAAGATGTTTTATTCGTTCAATCATCCAATTACTAATAATTAGTAATTGTTACAGATGTTTTCACAAACACGGGAAAAAACAGAGACGTCACAGTCACCAACTCCATAAATAGTAGTACAGTACTAATAATTCCACCATTGTAGAATGAACGACCGAAAAGAAAAAGAGGAGAAAAACAGTAGTACGTACAGTACTAATAATTCCACCATTCCCAAGCCAAAATCACAGCTCGACGTCACAACCTTCACCTCTTCCCGCGCCCACCACGGCACCACCACCTTCATCGACTCTGCCACCGGCTGCCAACTCTTCTACTCCAACCTCTGGCTATAGGTCGATTCCGTTGCCTCATCTCTATGGGTCAGTTAACTCAATTAAGTAGGTTATTCAATTGTGGAATTAGGGTTCTTCCTTTTTTAGAATTAGATTTATAATTGAGTGTTTGGTTTAATTGGGGGTGAATTTTGTCTCAGTTTGACGAATTTATTTTTAGGGTATGTCAGTACGTTAGTTCAATTCTTCAATTCGTTCTTTAATTCTTCAGTTTGTTAGTTCAATTCTCCAATTCCTTGTTTAATTCTTCAGTTGTTAGTTCTTCAATAAGTCGCAATGCAGGATGCCATGTCAATAGGATCAAAATTGATCCCCAATTTTTGACCTAATTTTGCCCGATTTATACGGTTTTAGGACGTATTTTGCAAATTTGGCATTTCATAGGACCGTAAACGAAGAGGACGTCGAGTTAGAGGACCAAAAGTGCAATTCTCCCCTTCTAGCTGTCAATTTGGCCATCTTTCTTCAGCTTTCTAAGGTGGAAATAGAGGGGGATTAATGATTTGCAGTCATCTTCCTTGTGCCTCTTTTCTGCTGGTGTTTTCATTGATTTAATTCTTAGTTTAGTTCATTTGTTTGAATCTATGACTTTTGGTTTCATTCCTAGACTTGGTAATTCTTTGCACACTTGTTGGCTCGCAATGTTTAGCGAAGACACTGATGGCGGCTTTGTTTTGCCCCATTTCTGATGTAATCTTTTCATATCTGATATCTATAAAATGGAGATGTGTTGATTAAAAAAAAAAAAAGATTTTAGAAAACAAGTATTATTTCTTACCTACCAGCTACAATTAATTAAGACAAATACAGTGATGGAATGAGATTGACGAAACAATAAATTTAGGATTAGCAACGAGCGTGACTTGGGATCGTAGCTTTCTCACTTGTAAGTTGTAACCTTACCTAGCAAAAAATCGAATTCTTTCTTTCCCATTAATGGCGTCTTCCTCCAGAGCATCAATGTTATTAGATGTTTAACCTTACCTAGCAAAAAGACATTTGTTTAATTAAGGCTTTAGTTTTGTACTTTATTTATTTACTAGTATTTTATTGTTTGGCATGAATTTTAATTCAACAAATTTAAATAGAGTTGTAACTAATCATAGTAACTTATTGATTTGTGAAAATTAATGTTTGGTATAGAATTGAAATTTTATGGGGTATTGTAATTGTTGTGAGTTTTAATTGAGTAGTGACTAAATTTAAAAAGATAAGTATTACCTCAACTAAAATGATGAAGTCAAATACGAAAATATGTTCGAATCAATAAAATGGACTGTTAGTTGTGTTTCGAGCAGCCCATTATTACCTTGTTAAAAAAGAGATAAAGCTATAAATTTGACCTCAAATATATTATAAATTTCACAAAGTATTGTGGAAAATTGATAATGCTTAATTTACAAAGAGAATGACATGTTTTCAAGAAAAACATCGATATATATTTTTAAGCAAAAAGTCTATTTTATTAACAAATGCATTTTTTTAAACCAATATTTTTAATTAAACACCCAAAAGTTTAACATAGGTGTATGAAAATTTAATTAAAAACATATGCTCCCATCACCAAGAGTTTATACACACACACACATAACGTCACCGACTCAACACGGCTCAATTCGGGTGAACCGATCCGACCCCGGTCTAACCTTTCTTTGAGGGTGGACGGTTCAACCTTCCGATCCGGCTTTTAAAACTAAATACAGGAAAATGTTGATACCTAAGATTATTATGACGGTGTGACTTTATGATGATTGATGAAATAGCTCGTGTAAACTTTCTCGAACATTCCTTGTGCTTTTTTAAACTTTCGTTATCGTAAATAATATTTTTTGCCGTTTAAAAAAAATTATGATTGATGAAATAGCATTGTTGAGAATTATTTAATAAGAATGAAAGTTCATAACAAAGGCAAACAAATATCCGATTGTCCTTAAAAATTGCTATGGTAAATAAAGTGGCAAATAGTACTATAGTAGGGCAAGAAACTGTACTATGTTTGATTTCCCGTGTTGCATTTATTCCAAATTTCAATTCCGCCTTGGTTTATTTGTAAAATGGATACTAAGTACAGAGAATTGGTTTTTGATATACACCTCCCACGAGTGTAAACGTTACATTTACATTCAAGGTGGCATAAAGCTAATAATACTAGAGTTTTCTTTGTTTTTTTTAAAACGACAGAAATATATCGATGCTTCAAAACGTTTACAAGAGCATAAGAAATGCTCGGGTTCATATATATATATATATAACTCAAAAAATATATGCACGAAAGGAGACGAGCCAAAACCTCCACAACTAAACCCACACAAATACAAGCACTTGATCTCCAATTTAATAAAGCCCAAAAACCACATTTTTACAAGCTGCCTCACACTTCATTCTCATAAAGCTTCACCCATGGACCAGAACTATAATACTCGACGTGTTGCTTAATTACATGACACGAAATTAAACAGAAGGATGATGGATTCTTCTGGATTTGGTTTAAGGATTTGAAACATGTATAATTTAAGCACATAAGTATATTATAATCTCAGTACGTCAGCTTAGAAAAAAAAGTAAGATTTGTATTAGCAAGTAATGTTAATTAATAGACACGTAACAGCCGATTAACCCAAAAGAAGAAAATTCCGAATCGCGCACTGGACTTTATTGCATCTTGCATCCTACTCAGCTAGTAAAATATTTTTCACTTTTTGATCGTGTACATTTAGTTAGAATAAATAACATCTTCATTTACTTTTGTTAGGTGGATCAATTCCTAACCAAAATCGAAGAATGCCAAGATTCAAACCTCAATTGGTGTTGTTCTTGCAACATATATATATATCCCTTAGCTATGTTATATAAAATTATGACCAATTAAAGCATCATCGGTACGTAATACTAACTCCGTTGTATGCATCCCACGAGTTATACAAAAGAGACCAAAACGAACAAATCGAAATCCAATCAATCTGATGAAACACAACCACGAATTCCAAACCCTTATGAATTCATTTCGGTTACATTCCGATGATGCTCTTTGCTCGATTTGATACCATCAAAAGTCGTTGATAACTGATTGAAACAGAAACTTACGGCGCAGACTCAAACATTTGGATAGATCAATAGTAGCATATCCAGTTATGGGACGTTGATTTGTTAGTTGGGAGTTTGTTGACATTTTCTGCAACTGTTTTTAATTTTCTTGAATATTTTTCAACTCATATTAAGCTAGCTGACATTTCCTTGTCCTAAAGACAAATCGTAACGTTATCCTATGTGACACCACAGATTTCATCAATTTATCCACACCAAACACGTGGCGTGACGTGATCACCTTCTTGATCGATCGGACGGTCGATATCGAACCATGTGGCGGATTGACATTCGGATTGAAAATTCATGTTGAATGGACCGGACCTTGTTCGATTCGGCGCGTATAATGGGAATGGGAAAGATTAAAAACGGTTCATATAACGTGCCGTTGTTTTTGTTATTTGATCATGTGATCATTTACTCAGTGTGTATCTTCTTGACTTCTAGAATCATAAATTGGGTTAAGCTAGTAACACTTGTCTCTAACTTTGGGGAGAGATTTACTGTACGTGTCTGAGTCTCATGAAACTAGTTCGGAATTATACCAATTTTGAGTGGTTCGAAATTGTCAGGTTTCGATTTGTAAAGGCACGTTCCGTTATAGCTGGAGACTCGAGATGTTACACATTGTGATAGAATCATAGAACACAACCAATCTAAAATTCACGAGGAACGGTGTGTTATATATAGTTGGTATTTGATCTGAATCAATCCAAAATTTACACAGTGAATGGTAGGTGTAGGCAAGGTGCAACGAGTTCGATTTAGAGAGGTGATTAGTGTAATGCTCAAAAGTTTCAGAAAGTTTAAATAGTTGTTAATGTTACATATATCAACAAGGTGCGCCCATATTATCAAGAATCAATTAATTACCATTTCAACCTAAAGATTTGAGACTCGATCGATTAATGGTGAGTATATTATAAATAGTTCAGTGTACAATCAGTCCAAAACCAGAAGCACGGGCTTTACATTCTCAATTTGAACAAATGACTCCAAATCATATTGCTTGCCTAGCCAAATTCAATTATTGATTGAACACAGTTTAGTTATCATATGAGGATTTATAATTTAGAGTTTCTAATACCTAAATGAAGGATACAAATGGTATATTTGAGCTATTGAAATTTAAATCCCTTTTTATACTTAAAATATCATTAAAATTTAAACTCTTGGAAAAAATTTGTATTTGAAAATAATTGTGAAGACGTATCAATATTCTCAAGTATAAGTATAATGATTTATATCAATACTATATAAACATTTATGTCATTTTGTGTGTATATATAACATTGATGTTTTTAGCATGAACCTCCAATGTTTCTTGTTATAACAATATTCTTTGTCGGTCATTTTTTTATCTCTATATTACTCTAGATGTTGCTCATTAAAACATATCAAAATTGACAAATCCATTACTCCCATTTTCCAATAAACACATTGAAAGTTCTAAACACTTTAAACCTTTTTTCCACACTAGTAATTTACATTTTCAACTACCAAAATCTTGTCAAAAGTTTGATTTCCCAAACATATTCCAAGAACCTAACTTCAATCATTCAAGTTTGTTAAAATTCTCCAATAGTCCAACTTGAACTTCACGTTTCACATTAGGACACCCCCAAACCGAGTATAGATACTCCTATAGCTAGCTCATAGCTTTCCAATTCCAAACCCTCACGCATAAACCATCTCGCCACGTATCCCCTCGGTTCACCTACATCTAGCCACCCTCTTTTATATATACCCCATTCCCTCCATTTTCAACCCTTCAATCAAAACCTCCCATAATCCTTCAAAATCAAATCAAATTTTCTCACCATACATTCAAACTCTTTCACTTTCTCTCTCTAAACCAATCAAACAAAAATGACTTTCAAGAATATGATCAATGGCGACCCTACTTCGCCGGAAAAGCCCACAACCACCACGAATATCCGTCGGAAGAAACTCGGAGCGCTTCTCACCGAGCTTCCAATTCAAGAAGATGATGATACTAATTACGGTACTGATAGCCATTTGCAATACCGTTTTAGCATTGATTCTCCAAGAATAAGGACCAAGGTTAGTGACATGATCAGCATGACTAACTACTCCAATCCAAGCTCAACAACTTCTTCCCCATACAATTACATGGCCTCTCCATGGACGCAGCCTTCTCCTTACTCTAAGTCACCATGGATCCACCAAGATTACGATTACGCCCCGCCGGACCTGGATAACTTACCGAGGCACGGGCTTATCGGGTCGCTTTTTCGGGAGGAAGGACATATTTACTCGCTTGCGGCTTCGGGGGACTTGTTGTATACCGGGTCGGATAGTAAGAATATTCGGGTTTGGAAACGGCTGGAGGATTTTGCCGGGTTCAAGACGAGTAGCGGGTTGGTTAAGGCGATCGTGGTGTTTAAGGACCGGGTGTTTACGGGTCATCAGGATGGGCGAATACGGGTTTGGAGGGTGAGTGGGAAGAAGTCGTTTAAGCGGGTCGGGAACTTGCCTACCACCCGGGAGCTGTTGGTGAAGTCCATTAATCCGAGGAACTATGTGCAAGTTAGGAGGCATAGGAATGTTCCGTGGATAAAGCATTATGATGCAGTTTCGTGCATGAGCGTGGACGTGGGACAAGGGTTGTTGTATTCGGGTTCGTGGGATAAGACGTTGAAAGTCTGGCGGATTTCGGATTCCAAGTGTTTAGAGTCGCTCCAGGCGCATGATGACGCGATCAATTCGGTTGTTGTAGGGATTGACGGGTTGATCTTTACAGGATCGGCTGACGGGACAGTGAAGGCGTGGAGGCGGGAGTTAGTGGGGAGGTACACCGAGCATGTGTTGGTCGATACGTTGTTGAGACAGGATCACGCGCTTACGTCTCTAGCCGTTTGCCACTCCGCAGGGGCAGTTTACGCAGGGGGTTCAGATGGACTAGTTAGCTTTTGGGACCGCAAGAAGCATTTCATGTCGTACAGTGGTGTTTTAAGGGGACATAAGCTTGCAGTTCTCTGTCTGGCGATAGGCGGGAACCTGGTCTTAAGTGGCTCGGCGGATAAGAGTATATGCGTGTGGAGAAGGGATACAGGAGGCACACACGTGTGCGCGGCAGTTCTAACGGGGCATACGGGCCCAGTGAAGTGTCTAGCGATAGAAAAGGATGTGGAGGAAGACGACGAAGATCGGTGGGTAGTGTATAGTGGTAGTTTGGATAAGAGTGTGAAAGTATGGAGAGTATCCGGTTACGCACCTAGCTTGGAAGAAACGAATTAAATGTGAGTGAGGGTGGCGCGTGTAGCTCTCACACATCGTCTCATGGTGGGGCAATGGACTTCTGAATATATGAGATGGAAGTTTGTGGTCCAAGAGCAAAGGTGTTCACATTATCAGGTGACTTGAACAGAACCTAGCCGACCAATGATAGTTGGTCGGGACCAGATTGTGATTTGTGACCGAATCTTAGGTGCCAAGAAAACAATTGTTTATAACTTGCTTAATTTGTTGATTATTGGCTTATAAAATGTGAGGTGTTAGGCAAAGAGAGTGCAACTTGTACATTAATATTGTACTTCCACAAAATTACACCACGTACGGGATAAAAGAAATATTTACAGTATGTACAGTATGTGGTTCGACATACTGTAAATATTTCTTTTGTTATTTTTTGTACAAGTTTTTATTTGTTGAACGAATTATTATGGGCCCAATGATGCTTGGTGTTCTTTGTTTCTTTTGTTTTTACCCCTCAATTAAATGTATTTGTGGTTTGTAATTGTAGCATATATTACATTTGTATCGTGTCACTTTTATTATATTTAATGATAAATAGATGCTTTTATAGGACTCTCTACGAGACATTCTGAAGGAACATACATTTTAGGTATTAGGACACCCTCCACTCACACATATCGGACAACCGACCTGGTCAAATTAAATCATAGATCTTCTCGAATCTCATATATATATACATCAATGTAACCTGGGTTGATTGAAGTACACAATATTTATCCTTACACAACCTTACTACTCGTGGAATTCTAAGCTTAAGTTAATTCGTTATATTACGACTTTACATGTCCAAGGCAAACTGATTAAGGAGTCTAATCTCTTCCATGTCGTTACTCGCATGTCTCATATATTAACGGGAAGTAACAAATGAACATAATTTAACACCATCAAATCTATATTAGAATTCATAACATCAATTACAAGATCTTGGAGTAGTTCTCATAAAAGAAACGGGATGGGCTTTACCCGATAATCACATGTACATAATTAAATACTTCTAGATTTATGTATACCATTGTTCATTTAAGTATCGATGTTCAAATATGTCATCCATATATAAGCTTTTATAATTAGATTCTTTCAAATCTATACATAGTTAAGAAGAACAAAAGAAATTGGGTGTAAAATGAACATTATACAAACAATTTGCTCGAGAAAAAGACCTACACCACATATATACTTTTGAAGTCTTAGGGGCTGCTCAAAGTTTTGGGGAGAACAGTCACCCCCCTCCCGCACCTCTATGCTCGCCCCTGGTTAAGATTATTTACAATGCCACCAAATGGAGGGTGGCCGCCCCCTCTGCCCCTATATTATTTAAGTCAACGTGTAAATCAAATCAAGATATATAGGATCTTCCACAGATCTGATATGATATGTTATATAGTCTAAATGTGGTTATAAAGAAGTAGCTAGGCATAGCTTCGTGTACGCGTGTGTATGTGTTGCCTGCTGAACAAGGCACAAATGAATATTCGTTAATTTGCCTAGCAAGTTAGCTATTGCTAGCTAGTAGTTAAATTTAAACATTCCAGAATTATTAGTACGAGTTTAAGCAAATTGTGGCTTATTTGCATCTAGCTAGCCTCTTGGCCACTAATTAAGTAGCCTAATGTATGCCCACTTATGTTTATCTATGTATCGGTTTCGAATTTCTATATATTCCACATTGATTGAAATTCACGTTCTTCTGAAGGGGAAAATTGTCGAGAAATTATAATATTTAAAGTTAATACTATATATACAAAAAAACACTTTTTTATTAATTAATCCGTAATAACTCAGACGTTAAAATCTGATTGTTGCGGAAATTTTTTGGACAGATGGCAGTATTACCGATAGTGTGAAGATAAATTACGTTAGAAATTACTACACGATTTGGTTTGTGGATGTTAAGAATCACATTGATCCTGTACAATCACCCAACTGTTTGCCATGAACAATTCAATGGTTAGGGTTAATTTGGTTTGAGGGAAAATGGAGGAAAAGAAAAAAAATAAGGAAAAATAAGATTTTTTTAGAAAATGTAAGGGAAAAATAATTTTTCTTATTTTGTAGAGATAGATGTATTTTATATAGATTTTCATAAATTTTCCAGGATCTCCTGAAAACTATCAAATGGTGGAAAATAAAATTTTCTCCTATTTTTTTCTTTTTTCTCCATTTTCCCTCGAACCTAACCAAATGAAGCATTAAATAAAAAGGAGTTCGTCTTATCTGATAATCACCTTGAAATGTCTATTTTCGATCTTGCTCAAAACAGGAAGTAGAAAAATAAGACAACCTAACTAAGATGAAGTTCAAACTTTTGTTTGAAAATAATTTATTGCTTTTCACATGGAGCTTTTCCTGTTACATTGAAGTTATCTTGGTAATTAATATCTTAAAGACCTTAGTCAAATTTAAAGGACATATTGATTCAATACAAAGTATTCTAGCTATAATATTTTCTGGAATTTAAATACCATAATTTTAATGAGTTGTTTCTTAGTGAGCTTACATCAAGCCTATGTTTGCAAATGCTAAAAAAAGTGATTTTGTGATTTAAAAGTAGTAAAAACAGTTTTTTAGTGTTTTATATTACTACTATTGCAACTTCTCTGGAAAAAAGTAACCGTAAGCATAAGAAGCAACCAATAGCTAACTTTAAGCAAGTAGTAGTTTTTTTCAATTAAAAACAACTAATTAAATTAATTTTTGCAAACACCTTTTATAATTTTAAACTTTTTTTTTTTTTGTGATATATTAAGTGTGGGTTTGCAAATGATTTTACTGTTGCTTTTTTGTCTGCTTTTGTTAAAAGTTGATTTTAAGCAAAAGTCATTAGTGTTTGATATAATATACAAAAAGCAGCTTAAAGTTGTAAAAGCATAAGTTTTAGTGTTTGCAAAAATTAATTTAATTAGTTGATTTTAATTGGAGAAAAAGCTACTACCTGCTTAAAGCAGTTAGAGGCTCTGTTTACCACTAGCTTTTCAGCTAACTTTCCAGCTCCATGAGCTTTTTTTGACCATTGACTAATAAAAAGCTCGTTACGTGAACGCGCAGCTTCTTTAACCAGCTAGCTGGAAAAAGAAGCTAGTCAATGTAGCTTTTTTTTTAAAAGAAGGAGCTTCTTATCTTTTTCATTCCGAAAATATCCTTAAACTATATTAACCTAAATTAGAATAAAAAAAATAAGAAATCATCTTTTTGTAAACCGGAAGGTCATTAGAATTCTCAACTTATATTTTATATTGTTGGATCATTTGTTATACATTTTGTGTACTTTTTTGCAACTAGCATAAAGATTAATGTATTTGCACCTCTTTAAAATGCATACATGTAGTACACATCAAATACTGATTTTTTTCATTACTAAGTTAAAATGCTCAACAATTATTTCTTTCAACTTCTGATAATTTTGATGATGTTATTAAAGTGGCGATGTAAAATACATTAAATATATATTATAATTATTGGACAAAATATGATATATTATTATTTAAAAAACTATAGACTAATAATACGATAAGAAAGGTTAAAAAGAAAAATAAGAGTAATGCTTTTTTATGTCATTTTACAAAATACCAGCTAGCTTTTCAGCTAATTTGCTAAACACCTACATTTAAAACCAGCTAGCTTTTTCAATTTCTAACCAGCTTTCCAATTTCTAAATTTACCAATTTAGCTTTCTAGCTAGTTTTTTATAAACAGAGCGTAAGCATTATTTGGTTTATTTATAATGATTCTACTTTTTTCCAAAGAAGTTGCAGCAGAAGTTGTAATATAAAACACTAAAAACTACTTTTGATTTTTCTAAAAGTATAAAAGCACTTTTTAAAGCAATTGCAAACACAAGCTAAGCACTATTAACTTTTGCTTAAAATCAACTTTTACTAAAAGCAGACAAAAAAACACCAGTAAAATCATTTGCAAACACACACTAACTACTCAATCACTAAACTTGGCTATATGATTGGAAATACAAAATTCTTTATCATCATGATATGTAAGTCTGTTAGTCTTAGGTCTCTTTACAATCCTCGATTAGTAAATTCTGAAATTCTAAAGCGAACGTTGCTGCAAAGTAACTCAATAATGATCATGGAATCATTTTCAGAACCTGCCATATAAAAAAGAAGATTTTATTGATAGAATTAACATCTTATTCAAAATCACACAAAGTAAATAAAGATACCGTTACTGGATAAATTATATATTACTAATGTGACTAATCAAAATGTTTAGTGTTAATAAAATGTGATTTTTGTATATGAAAAAACGCATATTGACAACATAGACATTTTAAATTTAACTACCAATATAGGAAGTATTCCATACACAAACATAATTCTTCATTGAAACTTCTTATCATTGTTAGCATATTAGATTGGCCTTATCTTTTATGTGGGATTGTTCTTGTTACGTCGTGTGGTTGTAACCTAAGTATCAATAAAGATTGTTAGTTGATCTCCGTGTACGTAGTCATTGGCGAACCACGTTAAATGTAACTACCAATATAGGAAGTATTCCATACACAAACATAATTCTTCGTTGAAACTTCTTATCATTGTTTTTGTATACATCCAAAAAAACTAAATAATGCATGTAATAATCAACAAACCGTTTTGTACACAGAACTCGCTTTCATACCAACTCTAACAAGAGCAAGCACTACGGAAGCAGACCGATATAAAGACCATTAACGACATGGCTCGAATTCGAAGAACTTGCAGAATTAATACGATTTATCACAACACCAACTGCTTCTACAAACACAACCGCAAACTCTATCACCAGCTTCACCAATCCTATGCACATTTCCACCTTTTGCATTGCCATTTCTTCGTACTCTTTTTCCTTCACCTATATATTTTGATTCAATTTTCCGCGTTTTTGTTTTCTTTAAATGATGCATTATGCGGGGCTGTTCATGTATGTGAACCAAGACATATGCTAAAAACGGCCTTTCGGACATCGAATGGACAAAGCGTCCCTTTAAAAACATTAAAATATATGCTAGATCGATTTTGTAGTGAGATTGAATTTCATCAGGATATCCAAGTCTTTTTAGTTCGCGTACAAAGTTTAAATATTCTCATAACTCAACTGCACTAAGCTTCATCCCGATTCCTAACAAAATACAGAGAAATTCGCTACTCTAGCTATTTCATCAACATCGCTATATTGACAAATGTGACTGAAGCCATATCTAAAGATAAATTACAAATCCATAATGTTATGAGTCTTATCACAACAACATGATAGGAACTGGTGTTATTAACTTACTGGCAACGACTTGCTTCCGACTATCTCCCACCCCGAGGCCTTATGCTTTTAAGCCCGCCCTTCACGAGATGTGAGAGTGGAACTTAACACGAGACCTTGGGGATACGGTAAGCCCATTCGCCACACATAAGAATCCAGAGAAACAGGTGTTGTATAGGTAATTTGGAATTCCGGAATCTGCAAAACTGTCCAATCTGCTTCTAAGTTCTCCTCCCGAGTCTATAACCGAACATGGTTTTCAAAGATTCGAATTGGTCTCATGCTTCTCAAGACGGTTCATACTCATGAGAGACGATTGATGAAGCTGAAATCTCTAAGTTTTCGAAGAATCAATAAATGTAAATGGTCTGACAGTTTTTAAAGTTTTGCTGTAATAGTTTGGATTAAATGTTCCACAATCAATACATGTTTCTTTACCTAGATGATAGCAGATTAGTTCTGAACTCTTGTGGGCTAATCATTTCATAAATTCATATGAGTAACAGTTTAGACATAAACAGAAAAACAATCATCATAACACACAAACGAAAACCAAAGCCGAATCCATCCAAAGAAGACAAGAAAGGAAATCTCCTAAGCCGTTCATCAAGGTGTTTAGTTAATTTAATTTCTCCAGAACATTCACGTTTTTCAGCCCAGTCCCAATATTTCTCCAGAACATTCACGTTTTCCATGCATCTTTTAAGCCTTAAAATTTTGGATTGTCACAATAACTCCTTAAATGTGTAACGCTCTTGTCAAGACGAACCATCCACACTCGTTATTAGTTTAGGTTGGTTCGGCCGTAATACTACTTTAACCTCCCAAGTTTCAAGCACTAATTAATCGACACCTTGTCCAAATAGAGCATGTTGCTTTGAATGGCTAGAACGTTACAAAACAACTGATATTCTTGTAAAACACTAGAACATTATTAATCGAAAACCCCAAGGAATGACAAAAACTTTAAAGTCCAACTTCTTGTTAATATTGCTACTAAAACTATGTTTCACAAAATTAGATAACACTCAAGTGATAACATTGTTAGAAGTATAATAGGATTATGATTCCTTAATGTTGGTAATTAAAAGTATAATTGGAATAGGATTCCTTATTGATATCTAGCTATACATACTTGTATATATATGCGATTGATGAATGAGAAGATGCAGGGAAAATAATTCTTTCATGTTATCAGAGCCATGTAAGTCTCTAACGAGCATTGGTCCTGTCTCTCCTTTTTTCTTTCTTCCGCCCTAAAATTTCTCTGATTTTTTCCCTCAATGCAATCAATCTGATTGCCCTTACCATTCTCTCTTTCTTCTCTTTTCTCCCCTTTCTCCTTAACTCTCCAGCGCCTCCACGCGTGCTCCCCTTCCTCCTCTAGCCACCCCCACGGGACCCTAGCGCCACGCCTCTTCTCCGCCTCCTGCCGTTCACCTCCCAAGCCGCAACAACGGCTTCCACCGTTCAGCTGCCTCTCAAGCGCTCTTGCGCATCTCTTCTCCTCCACGCGGCTGAGCCGCTCTCTTCTCTGGTGGTCAATTCCTCCGGCCAGGTCTTCCTCTTTTGATTATGCAGCGGATTTCTCTTCTTATTATGCGGTTGAGCCGCTTTCTTCTCCTGCAGCTCTACTGCTGCGTTTTCTCCACGCGTTGTCGCCTTCCTCGAGCAATTTGCTTTTTCTTCTTCTTTCTTCCTAGAATAGCAGCTGACTTCGATAGCACGTTTGGAAAGGTTCATATACTTGGAATCCGATCTCCACCGTCCACAATGTAGATTCGTGTGTTAGCTACCTGTGGTCAAATTCTACGGGCGATCCAACGGCTGAGCTGGCGGGAAACATCGTTTTCCTACGACTGCGCTGTGCAGTTTACTACATACGAAAATTGTTTCCTTTCTTCTTTCTTGGCTACAGCAATGGCACCCATAGTTGTCTCTGTGACGCCTCCATGATTCCGCCCAGCCTCTCTGGTCACCTCCTCTCTTCGCCTCTCCAAATTGATCGGCTGCCCCTCTTCCGCCCTCTACGCCGGCGAGCCTCTTCCATCTCCGGCCTACTTCGGTTTCTATAATCGAATTTTCCTTCTCCATGCAATATTTTCTTTTTCTTTCTTTCCTCATCATCAACCTCTTCTGCTCAAGTTGTTATTGGACCTTTTGCCTTGCCTGCTCTCATACAACATCAACGTAGCACGTCATGGATGAAATCTGCCGAGTCTTAATTATGAGTCGACGTTTCACCAAAGGACTTTCACAAGTATTGTTTGACGTTTTTTGGAACAGTCTCATCGTTCATCAACCTCCCGTTTTGACTGAGGGGAGTGTTAGAAGTATAATAGGATTATGATTCCTTAATGTTGGTAATTAGAAGTATAATTGGAATAGGATTCCTTATTGATATCTAGCTATACATACTTGTATATATATGCGATTGATGAATGAGAAGATGCAGGGAAAATAATTCTTTCAAACATTACGCTAAACATAATATAATGTGAGTTCTCTATAGCTTGAACCCCAACAAGGCAGCAAGAAATACGCAATCCATGTGGTATTCTAATCTTCATTGTTCATATATATATATATCACCAATTCCACAACACACAGACTTTTAAATTCAGAAAAAAATACAAAGCGACTTGCTACACGACATCGTATAATTTACACCATAACTCGGAATATCAAATTTATATATCGACATCCATATTTTATACATGACCATATGGGATAAAGTGTCTTTTTTTGCGATGTTGGATCGAGTATTATAATTACTACTTCGAGTTTTAAAAGATTTTGTAAGTATAGGGTCAAAATTTTGTTTACAATTTTTTTCGTGTTGGTACGGTTTTGTGGTTCTTGGAAGATGGACACTTTATTTGATCATGCGTTTTTAGCTCCGTACGGTAGATTCAACTCGAGTTGAGTTGTGGAGATAATGAATAATAATTAACTGGAGTTTAGTTCCGTATTTGATATGTTAAATTGTGATATTTATAGTGTTTAGTAGGATATTTGAGTGTTAAAATTTTAGGTTTTGGAGTGAATAAATAATAATTCTACTCGGGTAGTAGACTATAGAGTTGAAAAACAAACACAAAAAATCAATAAAACTCAACTCAAGTAGTATACTTGAACCAAACACTATGTAGTGAATGTTTCCGTGACATTGTATGCATGTTGTGCTCGTTTTGATAGACTTTATATAGTACTTTGGTGAGGAGTGGAGTGTTATATGCTCTCATATAGCAGTGGGTAGCTTCATATTCTGAAATTATATTATGAAGTCGTGTGAGAGTTGAGACGGATTAAAAATGATGAATATATGAAGTCGGTGTGATGGAGGGAGTGAGCTCGTGTCAAACTGTGCTCAATTATTATTCCTTAATTTTACCTTATACAAATAATGGTGTACAATGGGATCTATGGATTATAATTTTATTATCCAACTGTCTATGTGTACTCTCTACATTTATTTTAGAACTCCGATGATAATTAATCTTTCAATCAATGTTGGTTACCGTTTAGATGATGCCACTGATTAAATTAAATCAACTAAACACTGGACAGATTTTCCTAGCTAATGCATGTACACATTTCTTATATATTAGTATGATGACAAATAGGGGATGTAGCTCATATGGTAGAGCGCTCGCTTCGCATGCGAGAGGCACGGGGTTCGATTCCCCGCATCTCCAAATTTTTTGTTTCTCTTTTCTTTTATTTTTGGTTTCTTACAAGTTACAAGCACTGTATTCCAAAATCTAGAGAACAAAAAAAGATCAATTTAGAGAGTCCGTTTGGTTGGAGTATGATATTTGCTATTCACAAATATATGGTATTTGAGCCCGTAGAAAAAACCAAGGTAATTATAGTGGTATTTACAAATAAAAACCATGTTTGATAGCATTCAGCGAATATGATATTTGGAATCAAAATATCATGTTTAGTACTTCCTCCGTCCCGGAACAAGTTTTCCACTTTGACTTTTTGCGGTCAAATTTTTTCAACTTTAACTACGAATTAATCTTAAACCGCAAATGTAAAATGCTAAAATTTCATTATATAAAAAAATTGAACATTTTACATTTGCAGTTTAGGATTAATTCGTAGTCAAAGTTTGAAAAATTGTCTTTATTAAACAAGACAAAACAACATTTTTATGGGTTGAAAAAAATTATGAATTTTTATTGGTAACGTCAATAATACTCTCCCACTATTTTTTAAACAAAATTTGTATCATTTTAACCAAATCTAACCACAACATAAGAGATAAATTCGAACAAATTCACATTGATAGACTCAAAAGTAGTGAATAGAGAGTACTGAACATACCTTAATCAAATACTACTACCATTTTAAGCATCATCAGAACGTGAGACGTGAAGAAAGAAGCAGGTGGAGTGATATAGTGTTGTGAAGATTCTGATTTTGAGGGATAAGGATGTAATTGCATAAAATATATATTTTGGGACCAAATACAATTTCTCAATAATCCACTCTAGATGGATTATTCTAAATGGTATTTCGAACAACAAATGGTGCTGGCCAGAAATTATGGTATTTGATGAGTTTTGATTTTTAGCGGACTTTGGTATTTCAAATTTGTACAGCCAAATGTTTCCAAACACCACTATAAAACACCCCAAACCAAACGGACTATTATGATAATCTATTATGGTAATCAGAGAGAGGAATTGACTGAAACGATTTTCATTAGTTCAGGTACCTTTTTACATAGTAACAACAACCAACAAAAAACAACCAAAATATTTATGTATCATATTAACTAGGAGATTCTTCTATGTACCGAGTCGATAAGCACAACGATCAAGCACTAAAGTTGTCCGTAATCATGGAGAGTGAAGCCTCAGAGAACTGCAAAGCCGGCAACTTCTTAGCCCGAACAGCTTCAACCCAGCCGGTCGGAAGCCACGTCGAGCCGCCACTCTTTTCGTCTCCACTAACTGAGGCAGCTTGCTGGCTAGCTTGAGCCGACGAATAGGCTTCAACCTTCTTCCTCAGCTTGGCCATCTCAAGAGTCCACATGTCAATAAGCCCAGACATTTTTCTCTTGCCAAAGTTCTTGAAAGAAAGATGAGATCTTTTTGTGTTTCTTGGTGATATTTGATTGATCTTGAGTGTTGCAGTTCTATTACAGCCAGTGGATATTTATACTCCTGTTTCAGGTATATGGTTTTGGAGTTTTGGTGGGTGCAAAAGGTTTGCTTGCAGTTGATTTGATTCCTGTGGGAACTAGAAATCCTGGTACTATATCTATGGAATTATAGTACTTTAAAATTAGAGTCAAACAGCTAGTGGTATTTTTGTTTCAGTCATTTTGCGGCTTGACCAACGGTTTAATAAAGAATGCTTATCCTTTATAATCAGATCCAAACCCCATGTGATAATTAAAACCATAACGTTTATAACTCTCCACAAGTTTGCCAGTTCGATTGTAGGTGAGATTGAATTACATCACGATATCAAAGTCTTTAGCGTCCAAAGTTAAATCTTCTCATAGAACAACCACACTGGTCTTCATCCTGATTCCTAACAAAATACAGAGAAATTCACTACTCTAGCTATTTCGTCAACATCGCTAAATATGACTGAAGCCATATCTAAAGATAAATTACATAATCCATAATGTTATGCTTATGAGTCTTATCACAACAACATGATAGGAAGTAGGAACTGGTGTTATTAACTTACGGGCAACGACTCGCTTCCAACTATCTCCCGCCCCGAGGCCTTATGCTTTAAGCCCGCCCTTCAGGAGACCTTGGGGATACAGTAAGCCCATTCGCCACACATAATCTGGAGGTGGAATTCTCCTGAAGGCATCACAGGATATGGCGTTGCTGCAACCGAACTGGGCATGAATTTTGTTGGCCTTCAGAATGAGAGCAATGGCATCTGAATATTTGCCAACAAAATAAGAGGAAGCTCGTGCAGGTGCAATCGGAGTTCTAGCCCAGGTACTCGAGCGAATAGGCCTTCAAAGACTTGGATTTGATGAAACATCAGCTGGATGCATCATTCCATCCATAATGTAGAGTATCCAAGAACCTCTGCCTGCTAATATATCATTCTTCAACATTTTGCTCAATTACAGGCCGGTGCATCTCTTGGGGAACTCCGAAAAAGTGAAATTTGAGTGAACGGTCTTCCTAAGATTAAATCCAAGGCGTCCAACCTTCATACATGTTACAAAGGTTGTCTATGTTCGTAGCCTGTCTAAGCAGATAATCCACTTGCTCCGCAATGCTAATTTCCCTGAGATATCAATCAAAAAGTACCAAAATGTCAAACACAGTACATTCATTCATGGAGATTTTAATGTTAACTGTAGGACAATTATACCTGTTATCACTGATATCTCGACCATCGATTTTCATCTCTACTTGCCTTAAGATTGACATTGCGTAGGCATTTTTACCTACAGAATCAAACTTGCATCAAGAGAAAATCCCAGAGCATTTAGGGGGATGTAAAACCTAAACCTGACGACTTGTATCATAACACCCGCAGAGCACTAAACTAGGTTAAGACCTGTAGCCAGTATCAGATAAAAACTTTTGTTGACACCGATCAGCTAAACTGACGAACAACGTTCAGGCCTGATAAATCCTTTTTATGTAAAAAACTTGAGCATGTTAAACATAATACACAAGCAGCAAGCATTTTATAGCTAGCACCTATTAGTCATGTTAAAGATGATCGCCACCAGCATCAGACTCTATCTTCAGATCTGGGACCTCATGAACAGATTTTCGCTTGCATGTAAAAGTGTATGACCATGTAAATGAAATAAAAAGTTATTAATCCATGTACAGTTTAGTGCAAGAAGTAAGATTTTTTACCCCTGCATGCTTGACCACCAGTCTCTATCTTAGTGAAAGGGGTTTTTCGGGATTCATCCTCCAGTTTCGCATGATTTACCAAAGATGCTGCTTCTTTATGCTCCAAATACGCATTGGAGTTTTCCTGGTAATACAAGGAGAAAAAAATTTGAGGGAAAAGAAATGCGCGCTATACTTGAGCATAGAAAAAATGAGAATGCAAAACAATGAGAACAAATTCAGTGCAGATTGCTCAGGTGGTATCAAAACCTGCTCGTTATTTGAATCTACTTTCTCAGGTGGTATCAAAACGTTATTTGAATCTGCTTTATCAGGAGTTGAATGCAGACAATCTCCATCATGTTGGCTATCGGAACCATCCGATCCTGGTAGAGTTGTGTCAAGATCAACACAGTTTTCAACATTACTTGCTTCAGAATCTGAGCTGACACTTCCAATGGTTTCAGGTGGAGATATCCATCCTCTATCTGATAAAGCTAGTCCTTTGAGACCCATAGAAATCCCGTCGACATTGTTTTCGCAGTCAGATTTTTCAACCTCATGCTTTTGGCTATCATACTCATTACTGGGACCAGAGAGATTTTCCCTCAAAGGATCAACATCCTGGGACTCTACCTGCAGACTTTCTCCCAGTCCTTCAAGGGCCTGGAAAATGCATAAACAACAATCTATAAGCCTGTAAAGTAAATTTGAAGTCATGTTGTTAAAATTTAATAACTACAATTTCGTTACTTTATGAAGATTTCCAGCATGTAGACTCGCAGCCCTTGCTAGCCTGATCAACATGGAGTGAAGCCCCTTGACAGATGATGTTAGGGATGGAACCAAAGGCCTAAAGATTTGTAAAGTCTCCTCGACTCTGTTGTAGTAAGACTGGAATATGGCCTGTCCATGAATGGGGGCGATTTCCAAGTTTACTTCTTTTTCTCGAGTCATTGCATCGGTCATAGCAGCCACATCTTTGGATAGTAGAGCATCAAGTGGAATGAGGATAGCATTAGCCTGTGCAAGGGACAGGGCATCCTTTGTCAAATCTAATGTTTTATTCATCTCTTGTTCATGACCGCAAGGAGAGTATATCTGAATAATAGCACTGATACTGAGTTACAAGGTCTAACCTTCGAAAGATCTTCCATTACAGAAAAATGTAATGCAGCAGCCTCTTTCCCCAAAATGTGAACATCAGCAAGACCTTCTGTTATAGCCAACACCTGTACATGGGGGAATGTTTTAGCAAGGAATCTACAGCTTTCAACTCATCCTTCACGTATTAACGTGTTGTTATTTAGCATTTATTAGTCTGCACAAAAAACCTACATCCCGAACCGAAATTGAACATCTAATTTGCAAATTAAATAAATTCTATAAAGTTTTAGAATAATTGTCATAAATAGTTTGCAAAAGTTATCTCGTTTCTCATGGGTAGATCTTACTTCTGAATACATGATAGTATGATTTATACATGCAAGATCTTATTATGCATGCATTAAATACCTCTTCAAGCATGGATCCACACTCGGAAGTCAGTGCACTGTGGCCTCGAATAATGCCACCATATGCAGACAGTGCAACACTGGCTTCATGGGCAGAGTCTTTCATAGCAAGAAGAGTGCTCTGCAAATCACCTGTACGACATCACCAACCATACCCAAACAAAACTTGTGTGAGATCCTTGAAACTAACAAATAATTACTTCTGAAAAGATCAGTTTGTAATAACTTCAAAAATTGATGTGTCTGTTTTAGTGCTCATTGCTAAAAAACAGTCTTTTGAAGACAAACCATGAAAGTATTGATGATCTTACAGACATCATTTCCATTCAGAAGAGAGTTTGATGTATAAGAATGAAAGAATACAATCCCATATAACTTATAAGACTTGTATTTAGCAATGAAGATCAAAACATCAGAAATTGGAACATCAAGCCTTTCATTTGAAGCCAAAGGAAACACGAAGAACATTTTGCTAGTATAAGAAACTTCACCTGTTGCAGATTTTGCTTTTGCAGAAGCCATGCAAAGCTCATTAGTTGCGGAAACTAAACTGCTGGATGCTACTTCCATGTTGCTTTGTGAAAGCTTCCATTCTTGTTCAGCTCCTGAAAAGAAACGACGATAGTGAGCCCCACAGGGGACACATAAACCTAAACAGTAATTTCCTTCATATATGGAGATCGTAAAAAAGTTTGAAACTGACGTGTGAAAGAATGATAAGTGACATCCAATTTCGTTAGTGCACTCAGGTAAGTTTGTTGCCACATTCCGCCATCTGCTATAGGTCTTGCTGCTGAAATTTCTCCTGTACTCCTAAAAATGCCATCTCTTGAAGCTTCAAACTCCATGATGGAGATGCAAACTTTCATTATGTCAGATGCATTTTCTTGAGCTTCACGCAACGTATTTCGTCGCTTCATCAAATGTTCATGGAATTCAGAAGGTATTCCTGAATTTCTAGATGAAACACTCCCGGAAGAATTAGAACCTGGACCTCCACAAGCCCAGCTCATTGCCCTCTCAAGCTGGGCTTCTGCTTTTGCGAAAGTTCCTTCACAAGATTGCAGGCCTTCCAACGACCTAGATATTTTTGCAACTGAGGATTGCATAGCTTCCAGCAATTTTTGTCTATTGATGTTCAATATGACTGGAAGAAAGTTGTCATCATTCTGTAGGATTTTATGAGAACTGAGCCTGGAATGCTCAAACGATCTTGTGGAGATGTTGTACATCCATTCCATCTGAGCAGTTTCCAAACTGGAATCGACAAAAGCATCTTTAAGTTCATTAACCTGCCTTTTCATGATGGAAGCTGCTGACCTTGCTGCTCTACAAGTTTCATGCGCATTACAATACTCTTCAAGCGTGAGTTGCAATCTCCTCACAGCATCCCTATCTGTTCTAAACTGATTATTTGCAATATCCTTGTCTTGGTCCATTTTATGCCTCAGTACTTCGATTTCTCTATCCAACTTAGTCAAGATTATTGGAGCAACCCGATCTCTCAAGTACTTGATAATATGATCCTGAAGTTGGTTTCTAAGCTTTCTTTTTACAGCATCAACTAATTGATCAAATCCTATTCTTTGATCAAGAGATGATGCAACATCATGTGTGCAGGAAGCAAGCAAAAGATCTACCACAGAAACCTTCCAGATAAAAAAGGCACGACTCCTCTCTAAACCAGGAAAATTCCATATATATTCAGATATGGAGCATCCAGAATTTATCAAGCCTGCAAAATGAGGAATTCGACTTGAACTATATGAATCAGGCCCAGCAAATGATACCAACTTTTGATCAGCCGATTCCAACTCGGAGAATGGCTCCAGTAAAGCAGCCAGAAGTCCTTTCCTTCTCAGGACATGTGAATCCTTTTCTTCTTCTGCAGTGATAAGAGATTGCAACTGGATTTCAGAAGCAACGAAGGTGTCGTTGATGTTTGCTTCCATTTCCACAAGTGATGAAGTTCGCAGATCTTTCTGGTTCCATGCCTGATGAAGTTTGTCCAGCTGGACTCTGCAGGCTTCTTCTTGAGATGCTAATTCATCTGCTTCTTCCCAGGACAAATGATCTCTACCATTAACAGAAGCTTCCTCGAGAGCTAATTGCCTCTCAGTGATGAGACCGACCCTTACAAAGTAGTTAGACTCAAGCTCGATAAGAGAAACCCTCTCTAGCTCAACCTGAATCAGCTGCTCAAGTGCTCTATCTAGAGATCCTCGAATATGAGATATGGATTCAAAAATATCCATAACATCAGAATTAAATGAAAGAACAGATTTTATAATATTGGGTATAACCACTTCAGTCAATATGCTAACAAGATTCTTAGAAAGTTGGAGACTGGCCTTGAAAACTGAAGCCCAGCTTCCTTGGGACAAAGATGTTGAGCTAGTTATGTCAGCCTCAGTTTCATAGGTACATAGGCCAACACCATGTTTCAGTTCACTAGCAAATTCTGTTATCAGAAGACATTTTTCTATCTGCTCTTCAATTTTGGATGAAAAAGATTCAAGATCGGATTGCAAGCCATTATTTATATTTCCTCCTACTGTAATAAGATCCAAGCTCTTCTGTACCCTCTGCTTAACATCAGATAACAAATTGCTCAATGCTGTATCCAAAATACTTAAAAAACTTTCTCTATCCCATTCGGTTTCTCCGACCAATTTGGTGTCCGTTGTTCTATCATGATTTACAGGTCCTGAAACAATGAAATCACCTGACCTTCTGAGACCAGTACGCTGCATGTATTTCCTGAAAGCAGACAAGAGATGTTCCTTGGCTTTTGATTCAGTCCCTGGGCCAATGGAGACCACAAGTCCTGCATATTCTTCTTCTAATCTATCTATATCTGTGGCATACTTTGTCACCTTATGGCAAAGACCATCATATATATCCTCAAATCCATCAAGATGACCCTTAGAGACAAGATCAGCACCCTGCCTTCGGGCAGCCAAAATGAGGTCAGCTGACAGTGAATTTAGGGAGAGCAACACTTGTGCCCAACTATACACAGGACTAGTTGTAAGGTAATTCAATGGTAGAATACGCTGCAGAGCTAAGGAATACATTTGAAGTGCAGAAACTGCAGAAGAGAGCCCATGATCTAATTCATTCACTAAGTGAGAAACTTCACGATCAATGTCGCGGCACTGTATTTGTGTGGGTTCAGGAACTACAGTCAATGGAACTCCAGCACCTACAACAGCAGATGTGAGAGACAAAGCTTCTTCTGTGCCATTTAGCTTTACCTTGGCCTTGATTTCCGGAATTGAACTATTTCTTAAAGCATCCAAAACTCTTCCATGCTGCTCAATCCAGGCTGCTGCCTCTCTCCCTTTCTCAATTACCATGGCCTGGGCCTGAGCAAATTCTCTAGCCTGCATTTCGAACAAGACTCGAGATTTTTCAGAATTGCTAGTGGCTTCAGCAGCAACCGATTTTGCAGATGTCTCATGTAGAACAAGGTTTGATCGCTCCTGGTCAGCATGGAAGAAATGACTAGATACTATTTCATACTGCTTTAGGGTACTGGCAAAATCCTACACAAGGTTTTGAAAAGAATCTATTAATTCCGAGCAACTAAAGGAGACGTCAGAAAGACCATTATGTCAGAAGCAGAAACTCACCCCAATGGCTAATTCAACAGCTGGTAGGGTAGACAATAGAAGATCATGATGTTCCTGTCACGTTTAAAACAACAAGTCACTCCGATTACAATATAGACTTTGCTTAGTGCGACAGACTGCCAGGAAGTAAGCAAACTCGAAATAATTTCCAACGTCTACAAAAAAGGTTCTTATAACATTTACAAAAGGAGAAAATAGCCAGAGATTTGTGATGATAAGAACATGAAGCTCAACATCATCAGGCATATTATGCATTCCAAAGGCCAAACAAGCATGCATCCAAAATAAGTCAAAAACTTAAATTGAAACTTGTTGAGGCCAAAACACAGACTAAACTGGAGCCACTTCTTCAAAGCACAGAAACTTCCAGTATTAGCATTAGACTTAATTTCTTGCGGAGCACCTTCTTTGATGATTTATCTATCTTTAAGTATTTGAAAAAAATGTGATAAGAACTAGATTAATTCACATATTACTTCCATGGATACCAGTTCAACATGTCACCACAAACCAACGGAATCGAAGGAAGTACTCAAGCTAGTATATAATTATGTCTTAATTTATAAGTACCTGTAATGGAACGCGGATTTCTTGGACACGAGATGCAAAGAGGCTTAAGCTCACTGCAAGCTCCATACCCTTTCTTTCCTCGCCAACGACAGCCGCATCATCGTGAAAGTTAGCACGTGTCCATTCCACAAGTGGATCCCAGACAAAAACTTCTAGTAACATCAATAGTATATCCTTATTCTTCCTCAAAACACCTAAAACAGCCTCACAATTTGACCTGAAGGTACCTTCAACACCAGTCAGCCCAAGCGCTGCTTCAATTGTCTGGGTCAGACGGAATGGAACAATTTCAGGGATCTTTAATCTCTGCCCCTTGTCAAAGCACACGTTGTAATCAATATGGACAATATCCCCACTACAGAAATCTATAAGGATATTATCCAAATGTCTATCACCTAGGCCCAGAATGTGGCCAACAATACTCATGGCTGCTACGCTACCAGAGTACCTGTAAAAAATTAAATCATTAATGTAATTAATATGGTGTATCGCTAAGCAAGAACATAAAAAATCAAACATAATCTGTACTAGGGCAAATTAACACATGCAGCATGATCTAAAATTATTCATCATTGTGCAGTAAGCACAATACAAATGATATGACTTGGTTTACTCCAAGTATCAACATAAATAACATGCATCACAGCTCTATTCACTCGTCCCCAACATACACTCACAGATGTAGTTCAATCTGTAATGAGAACTCTTCTCACTCTCTACACAAATATTCAAAGATTCCATTTGTAAAAGAGCACCACTTTTTCGTTCCTGGGTTGAACATGCATATAAAATTAGAGGTCACTTTACCTACATCCTATATTCCATTATAATGACACAAGAATCACCTAAACTGTTCAGATAACAGTTGCATGGAACAATTTTTCATAGCCAAAGCATATCAAACATTAAATTAATGAAATTAACGGAAATGTTCTTCTTTTGCTCTGTTAACGCATTGTCAACTCAGTTCAGCCTTTTATGGTGCAGGATTATCTGAACACAAGGAGAAAGTGCATGCAGAAAGAAAGAAAATCCAATATGATTGAAATAGCACATAGAACTGCAGAAAAAAGATCAGGTATTAGTCAACAAATAGCATGAGATGAATGTGTGAGGTCAATGCAAAGCACCTCTTTAGTTTTGAGCTAAAAGCTTTAAATCCATCACTGGCACACCAAAGCTCTTGATGAAGAAGTTGTTTAGGTGTCTCCTTCATGAGGTCCGACAGAACTTTACGCTTCACATCAAGGGGCCAGTCTCTTCTTGATATGACTCTTCTAATGCCTTTCTCTTTCAGAGCTGGTATAATCTTGCCATAGAACATGTCACTTGGCCGAGGGACAGGAGGTACTGCACTATTTCCATCAACACCCTGTCCAGAAAGCTCTGATGACTTAACTCTGTTCTGCCATGACTTATAAACACTATAAATGCTAATCACATTATCTACCCACTGGATCAAGCCAGCTCGTCCACTAATAGGTGTCACAGAGTAATAACGAATCCCAAGTGCTTGACCATGAGTAGTGGATGATGACTGCAGGAAAGCATTTACAGCTTGCAGTAGCTGCATAATTCTAGCATCAAGACGCAGGTCTTCCCGACCTTTTAGGAGATACGTATACTTCAGACCATCAGAACCCACAATAACAAGCTTTTTGGGCTTAGTTTTGGTTGGTAATATGACCAACTCTTCAGAGAAAGATGCAATTGTAACAATTTCCTGGTTTAAGCTCCCTGAGCTACTCTCTGTTTCAGATATTGTAATTTGCTTCTCAAGGCCAGGCATTGGAGCATCGGAAGACAAAAGCAAAGCCAACTGCGGAGCCACTTCACTGACAGAAATTGAAGTTTTCCTTTGATAAGATGCCAAAGCAGCAGCAATGCTCTCGAATGGACGCCAAACATCCCCCAGCACCACAACAGATGCAGGAGGCGCCTTAAATTTCGTAACAGCTGATTTAATTTGTTCCTGGTACTCTTGAAGGAACCATGCTTCATGAGGTGTTTCAGGACTACGAGAAGTAGAAGCTAAACGGCGTTCTAAGACCACAACAATGGGAGCCATCATGGCAGAATATTTAGCCGCATTAATCTTGCTCTTCTCTCCATGACTAAGAGTTTTATTAGCTGCAATTCTTGCAGCCTCCTCTTTCAATAAATTTATGCGCCGCATTACATCTGATAGTTTTTCATATGAGATAGGTTAGAATTTCTGGACTGATTTCGGACAACACTGTTGTAAAACTGATCTCAGATTTCATATAAAACAATTAATGATAACAATTGAGCTCTAGATGCTATGGATCATTGTCAATCTAGCTGGGGTAAGATGTGGCCCAAGAAACCAACATCTCTTTCTTGTAGGGTAAACTACATGCACAGTCAATAGAATTAGAGAATGCCATTAATAGCAACTTTCATGGTGGCATGAGCCAAACTGCAAGCAGAAATTCATATAAGGACAAATGTCAAATGGAAAAAAAAAAAAAAAAAAAAAAAAAAAAAAAAAAACACCTGCATGAAGATCTTGGAGTGTGCCAAGCCACAACTCCTCCCAAAGTACAGTTACATTTTCAAGCTCTTTTATCATCAGCTGAACATCCTGGACTAATCTGGGATAAAGCTTGTTCTGCAAGTTAAAAGGACCAAGGTTTCAGGATAATATTTTCTGAGTTCAAGCGCATCTTGCTTTATAGCTGTGGAAGATTTCATGTCCATGGGCAATACAGAAAGGCCAAATGTCCAATGCTAATCTCAAAGAAAATCGACTTCCAATGTTTAACTAGACAAGGAAAAAAAAAAAAAAAAAAAAGGCACAGCAAGATAAATTTTACTCCCTCCAGCCCATAGATATAGTCCCACTTCGCTTTCTATGTCCCAAAATAGCAACATTTTATAATTCTTACTTTATTCATTTTCTCACCTACTTTATCCATTTTTTATTTATTTTCTCGGATACTTCATCATATACCTACAACTTTCATTCATTTTTATCTCCATCCTCTCATTCTTTAATTATTTTCCCAAAAACAAACGCCCAAAACTGATGGGACTATATCTCCGGCACGGAAGGAGCAAGTGATTAGTCTATCACATTTCTACTAAGTTAACATTTATCATGCCATAACGAGTAAGGATTCTATGCTGGGGCAAAGTGGCACACTTAAGTCTTGCAGATTGCATGACATAGCATTCTCACATATAGAAAACAGTCAGCAGGTAATCCCATCAAACTGCATAACTACAGGTTCCCATTCCACAACAGAACAATGTAAGCTTAACTTACAAAATGATCAACATATATAAAAATCCAGGAAAAAATACATTGGTTAACAAGATTCCAGGATTGAGTTGTGGGACTTAACTTGCTATCATACAATGAAGCAGCTAGTAGGTAAGGTGATCAAAACATAAAACAAGTGCTTCTATCAACTTTTGGTGATAACTCAGTTAACGCCTCATAAAGCCAGTTCATAGATCCACAGAGTTAACAGATATGAAGTTCAATTTCTCTGCAGGTGGGGGAGATGAGCACATATGGCAATCTACCTAAGTTGAAACTTTCATGTGATCAGTGTAAAATTTTGAAAAGATGTTTATTAGATTTGACACAATAGATACTCTGAAAGTGCAACATAATGATACAGTAATAAATAAGGTATCTGCTAACCAAATAAGCAAGAATTTTCTGTAGTTCCTCTGAAGGTTCCTTTTCCGGTGAATTTGCATCAACAAGAGTTGGGTAAACCAAAGACCAAGGCGAAAATTTTCCCAGCATGACTAGTAGGGTCTCCAGCTGCTTTCTGACCACTTTATCGGGATGAGAACTTAATTGAGCGAACAGTTGAGGAGTTATTTCCTTCAAATAAGAAACATTATATCAGTTTTTCTCAATCTCCAGTACAGAAAACTTCATTGTTTTGAAAAGAACTTCCTCACCTGCCAAGGTAGCATGGGAACCTTCGAAAGAGCAGTTTCAAGAGTATCTTTTAACTCAGCTCCGTAGTTGACCAGAATTTGCAACACGTAAAGCATGGCCCTCAGGGTATAATTGACATTCTTATGCTTTGGATCAACGTCAAGACCAGTTAGCGAACCACCAAAACATCTGGAAGATGAATGCGAAAGATAATTTATAAAAGCTTGAGCAGCATGGCCAAAGAGAGAAACCCGCCTCCTCCTTAAGGCCCACCACATATCAGTCAAATCACCTAACACAGATGCCATTTTGGCTTCATCTAAGGTAATCACAGAAGATAGAAGGCATTTCTGCAACTGAGAAGATAGTTTGGCTGAAAGACTGTTGCTAGTACAGTCATCGGCCCCAGGCACTCCAGCTGCAGTTTCAATTGCATCTACTATTTGATGCAATAAGGATTTCAGGTAATGTGGTCTGAACTCACTGTTTGATATATCAGGATCTCTTATTTCTTCATGTAACTCCACAGAGCCTTCTGGAATAAGCTTTAGGATCATGTGTTCAATCCGAAGTTTTTCTTCTTCAGTTAACACAAATCTCTCAGCTTGAATTTCAACAGCAAGAATGGGGGAAAACGAACAAGAATGAAGAGCCACCTTGTTATTGGAGGAGATAGATGCTCTAGCTTGACTGTAACACCAAGAGGCATATAAGATCCACGCTTTTCCCATCATAGGGCAAAGACGGGTAGACAACTTTCTAGATGTACCCAAGAGTTCCTCGATAATATGATTTACTTTTGACTCATCATTATAATGCGATAGTACCTCTGTGCCCCGAGTAGAAATCTCACTTCTGCTGAAATCAGCTTGCATCTCAAGAACGACGTCAGCCACATTGTTTCCTGGAAAATCTCTTTGCAGCCAATTTGATAGTTTCAGGCATGCCTTGGCCATTAAAGCACTGTTTTGAGAACCACTTGCCGGAATTACAGAAGAAACCATGAAAGGACGCACAAATGACCAAAGATCTGTGAGGGCACCTTTATTGTTATTCTCACCCCGCATGAGTAAAATGTTCTCATATTCCAGAGTTGGGATGAAATGATCACGAAAACTTCCATCTTCGCAAATTGAGGAATGGTCTTTGAGGTAGTTGTTGAGACGAGAAGCCAAAAGTATATTCCCCTGCTTGCGAGCTAATATCATTAAATTTTTGCAGAGTTCCAGTGTCAAAGGTGAACTTGGCAGAGTTCTTTGATACACACGCAAAACTTTCAGCCATAAACTACAATCTTGATGTACATGGTTACATGGAAACTGTATGCACTGAATATATGTACCTAATAATGACTGTAAACTCTTTCCCTGGCTGCCTTCAAACTTGCAACCCTCTTCAAAAGCAGAAATGCAATAGAGCTGATTTACATGTGCAGCTGCCTCTACCGATCCATCCAGTGGCAAAACAGAGAATCCCTCCTCCAACATTATTTTGGCCTTCTGCAAAATGTGGGGCACCTTTTCTGCCTTATCCTCGAAATGGAGAAGCATGGCCTGCAAAAGCATCTGTTCACTTCTTTGCAACGCCAACCTGGGATCAAGTGTGAGGTCAGAGCTACTTTTAGGGGTCAAATCAAGGTATGACCATGCTGCTGGAAAATCACCCTCATCAAAGCGAGCCAAGGCTTGAATTGAATTCATTTCATTTCCAGTAGTTGTCAAAGCGCCAGAATAACTCTTCCCCGCATACTTTCCACGAATAATCTGCAGCTCTGTTAGCCAGGTTTCCAGAGACTTCCAATCAGAAATAGCTGTATAGCTCTCAATAATGCGTGCTATTGCAAACTGTATGCCATCAGAACCCATTGAAGTGAGTGTTTCTTCAGCCTGTAACAAATGAACAAAGTGAGCAGCGGCCTTTTCATGGTGGCCTCCTGCCTGATACACCAGCCCGGTAATCCATGAAAAATGAGCTTGATTCTTGTTATCACATGGACTTTGGCTTTCCTCGGAAAACAAAGGAGAGAATACCATGGTTGTCCATTTCTGTAAACCGAGCAATGCCTCTGGTTCGTGTTTCTTACACAAAGCCAACGACAAAATCCTCACAATTCGTAGTATATCTTGAGCATATCTGTCTCTAATATTATGAAGATTCTCACTGATCTGGACTCTAGACTTATCGGTCATCGCTGATGACACGTAGTAACTAAAATCATTCAGTCGTAAGGCACAGTAATGAATGGTAGCATCGTGACACTGTAGTGCAATCCCAGCATCCATCATTGGCTCACTTATTCGAGAAAACCACTCCTCGCAAACTTTCTTATTGGCCCTAAAAAATAAAGAACTTGCGCGGGGAGCATTAACCAACACAATTGACCCTTCATAAGCATTATATACTTTCTTTTTTAAGGACTCGACAAATTCCAGTAACAGCCTCATTGGAAGTAAGTGAGCATGAGAACCAATAATGCTTAAACTTCCATCACTTTGTTCAGTCTCAAGCTGGAGTACATGAGCAATGTCGCGAAGCATGCGTTCCAGAGCAGCAAACGTTTGAGTCGGCCCCCCGAGATTAGTCCGGAGACGAGTATTAATGCAAAATCTGGCTGCTTCATGTATAGCCCACCATGTACCAGCAATGAGATTAACCGAACAAATCTTTTCAGCAAAATCTTCCTCTACTTTGATGTCCAACCACAAGTTATTATAGTCAGTCAGTTCTGATTCATCTGGCTGAACCAACGAGTGGTCCTTTTTTCTCCGGCAGGAATGAATGAGGCGTTGTATCCAAGAAGATAAGGGCACTTTCCATCTCTGTGAAATATAACTCAAAACAGATACAAGTTGTTGCGAGTGGAGTTGCTGCCCCAACTGCTTCAGAGCAAAAACCTGCTTCCAATGCAAGGTACATCTATCAGTTGATGCAGGAATAGGCTGACATGTGCTAGTTGCTCTGCTGTCAGTAAGACCACACACATATACTGTCAATGGTAACACGTGACAGAGCAATTTGAGATACGAACTCTTTATATCTGTCTCTGGATCACCAAGTTTTTCAAGGATTGTTTCAGCAATAATAGGGAAATGCATGGGATGAAGAATTTTTGCTTTCAGCAGTGCATCCAAAACCGTTGCAACTACTGCTCTTACTTTTGGTTCCGGATCTGAAGCAGCAACCAAAGTTGAGAAAACCAAATCCTGAATAATTTTGCAGCATTCAATTGCTTGACAAGGGTAAAATGGATTGGGAATATCAGTGTATATGTTTACAACACCTTCACAAAATTTATGCATCCATATCAGAGCTTCAACTTTAACAGCCAGGGGAGAAGAACTGGCAAGAGCTCTACTTAGGACCTCACTGTACCTCTTCAAGTGGCCAAAAACTATGGGTGGATATATGTTCCTCAGAGTTTCCTCCTTCACATGTTCATCAGATGATTTTTCAGGAGAACTGTTCCCAATATTTTGTTTTTTGATGGAACACTTTCTCAGAAACTCTACGGATGATAGTCTTTCCAGCATTCTTAGGAGAGTGACTTGCAAATCCACACTGCTTGTGATGGGTAAGCAGAATGGATTCAGCCGGTCAATAATAAATTTAACCAACTTTTCTACCCTGTGAAGATACAAAGAGTCAATATCTGCTTGCCAAATCAAACTGCCTGCTCCCACCGGAGTAACACAACTTAAGAGTACTTTCAAGTTAAACTTTATCAATGCAACCAGCTCAAATTCAGAATAAAATTTTGAAGCCACCATCATTTCCAGATTATCCCCCTTGTCTGAGCTTTTCTCAAGCTTGCTTTTCAACAATTGTAGCTCTTCAGTCAAGGAATCCATTGTTATCTCAACAACATCATTTTTCCCATGTTGAAGTAGGAAGATGTATGCAGCTGCAGCACTCCCAGTCACAAGATGATTTGGGTGCAAACGCAACTGAGATATGGGTCCGTCAAACTGCAGTATCTTATGGACAGATGACGTCATCAGGCCAAACTTCTGAAGCGAGAGCAACTGCAAATTAGTCTTAAGAACGCCATGAATCTGAAAGGATGAAAGATTCTGGGTCTCCAGAACTTCTTTTTTATTTCCAACGGCTAAGCTTTGAAACAAAATGTCCACTGCCATAGAGTAAAAAGTAGAAAACCTGTCACCTAATATTTCTGCCAACAATGTCAAGCACCTCCAAGAATCTTCAATCCATTTTGACCACCCAAATTTCCGCCCAACCATAGATAAGCATCCCAGCAAAACAGGCATCATTCGTGACAGTGGTTCAATAATTTGTTCCAGGTAATTTATTTCAAGTAACCCACACGCCACAGATTGCAAGACTGTACAGAAGCAAGAAAGTAGGGCAAGCAATCTTTTAAATTGTTGTGGGCGTGGAGTACCAGGACTCACGTCTTTTAGTAACATATCCATGTCATCCAAAAACTTTGAAAGCAAACCCAGAGAAAATTGCATATTGTTCACCCAATGTTTCTGAAATTGTAAGAAACTATCCATGATGACACGCTTATCATGCTCTGAAATGTCAGGTACCATTGCCCACCCAAGAAGCAGATCAACAATGTCCACAAAATGAGGCTGAAAGCATCTGAAAAACTTCAGCGAGATCAACGTAAGCACCCCAAGAAGCCTGTGCAGTATACTCATGGAGGTTCTCTCGTCCTCAAGAAGATCCTGGCAAGCTTTAAGTATTGGCAGAGCATACCTCTCTACAGCTCCAACTTCTCCAACATTAAGAAATTCGCGAAGACTCTCCAAAGCTAGTTCCGATGCTTGATTGTCATTCGTGCTATGATATTGCAGCGACCAGGCAATAAACCGATCTACCAAAGTTCCAAGCAAAACGTGATTCTGCCTTCCGTTTGAGGACATTGAGATTGAACATAATACTGAACATAAAGCACCATACGCTGTAGCTGCTGCATGACGCACTGCATACGATCTATAGCACAATCCAAGAAAAAAAACACAAAATCAGTATATATGTGCTAGTTATAGCACTTTCAACAGAACTAGTTTGCCCCTAATTCAATTCATTATAGTAGTCCACAAACAATCCAATCTAGATGTTCAATACTGATATAGTTTTATAAGTGAGAACAGCACATAATTCAGCACTACAGCCTCCTTTCATTCCACTAATGATCTATTAATCAAGCTATAACTGTGAAGCACGTGAATAAGACAATCCATACAAATGAGCCACGAACATTCTCTCCGTTACAAACTTCATCTCTTCTAGCCAACAGAACTCATACTAACTATGTACCCTTCAAAACACTCGCCATATCAAGATAAGTATTTATGTGCAAGTTATAGCACTTCCATCAGAAACTAGCTTGCCCCTAATTCAAGTCATTATAGCATTCCACAAACAATTCAATCTAGACATTCAATAACACAAGCTGATATAGTTTTATAAGCGAGAACAGCACATTATTCAGCACTACATGCTCGGTTCATCCCACTAATTATCTATTTATTGAGCTACAACCGTGAAGAGCATTAAATAAGATTTCATACATTTCTCTCCGTTACAAACTTCATATCTTCTAGCAAACAGACCTCACACTAACTACGCATCCTTCAAAAAACTCATGTATCAATTAACCAGTACTAAACTACAAACTTAACATTCATCAATTCATGCAACAATGACCTATTCCCCAACTTCACACAAGCAAGTAAAGCAAATTGAACTGCAAACATCACAAAAATTCAAATATCTAAACAAAAGTGAGTGCAGAATCAATTACTACTTATCACAGTTATCAGTGGGGAGCTGAGAAAAGCCTTGCCCCGGATTTGAGTCATTATAGTAGTCCACAAACAATTCAATCTAGACGTTCAATAACACAAGCTGATATAATTTTATAAGCTAGAACAGCAAATAATTCAGCACTACAGCCTCGTTTCATTCCACTGATCATCTATTTATCGAGCTATAACCATGAAGCGATAATTCATACAAATGAGTCACGAATATTCTCTCCGTTACAAACTTCATATCCTCTAGCCAACAGAACTCATGCCAACTATGCATCCTTCAAAAAACTCCTGCATCAATTAATCAGTACTAAACTACAAACTCAACATTCATCAATTTCATGCAACAATAACCTATTCCCCAACTTCACACGAGCAAGTAAAGCAAATTGAACTGCAAACATCACAAAAATTCAAATATCTAAACAAAATTGAGAGCAGAATCAATTACTTATCGGTAAGGAGCTGCGAAAAGCCTTGTGCAAGGAAGGAAGCTGAGTGTGTAACCAGAATCGAATTAGGAGGATACAGTATGGCGCGATGGAGAGAAGTGAGGGCAGCGAGCCTGGAGGCTTCTTCATCATCGGAAGTGACGGCGGAGGGAGAAGAAGGTGAAGGTTTTCCGGTGTCATCCTTGGGAAGCGCCGCCGTGAGAAGTGCAGCGAGCTGGTTGTGATGGTGGTGGTGGATTCCTTGCATTTTTCCTCCACTGCATCTCTCTCTCTCTCTATCTATCTATCTATCTATCTTTCTCTCTCTAGTTTGGGAGGAGGAGCATTTGTGAACGTCGTTTGGGGTTTTAGTTTTCGCCGGAGAAGAAATTCAGTGTCTGACCAGATGACTTCTCTTTACTGGTAGTTTTTTGTTTGATTTTTGGAGCAATTGGTGTAGTAGCACCCTGTGATAAACATAATATTACATATTAGTCCCGATCATTTAGACTGACATTCACGAGCATTAAAAATGTTTTCATAGAGGTTGTGTGTTCAAATACAAGACGAGCAAGGATTCGGAGCAGATATACCTTATTGGCATGTTTGGGTTCGGCAGGGTGTAGGCATTTTGCTTAACCCGGTCACATAATCGGGTTCTAAGTTTCATTGCCATTTTATGTATGTGGATTTCATTTATTGTTACGGGTAAATTTTAAAGAGACTGGAGGTGATAACAAACTTACAATATTCAAGACAAATCGATCTTGCAAACACTTTTGGGTATTGCTCCTACTTGAGATTGATAGAAGTATTCACGCTAAGAAGTGCGAGATCAAGTAGATTCTCAACTGTAGATGCATCTCATCAATTTTATCCCATGGACATTCAAGTAAATGTGTGCGCGAAAAAATAGTTCAGTATATTTTCAATGTGGCCACTAAAATATACGGTTTTGGGTGATTCGTGAGAGACTTCTCTATTCGGGAATATACCTATCGTTCACATGAATAGATGAAGGACATACAACGAGAGAGTACTACTAGACCACCCCATATCCGAACGAGAAAACCATCGACCATAGCTTTATGAATGCAGAAGCAGCGATAAAGCACATTGAGCTTTATCAGAAGAAGATATTCTCGAATGGCATACATGATTGTTGAAACATGGACCCAAGATCAATAGGGTGCTCCCAAAATACTAAATACAAATATGGAGTTTAATGACGAGCTAATATCTTACAATGTTTGTATTATTTCATATGGTTTCTTTTCATCAAGACGTCTTTACCTTCTACGCTTTTAAATGTTGTCTTATACAATAAAAGTTGTCTTGCATAAACACATTAAAACATCGTGAGTAGTCTGACATCTTATAAATATAAAAAATATTTTATATTGTAGTTAGATATATAATGTTGATCTGCTCTATGAGAGACGGTATGTTGCAAAATTGTGTACTATTACTTTAAAATTCATTAATGTTTTCTTCTACATAATTATCGAAAGTTTTGTGAATTTCATCTTGAAAAGTCATATAGTAGGGGTTGTAATCACAATATACCATAAATACTGGGCTTAGTATTTGGCTAATAACTTCAAAAAATTAATTTTCTGCCAAATACTAACACAGAAAGAGGTTGCAACATACTATATGACTTTGTGCAAAGTCATAGTTACTAGCCTTTAGAGAGAGTTGTCTCGCGGCCCTAGGTTGTTTTAAAAAAGTCCATTTTCTCTGGTGGCGTAAGGTAAGTTATAGAAAAAAACAAACGGAAAAGAAAGTTTCTAGTAAACACTAAGGACGAACCCTAATCAGAAAAACGACGAACCAGAAAGAGGAGCTGAAACTAACTCAGTCAGCTCAGAAATCAGAAAACGATGTCGTACGACGATGTAGAGATAGAAGACATGGAGTGGAACGATGAGCTGAAAGCATACACATACCCCTGTCCTTGTGGTGACCTATTCCAGATCACTAAAGAGGATCTTCGAATCGGAGAAGAAATCGCCCGTTGCCCTAGCTGCTCACTCTACATCACCGTAGTTTACAACATGGAAGATTTCCAGGAGAATTCCAGCAAAAAACCGGAGCCATCCAAGTCTCAGCCTATTGCTGTGGCTTGAATACGGTCAGGTCATATTTATTGATACTGCAAATTTTTTAGGTGCCTTGTGTGAAAGTATGAGCTTGTAGAGATTCTGGCATTATTTGGAGTTTCGATGATTTGTTCTTGTTGAGTTGAAATTGTTTTGTGAGGTTATGCCTTAGTTGAAATGTTGATGCTTATTTGGATAGTTTTTGGTAGTTATCTGTGTGTTGGGAATTATGTTCTGATCATGCTCTTCTCTCCACCGTAAGCATTTTCTCTTCGAATTTCTGAGTCGGATGTGCCGTGTTCTGAATATAAGATTGCAAATGATCTTCTGTTGTAACTTGTAAGTCATTTCAGCAATTTATGTGCATATAGTATGATAAGAAGAACTTCGAATACCTTGTATCTTGCTGTAGTTTACGTGTGATATGAAGTACTGAAACTGAGGATATGGATCTTGAGCAATCTTCCCAATTCGGAAGTCGTAATGCCAGATTATACATGCCATAAGATGAAGTGTAACTTATCTTTTGGCTCTCTGTGTCTGAGTCGTACGATACGAAATTGGATAGCTAAGCTTGTGTTGCTCAAAGTGTACTTCCACAGCAGAATAGAGAGAGAGAGAGAGAGAGGGAGAGTGTGGAGAATAAATTTCCAGGGACACAAAACAAGAATGTGCAGATCATTTGTGTTTTGACCTTTTACATGTCATGAAATCTAACCAATTTGCAGTATTCCATGCATGTTTAACAGTTTAAGGCGCTTATATATCCATTGTAAGTAGAAGCCATGGCATTATTTGTCTGGCCTAGGCTCTTTAGTATCCGTCTTTTGGCATGACATGAACAAGATAATGCTCAAAGTATGATCTTGTACAGATCATTTGTTAATGTTTGTTCAGGCACTCGTTCTAGGGTCAGGGTAGAGAGGGAGTATGGTGAGTAAAATGCCTGAGTTTTAAATGAAACTTCCATGTCATACAATAATGCGCATGTTCCTCTTTTGTTCCCTAAGTTTAAGTTAGATGTTAGCATACCTCAGTAATGTCTAGTTTGTTGCTTTACTTGGCAAGGAATTCAGCAAATTTACAGTACTAGTCTATTCCATGGAGTTTACAGTACTAGTCTATTCCATGGAGTGTTCCAAAACACCTTCAATAGTTTTTAAAACACCTAATGGCAGACTTCTGGTTTCTATTTGGACATCTTGACCAGAAGCGAAAATCTTTTAAAACTCAGCTCCAAAAATCCTTTGTAAAGGCCCATACATATGTTCTTAGCAAATACTATGACAAGACATGAAAGGTGTTCATCTTTTAGCCTGGGGAGGGATTAAGCAATTTCCTCACTTACCATCCCACACTGAGGCAACAAAGGAATATACATATAAATCGCATATAGACATTTATTTCACCGAGAAGTTTGTCAAAATGTATAACATAGACCACTTGAATCAAATGTAGTTCTACATCCAATATATCAAAAAACTGTGCGATAGAATACAATATTTAACCAACCGAAGCTCATTCTTCCTCAACAATAGCTTCAATTCGAAGCAGCACGAATCCGACTGCTACTCCAACAAGAGTCAAGCCATTCATAATGGCTGCAATTCTGAAAATCTCCTCGGCAGCACTGTAAGTGACAGTAAGAGAACCGCGGCCGCTTTTCCTTCCATTGGACAACATTCTCGACGTGTTAATACTGTTTCCCCATTGGGTGCTAACCGGACTGCCTAAGTTGGTTACACTGCTCTGAGCCCTGAGACCGCCAAATGCGTTTAATCCTGCGACGCAGGTCATTGTCGGCCTCCTCACCGATGATCTGGTCGGGCCTGCAACAGCGGCCATTGGAACCTATAGAATAAAGAAGCCGAATGTGGCGGTTTAGCATATGAATATAAATGGTATACTGTAATTAAGATTATAATGGAGTAGTTAGAGATATACTGTGGATAGAGTTGCCGCCATTGCTAAGTGTGACTCAAGAAGACCTGTGCTGAGAAACAATGCATGCAACAGTTAGTTAAAAGAGTCATGAAATGAGAAATCGAAATCGGGTTAAGTGTGAAGTTGAAGTTCTTGTTTATGAACTTGTTTTTTTTTTTTTTTTTTTTTTGTTTACCTGTTGTCTGAGATGGATTTTGTTGATTCTAAGTTGCAGTTGATGGAATCAAGGGATAATGGGAGATTGAAGAAGAGGTGTTTGTAAGGGAGAAATGGGAGTGTGTGGATAAGGAAGTGTTGATATGGTTGGCTGAGATAGATGAAGATTGGATGGGGTTTTGATTGTGTAAAGTGAACTGTACCATTTAATTTAGTAGTGGTCAGGAACAAGGCAAAGCTTGTTACTGCAATATGACTTGAATTAGTTCAATACATACTTGATACTTAAATTAGTTCAATACATTTATGTCATTAGTATAAAAATTATTTCAACTTTATTGTACAGTAAATTTAATTTGAAAGGTAGAAGGTCGACCTCGGCTCACAAATGATAGGGGGTGTTATAATGTCCTGGTTAAATAAATTTGTTCTTTGAAGCAGCTATTTGAACATCTCAAAACTTTAGTTAGATTAAATTTATGTTTTCTCAGCATAATTTTGAAAATATTCACCAGTTCACTTCAAACCAATTTCACTTAAAATAATACTGGGAGAGATATTTTTGAGGTTGTAGACTTGTACCTGTCATGACTTGTGCCGGGCACAAACACAACTAAGTACATAGATTGTTTTCTAAACAACCTACTACATAATTAAAAAAAAAAACACCTACTACATAAAAAAAAAAAAAAAACCCATTCGGAGGTAAATTTATTTAAATTGGTTGATGTACTTCAACAAATGCTTGTTTTTATTTGCTCAGACCGTACGGTTATAGCTATGGTGAAATCTACGAGTTAGATTTCATTTTATTTAGAGTCCAATAATAATCAAGAAGTACATGTAACACTAACAAGAGGTACTATGTGGGAGGTTTTTGGGATTCACCATAATACTATATGTGAATTTCCATATTGCTAGTACAATAGTCAATAGCACTAGAAGTACAACTACAACCCAAACCACCAAACTATTTATGACGTGGGTTCTAATTACATGCTCCGACTGATAACGTATATTTTACTGTTATGTAAATATCTGTGTTAAGACACACATAACTTAAATTTAAATTTAAGAATACCTACTCCCACTCACATATATTTTATACGTGCTCCTCTAATTTGCCCATAAACCTTTATTGCTACTCCTAGGACTTGTAGTTCACACTAATTTGTACCTATATAACCAACACCTTACACATTAACAACTTTTATTTGTATTTTTTAATATTGCTTTAGTTTAGAGTAGAATATTTTGCAGCCTTATTATAAAGTTGGGCTTTTGGTCAGACGTATTGGGCCTGCTTACACCTAACTAAATCACCTACCCAATCCGCCTTTAGCTTTCGGTCTCACATATTGGGCCAGATTAACCTAATCCTAATCTAAAATGGGCCTTATGAAGCCCAACAAATCTTTCTATAGAACGCATAAACCCTAAAATTCAATCCCTTTTCTCTGGTCGACCATAAACCCTAATTTTCACTCCGTTTTTCAGCTATTTCGACCATGGGGTAAGTAATTTCATCTCCATTTTTCTTCGATTATCTGAATCTGTTATCTCTGTTTTGATTATCTCAGCTCATTCGCCGATTGGCATGTAATTTAATCTACTTTTCTCAGTGAATCTTTTATATTCGTTTTTGAATCAGGCTCTAGTACTATGAATTCGTGGACTGTGATTTTATATGAGTAAGCTCTTCGTTAGCTAAATTAGAGCATATGCGTGTTGAAATGGATATGATATGGAGCTCAGAATATTTTGTAAAAGTTTTTTGCTAAATTACAAAGAACTAGATTTTTATTTTTGAATAGCTGAATTTGTTGAACAAATTGCTTTCATTAGCTTAGCTGTAGGATTTCGATTATGTAAAATGTGGAATGGTGAAACTACGAAGCTGGTTTCTGAGAAAGATCGAGTTTTGTTATCTTTCTTTCAAGAAGCTAGTTGGGTCATTGCACGATTATTTGAAGCCTTCCGTTTTATACTTTTTTGTTGAATTAATTGGAATACTACTTTATGAGGTTTGTAAAACTGATGTGGCCTTAGTATCACAGTTTGCTTGAAAGAGTTTTCGAGGGCTTTGCTTTTCAGCCAGCTGATTAGTTTTTATCTTATGCAGACCTAAAGTTTTACCCGCTAAGGAAGTAATGGCTATGGAGGATGAAGATCCTGTGATTTCTTCAGAGTCTGAATCGGACTCGGAGGAAGACGAAGATTTGAAACTCACAGAGCCTTCAAAGACTGCTGTGTATAACAAGAGTGGTTTAGCTGATAAGCTTGAAGATTTGAAATGGTCAGAAAATGTTGACTGGATACATAGGCTTTCAATTAGTTATAATCAGGAGGGAGAGATAGATATTAAGAATGATCTGGAAATGGAAGCTGCTTTTTATAAGCAAGCACTCGAGGGTGCAAGAGAGGCGCTGACAAAATTTCAGTCGAGGGGTCTGCCTTTCCTTAGGCCTTCTGATTATTATGCAGAAATGGTGAAGGACGATGCACACATGGAGAAAGTGAAGGGTAGACTTTTGGCGCGTAAGAAAAGTATTGAGGAAGCTGATGAGAGGAGAAAAGCACGGGAGAGCAAGAAGTTGTCGAAGGAGGTACAGGCACAGAAGCTGAAGGAGAGGGCTAAGCAGAAGAAAGATGAGATTGAGTCTGTTAAGAAGTGGAGGAAGCAAAGGCAGCAGAGTGGCTTTGCTGCTGACGATAAAGATGCCGACTTTAGTTTGGCTTTCCAGGATGGGAAGCCTTTTGCTAAAACAAACAAGAAGAGACCTGGGGTTTCTCCAGCTGATCGGTCTGGTGGGAAGTCGAGACAGGGTGGTGCAATGGGGAAGAAAGGCAAGAAGAACGATAGGGAGCATAGGAATTCGAAATTTGGATTTGGAGGAAGGAAAGGTTTGAAGAAGCAGAATACTGCTGAGACTACAAATGATTTTAGGTCCTTCCCTAGCAAAAAGAAACAAAAGAAGTGAAGACGTTTGTAATCGAATTTCTAGTACACCAAAACGATCAATTTTGTGTTTTTTTTTTTTACTTGTGGGCAATCTATGAATACCTATTGCATTATTTGTCTGTTGCTGTAGGATACTGTGTTAGTTCAATATGATGATGTGCCTTAAGAACATGTGGTCCTTTTCTTTCTTTTTCTTCAAGTCTTTTCTTTGAACTGTGCCATTCTGATTAGATAATCTGGAACAATTCATTTGCTCTCATTCATGATCTCCGCATTACTAACACAGTTCGCCTACTTTCATACTTTTTACGAGCTCTGAGAGCCTAACTAACTGTTAACTGGATGCAAAAAATCCCATATTTTCTAGGTGAACGAGTTCCACTATTCCACCCATTCACACACTACACTCGCAAGAAACCAGAGAGACAGGTGTTGTATAGGTATATTATTTTGGAATTCTGAATCTACAAAGGTGTCCAAGCTGCTTCTAAGTTCACCTCCCGAGTCTATAACCGAACATGGTTTTCAAAGATTCGAATTGGTTTCATGCTTCTCAAGACGGTTCATACTCATGGGAGACGATTGGGGAAGCTGAAATCTCTGAGTTTTGGAAGAATCAATAAATGTAAATGGTGAACAGTTTTGAATTTAGAGTTATGCTGTGAAAGTTTTGATATAATGTTCCACAATCAATACATGTTTCTTTACCTACATGATTGCAGATATAGTTCTGAACTCTTGTAGGACTAATCATTTGATAAATTCATAAGGTAAGTAACAGTTAGACCTAAACAGAAAAACAATCCACATCCAGATCTCTTACGGCATAACACATAAACGAAAACCAAAGGCGAATCCATCCACAGGACAGGAGAAGCTATCACTCTGCTAACAGACAAGAAACGAAATCTTTTAAGTCGACCTGAAGATGTGCACTTTCATTACATGTTCTTCGATCAGCTCAAAGATACATGTATCGCCTTTCCTGAGAGCATTACCGTCAGAGAAGTCCTTCCACCTGCCAGACATGATAGTTTGTTTTGTTTTGCTAATAATTACAGAAACGGGCCAAGAGATCTCCTCTGCAGTTCTCAGGACGACATGTGTCGGCTCCGTGAAGCGAAAGTGCTCGCTTGCAAAATCCTTCGGAATAATCTGCAAATGGATTCAGATTTAGTTTTGAATTTATTTTGTCACAGATAAGTTGTTACTGAGTTTTACTTACCAGGGTACTCTTTGATCCCACATTGTACCGGTTAATCTTGTACTCGAAGTAAGGATTACACGAGGCAAAACTCGACGCTGGTTTCCCGTAGATTCTTTTCCACCCCGTCTGCTCATAGATATCAACATCAAAGCACATTTGTCCATTGTACTTGAAGACCAAGCACTCAAGATCACCCAGATGGTGATGATTAGCGAATTTTTCCCAGCCTTGTGTTAGGTACACATTGCCTTCGTGTTTCAGCTGCGTTACTTTCCAGCTGCCACAGGGCGTGTTGAGCGTCACCCTGACTGCTTGCTCGCCCTCTATGTGCCTGTTGAAAGCCGGAGGAATTCGCTGCAGCATTCAAAATTTCACAAAATGTTAAATCGAGCTAGCAAAAGTTAACGGCTAGAGTCTAAAAGTAAGAAACTAACGGAGTCCTGGTTTATGCGTAATGTTAATTATCCGTGAGAGGTTTGTGTAAATAACCCTGCAGATAAAATGAAGTGATGAGAGTCACTTACAATATCTACCAGATTTGGTGGAAACATGATCTTGTAGAAGGATGGCCTCAAATCTGGATCAGCAGCTTTAAAACCGCGGCTTTGCTCCGGTTGCTCATCCATTTGGGTCGAGAAGGAAAATGCAGAGAAACAGATGAAGGAAAGCACAAGAAACTGATGAACTATTGAAGTAAAAAAGAAGTGAAGAAGTTTAATGTGGCTTAGCAAGTCAGCATCAATATGAACAAATGTGCATGGACCACTAGGAATTTACGTGCCCAGATTGGTAATGTGATATTTGATGCTGTGAATTGTAGTGTTGTTTAAGTAAGTTGATAGAGTAGTAAGAAATATGTGGTCAAACGAATACTGATTTTTTACAGATTTAAAGCTGTAGTTTAGTCATTTGAGGATGTAAGGGAAAAAATAGCTCTCTTACATGTAAGTATGCATTTATAGAATACAAAGTACTGGAGATAGATGCATTTATGAGATATTAGGGATCGAGTATAATAAGTTTTATGAGTTACAGTAATATTTTATTTTTTTGTATATCTATAAAACCGATAGATGTTTTCATAAAAATCTCTAATATATTTTAATATAACTATAATGTTCTATTGATCCATTTTAATTCTTTATAACCGGTCAAAAAAACTTACTCTTGTTATAGAAATACTAAAATATGAGAACACGTATATGAAGTCAAGTAATATTGTTGTTTCTAATATGAATTTTTTTTTTTTTTTTAAGTTGAATTATTGTTTGAGTTGATCTGTTTTAATTTAATTGGAGAAGATAGAGCATAAAGATTGGTTATCGTTATTTTTTAAAGACGAATTGATTTTGATTTTGTTGGGTTGAATTAGGGTTTAAAATTTAATTGGAAATATAGATTGATTTTTAATGATGATTTGATTTTGTTGGAGTTGAATTAGTGTTTAAAATTTAAATGGAGAATGGAGATTGATTTTTATTATGATGCATTAATTTTGTTAAGATTGAATTAGAGCTTGTAATTTGATTGAATAAAACAAATTGTTTTTTTGTAATTAAAGTCTAATTTATACATATATTACAAATGAGTTCAATTTAACTTAAATTAAATACTCAATTGCACAACTCCAATAGTTATCCAATTATACATATACTGTAATATATTATGGATTGCATCAATGCATTTGCCAAAATTGTTTGTATGATTTTGCTGAGTAACTATATCATGACTAAATGTAAATGGAGGCAGCTAAATTTAATACAGTACTGAACTCATTACGCACTAAGGTAATGCGTGCAGAATTGGGTACCTTATCGGATCCATCTTAAATGTACACTTTTGACTTTTGGTAATTGATTATGGCCGTGAAATGCTACTACTTTAAAATGTACTGAGATATTTTGATAAAATCTTATATATAGGTAATTTATGGCTACAGAAGAATGTATAGTTTCATCCACCTCCCTAAGTACGGAGCTAGAATGGGACATAGTAGGATGAATTTTTTTAGATTTCGCCTCCCACCTCCCTTCTCGAAAATATTCACGAACTTAAATTCCTGACTCGGCCCGAGCCGTTACCTATGTTGAAAAAAAAGTACTCCCTCAGTGTTATTAGATGAATAAATCTTAAAAAAGCGTGTTATTGTAAGCAACGTTGTAACCAAAACGGCAAAAGTTGTGAACGTCAACTTCCATAACCGTTCACCTTTTCACATGAACGATCCATATTCGATTTCTCGTTCCTCTTTTCACCGATCAAAACAACATCTTAAACCCCCCCCCTTTTTTTTTCCCCTCAAATTGTCTGTATAGTTTCAAGAACATAGGAGGATAAGCAAATTCAAGAATTTGAAGAACATAGCTTTCTTCCTGGATAATTTTTTATTTCGGTGAGTTTCTGTATTTAGACAAGTTTTGGGATGCTAATGATTTTGAAATTGTATGATTTGAATTAAGAGACTCTCTTGATTCATGTAATAATGATCATGTCATTTTTGTTTATGATTTTGAGATGATTAGATTATGTCTGTTTTCTTGAATCGGTTTTTATATAGCTTGAGATTTTAGCTTGAGTAAATCTTGATTTTGATTAGATTAGATTAGGCCATGAAGAAATCTTGATTGATGATTATTGAGTGGATTAAGAAATGATGTAGAAATTTATAAATGCTCTGTTTGAGATATTGAATGAGCTTTTTGCTGGAATATAGGAGAAGGAAGGATCATTGATGAGCTTGGAAAGGATGGAGGTGAAGACAGTATTCTTACTTACAGCGTTTTTGGTGATTCAGGCTTATGCCGATGACACGAATACAGTTTTCGACCCGTGCTCAGATGCTAAAATTCAGAGGTTTGATGGTTTTACATTTGGCCTTGCTTTCTCGTCGAGGGAATCTTTCTTTTTCAATGGGACTCAGCTTTCCCCGTGTGATGGACGCCTTCTCCTCTCCAGAAGCACTGCTAATCAGTTAGCGATTTTTAGGCCCAGGGTTGATGAGATTTCGTTGCTCACCATCAATAGTAGCACATTCAATCCGGTATGCTCTCATTTGTTTAGTTCGTGTAGATCTTCGCTGTTTTCTTAAATGCAACAAATGCAATCTGCCCTGCGAATGGTCTTGTGTATTTATTTCACTTTGTTTTCAGAGTTTAGCTGGTGGCTATATGGTGGCATTTGCTGGTCGGCAATATGCAGCTCGATCAGATCCTATCTTCGTAGCAGATAGCAACAACATCGTAACCAGTTTTACCCTGGTAAATCCACCAAATACTACGGCTTCAATATGCCCATGCTAAGAATATAATGCAAACTAGGACTGAGTCCAAGTTATATTTTGTGTTAGGTTCTTGAATTCAGCAAAGGCACCCTCCAAAACCTGTTCTGGAAGAGGTTCGGGTGTGATTCGTGCTCTGGGGACACTTTGGTGTGCCTCAACCACACTGATTGTGCCGTTCAGAGATCAAGGTGCAGTGGCAATGGAGGGTCTATTAGCTGTAATGTAGGCGTACAGTTAGCATTCTCTGGTACCGACAAGAATGACAATGTTCTAAACACGTGGTATGAGGTGGCGAATATTCGACAATACTCCCTTGTGGGACTTTACTCTGATCTACGAGACACTTTAACCAGTCCGTTCAGAAGCCTGTTCTGAAGTACTAACATGAAAGATTATGAGAAACTATTTCCTGTCTGTGAAGCTGTTGGGTGCAGTTTTAGCATAATTATATGATGTTTCCTGTTACTCGAAAGGTTGTCTTTTGTTTTACTCATATGTAGTGTCCACTTTTCAAATAATTTTCTAAGTATATAAATTCTCTGATGTTTACAGATATAATCTTACCATTCAGAATCCTTTCATAGTTCGAGTTTCTGACCAGGTTTACTCGATAGTAGTACTTAGGAGGATGAGATTAAAAAGATTGTATTCGCAATCAGTTAATGGAGTGTAACATTGAGCAGACATGATTCGTAAGAGTACAGGGTTTTCCTTGTACTAGGTTGATGGTAATAAATCGACACGTTGAATTTACAACAAAAAATAGATAGCTATACAGATGCCGTTCTTTCATTTTTGTACAGCAAAAAATTAGACTTACTCTAACGCCATCAGACCTAAATAAATTTCCTCATGTACAACTAACTGATTCTAGCGACTAACCCTCTTGACACGATAAGTTTAAAGGAAAGAAGACAGAGTACTATACAGACTGAAAATGTGCCTTCTCATGGATATCCCTCACAAGATCACGCAACTCTGGGAATACTGATATTAGAACGAGCTCCAGTATTCCATAGCCTAGTTGCTTTAAACACACTGTTGACTGCAATGTATTCAACATACACAGATAAGATGGTAATAAACTAATAATGGTGCACTACTGGGTGTCGAAGAAAACAGAGTATCAGCAAGAGTTGCTGAAAGTTCACAAATACATAGACATGATATTTTCAACATGGTGTTATCTTAATTTTACCCATGGATACTAATCTCAAGTCTCGGCTACAACATCTGAACAGGATCAGGAATTTTTGTAACAGAGCTTTCAATCGTGTCATGAGATTCAACTACTGGCAAACTTGAGCGATCCTTTTAAATGTTGACAGAATGTCATAAAAACCATTAAAAAATGTTGATAGAACAGATGACCCTTTTTCGTACCGAGACAAAGTTTAAGGCATAACAAAGAAAAGGTTTAGGGTAACAGCGGACACTTGCTCTAAAAAACCATTCAAAAATGTTGATAGAAGGTTACAAGGCATAACAAACAAAACAAAAAAATGGTTTAGGGTATAACGTAAGTTACAGTGTTCCCTTTATAATAATTTTTCTTTTATTAAAATAGGAAAAAGATGGTGAGACTATTTTTAGGTGCTACAGAGAGAGGCTGAGAGGTAATTTACCTGAAGGAAGTAATACATATCTCTAGCACAACGTCTATACTGTTTATGCCCAATCAAGCTGACCAAAGTAGCAGGAGCACCATCTGTCAGTTCAGTGAGGAAGAATAAAATTAATAGGGAAATAATTATACAATGGAAAAAAAAAGAAAGGAAAACAAAACTGTTTTATCTACAAAGCAATCAGAAATTCAGAACAGGAAAATATAGCTCCAGGATTCAGATTATTTGCCTAACAGAGGAGCATCAGAAAGATGAAAATAAAAATTTAATCACATCGATTGTAGTCATTAATGGGTGGAGCTAAAGCTTGAATGCTTTCAGTTTTGTACGAAAAAGATAAAGAGGATAAAAATTCGGGGGGGGGGGTTCCTACTCACTGAATATCATCTTTTTCACATCACTAGCTCTACGCGCAGCTTCAAGCTGTTCCTCAAAAGACCCCGGTTTAGTGCCCCTCCTTCCACTTGGTTGGCTTGCTCTTTGCTGCGGGCTCGTGTTAGCATGTAAGTTATCCATTTGATCTTGGATTCTCAATCTTAGAAAGAATGTGCCACCGGGCCAAAGAACCTAAAGAAAATACCATTAAAAAAACAGCAGCATTACTTTCCAGAAACTAGCAAAAGAGGATTTTGAATGTGAAAAGGGCAGGCATCCATATTGAATAATGAAAGATGCCATTTGAAGAATGATTGACAGCAAATATTTGGCCAGCTATAATTTAAATACTGTATGTGACAATAATTTAGTGGATGAACTTGTTTAGTAGTAGTTTCATAACCTACATCATGCACCCATCGGATTCCGTATGCGATAACATCCTCCCTTCGGAGCAATTGAATTTGCCTAAGGAGCCAGTCATCAATTGCATCTTCCATGACTAATTGCAATATTTGCTTTGATATCCAAAAGACTTGTCTCCTACAGTCAGAGAAAAGTACATAATTAAGATTTACAGTGAGCCACCATATAGTTGCAAGATCTCATAGAATGATAGAACGATTCATAACTAAAGTCTCAAACTATAATTTCTGTAATGCCTTGTGCTTTTCATGTTACAGAAACATAAATCTGAAATACGGAAGTGTGGAAGAGGCACAATCACCTTAGCCAGCCCCTTCTTTTGAGCTGAAATATGTTGTCAACTAAATTTAAAACGGGAACGCTCAAATTTGGTGGTGTCCACTGCAAGAAAATAAAAGAAATTAGAGAAGCATAACCAAGATCGGGCAACATAAACAAATATTGCATAAGAAACTCATGTGTAACATAAATATACTAAGCTCCTTTGATGCCAATAAGGAATAACATAAATCAAAGTGATACAATGAATGAACTAGGAATCATAATAACATACAAGAGAAACTAGAATCATAAAGAGCAGTCTTCAGCGTAAAGTGATAGACGTTGAGCTATTCTTAGCTCACTTCACATTTTATAAGAATCAACCTTTTTATATAGAAAGATAAGAGAGAAATAACTGAAAGTTAACGGGGCTAGAAAAGTATATCAATGGGCTAGCTTCAGCAACATGGATAAGAAAGTCACTTGGAAAAGAACAGAAAGACGAGGTTTACTGCACATGATATACAAGGACAGGAGAAGGAACTCAGAAGTAAAATACTCTATGAACAGTACCTCTGGAGGTACCCCAGTGAGATCCACTTGTGGCACGGTTGTTAAAGCTAAACTGGAATCTGGAACCCTGCTGCTTGATTCAGATTTCAATCTTGAACCATGAATTTCCTCGGTGTCCAGGTTACCTATGCTTTCATCATATTTACCACCACTAGTTGGGTTACCCTTCAAGTCCAATTCATTATCTGAACGCCAACCTTCAGCTTGGGAAGCAGACAGGTCATCTCGCCCATGGGATGTATACTTTTCGCCATCATCGGTATCTGAGTAACTATTAATTGATTCTGACATACTCTGCCTAATAACCAATTTATTCAGCTCATCAGTATCCCAGTTTAAGTTTCTGCTCGTGATGGAAGACTCCGGACCATAGGAAGATGGGCCAGCAACAGCTCGTATCAGGCCATCGGAAACTCCTTTGAATTGGCGTACTATATCATCCACAGCATCATCCACATTGACTGATTCAATCAAGGTAGATGTTAAAATAGTCAAGCACATATTTTTTAAATCATCTGTACAACACATAATGGCGAACTGCAATGAATAATATGTAGGTATCTAAAGTATATAGCCAAGTGCATACAGACTGAAAGAGATGTCCCCATACCAGCTAGAGTCCTCATCACGGAAGATGATTTCCCGAACGAGTAATTCTTCATTGATGGGAAAAAATAAAAACAAAAGTTAATGAGTACTCTATAGTCTTCATTGTATGTACAGCGAAGTAAGAAAATTGTGCACCTTGGAGGAGTCACTAAGAAAATCCCATACTTCATGCTGCTCAGCAACATTGGCAATTGACAAGAGATCCTGAAAACAGCACTCTTATGAACGTTCTTAAACAATAAGTCAATAATGTCAATCAAATCATGGAGGGAAGAGGTAACATACTTGAAGATACTTGTCAAGCTGGATGCAGCGTTGATGAACAAAAGCATCCTCTGTACTTGAGGAGAATATTCTTTTGGGTGGCAAGTGTAACGTATAATTGGGAATTTCCTTGAGATGCCTATGCAGTCTTTCAAAATTAGAATATCTGGAGATAACGGAACAAAAAAGTCAAAATTAACTTAATGTTGCATTAAAAAGGAACAGAATCAACAGATTAAATATAATCAGGCAGCTTTCTCATGTTGAGTAAACCAAGATAGTTATCACAACTAACGGGGCTAATTTGTATCCTCTGCATCTCACCTACGCTCTTGACAGCCAGGTCCAAATGTACCCTTATTAGTAACTTACTCCACAAAACTTAATATACTCACAAAAGTTTAAAAGTGTGAAATTAATTGTTTTAGGAAAAGTAAAAAGTTAATGTGGATTGAAAATCCAAACAGGCCTATAGCGTGGAACAAACAAAAATGGAAAGATAGCCTATGTTTGTGGAACAAAGAGAGTATATAAGATGGCACAGTATAATGATATCTTATTTTCAGACGGGAGGTAAAAGTATCACCTTCTTTTCACAAACCAGGTGTTATTATCAGCATCAGTCACAGCAATTGAATAAACTGCAAAAGATTTTGAGCCAAGTCTCTCAAAGTACGCGCCAAGGACCTGCAACACAAAGGATCGATAATAAGCTAGCATATGGAGCTAGAGCATTACATATCATGATGCAATACAAAAAGCATCAGAAGATGGTCATACAATCTTTCAATTTTTACTCAATATTAGCTTGGGAAAAAATTAAACGGCCAGAAACAGGAAACAGATTGTAAAGAGAATGTGTGAAGCTGATAAGTTCACTATATAGCAAATCTTTTTATTGATAATGATTAGGAGATACTCTATCTCTATCCCATAAACGTTTCCCCATTTTTTCTTCTTGGGGAGTACAGGAACTACTTCCTGGTCGAAAAATAGCAAGTTTTTTCCCCAGACGATTTATATTGCCATCAATTCCTTCATTCTTATAATGAAATAACACTCACCATATTTTCCAAGCTTTTTATCATTATTTTAAGAAGATCCTACAAATAATAAATGGTGAAACTGTTCTGGTACAGAGGGAGTAGCTTTCTTCCAGGAACAAACTTATCGTCTAAAAGCAGGAAAATAGTGAAAGATATTGTTTAAAACCAAATGATCCATGTGAGACAAAGTAATGAAGCCCAAGACATAAGACTGCATCTCTTGAATAATGTGTTTTTCAATAATACACATATTCTTGAATAGCATAAGATAGCATACATCTCTGCAGTATAAATGAAAAGGTAATGAAGTAGAAAACGAAACCAACAGCAGTCTTACCCGACATCTCAGCTTTGGAATTTGCATTCCTTCAGTACGAATTACCACGTCTGAACTGCTTTTTAGCTTGTTTGCACTAGGTTTACTGCGATCTGCACTATAGTATTCATTAATGATGGCTGTAGTGTCTTTGATGGTAAACATCTCATCAACATTCGTCTGAAGTTTTAAATCAGAAGTGCTATTCGATCTTCTAAGCTTATTTTTATTTTCAAGGGGAATGGCAGACTCAGTATTGCCTAGTTCATAAACAAGACCTCCTTTTGGAAACAACTCCTTATTATGATCTACTGAACTCTTTGCGATATCCATACTGAGACTGGTTGCGATATCCATACTGAGACTGGTAGGACGGGGATCTTGTTGGGGCAACGGAGGTAGTTGCATAGAAGTTTTATCTAGTGTTCCAACATATTTTTCTGACTTCCTTCCTAATGTTTCAGTCACTAAATCTTCTTTAGGCAATGTGGCACTTCCTGATTTTGTAATTTGAGTAGCCTGAAGTCCTGGAGCACCCTTCTTTTGGAGTTTCTTTTTATAGTTTCTTCCTATAGTCCACATGTTTTCTAGATTTTCAGGCATAAGAACTTCCGATCTTCTCTGGGTTGCTGCCTCAATCGCTTTAGCCCAGTCAGCAGGCCGAGGATGCATAGGCCCATCCTCCATAGTACTAGAAAAGAGATTTCCCGGGATACTCGGCTCTGGTTCTTTTTTGTGCTCAGATCGTGACAAAGACAAATCTGCCTCTTGATTGTTGGAAGATGTGACTTTCCTAGAATTAGATTCGCTGCTTTGACCATGACCACCAGAAACTGCAGAGCCAGGACTATGATCCTTTACATTAGGTGATTGGTCAGTAGAAGCATCCTTAGAGCCCTCATTGTGATATGCAAGAATAATGCATTCAATTAATTCATTAATGTACCTGGTGAGAAAGGAATTTAGTTGAAATCCTAAATGTCAAGGGCATATAAAGAGGATTAAAAACCTAGCTTAGAATGGTTGTTTATAAATGCTCATCCCATGCCAATCTCATCTTCTCAAACCATACGAAAAATATGACTGAAGTGGATGTGCATGTTTATAAGAGAACCTCAGTAACACACAACCAAACACCTATATTGGTATGGTTGTTTGTGCATCCTCATCCCACTCAGTCTCGTTATTTTCAAACCATGCAGATTAAGGTGAAATATGAAGTGACTATGCATGTTCAAAAGAGAATCTCAATCTACTCTTTAGTAGCAGCAATTGCTTCTCTGCAGTAATTATAGATGATGCAAACCAAATGATATTGTTAGCTACGGGTAAACTTGAAAATAAAGAGTCATGTTGGCTTTTCTACCTACATGATCACATAATTATAACGCAACCCAATCAGCCTAGACATTTTAAGTAGAAAAGAACAAGAGGAGCTATAATATAGTAACTTACATTGGGGTAGCAAAATTCATAACGGGCTGCATCACTAAACAAGTTAGGAGCTCACGAGCAATACTCCGAACTAAAGGACACTGTGCTTCCCTTGGTTTTAACACAACAGCTATAACACCACCCATGAGCCGCTGAAGAACCTATATTCACAAAGTGTTACATATCGAGAAAATTAACAAAGGAGAAATAATTTTATGTACAGACAATTTCTAAATTAGAACAACTCTACACCTTGTACTCACAGTCTGGAGATATCAATGCAGGGTGGAGCTCCTTAGACGAAAGAAGATGGTGTTTCAACCTTTCATCTCGTTCCTCAGAAGACAATGTCTTCATAACATCCACACCAATTGCAGCCTGGTTTCTTCTGAAGAGATCAAGGTGGTCTCCTACAAGCTCTACAACATCCCTGCAGATAGAAACATCATTTAGCATCGGTATTCCCAGCTTCCTAATTCTACAACTCAACAGATAACCATACAAACGACAAAGCAATACTTCGTCAAAAGGTCAACAAGATTCAGCTCCTTGACTCTTCCCGATACATCCCCAAGAACATCCATGATCAAAGCATGGATCAGCGACGGAGCCTCTCTGTCAGGCGTAATCTCCGAGTACCACAAATCAACGACAAAATCACGCAAAATATTGTTAATAAAATCTTCCAGCGCCGCTTCAACAATGGGAGAATCTATTTTCCTCTTCCATTTCACCGGCTGAGGCGCCGTCGAAAGCCGCGAGTCATTCACAGACAACTGCTTCTTCTCTAAGTGAGACAAGTAAGACGTCGAACTCCGTTTCCGTATCCTTCTCCGAAATTCCACCTCATTCACTAACATTCTAGCTCCAGCAACCAAAAGTAGAGCTACTGGAATATTCATTAACATTGATTTACTAGTATCTGCAATCCAATCACACATACATAATCAACAAATAACCGTTAATCAACACACTGATCGCATATAATCGACTCAAGTAGCTCAATAGTGAAAGTGAACAGGCTTACGTGTTAAGAAATAGGTCACTACGAATACACAGAGAATCCACCAAACAGTACGAAGCTTAGCTTCTTCGATCAGATCGTGTATACTCTCCATCGCCTTCATATAACTCTTCTTCCACTACTAAAACCTAATTTATTCAACAAATGATCAAAATTCAAAACTAAAATTCAAAAAAGCAGCAGGAAAATCAAAAGCCAAAAGGTGAAAAGTGAATCGGAAACTTACGGAAATTTGTGAATTTGATCGGAACGGGAAAAGTTCAGATGATTTTTTGCAGAAGGGAAATTATGAGTGTTCGATTTCCAGGTTGTTAAATTGCTGGAGCTGAGTTGATTAATTTTTTTTTCCAGCTGAATCTTTTTGTCTGCGTGGATAGAACAGGGAACGTGGGAAGTAGTAATACGATGTCGTTACGGTGATTGAAGTTGGAGTACTATGTTACGCCGTAATGTCGGGTTGTTAGTGACGATATTACCCTCCTTTTTGTCCAACATTTAGGATTCATTTTGTTTGAAGTAAAATGGAGAGAAATAAAAAAAATAAGTGAATATATTGTTTTCCACCATTTGGTAGTTTCAGTAAATTCTGAAAAATTTATGAAAATTTTTGTCAAATATATCCATCTCCACAAAATAAGGTAAGTTGTTTTTCACTTACATTTTTCAGGAAAATCTTATTTTCCCCTATTTTTTTGTTCTTTTTCCCCATTTCCCCTCAAACCAAATGAAGCCTTATAGAAAGCTCTTAAGGATTGAATCGGAATCGCTAGTAACCGTCGGCCAGCCATACGGCGGTAAATTTTGTTCTCGGGCCGCCCTGGTCATGCTCGGGGTCGATACCTTAGCTGCAACGAGGGGATGTCGACTAGAGTTTATTTGTAACAAGGTAGCTGCATTGGAAGCTGCGGATGGATCACCTCATTTTCAAAGCTATTGCTTATTAGTCTTTTCATTTTTCAGTGTTTCACATCCAGTACATGTGTGTGTGGGGGGGGGGGGGGGGGTACGTCTAAGTTGTGTAATGTCAGCTTAAAGACGACATTCGAGTCAATTCTCAATTCCATATCTATCTTCAAGAAGCGTTGTATCTAAAACGCTAAAATGTCTACTCCCAACTCCCAGAATTCAAACTCCACTCCACCAAACCCATTTGAGCATCCGACATACATATGGCTCACTCAACAAGGAATGTTGGATAAAATACCGGCATTTCTGAATGAGTTTTATGGTATCACTCCCAACTTCCAAATCCCCATTTCACCCAAAGGCCAACCGGAACCTTCATTCTACGATACGACCGGATACTACAATCCATACAACCCAGACTCATCAACTTATCCACCCCGTGACTCACACCGATCTCAAGTCCATTAGGAGACTCAACCGGAACCTACGGCAAAAGGGAAAGGAAGGAAACCTCGCAAGCCTACTGGAAAAAAGGCAGCCTCAACCGCGGTGAAAAAAGAAGAAAAAGATGGGTCAAGGAGTTCGTACTCGGAAGAGGTGGATCTTGCTCTCATCCAAATTTTCATGTCGTTAAGTGAGGATCCGGCGAAGCCACCAACCGCACGTATACTTCGATGTTTGTGGAAGTTCAGGAAATCTGGGAGCAAAACATTAGAGGTGGCCATCCTCTTACCGGTCTCACACCTCGAACTGCAAATTCACTACGTGGTAGGTGGACTCGGATGAAAGAAGATGTAAACCACTTTGTCTCAGCTTATGATGATGCGGAAAGATGTGTTGGAGATAAAAGCAGTTACAATGACGATGATGTTATCAACATGGCCAAAAAGCTACATGCATGAGGCGATGAAGTTTAATAATAAGCATTGTTGGGAAGCAATGAGGCACTATCCGCAGTGGCAATCTCACATGAATTTCACCAGTGCAGCCGGGGTGAAAACTTCCAGGGCGCAACCTCGGGCATATGGTGGTGGATCAGCTGATGAGGCTATCAATGTTGAGGTTAGTGGTGGGAGCGGTACCAAAAGGGTTTTGGAATGCAATGATGATGGGAGCGAAATTGCATCGAAGCGCCCTATGGGCCGTGATAAGGCAAAGGCCTTGCAAAAGAAGGGGTTCGAGTGGAAGCTCGATTATGGACGGCTTGAATGAATCCTTCCAAGGCATGAATACAATTAAGGAGAAGAGGCTTGAGCTTAAACTGAGGAAGATTGAGGAAAGGAAGCAAGCTGAGGCGCGGAGGCTTGAGTTTGAGGAGAGGAAGCTTGAAGTGTGCAAATGAAGGCGGAGAAGAAGTCTGAGAATACGAGAATGCTTGCTGAGAGTCAACATCAAGCTGATACGTTGGGGAAGTTCCAAATGATGATCGATCTACAAAATAGGTTCGATAACTTGTCACCGATGGAGCTTTCTATCTTGCAGAAGCTCTAGTCCGAGCTCGGAATGTGATTCCTTCTATGTTTGTTGTTGTGTGCTTTCATTTCATTTCAAGTAGGATTTCAATGTTGTTGTTGTTGTCATTGTTTTGTAACCGTCTGATTTCAATCTCAATAAATTATAAAATGAGTTTTAAGAATCGAATTTGAGTAATTTCAACTTCTAAACACTCTTATAATATGTTAAGCAAGTTAAAAAAATATATAAAAAAAATTACAAAACACTATTCACGGCCTTAGCACGACCTGTTGGACAGTTTTTTTCTGCAGTGGTTGTTAAATCAGCCTTAGCTCACGACCGCCACTATTCACGGTCTTAGTTAAGACCCATTGGGAGTGGTCTAAGCCGCCACAAGAAAACCCACTAGGTCCCACATACACACTAGCATTCGTGTTAAGCTCACAACCCCCCTGGGCCCTGACATTAGGAATCCACAAATCGGTGCTCTATCTTATGTTGTCTGTAGACGCTCAGAAATCTACAATCAAAATTAGGGTTAGAGATTGGGGGGCACCGACAACCTGCAAGGAAACAATAGCAAACAGAGACGTGAGATTCCGAGGTGACACCGGTGTGGTGCCGACCGAAGGGACTCACGCCAAGTTAGATGGTGATAGAAGGAGTAATCAAATGACAGGAACAAAGAGGGAGAGATGGTGGCAAGCGTCGACTTATCCTGTTGGTTGAGTCGGTTCGGCTACGTGGTGGACGAACACCGGCAGTGGGCTAGCTGACCTTACGGGAAGGAGCTAGCTGGCAGTTGTCTGACAGAGAAGGATGATGGCGGATGGTTGAAGGTTGATGATGGATGGTGATGAGCGATGGTGGATGATGATAGGTGACGGCTGATGTTGATCAGAGAGCTTGAGAGAGATGGAGGCGTGAGAGATTGATTGCTAGGGTTTGTTGCAGTTAGCATCTGATGCCCTCTACATCTCCTCAGCCTTCTCTATATAACCCACCCATCGTTGGAGTCTGCCCGCTAATTTCGGGGAGGTCGTTGGAACGGGTTGGACTGTGTCTCAAGTAGTTAGGAGAGTGATCGTAAGTCGGTTGCTTACTGACTGACCAAGTCCATCGAGCTACTGGAGTTGGTTAGTCTGTTAGTCAGGTGCTGACTGACAGAGTCAGTCATGCAAGGTCGGGCGGGCTAGGTGAGCTAGCTAGCTTGTCAACCAGCTGGAAGGTTGGCAAGGTCAAGTGAGCTAGTCAGGTAGCATGCAGACTGATTGGCTGGATGGATGACTCCGCTAGGTGGGCTTGCTAACCGGCCTTTGGAGTCCAACTCACGTATGAAGTCAAGACGGACTCATTAATGGATTGTGGGTTGGACCGTAGCCTTGATGGGCCGATCCGTTAGTCTAGTTGACAAGAGCGAATTTTGGCCATCTGGTTTGTCCCCACTCTTCGAGTCGAGTGTTTCGAGTCGGAGAGTAGAAATTTTGTGCCCAAAAGAGTGATGCGCGCCAGATCGTAAGCGAATAATATTTGCTCCATCAAAGGTATCAGTTACCTCGTAAGTATATCGGGATAACGATCGGTAAGCTCATTGGTTGGGAGATGGATTGATCAGAAAGATGGACTTCACTCGTGGTGATCATGTTGTTAGCTCGTCAGAGCAAGACGTTGATTTGGCAAGGCCGAAGCTTACTGACAGGTGTTCTCGGTTGTAAAAATCCAACCCAGCAAGATGGGCATTTACGGATTGAAATTTTCGAGATGGGCAGTTTAGTTTATCTAGCGAGATGGAAATTTGCTGACATAAAATTTCAAGGTGAGCAACTTAGTCCATCTAACAAGATGGAAATTAGCCGACAGAAAATTTGAGGTAGGCAACCTAGTAGTCCATCTAGCAAGATGGAAACTTGCTGATGGAAAATTTTGAAGTGGGCAACTTAGTCCATCTAACAAGATGGATACTTGCTGGCGGAAAATTTCAAGGTGTCCGTCTAGCAAGGTGGAAACTTGCTGACAGAAAATTTCAAGGTGGACGACTTAGTCCGTCTAGCAAGGTGGAAACTTGCTGACAGAAAATTTCAAGGTGGACGACTTAGTCCGTCTAGCAAGATGGAAACTTGCTGACAGAAAATTTCAAGGTGGACGACTTAGTCCGTCTAGCAAGATGGAAACTTGCTGACTAGAAAATTTTGAGATGGGCAACTTAGTCCGTCTAGCAAGATGGAAACTTGCTGACAGAAAATTTTGAGATGGGCAACTTAGTCCGTCTAGCAAGGTGGAAACTTGACGACAGAAAATTTCAAGGCGGGCAACTTAGTCCGTCTAGCAAGGTGGAAACTTGCCGACAGAAAATTTCAAGGTGGGCAACTTAGTCCGTCTAGCAAGATGGAAACTTGCTGACAGAAAATTTCAAGGTGGGCAACTTAGTCCATCTAGCAAGATGGAAACTTGCTGACAGAAAATAGACGACTTGCCCGAAATGGGTTGCCTTGCCCGAAATGAAGTATGGCTTGCCCAAATTGGAGTATGACTTGCCCAAATTGGGAGGGTTCATGCCTTGCCCGAATTAATATCTACCTTGCCCGAATTGGAGGATGACTTGCCCGGAGCAACTATGCCTTGTCCGAATTGGAGTAATTTTGAGTTGAGTAATTTTAAGTTGGGGATCACCAACACACAGACCCATTTTCTTCTTCCTACTCCACCATTTTCTTCTTCCTTCACGCCATTTTCTTCTTCCTACTCCACCATCTTCTTCTTACAAATATCAGTTTTCTTCTTCCTGTTCCACCATCTTCTTCTTCTTTCACGCCATTTTCTCCTCCATTTCAACGCTATTTTCCTCTTCCTTCACGCCATTAACAAGCGGAGAGAGGGGCGGGCGGAAGGGAGTGACGGCGGACGGAGAGGAGGGTCAAGAGCGGATCTGAGGGAGAACGGAGGAGGAGGCAGTAGAGAGGCTGAACGCGTGGGGGGAGTGAAGGTGGCCGGAGTTCGCCATTTCCGGTGGAGAAACAGAGCGGGGAAGGAGAGGCGTGTACTGGTACTGTTCATCTTCCCGTTTTACTGTTCACCTGGATTTTTTTTTTTTTTTTTGAATGCTGGATCTCTAGGAGAGACCATTTCTTGTTGGATTTTATTTTTGTATGTCTCTGCTTATTATTATTTTTTGTTTGGATATAAGTTGGGTTGTATGCTAATTGGATGAATTATAATGATCGAAGGATCAAAGCCATAGTAGAGGAATAAATAATTCCGCTTCCATTCCAGTCAGCATTTTTAGAAAGCATATGGTATACTTTGGCTACTGCATTTTTGACCTTTGTCAATTCCTTGAATTGTGGACAAGTTGTATAAGAAATATATTATACAGTGAGTCATGTATTTGGAATTGTGACCCGCACTTTGGATTAGACGGTTCATGTAGGGTTAATTTTGTCAATGGGGTTCGCATGAAATTTTCGAGTCTATGTTTGGTTTTGTGCCTGTAGGATTTGATTTGTCGTAATTCGTATTGGTGGATCATGTTTGCTTTGAAGTGGTGTCGTAGAGACATATGCATGTTGCTTTTTGTATCGACCGGTGTTTGGTGAAATCGATTGGATATAGAATTTTGTGACGTTATACCATTTTGTGAATGGATATGTCTATGGATATTTTAGTCTTGCTCTTTGGAAATATTCATGTTGTAATGCTTTGTTTGCAAATGGATATATTGATAGATTGTTGTAGAACTAGCCAGGTTGATAGCTTGCTTGGCATGTATATTGATGACGCTGGACTGGATTTAGTTGATGGATATTTTACATGCTAGGAATCAATTCTAGCTGGAAGTTTGCTGATTGAGGTCTGTCGCGTCTGTCGGCTTGTATTTTTTATGTTACACCGGGTTGATGCTTTTCATGGATTTTTGGGTGAGGCTTTCTTGTTTGAACTTGACACAGGTGGATCATGGAAGGACACCCGAGCAAGTTGATTGTGTATTCTCGGTCGACTGGGGTTGACGGCCAGGATTTACATGGCGGGTCTTTGTCCGCTATGGGCGACCATCGGCATCTTATCCGGACGTGGCCTCAGTTCTTAGTGAGGCGAACTTGTCACACATGAGGGATCTCTATGGGATCCCAGAGAGTCCTGGGTCTCGACTCCCCTTGGCGGGCCAGCGGGCAGATTGGGACATTCCGGGGATGGTTTGCTTGTATGAAGTTGCCTTCAAGATAGGGCTCAGACTCCCACTCCCCAAGTTTGTGGCTGACGATTTAGCTATCTCCGTGTTTCACCCGGTCGGTGATGCCCAATGCTTGGCGGTTATTCTTGGAATGCGTGGCGAGCGAGGTCATGAATGTTCGGATGTCTGTCGACACCTTCGCCACTTTTACACAGATGAAGGAAGTCTCATCGGATAAAGGTCGAGTTCGCACAACTCGAGGCCAGTGTCGATGACTCAGATTGGCAACGCGTCCGATAAGTCAACTTGGAAGGAAAGGTATTTCTGGTGAGCACGTGTTTGGTAGCCGGCAGACTTGGCAAGGGTTCCGATATCGTGGAAGCCTTTTGGTAAGTTCAACTCTTTGCTATTTAGTGTGATTGTTTTACCTCTTCTTTGCACTTTTCATATTGGATTGAACTTTAAATACTCTTTCTTACAGGTAGCCATGCGAGGAAGGATATGCTAGATGACAGGGACGTGGTGGTTCAAGCAATAAGAAATGCTTCTAGTATGACCAGATCGATCGACCACCTCTTGAGTCCGACTACGTTGAAGGCATGCAGCATGTGGCGTCGTTATCCAATCATTTGAGGTAATGACATCCTTAGATTAGTCCTGTCGATAGGATGCGTTTTGAGATAACTAGCTCTGACGATGCTTTTCTTTCATCTCATGTACGGACAGGAAATGGAGATGAGTATGCTGTCAGAGTAGCGAGGGCGATGAAAATGACGAAGTCGGTCGCGGCTCCAGTTGAGAAAGTGGATGACTTGTTGGGGCGGTATGCAAAGAAGCCGAGGTTTGAACTCTTAGAGTCAGGAGGCGATCTTCCTAATGATCCACCTAATAACTCGTCGAATCTTGTGGAGGGTCGCCTCAAGTACTCAGACACCGACACGCCGGTGTTCGCCAGTACCGGTTGGAGCTTCGCATAGTCTTGCCAGGACTACTTCTGTTCCCTCCCTGGCCGGGCAGGGTGTGAGCTCACCATCTATGGCGGCGCGTGGAGAAGTGGGTGATAGTCCTTCATCGACTGTCAGCTTTGAGGTTGATGGAGCTACTCTCTCTTGTGAATTTGGTGCAATAACTTTGAGTTCTGGAAGGGTGTTAACGATGGGTAACCTTGATCAGCTGGTGAGAGACGGAGTGACTCCTTTGACGGATTATGCTCTCGACCAAATTGTCAAGGTAGTCTCCGCCACCCTCTAGCATTTCTCTCTATAGTTTATGTGCTTAGACCAAAGTATGAATTATTGATGTCTGCCTTGTAGGCCTTGAGCGCTATAGGGTACATGGGCAAGGCCGTGCAGCTGCTGGAGGCGGAGTTAGCTTCTACTACGAGGAAGCATCGGATTAGTGAGCACTCCGTTGCGGTACTTAGGAGGGAGAAGGTTCGACTTGAGGGTGAAGCGTTACGTTATTGCCAAGGCAAGAATGAAGCACTTGAAGAGTTAGCTAGGGTCAAGAAGGAGCTGGCTGTGGCTGAGATTGAGGCGGCTAAAGCCGCTAAGCTCGAGATGGAACTGGCTTCCGCTATTAAGGAGAACGAAAGGCTGAAGGCAGAACTTCATGCGGTCAAGCAGAACGAAGACCATCAATTGATCTTGAATGAGCGGGCATTCTGTTTGAAGGCCATAGGTAGGGGAGAGCTCGGAAGTTACTATCAAGAGAGGGTCGCGATGTGTGAAATGTATCTGACTGAGCATGGGGTGAAGTTCCCGGGTCAGTCTGATGGTTGCTCGGAGGAGTATGTTGATGGAGCTGGTACCACTTAGTAGTTTCATGTTGGATGGTGAAACTCTGGATGTTGTCCTATGAGTTATTTCTCTTGTCGTTTGTGTTGCATGTCGCCGGATTTGACTTCCCAGTGCTTTTTGTTATTCGTATTCGAACATTGTTGTTTGTATTACCCTTGTAGGGTTGGATCGGTTCTGCAAGTTTTTTGTGGCCTTGGAATTTATTTTGGGTTGTTCCTGGGATGTCTCGAGCCGCGTAGGCTATGGGACGTTTATGTCTCATACTTGAACTTGTATGGTAGTCGTAATAAACATAATCTTAAATATATAAGTATTCGTTCGAAATTATCGTTCATGAATAAAGTAGCTCAAAGTAGTGAATAACACATCAATTAAAAGATGCATTGTTCTTTGGAATTTATACTAAAACGTAGACGTAGTCATAAATCATGCAGCCATGTTTGTCGTACAAATTAAGAATGAAAAATAGCAGGCTAACCTCTAGACGACGCGCTTGACACTGTTGAACTCTGTCTACTAGGTGTGTCCCCCAGTTTAAGCTCTAGTCCAAAGGAGTAGTGCTTGAACTATGATCGTGTTCGTCCGCCTACTTCATCGAGTTTGTGCCACGTTGGGTCAGTCAGGCTTCTATGTATGTCAGCTAGTCCTGGGTGCTATGCTATGTTTGTCAGACGACCTTGTGTCAGTTAGCTTGCAGGTGGATGTCAAGTCATTGCGTCGATCGGGTGCGGTCGACTTGTAGGTGGATGTCGTTGCGTCGACGGCTTGGTGCCCTACGCTATCGGATAGGCTGTGATTGCTTAATTAGGCGCCATGCACATCGTCAGACGGCTGGCTTTGTGGAGTTCACCCTGTGTCCTAACGGTAGAATTCAGTGATGGAACCTCTTAGAGAAGGGAGGCCTTTAACCGTCCTGCCTAGTCGGGTTAGTTGACCGACTAGCCTCCGGTCAGGTTGGTTGTGATAGAGATAAATCAATCTCAAAATGGCGACTTTAGTTCATACCTTGGAATACAAATGGCGTGGCAGCATGTCATGCTCGTTTGTTTACTTTTGTTGGCAACTAAGTTGGGTAAATCGATTGAGACTGTTGGAATAAGCAGAGAGCTCTTGTCTGCTTGTTAACAAGTGGATGGAGCTGACATTCTTTGTATGGTAGTGATCATCAATTTTGAAAGGCTTGCACTTGTCTAAACCATGGAGCTATTTTTGGCGCATTTCACGGATTAAGCAAATGCAAGCCAATCAAAGTAGATGTGAACCCACATGTTTTTTTGCTCAGCCTGATGGATGGTTGGCTTTGTTGAGCAGTATGTATTTGGATGATCACTTGGAAGTAATATACGTCACGTGGCGTTTCTTTAGTTGTAACCATGATACGCCGTTCTGAAGCATGAGTGGAATCGATCCTGTTGGAAAGGTTGGGGGGGGGGGGCGGTTGACCGACCGCATAGTGGTTAGGTGACCAGCTAGCCCCTTGTCAGGTCGGCGGATTGTAGTGAGAAATCAATCTCATGGATATATGTAGTTGTACCTTCACCGAGGATGTGTATGCCCATGCTGCTACGTGACTGGTGAACATCAAGGAGTGGAGACTAGTTGGGTATCTCTCATGCTCCTGCAAGACGTTTATGGGGGGTGGGGGGTGGTGTGGGGCGTTTACCCGAACTGCCAGTCGGGTTAGATAACCGACTTGCCCTAGTCGATTGGGTGTTTTAACAAAAGATCACCTCGAAAGAACAAGTGTATCAAAAAGTACCTCTTTAGGTGGATGGCGTTCAAATTGGCTATCTGTCGTCCTTCCTTGGTTTCGAGCTTGTAGGCTCAGTTTGCTACTACCTTTGTGATTTTGTAAGGACCTTCCCAATTTGGTCCAAGCTTTCATCTGTCTCCTTTGTGTTCTGGAATACCCTGCATAAAACCCAATCGTCTTGCTTGAAAGTTCGTACGCGAATGTTCTTGTTGAAGTGCTGTGCAGCTTTCTGTTGGTAGGCGGCGCTCCGGATCATGGCTCTTTCTCTGAGCTCATCGACCAAGTCGAGCTCGTGCCACCTGGTCGTGTTTGCTTACTAGCCATTTTGTATCTTGTGGGTAATCCCACTTCTATGGGTATATTGCCTGGCCCATATGTCATGCTGAATGGTGTTTCTCGGTTGGAGTCCTTGGTGTGGTTCGGTACGACCATAGGACGCCTGGGAGTTCATCCGCCCATGCTCCTTTTGCTTGTTTCAGCCGTTTTTTGAGACTATTCATGATAGTCTTGTTGGTCGACTCCGCTTGTCCATTCGCTTAGGGATAGCGTGGAGTGGAAAATGTAAGCTTGATTCCCCATTCTTTGCAGAAGTTTTGAAACTCATAGCTTATGAACTGGGAGCCATTGTCTGTCACGATTTCGTAGGGGACTCCGTGCCTGCAGATCACATGTTTCCAAATGAAATTTTTTACCTCTGTGTCACGGACTTGCTTGAAGGCTTCTGCTTCCACCCACTTGGTGAAGTAATGTCATCGCGAGCATGTACACTCGTTGGCCTGGTGCAGTAGGTAGTTTCCCTACTATGTCCATCCCCCATTTCATAAAAGGCCAGGGGGTGACGGATGGATGCAGCTTCTCTGGTGGAAGGTGGATGATTTGTGAGTGCCTTTGGCATGAGTCACATCTTCTCACAAAGTCTATGGCGTCAGCCCTCATAGTTGGCCAATAGTACCCTGCTGTGAGCGCTCGGTGTGCAAGGCTTCGAGCTCCAGAATGGTTGCCACATTCCCCTGCATGCAATTCAAGTAACATGTCCGCTTCATTATTAGTTACTTTTTGAGTAGGGGTCTGAATAGGATCTCCTAAGAGTTGTCCGTCGAGGAGCGTGAAGCGGCCGCTTTGCCTTTATCCTCCTTGCCTCGCTTTTGACTTCGGAAGTTCTCCATTGACAAGTACAATACTAATGGAGTCATCCAATTTGACTCGGTTGTTATATCGGCCATGCGGTTGGCGGACACACCCTTCCATGTTGCAGGCCATTGTACATACACTACAGGAATAGTCATTGGTGCTGTGGTTTGGATGGTCGCTCCCAAGTTGGCAAGGGCGTCTGCATGGTTGTTGTCCGTCCTTAGTACCTGTGAAATAGAGAACTCCTCGAAGGAGGACTGCAACTCCTTGACTAGCTGGAGATAGGCAGCCATCTTGGTGTCTCTGGTTTGGTAAGTGCCCTGCAATTGGTTAACTACTAACTGTGAGTCCGATTGTACCTGAATGATTTTTATGCCCATGTCCCGAGCTAAGTTGAGGCCAGCTATAAGTGCCTCATACTCGGACTCGTTGTTGGTTGCTTTGAATCCACATCGAATGGCTCTTTGGATCGTGTCACCGTCTGGCGAGGTAAGGACTATGCCGAGCCCACTTCCTTTGGTATTGCTGGAGCCATCGACTGAGAGCTTCCACTGCAAGTTGTCCTTCTTCTGTAAGCAAAATAACTCCTTTTCCGCTTGACCTAATGACGTTGGGGTGAAGTCTGCTATGAAGTCTGCAAGTGCTTGAGATTTGATGGCTGTGCGGGGTTGGAAGGAGACGTCGTACTCGCTGAGCTCGACCGCCCATTTGGAGAGCCTACCAGAGACTTCGGGCTTGTGCAGGATGTTGCGTAGTGGAAAGCTGGTGAGGACTACGATTGGATGACATTGGAAGTAAGGGCGTAGCTTCCTTGCTGAGGTGACTAGTGCAAGGGCTAGCTTCTCCAGCTGGTTGTACCGAGTTTCTGCATCTAGTAAGGACTTGCTCACGTAGTAGACTGGGAGTTGGTTTCCATCCTCTTCCCTAACTAGGACGCCGCTTAGTGCTGAGTCGGAGACTGCGAGGTAAATAAACAGAGTCTCTCCGGCCTTGGGCTTTGATAGCACTGGAGGTGTGGTAAGGTAACGCTTGATTTGATGTAGGGCGTCCTCACACTCGTCTGTCCACTGGAAGACTTTGGCCTTCCGTAAGGTGTCAAAGAATGGTCGACACCTCTCGGAAGACTTGGGTATGAACCTGCTGAGGGCTGCTAGCCTCCCAGTCAATTTCTGCACATCTTTAACGCACTTGGGGGAGGGAATGTTATAAATTGAACGAATTTGATCAGGGTTAGCCTCAATACCTCTTCGCGTGACCAAATACCCAAGGAATTTCCCAGAGGAAACTCCAAACGAGCATTTGGCTGGGTTCAACTTCATATTATACCTGCAGAGGACTGAGAAGGCTTGGCGGAGGTGGTTGAGGTGCTGATCAGCAACCAAGGACTTGACCAGCATGTCATCGATGTACACCTCCATGGTGTCCCCCAACATGCTAGCGAACATACGGTTGACCAGTCGCTGGTAAGTGGCTCTTGCATTCTTGAGTCCGAATGGCATGACTTTATATGTAAGGTTCCTCTCTACGTGACGAAGGTCGCTTCTCTTGATCTTCGTGGTGCATCGATTCGGTTGTATCTCGAGAATGCGTCCATGAAGCTTAATATCTGCGGTGGCATCCACTAGCATGTCGATGTGGGGAAGTGGAAAGGAATCCTTCGGGCATGCTTTGTTGAGGTCGGTGAAGTCGATGCACACTCGCCATTTGCCATTCTTCTTCTTCACTACCACAACATTGGCTAGCCAGTCCGGGTAATGTACTTCGCGGACTGACCCGATATCAAGCAACTTTTGGACTTCTTCATTGATAACCTTGTTCCGCTCTGGAGCGAACTTCCGCTTCGTCTGATCGGGCGGGTCTGGGTCGACTTCAAGTCTGTGGGTGATTACCTCTGGGTCAACTCCTGTCTGTCTGCATGTGACCAAGCAAAGCAGTCGTGGTGAACTTTGAGAAATGTGATAAGTTGCTCTCGTAGCTCTGGTCTCAACCTTGCCCCAATTTGAACTTTGTGATCTGGATGGTCTGGGTGAATCTGAACTTCATCGAGCTCTTCCATCCCTGGTTGGTCTGGGTCAATTGGGGGGTTGAGTTGCTGTAATTGCTATAATTCTGCCTTGGGTTTCATGGCTTCCATGTAACACGTCCTCGCATCCCGCCGCCTAGAATCTCCTTCACCCCCACTTGGTAGGAAGCGAATCACCGTGGTAGGTTGACTGATCGCTTTCATATCGTGAATCCACGGCCTACCAAGGATGGAATTATAGCTTGAATGATTTGTCTACAATCAAGAACTTTGTTGGTAGGTTGATGCCTTCCGCATGTGAAGCGGTAACACTCCAACCGTGTACTTCTTTTCTCCACCGGCCATACAAAGTTGTCGGTCAAGGAGGATGGCGGTCTCATTTATTCCCATTCGTGAGAGCATCTAGAAAAATGATGTTAGCAGCTCCCATTATCAATGAGAACTCTCTTCGTAAGACAATTGGCAATAAGAATGGAAATTACTAAAGCGTCGTCGAGGACTAATTAGTTGCTTAGACTCGGCGAGAAGCTAATAGTCAAGTCAGACGAAGAGGTGTCTGATGCTCTGCGAGCATCGAGCTCGGGGCTTACCGTTTGCGTACTGTGGCGCTTTGCCGCAGAGTATGAGACACCACGATCTCGATCCCCGGAGATCACGTTGATTACCTTGTTGTCCGAGGGGCTCGGTAGATCGTGGTTCTGCCGGGCGAGGTCTTTTACCTTTGTCAGAGAGGAACTCCGTCAAGTGTCCTCTCTTCAGAAGCTCAGCTACCTCCAATCGCAATGAGATGCATTCTGCGGTTGTATGTCCGTGGTCTCCGTGGAACTCACACCACTTGTTGGAGTTTCTCTGATCTGGAGGTGTTCTAAGTTTTCCTGGCCACCTAACTCTGTCACCCATGCTCTTCATGACTGCTACACACTCCTCTGGTTCAATGCTGAGGGAGTAACTCGGAGGCGGTGCTCGGGTTTCTGTCCTCCTCTGTTGGACTGGGGGGCGAGGTGGATTCACAACAGGACCATGTCTTCTCTCAGTCGGGTACGGCCTAACACGATAGTCTGGAACCCTTCGTTCAACTCGTCTGTCAGGCTTGGGCTCCTTGCTAACACTTTGGCTTGACACGTAAGGTCTGTTGGCATCATCCTCCTCCCATTTTATCTGAGCCCATGCTTTGGCGAGCACGTCTTCCATTGTTCGACAGGGGTACATGGTCAGCTCCTTGTACAACCCCGAGTTGGGTGGCAACCCCTTGCGGAAGGCGTTGACAGCAGTGTCCTTGTTGCAATTGGGGATTGACACCTTCTCCTTGTTGAATCTTGCAACGTACTCCCTGAGAGATTCGTTAGGTCTTTGCCGGACGCTATACAAGTCGTCCGACAGTTTTAAAAGCTTGCGACTGCTTGCGAATTGTTCCACAAAGCAGTCGACTAGTTGGGCAAAAGAGGAAATGAAATTGTTGGGTAAGTTGGTATACCATTGTAGGGCTCGTCCGATCAGACTGGAACCAAACCCTTTGCACATGCATGCCTCGCGGAGATCCCTGGGGATGGCTATGGTGAACATCCTCTGCTTGTATTGTGAGACATGGTCGTCCGGGTCCGTCGTTCCATCATAGAGCTTCATGCTTGGGAAGGTGAACTTGGTTGGCATCTCCACCATGGCTATAGCATCGGCGAAGGGAGAGTCAACAAAGCTGTTGGGTAAGCTCTTCTTGATTGGTGCTGGCACTCCAGGGATTCTTTGGATCATCTCCTCCAGGCTCACCAGTTTGGAGGCTAGCTCCTCGTTGCTACTTCCGTGACCTGCAGAGAGGGTTAGCAAGTGATCTACCTGACTTGCGCTTTGGTTGCGTTGTGGCGATTCGTCGTTCATCCTTGGGTTAGCACCTTCAAATGAAACCCTTCTGCTGGTGGTACCTTGAGTGATCTCAAGGGATGGCCTTGGCAGAGCGCTTACCACTTGAGAGACTGGAGTTACGGGAATCACCCCTTCCGTCTCTTCAAAGGTTAGCTGGCAAGCCTCAATCGTGTTGCGTGGCGGGTTCTCCACCCCAGTGCCATGAGTCAGTCGGCGAGACGAGGTCGCGTCCAACGTTGGAACCTCCTGCTGGACGACAGACTCAACCCTTTCCTTCAAGAGTGAGTTCTCCTGGCGGACAGCGCGGTTCTCGTCTTCAAGGAGCTTGATCTTCTTAGCGTTCTCTTGCATCTGGGCCGCCAAGGTTTTGATCTGAGTGACGACGTCCACCTCCTCTACCTCTTCCAGAACGTATTCGAAAAGGCGTCATGATGGATTTCTTAGCGTGTCGCGGTTGCTACTGGATTACCTTTCTTGATAGCCGGGGCCCCACGGTGGGCGCCAAATTGTAGACGCTCAGAAATCTACAATCAAAATTAGGGTTAGAGATTGGGGGGCACCGACAACCTGCAAGGAAACAATAGCAAACAGAGACGTGAGATTCCGAGGTGACACCGGTGTGGTGCCGACCGAAGGGACTCCGACGCTCAAGTTAGATGACTGATAGAAGGAGTAATCAAATGACAGGAACAAAGAGGGAGAGATGGTGGCGCCGACTTATCACATTGGTCGATTCGGCTACGTGGTGGATTTAACACCCGATGGGCTAGCTGACCTTACGTGAAGGAGCTAGCTGGCAGTTGTCTGACAGAGAAGGATGATGGCGGATGGTTGAAGGTTGATGATGGATGGTGATGAGCAATGGTGGATGATGATAGGTGACGACTGATGTTGATTAGAGAGCTTGAGAGAGATGGAGGCGTGAGAGATTGATTGCTAGGGTTTGTTGCAGTTAGCATCTGATGCCCTCTACATCTCCTCAGCCTTCTCTATATAACCCACCCATCGTTGGAGTCTGCCCGCTAATTTCGGGGAGGTCGTTGGAACGGGTTGGACTGTGTCTCAAGTAGTTAGGAGAGTGATCGTAAGTCGGTTGCATCTTGATCGACCAAGTCCATCGAGCTCTTGGAGTTGGTTAGTCGGTGTGTCGATCGACGTGAGTCGCCATGCAAGGTCAAGCTAGGTGAGCTAGCTAGCTTGTCAACCACCGGAAGGTTGGCAAGGTCAAGTGAGCTAGTCGGGTAGCATCTGGTGATTGGATGGATGGATGACTCAGTGGCTTGCTAACCGCCTTGGAGTCCAACTCACATATGAAGTCAAGACGGACTCATTAATGGATTGTGGGTTGGGCCGTAGCCTTGATGGGCCGATCCGTTAGTCTAGTTGACAAGAGCGAATTTTGGCCAATACATTGTCCACCTTCAATGGTTTGTCTGAAAAAGCCCAATACAAATTGCTAACCAAACATTCAACATTGAGAGTTAAAGTACATAAAACCGTGATACCATACAACATATAAAATCATTTTACAATTTATAGTTAATTCAAAGTATACAAAGTTACAAACATACATAATATACCAAGGGGGAAAGGAAATAAAATGTTAGTAAGATTACAAGACGCCATCTTTTTTTTTTTTTTTCCTAATCCATCCACCCAGAGGGATATTTGAAGAAAACATAAATTCAACGGGCGTAATGCAATGCTCCCAGAGTGCTTGTTCATCTATGCAATCACAGAGAGTACGAATGGGGTTTCCACCCACCATGTTGCACACAGGACATAAGGTAAAGACACATATCCCTCTTGTAGCTAGGACCTCAGTAGAAGCTAACTGGTCCCAATAACATAACCACGAGAAGTACAACACTTCATTAGAGATTTAGCATTTCCACAACAACAAGACCGGTTGTTACCATGCAATTTGCAGTAGTAGTATCTACGTCTTTTTATATATATTTAAATCTGCAAGTTGTCAAATGGTAGCACTCTGTCCACCATGATTAACAATAACAAGTCTCTCAGTAATACATTACTTTACTCGTACAGAGGAGATCCCTCGTTCAAAGCAACACATATCATTCTCAATGAAAATTTATTTGCTCGTTCCCACACCGAAAACCTCTTGCAAACCGGAGGCCTGGCCATTGCAAAGAAATTGGGCCGGTTTTGTAGAAAACAAAACTACCAGCATCACCCATTGGGCCCGGTACAAAAACTCGATCTGGTGTCGCCATAATTAGCCCACCCATAAACTGTTACTCTCCCATTTCCCTACCACGGTACCACCTATAGCCTTGTGTCCATGTCACACAGTCGTATAATGCCACAACAACTTTTGTCCACTGTACAAAAAGCAACCAAGCCATTGATCTATCTATATATATATATCTATCTCTCTAATCTCTGCTATTGATACTGCCTTTTCATTTCTCTCTCTAGAAATTCTCCTTCATTCAATACGAGAGCGAAATGATTAGGAGCAGAATTAACGAGAAGTTTATACTAGTTTTTTTAGTAATCCAGTTGTTTTGGCAGAAATCAAATGGAGCGTGTGATTATTTCCAAGGGAGCTGGGTGCGTGACGTTCACTATCCACTGTACAACTCCACATTGTGTCCATTGATTCAGAAGGAGTTCAGTTGCCAGAAAAATGGCCGCTCCGATGAGTTGTACCTTCATTACAGGTGGCAACCTCGTGGTTGTCTCTTACCAAAGTAAGTTCTATTCACCATTACATCTCTTAAGTTTCACTGTCGTTTTATGTTGTGTTGTGTAGATTGAGATCATATATTTTGGTTTGGATGAATAATGTTAGCTGATTGATTATGTGAGATTGATGAGTGGTGGTAAATGTAAAACTTGTCGCGCATCAGTCCTACATTGAGATCAATCGAGTTATCTATATAATAAATGTTGATTCGGATTTAACAGTACCAAAACACACAAGGATGAAAATAGAAGAAGAGAAAAGAATATAGTACTCAATGTCATTCCCATACTAAATGTCCGTGTTCACATGTTATATTTATATCTTAGATTATTTATCAACCACCAATTATTTCACATGACAAAATCGAACAGATCAATATTAAAGTGTAGTTACAATATATAATACAATGTATACTAATATCTGGAGGCAATATGGTATTCCACCGGATAGAAGTGCAACATTAGCGGTCTATTTGAATGGCGATTAAAATTAATAAAATCAGGTTAAAATAGATGTTTTTATGTGTTTTTAATCAGGTTTTGTTGTTTTAAACCAGCAATCAAACGACCACTTAGTTTGTTAGATTAAAAATTTCCCCATTATATCTTACCACGGGCAAATGTCTAGTTTGATTTTTTGGCATTATTAACACTCATGTGCAAGTGTGTAAACGCTATACAATAATTTTCGGGTCCAAATTTAGATGTTAAATTTGATCGGACTGATTATTATTAATCTGGCATGTACTATGTTAAGTGTGGAAAGTTCATGTGGGCAACAGCTAGCACCACCAGCTGATTTTTAACTTTTGTGCTGTGCTGCATATTGTGTCGGTCTGCCTGCCTGCCTGCTATAGGTTCAGCTCAATTCTGTTGTGTCATGTCTGTGTGACGTTAAAAAGAAGACATTATTAAATGTCATTCGTCCCGAAAGCTAATACTAGATCATAGTATCATATATTAGAGGTCGACACGTTACATTTTCATTTTCTTATTTTTGGAGTTTAAATGTTGATGAAGACGTTGGCATTAGACAGATTACTAATAATGGATCATGTTTTAATTGCACTTACAATATCAACTTATCAAGAATCCTCCAAATTTGTGATGATTTTGTATGCTTTTCTCATACAATTATTTGTGGATGTTGATGCATCAACTAGTAGACTGTAGCCTAATCAACTATTGTAAGGGTATTAATTGGACATGTCTTGGTCATGAAGATAAAAAGCTAGATAAGAGGTAGCATTCAAGTCGCTATTTGATATCGTTATCTTGGTCCCCGAAGAAGAAAAGAGTCTTCAATAAACACTACTTACTCCGTATCCGATAAATTCATACATAAGGTCAGAGTTCACAAGTAGTTTTAGTTGAAAAATTAAAATAAATAATAAAAATTACAACAAGGTATACTTTAGTGGCAAAATATATAATTCATGTGTAAATGTGTTTTTTTAATTATTTATTGAGCGTGGGGTTTTTACATTTCTAGTAAAATATGATTTTGTGTGAATCGACTAAAATGACAAGTTCTAGAGGGCGGAGCAACGGGAGTAGAACAAATTAAATGTATCAGGTAGGACCTAAAGGATTTAAAATGGATACATTGGAACAACTAACTGTAGTACTAGCACTAGCAGTAGTAAAAGATATTGTGCTCAATAGTTAATTAGAACTAATTATTGCTAAGCTAGATCAATCATGTGGAGCTACATGTGATTATTAGGGAGAATTGGACAACAGATCTTATATTAATCTATTTTTAGTGTAAAAGAACACACGTAGCTTTGCAATTTGTATGAACAACTGACATAGATTCTATGTTCAGAAAACCAAGGAGATTAGATTATATGAATGGCCAATGCTCACGGGATAAATGTCTTGGTCGGTTCATCGTCCGTGTATCTAGTAAATCGTGACTTTTAAGTTTTTACTGAATCTAATCACATGTACTGCCATGTACCACGTTACATTGCAACACCATAGTCTATGTTCTGTGCAATAATAATTCACAGACTAGTGGAATTTACTTGCATTATCGAGGGACCGATCGATGTTTTATGCCATTTTATGTGTATGTATAACATCGATGTCGTTAATAAAAACTCACAATGTTTCTGGTTATAATATATGTCGGTCCCTCTTGTACTTCTATAAAGATGGTTCCTCTGAAAACCTCAAAAAAATCATTTACGAGTGGCATAGATTAAATTAATCAGTTTCTACATCTAGGTGGGACTTAAATTAGCAGTTGACAGTTGCATCATTTTCCAGTCTTGCATGTGTTGTGTGATTAAATTCAATGTGACCTAATTCACAAGTGAGCTAGCTTCCATAAATTTCCTGGCAAATTCATTTGTGAAATAAAGCCTTACAAATTAATGTTCCATTAGATCTCTTACATAATTCAGAAACATGATAGTAAAGGTATTATTTTCTGCAAATGAACAGATTTGATGGTGCTGCATTATTGAGGAAATTAGAAGGGCAAAGCATTATGTTTGTGGGAGATTCACTTAGCAGAAATCAATGGGAGTCATTGGTCTGCATGCTCTATGCCTCTGTGCCAGGCACCAGTTACACCCAGATAATTTCTTCCCAACTTTCCGTTTTCACCTTTACGGTAACTTTAATGTTCTGCAAAATCTACGTATTCTATTACCACAGGTCCACTAGTGTGGAGTGATCAGTGGTCGCCCCCTAGCATCAAATAAACCCAACGAAGAGCATTGACATAGGGGATTTCATTTAACATTTGTAGGACTTTGGAGTGAAAGTGATTCTTGATCACACTGTATACCTGGTAGACGTGGTAAAAGAGCCCAAAGGAAGAATCTTGAAGTTAGATTCCATTGAAGGCTCTAAGCTTTGGAACGGAGTCGACATGCTCATCTTCAACACTTGGCATTGGTGGAACCGTCGGGGAGCCACACAACCGTTAGTCTTCTTATTCATTAATCATATGCTGTTAAATGCTTGTATTTGTATATACATAAAAACCTGAAAATCGATCAAAATTGCAGATGGGATTTTATCGAAGTAGGGGGGCAGATGTATAAGGACATGGACAGAACAGTTGCCTTTGGGAAGGCACTAGGTACATGGGCTAAATGGGTGGACACCAACATTGATCCTACCAAGACCAAAGTCTTCTTTCAGGGAATTTCCCCATCACATTACAAGTAAGATTACGAATAACTGATATCAAGCGCTCTAACTCAGGAATCTCTGAATGGTCTTTTGAACCACCTGCCCTGACATCACATTACGGAGTGCCAAGTAAAAGTCTAGACGAGTGAATAGAATAGAATCTTAAAACTAACGTTACCTTTGTCTTATCAAACTGTTATGCAAAATGGAAGAAGATTAATTACATTGGATTTATGCAGTGGCAGCACATGGAACGAACCAAGGGCGAAATCTTGCACAGGACAGAAAGTTCCGGTACCTGGGTCGACTTATCCAGGAGGACTCCCACCTGCTCTATCAGTGTTGAAGAGAGTGCTGAACAGCATGAAGAAGCCTGTGGTACTGCTGGACATAACCAATCTTTCATTGTTGCGTAAAGATGGACATCCTTCGATCTACGGGCTCACCGGAAGATCAATTGATTGCAGCCATTGGTGCTTGCCTGGAGTCCCTGATACATGGAACCAAATTATTTATGCACTCATTTGATTGATCTTGATTAAGTAGGAAGTAAGTTATTCTATTATTATTACTGCTAAGTTATTTGCTTAGCAAGATATATATAGCTAGCAAAAGTGAGATACAAAAATTCTTTGTATAAGAAAGAAAGATGGTTTTTGAATAAGGTGAACCATATACTGGGGGTCTGTATTAGTATCATATGAATTTTGAACCTGGCAAATTCTTGGATTGGGGATCATTTTGTCTGAAGGAAAATTATACTCTATCACTATTCTGATGTACATATCATCTATGTGAGTTTGATATCACCACCCTCTCACTGTAGCACTGACTTCCAAGATCTACAGTGTAGTGAAAGAGTGCATCAACCCAACGCCTAATTTTCAATTATATATGTTAGGTTAGAAATAACCTACGTTTTATTTGAAGTCAAATGTGTTTACATTGTAAGTATTTAATTATACTAAGCAATTACACGTGATTTTATATATGTTTAAAATATGAATTTTAAATAGCGAAAATGCAACACGATGGCTATTCATGATGGTGTATATTTTTGAACCATAGATGATTTGGGATCAAATTTAGAGGTGCAAAAACATCTCGGTCTAATAATTATTGCTCCAATTTGAGCCGCAAACAATGATAAATTAGAGGTATTCCGAATTTCAGAATGGATATCTAAATAACCACAAGTATAGATATGTAACAAAAGACAATAGTTGCTCAACTCCTCGATTTATTTCCGCAATGAGGGGTAAGACAACGCCTTTTCCTTCTCGTAATATAAGTTTAGTTTATGTTTCAAAAAGAACTATAACGGTGGTGGATATGAATTAACTATATATTATTTGTTACGAATATTTGTTTAGATTTTGATCAGCAACCTAATGACTTATCTTAACTCAGAAAGATAACTAATACTCTTAGTTCACTTGAACATTGTAAAAAATGAAGTTTACTGGGTATGTTAGTCTAACAAATCTTGTATATGATGTTAGGTCTCTGAATGTAATTTTTATATCCTTGAGAAGACCAAAAAGGAGACATCCGGCAGGAGAGTTCAACGTATTGAAGATTCGAAGACTGCACAAGATTGCTGAAGACTAAGGAGATTGGTCTCATCAGATACCTACTTCCAGATACCTTGAAGAAACAAATGTTTTTCAATAAATAAGTTTCACAAAATATATCTGAGAACACAAGGTTACTGAATGAGGAAAAGTGCCTACAGAAATCCACGCTCAAATACCTTGGATAAAACTATGTTTCTGGGAAACAATGTTTCAATAGGTATCTGGAGAAGTGAAGGTCTCTGGAAAAAGACATGAGAAAGCGTGCATAGTTCCGTTGGCAATACAGGACAAAAAATAGTATAGTGCAATAAATGCGCATACATAGACATCTGAATAAAAGAGGAAATCTATGAAAAGAGACAAAGTCTTCTGCAGTACTATTTACATATATCAATAGTTTGAATTTCATTGTGCTTAACGGATACTATTCAAACGGCATGATTTTCAACTATAAATATCACCACTTAGAATGCTTGAAAATACACACAGAACTTACACATCTACGAACTTATTCATTCAAGCATACAAGCCTTCAACCTACTTATTCTCTAGCTTACTGTTGCGACCAAGCTCTTGAATTCTAAGTAGCACGAAAGTTCTAAGTGTCCTGATTCTTAACAAGTATTGTTATCAGTGAATGAGTTGAGTCAAAAGATCAAGTATGTAAGATTCATTCTCTAGAACATTTAACATAGACTTGGGTCAGTGAAGAACATATCACCACACATTGTGAAGTGTGTTAAGTGATTCTTGTTCTATAGAGTAATACTACATAACTGAGATATTAAGACTACTCACCTGACAAACTACTTTAACCAACACCACACACGGCGTGGAGTACATGAAGTACCTAGTTTGGGAAACTAAGGAACAACTCAAAGGTTACTAAGCACAGTAAGTACTTAGTTTGGGAAACTAAGGAATAGCCCAAAGGTTTCTGAGTACATGAAGTACTTGGCTGAGAAAGTCGGGGAATAACTCAGGGGGAACACTTGGTTGGGAACCTAGTGTAAAAGGGAATCAAGGGATAGGATTATTACAAGGAGAACTCAATATCTATCTTAGTGAATTTCAAGTCCTGAGAAAGGGTGAGTGGATTAGTTGAGGGATTACGCCACCATCAGACACCACTATAAAGATCTGTGTTATTTACTTTCTGCAACCTATTAATTGCTTTATTTACCTTGCTGAGTATTTACACACTTATATCTTGCAAAGCACGTGCACTTATCACATAGAAAGTCTTCCGCTCTCTGAATATAAGTATCAGATATCTTCACACATATATGAGAAACTATTTTATCGTCAAAAGTTTTAAAATACTAATTCACCCCCCCTCCCCCCGCTAAGTCTTTTAATCTATCGTTATCTGGACCAACATTATTTATTCATATGCTTTAAAACTAACGCAAAAGAATCGTCCATAGGCTAGCCCGGACGCATGGAGTAACATCTTAAAAGTTTTGGGACCAAATGTGTGACCATCTGTAAATTAGAGAACAAATGTAAAAATTGGCACTCTAATACAAAACCAAACCGCCCGTTGTTTAACAGTTTCTAACACCCTTCGCGCCGCATTTCATTTATCCAAACCAACGGTCAAGATCCAACTAAACCAGTCATCTACGGCCAAGATCCGTCTGTCACAATTTCCCTCGTCACAGCTCATTACAAAACTGAAAAGAGATATTAATAAAAAATATCTCATCCTTATCCACAAATGACAAACCTTTTACTTTTTCTCAAAGGAACACAGTCATCGATAATCATCCTAATAATATCTCTGCCTTTAAAACCACACCAAGATCCAGTAGCACAAGAGATTATTGACAAGATTATTAGTACCAATTAAAGAAAGAAGCCATTGTTGATTAGCAAAGATGATTCAAGCTGTGTCATTGAATTGTTCAGTTAGCAGTTTTCTTGGTGAGTCAATTGCTCAAAGTTCACAAAGAACCTCTTCGATTTGTTATTCTGGTTCAAGAAACAATGCTTTTATACCAAAGCTTGAGCCTTTTAGCAGAACCAAGGCTGATAGATTTGTTCAAGAGCCTCCTTTGATTCAGAAGTCCGAAAATCAAATTGCAGGCAAGTTTTTAGCTGAACAGCTGGTTTCTTTCTTCTGTTTTGTCTGGTTTTTAGCAGAAAAGTTGCATTTCAGTTTTCTTGATTTATATAGTGGTTGATTGTTGTTGGGTTTTAAGAGGAATTGTTACAATTTTACATTATTGATTGGTGAATTTATCATTGTGCCATTATTGTATAGTATTTCAAGATCTTGTATTGTTGGTCTTAGAGCTTGTTCTTGAATTAGCTTTCAATACATATGATGTTCTAGATTCTGATTTTGATTTTGAATTTTTGATTTAATATGTTCAGATTATTGTGTGACACTTGAAGGAGATGAGTCATACAGTTGCTGGGAGGCCTATTTTGAGCTCAAAGATCTTGAAGTAAGTTCTTTTAGTTGTGCTTGAATTATCCTGGTCAGTGATAATTGTGTTAGAACTTTGTATTCGGAAAGCAAAGAGGATGATAGAAAAGATGGGAATTGAGCTACTTGTTTTGTAGATAACTATCTGCACTAGAAGTACTTGTTAATTATACTCCTCCGTCCCACACTCAACTAATATGCAGTTGCTGACTTTCTATGTAAAGATGCACAAAGAAAGAAGAAGCTTCTGATATAGTTTCTGTAGCTAACTTTTGTGGAGTACTTGTTAATTATACTCTCTCGGCCCGGAATCAACTTCTCGTTGAGTTGTTCCCGGGTTTTAATATGTAGTTGCTCACTTTCTATGTATAGTTGCACAAAGAAAGAAGAAGCTTATCTGATGTAGTTTCTCTGTTCTCTTTGAAGAACATGGTAGTGAAGCTGTTTACAGCTCTAACAAGAAGCAAGAAAAGGAAAAATATCCTTAGCTGGCCTAATAAATAGCATCAACTGCTTTTCGATTTGTTATACGCGTTGTTTTTGGTACCATTTCATTTGAGTAACTCATGAGTTGCTGAATAAGTATTGATTGTGAATCTTACAGAAAGGGGCTCCAAAGGAGGAGGTAGAAAGGCTTATAATCGAAGCAGGCGGAGTAAAATCACTAATCAATCATGTACACGGAGTAGCAGCAATCCACAAGTTGAGAAAGGAACGCAGTGATTCGCCAAAGCAGGTGACTAATGCCAAGAATAAAGAATCAAGTCAGTGTCCAATCCCTGATGGATTGCCTAAAACATCAGAAGAGCTAAAAGAGGAAGAAGAGGCTCGAATGCCTGATTCGCCCTTCACGAGATTGCTTAGAGCCAGAGGGAAGCACCCTGCCTGGTACACCCCTGCTCCGGACCACGAGACAGATTGAAGGTATTGTCACTACACCCAATGCATAGCGTAGTAGAACTCATGGCTGATAAGTGTGACAAGTCGAGTTCATTAGTGTATCGTATAGTAAATCTTAGTCTATGTAGCAATAAGATTTTGATCGGTTTCTGGTCTTATCCAAGCTCAAGTTGGATTGTATAGAGTGGTGTTTTGATCAAGCTAGTAGTGTAAGATAGAACCTATACAGGAGAGCAATCTTAATGCCAAGAACTATCTTCAAGTGTGACCAATCTTTTGGCATGGAAATGTATTTGATTGTTTTAATGTTTTCCTAGTTACAATGGTCATTTGCATTATGCTTCTAAACCGGTAGAGTTTTCGAACTCTTGCTAGCTTTTTTCGTGTTCGTGCAAGGACCAGACATTGGTAATGCATGCATATTGTTACTTGTTATTACTCCCTCCGGTCTGTAGAACTATACTCGTTTCCTGATTGCTATTCTAAACCGAATTGAAGCATAGATTAGGGAGAGAACAATTTGTTGGCTCTATGCTCTATTTTCCTTTCTATTTTTGTAAATAAATGGTGGTTAATAATAAATTATATTACCTATCATCCATTGCCTAAGATTAGCTTAACACTCAACTTTCCTCATTATTTTGATCCATTGAGAGAAAAATGTCGAAATTGATGGAGAGCCTCCTATATTTGGCGTGGGGAATTCACATAGACCTCAAAATCTTGTGGTTTCAAAATATCCTCCTAAACTATATACCACCTTCAATTCTCTTGGTAACATGACTTCACTATAAGCAGCAGCCCTGGGCTAGTCCTAAGGGAAGGCATGGCATATCCACACATAATGAACGCGTTCGGCTGCCTTCTCTTCCTCTCATTCGCCTATTCTTCTTTCGCGCAAATCATAGATACACCAAAAAATGTTAATGTTCGCATGGCCATAGGCAACCCTCGGCTCCAAAAGGCTTACGAAGCCCTTCAGGCATGGAAACACGCCATTTACTCCGATCCAAACAACTTCACCGCCAATTGGAATGGTCCTGATGTTTGTTCGTACAACGGTGTGTACTGTGCTGAGGCACTCGATGATCCCAATGTCACTGTCGTGGCGGGAATCGACCTGAACCACGCTGATATCGCAGGACACCTTCCTGATGAGATTGGGGACTTGACAGACATTAGTCTGTTACACTTGAATTCCAACAGGTTCTGTGGCATCATTCCTGAGACGATTCGCAATCTGAAGATTCTTTACGAGTTTGATGTGAGCAACAATCGATTTGTTGGGTCTTTCCCAGAGGTTGTGTTGGAGATTCCGGCTCTCAAGTTCCTCGACTTGAGGTTCAATGATTTTGAAGGCGCTTTGCCTCCAAGCTTGTTTGATAAGGAGCTTGATACTATCTTCATGAACCACAACCGGTTCGAGTCCACCATTCCCGAGAACATAGGCAACTCACCGGCTTCGGTTGTGGTGATTGCCAACAACAAGATCAGTGGCTGCATTCCCAAGAGCATTGGAAAGATGGCCGAAACTTTGGATGAAGTTGTCATGTCAAACAACAATCTCTCAGGCTGCTTGCCGGAAGAGATCACATTGTTGAACAGCACAACAGTTTTCGATGTCAGCAACAACAAGATCTTCGGAGACCTGCCAGAAGGCATGGAATACTTGCAAAGCGCGGAGATTATCAACATCGCAATGAACAGGTTCAGAAGCAAGGTTCCTGAAACCGTCTGCACCTTGCCAAATTTGACGAACTTCACGTACTCTTTCAACTACTTTGATTCCAAGGACCCGCAATGCAGCCCTGATGTTCTACCAGGACTTTTCATCGGCGAAAACATGAACTGTTTGGCTGGCGAAAGGGATCAACGATCAGCAAGTGAGTGTCAAGACGAACTGAGAAAGAAGGTGGATTGCAGTAAAGCTTGCAGGGGTTCAGGGGAAGGTCACGCACCAAAGCTAGGACCCCCAACACGTTCGTCTAGGTCGGCGCCTCACCCAAGTACGCCAAGGACGAAGCCAAGTCCTCCTCCCACCCCAGCAACGCAAAAGGCGCAACCACCAAAGGAAGAATCCCCAAGACAACCCACACCTAGGGCAGAACCCCCAAGGCAACCCACACCCAGGGCAGAATCCCCAAGGCTACCAAAGGCTCCTTCACCATCTTTTATAGCTAAACCACCAACCCCACAATTTTCATCACCTTCACCGGTCGTGGAACCACCAATCACCCAATTTTCATCGCCGTCACCGGTCGTGGAACCACCAATCACGCAATTTTCATCACCTTCACCGGACGTGGAACCACCAATGGTTGCAACCCCATCGCCTAATCCATCAACCCCCGTCGTTGAACCACCACCTACTCATGTACCAGCAACACCAATTCCAAACTCACCGACTGAGGGACTGCAACCATCTCCGACACCGATGTACCCACCCACTCTATTTCCAACCCCAACACAAACACCTACACCACCAACACAAACTAGCCCATCACCTTCTCCATCTCCTAACCCGGTGAACCCACCATCTCCTGGCGGATCACAACCGACACCTCCTCTACCATTCGTTACACCATCATCGCCACCATCCGTCCAATCATTACCTCCACCAACACCTGTCAACTCACCACCTTCTCCTGTCCAATCTCCACCACCACCAACACCCGTTTTCTCACCACCTCCACCACCAGTCCAATCTCCTCCGCCACCTGTCAGGTCACCACCCCCACCCGTCCAATCTCCTCCACCACCTGTCAGGTCACCACCCCCACCCGTCCAATCTCCACCACCGCCACCAGTCCAATCTCCACCACCTCCACCTCCACCAGTCCACTCACCACCTCCCCCCGTATACTCGCCACCTCCACCGGTCTACTCACCACCACCCCCACCTAAACAATCTCCACCCCCACCACCTAAGCAATCTCCACCACCACCACCACCACCTGCTAACTCACCTCCACCACCACCTCCAGTTCACTCTCCACCACCACATGTCCTCTCTTCCCCACCACCAGTACCAGAATACTCGCCACCGCCTTACATCTTACCTCCGATCCTTGGTGCCAACTACAGATCACCTCCACCACCAGCCATTCAAGGATACTAAGGAGTGTAATCTTATCAAATCTGTTGTATTATTCCCCCATTAGTATTAGTAACAAAAAGAGACAATGTAATGCAAACTATTCAAGCTGATTTTTCCAATAAATGCACAGTTTAGCTAATTCATACTTTACATTCTTGCTAAATTTTTTGCTTGTTATGTTGTGATTTCTTATTTTATGAAAATTAATCACAAATTAATGTGTCTTCAGTAATCAATCACAGAACTAGGTAGAGTACACAAAAGAACAATACATTAATGAAAAACATGATAATCACAATGCTAGGATTATAGTCTATCTTGAATCCTTAATCATTTTTGTCATTATCACATTAAAATTTGGACACACTTAAAATAAAAGATGTTTTTACTAATGAGGAGAATTAAAATGATAATATTTTTTCCATTCCTTTGTTCTCTACTGTCTGTCAGATTGTCATCTCAGGACAGTCGCTAACTAGATTGCCTCAAGGCACTCACGCTTCCAAAAAAAGTTAAACTTTTGCATTTTTCTTGAGTTTATGCTTTCGCTTTATGTGATCTAGGTTACTGCAGGGTGAAGAGATCTTGGCCCATTACCTTCCAAAGAGAAAGGTCTGATCTTGGCCCATTACCTTTTGTGATCAATTTACTTTGAAAATTGCAAAAACGAAGTCTCTTAGCCCTTGGTGCCTGTTTGTAAAAATTCCATATATTTTGAAGTGATCGGATGAAGCAGAAGCAGCAAAAACTTTTAAGTGAATCCGGTGAGTATTTGCATAGTGGCTAAAAAAAGTGTGAACGTGTTCCGATTTTCTAATGGATTTTTCAGTGATTTTGCTTCAGGAAAGTTATAACCAGTTTGTTATGATCATTGTCAAACACTCAGGGAGTCAGGTGTGAGGTATGCTGCAGAAACGGAGAAGCTAGCTTTCAAGTTACTGGAACCCATAAGCTTGAGCTTGGGCTTACCTAAAGACCGGTTAAGTGACAATTTCAAGTACCAAACATGCAGGGTCAGGCTCAACCGCTATTCGACCTGTCCTGTTCTGCATCTGACTCTTGGGGTTGGTAGACACAAGGATGCTGGTGTCTTGACTATTCTTGCTCAAGATGATGTTGGTGGACTAGAAGTGAAGAGGGAACGAGACGGACAGTGGATCTTCGTCAAGCCTACTCCCAATGCTTATATTATCAACATTGGTGACATGCTCCAGGCAATGGAATTCATGTTCCTGACCATTCCACATTTCATATGATTCTGAGTGATGAATAATGGATTTTGTTACATAATATGATTTGATCATTAGACGTCGGCTGTGACAGGTTTGGAGTAATGAGAAGTACGAGAGCATAGAACATCGGGCGATGGTGAATTCGGAGAAGGAAAGGCTTTCGATCCCTTATTTTTTCAACCCTGCACATAACACATGGGTTGAACCTCTGGAAGAGCTGATCAACGTGGAGAATCCGGCCAAGTACAAGGGTTATAACTGGTGAAAGTTTCTAGTCACACGAAATCGCGGTAACTTCAAGAAGCTTGCAGTTGATAACATCCAAATATCACAATTCAGGATCTGAATGGAATTTCATCTTTGTCAAGTATTTACATGTTCACAAGATTTAGCAATGTTCAGATATCAAATAATGTAATGTGTTATTATTAGCAATAAACTCTGCTATATGCGTAATGTACCAAAATACGAGATTTTCCCTCAAGTTTCAAAATCGGTGCGATTTATCCCCTGGTATTTCAAATTCGGTGCAATTTACATTTGTACCTTTTAAACAAGACTAAATTCTGAACTTCGAACCTCAAATCGCACATACCAAAACTTTAGACTACTCGCATTGGTGACGGCTCCGTGACGCATCACCGGCTGGTGACGGGATCCGTGACGAGATTTTACTGCATTGGTGACGCGTCATCGTGCCGTCATGAAATTCGAATTTTTTTTATTTTTTTTATTTTTTTAAAAAATATATTTAACATATTATAAGAGTGTTTAGAAATCGAAATTAATAAAATTGCATTTTTAAAATTCATTTTACAATTTTAAGTTTAATTAAGATAGAAAAATTAGTTCAAGATGGGATGATCAAAACATAGTCAAGAGTGGTCTTTATTTGTAGATCTCGAAAAGTCAAAACTGTTTGTGATTTTTATTTATTTTTTACATTTTTATTTTTCGAGTTATTCGCGTTTAAAATTGAACAAAACAAAAAAAAATAAAAAATAAAATAGAATGAATCAGGTTGCAGCGAAAGTGACGCGCCAAGGGCGCGTCGAGGTGGATTGACGAGCTGCATTGCAGCGCGTCTTAGGGAGCACTTCACACTCGGTTGAAATTTGAAAACCCGAAGGCACTTCACGAAAACGTCCAAACTTTACGGTACTAACTATTCTTAGGCTTATTAGCGTCAGGACAAGATTGTACATCAGAGAGGAAGGTGAACCGTGAACGTTCACGTTCATCAATGACTTCAATTGGCCATTCATCAATGACATCAATTGTCCATCATGTCCAGGTTCAGTGAACCCACTCATGTCCAAATTCATTTCCAGACTAGTACTAAACCAGTCCATCAGCTCACCATTTTTACTCCAAAAACATTAAACCATTCAATCGAACATGGGAGAAGTTGATCCTGCTTTCATCCAGGCCCTGGAACACCGCCCCAAATCCGAACTGATCCAAGCCGATGGCATTCCGCTCATCGACCTCTCCCCATTGAGCTCCCCTGATTTCGACCCTGACGCCCTGGAACGCCTAGTTTCCAAAATAGGCGAAGCATGTGAGAAATGGGGATTTTTCCAGGTGATCAATCACGGGGTTCCGTTACAGGCCTTGGAGAAAATTCGTTCGGCTTCTAGGAAGTTTTTCTGGCTACCTAAGGAGGAGAAGAAGAAGGTTAGTAGAGATGAGGTGAATCCGTATGGGTACTACGACACGGAACATACGAAGAATGTGAGGGATTGGAAAGAAGTGTTCGATTTTACGGTGCTTGATCCGACTTATATGCCATTTTCGGGTGAGCCTGATGATACAGAGCTGAAAAAATTGACTAGTACTTGGCCTGATAATCCACCTGAATTGAGGTAGTTCGGTTAAACGTTCTTCTCCTTATCAATTTTGCTCATGATCTGGTTGTCTTGTGGAATTTAAAGACTCTGAGAATTGGTTTTCTAACGAAAAAAGGCATGTTATCGTAGGGAGGCGTGTATCGAATATGCAGCAGAAGTCGAAAAATTGTCTTACAAACTGCTGGAACTTATAGCACTGAGCTTAAACCTGCCTAAAGACCGATTCAGGGGCTTTTTTGATGATCAGCTCAGCTTTATCCGGCTCAATCACTATCCTCCATGCCCGGTTCCGGATCTAGCTCTTGGCGTAGGCCGACACAAGGATGCCGGTGCCCTGACAATTCTTGCTCAAGATGAAGTTGGAGGGCTTCAGGTAAAGAGGAAAACTGATGGCGAGTGGATTCTTGTCGCACCTAATCCTGATGCTTATATCATCAATGTTGGTGACATTATTCAGGTACTGGAGAAAACGATTCATAGAAAGCAATGCGATTGTTTGTTTACCCCATCTGTCAATAACTTCGACTACAACTGGAAATTCTGGCTAGCCAGGATTTTCACTATTTTTTAGCAATAGGGTTGACGTGCATCGATAGGCTATTTATAACGAAGCGCGGCTCAGTTGGTAAGACGCTTCTCCTCCGACCAATAGATCGGGGTTCGAGTCACCTTTGCCGTTTCAACAAAAAAAAAAAAAAAGGAACAAAAATGCAGGATCCGCAGGGAAACCATTTCTAAAGATGATCTTTGTTTGAATTTGTGTGTACAGGTATGGAGTAATGACAAGTACGAGAGCGTGGAACACAGAGTGAAAGTTAACTCGGAGAAGGAAAGGTTTTCGATTCCATTCTTCCTGAATCCTGCGCATTACACTATGGTGGAGCCCCTGGAGGAGCTTGTGAACGAGCAGAATCCTGCCAAGTACAAACCTTATAACTGGGGAAAGTTTTTCGCTGCGCGAAAGCTCAGTAACTTCAAGAAGCTTGCTGTTGAAAATGTTCAGATATATCATTTCAAGAACTAGCCAGCCAGGTCGCGATCACCAAGTGGTAGATTGTACTGTTCTATACAAGCAGTGTGATGTAAATAAATAAGTTCTTTGTAATGAGAGTATTGTTGCTTGCAGAGCAGTAAAAGAGGCATGTTAAAAAAAATTCTCTGTTCTTCAATCTTTTAGAGGACATTTTGTAAAATTTTTATCTTTTGGGTTTCCTACAATAGATTCCAAGATTAACTGAAACAGCCAATTGAGAGACCTTTGAAGGACCGACTGATGTACATGATCCTCGTATATCAGTTGAGGTGACATCTCTTGCTAGTTTTAGACCAAACTTTATTCAGATCCTTGGTTAAACTCATTCTAGAGATATGGTGGTTGGGAAGAAGATATGAAAATGAGATTTTGGATAGCGTGTCATCAGGTGATTGATTAGTCATAAAAAGGCCTAGTCATTTGAGTACAAGATTAAAATAACAGTCTCAAACACGGATGAATGAAGAAAAATACAGTCCAAGATTTGAGATGACTTCTTGATATGATTGAGAATCCATTGGTCAAATTTCTGTCACCAAAGCCTTTTGATGAACTTTCTTGTGAGTCTTAAACTGTTGGGAGAGATGTTACAGGATTCGAGCCTTATTGAGGGCTTGGCTCGTTATGGTTCGAGTTCGGTTCGTTCGATATGGTGTTCGACCTAAGCTCGAGTCTAACTACGTGCTCGTTTTGTTATCGAGCCCTACTCGACTTAACTCGTTGATACTCAACTAGGCTCGGTTGAATGTATATATATTTTTTTCATATTTGTATTGTATTTTTGTGACAAGTTCGAGCTCAACTAAGGCTTTGTTCTCTTCAACTGTAATTTTCTGAACTGAACTGAATTGTAGTATAAAATATAACTAAGCAGAACTGAACTGAACTGAATGAGTTTTTAGTTGAAGAGAACAGAGCCTAAAGCTTGAATAAAATGAGCTGGGCTCGAGCCTACTTATCTTGGCTTGAGCTCGAAAAATAGCTTGCTTTAGTCAAGTCGAACTCGCGCTCAATAATAACTCCGGTCGAACTCGAGCAATCTATCTCATTGCTCGAGTTGTTCAAATCACTATTTGTTGGGAAAAGTGGAGGAAGTAACAAACAAGAAGAAATTAGTTGATTGGTAGAGAGAGTAGTTGGTAGTAACTTATCCCATCAATGATTCAAATGCTCACTCTTGTTAGTTTCTAGAAGCAGAATTCACCAACAAAACAAGGACTGCTAATCACTTTCTGATTGATTGGTTTAGTCTCTCATTACCAATTGATCACTACAAGAGTGTGTATATAAGAGACTATCAGACTGTCAGGCAGCAAACAAAGAATTTATACAGCCATGGGAGAACTTGATCCTGGTTTCATTCAGGCCGTTGAACATCGGCCTAAACTTGAAGCAGTCGAAGCTGAAGGAATCCCATTAATCGACCTCTCCCCATTGAACGTCCTGGAACCTGATCCTGATGCCCTGGAAAGCCTAGTAGCCAAAATAGGTGATGCTTGTGAGAAATGGGGATTTTTCCAGGTGATGAATCACGGTGTTCCGTCAGAAATTCGTGAAAGGATCGAGTCAGAGTCGAGGAAGTTCTTTGCCCTGTCAAAAGACGAGAAGAAGGAAGTAAGCAGGAGTGAGGTGAACATTTTCGGATACTCCGATATGGAGATAACGAAGAGTGTGAGGGACTGGAAAGAGGTGTTCGATTGCACTATCGAGAACCCGACTGTTGTGTATGCCTCAGATGAGCCTGAGGATAAAGAGTTGTTGGAGTTAACTAATCAGTGGCCTGACTATCCTCCAAAGCTAAGGTAAGTCTGAATGATGTGTTGTGATCAATTAACAGATCTTTGGGGTGTTAATTTTCACTTTTTACCGACTTCTGTTCGATTTTACTGTGTTTGCGAATATGGCTTCTGGTTTTGCGTGCCAAGCAGAAGCCAGAAGCATCCTCTTATATTATCAGTTATTTGTATATAGCTCACATGATAGCCTGTTAACAGAGAAGCGTGCGAAGAGTACTCGAAAGAAATGCAAAAACTAACTCACAAGTTACTGGGACTCATATCTTTGAGCTTAGGTCTATCCAAAGACCGGTTAAGTGGCTTCTTTAAGAGCCCAACGAGCTTTATGCGGCTCAATTACTATCCGATTTGTCCTGCTCCTGAATTAGCCCTTGGACTCGGTAGACACAAGGATGCCGGCGCAATGACAGTCCTGGATCAAGACGACGTCGGTGGACTAGAAGTGAAGAGGAAACCGGATGGAGAGTGGATCTTTGTCAAACCTGTTCCTGATGCTTACATAATCAATGTTGGTGACCTGATCCAGGTACATATTCTCTTACTTTCTTTCATTTTTTTTCTCTTTTAGACTCCTTATGAAAAAAAATTCTGATCCAGTTAAGTTACATGTTGAAGAACAGGTTTGGAGCAATGATAAGTATGAAAGTGTTGAGCACAGAGTGACAGTGAATTCTGCGAAGGAGAGGTTTTCGATTCCGTTCTTCATCAATCCTTCACATGACATATGGATTGAACCTCTGGAAGAGATGGTAAATAAGGAAAGTCTTGCCAAATACAAAGGATATTGCTGGGGAAAGTTCTACGCGACTCGAAAACTCAGTAATTTCAAGAAGCTCACTTCAGAGAACATTCAAGTGCATCATTTCAAGATATGAATTTGGATCATCATGCATCTACATGAACCTGACTTCCTATCTTGTTATCTGTGAGTCAGTGAGTCCATGTAGTTTACAGATGATGGTTTCTGCCTAGAAAGAATGCTCAATCAATGTACTATGAGAATTATGTTGTTGAATTGCTGAATATTTGTTGTAAACTTGTAATTTCGAGGTATAGGACTGTATCCCATACCGTAATATGAGTTATATATATACCCTAGTGTATTCGTGCAGTGTTTATGAGACTTGGCCTCTTCAACCTTAACATCTACCTTCTGGGGTCGGATCAATTCTTCAATCTTTCTCATCATCAGGTACGAGAGCCACGACTACGGTCATTTATATTCCATTTTCATGTTCATGATGAAGCAATATAGGAAGCTAGGAGGAACAATCTTTCCATACACAAACATACTTCAAAACTACCAATCATGGATTAAAATATCGTACCGTTTCTTACGATACCTACGAAAATTTTCGGAATTTCTATCCACCGGCACTGAGACGCTTGAACATCTCGATTAGACTTAAATCCGGTGGTTTATCGGTAGTTTCGATGTTTTTCGATCGAAACAGCCGATATCCTCCCTTATTCTCAGTCTCGTTCCGTCTTCTAATTTCTCAAAGGGAATTAGGAAACAAATTTCATGAAATATGGGAAAGATCAATTTGAGAATTCAGTGGTTCTTCAGATTCGTTAGAGAGAATTGCACCACAACCTTGAAGTTAAATACTCTAGTAACATTTTGTGTCTCTGACAACACGAAGAAGGTATAATTGGTGGCTTAAATTCCTGTTGTTTTGCCTTCGCCAGTTTCTGGAGCTTTAGTGTAATTCTGGTTGAAATACGTTGTAATTTGTGGAGTTTGATTGTGAACTTGGCTGAGCTATAGATTAGCTTTGTACTCTTTTCGTCAACCGATATTGTTTGAAATGGGTTCACTTGGGAATGGTTAAGGCTAGGGGATGAGACGCCCAAGGAAAATGCTTACTTGGGTTCGCTTGACAATTTCAATTTGATTTGCTATTTGAGTCTCCTCTTGATTTAGGCTATGTTGTTATATTCAACTGAAAACTCATTCAGTTCAGTTTAGTTCAGTTCATTAAATTCATATTATTGTTGTTGTTGTTGTTGTTGTTCAGTAACAGGCAGCGCTGCATAAACGTGCTAGCATGGAGAATAATGAATAATAAATTGTCCAAAAGTAATGTGTAACGAAGAACAAACCTTAAAAAAGCCTGAAGAAAAAGCTATCAATTGAGACTGGCGGTGGAAGCTAACTCGGGAGTCGGGATGAAGTGTGTATACATATACATACACAATTTCTTAGAGTTTGAGGTTTTGGAGGTAAAATTCTGACTTTTGGTTTCCTTAGGGTTTGGGATTTTGGAGGTAAAATTCTGATATTTTGGAGGTAAAATTAAACCACTAAACATCGATTTTTAATCAAATATACTTCCGGTCGATTATTAACTTTCTAAGGAAATTTTTTTTCCCGAACTTAAATCGTAAATTACTTGCAAATTACAAAAAAAAAAGTATAAAACAAAGTTACGTTAATCAAATATACTTAATTTCTTTTCATAAAAGTTGAAATATGAGTATTGGGACATGAAAGTTGAAGAAGCAGTTTGGAAAATGGAACAAGGCTGGAGGTTCTGGACAAGAAAGAGTGTTGATGTAAAGTTGTTGGCACGAGCTTGTGCATGGTTTATGGACTAGTGATTTTGGTTAAGTTTTTAATTATTTTTTTGTCGAACATTGTCCATGCTCTTGTAAACGTTTTCAAGTTGTAATAAATTTCACCGATTCAAAAAAAAAAAAATAGATAAAAACAGTTTGTACGACGATTAAAATTCGGTTTTAATCGAGTTATCATTCTCATATTGTTTTCCACGCGGTTGGTTTTAAAGTTTGTTATACAATAATAAATAAAAAAGGTAAAGTGACAGAAAAATAGTAGGAAGAGTGTGAGAAAGATGACAAAAATAATATTTTTTTTTAATTGTGATTATATATACCATCATATAATTGTTATTATTATTACAAAATAATTTCTTCAGTTCAGTTCAGTTCCATTCAGTTCAGTTCAGTTCAGAAAATTGCAGTTGAAGATAACAGAGCCTTACAACACTAAACTTGTATTGCTTTACACAGGTCAAGTCTAAAGAAAACCACCTGTAAATGCTTCGTGTAGCCATCTGTTTCTTCTTACACTTGCATCAATGTACACGTTTCACGTATCGACACATCAACTGACAATAGTCAGGGCAACAACTTGATTGACGGTAGAAAACCTGTAGTTACTAACAATAGTCATGTGCATGCCATTGAAACACAACAAAGAAAGTAAAACATAGGATATGATAACACGGTAGAAATATTATATGTTTGATGCATTTTATTGTATTTTCCAGTCTTTTCAAGATGAGTCCAAAACTTTTTCGAGATGTCTCGAGACGTCTCATTATATTGAAAGACCGAGATGAAAATTGAAACCGAGATTTTAATCCATGCTACCAATTAACATATAACAAAAGGCAAAAGATTACTCCAAGAGAAAATGAGCTTTAAAATTCTTCATTGAAACTTCTTATCATTACAAAAACCTTGTTTATATCGAAAAAAACTAAAGAATACATGTAATGATTAACAAACCGCTTTATACACAAAACTCGCTCTCATACCAACTCTAACAAGAGCAAGCATCATGGAAGAAGACCGATATACGGAACATTAACTTGACTTGAACTCGAAGAAGTAGCCGAATTATTAGGATTTATCACACAACCAACCGCTTCTACAAACACAACCGCAAACTCTATCAGCAGCTTCACCATTCCTATGCACATTTCCACCTTCTGCATTGCCATTTTTTCGTTTATTTCTTCTCTTTTTCCTTCACCTATATATTTAGATTCAATTTTCCGCGTTTTAGTTTTCTAAAAATGATGCATTTTGCAGGGTATATATAGGTTCATGTATGTGAACCAAGACATATGCTAAAAACGGCCTTTCGGACATCGAACGGACAAAGCGTCCCTTTAAAAAACATTAAAATTGCAAAAGGCGTATTATAAAAATCCCAAGTAGTTCACATTATTGAGGTTTTGACATGGACAGCATGCAACGTGATTGGTAGATTATTATTAGAGTGACTTGTTGGTTTTTTTAATTCTCTAAATTGGATTTGTTATCAATTTGAGTGTGACATTATTATTATTCAAAAATATTGAAATTGTTCAACCGGAGTCAAGAGCCTTATCCATTAGTTTCTTGTTCTTTGACCCAAGGGCCTGTTTGGATTGTTAATTTGCTATTGCTATAGCTATCTAACTTGTTATGTAGACCATCTCAAAGTCTTCTTGGAGAGAGTTTCAGACAGGAGTTGCACGCCTTTTTTTTTACTTTTTTTTTTAAGATTTGTTTTGTTTTTAGTTTTTTTTATTTCCCTCTTTGTTTTTGATTTTTGTTTTACCTCTGTTTTTTATTTGTATTTATTGTTATTTTTGTTTTCCTTTATTTTTTAAGTATTACAATTTTAATCCAAGTAATATAATTTTTTTCAATTATTTATATTCTTAACTAAACACCATAAGTTAATAATGATAATCGAAAGGTTTGTACGTCCTTTTTATATTTAAAACAAGCTACGAGAGTGAAACGTATTTCGAATATACACAATAAAATTAATAGAAGTTATTGTAAGTGAAACCCATGTATGTAGAAAAATATTCGCAACTATCACTATATAGCATCATTACTAATCAAGCAATATGGACAAACTCCACATCTCTCAAAACTTTTGAACTGCCTTTTAGTATGCATAAAGCAAAGCCTAATAAATCGAGCAAAATCTACTAAAGCCAACTCTGAGAACACTCAATTCCTTATTCGATACAGAATAGGAAATCACCTCTTGTTCTTCAGATACAAAATCGAATTGTTACGAGTTTGTTCTATTGCGTCTTATGCTCGGAGAGTTCAAATTCTCCCTGTTGGATCTTCTGCAGGTATGTTAACAGTCCAGAAACAAACCGAATCAACTGAATAAATAAAAATACCTGACTTTTTGGATGCGAATTTGTTCTTGCTTCGATCTAGCCTGCTTATACCATATACTTTTTGTCTTCAACTGCCTATGATATTCTCTTGAATCTATCACCTTTCTCCTTTTTCTTTTGGAAACGGTAGATGCATGCCGGTGAGATCAGTAATTTGGCTAATGCTTCGTAAACTAAGATTGACAGAGAACGTGTGAGCGAGAGAAGATCCACAGTTTATGGAGTATCTTGTGCGAATAGGCGATGATAAAGAGCCATCAGAGAGAGAGGCCATAAGGTCAACCTTCAGAACACATGTGCATCAGATATAATGACTACGACAAGCCACGGGAACACTTAATATCAAAGATTTACCCGTCCTTCGAAGAATTCAACAACAACACTTACTCGGTTATGGACAGAGCAATCCTTACGCCAAGGAACGACTGTGTTGACCAATGTAAATGATTCTCTAATCGACAAGTTCCCAGGGCAGATATTCGAGTTCTATAGCACAGACCTAGCAGAAGACACTACCCCAACAGACACACTTTCTCAATGCTACAGACATACCGGGACTCCCACTACACGTCATAAGGCTAAAGGTAAAGTGTCTGATAATGATGATGAGAAATTTCAATGCGTCAAAAGGATTGTGTAATTGGACAAGGATGGTAGTAAAAGAGCTCGGGAAACGAATCATCGGCGCGACAATAGCATCCAGAGAAGACAGACGAAAGTATGTTATGATACCAAGGATATCACTAAAACCGAAGTACAATCTCAAATGTCCAATACCTTTCACGAGGATGCTTAATTTGCAATGACGATAAACAAGGCACAATAACAAACACTAGCTAGAAAAGGTTGGGATCTATTTGCCACAATCAGTTTTCTCACATGGACAGTTGTGTATTGCGTTGTCAATAACGCGGAGATCATCTGCGATCCGGGTATTGATTAGGACGCCTACAGTAGACTCTGATGACCACACAAAGACAAGAACTGTTGTTTACACAGAAATATTACAAAATTAAACTTGAGATTATGCAATATATAAACATTAACTTTGTTGTTCAGATTGAGAATGATACATATTTTCGAATATAATTCCTTTCTTCTATAACTTCTACATTTTTATAAAATTAACCACTTTGACAATTAATTATAAGTTTAAATAGATATCGGTAGAATTGGACTGAAGCAGATCAAATATAACTTAGCAAACCAAAGAGCAATCGGTAGAATTGTACTGAAGTAGATCAAATATAACTTGGCAAACCATATAGCAATACCAGAATACGCTGCTTCACACGCGTAGTGTGTGACGTAATTTCTAGTATTTATTATATATATGAGTGGACAACTATTGAAGTTGTGCAATTAAGTACTTAATTTAAGTTAAATTGCACTTATTTGTAATATATATGTAAATTAGACTTTAATTACAAAAAACCAACATGTCTTTTCTAATTAAATTACAAGCCCTAATTCCTTCTTAACAAAATCATTTCATCATTAAAAAATACTCAACCTATCTTCTCTAATTAAATTCCAAGACCTAATTCAAACACAGCAAAACCAATTCATCATTAACAAAGATCATCAATCTTCCTTCTCTATGCTCTCCAATTAAATTTAACAAAATCAATTTGCACTAATTCAAACCCTAATTCAACTCGAAAAATGCAATCAATTATCAGAAGCAACGATAGTACTTATCTTCGTATGCGTATTACATTATTTGTAACCAGGTGCTACAATAACACGCGTAGCGTGTTGTAATGTTCTAGTTATTATCATATTTTCATATGATAATAATTAACAATGTAAACATACTTATATTAAAATTAAAAACAGATATTAAAATTAAAAACAGATATTAAAATTTAAAAAACATAAAAACGTACTTCAAATAAATATAAAACGTACTTCCAAACTCGAATTGAGTTATCTCAACCACCTTGTCAAAATTTTGGGCCTAATGGGTTGATGGAACTTTAACATGTAGATGAGTACTCTGATTTATCCACATAGAAAACGACTTACCACTACAACCAGTTTTTCGTAGTGGTAAGTCGTTTTCTATGTGGATAAATCAGAGTACTCATCTACTCCGTCCCTAAACAACCAGCGATTCGTCCCTAATCCGTTAGGGACGGATATTATCCGTCTCTAATGGTCAAACACCATTAGGGACGGATAAAATCCGTCTCTAATGGCTGTGACCATTAGGGACGGATTTATCCGTCCCTAAATATGTATTTTTTTTTAAAAAAAAAATTGCAGAATTTTATACGTCGAGAATTTTTATACGGATATACAATAAATCGATAATTTTATTTGTCGACAATGATACAATAAATCGATAATTTTATACGAATCAACAATAAATCGACAACGTCAATACACGAATATACAATAAATCAACAACGACAATACACGAATAAATCGACAACGTCAATACAATATTCAATAATACAAATACAATATTCTGTTAATTATACAAAATTAACAAGACAAAATACAAAAAAAATATAAATAACGTGCGATTTTGGACGGAGGCGGTGGTGTATCGGGTCGGATGGTGGGGGTGGTGGTGGTGGTGGGAGGCGGTGGACAGTGTAGTGATGGTGATGGGAGGGCAGTGTGGATGGTGGTGGTGGGAGGCGGTGATGGTGGTGGTGGACAGTGGGTGGATGGTGGTGGATCTGGTGGTGGTGCATCACGCCTCTCGCCGGAAAACAACCTCGTCATTCTCCTCCACGTCCGCCCTATCTCCGTCCTCTACCGCCTCTGTTATAATTCAATAGAAATGGTGGTGGTGGTGGTGGAAGGGTGGTGGTGGCGGGGAGGTGGATGGTGGTGGTGGTGGCAGGGAGGTGGATGGTGGTGGGGTGGATGGTGGTGGTGGCAGGGAGATGGTGGTGGTGGTGGCAGGGAGGTGGATGGTGGATGGTGGTGGGAGGTGAAATGGAGATGGTGGGAGGAGGAAGAAATGGAGATGGTGGGAGGAGGAAGGAGGGTTAAATTAGGGTTTCGGACGATTTAGGGACGGATAGCTATCCGTCCCTGCTATCCGTCCCTAAAAAATGATTTTTTTTTTTTTTTTGTTCACCAATGTTTTGGGCGGATAAAAATCCGTCCCTAAAACAGGGACGGATTAGGGACGGATTATGTAATCCGTCCCTAAGTGAGGCGGATTAGGGCGGATGAGCCTATCCGTCCCTAATCCGTCCCTAAAAGTGTCGATTCGTCCCTAAATTAGGGACGGATTATATCCGTCCCTAATTTCCGTCCCTAAAACAGAACTTTCTTGTAGTATACATTTATTACATTTAAAATTAAAAAATATATAATAGGTGAAATAAAGGCGCGTTCTTTAATATTTGGTATAAATATCGAAGTAGGGATGCAAGCGAACCGAGCTTTTATCGAGCAGCTCGAGCTCGAGCTCGATAAAAGCTCGGTTGCTCGAGCTCGAGCTTTTTTTGTAACTCGATTGAGTTTTCGAGCCGAGCTCGAACTTTGTAAAGATCAGCTCGAAAGCTCGTCGAGCAGCTCGGTTGTAGTTATTATTAATTATATAATATATAATATATATTTAAAAAATTTAAAAACAAAACCCTACTTCATTTTTGGGAATTTTCGAGCTTTCGAGCCGAGCTTATTTAGAGCTTTGTAAGTTTTCGAGCTCTCGAGCCGAGCTAAATCGAGCCTTCGAGCTCTAAAGGTTCGATTTGAAAAAAAAAAAATCGAACTCACAAGTCGAGCTCGAGTAGAACAAATTATTTCGAGCTCGAGCTCAAATTTTGCAACTTGATCGAGCTCGAGCTCGAGCTTTAGCACAAAAATGATAAACGAGCCGAGCTCGAGCATAGCTCGGCTCGGCTCGGCTCGTTTACAGGCCTATATCGAAAGGAAAAGCTAGCTAACCAAAATTCCTCAAAAGCAAGAGAGACATTTAAGTTTTTAACCCAAAGATTGTCAAAATTGAAATCCCAAACAAAAGATCGTGAAATCAAACACGACCTACTAATTATTATAACACACAGTAATCAACTAATCATATTGATTCATCAAAAGGAATCAATAGCATAAAGGGGGTTTGTTAATCGCGAATCATAAACTGATGGTAAGACAATAGGAAATAAATTCGAAATTAATTTTTCTATAAAGGGTATATATTGAAATCATATTCCATTATGATATGACAAACTATCCGTACAAAAGTGAACATTCCGGCGAGTTTCTTAATCCTATTATCATAAAATAAAACAATTATATACTAATACAAGTATACAACTTGACTTAGTCCACTGGTAAATTAAAAATATAAGTTTATGCAATATATCGTGATTTTGAGATAAGATGGGACGAATAGAACTTCAATGTTATCTAAACATGTAATATTAATCCCGTTTCTACAAAACATGATGATAATAAAGAAAGAGAAAGTTAATCATCTAATATTATTAATTGTTATCATTTTGATAATTTTAATTAATGGTGATCCAATCATCCAAGTATTAACTTCTAAAAAATAAAATGAATAATCATCCAAGTATTTAATATCAAATGAACAAATGTATGGTCTGGACAATGCCATGCTGACTAAGACCATAAAATTTTCCGCGTGTCTATATTCTGGTCCACATTTTCGTTCTTACAAGTTACAAATTATTAATCTTATAAATAATTTTGGTGTGGAACTTATTAATTAATTTGGTGATTAATCAGGTGATAAAATGTTGGTCTCTGATCACCATCCTATTTTAACGTGCTGTTTTGGATTGGAGGAAAAGAAAAAGAAGAAGCCGTTTAGATTCGAGAAGGCCTGGCTTGAACATGAGGAGTGCAAAGAGCTTATTCAAAATATTTGGAAGGAAAATCAGGAAGTGGTGGACGCAATTAACCAGGTCCCTAATACCTTCATTCCTTGGAATCGTAAAACTTTTGGAAATATTTTTCAGAGGAAACGGCACCTTAAGGGACGTTTAGATGGGATTCAACGAGCTCTTGCAACACATTATAGCTCTTTTCTGGTGAACTTGGAGAGAGACTTACTCCGGGAGTATAATGTTGTACTTAAACAGGAAGAAGTTTTTTGGTTCCAAAAATCAAGGGTGAAGTGGATTTTGGAAGGAGAATCAAACACGAAATTCTTCCATAAGTCTACTCTTGCACGGAGGAAAGTGAACAAAATTATTATGTTACAAATTGGAGATGTTTGGGTGGAGGATCAGGCTGCGCTTCAGCAACATAGTCGTACACATTTCCTTAACATTTTTGTGCCAAGTGATCGGAATAGAACTAGCACGCAGACTGGCCCAATTCTTTATTCTTACCAGGCTAGGCTAACGGATGCAGAATACAGTAGGCTAAGCAGACCGTTGACAGTGGAGGAAATTAAAAAGGCCGTTTGGGCCTCACATCCGACTAAGGCTCCCGGACCTAATGGGTTACAAGCCTTCTTCTACCAGAATAATTGGGATATAGTGGGTCCCTCAATAGTTTCCTTTATTCAGCAGGCCTTCTCTCTGGGACACTTTGACACAGGTATGTGTGATGCTTTTGTATGTTTAATCCCGAAGGTACTTCACCAGAGTAAAATAGTTGAATATAGACCCATCTCCTTATGCAATGTGCTTTACAAATTCATTACTAAATGCATAACGATGAGACTAAAGTGCTTAATGCCGGACTTGATTTCTCTATGTCAAGCAAGTTTTATCACTGGGCGTAGTACTCAGGATAACATCTTTGTCATGCAAGAAATTTTACACTTTCTACGTGCAAAAAAGAAATATAAGGTAGGTTGTATGGTGATGAAGCTCGACTTGGAAAAAGCTTATGATAGAGTAAGCTGAATTTCCTTGCGGATACCTTGTATGCCTTTAATTTTCCAAAGATCCTGATGGATATTATAATGTTTTGTGTGAGGAATGCTAGATCTCAGATCTTGTGGAATGGAGAACCTCTCGAGACTATTACACATACATGTGGTCTACGCCAAGGAGATCCGCTATCCCCATATTTGTTTGTGTTGTGCATCGAACGTTTATCTTATATGATTAACAATATGGTGGATAAGAAGAAATGGAATCCTATAAAACCGTGTAGGAATGGCCCTGATTTCTCTCATATACTCTTTGCGGATGACTTGATCTTAATGAGCAAAGCTATGGTTTCGAATGCGAGGGTGATTAAAAAGGTTATTGATGATTTCTGCTCTATGTCCGGATTAAGCCCGAATTTGGGTAAATCCAAGGTGTTTTTCTCAAAAGATGGTGGCACAAGTTTAAAGCATTGCATTACTGATATCCTGGGTTTTAGTCAAACCCCGAACTTGGGGAAGTATCTGGGTATTTATCTAAAACATGGGAGAATTTCAAGAGCTGAATCTGGGAGATTGATTGATAAAGTCACGACAAAATTTTCTGGATGGAAGAAGTTTCTCTCTACGGCTGGTCGAACCACTCTTATTCAGTCGGTAACATCTTCTGTGCCTATTCACGATATGCAATCTGGCTGGCTGCCGGAACATATATGTGATCGTTTGGATAAGTTAGACAGAGATTTTATCTGGTCGAATGACATCTCTCAACCAAAAACTCATCTAGTGGGTTGGAAGCAAGTGGTAAGGCCAAAGAAGCAGGGTGGTCTAGGCATTAGAGAGGCCAGGATCAACAATGAAGCTTTGTTGTCAAAAGTAGTCTGGAAACTAGTTCGCAAGGAGGATACTATTTGGATGAATCTGGTTCAAGCAAAGTATCTTAAAGGTAAGAGTATTCTTCATTACTCTACCAAACCAGGAGATAGTACCATGTGGAAAGGAATTACAACCTGTGCACAGAAACTTAATCAAAGTTTTAGGTGGCGAATTGGTGACGGGAACACAATCAGATTTTGGATTGATATTTGGTTCAAGGATAAGGGTCTGTACTCTTTTGTTGATCTCATTGACCAAAGGGATTATGACATTACTTTATCCCAAGTGTTAGACAGTGCAGGTAACTGGGATTTTTCTATTATGTCCGCTGTCCTGCCAAACGCAGTCACACAGGAGCTAATTAATTCGCAGATAACCCTATCTGATGAGCCTGACCAAATTCTTTGGAATGAAACTGCTACAGGAAGATTCAGTTGTCAATCTGCCTACCATAAGCTAAAAGAGCTTGCAAATTATGAAGAACCCAATAGAAGACTTCGTTCGATTGATTGGAATTTTATTTGGGGTAGTAAACTCATGAACAAGATGAAACATTTCTTGTGGCTAGCGGCTCAAGATCGCCTGTTGACAAACTCTCTAAGATGCAAGAGACGGATGGATACAAATGACTCATGCTACCAGTGTGATGAAGGGAAAGAAGATGTATTACACATTTTCAGATATTGTAACAAGGCCAGAAGTATATGGAAATCCGTCATACAACAAAAGGACATATATGAGTTCAATAATTTATCTGATCAAGTTTGGTTTAAGCGAAATCTTCAGGGTACTTTCAGGACCAAACTGAAATCGACGGCGTGCTGGCCAGCAATATTCACAGCTACGGTGTGGGCTCTGTGGAAGTCCATAAATTCCGCTATCTTCAAGGGCCAAACAGATTCTATTGCAAGGCTTATATTTTCCATTAAGCAGGTGCGTGATGATTTACAGCTTAAAATGGAGCCACAATGTAAAACCCATCAGTCACACAAATGGACTAAACCACCGCATACCTGGGTGAAGATGAATGTGGATGGTAGCTGCTCAGCTAAACTGAATTCGGGTGCAATCGGATGTGTGCTGCGTGACGAGAATGGGATGTGGATTTGGGGATTTGCTGCAAAATTGACCAACCCAACTGTTAATGATGCGGAATTGGAAAGCATGTTGAAGGGATTGGAGTTGCTTGGGAGCATCGATCTCCTAGAATTATGGTTGAAACCGATTCACAGTACATTTTCGATTGGCTCACTGAGAAAGTTGATCCACCACCGGAGATGGAAGACCGAGTAAATCGATGCAAGAGCTTGTTACACATGCCTTGGGAGATTGAGTTGAAGAAGATCAACCGCAAAGCTAACTCTGTTGCGGATTTTGTAGCTAGTTTAGGCTATAATGAAGATGGTGAGGGTACGCTATGGCAAAATCCTCCAGAATCTGTAATGCCTCTTTTGGGCAAAGATAATGGCTGTTAGGCCTCAATAATATCCTTTCTCTCACCAAAAAAAAAAAACCCCAAGCTGAACACGTACGTATCTCATAGCTATCTCCAACTCGGTTCCATAATGGAATCCACTCGAATTGTTAAATAAACGATCTCAAAATATGAATTATAAAAGCACAAACAATGTGAGAGCAATATGATCAGAGAAGCAAGTCTAGATCTTCAATAATTCACCATATAGTGCAATTTTATTGGTGAATGACGATTTAATCTGACTTCTCCACGCGCCAACGATGATACATTACATATAACAATAGTATAATACTGTAAACTGACTAAATAACGAGTTTTATCTAGTTGAACTTGAACCTAACTCGACATGTAGATACCGATAAAGAAACAAAACAAATTAGACATCAATTGGAGAATTTCAGAAACTTTTCCTGGCGTTGCAAAGGCGAACTATGTGGACAGTTGGCGAAGCAGCTCTTCAGGCATTCAGGATCAAGAGTTCCACCTAAGTCAACACAGCCTATAACACATTGGTGCACACAAGTATCATAATCATTTTTCTTTTGGCAATTTGCCATACAAATCAAAAGCATCATCACAATCATAGCACCAACAATGTTCTTCATTTTTTTTTTAATGCTCTTGCTGGAATTTTAATTACCTAGTTATAAATGTGTGATGTAAAGATGAAGTTATATATATATTTGACCTCTTTAAATATTTGTAAAATATTTGACCTCTTTAAGGTTTGTAAAATATTTTTTTAATGTTTTTTTAAGGTCGAGTCATTATTGTAAAATATTTGACCTCTATAAATAATAAGAAAATAACAAATTAGAAAACATACAGCTTATTGAAATGAAATGAGTAGCTTTAAAGGGAAATCATTTAAGCAAAATTGCATAAATAGTTCACCATCATTATACTACTTACTACCAAAAAATAACACGAATCTATGTTTTGATTGTTTGAAAAAACAAGAAAATATAAAAACCATTTAACTTATTGGGCTATTATTTAACTTATTAAATAATCCTATAAAGAATGAAGATATTAATAAAAAAAAGAGATTAGGTGTGTCTTCTAGGTGATGAATAAAAGTGACTGGTGAATCATAAGGTGGTTGAACGGTAAAGATGTTAGATGTACAACGAAGCGGTGTGGGGATCAGCTTCTCATTATATGATTTTATCTGAAATGAAGTGCTTCTTACGAACAAGAGTCTTGCATCTTTATGAATGAAATATTTATTAATTGTAGAATGTAATTTAATTTTAAATATAAATATAAATAATTGGGCCTAAAATGATGAGAGGGGGTGAAGAATCAAATAAGTTCGAGCTCGACAGCCGCCACTATTTGGGCCGCACCATCAGTAATCAGTAACCAGATACGTTGGTACTGGACTCTGAATTTCAAGAACTGAGTCAAATTGGCGGGCCTATATTATCTTCTATATTTGGAGAATTTCGTCCAGGTAAGGTAATGATATGTGGTTATTACTTGGTTCAATAACAAAAATGAGCATCAATCGATCTAAACTCGAGTTCAACTTTGACAAACCCCTTCAAAAACGCATCAAGCTCAAACCTTAACGAGCCTATTCGAGGGAGACATTAACGATTCGAGCCGAACCCACCATAAATCTCGACCGAAGTCTAGTTTTTGTCAGAAACGATAAATAGAAAAGACTATATTCAACAATATCCAATGCAATTAGCGCCTTACACAAACAAATTTTGGGGGAATAGAAATACCTAATCACCATTGCAGACTGAGGTATCATCAGCTGTAAACAGCAGTTCTAATGGCTCTCAAGCTCTGCTCTTCTGCTGTCTACGCTCACCAGGTAGTTATTTCTATACGCAATTTTACTTCTAATGGAGAATTTCGATAGGCGAACCATTCAAATTAATGAAATCTTCTCCTTGTTTTCAGTGATTGTTCTGAGCTGCGTTATTTGCTTAATCGATAATTACTTTTCGAATTTTGTCAAATTCTGGTTGGTTAGTAGCTTGTAGAGATGAATTCTGCTCTAGCTTTTAGCTTTTCTGTGTTCTGCTTGAGTTTTATGTAGGATAAAATGCACTTGTGCAAAATGTAGCTGCATCTCTTTTGGTTAGATAGGGGTGTATGTATCCTCATGTTCTCAATTTGCAGTACAGCAAAACAGTGTTTATGTTGTGTAGGAAATAGTTTAGGAGCCTGTTTGAAATAATGGTTACGACTTACGATTACGAATACTATATCCTTTGTTTCGTAACGTTTACAGATGACAATGTTTACCGTCTTCTGCAGAATCTGCAACTAAATAATAGAAACCGGAGCTTCCAAATGAGCTTTAAACCGAATCGATTATGTCAAACTACGCTGAAAACCTTCTGCGGTATGGATATGGCTGCTGGTTCGTCAGATGGTCCTAAGAAGCTAAGTGTGGGTTATATTATGGACAAGGCAAGAAGTGTTTGGGATAGTTCTCCCGAGCCAGTCAAAAGCTTCCCGTGGGACAGAACATTAGACACTTTCATTCAACTCATTCTTGACCTTGTCTTAGCAGTCACGAAATGCTTAGCTCTGCCTTTATTTTTCATCACTTCGGTTAGTGAGATTTCATATTGTGCACATGAGAGGAAGCTATTTCTAGTTCCAATTCCGTTTCTGATTGGTCTTGCTGTTGCTGGAGTGTTAAGGAATGCTGCTTTGGAAACATCTCCTTTTCTTAAGGTGCTTCTCTTTTCTTATTATATTACGCATGTAAAATTTGCTAAAAGTTGAATAGAACCATATAAATTCCATTCTCTGTATTTGATAATTGTTATGCTTGTATCGAGTAACCCACTTGAATTTGGGTGAATCCTTCAATTCAGGGAAAGATACCTGTTGTGGCTCTGCCTTTATTTTTGTTGAATAAAACCATCGAAAGAAAGTGAAAAAAGTTTCTCCCCGCGCTCGCTTGCTGAACAGTAGCTTTTCAGTGTTACATCATCATCCCTTCTCGTAGTACAATATTGTTTATGCATCTGTTATTTGTTTTCCTCTCCAGTTATTAGCATCATTTTAATAGAATGAAGCCTCGGTAACCAAGTATAAATGAGAAAATGCAGTTTCATTTTGGTGATTTTGTATTTGAGAAAATGATCCACCATGTATCTCATTAGTTTCGTGTTTGATTTTTACGTGTTACTATCCCTTATTTTGCTGGGGTATTTTTCTGTACTGTTGAACTAGTGATAGAAGGATAATCTCTCAGAAGATCCATATATTGATACTGGTTTATTTTCTTTCTGTTGTAGAAAGCTGAAGTGCCCTGGCATCTTATCATGGTTCTGGCATTCTTCGCACTGCTGAAGCTTCCTGGGCCTTATTACCCTTACTGGGGGCGAATCTTCATACCATACTTCGCAAATGGAGCCATAGTGAGAACACTATGGTTCATGTTTCAGTGGTACAGGAAGCCAAGAATAACATCAGAAGGCAACATAAGTGATTTGACAATGGACAATCCTAAACAAGAAACAGCCTCGTAATGTCGTTATACTGGCAAGGTATGAATTATCCACTCTTCTATGCCAGAAAAACTCGTTGTTAGTGGCGTGATTGAGGAATATTAGTACATCATTTTCACTTTCACACGCGCTTACCTTGTGCCATAACCTTTTTTTATATCAACTTATTGGCTTCTAGCACAGTAAGTCCGCCTCAATCACTCAACTTGCAAGAGCATAAAGCCTGATGTATCAGGTCAGCTGGCCCAAGTTTAGAATTTATCAAATATCAACGCAGTAGCAGTCTAATTTAATTTCAAACCACCTAAAACCTAAATGCTGTAAATCAGTATATTTTAAGGATGAAATTAAATTAAAAGTTAGTTGTAGTTTTTGTTCTTTTGCTGAGATTGCCTCAGTTGCTGGTCCTCTCTCTGGGATAAGAAAATAAACATTAACAAGTAAGATTGTACATTGATATCTCAGCTAACAAAGACACTCTATAGTTCCTGAGATAGCGGTTCCTTCCTATATATGGATCCTATATCTACAAATGTTTGATCCAAGTAAAGCTCACTATCCGTAACTTCAACACCCTAGGTAGTGGCAAAGCAGAGGAATAAGTATGGCCTACTGAGGATATTGTAGCATCTGGGTGTGTATATCCATTTTGTAATTTCATTTCAAATTCCGTTACCAATCCCTTTTCCATGCTCGTTGTACAAATGATCCTACTAACTTTAGAGTGCTGGTGTATCTTTAAATGTTCTATGTTTTGAACCTTTCCATTAGACCTCCTCCTTTGTTGTAGCTGTTATATTTTTTTCAATTTATCTTTCATCTTTTTTATAACGACACCTATTATTCCAGGTTGTTGCCTGTTCCTCAACAATTGAGTTTTCTTTGCGGCTCTTTCCCATTACAGGTAGACGTATGCTGTGGGTTTTAGTCTAAAACCTAACCATCCCGAGAATATCGTGCGATTGATGTCTTGGAAAAGGTTTTAGATATTACGTGCTTGCCTTAAAAGAGGATCTAGAAACATTTGGAGGCTATGATTACCATTTCCCAACACCAGGTTTTTGTTCGTGAGCTAGCACACTGATTATAGAGAGTTATGTTGTAGACTTGTGGTTCTTGCCCCATTCTGATACACTAAAACTTGTCCAACTAATTTGAACAACATAATTGGTTCTTTCCAGGGCATAGGAGTTGTTGCACAGTACCATGTTGCTTTCTGTCTTGATAGATATTTGCTTGATGATTAGTAGCAGTACCTGCTCAAAGTTTAGAACTGGCCTCTTCTGCATAATATATCAGTCTTACTTTTAGGTTTTAGTTTAGAGCTTAGGGATGGTAAGTAAGATCTGAGCGTCTTGGTCTCAGGTTCAAATTTCACGGAAGCCAGAGTTGATTCCTTGAATTCCTAAGCTCATGCATGTATCGTCGATGCAATTTACATATTGTGTGCCGGTAAGTTGACCCAGGGTACACCCTAGGGATAGCTGATGCGGTTCCACCTCTCATCCAAAAGAAGAACGTCCTCATCCAGTCCAGCTATGTTAGAACTATTAGCATATTAATTGTCGCTCTCAAAATGCCGTGTGTTTGTCTTTAAACTCGAGTTGAGTTTTCTCAACTTGAGCTTATGTTTTGCCAACTTTTCGTGTTTGTTTATCCACTTTATACTATGCTACTCGAATTGATTTACTATTCATAAACTCCAAGACTCAAAACTTCCAAACTAAACTATCCTACTAAAATATCAGTTTAACAATTCAATATCAAACACAACTTTCAAAACTTAGTACGATTTACTCAAATTGAGTTTTAAGTTTAAAATTGAATCTAAAGCACCATAAGGATTGCTCTTTACAAAGTGGGTTTTAGAATCTTTGTCCAAATGGTTAAGAAGCTTCATAACTTTTACTTCGAAAAAGTGCAGGAAACCTGCTAAGCATATCCGAAACAAGTGAAGTAAAGTGGAGATGCCATACAAAGCTCCAGTAGGGTAAATATGTAAAGTAGGGAACAATTTTTACTTTTGGAGCAAAAGCAAGTAGTAAGAATCACTTTTGAAAAGCATACTACTATGTGATTATACTCATTTAAGTAAACACTAATTTGTTTGTCAACGATACGAGTGGTATTATTGAGCATAAATGAAAGATGGAGTATGAAATTATTTCTAACATTCCACTTAAAATAGTTACTAATGATGACAAGAATCGGCCATTTACATGCAAGAATCCGTAACGTGCCAAAAGCATGGTTGAAGATAAATGAGTAATAGTCATGCCCACCAAGTCACCAACTTTTGGTCGACACGTAGAGAATATTTTCACGGATCCAGCCTTTTGCCTGCCTTCATCATATCTATCCCGTGCAAAATCACCCTGGGATATGTACTCCAATACTCCCGTTCCATATTAAATGTCACATTTAATTTTGAATACTCGATTTAAAGTGTAGGGCCTAATAAATAGTAAAAAATGTGCATGAGTCTAATATATGACTAAAACATAACTTTGGCAATCGTACTGGCACGAGTATGGATTAATACAAATGTGACATTTGATCTGAAATTAAATGATACATGCCTTATTAAATGAGAAATGAGCATTTCTATTGATTAAAAATATCATGCTAGAATTTTTGTTCAAGTAAATTATCAATCTAGTGTTATACATTGTCATACTTAAGCATCTAGTATAAGTATAACATATTATAACATATTAAAGATATTAAAGTATCGTGGATCAGTATGTGACGTTGTACCATTAATAAAACTGATTGAAAAGGGCAAGAAGCATTTGATGTTGAAAAATGAAAAGGAGAAAAGATGTTATGGGAGTCATGTGGCAAATTCCCCGTGGCAAACAGCGAATTGATAGGGCACAATGAGATGCTTGAGAAAACACAAGGAGCAAATGATGGTGGCGTGACATTTGAACCCACGGTGGAAAAAAAGGCTAGCTCAAGCTTTTTAGTTCATTCAGTTGTGTTTGGTCCAATGGAGTATAAAGTAGCTTTTGAGAGACGGGTGAAACAAGAAACGGATCACTGCTTAAGTATAATAAAACTTTACCAAGTCCAATTATTAAATCTAACTACGAACATATACACTCTCCGTCCCAGTTTCATCTTCTCGCGTTTCATTTTGATCCGTCCCCACTTCACCTTTTGATTCCTTAGATGGAAAATTTCTCTCATACTTTATACACTATATCTCATACTTTATTCAATCTCTTTCCTAATTTATCACCATCTCTCCTACTTTATTCACTTTTCTCTTAAATCATGTGTTCGTTCATGCGGGAAGATGAAACCGTGACGGAGCAAATACTATTGTTTAATTTCAAAAGTAATGTGCGTATTAAAATTTCATTATAGTTATATTAACTGCGTTTTTAAACTTGTGATGTATGTATCTAAATATTTGATGTTAATTTTGTCTATCCACTCTTAAACTATCTCGTAAATCAATTAAGGAATATATATTGTAATATTGATAATGTCAAATTTGGTAAGAGTGATTATATGTGGTAATACATGATAAAGAGTAGATAAGTGATTGCTATTGAGTAGTAATGCTTGTATAGCTTGTATTGATCTTGAATATGTGGTACAATACTATCTTATTACCTGATGTAGATTACTGGCGTTCATGGAGAAGGTATACGGTGATGTGTATAATAGTATATGTATATCCACATTTATGGACATTGGGAATATTTATGGGTTGACTACAGGGCCCAATGGTGAAGCACATGTGGGACCCTTTCCTATCTTATGCCTGGCGTTGTGCTCTGGTACGCCACGAACCGAAGCAAACTAAGTCGAGAGGAATGGTTGGTACGCTTCATATCAAACCGAACCAATTATGTATCGTCACATATATACTTTGGTAAGTACTCCATTGTCATAATATATTGTCAAAATTGTCTCAACCATGTCTCCTACGGTCTAGTCTTCGTTTCCAATTTCGCCTTGCCAGCTTAAGACGATGAAAAAAAATTACAGATTCTGATTGGTATAAGCAAATTACTCTCGAATCAGATGAGAAAGACGACTCTGAGGCAGATGAGGATGAATATCCGCCTTGTCTCAGCCGTAGTTCACCCTTCCCACGTCCACCTCTAAAGTCAAAAGGGCCGATCCGCCATGTGTCATCATTACCTATTGTATGGTCAGTCTGCCGACCGAGACGAGGAAGATGGCTCCGAATCGGATGAAACAATGATCTCCCAATCGAATGAAACATTTATCTCCAAATCGAATGGCGAGGATGAAGAACAAGATATTCGGGCATTGGATTTTAGATTTTTTAACACGATCGATACATTATACATTGTTATAGAAATCTACACATTGTTAAAATTATGAAGTAGACCACGCACATGATAGATAACTAAAAATGTTAATTACATTTTTACCTCTAGAAAGTAATATAAACACGTTTACTAAATTTTCATGCTTTATAATTTAGTTTACCTTTTCACTTTAGAATGTAAACTCCAGTATATTTGTAGTATATTAGTAATATAGAATCTTATTATCAGTCCACAATTTTGAAAGAAATAGTGGTGGAAAGACAATGCACCACTACCGTTGTATATGCGGCGAAGCGAATTCTTTTATATCTATCCTTATTGACAAGGGCCACGTTTTTCCTCACCCCACTATTTCTTGTCCAAAATTCCTTTTTCCTTTCTTATTTTCTTCTTTATTTCTAATTTATTTTGTACTATTATAGACCAAAAACGTAAAAAAGAATCTCTATATGTTTCTTATTGAGTATTCCTATTCCGAATCTAATACCGATCTAAATTCTAGCCTAGTTCTAGTATAAACGAACCTGATGAATCTAGGTATATGTCGACTCGAACAGATCATACGAGTCTATAGTGTATGGAGTATGGACACTACCTATTAGAAACATTATCCGACCTAAGATTTATACGTGTAATTGTGTATAAGGTACAAAATTTTATAAGTGAAGTCCCATTAATATTTTGTAACTGGGAACCAATGAACAAACCATATTTTTCAACATGCAACACAAATAGATACTAGTATGTCATAGGTGTATACCATAGTGTGATTATGTTCCATATGTAGTCCAGACAAACATGAATAATAGTAGTAGTTGATAATCGTACACTTTGAGGGACCATCCCTAGAATCTTCTGGTAAGGCTTTGTTATTTTCGTCTGAACGGAACAAAACTGAACTGAATTGAATGAAACTGAACTGAAATGAATTGAATTACAGTATAAATTATAACTAAGTAGAACTGAACTGAACTGAATGGATCAGAACTGAACTGAATAAGGTTTCAGACGAAAATAACATAGCTAAGTCTTCAATTGAAATTTGAAACCACACCAAACACAATGATTTATGAAATTGACAAGAATGCCCTTGACAAGACCACTAATGATTCATTGGGCCATTGGCCCTTCTCTGGATATGACTCTAATATGGATTATGATAACACGGTTTAATAGTCACTTCCCTAGTACTCCTAGTTAATAGTAAAAATTGGTAAATTTCTGTAAAAATTGTGGTACTTTAGTTACCGTTTGGGAATCGATTAAAATGTACAGAGTTTTAATTGGATTTTAATCGTAAATAGTAACTGAATTATAATTGGGTTTTGAAAAATTGTGTTTGGGATGAAATTAAAATTTTATAGGTTTTATAGAGTTGTTATATAGGGTGTGTAAGAGTGAAGTGATGTGTGTAAGAGTTTTTAAGATTATTTGATTGATTTTAATGTTATTTGATTGGTTCAAGGTTGTTATAATAAAGAAAAATGAATTGAGAGAAAAATAGTAGTTAAAAAGATAAAATTTAATTGAATTATGAATAGTTGGTGATTAAAAACGGATATTGTTCAACGCGATTAAAACCGCCTGACAAACAAGATGAAAATGATAACTCGATTAAAACCGAGTTTTAACTGATATACAAACAACCAATTAATATTTTGGAAATATCACATAATTTATACTATCATAAATCATGATGCTGATTTTTGTATTGATTAGAAAAATCAAGTTTTTCACCCTACATGCTCTTAACTACAAACATTATTCTATATAATTCTGAAAAAATTTAGAGGATTTTAGGTAAAAGTTTATAATTTTAGAACGATTGTTATTACATGGATCACCGGTACAAAGTGTAAAATTCTATCTAGGGAACTAGTAGTATAAATATATACTACCACGCATTCTATAACTGGCATCGGAATGAATTAAAATAAAGGACAGTGAACCCCTATCATAGAATTTCTAGCATTTCCACTTCGTCAAATTTAATACTACAAGACTATACTATACCCCTCCGGTATATTAGATGAAGACTATCTTTATATTTGTATTATATGAGATATAAGTTGAGCAAGTATTTTGAGAGATGGTCTCTAAATAATTTATTTAGAGATGGACCTATATTATCAAGAAAATTATCGATGTTATTAATCAAAACACATATGTTCTAAACATTAGTGTTTTTCTTTATATTACAATAAGACTTATTTCGTTAACAACATAGACGTTTGAATTAATAACATGGATGATTTTATTGATAACATAAGCCATCTCTATATAAGTTATCTAAAAACCGTCTTCCATGAGATTTTGTGTTATAAGTTTGGTTACTTTTTTGTTTCAAATTATAAGCTTGCATATATTTTGCATTTTCAATACAACACAAACTACCTTGATTTCTAAAATACTCTTATTTAATTGTCAAATTATAAAAAAAAATAATATTTTGCTAATATAAAGAAACTCATATGCCTCCCGGTTCAACTGTATGACATTCACATACCCTCATTTACACTAATGTGATGTGATTTTTTTATTATTTAGTAAAACTAGTCTTTTACAATACTTGAATACTTTTAAATTATTTTTGTATATTTATTTTAAAGGGTTTTAACTGTCAACATTTTTATAGCTATACATGTAAGACATCCTATTTCTACTTAGTATTTTCCTATTTTGTATTACTAGCTAGAAACAATTACTTTTAAGATAGATACTTGTAAATATTCCTTAGAATTATCTATAAATGAATAAATAAACAAATGAATAAGAGAACGAGAATAAACTAAGAAATTAGAAAAGATTCCCTTTGACAAGGTGGGTATAGTAGAACAAGAGATACCATTTGGTCACACAAAGTTTTTAAGATGATGAGTTAGTATTTTGTTTTTCATGCCATTCCTACTAATTTTAATTGTGTCGTGTCATATTCTAAAGCCTAAACCACCCATTGGGCATCTCACTATTCAAAAAAGGTAAAGAATAAAAGAAAACAAATAAAATGCCTTAGATATTTTATTATTTAACTAAGGGTGATAAAGTTTGAAACTAGGAGAGTGATGGGTGTGCATATGAAAAATAAAATGGTGGTACTAAGTACTAACCCATAAGATTTAAGTTATGTAAGAATCATGAATGAGTTTGTTTTGGAGTCTAGTGACTAAAGAAAGCATCGTTTTCTATAATTAAGGAATTTGGAAAGAAAAAAATAGCATTTCTTTTTCCTCACCCCCTTCATTTTCTAGCTGAGAGAAGCAAAATCTAGGCCATATCTTGCAATGGTCCACCATATTCCTTATCTATTTAAACCTATGATTGATTATTCTATACGCAATGACATTGCAATTAAACTCTAACACCTACACCAAACTAGTATAATGGTTTATAAAAATTACAAATGTAATTGTATTAGAGACTATAATATATTATAGTTGTGCCATAAAACTGTTGGAGAATTGGTACAAAACCATGTTGAGCAAAATTAAATATAGTATAGTTCAAGAAAAATGATAGTTTATGTAACGTCCCAAAGTTTCAAGTAAATTCCAAACAGATTAAAGGAATCGAGAACGCTACTCATACTAACAAGGTGCATTTTTCTTTTCGGAAATCTATCTATAACAACTGCAGAGTTAAACGTGTTTGCTCTGGAGCAATTTTAGGATTTTTATTTTCTTAGGTTAGCATGTTAAATTGTGTGATCAAGAAGATATTACACCTTCCTACAAATGAATTGCTAAAATACTTTAGATATATATAAATAAAAAAAGGTCCAAAGAGATTCCCAAACAATGTGACCTTAGACTTGGTTAACATTTAAATGAAATTACATGTGAATTGTTGTCTTCACCAAAGGCCACTTTTAGAAATATTATGATAATTAATCTCACCATATGAGCTGTCAACCAATTTACTTCTCAATCTTGACTTTTGGTGTATTTACATTGAATCCTTAACCTAAAGGCCTTACCTTTTCTGTTGTGGAAATGTATACCTAAAGCAATCGATCAAGATTCTAATGATTTAAATGGAGTAAATTATTCTAATCAATTGGGTGTGAAAGAGTTGTATAAATTGACCACATTTGGATAACCATCAGTTGTGTAGTTGTGTAGTTGTGTATAGGTGAGGTGTATGTGACAACTACTTTATGTATAGAATTATAATGTTTTTATTAAAAGTAAATATTTTTTTAATAATATAACCAAACTTAAGGCGCGTGAAGATTCCCGATTGTTTCTCCAATTTGAAACTTTTAGTGCAGTTCAGGATGAAAATCCGAAAACATCCACTCTCAGCATCTAGGCACGTGTAATTCACCTACACCATCTAACACGTCCATTTTAATAGATCATCAAACCTCCCACTAGATCTAGACCACCCATTTTGTGTTTTGTCTTTTACCAAAATAAACCACCCATCTCCTTTCATTTTAATCTGCACAGAGGGAGGGAGTATAGAGTGTGTCTGAAGAAGTTGAAATATCCTGTAAAATGTCATTTTACAGTCTTCCAGCTGATGTAGTTTGGTTGGATACCCAATCTACAAAGATATACTACAAATTAAATTTTGATTAATACTGACAGGAGCAGTTCTCTAAGTTATATTAGAACAAATTATGGAATATTAACATAGCTTATCCCTCTTAATATGGTGTTTAGTAAAGGTTATTTATTACAGGGTCAAGTGCATGCAGAAAGGATTAAACATATCACCAAATATAATTGGTGAAAAGTTAGTAATTAGTGATAAATTTACCAATTATGGGTGCAAATTTGTCACAATGTTTCTAAAATAAATAGTTTTTGCATAAGATTTATAAGTGTATCAAATGTCATAATAGTTAGGCTGCTTATATTCAAAACTCATTCGATTCGATTCGATTCGATTCCATTCGATTCGATTCGATTCGATTCTGAGTTATATTTTATCTTCCATTTCGGAAAAAGTGTTACATTTTATTATTTTGCGTTGATCGTTTGACTAATTTACTCTTAAACGATATTAATAAATAAATTATTAAAATTATATAATGAAAATTTAGTAATTAAATTTTTATTATACGATTTTATTAAATTATTTACTATTATCGTTTATGAGTAATCTGTGGTCAAACTCGAAGACAGTTGACCGGTCAAAGTCAAAATGTAACACTTTATCTGAAATGGAGGGAGTACTACAATTCAGTTCAGTAAATTTCAGTTGAAAATAACATAGCCTTATTTTAATATCCTCAAATCCTTCATGTAATCTAATCCAACACTAATCCCATCTTCGATACAGAAGAACTCCCTAAGGGACTAAAGCTTCATTGCCAGAACTTTGAGATGTCATAAATGCTAAATATATATAAACAATAAACGTGGATATGATATTCCTAAAGACAAGCAAGATATAGAAAACTAGAAAACGCTTCACCTGCGTAGCGTGTGTCGCATGTGCTAGTATTTAATAAGAAGCATTGAGAATTTGTAGTTGATATTCTATCAGTTATCGTGGGAGTGTTTCACGGGCTCATATTGAAATATGCAAATATCCAAGTCAAGTACTCCCTCCGGTCCAATAATAACTTCCTAGGGGTTTAATTTCTCTTCAATTAAGGAAAAATAATAATATATTGATTTGTGTGGGGTATTATGTTGATATAGTAGTAATTGATTGATAAAGTATGAGAGATAGACTATGTTTAGCAAAACTAGCTGATAAGGTAACTGGTAGCTGATTGAGTAGCTTGTAGGTGATAAGCTAGTTGATTTTTGTAAAAGTGTTTAGTAAATCAATTAGCTGATTTGTTAAATATGGTATGTAAAAACAAATCAGCTAGCTTATTTTTCTAATAAGCTTCCTGGACAGCTAGCTTATCAGCTAGACATTCACGTAACAGACTTATTACAAAAATAAGCTCATCGAGCTGATAAGCTAATTGATAAGCCTGTGCTAAACAGAGTCATAATGAAGAAAGTAATGATAAAGTAGAAAGAGAAATAATAAAGAATTAATGAGTGGGATAAAAAGTTTTCTAATTTGATTTAGAAAATTTATAGTCGTACTTTAAATAAGAAATGTTATGAAGCTTTTATTGCATCAGATGGAGTAAATCGTAAGAAGTACGACATACTAACACTCAATAAGTTAATCACATTTTAATTTCAAGATTCAAACATATGGCCAAAATTATACTCTTACTCAATTTTAATTCTTAACCAGGTGGACCATTATGTGGGTTCAGAGTATTGGTAGTAGTGGAGTTGGTAACTTGTTATTAATACGAGTATATTGGTGATTAATTGGAAATGATACCGGTGCAATTTGTATGAGAAACCTATTAAATTTAAAGATATCATGCATAATCTATACTTATATTTAAATAATGATATTTGGTTGAGCCCCAAATTAAAGTTACCCTTTACTACCTTGTAAATTTTTTAAATTATATTTTAGTCTAACGGGTTGAACACCAATCATTCGAGGCACGAATATTTGTACGGTGCAGTTACTTGTAGTTCGCTCTTACGACGTCTTTTCTCAGATATCAACACATATATTGAAATAACGTAAGGACCTGAACTTGTACTAAACTGTAACTACACAACAATATATACCAATGTTAATATAACTATTGATGTAACAGTGACTCAGATATAAAAACAAAACACAACGGAAATAAACTAAAGAACACAGAGTTGTTTTTCTTAGCTGGTATAATATACCAGCCGAGCCAAAGGCAAATATTTACTATATTGATAAGTGAATCTATCAAAACAATATTCAAGTTTCCACAGATTGAATCCTTTAATGGCAAAGCTAAACTAGGTAGAATAGTGCTACCTATTCTGTAGCTGTAGATTTAGTCTAACCTAGATGACTGAGAAACACTCTCTATCAAACTACAACTGCACAGCTTAGCAAACTCAAAGTAACTTTGACGCTTGTTGAATAAAGTATAAATGATCACTCTAGTCTCGTTATTTTGAATCCGTCCTTGATCTTGTATATATAGCAAATGTCTTCGATCAAGAGCAGATCTTCCAGATTTTCTTTCCAAGCTTATCAAAATCTTCAAGGGTCCAGTTTGAGATATTGTCTCTGATGAATCCAATTTTTGATCTTTTTCCTTAAATACTCCTAGCTAAGTAGGACTCCTTTGTATCTTCAAAATCTTCCAAATCTACGACATGTTGACACAGGAAACTACAACTGTCGAACTAGGTTAAAGATTAGTGAATAAGGCAATATTACAATAATGCCATGCACAGTAAAAACTAGACTGTTAAGTTCATTGTTGATGTAACACAGTACAACACAGTGCACTTTCATATATCTTCGCTTATTTTGTCCTCGTATAACACACTTAACTTTATAGTAGGTGAATTTTCAAAAAGAAAAGTGCACCTTGATAATCATTTTTAACTCCCTAATCTCTCTCAGTTCTTGAGGCGTTACAATAATAATAGATGTTATATTTACGAGATAATTGATCTAACCCAGGAAATACTTCTCAAGAATGTCAAACACTCAACTAAACCAGTGTATGACAAGTATATAGTTTGTTATTGAGTAAGTCTCCCGATATGCCATTTTAAAAAAATAGGGTCGAAAAATATTATAATTATAAAAATGTGATTTTGTTAATTAAACTAGTTTATGTTTTTTAATTTAAAACATCACTACTGATAATTCCAATGCTTAGTATATGTTGTTGACACAACTCCGATCTTAATTTCAAACGAAGTCTCAAACCATGCACTTTTTTCCCCACCAAATATATAATTTTAAACAATGAAAGACTAGTGGTAATAAATGGGCTTGACTAAAACTTCCTGGACAAGAAAAATATTCTATGGACAATTCCATCCCAATCTTAAAGACTATCTCCAGGCATTTTTCTACAATTGATAAAAAATTACTCCATCCTCCTTCCCTCAAACAAACATGGGCTTTCCATCGTCAGTCGAGGTGTTGCCATGACTAACTTCAGTCACATATTTTGATCAATTAGATTAAAAATTTAACGGTGGAGATCGATAATCTGCTACCTTTCGCCCTGACTAACTTCAGTCTCATAAGAGTGTTTAGAAGTTGAAATTAATCAAATTGCATTCTTAAAACTCGTTTTATAATTTATTGAGGTGGAATCAGGCGGTTACAACAACAACAGCAGCAACAGCAACAACAACAACAGCATTAAACCGGCATGAAAGGAAAACACACAACATCAAACACAAGTAAAATGAAAACACACAACAACATACGAATTCATATATTGAAATCATACGGATACAACACACAACATTACAGTCCTAATACATGATTGTAAATGAAAACACACAACAACATACAATATTGAAATCCTACTTGAAATGAAATGAAAGCACACAACAACAAACATAGAAGGAATCACATTTCTAACTCGGACTTCAGCTTCTGTAGGATAGCATGCTCCATTGGTGACAAGTTATCGAATTTGCGTTGTAGCTCGATGATCATTGTGTACTTGCCCAACATAGCAGCTTGATGTTGACTCTGAGCAAGCATCCTCGTATCCTCAGACTTCTTCTCCACCTTGAATCGCATCATTTCAAGCTTCCTCTCCTCAAACTCAAGCCTCCTCACCTCAGCTTGCTTCCTTTCTTCTATCTTCTTCATTTTCAGCTCAAGCCTCCTCTCCTCAATTGTATTCATTCATTGGAAGGATTCATTCATACCGTCCATGATCGAGCTTCCACTCGAAACCCCCTGCTTTTGAAGGGACTTTGCCTTATCACGACCCATAGGTCGCTTCGATGCAGCTTCACTTCCATCATCACTGTATTCGAAACCCCGCTTGGTACCGCTCCCACCACTAACTTCAACATTGATAGCATCATCAGCTGATTCACAATATGCCCGAGGTTGCGTCCTGTAAGATTTCGCCCCGGTTGCATTGGTGAAATTCATGTGAGATTGCCACTGCGGATAGTGCCTCATTGCTTCCCAACAATGAAAATTTTGAAACTTACTGCCCCCTGCCCCTGTTTGTGTAGCTTTTTTGCCAAAGTGACAACATCATCCTCATTGTAACCACTTTTATCTCCAATACTTCTTTCCGCATCATCATAAGCGGAGACAAAGTGGTTAACATCTTCCTTCATCCGAGTCCATCTACCACGTAGTGATGTTGCAGATCGAGGTGTGAGACCGGTAAGATGATGGCCTTCTCGAAGGTTTTGATCCCAGATTTGCTTCAGTTCCACAAACATCGAAGTGTACGTGCGGTTGGTGGCTTTCGATGCATCCTCGCGCAACGACATGAAGATCTTGATGAGAGCACGATCCTCATCGTCAGTGTACGCAAGCCTTGAGCCACTTTCTTTTTCTTCCTTTGTCGCATCGGTTGAGGTTGCATTCTTTGCACTAGCCTTGCGAGGTTTCTTTCCCTTTCCTTTCGTTGCCGGTGGTGAAGGTTGAGTCTCCGGAACAGACTCCGGGAGTGGCTGTGAGAAACCAGGTGGATAACATGAAGAGTCTGGGCATATGGATTGTAGCATCCGGTCGTATCGTAGAATGATCCGGAAAAGTTGGGGGGTTGGGAGTGACATTGTAGAATTCATTCAAAAATACCGGTATTTTATCCGACATTCCATTATTTAACAAGAATATGTATGTCGGATGCTCACATGGACTTGGTGGAGTGGAGCTTGGAGTGGAGTTTGATTGGGAGTAGACATTTTAGCGTTTTGAGTTTAAGAAGTGGAAGATGAGAGAAAATTGAGGTGTGGTGAAATGGGATGAGAATGGGTTGTATTTATAGATCTCGAAAAAATATGACCGTTGGTGTAATTTTTATTTAATATTAGTTTATAAATTAATTTTAAAAAAAAGAAGGGGCGATTTCAATTTGTTGGGCTGGCCCCAACCAACGACGGACTGATCCCAAGATCGATCGTGGGTTTGGCTCGATCGTGGGGCTCCCGTTAGAGGCCCCACGGCCGGCCGTTACCCACGGCTGGCCCCAAGACCACTCCTAATAGCCCATTTATCTATGAAATCCAATATTGTTGTATTAATTGGATTTCATAATTGGAAGGTGGAATGATGCAGGAACAAAGAAAAAGCAGGCTCGGGTTCTTTGTTGTAGATTCGTATGAATTGGATTTGATGAAATTTAAATTAGGGTTCATCAATTTTTGAATGTTTTTACAAATTAGGGATATGTGTTATGATATTTATTTGTAATTATAATTTGAATGTATATAATTATAAATTATAATTGTATGTAAAAATGAAAGTTTGGTGGAGAAGTTGAAATTTTTAAATATAGAAATAAGTAGCGGTTGAGAGCGATGGAGAGCAATGGTCGAGGACGGTGGAGAGCACTGGTTGAGGGCGATGGAGAGCAATGGACACGTGTCATGTGTCAACAACTCGACTGACAATAGTCAGTGCAACAACTTGACTGACAGTAGAAAACCTGAACAAACGTTCAGTTTTAACTTTTTACGGACAACAAACTTTATCTTTAACTACGAATTAATATTAAACTATTATATATAAAATGTCCAATTCAATTATATAATACTCCCTCCGTCCCGATTTCAATTACCTGCGCGGCCGGACACAAGTTTTAAGAAAAAAATGAATAAAGTAAGAGAGATGATAATAAAGTAGGAAACAGATTGAATAAAGTAGTAGAAATAGTGAATAAAGTATGAGAGATAGTGAATAAAGTAGAAGAGAGATTTTTCATTAAAGAAATGGGTAATTGAATTTGGGACGGACTAAAACGGAATACGAGTAAATGAAACTGGGACGGAGGGAGTAAAAGTTTACTTCCAAAATTTTCATGATATAATTCTACTGAACAATTACTAATACAGTCTAATATTAATTTGTAGTCAAAATTAAAGTTTGTAAATCTAAAAAAGTCAAAACAGTGCATTTGTTCTGGAGTAAGGCTTTGTTCTCTTCAACTGAAATTTTCTGAACTGAACTGAACTGTAGTATAAAATATAACTAAGCAGAACTGAACTGAATGAGTTTTCAGTTGAAGATAAGATAGCGTAAAATGTTTTCGGATTTGTACAAAGTAAAACTTTGAAGATAAACATTAAAGGGGTGGTATTTTTGGATAAAAAGAAGTAAATGGAAAAGCTAAATATATGCGACTACTAGAAATTGTATGATTCCCGAAATTTCTATAAATACACTCCATCTCCTTGTACACGGCCCTAAAAATCGGCCTCACATTCTGTCAAGACTCGGCGTCGTGTAAACAGAATCTTCTCCCATCTTCTTCCCCTTCTTTTACATAACATAATATATATATATATTCCAGCTCCTCCTATATCCGATAAGAACCAGATTTCCACCTATAAATTTACCAGTAATCTTCCTTCAATCGACGATCTGGCTTGAAAATGGGATCGCTTGGGTCTGAACTCACCTTGTCCTCCGGATTCTCATCTGAAATCGGCGACCGATTCTTCTCCAGGATCGACCCGGACCAGAGGAAAACTTATGTTCAAGGTTTGGAGGAGGAGATGAAGAAGATCGTCGCCTTTAGACGCGATCTGCCTATTACCAATGAGATTATGGAACAAGGTTTGTTCCTTGTTTTTGCTTTTTATTGTATCGACTAATACAGTCGGTACTTTTTTTGTGAGGGTTGGGTTCGGTGTTTTTTACTACGAGATGAAATGTGTCGAAATTGGATTTTGTTTGATTTTTGGTTTTTGGTGTTGCAGTTGTGATGATGTTTAAGACGAAGGTAGGTTTGTGTGAGAGATCGGCTGCTCCGGTTTTGGAGGAGTTTATTCCGATGAAGAGTAGCAGCTGTAGAGATGATGAAATGGTGGAAATGAATGAAGAAGATAAAGTTGTGACCAATACGGATAAGAGAGATTGGATGAGTTCTGTGCAGCTATGGAACTCTGATAACAATCAAAATCAATGCCCAAACACTCCTATCAGGAGCAATAGCAATGGCAATTGCAATAGAGTTGGGTTGAAATTAGAAACTATCGATAAAAAGGTAATTTATCAATGATTCAATTCCCAAATGTTGTTGTTGTTTCTTACTTAATGTCTGTGTGTGTGTGTGTGTGTTTGTTTGGTAAATGAGTCCTTATGAAATTCTTGCTGTTTTGCTTTTGTGTTATGAGTAGAAGCTTGAAGAGGATATTAAATGGGCAATGTTGGGCAGTATGAGTCCACGTCGTGGTGAAAAGGCAGCTGGAAGAACTGCATTTATGCCTTTTAAAGGACTTTCTGGTATGGTGGCTAAGGAAGAGATTGAATTGCCTAAAGTGCCAGGGCTTACCCTTGTAACACCTGAGATCAAGAAGATTTTGAGGGAGGAGGTTCTTAACAATGGTTCTAACTCGAAATCATCGTGTAGTACGGGTTCCGGTTCCTCTTCTGGGAATAATGTTCAGTCACATTCTGGAAGGAAGCAAAGACGGTGCTGGTCGCCTGAGCTGCATCGCCGATTTGTCAATGCTTTGCAGCAGCTTGGAGGTGCTCAAGGTATAAGATTGTATTAACTTGGTTGTGTTATTTTATTATCTATGAGCCTGGTGAAACTTTTTGTTGCGGATGTTGTAGCATACATATGATCACAGTAGTTAGACCGTGATAACCCGGTGAAACACCGGTTGAGATGGTGTCGTCTTGTGTAGCTTACTGTACTTGTTTGCCACATTTCTCAATTCTTCTGAGGCTAAGCATTGCATTACTGAGCTGTTTGAGCTGTTTGATGAGGGTTTAAGAGTCTCACATAGGGAACTTGGTGAAAATTTGTATAGTTTAAACTTAAAAGGAGTAGGATTAGACTGATTCATAAATCAAGGTTCTTGATTCTACTAATATTTATATTGTTCTTGCTCTGCAGTTGCTACTCCAAAACAAATCAGAGAGCTAATGCAAGTTGACGGTCTCACGAACGATGAAGTAAAGAGTCATTTGCAAGTGAGTTTCATCTCTTGATACTTGGTTCATTCATCTAAGTCAAAAACTTGGTGCTTATTATGCTGTTGTATTTCAGAAATATCGCCTTCATTCTCGAAAATCTGGTGGGAAAAGGACTTATTCCGGACCTCTTGATCTGTGGCCATCGACGGAGCCATCTGGTGAAACGTCAAAGCCAAGCACATCACAGTCTGGTTCCCCTACAGGACCTCTAGACTCTCGCGATACTTCCATGGTGACTCTAGGCATGGCTGATGAATATGATGAGAAAAGTGAGAGCTGCTGGAAGAATCATATTCACTTATGTGGCTGAGAGATGATCCGTGGATAAATCATCCACGAAGAGTTTTGCAGATACAAAAAATATATATGACAATAAAGCTATACATTACCTATTACCTATAAACGATTTTGAGGAAGAGTTATGTGAATTATGCGGCATTAGTGACTTTAAATCTGAGTTTTTCAATTTTTTTATATCTTCGGCATAAGGAACTTCAAGCCAAGTCCTTTCTCTGTGATGATGATGAGCTTCCGTGCTTCATTTTTTGTCGAAAATTTGGTCATTCTATGATGAAGATGAGCTTTGGTGCTTCATAAATTTGGTCATTCTATTAAAAACTCAGATGAAGTTTGAAGACTCAGAATGAGATACCTGATAAGTATTCATTTATTCGAATTTATTTTATTTATTTAGAATTAATTAATTAATATATTGTGTTGCTTTCATCTCAAGAATCTGGAGTATGACCTTTGGTCAGAAATTCTGTAATAAACAGAATGAAAGATTCCATTTTGATTGGAGTGAAACAAACAAACTTCAAATTGAATAGTTATAAATAGGAATCATCATTATTCAAAGGTATCGAAACTTAGGGAACAATTTTCAATGGACAGGTAATAGATTCTGGACAAGATTTGTTCTAATCTCTTGTAAGATATTGTTAAGATTGTTGTCTTCGAATATTACTATTTTCTAATCGCCGCCTAATTAAAACTATTCCAATTGACTTAGATTTCACTTCTGAAATAAAAAGATTACTAGTAGTAGTTTTCAGACTAAGCTAACTTGCCAATTAGATTTAGATTAATTGGTTAGATACATGTATCATCCACGGTAACATTGTTGAATGAGAATTTGATGATTGACATAGTTTATGGGCTCTATTCCCGTTCCATTAAGTGCCGGTTTGATAGAAATTATGTAATTGTCTGATCGATACCTGTTAAAGTGTGAATTTGTTTTCTATAGTTTTGTAATAATTGAGTATATTTTTTCAATGTAATGTAACTGTAACATCATTTGGAAAAATAAAAAATCTAAGTTAACTTTTGGTTGTTAAATTTTTAAATAAAAGGAATGGTACTGTGTTTATAAAGTCTAAGCTAATCTTGGTGACTATTAGTGTCTTTTATCTTGCACTAAAAGTCAAGTTTTGGGAATCATAAGAATAAATAATTTATGTCACCAATTTGTTGTGATTAATATAATAGTACAACATATGTTTCCACGACAAGTGGAGAATCTTCATTTCTCTTCCATCGTTCAAATTGAAATTTACTATTGAGAGTTGGCACATTATACATTATTCGTACTAAAGAAGTTGCCTGTCCAATGCCACGGAAGAAGATAAATAATGTTATGGATACCATTACACTCGGCAATTTTAAAGAGTATGAATAGCTTGTCATTGTTATAATAAAAAAAGACTCCGTATGGTCGTCCAATAGATTTGTATTTATAGACCATAACTTAAACTTAAATAGGTGAAGAACTATTCAACGTTGATCTTTATACCTAACTTCATTATCCTACCTATTAAAAAAAAACTACAAGTATATGTATCATCATGAAACTTATCCAAAGTGTGTTTGACAAAGTGTCTCTTTCACAAACAAAATAATGGAGAAAGAATCTTAAGACAAGGTGAAATGAGTGAGCCCACTTGATAACTCCATGGGTCCATCAAGATGTCAAAAACATTGTTAGGTGAGCCTTCATGGATGTAAAAGGTGGAACCACCTAATTAGCTTCTTATCCTGCTTAAGGGTTGTTAACAATTTGATTATCAAATACAGTCATGTTATTATGGAGTATTATTGAAAAAAAGGAATCATATAGTGTGTGAAGTATGGCCTTTTAGCAACTAAGATTTGTTTAGTTGGTAAAGATCTATTCTATTGGTCATTGGTTCAATTAGTTATTGATTCATATTTATCATCATTCATTGCTTCTAATTATTCTCCTACTATTGGTGGAGGAATCATCATGCTTTAGGCAAGACATCACATGACCTAGATTCTAGAGACAACTTGTGATTCCTAAGTGCCCGTTTGGTTTGAGTGTTTTTTTTTGGGTTTTTGTCCGAATACCCTCAATAATTCAGTTTGATTGTTTTTTTGTCGGCCCGAAAAAATGAATTATTTGGAATAATCCAATTTCTCCAGCCCGCCTCAAGTCCTCAAATTTGTACATGAATAATCTAATTTCAAATACCTTCTATGAGGAGGTATTTACTTTTGGATTATCTTCTTTCTCGTGAAATGTTTAATTTTATACAAACTTCACATCAATTACTAAATATGCCATCCCAATTCAAGAATACCAATCGATTCACATCAATGCACTTTTTTTTTTCCTTCCTAATTTCCACCTTCCATTTCTTCTTTTATATTTTCCTAGTTTTGCACTTTCTTTTCCATTTTTTCCGTTTCCTGGTTTCCACCTTCCTTTTTTTTTCCCAATGGTTTCCTAGTTTTGCACCATTTCTTTTCATTTTGTACCCCTGTAATATTTATTTCTCTTTTCTACTCATTTACTCATTAGACCTTTTATACTTTTGTTTTTTAGCGTATCTTATGTATTTACATCAAAATTAATTTTGTTTGTTTAATAGTATAACCAACTTTTTTATAAGAATTATTAAACAAAACAATACTAATAATTAAAAAAATTGGTTAGCGTTGCTTACGAGAATAACGATGATAATTTAGAGTTGTCGGTTCAAGAACGTTTTTTCTTCATCATTTTTTGAAAAAATATTCTAGCATATTAAATATGTGCAAATTTTGACAGAATAAAGGCGGAGTATATATGTGTTTTGAATACAAAATATGCATCGCTAATTACATATATGTAAAAAAAAAATTTACTTTATATATTATAAAAACAACATTTATATAATTAAAAGTTTGAGTTCTTATTTGTGCCCTACCTGACTTAAAATCCTGATTCCGTCACTGACTTTGGCGTTTTACATGCTTTACACTTTTATGTTTAAAATGTATGAAAATTTATGTTTAGATGGGATGATTTAACATATGCGATGTCGATTTCAATCGCCAAAAATAATTATTCTACGCATGAGATGAAAAATATGGAATTATAAATTTCACTCATATGAAATATCGATCTTATAAGGAAACATGTATTTCGTTAAGATAATTATTATACAGATTATAAACAATATCTATAAACTAAATTTTAATGGTCAAGTCATATAAACTCAAAATCGATGCCAAAGTTATCAACAGTGGCAATGTAACTATGGATGCAATAATTTCAAAGATTTTCGGATAATTTTGTATATGAAATTCATATGATCAAAATTCTAGAATTTCCCGATTAAACACGAGAAGGTGGTAAAAATTTGCTCCCCTAAAATTATGTTCACATGTAATTTTCACTAAATCAAATTGAAAATCAAACTCGATTTTATACAATAAGTGGGAAAGCATAGAGGTATATCAGTAATTCCACTTTGCTTTATCCTACTGAATAATCCAAAATCAATTCAGAACCAAACTGGATTTTATTGAAAATAGTTCAATTCGTAGAGTCCAACCAAACAAGATTTTAAGGCGAAAACCCCCAAAAATAATCCAATTTCTTAAATGGGCCGAATAATCCAGTTTTGCAAAATGAAATACCCCTTTTCAAACCAAACGGGCACTAAAAGATTTTTAAAACACTAAATATGATATAATAGTAAATTATTCAGTTGAATCTATGTCAATATATTTCATCGATGGTTAGAAAAAGTCAAGAGTATAATGCCCCAATATTACAATAAATCATATAAGCTTTGCATATATGTTATATACAATCGGGAAGCATGTAGATAAGTAACTTGAATTAGTTGGTATAATACGAGATTATATGTTGAGAGCTTCGTTTTACTTATATAAAACATGGTGAGAATTAATGTGTAGAAGATATGCACTTTAGATTATGGAAGGCTTCTCCTACTACTCTACTGCCAATGGAGAAGAAAGAAGATATGTAAAACAATCTACACCAATTTGAATTTTTTAGATTATTCCTTTTGGATCAGATTAGAAAGTCTAATGTACACTGTTGGTTATGTAGTAACAAACATGAAAATGTGGCCGGTTCTACCTGACCTTCTTGGTTGGGGGCCTTAACCTTCCTCACTGAGGTCAAGCGTTAGATACAGGCATAATCCGTGGGAGAAATTACATTTCAACATAAGCTTGGTGAGTTGGTGGCTTCTGATTGGCTGGCACTATGTGGCATGACGTCACAAGGCGGGATTGAGGAGTATAAAGGCTTATGCGACTTTATTTTCATTTTACGTTTTTCTCATAATTAACCGCCATCATCTTCTTCCTATAAACTTCATCTTCTTTGTTTCTTTTCTCCGCAAGTTATACGATTGAAGCTTGTTGTAAACATTCTTGTTGATCGATAAACATTCTCTGATTGCTCCCGTGGATGTAGGCATTTGCCGAACCACGTAATACTTGTGTTCTTTACAGTTTCATTCGCAATTATAGCTTGATCGGAGTATTGTGTTTGTTAATCGGAATTGGAGGTTGATTGCTGTAGATTGTGATTATTCGCAACAATATCAAAAATCAAACCACTCTATCAATTCATCTCATGCAAAATACTGACAGTTTGGAACATTTCTCTTGCCCACAGATTATTGAAAACTTTTACGAGGTCAGTGCCTTATAAATTTTATACATCAAGGGGAGTATGAGATTCAAGGGGACTATCAATGTATGATTGAGATTTGAGACCACCGTGAATGAATAATGAGGGGCCATACAATAATACAATTGAAGAATTATGAGATATATACTAAATATAGTATCAGGATTATGATAAGCAAACTGGCCCATTAGCTCAGTTGGTTAGAGCGTCGTGCTAATAACGCGAAGGTCACAGGTTCGAGACCTGTATGGGCCAAATCTTTTTTTGCGCCTCTTGCGAAGGCCACAGGTTCGAGACCTGTGATTAGCGAAAGCCACATGTTCAAGACCGGTATGGGACAATTTTTACGACAATCTTACAAATATCTGTAAAACACGGACTCAAACTCAACTTTTAAATTAGTCTATCGAGCTAGTCAACCGGCTCAACGACTTCTAGTTTTTTTTTTTATTAGCGAAAGCCATAGGTTCAAGACCGGTATAGGACAATTTTTACGGCAATCTTACAAATATATGTAAAACGCGGACTCAAACTCAACTCTTAAATTAATCCATCGAGCTAGTCATCCGGTTCCGGTTCAACTTACTTCTAGCATTTTTGCGATTTGCAAAGGCCAACGCAATCTCAAAAATATTTGTAAAACGCCAGCTCAAACTCAAATTTTAAATTAGTCTAAGGAGCAGCTAGCTCAACTCGACTTCTATTATCTGTCGATTTGGGAGTAATCAGGAAAATTTCATCATCGGAAAAAGTTTTCTCCGGCTGATTCCGATGAGTGTTTACGGCGGAGACAGCTGGGCTCGTGAGGCGCAGCACCGGAAGAGAAGAGTAGACGATTTGCTCATCGAAGGTGTAGACTCTTCCGTTTACAAGAAGCTCTCCAGTGGCAAATTCGCTTGCCTCATTTGCCCTAACAATCCTGTTCTCGATACTCCTACAGTTCTCTCCGTAAGTATTCTTCATAATTTCAATCTCGACCATTTTGTTTGAATGTTAGGGATTCAGGTTTGATTGATTAATTGCCTTCGATTTTGATTAGTAGCTCAAAACAGTCAGTGTAGTATTCAAGGATTGCATTTACTGATTTGAGAGTGACTGTGAGATGTGAATTCGCTTATGAAATTATTATTGTCTTGGGTTATAGTATGTTCTGATTTTTGGTTGTAGGTAGTGATAATGGCTGCTTCTGGATTTTTTGGTTGTAGATAGATGATAATGGCTTGTTCTGGATTTTTAGTTGTAGATGGGTCATAATGGCTTGTTCTGTATTTTGGTTGTAGACACATATTAATGGCTTGTTCTGGCGCGTGTCATACGAATAATTTCAATGAAACAATTTGTAGAGCATAGACTAGCAAACCATATTGCTCGTTATTACGAAGATTTTGAACTAGTTTAACCCGTGTGAAAGAAGTCCATGGCTTGTAGATAGATGATAATGGCTTGTTCTGGATTTTTGTTGTAGACACATGTTAATGGCTCACGACATCGTGTAGCTGAGTCGAGGCGTAGAGATAGGGAATTGGCGATACAAGATGAAGTTCGGAAGAGAATGGCGTTGTCAGGTGGTGTTGACACAGATATTGCGAGCTCTGCTTCGAGTAAACAAAAGAAAATGGAGAAGAAACCGTTGATTGAGCGAGCTCGGAAGGCTGCTTTTGAGGCTCTTTCTGGTGAGTTTATACGTAAGGAGGTGAAATCTGAAACAAATATTTCAGTGCCGCCACATGGCAAGGACTTTGTTCGTGAAGTCGATGCTTTTAAAACATGTGAGAGAGTAGTGGGAGGTGTGGTTTCTGTGGACTATAGAGAGCGCCTAGAGATGGAACTCAAGTTCACAGCTGCTGGCTGGAAACGAGATGGCTATGGAAGATGGTTCAGGGATGAAAATGTGAGTTATGGTTGTTTTTCTTTAATTTTCCTGAATTGTAGTTCGTGTCTTGTTAAGAACCTTTATTCTTGGTCTGTTTGTATCTAGATGTGGTTGGTGAATACTGAGTTTTGGCTGAGGATTCAGCGAAGTATACCTCCATATAAGCATTCTTTTATCATTGATGTAATTTAACTGTTTCGTGTCTTCTTTACAGGCTGAGTTTGATTCTGATGAAGAAGATCCTAACGTTGTGTTAAACCGAACTACCTGACTTGAGAAGTATCCTATTGGAGAATTTCTCTAGTGTATATTTGGGCCGTGGTCTTCAAATTGAGGACTTGGCGTTATAATGATTCTGCCTGGCGATATTCATCATGTCAAAGCTGTCCAGCATGGAGCTCCATTGCTGGTTCGCTGTAAGGTTTTCGTATCTCAATGCTTGAGTTGCAGGCAGTATTTATCAATAACTTCCCATGGTTCCTTGTCCTTGTCAAGATGCCATATGGTCCGGGAAACTGCAGATTCTGTCAGGAGGAAGTACCTAAGGTATGATACTTACCTTTAAATATATTGTACTATAGAATAGCTGGCTATTGATGATGAAAGAATCTTCTCCCGAGAGCCTATTCATTTATGCTCGTGTAATTTTGAACAGGTTTTGCTTGCACTTTGTTCTTTAATGTTGGTTAAAAGTCTTATCCCTTGCATGAAAATAACAAGGTTGCTATGTCCAGTTAAATGAATATAGAGTATGGGAGAGTTTGTATTAGTAATTAAAGATGGTAGGTCTTTCACAAAACGAATGGGAATGTTTATAAGTAAACAACATCAATGTGAATGTTTTTAAAACACCGGAGCGACTATAGTACATAAACCATCTAACTAAGCTTTATTATCCAAGTTCAAATCGAAAAAGATTACTACTACTACTAGATAAAATCACAATTCACAGTGTCAGGAGCCGAAGACCGATTTTACCCATGAATCACATAAATACGAAGTATACGACAAACACAGTCACATACAAAAATTCACTGTATATCTACATTGAATAAATACATTCACGGTATACCTACATTGAAGAAATACAGGTAGCAGCTGTATGAATATGGAGCAAATAAATACTAGGTGTAATTCTGTGGCATAAAATTCTCCAACTAGATACCAGACTGTAATCATGATGAAAATGACCCAAACTCTTGGAGCCCATTGACACTATCCAGTCCAGCCCAAGTTCTTTTGTTCCTACACTACCCAGCCCAACCGAAATCTCGTCTGAACTCTGAACAAGCAGCTGAACCTTCGTTCTCATGCCACACCTCTGAAATTTGAATCCCCAAAATGCGATTCCACAGGCCATTCCACCGTTCTCTCACCACCTTAACCTCCCAATCAAAACCACAAACCTCTCCACCTCCATTCATCAACCAAGCCATAAGACTACTACTCAACACTCAAATCCATCTCAACTCGAACCCTTAATCCCTCAATTCATTCCTGAATCAGCTTCCAATATGCTCCTCCAGTCCCAAAACAATCATACACTCTAACCGTGAAGTTCCTCGAATTTGCTCGCAAACGCCCTTTCTTCTCACTGCAATGCTACTGCCTCTAAATTCACAGCCTCACTCGCTTCAAGCTCTACAAATTGGCTCAAAACCTAGGCGAGAAGGCTGCCAGGACCTTTCCGGTTTGCGAAAATGGAGAGGATGAAGTGTTTAATTGTCTGTGTCGGATTACCAGTCGTGCAGTTTGAGCTCAGCCGTGTTTGATCTGCTGGTATAAGTGCTTTCTAATTTGAGAATGGTTGATAGGGCGATTAGTGTTGTTAGCTTATCTAAGGTGAACGGGTTTATGCCTTCGATTTCATCGTATAACTGCGTTTTGGAGGTTTGAAATTGGCTAGGGAGGTTTATGGTGACACAAAGCCAGAATTAATGAAGAGCTAAATGAGATCTTACAGGATACGCTGATAAGCTGTAAGATTGCTGATGGCAATGTTGCCAAAACCCTTGTTGAGGTGAATTACAAAGAAGGGAATACGGATGCTGTTTTTAACATCCTCAGGAAATGGCCAAAGATGGTCTTCTTCCTCATGAGGTTGGTAGTCGGAATAAATTTGAACCACCGGGTCTGTAGAATTGAACACGACTCAATTAGGTACAATAGTTAAATGTCAGTCCAGCCTATTTGTATTTATAGCCCAATCTGTTTATGTTTTCTGTGATATGTTTGGAGGAAAGGATTGGAGCCGAGTGTGTGGTTATGTATAATGAGATAATTACTGGGTTGTGTAGAAAATGGAGGATGGAGCAGGCGAGTAAAGTTTTTCTCAGGTCGGCTGAGGTTACGTATAAATTATATTTTAAGCTTGTTAATGGGTATTGTAGATGATTCGCAAGGGTGTTGTTACTTTTGTACTTATCCCACATCGGGAAAGTTGTTAAAGTAATTACTGTATAAAACTAAACGTTCTACTATACAGTTCGTCCCCAAGGGGACACTAGTGGTACCGGCCCACTATGAGTGGAGATGGTCTCGGGTGCCTTTGGGCTGGAAGACTTGATCATCTCCCTCCAATTGGACCATCACGGTCCAAAATTTTTTTCATTTACTATATACACTTTTTATTTAAAATATCAACCCGTCTTTTCTAGACTAAATATAGACCGTCTTTCACGTGTTTTTCCATTAAAAAAATATCTTCTCCGTCCCACTTTGGTGTTTAGTTTTTTGCTATATTAGTAAATTGACTATATTAATGGGACATACATAAAATAAAAGAATAGTTAAATTTTTTGCGGGACGGAGGAAGCATGCAACAATTAAATAATATTATTAGCATTAAGTCTTTAGTGACGCAGTCTATATATAACTTATATAGATGCCAACGTACGTTATCAACAAAATTATTCAAAACGACTATGTTGTTACATTTTTGTTTATGTAAAAAATTAATTTTGAACTATTTTTGAAATCTAGTGGGTCGATGTTTAAACTATGTTTGAAATCTTGTGGGTTGATCCGGATTAACAAGAACGAAAACCTCGAAACTGTGTACAAACCCGACAAAAACATAGTAAAAATATGGTTAAACCCGTTGAGTTTATCAATATTAAAAAAATAATAAAGTTTTATAATGTTGTACCTTTTATATTGTATTTTATAACTTATCTATGAGATTTTAAGTAGGTATTATGTTAGTCATATATCATTAAAAATCAAGGTCAAACATGTAAAAAAACGAAATTAAAGGTATATCATCTTATTATAATCAATAATATTACAGCATATTTATGACATCACTCGGATCAACTCACGGAGTTGATCCGACTGCACCCCCTAAGTAGGTAAAAAAAGCATTATTATCAATAATATTACTGTATTGCATATTTATGACATCACTCGGGTCAACCTACGAAGTTGATCCGACTACACCCCCAAGTAGGTAGGTCAAGTCCGGATTCGATAATAAACGTGTTAAAAAGTCAATTCCCGATTCGATAATAAACGTGATAAAAAAAAAAAAAAAAAAAAAAATTAAATTGGACCAACCACGAGGTCCGTGTAGTCTTGGGCTCACATTACTACAGACTCAACGGAGCTGATTCATGGTACACATCAAATCAAGACTATGTCCCCGAAGGGACAATCTACTATTGGAAACAATTTAGTTATATACTATTTCAATGTTTAGTTTACCACCGATGTGGGCCATTAGTTTTTAGTCAGTTGGTTGGGTTAAAATCATCCACCGAGAGTTTTCTTTTGATCTTTTATTCATCATAAAGACTCGTACTACTATTTAAAATAAAAGAGTACCTGAAATTAATATGAAAAATAAAACAAATTAGTGGCAACAATTTTTTTTTCACCATCACTCTGGTGAGTGCTATTTTGGTTATTACCACAACGACTCGACTCGCCTGGCATTAGTTTCAGACTTTCACCTACTTTCATGTTACAACTTCCCTTGACAATAATTCAATTTTTACCAACCAAAATTTACCAAATAGACAACCTACTATCAAAGGGAAAGTTACACCAAAAGAGGGAAAAGAAAATGAAGATCCCTACCAAATAATTTATCTTAAAATCTAAAAACTACCCCATATGAATCAAGGCAATCTCTTATAGTCAGGCATAATAATAGAACGCAAGTAATTCACGTGAGCGAACCGTTTTCCTCCCGAAAGTTCAAAACTTTAGATTGTAAAGAAGATATATCGCAAGCCCTGCGTGTAAACGATACTAGTAATTGCAAACCCATACTCATCTGGACTACCAAACAATTTTTGCAGATGATATTCCCATTAACCAAACAGACTAACCCACATTACCCACAAACTATTTGTATTAGCCAAATTACCAAACATCTAACCAACACATTGCATAAGATCTTTGCTACAGCCTACACATATAATAATCTTCACATTCAAACTAAAAGATCTTACCTATACTCATCTCGATGATAGCCGTTGATAAAGATCATCAGCCAGGACTTGCCTCGAGCTCTCCCCATAGTATCTACACGCCTTCTCGCTATCCAACACCCTCGGAACCGGTCCATTTTCCTCTGGCTCCTTCCACATCTCCGGTTCAGGCTCCCTCGCAATCTGACACAGATTATGCAAAACGCAACACGCCACAATCGTCTGAGGCGCATGATGCAGCCCAACATTCACATCCTGCAGAACTTTCCATCTCCCTTTCAACAGCCCAATCGCCTCCTCAACCGCTTTCCTCCCCTTCATCAACGCCTCATCAAATGCATTCTGAGCCGGACTCCCCATCCTATTGTAACTAAATGGCGTAAGCAAAAAAGACAACAACGGGAAACACCAGTCCCCGACTATAAACGGCATCACGGCCTGCCCCCTAACATTCACCGTCTTATCCCACTCCACATCCCTCGAAATCAACCGATTATACAACAAACTATCCCTAAAATGAGTGGCATCATCATACCCACCCGGCCCCTTAACACAAACATCCCAAAATATCTTCTTATGATCCGCCACAACCTGCAACAAAACCGACGGATACCCGTATTTACACACATAAATCTCCCCATTCACCACATTGTTACCAATTCTACTCACTCGCACCGGAGTAGTATCAACAGCACCACACACATTCGGCAACGCCGTAATGTCCTGAAACCCCTGCGTCGTCTCGATTAACCTCCGCTTCGAAACCGGTATCTTAATAAACTCCGGGTAAAGCTTCGTAGCCAAAAGCCGAGTAATCATGTTCGTGATCTTCGAAATCAAGTACGGCTCAAGAGCGTAACGCTCAGCTAAAGTTTTCAAGCTCAGCCCATGACTCAACCGAGACAGAACCATCGCAACGGCGTAATCGGGAGGTAGAGAGAGCTGCGATTGAGTAATGTAGGGTTTCAACTTCTCCACCACAGTCGTAAAAACCGGATATGACAGCCCGTACATCGATCGCCATTGAGAATCGCGCAAAGGAGCTTCCATGGCCCAAATTCGCTCGGTGGAGAGGGCTCGGAAAGCTGCGACGGAGAATTCGGAAGGAGGAGGTGCGGATGGGGATTGCGAAGCTTTTTTGGGAGCTTTTTTGGTGGCGGCGATGTGAGAGAGGACGGAGGCGAGGGTGAAGAAGAGAAGAGGTGCGACGGAGGTGGAGTTGGCGGTGGTGGAGGTGGCGGCGGTGGAGAGGAGAGGGGAGGTGGTTGGGTCGAGGTAGTTGTGGAGGTGGAGGAGATTGGAGAGCATTAGGAGGAACGATTCGTCCATTGATTTGGTGAGATCTGGTGGAATTAGGGATTTGCAGAGGTTTGGATGGGAGGTTGACGATCAATGGAACGTCGTCGTTTTCGATGGGGAAATTGATCTTGAGCTGTACTTACAGTGGAAGTGTACAAATGGAAATGGGAGTGAATGGTTGTTCTTAGTGGGCTGAACCAGGGTTATTGGGCTTTCGAGGACTGCGTTATGTATAGGAGATTTATCTTCATATGACCCGGTTCCTACTTCCTAGCTAAAAACAATATTACTATATTTTTAACTAAACCTCCTCTCGTGATACGGATCAATTACTATGTTTTAACTAAGGTTTAGGTTTACTATGTTTTATGCAGTTAACGAAGATCCGGATGCTGTATGAGATTCCTTAATTTCAATTATTATTCACAATTCAAAACGATATTGACCCTGAATCTTATTTATTAGTTTTATCTTTTGTTTTATACGTATGTATCTTACTATCATTTTTTATCATAAGTGAATTATGTTGTGGCAACGCCACGGGTTAGTACTAGTACATCTTAAAGTTCGGTGTAACTTTCATTTAATCGTAAATTTACAAACTTATACTCCTTCCATACACTTAGGTCGTACAACATTTTTCATTTTTCGTTATAAAAATTCATTAAACATTAAACGTTTTCAGTTTTTGGAAACTCTCTTCCATACTTTTATTAATGGCTGCAACCGTTAAACCAATGGTTGCTACTTGCTACCGCAAACCAACTAATACAGATATTCTATGAAATGAAACATATATGCTCCAACCAAATGGAAGTATTCAAATCTCTTAGGGTCGAATCTATATTACAAGCTTTTGTAAGAGACGGGAGCAATATCAGATGATTAGTTGGAAATAATGTGTTAATATATACCATGCATTACATGTATTACTATATATGTGATTTTTTTTTTTTAGCTAAAAATGTAGTAATTGATCCGTCGACATTTCCTTCGACATTTCACTACAAAAAATTCACTGTTTGACGACGGATTTAAGCGACGGATAAATCTGTCGCTAAACAAAACTCATTGAGATAAAAAAAAACTCAGTCAAGGGAAAAAGAGTGCAGTGCGTATCCATCTCCCATGATTGATGTATCATTGTAGTTCTTTGAACTTCTGCAAATTTCAACCTTCCAAACCAACTTTTCAAATGATGATGTCGGATGTGATGTGGTGGAGCAAATCTTCAAATATGTTGTACTTCGATGGAATCTTCTTCTCATAGATAATGGCGGGGAAGAACTTCTATAATATATGCATTGTCTTCTTCAGGAAGAACTTTTCCAAACACTTGAAACATCATATAGTTTCAATGTTCCATAACACCAATCCATATACCGTAAAGATATCCAACAAGCCCATAACTCTTATCTTTACCAAACAATTTCACAATCATGGAGATATATATGCGCTTATAATGTTGCCTCGTTAAAAACCTCACTAGAAAAAACCCATTGGGATAAAAACCTAGAAAGGGAAAAGAGTGCAACCATTTCTCATGGAACGTCGTCGTTTTCGATGGGGAAATTGATCTTGAGCTGTACTGACAGTGGAAGTGTACAAATGGAAATGGGAGTGAATGGTTGTTCTTAGTGGGCTGAACCAGGGTTATTGGGCTTTTGAGGACTGCGTTATGTAGGGATTTAGCCCATAGGAGATTTATCTTCATATGACCCGGTTCCTACTTCCTAGCTAAAAACAATATTACTATATTTTTAACTAAACCTCATCTCGTGATACGGATCAATTACTATGTTTTAACTAAGGTTTATGTTTACTATGTTTTATGCAGTTAACGAAGATCCCGACGCTGTATGAGATTCCTTAATTTCAATTATTATTTACAATTCAAAACGATATTGACCCTGAATCTTATTTATTAGTTTTATCTTTTGTTTTATACGTATGTATCCTACTATCATTTTTCATCATAAGTGAATTATGTCGTGGCAACGCCACGGGTTAGTACTAGTACATCTTAAAGTTCGGTGTAACTTTCATTTAATCGTAAATTTACAAACTTATACTCCTTCCATACACTTAAGTCGTACAACATTTTTCATTTTTCGTTAGAAAAATTCATTAAACATTAAACGTTTTCAGTTTTTGGAAACTCTCTTCCATACTTTTATTAATGGCTGCAACCGTTAAACCAATGGTTGCTACTTGCTACCGCAAACCAACTAATACAGATATTCTATGAAATGAAACATATATGCTCCAACCAAATGGAAGTATTCAAATCTCTTAGGGTCGAATCTATATTACAAGCTTTTGTAAGAGACGGGAGCAATATCAGATGATTAGTTGGAAATAATGTGTTAATATATACCATGCATTACATGTATTACTATATATGTGATTTTTTTTTTAGGTAAAAATGTAGTGATTGATCCGTCGACATTTCCTTCGACATTTCACTACAAAAAATTCACTGTTTGACGACGGATTTAAGCGACGGATAAATCGGTCGCTAAACAGGGTCGATTCGTCGCTAAGGGTTTAGCGACGGATAAAAATGCCGTCGTCATTTTCTTCGTCACAATGATCCTAACGACGGATAATCTATCCGTCGCTAAATAACGACGGATTTAGCGACGAATAGACTGTTGAATTTTTAGAGATGGATATTATCCGTCGCTAAAAAGCTGGTTTTTCCTTTTTAAAAAAACAATCAAAATCTGCTCTAGTATCGACGGATAAACTATCCGTCGCTAAATAGAGACGGAATTAGCGACGGATAGGTCTTTTTCCTTTTTTTTTTTAATTTTTAAATTAACTGGAAATTTAGCGACGGATAACTATCCTTTGCTAAATAGTGACGGATTTTGTGACGGATTATGTTTTTTAAAATCACTTTGCATTTAATTAGTTATCCGTCGCTAAATTTCCATTTTTTTAATTTGTTTTTTAATTTTGATGTTGTTTTCATTTTCACCTGTTTCATTTTGATAAAATGTCCGATAGTAAATTTAGAATAATGAAATTGTTTTAATTAAACAGAAATCATTCGACAAAATACAAATTATCCGTACTGAAATGAAATATATCCGTACATATAGTTTAAAGTAAGAAGTCAGAAAAACATAAGTCCAAATCTAACTACCGGGCGGGGTGGCTTGTTCGCTATTCTGCTTCAGTCTGATAGTATATCAAGGCATCTGCATGTATGGGAAAGCTCATGGGAGTAATTATCAAACGACATCCAGTATATGATGCGTAGGAAATTGAAAAATCCCGGTATGAAATTTAATTATTTAGTGAAATTAATATATCTATCATATTGTGCATTTTTTACCATCCATCGTACTTAAACATCATCCCTCATTTATTCAATGTAGAGCTGGAGCTAAGTGAAGAACAGTTGAAGAATTTCGCTCTTGCTGAGATTGAAAGTTTACTCGCAAGGAATGGATTTAGCTTGAGTGGTATTGAAGGTATGTCCATGCCAGACAATGCAGTACGTAATTAATAATGGTATCAATAATTTGATTGTTGAGGAAATTTCATATGATGTTGATGAGATGATTGAGCAGCACAATCGTCTATATCCATGTCTCACTGATGAGCAGAGGTTTGTATACAATACTATTATGGATGTCGTTGATTCTGGTAATGGTGGAGTTTTTTCCCTATACGGTTATGGTGGTACGGGAAAAACATTCTTATGGAATACATTATGTTCTACGTTACGTGGTAGACGTGACATTGTTCTACCACTTGCATCGAGTGGCATAGCTTCTCTTCTTCTTCCAAGTGGCCGCACAGCCCATTCAAGATTCAGTATTCCATTGCAAGTTGATGAGACTACCGTCTGTAGTAGAATTACACCTTGAAGCGAATTAACAACACTGTTGAAAAATACCAAGTTGATCATTTGGGATGAAGCTCCCATGACTAATAGGTTTTGCTTCGAGGCACTTGATCGCAGCCTAAATGATATAATGAGAGGTCCCGATGGCAGTGAGTTGAACAAGCCGTTTGGTGGATTTGTGGTCGTATTTTGTGGGGATTTCAGACAAATTTTGTCAGTAATACCAAAGGGAAGTAGGCAGGATATAAGACACGCATCTCTCTGCTCATCTAAAAAGTTTTGGAGTTCATGTCGTGTACTTAAACTTACAAAGAACATGCGTCTGCATGTATTATTCTATATTTCATAGTAATTTTAATTTATATTAAAACTAATGCAATTTAAATACTATAGTATTTATTTGTATTATATCTTGCCTTAATAATGTTGTTTCTAATCAGTCTGGCAGCTCACCACCCGAGAATGAGGCAATAAAAGATTTTGCGGAGTGGCTTTTGAAAGTTTGAGATGGTAAAGTTGGTGGTGATAATGATGGTGAGTTAGAATTCAAAATACCCGAAGACATGTTGATCCGTTCTAGCGGTGCACCAATTGACGCGATCGTTAAGAGTACATATCTAAATTTATTATCCCATGTCGGTTATGGTAGGTATTTCCAAGATAGAGCTATTCTTGCTCCTATTAATGAGATAGTACACGAGGTCAATGATTATATAATGTCCATTTTACCTGAAGATGCCACCGAGTTCAAGAGTTCAGATGCCATTTGTCCCGATGAAGATGACATCGTAAATTATAGAAGATGTTTACTCCGTTGAGTTCCTAAACACTATTAAGGCATCTGGAATACCAAACCACATAACCGATTGAAGATCGACACTCCTATTATGCTCCTTAAGAACATTGACCAGTCCGTTGAGCTATGTAATGGTACTAGATTGATTGTCATTGCAATTGGGAAACATGTTCTTGAGGCTAAGACTATATATGGAAAGAATGCTGGAGAGAAGGTTTTTATACCTCGAATGGTACTCACACCTTCGATCTTACTAAGTTTCCTATTAGGTTCCAGCGGAGACAATTTCCTATTTTAGTTTGCTATGCTATGACAATAAACAAGAGTCGGGGACAATCACTTTCTCATGTTGGACTCTACCTTCCAAACCCTGTTTTTAGTCATGGACAGCTATATGTGGCATTCTCGAGAGTAACGAGCAAGAAAGGGCTAAAGGTTTTAGCGCTTGATGAGGAAGGTAATCCAACCGATACAACAACCAACGCAGTCTACAAGGAGGTTTTTAGCTCTCTCTGAGGTATAATTTTTTCTATAACAACTTCAATGTAATATTACAATTTGTTTTATTTAGTTAATTAACTAAGGTTTACTATGTTTTATGCAGTTAACGAAGATCCGGACGCTGTTTGAGATTCCTTAATTTCAATTATTATTTACAATTCAAAATGATATTGACCTTGAATCTTATTTATTAGTACTAGTACATCTTAAAGTTCGGTGTAACTTTCATTTAGTCGTAAATTTACAAACTTATACTCCTCTCATCCACTTAGGTCGTACAACATTTTTCATTTTTCGTTAGAAAAATTCATTAAACATTAAACGTTTTCAGTTTTTGGAAACTCTCTTCCATACTTTTATTAATGGCTGCAACCGCTAAACCAATGGTTGCTACTTGCTACCGCAAACCAACTAATACGGATATTCTACGAAATGAAACATATATGCTCCAACCAAATGGAAGTATTCAAATCTCTTAGGTTCGAATCTATATTACAAGCTTTTGTAAGAGACGGGAGCAATATCAGATGATTAGTTGGAAATAATGTGTTAATATATACCATGCATTGCATGTATTACTATATATGTGATTTTTTTTAGCTATAGTAATTGATCCGTATCACGAGAGGAGGTTTAGTTAAAAATATAGTAATTGTTGAGAAATAACTGTAGTGTTATTCTGTATCTGTATCTGTATCTGTATTTGTATATTCAACTGATAGTACATGTGGTATATATATACAAGTATGAGAAGCTTCTGGAGCTTATCTAGAATCTAGAAGAGTATCCTAAACAGATAATACTAAATCTAGTTATAAGTCTAACTAGATACAAACTCTTGCACATTTATCTCCTAACACTCCCCTTAAATGAACATGAGTTGATGATCGCTGATACTTGATACGATGTGGGAATACTGCCTCATTAAAAACCTTGCTAAGAAAAACCCACTAGGATAAAAGAAAACTCAGTCAAGGAAAAAAGAGTGCAGTGCGTATCCATCTCCCATGATTGATGTATCATTGTACTTCTTTGAACTTCTGCAAATTTCAAATACTTGTATTCCCATACTTGTATATATACCACATATATATATACTTGCAAATATATATATTTCAAATATATATATTTCACATACTTGCAAATTCTGGAAAAAGAAGCTTCTCATACTTGTATATATACCACATGTATTATCAGTTGAATATACAGATACAGATACAGAATAACACTACAGTTATTTCTCAACACGTTATCAGCACGATAGTGCTCAATCAAAATCCGAAAACCGTACGTACGTGAATAACTAACCCACTCAGAAGTCACAGCCGCATAGCCGTGCTCAATTTTTTCCTACTTTGGCCACCGACTGAAACTAAAGGCTCAACTTGCTTCCCCTTAACAGGGAAGAATTTTATAATTATGAATTTATTTTATTATATTTGTTTGCGAATTTGCTAACATGATTTTGTATTACAGTTAGTGACATTATGAGAGGATGGTGGATGACAGACGTCTACTCGAGGCTGTTCTATAGCACCGGGCATCTTTCCTTCATTAATAAATTCTCTACCCTTTCCTCTTTCTCAATTTATCTACAGTTTATTCATCTAACACATTACATGTGTACTGATCGATGGTATAAATTCTTGACAATTTACTCTTTGTTTGATGGTGAGTCATGTAGGTACAAGTACTAGTTCTATTACTATTGATCTGTGTACGATGTTCTAGTCTAGCGATCCTACTTCTTAAGTCCGAATTGTTTTTCAGGGAGTATATACTTTTATTTATAATTATTCAATTCATTCTTATTATATAATATTATCTTGAATATTAAAAACAATCTACCATATTCCCTGTGGTGAATATGTGATACAAAACATCATAGACCGGAAGTGGTCGAGAATTGATGATTGAGAATTTATGAAATTCCAAAGAAGTATGGAATAACCAACCGGCGTTGTTGGGATATATTATGCACACCCATATTGGACGATATTATTGATGGTGATGCAAATAAAGTGTGGATATCCAACCGGCGTAGTTGGATATATCAAAATCACTTATGTTGTGAGACAGTTAATGATGATGATATGATAGAAAAAGCATACACAACTTTTTCATGCCTTTAGTATGCTAATATAGTAGCAATATTGTGAAAAAAGGCATGAGTAATTGCTTGAGGCAAACAAGGCCAAAATATGTTTGAATGATAGTGTTGGATGATATTACATCAACACATCACATGACTACTTGTCAATCATAAAAGCTTGCATTGATTAAGCTTGTCATATCTCGTGAGATATATATGATTATCAATATGAAATTGGTAAAACATTAATGGTGCCATGAGCATTTTAGGGGAGCACTATATTGCAAATGCTCAAGTTTTCATATATACCCTCTAGATATGGATTATGTCGAGAAGACGTAACGAAAGTGTATGGCTTGAGTTCATCATCATACAAGAGCTTGTACTCTAACAAAATTGTGCTCAATAATATATATTAGACTAAATTCCTGAAGAAATTGATATGATTAGTCTTGCCAACTATGAAAGGCACAACAATTGTGTCCAAATGTCACATTATTGAAAGGCCAAATTCAAGTGATGTATGAGAGATATAACTCGATGTGACAGATTAGGTCATCCGGGTATAAGTACCCGTTGTTGTGAAACATGAAGTTTCCACATGATTATGTGCTGAAAGCTTTCTCATGTTGTAATTATTATTCCTATGGCAAGACACAACATTGAGATTAAGCATGATTATGGAGATCTTGAAATGAGTAAAGTCACACTTTTAAAGTTGACATTTATTGATATATAAGTGGCCGAAAACCCCAGCACAAGAAATCCAACTATGCAAATATATTGACTCCTTATCATATTGTTATTCGTAGAGAACTAATGCGTGAAGCATACTAGATGGTTGTATGCATATATGATTATCTAAGCGGGCATGTAAATTTTTATTTTGAGCCCTTATTACTAGTATGAGCTAGTTTTTCCCAGCTTAGGGGAGGAAGAACATGAGGAAGCTGGTAAAAATAAATTCGTAGAGCGAATTAATCCCCATATATTTAAAAGTTCAGTCTTGAACTAAAGATTCAGCTTCATGTTACTATATCAAGATATGTTCAAACATGAAATTATATGATTTGAATGTTAACACGCTATGACCCTATATTTTGAGGCATACAGAGTTGCATATCGATTATAGAATGGCATGTGTTAAACATTGAGATATCTTGCCAATTGTACTAATGATTCTCAGAGAAATACGGTTCCAATGCTAAGTGCAATACAAAATGATTGGCAAGAAAATGCAGTTGGTACTCTTGAGGAGTATTGAATGTCATGAATGGCACATATATCCGAATTAAAATAGATGGCCTATATGAAAGGAAGTGGTACCTCCAAACAATATTCAGATATCGATGATCAGTACTGACATGAACAAAAATCTAGCAAAGAGATTTTATATACCGGTATACATGGAACCGAGAAAGCATATGCGAAATCGATGGACATGTAAATGGGGATCTTACATGTGAGTCATTTCGATGACATGATGATGATGATGATGATGATGATAGAAAATGAGCTCATTGACTTGAGGTCCTTATAATCAAACGAATTCAAAATCCAGAACGGATTGGCATATATATACATATCGTATGATTTGAGAAAGTTCAATGAGGGGAGATATCATCTCCGGAACTGAGTCCCGAAAAGAGACTAAATGTATCATGTCAGCGAACATGGATTGAATAAGGAAAGTTCTTGAAGAACGTTTCATTTATGTAAACACTTGTGAAGAGTATTATTGGTTACACCGATGTTAGCTCAACCTGAAGTTTGAGCAAGTAAGAGAATATTACAAGGAGTATTCTTAATATCCTTGAGATTCACATGGTCCAGAAGTACCACAGTTATAAAAGTTGAGCTATCAAGAGCTACATTATTCTTTAGTCCTTACATTAGTTAGATTTGGACTTATGTTTTTCTGACTTCTTACTTTAAACTATATGTACGGATATATTTCATTTCAGTACGGATAATTTGTATTTTGTCGAATGATTTCTGTTTAATTAAAACAATTTCATTATTCTAAATTTACTATCGGACATTTTATCAAAATGAAACAGGTGAAAATGAAAACAACATCAAAATTAAAAAACAAATTAAAAAAATGGAAATTTAGCGACGGATAACTAATTTGTCGGTAAACAGTGACGGAAAAACATAATCCGTCACAAAATCCGTCACTATTTAGCAAAGGATAGTTATCCGTCGCTAAATTTCCAGTTAATTTAAAAATTAAAAAAAAAAGGAAAAATACCTATCCGTCGCTAATTCCGTCTCTATTTAGCGACGGATAGTTTATCCGTCGATACTAGAGCAGATTTTGATTTTTTTTAAGAAGGAAAAACCAGCTTTTTAGCGACGGATAATATCCATCTCTAAAAATTCAACAGTCTATTCGTCGCTAAATCCGTCGTTATTTAGCGACGGATAGATTATCCGTCGTTAGGATCATTGTGACGAAGAAAATGACGACGGCATTTTTATCCGTCGCTAAACCCTTAGCGACGAATCGACCCTGTTTAGCGACCGATTTATCCGTCGCTTAAATCCGTCGTCAAACAGTGAATATTTTGTAGTGAAATGTCGAAGGAAATGTCAACGGATCAATCACTACATTTTTACCTAAAAAAAAAATCACATATATAGTAATACATGTAATGCATGGTATATATTAACACATTATTTCCAACTAATCATCTGATATTGCTCCCGTCTCTTACAAAAGCTTGTAATATAGATTCGACCCTAAGAGATTTGAATACTTCCATTTGGTTGGAGCATATATGTTTCATTTCATAGAATATCTGTATTAGTTGGTTTGCGGTAGCAAGTAGCAACCATTGGTTTAACGGTTGCAGCCATTAATAAAAGTATGGAAGAGAGTTTCCAAAAACTGAAAACGTTTAATGTTTAATGAATTTTTCTAACGAAAAATGAAAAATGTTGTACGACCTAAGTGTATGGAAGGAGTATAAGTTTGTAAATTTACGATTAAATGAAAGTTACACCGAACTTTAAGATGTACTAGTACTAACCCGTGGCGTTGCCACGACATAATTCACTTATGATGAAAAATGATAGTAGGATACATACGTATAAAACAAAAGATAAAACTAATAAATAAGATTCAGGGTCAATATCGTTTTGAATTGTAAATAATAATTGAAATTAAGGAATCTCATACAGCGTCGGGATCTTCGTTAACTGCATAAAACATAGTAAACATAAACCTTAGTTAAAACATAGTAATTGATCCGTATCACGAGATGAGGTTTAGTTAAAAATATAGTAATATTGTTTTTAGCTAGGAAGTAGGAACCGGGTCATATGAAGATAAATCTCCTATGGGCTAAATCCCTACATAACGCAGTCCTCAAAAGCCCAATAACCCTGGTTCAGCCCACTAAGAACAACCATTCACTCCCATTTCCATTTGTACACTTCCACTGTCAGTACAGCTCAAGATCAATTTCCCCATCGAAAACGACGACGTTCCATGAGAAATGGTTGCACTCTTTTCCCTTTCTAGGTTTTTATCCCAATGGGTTTTTTCTAGTGAGGTTTTTAACGAGGCAACATTATAAGCGCATATATATCTCCATGATTGTGAAATTGTTTGGTAAAGATAAGAGTTATGGGCTTGTTGGATATCTTTACGGTATATGGATTGGTGTTATGGAACATTGAAACTATATGATGTTTCAAGTGTTTGGAAAAGTTCTTCCTGAAGAAGACAATGCATATATTATAGAAGTTCTTCCCCGCCATTATCTATGAGAAGAAGATTCCATCGGAGTACAACATATTTGAAGATTTGCTCCACCACATCACATCCGACATCATCATTTGAAAAGTTGGTTTGGAAGGTTGAAATTTGCAGAAGTTCAAAGAACTACAATGATACATCAATCATGGGAGATGGATACGCACTGCACTCTTTTTCCCTTGACTGAGTTTTTTTTTATCTCAATGAGTTTTGTTTAGCGACAGATTTATCCGTCGCTTAAATCCGTCGTCAAACAGTGAATTTTTTGTAGTGAAATGTCGAAGGAAATGTTACTACATTTTAGCTAAAAAAATTTATATAGTAAAAAAAAAAATATCTTAATCGGGGTTAAAATGTCATCGAATATGAAATACAGTTAGAATAAATTATATGAAGCTAATAAATGTTTGCTGGTATGTTATTTAATTTGGCTAATACAAAATAGTTTGTATGTAAAAAATAGTTTGGTCTAATTGATTAAGTAAGTGCATAAAAACCAAAAAATTTTTAGTAGTCCGTTTGCATATAATAATTGATTAAAGTCTTTAATTTTAGGGTAAAAAATAATAATTCTTTTCACACAAATTAATGAAATTTCTGGGTTTAGAAAATAAAGAACGGAATAGATTGGTCATTATTAATTTATTAACTTTAAGAATAATTTATTTGCCTTGATTCATATTTTGTTTTTTTTGTTTTTGGTATGAGTTATCCTCTTCTATTTCTAATTTTTTTTTTTAAATTAACTTTGTAACTTTCTTGTGTCTACATGGTTGTCTTTTGGTAAATTTTGAATTATGGTAAAAAAGGGAAGTTGTCGAGGAAGTTTTATACAGAAAAACTTTATAAAAAGTTCGAGTCATGGATATTGCAAATTCCACAAACAAATTTGCGAATCATCTACACCACCCATTGGTAAAAAAATATATAAAATTAATTTATTTAATTTTATCTCTTTCAAATACTCTTTAACGGCCTCAGTTTCCTTCAAATACACAACTGAATAATTAAAATCAAAAAAAGAACAAAAGAAAATACTGTAACCAAAAAACCTCCTCCCAACTTCATTGAACCATCAAACAGCAAACAAGTATAATATTATATAAATCTGTTCTATTCCTTTGAGTTAGATTGTCCTAATAGTCGATTCGAGCCTCTTTGATGTGTTGCAATCGGATCCGCTCCGTCTTTTGAGCCTAATGACCAAGATCTCCTCGTAATTGGTTGTCCAATTTAATTTTTTTTTTTTTTTTTTTTTTTTTTGTCTTGAATCAACGTCGCGTTTTTTTCTGACTCTATGATTCGATACGCCTTCTTGACCAATCCACTAAGTATTAATTTAGATCTTCTTGACCTACTTGGCCAGAAATAAACCCACAAATATGCAAGGATAATCATGCAATTTATACATGCAATTTACATTATGGAAGCCGGATCAACTCCGTGAGTTGTTCGAGAGTGATTCATAAATGATTTTAATTTATTATTGATACGAATAGATGATATAAATTTTATTTTTGTTTTTTTACATGTTTGACCTTGATTTTAATGATATAACTTAAAACATATATTATAAAATCTCATAACTAATAATACGGGTAATTTAAATACAATTTTACAGGTAAATATTATAGGTTTTTCATATTTTTAATGAGCTTGCCTTTAATATTTTTTTGATAATATTTTTTTTTCCTTGGTTTGTTTTGATTATTTGCTTTTTCAAAATTTTACCGGATATAAGATAATTTTTTTACAATTATTCTCGAAACAATTGATTTCAAGATTTAAAAATTTCAATTGGGAATAAAATTAATGTTGGATTATATTGTGTGTTGAATAATCAATGATTTAATGTTTCATTGGATCATATATCTTTAAGATGGATATATTGCCTAAAGGTTTAACAAGAATTTAATGTGGCATTTGTCCTTTAAAGGGAGTAATTCGAAAAATTGGGAAAAAACTTAAAAATTTTATGTGTTATTTACCCAATAAGATGTGTAATTTTGGAGGCAGCGAAAAAGATGATTTTAAAGGAAGAACAACAAGATAGACGGATAAGATAGTTTGTAGTAAGAAAAAGGCGAATTTTTATCTGGGAGACCTAGTAGATTATCAGTATGAAAAAAGTGTGTGATTAGTATTTAAATTGGAGATATCAAGTGGCATGGTACAGCGATTTTAATGATATATGACTATATAATTCTTTACTAAAAATCTCATAGATAAGTTATTATATATATTATAAAACGTAAGTGTCAATAAAACGAATTTTGTATTTTAATAAATTTTTATTTTAAATTTATTTTATGTAATATACTTTCCAGTGTATAAATTGTACAATGTAGAAAAAATACGATTTTTCTAAAATATAATCATTAAAACTAGAAATTAAATTTATATGTAATTTCAGACATCAAGCATTTATTTTCCTAGTTCAAAAAAAATTTTTATTTAAACAAAACCCAATTCGTGTCCATTAATTTGGATTAGTCCAATCCAATTGAAAGGATATTTATATATCTTAAGCTATATATAGACTTATAAATACAAATAATTAATACTAACCTTTAATTTTTGCATGCTTCCTCCGGCTCCGCGTTTTCAATTATACGACAAATTAGGTTATAATTTCCCCCGATGACCAACCATTACAATAAATAGCCATCCTGAATAATCTACAAAACCGGAGAAGATATTTTTAATATAAAAACACAAAAAAAACACCTTTCACAATATGTTCCATTTATTGCCACCCAGCATTTTATTATTATCAACGTAAAATAAAAGATCTCATCTATAACTTCATTAACCCTGGCCAAATGGACTTAGATGAAAGATCTCTAACCTCCAAAACCACCTCCATACAATTATCATTTCTTCATAAGTGATAAATTCCTTGTACTGAGACGTGACCAAATTTTCTAGCCCTACATTCCATTCTTAAAATAAAGACCAACAGATTCAGATCAAGAGGAAGAAACTAACGACATCCATTTTCGAATCTATGTTATACTCATAAACAATTTATTTCTTTTATTTAACCCTAAACAGCCAGCGCCTGCTTCGCTGGGTCAGCAAGCTGTTTTCTTAAGAGCGCATCTCGAATGATCTTAATTATCATAAGCCACATTTTCTAATTTATAAGTTTATCCTAGCTCATCAAAAAAAAACCATTCAACATTAGACACTAACATTGTTTGGGACTGGACTGGCATTAAATGGAACACAATTTAGATCAATTGAACCATTTAGCCTCGCGAGTTGAGATGGCGGTGGTGTGAATTAGTGTAAGCAAACTGCCTTTGATGGAGGAAGAATTAGAGGTTTTTGGTTTTGATTGGGGTGATCAGAAGTGAAGAGAGGTCCTGAAGCCTTCTTTTTGAACAAATTGTCAATTTGTAGTGGCAGCATGGAGGGAGAAGAGTATTAATGCTTATTCAGAAGTCATTCAGGGATTTTTTGTGGGCTGGGTCATGTAGGAACAAATTTTGAGTATGTAAACTGGAAGTTGTCAATGGAATTTGAGGAAAAGGTCATTTTCATATGGATTTTGAGTCTGGAATCAGTATGATTTTTATTAATGTAACATAACAATTTGGAGTATCAACCATTCTCAAATTGATGCTACCTGTATTTCTTCAATGTAGGTATACCGTGAATGTATTTATTCAACGTAGATATACAGTGAATTTTTGTATGTGACTGTGTTTGTCGTATACTTCGTATTTATGTGATTCATGGGTAAAATCGGTCTTCGGCTCCTGACACTGAATTGTGATTTTATCTAGTAGTAGTAGTAATCTTTTTCGATTTGAACTTGGATAATAAAGCTTAGTTAGATGGTTTATGTACTATAGTCGCTCCGGTGTTTTAAAAACATTCACATTGATGTTGTTTACTTATAAACATTCCCATTCGTTTTGTGAAAGACCTACCATCTTTAATTACTAATACAAACTCTCCCATACTCTATATTCATTTAACTGGACAAAGCAACCTTGTTATTTTCATGCATGGGATAAGACTTTTAACCAACATTAAAGAACAAAGTGCAAGCAAAACCTGTTCAAAATCATACTTAACCCGGAGTTAGTACAAGTCTGTATCTGAGTACATGGTACATGGCCCGTACGGTCCACTGAATCCAACCTCACTGTTCATGCTTGATGGGAATAAATGCTTTAAGAAATTTCAAAAATCTTTTAATGAGCGTACCATATTTGATGGCAATGGCTACCCGTTATATAGGAGGCGTGATACAGGTGCCACTATTGAGAAGAACGGAGAGCTTATTGATAACAGGTACATTTAGGCATAAATTATTTAAGGCAGGATATAATACAAATAAATACTATAGTATTAAAATTGCATTAATTTTAATATAAATGAAAATTACTATGAAATGTAGAATAATACCTGCAGACGCATGTTCTTTGTAAGTTTAAGTACATGACATGAATTCCAAAGCTTTTTAGATGAGCAGAGAGAGGCGTGTACTATATCCTGCATACTTCCCTTTGGTATTATTTGCAAGATTTGTCTGAAATCCCCACCAAATACGACAACCAATCCAGCAAACGGCTTGTTCAGCTCACTGCCATCGGGACCTCTCATTAATTATATCATTTAGGTTGCGATCAAGTGCCTCGAAGCAAAACCTATTGGTCATGGGAGCTTCATCCCAAATGATCAACTTGGTATTTTTCAATAGTGCTGTTAATTCGCTTCCAGGTGTAATTCTACTACAGACGGTAGTCTCTTCGACTTGCAATGGAATACTGAATCTTGAATGGGTTGTGCGGCCACTTGGAAGAAGAAGAGAAACTATGCCACTCGATGCAACTGGTAGAACAATGTCACGTCTACCACGTAATGCAGAACATAATGTATTCCATAAGAATGTTTTGCCGTACCACCATAACCGTATAGGAAAAAAACTCCACCATTACCAGAATCAACGACATCCATAATAGTATGGTATACAAACCTCTGCTCATCAGTGAGACATGGATATAGACGATTGTGCTGCTCAATCATCTCATCAACATCATATGACATTTCCTCAACAATCAAATTATTTATACCATTATTAATTACTGCATTGTCTGGCATGGGCATACTTTCAATACCACTCAAGCTAAATCCATTCCTTGCGAGTAAACTTTCAATCTCAGCAAGAGCGAAATTCTTCAACTGTTCTTCACTAAGCTCCAGCTCTACATTGAATAAATGAGGGGTGATGTTTAAGTACGATGGATGGTAAAAAATGAACAATATGATAGAGATATTAATTTCAATAAATAATTAAATTTCATACCGGGGTCTTTCAATTTCCTACGCATCATATACTGGATGTCGTTCGATAAATACTCCCATGAGCTTTCCCATACATGCAGATGCCTTGATATACTATCAGACTGAGGAAGAATTGCGAACAAATGTCGAAGGAAACGTCCAGATCCCAAAAAACTGGCTTCCTTTATAGCATAAATGTACTCCTTGTCGTCATCGAGCAAGCCCAAAGCAAAACATGCATCGCGGTAAGTTGCATGAACAACACCATCAACTGTTCGGAAATCCTCGAAGCAAGTAGCACCGCTAATATGATTCAACATTATCCTAATATAATAAAGAGGACCAGTCTTAATTGGGACGTGATAAATTCGTCCGACTTTGTTGTTGAACTGCTTCCTATCTCTCCAAACCTTCAGTCTAGAATCCCACATGTAATTTTTAGGGAACTCAGCATACAGGTACTGACGTGCTTCTGGATGATGTTTGTTGAACTCCATCCACTTTAGGAATTTTATCTCGGAAACAGTATGTTTTTCCAGCTGGTCAGTGATCAGGTCACCATCCTTAAGTGTCACTGATTGTTCCCCCTCCATATGAAAGGATAAACGCTCGACGAACGGGTTTCTATAATGAATATCATATCCCATAATACACCATACAACTTCACATGCAGATACATACCGTCAGTCGACATAATCCTTCACCTTATTATCCACAGTTATTTTGGCACCTATCCTATCCACCCCTTTGTTGACATACTTGAATAGATATTTTATTGAATTGGACTTATTGCACCATTCAACATTAATGTGTGCCTGGTACTTCATCAATAGAAAGGGATTATGTGGTACGATGAACCTGTGGAATTATATCAAATGAACTTAGTTGTGTTGATATAAACACAAAATTAAAATATAAATTAAATAATCACAGTATAATGAGATTGATTATTTAAATTAAATAATTTATGCCTAGATATACCTATTATCAATAAGCTCCCCGTTCTTCTCAATAGTGGCACCTGTATCAAGCCTCCTGTATACCGGGTAGCCATTGCCATCAAATATGGTACGCTCATTAAAAGATTTTTGAAATTTCTTAGAGCATTTATTCCCATCATGCATGCATGGTGAGGTTGGATTCAGTGGACCGCTAGGACCATATACCATGTACTCAGATACGGCCTTGTACAACTCCGGGTTAAGTTCCTTGTCAGGTATCTCAGAGGATATGAACTCATCTATAGCATCTGCTGACATGTTTCTGTCCCCTCAATCTACCCAGAGAAGAATATGTGAATGTGGAAGACCACGTTTCTGAAACTCAATCGTGTACACAACTACACAATTCAAAAAATTAAAACAATCAATAATGAATACAAATTAACTAAATAATAAAATGCTATGAAAACAGAACCCAAAAAATATTTCTATGATAAGTGGTTACCTCCTATTGCCTTTCCAAAGATATTTCCTGTCTTCAAATCCTTTATGAGCTGATCCAACTTCATCTTGAAGACTCGACTCAATACATCAGGTCTATCCCCGGGAGGCAGACCCTTAGACTCCACAAAACGTGTGATCTTAGGTCATTTCGGATGGCATGTGAAAGTGATGAAGAGTTCAGGATAGCCTATACTCTTGCAAATGGCCATTGTGTCTTGGAAGTTCTGAACCATATATCTGGGACCTCCAACAAAAGACGATGCAACACAAATCGCTTACCAATGTTTCTAGTCGGATCACTTGGATCTATATCACCTGTTCTTATGGCATCATCAAGGGACTTATAGCTATTGGATCTCAATAATGGTTGGTTTCTCATGATGAATGAAAGCCTCTGAGATTCCATCATCATGTAACCATCTACTATGAACTGCTGGAACAATTTCCTACTTAGTAGTATTGTCTGTGCTTCACTGGCACGATCAAAAATCCTAAAAGACAAAAAACTCCTTGATAGTAACCTTGTGCCTAACACCTTTTGACTTATCCGTGTGCATAATCTCCGTATGATATCCATCTTTACCATATGGGAACAGTAGGGGATATTGCATTGGAAGGTAGCTCGGATGCAATTCAGAAATTCTCTTAAAATCCGTGTTTAGGCTCCAGAATAATATCACGGGGATCCATGTCATACTCATCGTTACCTTCATAGGAAAATTTATAAAGAAAGTTAATTAATAATATAGAAATAGCACATACATGTTAACTAAGACTGGCATTATAGCAACATACCAACAATTAATGCAGCTACTTCAGAACATGTTGGTAAATTATACATGCGTCCATCACGTGATCTTCTTCCCATAAGACATAGTTTCACATTCATGTCAGCACTCTCCTTGAACCGATCTGCAGCCATACGAAATTTTTGGCAATTGGATTTTCTGCATTTATCATATCCTTCAGATCATCAACAATAGATGGATCAACCGCAGCAGTACTTTTCGATCTACAAATAAGATTTAGCAACTCAAGATGAGCTATCAACTTATATGTAAATTTTAATAAAAATGTAAATATAAAATTAACTAAATCAATAAAATTTTATGAAGTATAGAAATCGTACCGAACAACATCAATTCTATCTTTAGTTTCATCCTCTCCGCAGTACATATAAAGCTGTGAAAATTTAGGAGTTTTGCCTTCATCTGGCAACAAACTCCCAAGTCTATGATAGTTATTTCCGCCAAGCATATATGTATAAGGACCACCTCCATTGATGACTAAATTGTCTTGTATACCACCCATAGAAGTAAATGCATACATCATGTTGTAAGCTCGTATGTTCTCGATATAATTTCTACTCTTAATATGCATATTTTGCAAAAGGTCGCTTAGGAGACGTGGAGGTTGCTTGAGAGTAAGTAGCTGTATCTTACCACGACTACAACACAAATCGAATTCTGGATTACCCAATGGAGTACTTTTTATCCTCTCGTCGAACTACATGAGTGCACCGCAAAATTTACAGGCATATGTAGGATCACCCATATCTTGGTAAGCTACATGATATGATAATTATTATAACCATGTTAAAGTAATATATATAATATTTTTCTAGCAAAAAATAATGTACGTAAACATGATAATATATAGATTATTACCTACTACTGAAATGCCACTATTCCTTCGAGCAATCAAGGCCTGCTTGTCTTGTCTTGCTTTAATGGCTCTCTTTTGTGAATTCTTATTTTTCTCAGCAGGTGATGGATCTTCAGGAATATCCCTTCTCAAATTTAGGGTATATTTATCCAGCATCTGGGTTATACGCTCATCAGCAAGCGGTATTGATTGTTCAACGTTTGCAGGTACCGGAATTCCTGAAATAACAACGTGGAATTGTATGTGTGTATATATATATATATATATATATATGTATATATATATATGTATATATATGTATGTATATATATATATATATATATATATGTATATATATATATGTATATATATGTATGTATATATGTATATATATTGAGAAAATCTACAGATGATATGATGAGCTCAAATTATACTCTAAAAAGCAATTAGAGAGAATAAGCTGTAGTTGTAGACTAAAGCCTAACTCAGGATCGATCTCTAGGGAATTAATCAGGCTATGTAGCAGTGAGAGTAAACAAATACTTGTGAGTAACAATCTGATTGATGGTTTTGTTTATACTTCTAACTAATTCAACTAAAGCTAAGATAACGATTATCAATGAGAGAAAGATGAATACAGTAGCAAGATCCAATTATGCTAATTCGAACTAGGGATAGCACTCATATTTGTCACACGGTCGTTGTACATAAAATCAATCAATTCGATTCAACCAATTGTTCTTAGAAGATATTATACTGGAGAAATCGTGAGTCGTCAATTCACGATCCTTAAACATGAACAATTTAGAGGATTTAATACGGACTTATCGAATTGAAGGTTTTTACGAAGATTTAATACGAGACTAACTTATATGAGTGCTTTGATAAACCCTAGAACGAATATGCATAATCTTCACATACTACTGTATTCAAAGGTGTTTAGCTACTCATAATTGATGATTGCATGCAAAGATTCATGGTAATAATCATATGAAACATATATGAGAAGAATTGTGAAGAACAATAATTGAGAATTCAATACCAATAATCTTGATGAATCAAATCAATGAATAACCAAGCTCCAAAGATGTCTTAATGTCAATGTATGACTCTTGGAGCTTTTTCTCAAAACTAGGTTAAAAGAAGTATGAATCAGAAGGAATCAAAATTCTAATCTAATAAGGAATATGAAATTAATTACTGCGTCATTTCAAGTGAGGAAATAGCTTCACATGTAGCCTTCTTAATCGCATTGTATATCCAACGTAAAATCTACCCATGAAGCATCTTTCTTCAAAACAGGGGAGCCATATATATATATATATATATATATATATATATATATATATATATGTATATATATCATTCTCATAATCTCGCCGCGGCGAGCTTCCATCTTCAAAACATAGACTCCACTCACAAAATCTACCATGACGGATCGATTTCCTCATGGCCATGCTGAAAATTCAACGCTAAGCTCGTAAAATCTACAATGACCATGCTAACCAGCTTGTCTTCACACGGCTCAAAAGACACAGATTTCTACAAAACACCAAAGCGTAAAACGAACTAAAAAAGACTACAAAACTAAATACAAAGACTCACAAAGATCACTAAAAAAGACCAAATGAGACGTTAGAATATTGTCTCATCATGATATCATAATTCGAAAAAAAGAAAAGTCAAAATGTATAAAACTTACTATATCCCCTAGAGTCTTCATGATACATGAAATAATCAAAAGGATGTAACTTGAGATGCCGCCTCATTGTTAGAGTGAATCTCAGGTTCTTTTTATTGAAGTCGATGACAACCTTGTAGGCTTCATTCATTTTCCCTATTTTATGAGCAAATGAATATACATGTAATAATTAGAGCAAGTTACATGTAAATGTATAGTTCCAATAAAAAAAAGGGCGACTTACTTGATGATTGTTTCATATATATCAGGCGAGGAAATATCCACAGAGATTTGCTTTGTAACTTAATGAAGAACATCCCGACCAATAGTTAGTTGCTTTCCAGGTTTAACAGATGTAGACCTCTCGGGAACATCATTGACAACGCCAGGAGTGATGAACATGTTTCCATTTACTATAATGATATTTATATAATAAACATTAACTACATTGATGAATGAATATTTAATGATACAAAGACTGAAAAACTAATTATATATTATACCATCTGTAACACATCTCAGCGGAATGCTTGATTGGTCGTGGCTAATGGACTTCGGTATAGTGGGTTTAAATAAACCAACATTTGGTGTAGTTAAACAAACTTTTGGTGTCGTGCTCGTTTGTCGTGTTCCAGATACTGAAACAAATACCATATTTTAAAGAGCTTTATAAGTGCATAACTTCGAACATAAACTTTAAAATGATATAGAATAATCAATTACCATTGGTGATGTCCTTCAGTGGTGATACGATAGTCCGACGTGTTTGATACGATGGTCGGTTCTTTTTAGAACTTGTAGCGTTTCATCATGATAAATAAAATAATGAGATATATTGCACATACATATGATGAGATATATATTCATTGTAAAATATATTTAGTTACAATAGAGTATTACCATTAGTAATATCCATCAGCGGAGATGGTGTACTCGGACTGTTTGAAACTCTTGTTCTCTTTCCAGTTGAAGTAGGCGCATCATTAAAACATTTAGGTGGATCCATATGTTCCGAGGACTTGGGACGTTCAACGTCCATTGAATTACTACAAATATAATAAAATAAACAATTAAATTTTTAAGTAGTTACATATCAATTTTCTAAAAAAAAAAAACAGAGGCTCAGCTAGATAAAAAAAAGTCGACATGTCAGATTAGGAAGATTCAGGATAATTCGCGAATTATAACAACCTAACAAAATGTTGTACAATTAAGTGATGCTATAAATACTAACTATATATAAATTGTAGCCATAACCAACAATCCTCAATTCTATATTCTTCAGCCCACCATCGTTTTCTCTCTCTATGACAACAACCCGATTTACTCTCACATTAGCAACTCATGTCCAATCTATACCTTGATTCACCAAATTACACAAAATTCTTATTGATAGGTTGCATAAGATTTGGGAGTACATTTACCAACAATCGTCTGTTCAAGAGTTTCGGAAACAAATTCTGTGATTTGATTACAAAAACATCATAAATATAATCGGATTTGGGTAAGCTTTCAAGGTTTATTTCAAAGTTTATTGTAATTATAAAATCCGAATATTGCATGGTTCGTTGTTTGTAATCAAACCCCCTAAGATCTGTTGTTGTTTATTATCGATTTGGGATGGGCAGTGAATCAAATAATGTAGGATTATTTGATCCAGAACATATTCGTCGGTTTGAATATAGACCGACAGTTACTAAGTATGTACTATTCCTTTGATGCATGCAATCAAAACTGAGTTAATTTCAAGGTCAATCAATTCAAAAGACATGTTTTGTTTATGATTTCGTAAAGAGTTCTACACAGAATAACTAAAATGAATTCTTATACATATTGTTTCAGATCTGGATGCTTAAGTCGATATCTCGATGGGTTACAGATGAGCTGATAAAGGAAATTCAGGATTTTTTTCCGATCTGGTATAGTATGTAAAAGTTTTGTTCTTAATTTCCTATTTCAATTGCATATGTTGATTTATATACCTATATTCGATTGAAAGTATGATTGCCTGAATATAATAATTTAGCATCAATAAACAGCCAAAAAACCACATTCTTAGCTACGGAATTTTTAATTATTGATCTAACATTGTGAATATCGTTAACAGTAATGTAGGGAAAAGACTATTCACGAAATGCTTTTTACTATTTGATTGCAATAGATTGTTGTTGTAAAATGTTAATATTTTATTTCGAACTTGATCGGCCTTCAGCTTTGCTAATCCATAAACACCTTCATGACGAATTGCTTCATCTCCACTGAAAAGCTTCATATAGTTAAAACAATACTCTGCTTGGTTGTGTTCCAATGTGATTGCCATATCCATCAGTTTGTATGCTTCAGTTTCATTCCCTTGCTCGAAGAACGCTTGCTGAGATGGAAATGTAAAAGGAACGTTATTTTATATAACAACTTGAATGAAATTACAGAATGAGAAATTTATTGGTTTATTGTGGTATGTTTCATACCAGTGATTTTCTAAATATTGCCTCGGAATTTTGTGCAGCTACCATCTTTTCGATCATTGGTTGAGGAACAATTGTTGACACATCAATATGTAGATTTTTTAGAACACTTGGTACGTTTTCCAACACATAAAAATGTGGATAACAATTATGAAGAATGTAAAGGTTAGTTAAATAGATGACAAACCGAGTAAATATAAGTATGAGATTAATAGACGATGGTGAAGTCACCTGCTGGTTATTTTTACCCATGCATCAGTGGATTGAAATGCAATCTTCTCCATAATGATAGTGACCAAATCATCTGGCAAACATCGAATGTGAGACTGGGACGTCCTTGATAAGCTTGAAGAACACATCGCAATAGTAAAGACAGTATAAGATAATCGTAGACCCTGATGAAGATGGTTTGTTGGCTCAGGATCAAGACTGGCATCAGATATATATAGGGTTGCGTATATGAGTTACAGGATGAAATATGTGGACTATGCGTATCTTTCTGTAACAAACATAATTGACTTGGGTAAATAATGATGGGAATTTCAAGAATATTTAAATTTAAAAACCCAAATAAGTAGGGAAACAAAACAACCATTCTTTTCAAAGCTTGCTATGAAAAGGAATCTTCGAAATATAGCTCAACTAATAGATCAAATATAGGCTGATTAAAATTTTATTTTTTATTGGCTTGGATTTGCCACGTCAGCTTTTGGGTTATGTGGCATATTTAGTTTTCAATTGTCATCATCACTTTTATCATATATATAAGATGGAAAATGTTTAAAAAGAGCATAATGATGCTCCATAATAGGTTACGAATAGTCTTCGATACAATACTCATCTAGTGCGAGAAAAAAATCCCCCAACATTCAAAAGCTTGGCTTTAACCGTTTAACTCAAACTATATTTTAGATTTTGGCTCTGTTTAGCAAAACTAGCTGAAAAGCTAGCTGGTAGCTGGTTAGGTAGCTGATTAGGGAGCTGATTAACTAGCTGAGAAGCTAGCTGATTTTAAATGTAGGTGTTTAGCAAATTAGCTGATAAGCTAGCTGGTATTTTGTAAAATAACATAAAAGGGCATTACTCTTATTTTTATTTTCTTTAACCTTTCTCATCGTATTATTAGTCTATAGTTTTTTAAATAATAGTACATCACATTTTGTCCAATTATTCTAATATATATTCAATGTACTTTACATCGCCACTTTAATAGCATCATCAAAATTATCAGAAGTTGAAAGAAATATTCGTTGAGTATTTTACTTAGTAATGAAAAAATCAGTAATTGATGTGTACTACATGTATGCATTTTAAAGAGATGCGGATGCATTAATTTTTATGCTAGTTGCAAACAAGTACACAAAATGTATAACAAATGATCCAACAATATAAAATATAAGTCGAGAATTCTAATGACCTTCCATGTGGTCTACAAATAATACGGCAGTAAAGATGGAACACGAGTAAATAATAAAAACGGGTAGTTTTTCCTTCTTTTTTTTCTAATTTAGGTCAGGGATATTTTCGGAATGAAAAAGATAAGAAGGAGCTTCTTTAAAAAAAAAGTTAACTTGGGTAGCTTCTTAACTAGCTAGCTGATTTAAGAAGCTGTGCGTTCACATAACGAAATATTTATTAGTCTATGGTAAAAAAAAAAACTAATGAAGCTGAAAAGTTAGCTGAAAAGCCAGTGGTAAATAGAGCATTAGATGGAGATAAAAATGACTACTTTGTCGCCTAGTATATCCATATGTTCATTTTTTCCAAAACGACAGAGGGTAAATGGTTGCAAACCAATCCTGAGAAATAAACAAATTAGATACTAGTGATGAATCTTCTTTGTGGAGCATTAAGGTGTCAACACCTGTCTAAAAATGATTACAAGCACCATTAGGCTAAAATGAAACTCATGTTACCTCCTTTTCAAAAAAAAAAAAAAAAAAAAAAAAAAAAAATCATGTTACCTCATCTAGGTATGCTACGAATGCAATGTACAACTTAAAAGAAGCCATGGAAAAGAAAACAGTACAGTTACAGGTTTTCATTACAAATTCTTTTCCGTTATTACAACATCATTTGAGCTTTTCTTTACCTTTAGATGTATAGTTAATTGCACAAGGTTGGTGGCCTCACCTTTTGCATAATCTAAACTGTCCCCACTTAATGATGTTACTCTAACTAATAAGCTTAGTCACATTTGTATATAGATTGTATGTCAATCTTGATTCATGGAATTTTAAAGTTACCATAAACGAAAAGAAAGTGATATGCGACTTTTAGGGACATGAATAATGTTACATCGAGAATACAGTCGTTTATTTGAGTAATGATTTTGTTAGCTTATGAATAGTTGAAATTTAGAAATGGTTAATTGATTTTATGGTGTGGTTCATGTTATATGCTATGACGATAAGCTCTGTGTTATTCCGGATTCGCAACAAGATGTTTCCCAACCAATAGCAATAGAAAGAGAAGAGACGTAATCTGATACTAATGGAAAACCATTTTAAACCTCAAGATAATGATTTACTCCTAAGCCGTTACAAGTCATTATTCATATGTTTGCTTGACTTTAGACAATTCAACTTACTGACGTGACTGATTCGATCAAACGTGCAAACACAACTTAATCCTCCTCCTTAATTATCTTGATGATGATGTTATTACGGGTTAATTTTAGATCATGTTGCAGTATAACATTAATCCAAGTTAAGGCCAAATGAATCGAAGTCAAACTTAATTATTATGACTCGCGAATTTAAAAATTAATTCGTGTTGTTGACAAGCTGAGTTGAGTTCGGATTCAATTACAGTTTTAAAATGAGATACTCAATTTTACTTGTCTAACCTCCTTGAACACTACTAGATACTACAAAACACTAAAACTGACGTTATAACATAGAGGATGTAATTAAAAGCCTTTCTAGTTGTTGACGAACACGATGATGAATATAGGAAAAATGAAAGCAACGATGCAGAATTTAAAATTCTTTATTAGAATTCTTCAACTTTCTGAATGATCCATAATCCATAAACAAGATTATTAAAACCTCAACTTGTACTCATTTCTATTAACTCTCACCTTTGATGTTTCACACGTAGGAGTCTGTAATTTGTACTGAGTACCGACTTCCACGTTATATTTTTGTGATCTCAAATGGTTTACGTATTTAATCATCGTCCATCCCAACAGGTTTTAATATTTTATTTAGCAAAATTTTATCTTCTAAATCTAAGATCAGAACCCACAACTGGTGTATTTCACAAACTCATATCAATATATATGCAAGAATTTGTAAGGATATTTATCTGAATTCTCAAACCATAGTGAGATTAATTCATTATTGACCATATTACAAAGTGTGAAATTGTATTATAGCTCCCAAAGAATTTAAAGAACTTGTATATATATGAACAAACCAAAGATTAAACAATATATCATGACAAATTATTAAGAAGCAAAGAATTGAATATTCATCCCCGAGATATTGAACCAATTCCTTTGGACATTTCATGAGCATCAGAACGGAACTTCAAGCAGCCCAACACACCCTGTTTGTATGGCAAGAAAGTTTTTTTCTTCATCTCCTCTGAAGCTGCTCTGTTGGCTGTATAATGCAATTCATGAGGCGAAACCGGAGGTCCCGTTTTTCGCCTGGCGGAGGCTGATCGGACGGTGTCAATGGACCTGAAGCTTAAATTCTTCATGTCATCTTGCTGAGTCTTCTTGAACAAAGCATACTTTTGAGCCTGATTCTGCTCCGTCGTCCTGTTTTCGGACGCGCTTCTGAACAATAGCAAGTCCTTGATTCTCCATTTCTTGTACCAGGTTGAATTAGAACTCTTTGCTGGCTCTTCTTCTTGGTTGAATTCCGGGTCGAATAGAAGGTCGGAAACTCTAAAACTGGATAGCGATCTTGTGCCGTTCGTTCTGGGACTTGGAATAGTTTCCTGGATGATATCTTTGCTAGTTTGTTCCGCTGCTGCTGCTTCTGCGAAGGGGTCGGATTCCTTCTTCTGACGAGGAGAGAACGCTTCCTTGATCAATTTCTTGGGCGACCGAGGTGACTTTGGTGAATCGACTGCTGACTTGTTACGGTCGTGCTGGAATCTTGGAGGCGGTTTCAACGGCTTGATCTTGCCCCTGTCGAATAACTCATCCGCTGCTGACAAAGAGCCCTTATCCAACTGACTACTGAAGTCGAATGCAAAGTCGATTTCTTCAAGATTTTCATCAACATCACCATAATTGGAAGAGGTGGTGGTACTGACTTCGGATTTTGGAATCCCGGGCTTCTGTTCCCAGTTGAAGGGGATTTCGGAGCTGGAGAAGTGGGTGGGGCTGCCAGGAGCGCTGAAAAAGAGGGAGTTGAAGCGTTGGGGACTGGACGACGCGCTTAGGTAGGGCGACGTGCTCGCGGTGCCGTAATTAGAGTCTGTTGGAGGACTTGGCATGATCACCTCCATCTCCATCTTTGGTACCTGTAGAGAATGAGGAAAAATGAGTGTCTTTCTGTCAAGAGGATTTTAATGATGTGGAACTTTGTGTTATATAAGAGGAGGGAAGATGAGTATCTTTCTCTTATATTAAAGGATTTAAAAAAAAAAAATTTACACTTGAAAGAATAAACAAGAGAAGAAAAAGCCCAACCATGGTGATTCACTTATGACATGGTCCCAATTGCTATAGGAATAAAATGTGGTGCTTAGATGGCTGCTACAAGAAAAACTTCCTTAGTTTATATAATTTTATCTATATAATTTTATCTGTAAGCAGATTGTGATTGATAAAGACCATTAGCATAGCACATCTTTCAGAATCAATTTTGGATGTGAAATCTTGCAGGATCAACTAATCACAATTGTCACTTGTCAATAATAGCCTACAGAAATTTACACGGTTCGACAAAAGAGTTTAACATGTAAAAGAGGAAGCTTCAACTTGAAGAACATAGTTATCTTGCAAATAAGAGAAGACAATTACCACATGCTGACAGAACAAGGTCCACAGCTTACAGCAACCAGTACTGCCTTTTCTTTGAGACTGCGCGAGGCCATCTTTGCTTCATCAGGTTGGCTCATGTCGAAATCTACTTCTTCCTGAGAGATTCAGTCAGCGAGTATCATTGTTTCATCCCCTTGTTTCATATAACCATCAATAAATGCATTATAGTATATCTCTGGATTTGGTTCAAACCCCTTCCGTACCATCTCAGCCTGAAATCTTAAAGCCTTTTCTAACTTTCCCTCCTTGCATAAACCTCTAACCAAGCTTTCGTAATTCTCCTTCTCCAGAAAGGCATCGTGTTTCTTCACTTTGATTTTGCAGAACTCCACAGCTGCAGAAATGTCATTCTTGTTGCAAAGTGATCTGACAATTGAATTAAGAGTCGTACCCCCTGGACTAAAATGTTTCCTGCACATATCCTCATGTAACAGCATCGCGGAATCGACATCCCCAATCTCACAATGACCAGTAATGAGATGCTAGAAAGTGATACAAGTACTCTCCAGTCTCCACGCCTTTCATCACCATTTCTCTGTAAATTTCCTCAGCCTTACCGACCTCCCCAATCGCACAAAAGCCACCTATAACTGTATTGTAGGTCATCGTATCACGCAGCAAGCCTTTATTCTCAATGTCCTGCCATAGCCTCATACATTCTTCGATTCTTCCAAGATCAGAATATGCGGCCATTAACACATTGTAACTATATAGATTCGGCACACAACGAATCCTCTCCATTTCTTCCCTCACCTCCTCCACCTTATTAACCAAACCCTCTCGACGAAAACCATGCATAACCATATTCAATGTATCCGCAGAGGGGTTAACAACCTTCACCCTTCCCCATTACAACTCTTTTTGTGAACATCGAGGCCAAACATTTTCTGATACAAACTGTACCATGCAAAGCCACCACGATTTCTGCAAACAAGCTCAATCAAAGAATTACAAGTACTAATCCTCAGAAGCACATTCTTTGACTTTAACTTTTCATATATTTCAATGAGGAGTTAGAAAAGTCTATCTTCTTCGACTCCAATCATGCTTTGGCCAGCAAATCAAACACAAAAGGGGCAGCGCCACTAGCCCTTTAAGTTTTAACAAGTGCGTCAAGTATTGCAACTGAACGTGTGCTAGTTACACCATTGGACGAAGGAAATGCACACGTGGCCGATTTTATCAGCGTTAGCGCCTCGTACACGAGTACGAGCCTCAAACGGGAGAGAGTATGAATGACAGTGGAGTAGGAACAGAGGGTGTGTGAGCAGAGAGAATGTTGGAGAGTGAAGTGAAAGAAACGGTCCATAAGGTGGGCATTGTTACGGAGCTGGATAGCGATTTCTGAAAACTGAAATGAGGGTATTATTGGTAAGCAGAGAGCGAAGGTGAGACCACCTGGTTTTCGACCGGTGGTGCTTCAGGATGGAAACTGCAGAAGTAACGAAAGTGTCGTTATCGGAGAGTGGTGATGCTGATGAAGAAATGGGATTGATTCTGGTGAGCAGTGGCATGAAGGGTTGATGATGTTTAGTAGGAATTAAGTGGGACAATGCCATTAGTTAGCGTTCCTCACTGAGACAATTTGTCAAACAGATTGCCTGCAAGAATTGTCAGACAATTATTGAATTCACTGCTAGTCCTATCCTGATTTTTGCTTTGTTCTTGTGCTTTGTTCTTGCTTATTGAATTCAATAAGCAAGAACAGAATAAGAAAAAAGACTATCAGTGAATTCAGTAAGCAAGAACAGAAGCAAAAATCAGGATAGGAAAAGAAATGCGTGTCATCCTTGCGCAGGCCATGCTAATCTTCTCTGTATCGTTCCAATTTTATCGGATGTCCCCGAAGGGACCAACTCTATCTGTAGGCTACCTATATATATATACCCTTCTGTAAATTCGCGATGTGGGATGAAGAATGAGATACTTACTGGACTGAATTAAAGTGTCTTATTTTGTTGTTGGGCTAAATTTTGCAACGACAAATAATTGGGCCCAATATGTTTGGCCCTTTAGTTTCATTGCCCTAGTGATTTTAGAAAATACTTCTGTTGCGGTCCCCGCTTCTGTTGTTATTATTGTTGAACTATACCCGGTGACAATGTTTTGGAGATAATGTAAAAAATTCATAAAAGAAGCATGGAGACTGTTATAATTATCTGAATGATTATCAGCACTTTGACTTTGAGAACATTACTACTCCCTTCATTTTAAAAAAATTGTTCCATTTTACTATTCTGCGATCAACTGTTTCCGCGTTTGACCACAATTTACTCTTAAACGATATTAATAAATAAATTATTAAAATCATATAATAAAAATTTAGTAAATTTAAAAAAATTGTTCCATTTTACTATTCTGCGATCAACTGTTTAGCGTTTAATTTCTTTCTTAACGATATTAATAAATAAATTATTAAAATTATATAATAAAAATTTAGTAATTAAATTTTTATTATATGATTTTATTAAATTATTTACTATTATCGTTTATGAGTAATTTGTGGTCAAACTCGAAGACAGTTGACCGATCAAAGTTAAAATGTAACAATTTCTCTGAAATGGAGGAGTATTTACTAATGTTGTCTGCAAATAACATCATCATGTTGGGCTTGGATGTTCCATTGGACACACCCATTCATAAATTGTTCCAACATGTTTAGATGTGTTAGTCTGCATTTGTGTATATGCAACGGGTGTAAGTGTAGCGTCTAAATAACCTCCTGTACAAGAAATTTGTCATCTACGGGTAATCGACTGTCAAATCAGAACTTCACCATGTAAGTACTACTTGGATATTAAAGCATCAACTGAATAAAATCAAAATCTGCTAACTTCTGAGGTGCTCCCTCCAAAGTTCCAAAGAAAATGACAATTCACTGATTGCAACTCACAAATTACAGGAAATGAATTGAACGAATATAAATTAGGATCGACTTGGCATCTTCAACATTGAAGAGAATTTTGAAAAGAACAAAACAAATTCTCAATTCTTATTGCAGGTAATTCTATGTAAGAACTTTCCGATCATTTGCAGGGAACCATAAACTCATCATATCAACAAAAGAATACGTGAAAACAAAATCACGGTAAGAGCAAAATTTCTAAAGAGACCGATCTCCAGGAAGTATTGTGTTCACGAAATTTAATCCAGATTTGCTATCACAGCATCAACAACTTCTTGGGTGGTACTCTCGCCTCCGAGATCTTTTGTTCGATATTTACCCTCTTCTATCACATTCTTCACTGAAGTCTCTAGTCTGTCAGCAAATGAAGGAAACTGCAAGTGCCTAAGCATCATAGCTGATGAAAGAAGCAGAGCTACTGGATTAGCCCTCTTTTCCTCTAGCAACTTCTCATTTCCCACATTTCCTGCAGAAGCACCTTGCTCGAAAATGGCATGATCAGCACCAACATTTCCTGTAAATCATAAACGCTACAATCATTTACACGGACAGCCTCAAGTAAGCATCAGATGAAGAACGAAAACAACAAAGCCATTTGTACTGAGAACAAGAAATTCAAGTGGAACTGAGAACTTTTTACTTTGAGAAAGATTTTTGTCATTAGAAAGCTGAAATATATTCAAATAGATTGATTATACATACCTCCAGGCATGACACCAGTACCTCCAGCTATACCAGCAGCGGTATTGGCGACCAGATTCCCATATAGATTAGGAGTCACCTGAAAAATGTAGATGTGACCATGATAAATGGCCGAAAGCAATCTTAATAAATTGTACTCCGATGGACAAGTAAATTATAAATAATGGAGCTGATAAATTAGGCAGAATGAATTATGAGGCAAACTTAATTCAAAACTTGGCCTTCCACTATGAGGAAGAAAATGGACGTAAAATCTGCACCTAAGCTGCAACAATGTAGCACCAGGGAGATAGCTTATTTTGTACACAAGCTCAGTTAAGAAACTTGACACGATTTCACTCATATGTAGTCTGTGGGGGAGGGATCAGAGAAAGAAAAAAAGTGTAGCTTTGGCGAAAAAGTCCCATGTTAACTTGTAGTTAAACATTGGCACCATAATGTTGTACTGCAACTTTTGGAAACTAAGGAATAAATACATAAGATCAGTAACGTGAAACACAGACCATGGTCCGGCACTGAAAATTACAGATGCTTGAGTTCCTTACCATAACATCAAATTGCTCAGGCTTGGAGACAAGTTGCATAGAGCAGTTATCCACAATCATCTCATTGTATTCAATACCAGGGTACATGCTAGCGACTTCTCGACATGATTCTAAAAAAAGTCCATCAGCAAGTTTCATAATATTTGCTTTATGCACTGCCGTCACTTTCTTCCGGTTGTTGAGATAGGCATACTCAAATGCGTATTTTGCAATTCTTTCTGAGCAGAACTTTGTAATAACCTAGGCATTAGGATTTAGGACTAATGAGAAACCAAGCTATGAGCAGATATTGAGATATTCAAAGAGCCATCACGCACAAAACATTTATAGCAAAAGAGAAAGGAACAATTTACACGAGGATCATGAGACAGTAACAATGACATTTTCATAATCAATCACCTAAACTCACACACAATAACAGTCACATTTCCATAATCAAGCAACTAAACTCACACACAGTAAGTGGAATTCTCATAATCAAGCACATACTCAATCAACAACGGTGAAGTCGTCATAATCAAGCACCTAATTCACACAATACGGTGGAATTCTCATGATCAAGCACATAAACTCACACACAATACAGTGAAATTCTCATAATCAAGCACTAAATACAATCAACAGCGGTGAAGTTGTCATAATCAAGCACCTAAACTCACACACAATACAGTGGAATTCTCATAATCAAGCACATTCATTCATTCAGCAATAGTGAAGTTACCATAATCAAGCACCTAAACTCACACACCATACAGTGGAATTCTCATAATCAAGCACCTAAAGCCACACACAATACAGAACTGGAATTCTCATAATCAAGCCCCTAAACTCACACACAATGCAGTGGAATTCTCATAATCAAGCACATAAACTTTATCAACAACGGTGAAGTAGCCATAATCAAGCACACAAACTCAATCAACAACAGTGAAGTTCTCATAATCAAGAACCTAAACTCAAACAAAACTAGCAATGCCACTTCAGCTAAACTAACATAACAGCAGTGACATTCCCCAATCAATCACCACAACACCGATATCGAAACAATCGAAAATAAAAAAACACAGACTAAATTAATCAGAGCATCAGAACACAAAAAAACACCTTAAGGCTCTCAACAACGCCACTAACAACCTCATGCTCAAGTCCAGCATACTCGCCCTCCGTATTCTCCCTAATCACAACAATATCCACGCCATCATGCCGAGTCTCAAGCCCTTTCAAATTAAAGCAATGCACAAGCGAAGCGTACAGATCGAGCTCCTTCCTCAACACCATATTGAGCGAGCTCACACCTCCGCCAACCGGAGTTATTAATCCTCCTTTGAGGCAGACCTTGTTCTTCCTAATCGACTCGATCAGGTCCAGAGGTACGGTCTTCATGTCACCGTGAATTTCGTCGTACTTCTCGAAATACACAGGCGCGTGCATCGCCTCCATTACTTGCTCGACTGCGTCGGTGACGAGAGGTCCGACGCCGTCGCCGGGGATCAGTGTGACGGCGCGTGGCTCGCCGTCGCCTGGACGAGGCATGTAGGTGATGGATCGAATGGTGGTGAGGCGATTGATGATCGGGAGGAGTGATCGTCGTGACATGGTGGTGGAATTGTGAATTGGTCGAAGTGTTGTAGTGTTTTGTTTCTTCTTCAAAGTTGATGAACAAATAGAAGTACTTCACTAAAATCCATGATAATTAATTACAGTCTCCAGGCTCACTAAAATACCAGGTATAAAAAAGTAATTTATTCAAAACAAGTTGACAATCAAATGTCTCCTGTTAACTCTTTCACTCGAAATTTTTCTAACTTTAATTAAGATTTAATCTTAAACTGTAAATTTTAAGAAATAAAGTTTCATTATATAATTTAATTTAACATTTTTACATTTACGATTTAAGATTATAATAATCATAGTCAAAGTTTCAAAAATGTTGACTGTAACAAGTTAAAAATAAGACATTTGATATGGGACGAAGTGAATAAAACTTATTCCATTACATAAAATGTCACGACTCGACTATTAATTGAGCTCCAACCTAAAATTACAGATAAGTTGCTCTTCGTATGATATGTTGGTTTTATTATATCAACACATGCTCATGATAATGCCCATATTATACTATCGATGTAGCTTATACTAAATTCACATCTTTTTCTACAAAATGTTTTATGTTCTGGATTTCAATTTACTTGTGGTGTAACTTAAAGGGCGTGTATATTCTTGTTATCCCATTTTCTATGTACTAATTTAATTTGTTGAAGTGGAAAACAAACGAGTTGTTGATGAATGATACAATACGTTTACAATACGTTAGCATGTATAGCATCGAATCCTGAGTGTCTTAATTTAGTGTAATACAACACCCTTGGAAGATTGTGAATACGTACCTAAATTTTACAAATGGTGGTGTCCTGTAATGCTTGAATATCGATATATTAACTAGAAATAATTATCATAAAAATACTACGTGTGTGATAATAGTTAAATATAGAGATTATTAATGTCTTACCGTTAGATTATTATCGTCTACATAGTTTTAGAGATGAAGTTATATGACATCATCTCCAAAATTATAATAACATTGCATCTTGCTTTATAAGTCGCCATCTTCCTGCAAGTGTGAGAGTTTGCTAGGGTTTAAGTACTTCAAACTCACATCACCCAAATTGTAGGACAAACCTTAAATACAATCAACGAAATACTGCGACCCACATTGTAAATATATAATGACTCGTCCCCTTGTAAATCAAGCCTCTACACTTTGGGCCGGATCAAGTTACCGCTGCAATGCTTAAACGTTAATATGATTGCACCACAAACCAACACGTGTTTCCCGACGCACTTTGTCCTCACATGTGAACGCAAATGAAACTTAACTCGGAAGTTTTTACAAATGGACTATTAAAACGAAAGTGCATCTTATTTCTATGATAGCGTTCATCCGTTTAAGCTATCTGAAACTATGGGGATTACATTCCTTTTGCTGGAACAAAGGTCAATCCTTCCCGGAGTGATTATTCCTAGGATGTTCTCCAAATTGATACGCTAATCTTGAAAAGGCAATTGCAGAACTCAGTCCTTTTAGCAAAGAAACAATCGGGTTTCATTAAGTAGAGTCAAAATTGAAATCCATTGAACTTAAAGAGCAAGTGGCACCTAAACTTGCCCATTCTATATAAGCTCCTGAGAGATGATGACCTGTTTCTTACAGGTTGCAGGTTTAAATACTTGGTAATATAACTAGGCTCTAGCAGATCATTATGAAGCTACAAAAGAGTGAACAACTAGCAACTAACATGCTAGTCTACCATTATCTCAGCCTTATTTTAGCGTCAAAATTGCAAATATAAGTTATAAAGAATCAAAACAAGAAGTCTGCACTCAATTCTGCTACAAAATTTCATTATCCTACAGACGGAGAAAGGGGTGGGGTGGCTTGGAAGTATCTCTAATAAGCTTAATAGTAGTACATATAAGCAATCCCAGTGGATTAGCTTACGGGCTGCTGCTGGTTCACGTGACCGTTAGAAGCTGCCCCATACCCTGCACCTGCAGCGTATCCGTATCCGTTGTATCCTTGTCTCCCATTCCGCTGATTAAACTCTCCTCTCTGCCAAGGAAGGGGTAATGAAAACAGACAATTAGTTATGTTTCTATTAAATAACAAGTATGATCACAGTTTGGCCATGCAATTTTTACTATCAGTCCACTACTGTGTGATGCCATGAAACATGAATTGGGTTGGTAAAAACTCAAAACCTTTCGGTTGGAGTTGGCAGCAGATAATGTCTTGCAAACACAAGGAACTAAGACAACGCATAAATATCCCATGCCTAAAATATGCTGGAATATGCTGGCTGCACATAGTTATAATACATGTTCAACATTGAAAGTTACCTCTTTCAGATTTCGGCCCCAAGAAAGACGAACTGTCTGCTTGCCGATGACAGTTCCATTTAATCTAGAAATTGCTTCCTCTGCGCTACTTCTGTTGACAGAAATTCAAGAATACCATCTTTTGTTAGAAAAAACAATTGGAAATATCAGGCTAGAAAGCTATAGCAAAGCAGGAATTTCATTTTCGCACAATTCAAAAACTCCAATAACCAACAGTGACATGTGCATACACAAGTATTCCAAATTGAAATAACATACCTGGCAGTATTGATATAATCACATAGCATTATTAAACAGGAAGTGCTTTTCTCGATATTAGTCAAAAAGTATTGAGAAAGACATCACATAGAAGAATTACCTGTTTATGAATTGCACAAAACCGCAGCCCTTTCCAGGTGGTATTTTTACAGAGACGACTTCTCCGAACGGAGCAAAAGATTCTCGAAGGATTTCGTCACTGACCTCAGAATCTAGTCCTCCGACAAATATCTACATAAAACCATGGTTTACATGCATGCATTAGAGAACAATACAAAATCTATATAACCAAACAAATCGAAAGGAGAGGTACTCACTGTTGTGTTAGATGTATCATTCATCGACTGGCCGTGGGGCACAGCACCATTGGCGTATCCACCGGACAATACTACAGCTATAAGGAAACAGTTCGAAATTCGAGAATATATTTGTAAGTGGTTGGTACTATCATTAAAACGTCCAAAGCGTATGAATGATCATTAATGAAAACGAAAAATGAAAGAAATAACGACGATTTGAAACAAGGAACATCAGATGTTATTCACTATGACTTCTATACAAACAAATTATCAAAAAGAAGACAATGGAGATCAATGATATTCAAGCTAGGCATGTTCAGATAGCATATTCTTATGGTTCACAATATATACTAATAAAAGAACAGACATGTTTGCTTACTATAAAGCTCAAGAATGTTTCATAAAGATGTCTATAGTATGATACGGCTCATCCCATGCCTAAAACTATTAAATATTAAATAAACATGTAACCAACATAGAACTGCAGGGAAAATGCACCTTGTGAAGAGTATTGTTGTTGCTGGTGTGATGAAGGCTTCTTGGGAGTCGCGACGCCAATTCTCATCTGTCTACTGGAGCAATACTCACCATTCATCTCAGTCATGGCTCTTGCCTTTTCACTTTCATCGCCGAACCTGACAAAGCCATAACCTTTTGAACGTCCAGTATTTGCATCAACTACCACTTTGGCACCTTTGACAGAAGGATATCTACCAGCAAAGGTATCAAGCAGTAGCGTATCGGTAACATCAGGAGCCAAATCTCCAACAAATATTGACATGTCAGCACCAGGTTCAGGGCGCCTATCACCATTGCTAAATCCTGCCCAGTTCAACCGAAACGGTTGCTCTGCATTTGGCATCGTGGTTCCATTATGGCTCTGCAGAACTTTTTCTGCAGCTGCATGAGAACCAAATTCAACAAAGCCATATCTCTCGGACTGACCCGTTTGCTTATTGCGAATAATCTTAACAGAAATAACCTGCATGTTTGAGTTCCAGAAGAGATTCAATCCACCAGTTACAAACAGGAAACACAGAAGTAAGATAGAGCAATGCATCCCAGCATATGTTTCATACAGTGTTTATGTTTTGTTTAACAAAAATACGAGTGAAAGACCACGCAGAGAAAGAAAACAAAGAGATGACAAAGACGGAATACGTATCGAAAGTTTCGCGAGGAGCTTGCGCTATATACAACCCATGAGTTCATAATAAGCTTCTTTTTTAAAAAAAGGCAGGATTGCTATTTTAGAAAAGAAAAAAAAAAGCAGGATTACAGTAATTAGAGAAGAGGCGATGTTTTATCAATTGTTGAAAGAAAAAATATCAAGACTAACTGGACACTCATCATATTCATAATGATATCGGGACAATTATTGACAAGTTCAATTAATTCAGAGGAAATTTATTATCTTCAGATTACCACAACTATCCTTAACTACTCCACTGATTAATTGAAGACGTGAATTATATGTGATAGAAAGCTTTGGTTTTTCTATAACAGTTGCCAATATCAGAGGGAACTAAAAAAACTAAACTTAAGCACCAGCAGTTAAATGTTCTAGCATAGCCTCTTAGAATAGATAAATTCACATTAATAGCAACTCTTGTTCAAAAAGCTCTTGAAAGTGACCTACATTCTCACAATCAGATTGCTAAACATAAAACACAAACATGACAACGATACATAATAGGCTGTCACTTCAAAACATCCATAGTTTACATCTAGATTCAACACATATCCTCAGAAAGCTAGCTCAAAAAACGAATCACATCTTCCAAAACTGTAACTAATTACTAAACCATAATCCATACTTCAAAAAGCCGAAAACATAACAGCCGCCTGTGTAAAATAACAGGCAGATCTCCTCAATCACTCAAAACAAAATCACATACTACAATTACCCCAATCCTCCAACTAATCAATCAGCTCAATTAACCAAACACTACTTCTAATCTCCAGATCACGTCACAAATCCAATCAAATCAGCTAAGAAACACAAAATCCGAACCAAATCGATACGCAAAAGTGAGAAAACAAAAGAGACGGAGCTAGAAATAACCTCAGCAGTTTGGGAGAAACATTGCTGAAGATATCCTTCATCCATCCACTGAAGGAGATCTCCAATCCAAATCGTCTTATTATCCTCGGCAGAGCCCTGAATCTGATAACTCTGCTTGGGATGCTGCTGCTGCTGATAGTGCTGCTGATGAGGATGCTGCTGCTGCTGCTGAGCAGCAGGATGCTGATAATACGGCATGTAATGGCCACCATTATACATCATCTGCTGCTGCATAATGGCGGCTGGGTACTGCATCGCCATCCACTGCTGCTGGTACTGCTGCTGCATCGCCACCCACTGCTGCTGCTGCTGCAACTGCTGCTGCTGGCTGCTGCTGCTCTGGTTGTTGCTGTTCTGGTTGTTCAAATCTCCGCCGCCGTTCATGTTGACGAAAATACCCCTGGCTGTGGAGAAACCAGGTTTTGGTGGTTTTTCAAGGGGTGAGAAGACGGCTAGGAGGAGAGGAAATAGAGGGCAAGAGAAGAGAGAGAGAGAGAGAGATGGATCTAGGGTGGGATTCAATTCTACGTGTGGTGATGTACTGGATGGTGATGGATCTGGGCCGTTCGTTTTGGGGTGCGCCATCTGGGCCGTTGGAGGTACGCGGTGGTCATGTGGGGCCTTGTATAGCTGTGTGTTAGATCTTGTGTTTCCCGCTAATTTTGTGTCGGTCGACTTTTTATATCTCAGTTTTGACGGTAGATTCTACGGGAAATTATTATTTAACAAGACTATAATACAAAAGGATGTTTCGTGACTTTTTTATAATATTGTTTTACAATGAATTAATAATAACTATGTTGATTCGCTATTCATTTGTACGCTTATTTTTATATAACAAAAAGTTATGTTAAGTCAATATTTACTTACATAAAATCATATTAATATTCATCTACTACAAAAGTATATTAAAAAGACTATGTTAAAGCTTTATGTCAAATGGTATATTAATCTGAGATTCGGGTAATTTACGACTCGAGAAAATAAACCGGTACATTATTATTGGTACGGAGAAAAATTGAATCTTAGACCTCACCAATAGTACCGGCATTTCATTAGCGATGCGTGTGGGATCTGTTACTGATGAAGTGGTGAGGACATTGGGGAAGAGTCTAGTATCTAACAAATCGTACATAGATTGGATTTGGTCATTGGATTGAGAGAGAAGAGTTAACCGTTTTTGAGTAGATGGATAGACAGGTGGTAAGAGTCAGATAGGTTGCTGTTCTTGTAAAAAAGAGATAGGTTGCTGTTTTAGGGCAAGGATCGAGCTATCATATGTGCGACTAATAGGACGATTCTTTGCCTCATTTGTAAGAATAAAATCTTCAAGTCTTTTTGCATGTTCTATTTTTGATATATTATCTGGGTACAATTGCAAGCATATTTAAGATTCTAGTAGTATTTATTAGATATTAAATACGTAATTAATGTGATACTCCATATTATCTTGTAATCATGTTAAATCCCAATTTATTAAATTATTTGGACATGATTGAGATTATCATAGACTAAACCCGCTACAAAAATATGTATTTGGAAGGAAAAATCTGGATTTCTAATGTTTCTTAGGAAATTTTAGATATTATGATCTGAACAACAATGTACTCGTTTCTAATGACGTGAAAAAGGAGGTACTGATTTAAAAGAGTCTTACCATATATAAGCGATAAGTGCTATTTGATATTGAAAAGAACGAAAAAAATCCTAACGTGTCATTCATATTGTTAAGTTGATATAGCATTTAAATTTTATTACTCGTTTAAGATCAAATATTATACTCCCTCGTCCTGAGTTAAACTTCATGCATTACATTTTGAGACGTGTCAATTTCACTTTTCTATCTCATTGTAAATATATCTTTTACTTTATTTAACGTCTCTCATATTTTATTCACATTTATTCTTACTTTATTCATTATTTATCCTACTTTATTTACACTTCTCTTATAACTTGTGTGCGGGTTTGCGGAAAGTTAAACCCGGACGGGATATATTTCATTTATACTTGTTACAAATTTATACAGATTATATGCCATGTTAACTGTCTTTACAAATAGTTATATGGTGAGAAGAGAAGTGAAGACTGTTTTACTTAATTTACAAATCGAGTAAAATGGCAGTACCAGTTGGCTGGAAAAATCTGTTTAATCTGAACTAGATAAGACTAGGAAGTAACTGACCTATCCAATGATTGATGTAATAACCTGTACATACAGTAGAAATTTGTTTTCACAGACACTGAGACACATTCTGTCAAAATTTCCTATTTTTTACACCATGACAAAACACACTGCAAGTATGTCCCAATTCCATTACAAAACAATACCACTAATTCCTTAGCACTCCCTGTATTTCAAGAGAATTTATAAATTATAATTTAATGGTATCTTTAGTTGAAAAATTAAAATAATTAATACTTTTACATAAAAACTTTAAAATGTTGTCAACAGTGTAGTTTTAGTGTTGAATCGTTTAACTTATATGTAGAGTTAAGATTACTTGTTAATTAATTTTAAAAGTTAAAACTCACTAAAGTTGAAGGATTTAGTGTGTTGAAGTAGGAGATATACGATCATAACGTTAACAAATGCATTCGTCTGGATTACGTAAACAACTGGCTGGAACATTTAACGTAAAATGAAACATAGTTGAGATAGACATAACTGTCTAGGTTAGGGGGTTGGTCAAAATTGGGAGATAATGGTAGGTAGCTTCTTAGCATTTGTCAAAATGTTATTAGGTCTTGGAATAGTTAGATTTTGGTCAACGATTGATGTTTGGTGAACATAATAATACTCGAATTATTGGATTAGGTGAATAAAAAATTTCCTCACATTTGCCAAATTATGCTTGCCTATTTGCTAAGACTCGTGCTATTGCTATTGCTAGGCAATTGTCTGTATCATCATAATGAGAAAATGACATTCTGTTCAATCTTTGTATGCTGAAAGAAAAACCATATTTTTCAATTATCCAGCTTATGTTTGACTTCGAGTGTAGTCGATCATAAGCTAGTTCAGATAACTCATTCGAAAAGGAAAAAAACTAGATTAGTTTTACTAAAAGGAGCCAGCCAAAAACTGTGTAGATGAACAAGTTAAGAGTGAACAATTATTCAGCCAAACTGGGTTTTTTAAAGACTTGAAAGTTGAAACATGCAAAAAGACGAGGTTCCAAAGAGGATGAAGCTCCAACTTTTCATTGAAACTCAGCTAGATACACTTATCCCTTCATGATCAGTTTAATTACAAACAAAACCTACAGCCGCGCTAAGCAGAATATGAGGGCAGATCCGGGAATCACATGCCGCAGTCAAAATTTCAACAGGGGAATGCCCTGTGAACGGTGATCTGAGCTGGGTTAAAAGAATAAACGAATATACGCCTAAACTACATAAGTTATCTACATGTACATTATGTAAACTACATGATGTAGACGCCTAAAGCTTGTAATCTTGGCATAAAAAGCTTTCATAATGAGTACCCTTGAGCGTCTTCTTGATATCATCCCAATTTTCAACCTGTGACGACAAGGATCCTTTGTGTATCTTCACCTGGCGACTATTCAGTTTCCTTTGTGGAACCCTCAGAAAATCTTGAACGTCCACCAGTTTCTGGAGAAAGATATAAAGAGAGTGCTATCAAGTAGCAACCATGACATAAAGGGATAAAATTAAGCAAGAACGACAAGATTATTAAGATAGTGCTGAATCTTAAGACTGAATTGGATACAACTTCTGCTGGGTAAAAAAATCCATTTGCAATTAAAGATTGTAGATATAATTTTCATCTACAATACATACCCTCACCCAAATTCTAAGCAAATCTGCTTCTAGATATTATCTACTCTTAAAGGTAGCAGAATACTGTCCTAATAAATGAACAAGCTATAAGTCAATTCAATCAAATCACCTGGGAAGATATAAACGAGGGCACTAGTAAGTAGTAACAATGAGTTGTTCTCAGGTATGAAATGTTAGATGTCTTACAGTTCGATTTTTTATTATATCCTCGTAATAGAGGACAATATGTCGCGTGCTCTTAAAATAATCCAATGATTTGGTAACCAGATCTTCCACTTGCTTCAGGTCTGCTATAAGCAGTTTCGTATCTATAGTTGGCTTGTATCCCGCCAGTATCTCGGCCTGCAAACAATTGAATAGCTAATTACTGCATGTTCTGTCATTTTGCCAAATCTCCATGAATATTTATACAATTTATGTATGAATAAACATGGATAGATTTTAAGCATGATACCTCGTGGGGTGAATGAACATGAGACTTGTGAGTCCCATTGAGTAGTTTGGTTTTCTGGTCATAAGAATTAGCCAGAATTGACACCATCCTTCGCAGAAGATTCCTTCTGAAAAGAAAAATTGTCGAAACTCCTTTAGAATTGAAGTATTTTACGATTTCTTCATGATGTTGCATTAAGCCCTGCAACAAATCACAAATGCAGGAAACATGTTATTTAATTGCTTTATTCTCCAACAGATTAGCAAATGGTCATCAGATAAGAAAAGAAGAAAAAGTATGTAAATAGAAGGAGATCAAGAAATGTGATATGCTAAAGTAAGATGAGCTGGTATAAGCATAAAGAGTAACCCGAAATCATGAATCGAGATGCATTACGAGTAAGTGTGGAAACAACATAAATTGAGTAAATGACGTATAAGGTGTTTCAGGGTTACTAAGAAAATACATTAGCTGAGCTCTGCAAAATTATACAGTATACTGTTAAATTATGGATTGGTGCACCAGCTCTAAAATACATGATAAAAACAAGGTTTATTCGTAATGATGAAAAATACTACTGCAAATATTCCAACTATATCCTGAATTTTCTCTGTGCAAATGTATCTTTTTAGTGATAAAATTGCTTGATTTCAGAAATTTAGCTGAAACACTTGTCATCTCTCACAACCCAGGGCCAAATAAAATATTACTGCCCGAAAGAATTACCCTAAAAAAACTGAAAACCCCCAACACCACTGGACCATGAAATTAAACGTGCAATGTTCCTGGTTCAGTTTATAAAAAACAAACAAAAGTTGGCCCTATCTACTTTACGGGATTGTAATGCTAGAAATAGAATACACAGTCATTCTAATTTAGAAAATGTTCCAAAAACAATCATGTTTTGTCATAGGATTCTATAATAAAAAGTAAAGTTCGATTTGGTGATTGCGGCGGAATCTTTGGAGCAATATCGCATTAGAAAAGTGTTTGTCATGTTAGCCCACTGATAAAAGAAACAAATCATTCCTTTTTACAATACAGCCATGAAATACTTTTGTGCTTCAAATGATAATCCTAAACATGCAAAGTTCTTAACAGGTCGATAGCCAATATGTAACAAGATCAGTTTCTACAAAAGTAGAACAGAGTAAGAAATAATCATATACATCAGCTCCACACTATCCCAAAGATAGAAGATTTATGTTATTCTAAATGTCACTAACCTGATTAAGCATCCATTTCAGACCGACAGCAGCAGTGCACTCATTCTTAGAGGCACTTGTCATCCAGTCTAAATTATAAATCTGGTCCAAGGTTTCTACAATCGTCGAAATGTTACTTCTCCGGACCTTAACCGAGAATATCTCCCCATTGGAGCTTATGTTTATGTGACTGTTCAATAATGTCTCAAACCATCCACTGCCAGACCTCTGCGTGGACAAAATTGCAAAGTACCGTACAGGGTTGCACGCACATTCTTCCCTGATAAATCACGAATAACCCATCAGTGCAGCCCGTTGAATTTTAAGGTAATACAGATAGAAAAGACACAAGAGTTGGAAAATTACATACACCACCACATAACAACATCAACCTTGTGATCATTCCTACATCGAAAAGTAACTTGCAAGGATATTTATTGAGAAACATGGCAGCATCAGATGTCTTACCTGCTGAAAGACTTTGGTTTAGGGAAGTGTAAATAAGGTTTTTCCAATGGTTCCACATCAACAGTTTCACACGGTCTATCTATCATTTGAACCTCTGATAAACGTCCAGCAGCCGAAAGTCCACCAAATTGCCTAAGACAAACTGAGCATATATACACCCCAGAAATCATCGTAACCATCAAAACCACCATCCGTAATGCCAAAGGACTCTTCTTTGGAGATTTTATACTGAAGCCACCCTGAAACTCACAGTATTATCATAATGTCAACATTCACGGGGCAGCGGAGCAATAATGAGCTAATCAAAGCTACAATCTTGAACCTAGCTAGGAAAGCAGCTGATTTTGCGATAAGACTGAAATATAAGATCTAGGATCATGCAAAATCAACAAAACATCAAGAAATTCACAACCCATAAAACATTAAAGAAAAGGGGCTAGATTAACAATGTAGACTTGTTGAATTCCAATTTTCCAATACTAACAAAAGACCTGAATCTACGGCAAACAAACAGAAACCCAGATCAAGAAACACACAATACGCAAAAACAGCAACAAAATCCGATCTTGTGCAAATCAGACAACACAATATTAGGGCAATTGAACATCCCAACCAAAGAAACAGCTCGAACGAGCTGAAAAACAAACAAACAAACCTTAGCGAAGGAGCAGAGATCATCGGCCATTGTTTTGCGAAATAGGGGAGCTCAAGATTAAAAATTTCAGATCTTTTCTTGCACCCTTTTCCTTTTAGCTCTACTCATGCTCCGCCCTCGTCCTATTCCCAGCAAAACATGCACCAATACAGAAATTGACGAGTCTCTGTCAAAAAGCCCAAAAAGAGGAAGAAAAGGAAAAACACTTTGTTTTGTCTCGTGAAGAACGATTGATGATGATGTGTTTTCACGTTTGTTTTGGTGAGGAGAGAGGGAAAGGAGGGGTGTGGAGTATGATGTGGATGGGTCGGGAGAATCCAGAGGCAACCAACCTTCAAGAAGGAAACATTAGACTTGTAGTGGACTAGGATGGATTTTGTGTTGATTTTCTCAATCATTTGGTTTGCTTCTTGTTTTCTTCTCATTACTTGTGTGTGTCTGGTGTTATCTTTTGGCTATCTTTTTCACTTGTTTAGAATGATGATTACTTCATTAAAATTTTGAACTTTTATGGGTCAAATTGATTACAATTAATGCCACATTAACACTCCTTCCTAACTTCATTAAAATTCCTTTTTTTAATGTCGATGGTAGGTAATAAATTAAATATTGAACTGGTTAAGGAATCTGTTAAACATGAATGATGAAATAACAGGTATGCTGAAATATTTTATAACGGGGAGACGAAACATTGTCAGACCGGTTGTATGTTAGGAAATATCTATATGGAAGTTAATGGACATCGTCATAATGGGAAAGTGGAGTCGCAGTGCAACTCTAGAAACCCGAGGGTGTTAATTGTAGTAGTCTATTTTCATGTGCTAGTTTATATTTCATATTCCCATACAATCGATCCGTCCAGTTGTTTAATTATATGTATCATGTATGCCCGCTTTTATCATCGTTTTCTAATCATGATATTCTTGGCTTGGCGGAGTACATGTTTTTCGTGTGTATTTCATCGGTTAATCTACAAATAGTGGTCAAATTGGTGTATTACCAAATCATGTCCTTATTGCTATGGATATAAAGATTTTTGAAAATATGATATTTGTAACGGTCTACAATAAGTTTTTAATTGTACACTTATATATGGGTGGCCCAACCCACTAACCTAGCATTCTATTGGACCTATCAAGTATCAACTATTCATTCATGTCGGTATGACCGTTTAAAGTGGAAAAAAAGAGGATGCGATTTCAAACATTAATTGATTGTCGGTTGAAGATAACAAACTTTGTTATTATGAGTTTGGATCTAAATTGATGGCTTAGTGGGCTGGTTTCATATCGTTGTGGGCTCTGTCTGGCTTTGGAGAGCCTAATGGTAATTGGATCAAGCTAATATGCTACTACCTGTTGAATGGAAGCCCACAAAATTATGCCCATACGGGACTTGAATAACTAGTATAAAAATTTATATTCAATTGTCTGATTAATGTTTCCTTTAGGAAAATAAGTGGGGAAAAAAATACTATGATGTGGAATGCAAAAAAGATATGGTTCGCTAATAAATCCAAAATCTTTATCTTGCAAATAAGTCTATATATTTGTATTTGTCACTCTAAATTATGAATACGTGTTGAAAATTTCCTTTAATTAACAAAGAAATCAACTATCACGATAAAATAACTCAAATGCAAATTCAAACTATAGCCGGCATATATTTATTAAGATTTATGCTTGCCGAATTTGATTCTTGATCTAGTTTCTTTCGGTAAAATCTATTTTTAAAGTGTGCCAATATTTGTGTGGATGTACTTGAAGTCCTCTTGTTGACTAACTTTAGCAATCTCTATATTTATATGACACATTTAACTCCACACATGTAGCGTGTTACACGAATTTCAGCTTACAATAAATCTATCGCCCTCTAGCTCATTTCCCATCATTTCAAACAATGGCAAAGTTCTTAAAACTTTTTGTGTCATCCGTTTTACTTCACTTACATTTCTATATCGTGGTAATTTCAGTGGACACTACAATTCAAACTGACTTGTATCCTTTCATCCGCGTCTACAAAAATGGTACGATTGAAAGACTTGTTGGCACACATAGTGTTCCTGCATCAGTCGACCCAACTAGCGGGGTTCAATCAAAAGACATCATAATTTCACCTGCTACTAATGTTTCTGCTAGACTTTACCTGCCTAAAGATCCTAATCCACGTTCAAAAATCCCTTTATTAGTATATTTCCATGGTGGTGCATTTTTTACAGAATCCGCTGGGGATCCTTTATACCAAAAGTATTTTAACACACTAGTTGCGAAAGCAAACATTGTTATTGTTTCGGTGAATTACAGACTAGCCCCAGAGAATCCTCTACCTACGGGCTACGACGACTCGTGGGCAGCGCTAAAATGGATATATTCTCACCGTGGAGGTCACGGAACTGAACCATGGCTCAACACATATGCTCATTTCAAGCGTGTTTGTGTGGGTGGAGATAGTGCAGGGGCTAACATTGCTCATAATATGGTTATCCGAGCCGGGTTGGAAAAACGGCACCGTATGGCATTAAATGGGTTGCTCCTAACTTGCCCACATTTTTGGGGGGAGAAACCAATCGGGAATGAATTGGATCCCAGTAACAGCGATCTTGTAAGTCTAATGGGAAGAATTTGGATGCATGCATATCCGAATTCAACAGGTTTCGACGACCCATTATTGAACCCGGCATTGGATCCGAACCTTCCTAAGCTAAGTTGCAAAAGAGTTTTGATAATTGTAGCCGAACTTGATATTTTGAGAGACCGAGGAATTTATTATAACAAGACATTAACAAGTAGTGGATGGAAAGGAGATGCGAAGATAATTGACTTCAAAGGGGAGGAACATGCTTTCAATATACGTTTCCCTGATACTCCGAATGGCATCGCGATGCTAAATGAATACGCTTCTTTTCTGAATCAACGAAAAATATAATGAAACCTATGCTTTCGGTGTGTCAGGTTGTAGTTTCTATGCATGGTAGAATTATAAAGTTAGGAACTTGAATCATTGTGTACATGCATGCACTAGATTTTAAGCAAGTACCCGTGTTTGTGGTTTTTTTTTTCCTACATCATGTTGTACTACTTCGTGATGTTTTAATTGATTGTACATTACATCATTTAATGCATATTGTACAATCATGTCATAACCTTTAAGGCATCATTTAATACATATGGGGAAGAGGAAATCGTGTCTGTGTATACCTCATGTATACATACGGTTCAAGAATATGATATCTTTCACTAGAAAGACTTGTGTTACAGACTCAATTACTAATTATCCAAATATCAAGAACGTGCTATATTTGACTAGAAAGACTCGTGTCACACGACTTGTATTAATCGCATTCTCTAATAAACTAGTTGGCATCTTAATCTATCATATTATGATATGATACGTATGTAGTGAACGTCTAGGTAGTAACTTACAAGCTAACTGGTTTGATACGCTATTCCATATAGCTTACTTTTATGATAACATAACTTATTTATTTATATATTATGTTTAATAAATTAGCTAACAAAATCACTAAACACCTTCATATGATCAACTAGTTAATCATCTGCTATTTAATATGATTCCATCTAACTTATAGATGATTTCGATAAACTAATTAACTCTAAAATTTTCAAATTGATCTCTTTGGGTGAAATTCGTCGTATGTTGAATTAGTATGCATTAACTTCAAAGGTCTGACGGGCAAACAAAAGGGAGGGGTTGGTCCATTTTTTGTTGGTTTGCCTTGAACATGACTTATCAGTGCATTGAGCTCAGACTTCTATAAAAAAATGTGGTTGTGACGTAATAGATAACTTACCCTTGAAGGAGGCATGAACCATATATATAGATGTTGGTTGGTAATGGGACCAACTTCTATAAAGCCTGAGATCTTGTTTAATTTTGACACACGACCATTGCAGATGGACCCGAAGAATCCCTAATGCACCTTGAGAATCAAGGCTCGAGCGTGTTCCAGCTGGATGGAAGTGGTCATGGTCAGACTGTTGTGTTTTATCTCAAATCAAGTAAGTTGAAATTTCTGAAACCAAGTTTCAGTTGGTTTCAGACGAGTGAAACTAGTTTCAGAAAGTTGATTTCAGACGAGTGAAACTAGTTTCAGATAGTTTCAGAAAGTTTCAGAAATTCTGAAACCAAGTTTCAGAGTGAAACTAGTTTCAGAAATTTCTGAAACCAAGTTTCAAGTTTCAGAAATCTTATGAAACCAAGTTTCAGCTAATGTTTACTCAAGATGATTGGACGGACCAGATTAATTCTGAGGGATCAAGGGCTGAGATTAAATCTCATATTTAAAAGTTAGTTGGACGGTTATTAAAGAGAAGAGAACGAAGAAAAGCGAGCAAGTTGTCATTCGTTTCGATTGATTTCTCGCCTGTTTCTTCACCTTTTGATCTGAGATTTTGGATAGAGGTTGAAGACGGTTATTAGCTCGACTGACAATTGAAAGATTCAGGTTTCGTGATCTGCACACAGAGAACTGGTTCGAGTTTCATCGTCGGTTCGTTTATCATTGAGATTGTGATCTTGTTTTCTCATTTGATTGATTGAGGAGTATAGATAGTCGATTGAGCTTGATCTTTGTATAGATTGTATAAGCTTGTAATCGAATCTCAGTTGATATCAATATACGTGCTTGGTTTCCTGTGGATGTAGGCTATTTTGGCCGAACCACGTAAATTCCGTGTTTCATCGTTTATGTTCTTGTTGATCGATTGATACTTGTTATTGTTTGGTTGAGATTATTGTTGTGACTCAACAATTGGCGCCGTCTGTGGGAAAGTTTTGAATCTCAACTGTTTTCGATCAAGCAATGGGATCATCCATGAGGTTTGATGTTGAAAAGTTCACGGAGAAAACCGATTTCGGTTTATGGAAGGCCAAGATGGAGGCAATCACGATTCATCAAGGTTTAGATGCAAGACTCTTGGGAGAAAAAGGATTTGCGAAGGATTTGATACCAAGGAGAAGGCTACTATCATGGGAAGAGCTCAGAGCACAATCATATTGTCCCTTGATGACAAGATTCTCCGAAGTAATCAAGATCAAAACAACTAAAGAAATGGGACAAGTCAGAAGATATGTATAACTCTAAAACTTCGCAAACAAGTTGCATCGAGGAAAAGATTGTTTAATTTTGAATCAAAGAGATAAATCTATTTCCAATGACTTGATGAGTTTAACAAGATGTGCCAGATCCGGAGAGTGTTAGCATTGAAGTTTCGATGAGGATAAGGCATTAGTAATCTTGGGAGCACCGCTAAATCATATGAGCACTTCATTGATGCTCTAGTTATTCATAAGAGCACCGTGACATATGATGATGTTGATGTTGCCTCGAGGAACAAGGAGTCGCATAAGGGACCCTCTGGTAATGACAATGCAGCTGAGAGTTTAAATATCAAGGAGAGGTGGAGCCATAAGATGCAGGCTAAGCAGAGGACACCTGTGCCTGCAGATGCCAGAAGATTTGAAAAACACAAATCTGCAGATGGAAATAACTCAGAAAAAAGGAAGTGCTTCTATTGCAAAATGCCAGGCCATCTCAAGAAGCAGTGTTTCAAGTATAAGAGAGACAAGAAGGCAGGAAAATTGCAGGTTAATGGTACAGAAAACAATATGGCTCACAATGCTCATATTGCTGAGTCTGCACAGGTGTATGGTGATCTTTGAAGCTTTAGTGGTTTCGAGGCTTGTTCAAAGGTGAAATCAAAGTCTAATGATTCTTTGGTCATCGGATTCGGATGCTCATTTCATATGAGCCCTAACCTTGAGTGGTTCATAAACTACAAAGTTGGGAAAGGTGGTTCAGTACTACTAGGTGATGATTTTGAATGCAACATTGAAGGAATTGGTGATATAAGGCTCAAGCTGCATGATGGAGTTGTAAGAATGCTTACAAATGTTAGGTACATACCCAAACTGAAGAGGAATCTCATTTCCCTTGGTGTACTAGATAGTACTGGTCACAAATATTCCTCAGAAAATGGTGTTCTGAGCATTACTAAGTCTGGCATCATTGTAATGAAAGGCTTGAAGGAAAATGGCCTCTATTACAGTAGGTGATACGGTTCGGGAATCTTCACATGTTAGTGCTCAAGACAATACTCACCGCATGCAAGGTTGGGACATCTCGGTGAGAAGGACTCAGAGAATTATCAAAGCAAAACCTTTGTGTGGGGATTAAATAAATCATCTGCGATTCTGAAAAGCGTATTAGGAAAATCTCACAAGGTTGGTTTTGACACAGCAAAGCACAATACTCTAGCACCACTTGATTACCTTCATTCAGATTTGTGGGGACCAACAAATACACAAACCATGGGTGGAGGAAGGTATTTCATGTCAATCATTGATGACTATTCAAGAAAAGTGTGGTTGATAATATTGAAATCTAAAGATGAAGCTTTCATCAAATTTAGAGATTGGTCAATTAAGGTGGAGAATACTACAGGAAGGAAAATCAAGCATCTCAGAACAGATAATGGCTTGGAGTTTCTCTCAAATGATTTCAATGAGTTCTGCAAAAACAAGGGCATTGTGAGACATAAAACAATACCAGGCACACCTCAACAGAATGGAGTTGCTGAGAGGTTCAATAGAACTGTGCTAGAGAGAATCAGATGCATGTTGATTAGCTCAGGTTTGAGCAAATGCTTCTGGGGTGAAGCTGCTACTACAGCATGCTATCTCATAAATAGGAGCCCCACAACACCTCTGAACAACTTAACACCTGAGGAATTGTGGTCAGGCAAGCCTCCTTACCTAGGACATTTGAAGGTATTTGGGTGTTTGGCTCTGGCTCATGTGAGGCAAGGGAAGCTGGAACCAAGGGCACTTAGATGCATTTTTCTGGGATACCCCACTGGTGTAAAAGGGTACAAGTTGTGGATAATTGATCAGAGAAAGTGCATCATTAGCAGGGATGTGGTATTTAATGAAACTATCATGCCACTCAAGCCTGTGGACATCAATACAGGAATTCAGGTGGAGCATTGCAGTAATACAGGTGATTTACATGCAAATGAGAAGCATACACCTGTGGATGAGAATAGGGAACAAACTGATATGGAAAATTTATCCACTAGAGACACAGTTTCAGGCATCTCTGCAGATGAAACTAATGTGCTATCTACATATCAACTTGCTAAAGATAGAGAGAGGAGGTTAAATAGGAAAGTTCCTGACATGTATGGTTATGGACAGATGGGAAAATCATACAATGTTGCTTATGCTCTCTCAGTTGCAGAAGATATCAACTACTCAGAACCAAGCACTTATCAAGAAGCCATTAGTTGTACTGATAGTGAAAAGTGGATTACAGCCATTCATGAAGAGTTAATTTCCCTGGAAAAAATGATACTTGGGATATAATTACTATACCCAAGAACAAGAAGCTTGTGGGGTGCAAATGGATATTCAAAAGGAAAGTTGAAACTGGGACAGCTCACTCAATCAGATTCAAAGCTAGGCTTGTTGCAAGGGGATTTACACAGAAGGAAGGTGTAGATTATACAGAAATCTTTTCACCTGTTGTAAAGCATGTGTCTATAAGGATTCTCTTAGCCATGGTAACTCAATGGGGTTTACAACTTCAGCAGATGGATGTCAAAACTGCATTTTTACATGGTCTGTTAGAAGAAACAATATATATGAAGATCCCTGAGGGCATTCATATTGAAGACAAGGAAAGCAAGGCATGTTTGTTGAAAAGATCTCTATATGGTTTAAAACAAAGTCCTAGACAGTGGTATAAGAGATTTGATGAATTTATGAGCTCAATACAGTTTACAAGGAGCAGGTATGACAGCTGTATATATTTTTCAAATATTCACAGTGAGAGTTGCATATATTTGCTGTTATATGTTGATGATATATTGATAGCTGGGAAGTCTCTTGATGAAATTAGTATGTTAAAGGCTAAGTTGAGCTCTGAGTTTGAAATGAAAGATCTGGGAGAAGCTAGTAGAATACTTGGTATGGACATTAGCAGACAAGAACATGATAGAAGCTTATTTCTATCACAATCTGCATATCTGACTAAGGTGACGAATACCGCGTAATGCTCCGTCTCCCTGGAACTAAGCTTTCAGTAAGTCAATGTCCTGTGAAGCAAGCTGATATACAGGAAATGTTCAAGATTCCTTATGCAAATGCAGTAGGGAGCATAATGTATTCAATGATTTGCTGCATACCAGATTTAGCTTTTGCAATGAGTATCATTAGTAGATTTATGAGCAATCCAGGTATGATACATTGGAATACAGTGAAGGGTGTACTCAGGTATATCAAGGGAACAGTTCATCATGGTCTGAAGTTCTCTGCATCTTCTACATCTGAGCTACCACTGAAAGGTTATGTAGATGCAGATTTTGCATCTAATGTAGATTCAAGGAAATCTATTACAGGTTTTGTGTTTACTTTGTTTGATCGCCATCTCATGGAAATGTTCTCGGTGATCTATAGTAGCATTATCTACAACTGAGGCTGAATTTATTGCAGTAACTGAGGGAATCAAGGAAGCCATATGGTTGAATGGTTTGATTACAGAGTTGGGCATTGAACAAGGTTGTGTTTCTGTGATGTGTGATAATCAGAGTGCCATTCAGTTAGCAAAGCATCAGCATTTTCATGAAAGGACCAAGCATATAGATGTGAGATTATATTTCATAAGAGATATCATTGATGGAGGAACTGTAAGAGTGGAGAAGGTTCATACTACAGAGAATGCTGCAGATTTTTTCACAAAACCATTGTCAGCTGCCAAGTTCAAGCATTGTGCAGAGCTGATAAATGTTGGTGAATTGGTCTGAATTTTTTGCACAGAGATTCTGGAAGGCATGCTCTAGCCATAAGGGAGCTTAAGTGGTTGTTTGTTCTACCGAGTAAAACGATAAATTGGGAAAAGGGCATGTAGACTTGATTTTGAGCTAAGGTGGAGTTTGTTGTGTTTTATCTCAAATCAAGTAAGTTGAAATTTCTGAAACCAAGTTTCAGTTGGTTTCAGACGAGTGAAACTAGTTTCAGAAAGTTGGTTTCAGACGAGTGAAACTAGTTTCAGATAGTTTCAAAAAGTTTCAGAAATTCTGAAACCAAGTTTCAGAGTGAAACTAGTTTCAGAAATTTCTGAAACCAAGTTTCAAGTTTCAGAAATCTTATGAAACCAAGTTTCAGCTAATGTTTACTCAAGATGATTGGACGGACCAGATTAATTCTGAGGGATCAAAGTGAGATTAAATCTCATATTTAAAAGTTAGTTGGGCGGTTATTAAAGAGAAGAAAGCAAGAAAAGCAGCAAGTTCTGTCATTCGGTTTTCGATTGATTTCTACTTTGTTCTTCACCTTTTGATCTGAGATTTTGGATAGAGGTTGAAGACGGTTATTAGCTCGACTGACAATTGAAAGATTCAGGTTTCGTGATCTGCACACAGAGAACTGGTTCGAGTTTCATCGTCGGTTCGTTTATCATTGAGATTGTGATCTTGTTTTCTCATTTGATTGATTGAGGAGTATAGATAGTCGATTGAGCTTGATCTTTGTATAGATTGTATAAGCTTGTAATCGAATCTCAGTTGATATCAATATACGTGCTTGGTTTCCTGTGGATGTAGGCTATTTTGGCCGAACCACGTAAATTCCGTGTTTCATCGTTTATGTTCTTGTTGATCGATTGATACTTGTTATTGTTTGGTTGAGATTATTGTTGTGACTCAACACAGACCTTGACCCTTTTGTTCGATTTCCATCACAATCTTGCTAGTGGGCTCGGAAGTTATCATGTATGCTCAGGCTCACACTGTGCAACGTTGCAAGCTAGAAGCTAGATTGCTTGGTCTCATTCACTTTGCCTTAACTTGAAGAACAGGTCCATTGAAATACCGTCTCTAAATAACTCATTAAATAACTTATTTAGAGACCGACATATATTATCATCAAAATCATTTATGTTACTTCCCCATTTCAGAAAAAGTGTTACATTTTACTATTCTGCAATCAACTGTCTCCGCGTTTGACCACAATTTACTTTTAAACGATATTAATAAATAAATTATTAAAATTATATAATGAAAATTTAGTAATTAAATTTTTATTATATGATTTTATTAAATTATTTACTATTATCGTTTATGAGTAATTATTATTTCAATCTGATTAATCGATTAAAGTCGAAATGTAACACTTTTCCTGAATTATGAAGATTAATTAAAACGCCTACATGCTAAAACATAATACATTTTTTTATACATGAAAACACTAACGTTGCCACATAATCATTTTTATCAATAATATTATAGTGACTTTATTAACATTTTCGGTTTCTAAATAATTTATTTAAATACGTGTTTACCTTTTTTTTTTTTACCCATTGAGACATGACACATAAACAAAGTGCCAAATTCTTGCCGATTCACTTGACTTTTAATAAGTATAATAATGATACATTTATTTATTTATTTATTTCTTGAAGAATGGTCCATCTTCGAATGAGATCTCGACATTAAAACAAAGAGATTGCATAATGCCACTATAAAACAGGTACACATTTTCGTTATCTCCACCAAGAAGAAGAGAAAAAGACCACCACAAAAATTTACAGTCAATCAGCTCAGCTCATCAACAATGGCTTCCACTGAAGATCAAGTACTCCACGACTACTCACCTTTCCTCCTCCACTACAAATCCGGACGGATCCAAAGGCTCATGGGCCTCGACATCGTCCCTCCCTCTCTCGATCCACAAACCGGCGTCCAATCAAAGGACGTGGTCATCTCACCGGAAATCAACCTCTCCGCCAGGCTATTCCGCCCCAAATCCGCCTCTCCTGATCGGAAACTTCCTCTCATCGTCTTCTTCCACGGCGGAGGTTTCCTGATCGAATCAGCCTTCTCACCACTCTACACCAGATACCTCAACCTGATCGTCTCCGAATCGAACGTAATCGCTGTTTCCGTAAACTACAGGCTAGCTCCAGAGCATCCTCTTCCGATCGCATACGAGGATTCATGGCAATCGGTGAAATGGATCGGTGAGAATTGTTCCGATGAATGGATTGGGGAGTTTGCGGACTTGGACCGGGTTTATTTCGGTGGAGATAGTGCTGGTGGGAATATAGCTCATCACATGGCTATGCGGGTCGGGTTGGAGAAGCCGGCCGGGTTTAATTTGAGAGGGTTGGTTTTGAATTGTCCCTTTTTTTGGGGTGCGAGTCGGGTTGGAAATGAGGCGGAGTATTATAAGAAGCTGACGTATGGGTATAATGTGGATGAGTTGTGGCGGTATGTTTGCCCCGGTTCGACCGGGTGTGATGACCCGTTGATTGATCCGGGGATGGATTCTGGGATTTCGGGGTTGGGAGGGCGAAAGGTGCTTGTGTATGTTGGGAGAGAGGATATTTTGAAGGATAGGGGTTGGTACTATAAGGAGGTGTTGGAGAAGAGTGGTTGGGGTGGCGAGGTGGAGATTGTTGATGTTGAGGGCGAAAATCATGTTTTTGATGTGCTTAATCCGACCGGTGAGAATAGTATTGCCATGGTTAAGAAAGTCGCCAAGTTTCTTAATCACTAAGGCGTCCCAAGTTGTGATTGATTGATTACATGGGGAGATCTTCGAAGGTCCTTGGCTAGAATTTTGCATTATATTTTCTCCGATGTACTAGATGTTTTATCGATTGGTCATAATAAAACTAGAACATTACCAAATCTCATATTTATCTACTTAAAATGGAGATGCAAGTTAGCTAGTTTTGTTCCAAGCTCCCCTCCAATACTAAAGGTTGAAGTCGTAGTAAAACTCCCCTCCAATACAAGTTGTGCAAGTCTTGTTTCAGCTTTATGAGCAGGTTGACACAATTTTTATATCTCATGTGCAATAACTCAAAGTGGTACAATATGAAGCAAAAATTCGACAACTTCCAAATTAGACTTTCAAAGAGTTCATGAAGCATTAGGAACAAGAATGATCTTACATTACCCTTAGCAGTGAGCTGGCTAACTGTAGGACACATTATGAATATGGGGATGTGCACACTGCACCCTAGTATTTATTTTTCCCCTACTATATATTTTTCCTTTTAAAGATAACTTTGCTTATTAGTGTGGCTTCGTCAGGTTGTAAATGATCTCTCAACCTTTTATTTGACCAAAAAAAAACAAGAAAGATGAATTTGACTTATCATATTTTCAAAAATCAAAATGATGGATTATTGCTTTGTGGTCTTGTTATCAAGATTAAATTGAACCTTATGAAATAGGTACTCTCTCATTTATAAAAAAAACACAGTTACACTGTTACTCACTCTCGTACTCTCCAATCTAAAGTGAATCACTAAGAATGAGGAACCAAATCTCATTTACCCGGTTTAGGTCCAAATTCATAACATTTGGATTGCATTGAATGTAGCACCAACATAATAGGATCAACAGTTACAACTTCATTAATCTGGTGCTTAAAAGGGACAAACATTTCTGATTCATCATACCATATACCATTCCTCTACCTCAACAGAGCACATACAATGGCCAAGTTTACCACCATTTTTGTCACATACATTCCACTACTTTTTCATTTCTACACCATTGTGGTTTGCACATGTCATGTAGACATGCTGTACGATCTGTCACCATTCATTCGGGTTTACAAAAATGGCACGATTGAAAGACTTGTAGGCACAGAAACCGTACCTGCATCAATCGACTCTAGTATTGGAGTTCAGTCAAAAGACGTTAAAGTAACACTTGCTGCAGACATTTGGGCTAGGCTTTACCTACCCATACATCCTAATCCAACCCAAAAGCTCCCTTTGTTAGTCTACTTTCATGGTGGTGCATTTTTCACAGGATCGGCAGCTAACCCGTCTCACCACACACATTTAAACTCACTTGTCGCAAAAGCCAATGTTGTGGTTGTTTCAGTCAATTATAGATTGGCCCCCGAAAATCCGCTACCCATCGGATATGATGATTCTTGGATTGCATTAAAATGGGTATTTTCTCATTATCGAGGCTGTGGGACTGAACCATGGCTTAAGAACTATGCTAATTTTAGACAAGTTTATTTGGGTGGAGATAGTGCCGGTGCTAACATAGCACATAACATAGCTATCCGGGCCGGACTGGATAGAGACCACGATATTGCACTAGAGGGAGTGTTTCTAGATTGCCCGCATTTTTGGGGGACGAAGCGAATTGGAAAGGAAATGGATCCCGCAAACATTCAACTTGCACGCTTAGCAATTAGTGTTTGGATCCATGCATACCCGAATTTAACCTATTTGGATAACCCATTATTGAATCCAGTTGTAGATCCGAACCTTTACCGGTTAGGGTGCAAGAAGGTTTTAATAGTTGTTGCCGAAACTGACATTCTTAGAGACAGGGGACTTTATTATTACTATACTTTGATAAGAAGTGGATGGAAGGGAGATGTGAAGGCTCTTGATTTTAGAGGGGAGGAACATGTCTTCAGTATACGGTTCCCTGACAGACCAAATTCCATCGCCATGCGAAATGAGCTTGCTTATTTTCTCAACCAAGGAAAAATATGATGTATATCTTCAGCGGGATGTGGCTTCGATCAAAATTACTTGGATAATTATCATAGCTCTATGCTCGGCGTGCACGAAACCACAAGCGACCATGGATGGTTGCACATTGTACATCCATGGTACTACTTTTAAAGCACGGTGAAGCATTGCAACAAGCGACACGTTAGACAAAAGCGACGATTGCTTGTAAAACAAAAAGGAAGGACACGCTTACTTATTTAGTTGGGGTAATGCACGATTGTACCCTATGTTATTTGAAATATGAATATGTGTAACTCATGTTCTTTAGATTGTACGGATGCACATTACGTTCTTGAAAAACATGCACACTTACTCCAATTCGTTTAAAATAAGGGTATTTGAGTTTCACTCCTTATGTTCAAGTAGATTTGCTTTTCTAGACATAAAAGTCTTCAAAAATCACAATAATTATTAAAATTATAAAAAAAATTATAATAAAATGACAAGAAAAATAAGAAATTCTTCAAATTATAAAACATTAAAAGGTATTAGCTTTAAAATTATAAAAATAATTGCATAAATAAAAACACTAATAAAGATTTTAAAATATGAAAATTTATCAGAATTTTGAAAATAAAGGGGTTTTTAATAATTTTTTCAGAGTACAGTGGAAAATTATAAAGTTTTATATTAACTTATAGTATTATTTTACAATTTATGTAACTTCAGTCTAACTCCAGTTAAAAAAATTTATCAGACGTTCTCACTCCTATATAAAATTATAATAACATCGTTACTAATCTTCAAAAAGTTTTAGAGAAATTTGTTGGTCAACACCTTATCAAAATTGGATTCAATATATTTGATTTTTTAAATAATTTTGAACGGTAAATTAAAACATACCATAATTATGGGTATCAATTACCCTAGATAAATCAATAGAAAACCGGGCAGTAATATTAATTATTTTTGAGTTTTTGGGATTTTTTAAAATGTTTATGGCAGGTATTATTAATAGAATTCCATATATAAATAGGTGATGGTGTACTACAATATATTGTGTAACTAGTACTAACCCGTGGCGATGCCACGGTATATTTTACTTTTAATAATAAATATAAATGGTAGGACAAAATAATTTAATCGAGAAAATAAAATAATCAAATTTACTTGTAAACAAAGTTGGTTGTGGTGTTGGTGGGTAATCCTTATTCATCAAATACTTTGAGGGATTGAGTCTTTTTTTTTATGTTAACTATCGAAAATGAAAATACATCTCATCATGCTTTGAAAGAGGTAGGATCCAATCTTAAACCGTTTGGGACCCGACGTGTTGATAACATATTGGGTCCTATCGCACCTGACATCACTACAAAAAAATCGGGCTTTAACGACAGATTTATCCTTCGCTAAAGTCCCCCCCCCCCCCTCCCCCGATTCGTCGCTAATCCTTTAGCGGCGGATGAGACGCCTGTCTTAAAACGGGCATCTCAAACGAATTAGGCTAATTCGCGACGGATTGGCGACGGTTAAATCCGTTGACCATTCCGTCGCAATTAGAGACGGATTTCTATCCGTCCCTAATTCGCGGTGGGGATTTAGAGACAGATACGTATTCCGTCGCTAAATTCGGGGGGTTTTAGTGACGGATACTCTATCCGTCGCTAATGTTGCTGCATTTAATTTTGTTTTTATTTTTGTTTTTATTCCTGTTTCACATTTCACCTGTTTCATCGAATATAAACTACGATAATATACCTGAAATAATTAAACTATACTAATTAACAAAAAGCATTCAACAAATACAAATTATCCATAACAAAATTAAATATCAGTACAGAAGCTAAAATAAGAAGTCAAGTGGCAGAAAAACACAAGTTCAAAACGAAATATCTTGGAGCAACATAATATAAATGTATCAAGGCTAAGAAGGTGTGTTTTTTCTTCTTGAATTGCAGCTCCTCGAATGTCGATTCGCCTCACCACATCAGCCTGAAATCGTAAAGTGCATACCATGAGTTACGGATGAAAATTAAATGAGGGGACTACACAAATGGTGACTAACATACAACTCATATTGTCCTAAAATTTGCTAACACTAATGAGATACGAATATATATATATATATATATATATATATATATATATATATATATATATATATATATATATATATATATATATATATATATATATATATATATATATATATGTTGTGCTACTTCTTTATATGTCAGGTTATATTAATGGAATAGTTCTTAGACGTAATCGTGATTATACAACTCTATACATCCTTCGTGGTGTGATGTTCTGCTGAGTGACACAGTAGTTTTATTGAACTGGGTAGAGTACTCGTACCGAATGCGCCTTGGTATTATAGTATTATGCCCTTCTGTCGTTAGAGGTAATCGCATAGGATAATTGCTAGGAAGTTGGGAGTAGCATAGCACGAGGGAGGTCGGGGGTCCTTTACGCTTCAACCACCATCGATTACAATCAATAGAATTAGGGTTTACTGCGAATCAATCATCTACTTGCGATCTGTTTACTTTTGATTTGTTTGCTTTCAGCATGCAAAATCAAAACGTTACTTGTTTGTTCCTATGTTAAGTGTCCGTGGAGAACGACATTCCGAGTTAATTTACCGCTATTACTGTGCGTTTGTGAGCTTTCGACAATTATAAATTTAATCTTTGATTGCCATTGAGGGATTACATGTACTACAACGCATTCAAATTTTCAAGTGCACATCAACCCCGAAACATTGTTAAACATCTCCTTGTAAACAACATTACTGGTGGTTTCCAAGTTAGACTTATAACAGTCTTAGGCTCTATTTACCACTAGCTTTTCAACTAGCTTTTCAGCTCAATGAGCTTTTTTTGACCATTGACTAATGAAAAGCTCGTTACGTGAACCCGGAGCTTCTTAAATCAGCTAGCTGGTTAAGAAGCTACCCAAGTTAGCTTTTTTTTAAAAAAAAAACTCCTTATCTTTTCCATTCCGATAATATCCCTGACCTAAATTAGAAAAAAAAGGAAGAAAAAATTAACCGTTTTTATTATTTATTATTCTCGACTTATATTTTATATTGTTGGATCCTTTGTTATACATTTTGTGTACTTGTTTGCAACTAGCATAAGGATTAATGCATCCGCATCTCTTTAAAATGCATACATGTAGTACACATCAATTACTGATTTTTTTATTACTAAGTTAAAATGCTCAACGAATATTTCTTTCAACTTCTGATAATTTGATGATGTTATTAAAGTGGCGATGTAAAGTACATTTAATATATATTAGAATAATTGGACAAAATGTGATGTACTATTATTTTAAAAACTATAGACTAATAATACGATGAGAAAGGTTAAAGAAAATAAAAATAAGAGTAATGCCTTTTTATGTCATTTTACAAAATACCAGCTAGCTTATCAGCTAATTTGCTAAACACCTACATTTAAAATCAGCTAGCTTCTCAGCTAGTTAATCAGCTCCCTAATCAGCTAGCTTATCAGCTACCTAACCAGCTACCAGCTAGTTAATCAGCTACCAGCTAGCTTTTCAGCTAGTTTTGCTAAACAGGCCTTAGAGTTTAGTTTGTCCTACCAATTTAGTTCCCAAATTGAGATGACTTATTATTATCGTTGGTTTACATTTGAATTGAGTTCATCAGTTGGAAGTATCCCTTCATTAGTACTATCTACATATAGTATGGTTTAGTTTTCAAATATAGTTACAAAGTTGTAATTATCACAATCTTAGAGTTTGTTTACCCTCCAAATTGAGTTCTCAAATAGAATTATCACATTTTAAAAGTATTTCTCCATATAATGTGGTTTACACTTCTAATAGAGTTTTCAAGTCTCTCTGATCTCATTCGTAGAATATGTTTACCTATCAAATTAAGTTACGAAGTCTGAATTATATCATTTTTATATTATTTTCTAAATAGCATGGTCTATCTTTCCATTAGCGTTCCCAAGTTAAAATTATAGTATTATTTTTAAAGTTGTTTTGCTCTTCAAATGGATTTCTTGATTAACAATTATTCCATTCTTAAAGTTGAGTTTAACCTTAAAATTCAATTTTCAAGTTGAATTAATGTCATTGTTAATAGTTTACTCTTTAGATTGAGTTACTATGTTGGAATTATGCCGTTCTTCCAAATTTTGTTTGCATTTTGCCTTGAAGTTGAGTTCCCAAGTTGGAACTGTCCAATTCTCAAGGATGAGTTTACCATTCGAACTAAGTTTTGAAGTTTGAATAATCTCATTCTTATAGTTTGTTTGACATTCAAATTAAGTTTTCAAGTAAATTTATCTCATTATTATAGTTGATTTTTCATTCGAATTGAGTTTTCAAATTCTAATTATCTCATTTTTATTTACCTTCTAATTGAGTTCTTAAGGTTGAATCATTCATTTATTATAGTTTATCCCCTTGTAGTGCGATTTATTCCTCGATTTGAGTTCCCAATTTGTAATTATCACATTATTATAGTGGGGTTGACATTCGGATTGATTTTCCATGTTAGAATCATCTCTTAGAATTAAGTTCCCAAGTTGTAATTACAATTGAGTTTTCAAGTTTGAATTATACTATGCGTAAAGTTCGTTTATGCTTTGAATTGAGTAAATAAATTGAAATTATCCCTACTTAGAGGATTTAACCGTATCAACTATTCAAAACATGCCTTTGTTAAATTAGTACCCATAGTTGAACAATAACGATTAGTTTCAAAATTTGAAACTAATTACAATCACAACCAAAAAATTAAAGATTCTCTAATTTTATAATGCTTTTTTTTTCTATTTTAACTTTTCATTTTAATATTTTCCAATAATTTCTTCTTTAATGTACATCTAAAATTCCACCTATGTCATTCTTCTACAAAACTCCCCACAACCATTTCTTCAATTTTCCACTACCACCCACTCGGTCACTTCTTCAATTTTTACCACCAGAGAAAAAGAAAAGGTTGAAAAAATAAAATGATTTTGGAAACTTCGATGTTAAAAAATTGTGTTTTTAAATTATTTGTTTTGGCATTTATGGTGAATGTCTGATTAACCGTGTGGGGGGGGGGGGGGATTTTTGGTAATGATATGAGAATAGTGAGATTGTAGTACAGTTTTGAGAAGTTTAAAAATGAGGGTTTACATTGTAATAATATAACTACTTTTAATTTATTTTAGAAAATTACATATGGTTCCCCTGCAATTGACTACCTTCACACATGTTCTTTCCTGCACATTTTGTCTTCACTCATGGATGCACCGAAAGACTTCCCAGTTGGTCATCCGTAATAAGATTATTGCAGAGCAAGCACGCTTAATTTTACTCCTGCTAAGGGATAATTTTATGGAAAGTAGTGTCAAAATAATAATATAACATTATCAAAAGGGGTTGGAATGTAATAAAATTTTCTTACATTTACACACCTTAACTGTACATTTTGGATTTTCCAATAATAATGACGTCATATATTCGTTTTCATGACGTCATTAATAATTTATATATGACGTCATAAACTGGTAGATATAACATCATATCGAATTAAAGGTTACATCATAGTACAAAGTTTGGTTGACTTTTCAGTGTTTTCGTTGACTTACCGACTCAAGAGGGCAAGGGGTATGCATGTAAAAAAATCTTGGGGGTAAGAAATTAAAAGTTAACGGCGTATCAAAATAGAAGGCTTGTTTTTTTAAAACAACCATTATCCAGGGGTGGCTATGTAATTAACCTTATACTCCCTCCGTCCCACGTCAGTTTGTCCAGTTTTGACTTTTTCGATGAAGTTTGACTACGAATTACTCTCAAACGGTAATTGTAAAATTCTCAATTAAACTATATAATGAAAACGTAAATGTTGTGAATGGAAACGTAAATATTTTTAAGCAAAGCGCCTCATTGTTTAGAAAATGCATCGCACTTAAATAAACTCCATAATTATGGATAATAACCCCAATCTTTGTGCGGAGTATTTTTTTCTTCTTTTAGACGTCTCTCACGAGAATTACTATGTGAAAATTTATTTATATAACTTCATAATTCAATTTTATTAAAGATCTTCGCAATTTAGAAGTTAGAAATAATTTGTGCTTAAAGTATGGATATTAAAAGGTCAAATAGTACATTTTGGTGGGATGAGGGAGTATGATCAAGGTAAAATATCAAAGCATAACGAAATTTATCCATTACATTTTCATATGCATCCTTTTTGTACCATTTTGAGTTTTTGGGATTTTTAAAAATGTTTATGGCAGGTATTATTAATAGAATTCCATATATAAATAGGTGATGGTGTACTACAATATATTGTGTAATCCCATGAATTAGTATTTTCATTTTGTAAAGAAAATTCCCTTATTTTGATAAGGTATATGCCACATTGGCTTTTGCAAATGTGGCATGTCATAGATTAGTAATAAATAAAATTGAAAATTATAGTAATCACCATTTTGGTAGTGATAAGATTGAGATTGGTATAATTTGGATAATACTTCATTGCATTGACTAGAGCATGATCAGTTCCAACTTAAAAGTTACAGAACCATTGCCCCCCAAGACAATTCTTCATTACTTCAAACAATGGCCAAGTTTTCTACAATTTTTTTGCCATCCATGTTACTTCTCTTTCATTCCTACACCATGGTGATTTCCGCAAATCCATCTGCTATACTCTACGATCTTTCTCCTTTCATTCGGGTCTACAAAAATGGAACAATAGAAAGACCTTCGGGTACGGAGACTGTTCCTGCATCAATCGATATGACTACTGGAGTTATGTCAAAAGACATTGTTATTTCACCTACTACAAACATTTCTGCTAGGCTTTACCTACCCAAAAATGCCAATACACATAAAAAATTGCCTTTACTAATCTTTTTTCACGGCGGTGCATTTTTCACAGATTCAGCTGCCGAGCCATTTTACCACAAGCACTTAAACTCGATCGTTGCCAAAGCCAATGTTATGGCTGTTTCAGTGAATTATAGACTAGCACCTGAGAATCCTCTCCCCACTGGATACGATGATTCGTGGGCCGCACTAAATTGGGTCTTTTCGCACCGTCAAGGCCACGGGACCGAACCGTGGCTCAACAAGTACGCTCATTTCGGCCATGTTTATTTAAGTGGAGATAGTGCAGGTGCTAATATTGCATATAACATGGTTATGCGAGCAGGGCTTAATAAAGGTCACAATATCGCATTAGATGGTGTGTTCCTAAATTGTCCACATTTTTGGGGAAAGAAGCCAATTGGAGAGGAAAGTGACCCGAAGAATCGTCGACTTGCAAGTTTGGTCAAGAATATTTGGCTACATGCATATCCTAATTCGATAGGTCTCGATGACCCGTTATTGAACCCGGCATCGAATCCAAGCCTCCACATGTTAGGGTGTAAAAGAGTGGTGATAATTGTAGCGGGATTTGATGTTTTGAGAGACAGGGGACTTTACTTTAACCACACGTTAACAAGAAGTGGATGGAAAGGAGATGTGAGGGCTTTTGAATTTAAAGGCGAGAAACATGATTTCGCTATATTTTTTCCCCAGAGACCAAATTCTATCACTGTGCTAAATGAATTTGCTTATTTTCTCAATGGAGGAAAGATATGATGATAAGGTACAGTATTTGAAATAATAAATGTCAGGAATAATAGAAAGAATTCCATTTTTATTGGCATTGTATTTTGTTAAGGACAAGTCAACAAACCTTTCGTTCATTACAAATTTGAAAACGTATAAATATGGGCTATGAGCCTACTATGAATGCATGAGGAATTGTCTTTGCCGCAGCGGCCCAATCCAAATTTCTAGCCCAAGTTATAAAATGGTCACATGATCGACACCCAAACTTTTATGGGTATCTACTATCTAGTACGTGAGCCCAGATATAGCTGAATTGGGAAAATTTGAAGCCGGTACCCCTTCCAACACTTTCATTCATGTAGAGACCCTATTTCATTCGCAATTAATTTGCTCTGACATTACCATTACACCCTCCTTATCATTTCAAAGTCTTGTAAAATTCATTTTTAGTGCTTCAGTGTGATGCATTTTTAATTTTGGTATTTGAGATTGGTCGCGTCCAATTTAGATACTAATTATTACTAACTATTTACAATTAAAGTACTAATTGTAAATTGGATGGTGGATGTCTTAATCGATCAAATTCTGATTAACATAATCCCAATTTCAGTGAATTTGATCAATTGAAAGTTGATTGAAACATAATTGATGAAAAAGCGCAAAAAGAATATGCGTGGAAAATTTGAAACATGAGTAGAATGAAAGTCGCGATATCTCATGACAGTCGATTTTATATACATCTTTCGGAAACGACATTCGACTTGCGTATGAATCTGCCAAGAACTCATAAATTCAATTAGTAACTTAATTGAAAATAGTTATTGATAATTAGTATCTAAATTGGACGCGACCAATCTGTAATATCAAAATCAGAAATGTCTCACACTAAAGTACCAAGTATTTTACCCTTTTCATCACCACACACCTTCCACCACCACACACCTCTGTCATCTTCTTCTCACCACCATTGGCACCACCGCCACATCTCCACCGTACCAACACCACCCATCCACCGTCACTTCCACCACCACCCTCGCCGGCAAGCTAGAACAGCGGCACCACCATCTTCTCTCTTCCACCACCACACCTCTGGCGTAACCCACCACCACCACGTCCACCATCTCTCTGCTACGAACCTGCACCACCGCCCTCCTACCACCTCCGTTCACCCACCCCTCCATCAACCACCGATCTGAATGAAATCCACCACCTCCATCAACCACCACCCACCACCGATCTGCCGCCTCCCACCACCATGCTAGGGTTTCCAGTTTTTTTATTCCCAGATCTGAAAATTTGATAGGACTAAAGTGCAGCAGGACTAAAGTGCATCAGTTAATTCAAGTTTAATGAACTAACATGTTTAGATTTAGATTAGGAGAAATATAAAGAATAACCTTGATTTTTGCAATTTGAAAATACATAATTATCTGAAGTACAACACGCTGCACTGAAGTATATTGCATTTTGCTGCACTGTATTGCAGATGATATTTTGATGTATGAAGGTATAAGGGTCTCTCAATGCAACCAAAATCATGAGTGGGTCTTTTTTTGTGATGTGGACCATGAAAGGGTTCATGGCACAAATTAACCCGGAATTTTGTGCATGAAAAGTTGGTTTGAGGATAGAGCAAATCTTCATCACTATCTCTACAAAAGATAAAGATTGATATTGACAATAACTTCCACATGTAACATGGTTTCCAATGAACTATAAATATGGTTGTATCCCCTCACTCATCGGTTGATATGACGACACCAAATTTTTTATTTGACTATTATGTTGATGAAAGAATTCCAGCCCGGATTATAAACCTAAAATTAAGATGTGATCTCCTAACTAGTGAGCTCATTTCTTTCAAAAGTATCATTGCATGCAATCTTGATGAGGTCCAACAATATCCCGAACTAGTAAAAAGGTGAAAAATTAAACATTTACATCATACACTGTATTCCTTTTTCTGAATATCCCATTACAATCTTTATAGTTAGACAAGAACATGCCTGTTTAAAGGCTATACACACATTAGATACTCCGAAAGTCTCACTATAAATCTACCAAACAAATTTAAATTATTTGTTTTAACACAAATCATATAGAAACCAACAAAAATTTATGAATAATGTGTTGAACAATACCATGCAAGTTACTAAGAGTAACTTACGGTCAAATGACAATTGAGCTCGTATGGTAACTTTTAAGCAAGACCGAAAGAGTATCATAAATAACACTAACATAAATATGCTATGCAGAGATCCATGAATTGTAATTGTATCATGGTAGTATCAATGAGTTTTGTCTATGTTACATTACGTTGTACGACTGAATCACGATACTTTAATGTGTTATAATTATACCACGCTGTACCAATTAACGAGATGTTACATTGTACAACACCACGAGTCACTTCATCGTGTTGTAACAAGGGCGGAGCCAAGAGAGGGTTTAGTGTACAACACCATGAATCACTTCATCGTGTTGCAACCAGAGGTGGAGTCAAAAGGGGGCATAATGTATTACACCATGAGTCACTTTATCGTGTTAGATCTAGTCCACTAAACTCGAAAATAATTTGACCCCGAACTTAAAATCAAACTCCAGCCGTTAATTGTAAAATTTACGAAATCGTATTTCGGTATTTGTGATAGACTGATAGATAGAACAGATGGTTAGGATCCACATTAGTCAGTACTGAATCAACTGCAAAAGAAGCTGGTGTTATCAGGAATAGTGCAAATTTGCATATGTTGCGTTTTCGTGTGAGCAGCCTCATCAAGAATTTGGCAGGAGAGGGGACACTACCCTTAGTTCTAGGGGGACTACCCTGCTATTTTGTCGTTTCGTCCATATGTGACGACCTAATCCCCCCCCCCCCCCCCCCCCGGTGGGCCAGGCCCATCGCCATATTCTTCTCCCTTACATTACCTTGGCCCACTCTCATAACTCAACGGTATCCTATGTTGCTTGCTCACACCCACTCATGTCTCAGTTTCTCCATCAAGATTTCTATTCATTTCCTACGGTATTTCCTTCCTTTTCCGATAACTCAATTTAATTGCAACGGCAACCGTTACTCTTTGGATCGATCGAGTTACTACTGAATTGATTTTCGATTGTCATGACGTTAGTCTTCTTCACACAATTTATCATCACTCATGAGAATATCGAAAAAAATTTAGATGATCACACATTCTAAAATTACTCTGAAATAAGTACGATTTATTATGAGGTTCTTATGGATGATAAGTTTGTAAAATATTTGTGTTCTTTTTTTATTGTTAAATAGCCTCGTCGATTTAGTTATTTACATGCTGTTTGACAAACGATTAAAATCATGAAAATCAGGTTAAAATAAATGTTTTTAAGTGTTTTTAACCAAGTTTTAGTAATTTAAATTGGGTGCCAAACAAGCAATTAGTTGTGTTAGCTCGTTTTAATATTCACAAAGTAGATTGATAGAATGGTAATTTCTCCAATAACATGTGTGACCAAGAATTTGGTACTCATGATCCTATCATGCGTTTTACATGTAAAATATTTACCTATTGTGAAAATTAAAGCATGCTGAAACCATGTAAATTTCTATTATTATTTTTATTTTCCTATTAAGTGGACTTGTAATAAAATCATAATGTACTTGTATGGATTAAAGAGCTCAGGATTCGGATAAAAATAAAACGAGTTCTTACTAGTAACCGTTACGATAATAACGGTCAAACTTCTATGATCATACCCGAGCTTCCTAATTACAAATTTGTTGGTGATAAGCCATAACTAAATATATGAGATGAACATATACTATGTGCATGCAATGATAGTGATATGAACACGAAAGTAGATCAATGACAATATTTCATAACTGAAATATTATTAATTTGGAGTACAATTCTTTAACTATTAACGATCCTTCAATTCATACCTTTTAGATTCATTCCCAACTATCATCAAATCAAATACTCCTACTATACTATATTTTAATAAATAATTTGTAGTCACCCATTAATTTAATCATGACATTTTTAATAATAAATGGAAATAAAAGCTGATTTTATCGGCATTGTTAAATAATTGTGGTCCAAACAATTAGAAATCAATGATGAGTTACACTAGAACGTTACTTCTCATCTGGTAATTAAATACGCCGTTTAAAGTTTACACCAAAAAATATTGGCCATCTTCATTTCATTTCTTTCTTTGTAATAAAGATTCTACCTACAATATTAATTTGCTCATATATCCGCTCGTCAGGTCCGTAATCATGGTGCTTCTGTAATTATTATTACTTGCATTTCATTTCTTTCAGAATGACGACTCACATTTTAATTTATCTCAATTGATTGATCTACCTACGTTTTTTTTTCTTTCTTTGAGGCGATTGTCTTTTATTTTTCATTATATTTTTTGTTTTGAATTTGCATTGTGTTTAGGATTAAGTTCATTTGCTAGCTTATGACCTTAATGAACTTATTTTCAAGATAATTTTGCGATATGAACACTTAGTTGGCAGCTTCAATTCCGAGCTTATTTTTTAAAAACTGATCTAATAAACTTATTTAGATAAAATTTTCAAAAACTTATTTATGTTTACATATATAGTATATTTAACAAATCAACTACCCTAACAACTAATTAATTTACTAACACCTCCATAAAAATTAACTAGTTAATTCACTACTAAAAAAATATAGAATAAGTGACTTATGAATTTTGTTGGCTAAAGCCATTTTATGTTAGTTAAACTCTTTAGCCAAGAAAAACATGTTGTCTATGTGTGTTAGCAATTCCCTTGTTGCCCATACTCACATGGCTGACTGTTGGTCCAAATAACGGCAAAGGGAAAAGACTAGAGGGGGGGGGGGGGTGAATAGTCTTTTACAACTTTTGTCGATAAACACAATTTCTCAGATATATGTGAAGATATCTGATACTTAATTTCAGAGAGCGGAAGACTTTTCTGTGATAAGTGCACGTGCTCAGCAAGATATGTGTAAATGCTCAGCAAGGTAAATAAAGCAAGTAATAAATTGCAGAAAGTAAATAACACTGATCTTTATAGTGGTATCTGAAGGTGGCGTAATCCTTCAACTAATCAACTTCGGCCTTTCTCAGACCTAGAATCCACTAAGACAGATAATTGAGTTCACCTTATATGTATATATATATATATATGTATATATATATATATATATATATGTATATATATATATATATATGTATATATATATATATGTATATATATATATATATATATATATCTTCTCTCGATTCCTAAATACACTAGGTTCCCAACCAAGTGTCCCCCCTGAGTTATTCCCCGGCTTTCTCAGCCAAGTACTTCCTATACTCAGAAACCTTTGAGCTATTCCTTAGTTTTCCAAACTAAGTACTTCCTATGCTCAGTAACCTTGGAGTTATTCCTTAGTTTCCCAAACTAAGTACTTCCTGTACTCCACGCAGTTTAAGGTGTTGGTTAAGATAGTTTGTCAGGTTTGGTTGATTAATAACTTCTACAGTTATGTAATACTACCTTCTTGAACAAGAGTCACTTAACACACTTCACAATGTGTGGTGATATGTTCTTTACTGACCCAAGTCTATGATGAATGTGCTAGAGAATGAATCTCAGATACTTGATCTTTTGATTCAACTCCTTCACAGATAACAATGCTTGTTAAGGATCAGGATACTTGATCTTTTGATTCAACTCCTTCAAGAGCTTAGTCGCAACTGTAAGCTGAAGAATAAGTAGGTTGAAGGCTTGTATGCTTGAGAGAAAGATACCACTAGTTGTATTATCAGAGAAGCTTGGTATTTTCAGTGAGTTCAGTGTGTGTTTCAAGCATTTAAGTGATGATATTTATAGTTGAAAATCATGCCGTTTGAATAGTATCCGTTAGGCTTAATGAAATTCAAACTATTGATATCTGAAAATAGTACTGCATAAGACATTCTCTTTTCAGAGATTTCCTCTTTTGTTCAGATGTCTCTGTATGCGCATTTATTGCATTGTACTATTTTTGTCCTGTAGTGCCAACGGAACTATGCACGCTTTCTGAATCGTTGCATGTCCCTTTCCAGAGACCTTCTCATCTCCAGATACCTGTTGAGACATTGTTTCCCAGAAACATAGTTTTTATCCAGGGTATCTGAGTGTAGATATCTGTGGGCACTTTTCCTCGTTCAGAAACCTTGCGTTCTCAGATATCTTTTGCAAAACTTGTTTATTGAGAAACACTTGTTTATCAAAGATATGTGGACATAGGTATTTGATAACCTTTGTCTTCAGCAATCTTGTGCAGTCTTCAAAACTTCAAAAATTGTTGAACTCTCCTGCTGGATGCCTTCTTATTGGTCTTCTTCAAAGATATAAAAATTACATTCAGAGACCTAACATCCTATACAATATTTGCTAGACTAACATACTTAGTGATTTTCCTCTTTTATAGTGTTCAAGTGAACCAAGAGTACTAACCACCTTTCTGTGCTAAGATAAGTCATTAGGTTGCTGATCAAAATCTAAACAGATATTCCTAACAAATTTTCCCCTTTTTGATCAGTCAACGATGACTATCTTTAAAACCTATTACAACTTGGAAGAGGGAACAATCTAACACTTAATCATTTTTTATGATCTTTTCAATTCATTTTAATTAAGTGCAGAAAGTAAACATCAACCAAATCACAAGGTGTGATCTTTGCTGACAAGTTATCTTTTTATATATTGATATCTGAGAGTAGGTTCATCAGATATGTTACAAGTAAAGTTTACATATAATTTTTACAATGATAAAACAGTAAAGTACATTCAGCAAGATACAAAATACATAGTTAACTAGGACAACAGGAGTAACCAAGCTCCAAGTAGACATCATAATAAACTAGTCTTCAAGTCGTCAAAAACTTCAAGTCTTCAATCAGCAGATCTGTGGATCAATTTGCAAATTCCCTATCCCCAAACCTTTTGATATCATATGAGTAGTCAAAGAGCAAAGTCCTGACTATCATCTCAGTGTTTCTGGTAAATTCACAAACTTCCTTGTAGTTTTGGTGGGATTCTTCTTGGCAAATTGTTTGACCCACAGATACTTTCCCCATTTCCAGGCATGCTCAATTATGATATCTGATAGCTTGAAGTATTCATATATGATCTTTAGATATCTGATGTCACCCTTGTATTGATCTTCAGTCATGTAGAAAGACTCATAGGGTTCCACAGCAAGTCTTGCTCTTGTGCTGCTCCGATGATGTTGGAATTACATGCACATCATATGGCTTTCCATAAGGACAATCATCAGAGAGGTCCTTTTTCATGGCTTCTATTCTCTTGATTACTTCAAAATCCAACCAGGCTTTGATATGGTTGGTATTAATCAAGACTGGCTTGTCTTTTCTCCATGCCATGAGCTGCTTATGGATTGGTTCTGAAAATTTTTCATTTACCAGTAAGTGCTTGAGTTCCAGAATCCAGTAGTCATTTTTCTGATTAATGCATCCGTAGACAGAGGAGTCATTGTTGGACTTCACATACTCAATCTTGGCTTCTTCAGGCCTGAGTGGTAGTTGAAGTTTTCTTTGTTCAGCTCTCAGCCTGTTCCTCCTTTGTCTTGAATTCTCCCTTGGGGGATTGCTTAAAGAACCACCCTGGATTGACTTGGTATTTCCAGATGGTGTTTTAGCTGCCAAAGGCTTTGCAGCTATGGGCTCAGATAGGCTATCAACCCTTTTTCTTTTTCTGTGAAGAGGAGCTTCATCTTCATCAGTCTCTTCATCATCATCATCATCATCATCATCATCATCATCATCAAGATCAATTCTTGTGAAAATTTTGCAACCTTCTTCATTGCCCTGGGATTTGATTTGGCCTTCTTCTTCTTCTTCTTCTTCAGAAGACTCATCAATCCCTCTTACTTGTCTTCTCCTTGGAGCTTTGGTACTCTTTGGAGGTTTCTATGCCCTGGCCCTTGTTGTCATTCCTTTTTCAGGAAGTTGTTGAGTGGTGGCCACTATCTGTAGAGCAGTCTGACTGGAGGAGGGCTCATTTATTCTGAGAGGTGGTTGAGGTGGTTGTTCAGATTTTCTTTTGTTTCCTCTTCCTCTTTGAGCACCTTGAAATCCTCCTCCCTTAGTCATTGTTGACTGACTCAGCGTCACAAAGGATTTTGAGAGTGACTCAAAGTTTCCTTGTAGATAATTGTAAGCAGCAACCAACTTCTGAAGTTCAACCTTGAGCTCCTGATTTTGTTTGATAAGTCATGTTTCCTTATCAGTGAGCTCTGCCAGTGGGCATTGAGTAGCATCTGCTTTTCCAGCAGCATAACTAGCTTCATTGAGGGCTTTTTCAGCAAGATTATTGTCATCATCCCTCACCATGCCTAGGTCTCTCTGATCAATGACCAAGCTTGTTGTTCTTTGAGTGATTAACTCAGTGAACTTTTTCATTTCAGCAGGGACTGATGCAATTACTTCTTCATTTTGTTGAGACAACTCCTTTCTTAGAGTTGCCAGAACCTGGTATCTGGCCATGTAATCATGGGAGTTGAGATTTGGTTTCTTACTGAAGCTTTGAGGAGCTATTAGTTTTCTCTTTAAGCGAGAAACTCCCAAGTGAACATTTGCGTGTTCTGCCAAGGTTCTGTCTTCTTCATCAGCTGAGTCATCAGCCCAGTGATCGTCATCCTCTTTTACTTCTTCATCAAGATTTCTGAAGGCGGCAAGCATCTCAAATATGGGTTTCTTGCCTTTGGAGGATGGTTTCTTTGGTGAAGATGCAGCCTTAGCATCATGCTTTTCTTCAGATACTTGTTCAGCATCTAACTCCTTAGCAATATAATCAACAGCGTCCCGGAGCCCTTTAATCTCAGAGTAAGCTTGCTTTTCTTTGCTCGTTTGTTCTTCAAGTTTATCTAGCTTGACTCTGGATTCAGCTATCTTTTCTTCCAGTTGAAGATGTAGCTGTTGTTCTTCCTCTAACAGTTGTTTGAGTTGAGCAACTCTGGCTTATGCATCCAATATTTTCTGAGTGTTGTCCTCAGAGTGCTCAACTACTTGTTCAGTAGAGTCTTTTTGTTGGCAAGATGGATGGGTAGATTTCTGAGGAGATGGAGGAGAGAATTTTTGTGATGTCCTCTAATCAGTGTACTTTTCAGAAACTGAGGTATCATTACCTTGTGCAATCCCTCCTGTCCCTGGTGCAGGGGCATCATCATCCTTTTTATCATTCTCATCCTTTTGATGGTCAGAAGGAGGTTCTTCATAGTCATTCTCATCAGTCTCCTTCTCTTCTTCATCTTTAGAGACCAGATTGATCACTTCTGGAATAGTGACCATTTGCCCATTAACTTCCTCTTGCTCAGAGAGTATGAATTGTAGAGTCTGGGGCAAAGTAGGCTTGAATGCCATATGCATTCTGGTCTGACCATCTGCTTGGTTAAAAGCTTGAATAAGCTTTCTGGCCACTTCCTTGACGAAGTCCTTATGCATTAATGTTCCAAAAGAGTATTGTTATTGATATGCTCAAATTAGTACTTGATAAAATTCAAAGTAACTAAAGCAGTGTTAAGCAAACAAGCCTTAACTACGAGATCGTTCTCAAGGAGCTAACTAGGCAACTATGACGCTTTCAAGTATCAAACGCAAGAGTTTGCAGGAAGCAGTTTGTATGATTGAGTTGGTTTTGTAAATTAAACTAAGTAAACGAGAGTGAATTTGAATCAAGAGAACAGAAATAGACACGGTAGCATTTCAGATTAATCGAATACAGAATCAAACATATTGTTTATATGCTGTCACAGTTATTTGTCCAAATAAACAACCAATTTCAATTTAACCAAAGCATTCTTTGAAAATATGAAGTAGAGAAATCAATCGATTGTCAGACGATTGATTCTTAACCTGAAAGCGTTTGAGGATTTAGAGTAAGACTACAGAAATTGGGGTTTTTACGAAGTTTGGGAAGAAGCTTAACACATATGAACAAACCCTAGGTAAAAATCCCAATTCGATTAATCCTTAATAGCTACCGCGCCTATCGAAGAAATTAGCTACTCATATCACAAGGATTGGCATGCATATTGACAATCACAATCGAATCAAACATACAAGACGATATCATAATCATTCACCAAGAAATCAAGCACAAGAGAGATTGTGAAAGAAAAAGGAATTGAATTGATAATCAAACCTCAATGAGTGAATCCGATGTCAATAATACGATTACATGTCAAGATCAATGGTCAACCAAAGCAAAGAACCATAACAAGGGTTTTTGCTTAAGAGTAGAAGTAAAAAACGAAGAAAAGAAGAAGTGTATTCGTAATGAGCTAAATCACCTAAGTTATAGCGCAGAAACAGATCTGCAGCGCTGGTCGCGACCTGCGGCTTCTTGGAAAGCAGTTCACCGCCGGTCGCGACTAGGGTAGTTTGGGTCGCGACCAGCGGCCTTTTCATGAAAATCTTGGAATTCTGAGTATTTCTGAGTGGAGTATTGAGCTTCTTCTCAAACATGATGATATGCTCAAATTACTACTTAAAAGACAAGTAGAAAGCAGTTGTTGTAAACAGACAATGCTAACCACGAGGTTGTTCACTAAGGAATCAATTAGGCTACCACACGGTTTGAAAGCAAACAATTACTTGAAGAAATAGTTTGATTTGTTTGAATTCGAGTACTTCTAATAGCTAGAAAACAGAAAATGCAATGTAATTGATTTGAATGAATGAGGTAGAAGGAACACAGTAGTCACGATCAAGCAATGCTAATTCGCTCTAGGGATACGTTCATACTGTCACACGGTCGGTGTACAGAAAACTATCAATTTAACCTTTATCAACGAGTTTGAAGATATTTGAACGAGAGTAATCGTGGGTCGTCAATCCACGATCCTTAACCAAAATATTTTAGAGAATCTTTGAACGAGAGTATTGAATTGAAGGGCTTTTACGAAGATCTTTGAACGAGCCTAACCTATATGAACGATCTCAAACCCTAGAAGCGAATACGCAAAGCTATCACGCAACTACCATGTCCGAAATGATTTGGCTACTCATAACCGAAGCAAGGGCGAAAGAATATAAGATATTGCTCATGATTAACATAAACAGAATGATAATTGCATGCAAGCTCAAACAATTCGAGAAACAGAATAGAGATTTACCACAGTAATCAGGGATTCGATGTCAATCCTTCAATTAACGATCAAAACCAAGCTCCAAATTGTCTATCAATGTCAAAGTATGAATATGGAGTTTTTTCTATGAACTAGGTTAAAAGAAGTATGCCAGAAAGAACCCTAATTCTAAGCTAATAGGGAAAATCAAAACGCTGGATTCCGACGCTCGCCGCGGCAGACAAAACTCTTGTTGCGGCGAGCCTTCTTTAATCGCAGAAGATATACATTCGCTAAATTCTCATGCGTAGCCTTCTTGCAATTTCCACTTCAAGCTCAGAAATCTACGCCAAGTAGCCATGCTAAGAAACTTGTCTTCATTTAGCTCAAAAGACATCGATTCCTGCAAAATGTAAATAAAACACCAAAGCGTAAAAACGAACTAAAAAGACTATAAAACTAAAGACAAAGACCCCTAAAAAGGACCAAATGAGACTCTAAATTATAGTCTCATCACATGACCTTCAAAGGGATCACTTCTTCCTCCAAAACATTCCAAAACACACGAAAACCTGTAGAACACAACTAAAACAGAAGACACATAAAAACGCACAAAATACGCTACGAAAGACAAATAGAGAAGATTGAAAGCTGGTAAATAGAACGAAATGAGAACCTAAAATACAGGCTCATCAATGATATTCATGTATAAAGAGGTAAATGAAAAAAGGTCAACGGTTTTACCTATATTCGTATCACGAGTCAACTGTAAAGGATCTTTTATATAATCGTGGGTATTCTGATACTATCATCAATGGACTATTCCATTGACTGAGTAAGCTATTCTGCATCTTAGTAAGTGCAATCTCACTAGCGAGTATAGTGGTGACTTAACATGAGGAGCTTCTAAATCCCAAGGTTCGGGATGGGTAGAAGAAGATGTATATGTTATAAGCCCATACATAGTAGGTCCATCATACTCTTTCGCGACATACATTATCGTACAAGTAGAATAACAAACTGTGTTTTTATATGAGAAAATTATATTTGGTACCTCTTAAATTGACCCCCTTCACAGATTGGTCCCTTCTATTCGAACAATAACAGATGCTCCCCGTAGTTGACCAAAACTGAAAAACACTTCTCTCTCATGCCATGTGGATTTAATTTTCTCTCTCCTTAAAAGAAAAGTTAAAACAAATTAAAATTTCTTACATTAATTAAAGTAAAGCAAAAATAACATATGGATCTATCTATAATTAACTTCCACAAATATAGGGAGCTATTTATAATTGATTTTCAGGTAATTTTTCCTAATAAAAGTCCAGAAATACATGCACTAAAAATGTCACGCCCCAAAACCAAATCACTTTGGCGCGACCGGCCGTCTATCGTGAGATGGGCTCACGCCAAGACGAAGCCTACCTTTAATCCTCAAATACATCAATTACAATATCTCAGAGTGGTACAAACAGAGGATCTAAAATCCTATATAGAATAATAATTACAAATCCTCAACACATAACAACCATCGTAGCAGTACAAATCATCCTATACAATATAAATCTCAGAGTCGCAGCAATTACTAAACAGCCTTCACATATCCATCATCTGACTACCGTCTCAACTCCAAAGTATTTTCGTCCAATCGCATACTAAATATCTAAAAAAACAAGGTGTAAGGGTGAGCTCCTGACACTTTTACCCGGATCAAGTACATATAGAAAGTTTACATACATATACACTCCGTTTTATATCAAACATAGTCGAAAATCATTTGCATGGAACACATGTCACAATACACTATTCACATTTAGCTCAAATCAAACATACACTACGGCCACACAAACCGTGGTAGCACACAGGTCGGCTTTCACATAACATATCCCCTAACACAATAGGGTCACACACATAACACTGGGAGTACTCCAAAGTACGACAATCCATCGAAAGGGTCACACACTTCATAGGCATATTGATGAGCATAAACGTACGTACACATAATCCATGCTTTATAAAATCACTTTCACAAATCGCATGCACAGACAAAACATTTTATGGGATACACATACTTGATCCTTTTTTTGAATAGACTATTATATCAAGTCTCATAACATGATATAATAACTATAAGTTATTTTTCAATCAAAAACTATACATGTATATAGATTTTATATCGGAAAATAAAAGCAAAAGTGTCCAGAGTTCCCCTTACCTCGAATCTCATAAGGTTTTAATTAATTGATGTATCTACACCGAAACCACCTCAATTCTTCTTTCACCTCCGTCCATAGCTCAGTCCGTCCACAAATCTAAAGCAAGGACATCCAAAGTAGTCGAGGTGCTTATATGATAAAGATCCCAATTTCCAACTCCTTAATTAATTACAGAACTAGGCCAAAAAGAATTAGCCAGCATAAACGAATTAAATATGATGATTACCTGAACAATGATTTCTTGATATACTAGTGCATGCCGATCCGTATTTAACTCAAGAGTATAAACACTCAAATCTTCTTTTGCGGCAACCGACGACAAGTAGTAGTAGGTTGGTTCATAGTCCAAATCCTTTGACAGTAAAAATATAAATAACCTAAACCCCAAACCGCACTAATAGGCCGGGTCATAACTGTCCAGTAACTCTTTGATATACTTATTTGGGCTTTTATGCCGGTCCAAATCAAATCCAATAAATTATCGTAGCCCATCTCGATTTATCGATCCATAAATGCGAATAATAAAATCCCGTGTAACTCACGTCCATATAAGTAATTCAGCTCCATAAAATTAATAGACGATCCAAAAATAAATTTCGGGATTTTACAAAAAAATTTCCTCATAAACTTCTATGTAATTGATTGAACTGAATTATGTCCCTCTAAATTGTCTGTGGGAATTGGAGGGAAATTTTATCCTCAAATTTCCGCCCGGACCCTTACTAAATAGCCATGTTTGTGGCTTGGATGATAATGAAGTACTAGTAGTAATTAGTTATTTTAATTTTAGTTTAATGTATTTTTGTCGAATGATCACAATTATCTCTTTTGTGGAGTGTATTGTAAGAACTTGTGATCAAATCACCATGTAATTTGCTTTTGTTTACAATGAAATGAAGATGATTAAATGGTGAAAAAACCATTGTTAATGTTGTCTCTTGTTGTTATTGTTGGTGGAGAGAGCAATAGAAATGCATTAACAGAATAACCATTAAACAGAAGAACTGAAAGCCAATTATGGGAGAACAGAGAGCAATTACATCAAATATATGAACCTAATTTGATGAGCTCATCCACATGCTTAGTTGAAGAAATGCATTATGCCACCTCTCACCATAATATGTCATGGCTAGTTGAGTATCCAAGACAGTCATGGAAGTCGTGAGTACAGAACCTCTCGGACGAAGCTCGTCAGAGTGGCCACACTCGATGTGAATGAGCTTTGAAGCAATGTTGGAAGCCCTACGTGGTCCAACTGCTTGATCATTGGTGTTCATTTCTCTTCGTGAAGTTGCTAGTTTTTTAGCAAAAGTAGGGTTGTTCAAATAGTTTCCATGTTCGTCATTATGTATGTTTCCATGCATTCAAATATGTTAGTCTTATTATGTGACTCATCATACAATAAGAGTATAGCAAATTACCCGATCCCCACATGAGATGATGGACAAATCTTTCTTTGAAACCCCTTAATTTCCATTGTTACTTGTTGTTTCTTGCTTGTCGCTTCTTGATGGTTTGTATTTATAGGTAAATTGTAAAGATGAATGCATGGATATGGACATGAAAACAATGGAAGAATTGAATCTGACTCTTGGAATATGTATAATTGACCTTTGACCTTCATACATTGGTAGTTTCTGGTTTGTATTCGTGATATGCATTCAATCAATACAAGGACCTGGTGCGTTTATTTGAAGCCAATAAAGGGACCTAGTACATTCTTCAACATACAGAGAAATGTTTGGAAAGTAGATTAATTGACTGATTACCTTAAATTAACTGAAATTTACCTAAATTGACTAAACAAAATCTAAGCTAAATTACAAATAAGTCCAGTTGGAAAATGATTTAGATCAATTACAAATAAGTCCCTAAATTTGTGATAGCTAATTACAGACACATCCAACAGCCTGTGTCACCAAATAAAGGAGGAGAAAAGAAAAGGAAAAGGAAAAGAAAATAGGGAAACAAAATTAAAGAAACTCAAAAATCAAAATATTCAATGGCATTTTCATTATTATTACCAACTTTGGTCGACACATCAGCAAAAAGCAATTCCATGTCATCATCAAGTTTGACTTTTGGACCCATTTGTAATATCGAAAATTGCTCAGTTCAATTTTTGGACGTAACTGTTATTGTTCAAATAGAAGGGTTGAATTTATTATTAGACCGAATTTAAGGAGTACCATAAGGAATTTGCCCTTTTTATATTCATTCATATGCATTGAAGTGTTATTACTTTGAATGATGATTGATTCATTCACATTTAGACTTAGGAAGTCTAGATGTAATTAATTGGAACATCTGCATATGTTCTGGTAATTAATTAACATGGACTAAATTGTAATTTATCAAAATTTGCAATCATGAAACTTGGGATATACTATTATTTTTCAGATTAATAATATAAGTGTCATGTATATTTGGAAAAAATGTATTGTCTTTTTTGGAATCATTGGAACACTTTAAAGTATACAGGTAAAGTCCAGGGACTAATTTGCAATTGACAAAAAGTTTCATATTTTGCATATGTGAAATATCAAATATATAATTTGGATAATAAAACGTATATTTGATGAACAAAATATTTTGGAAAAGTATTAGGATTGTTGTAGAAACTTTTTGGGTCATTTTTAACATGTTCTTAAAATTGTTTGGGCTAAAGTGCAAATAACTATCTTATGGTGAATAGTGTTGCATGAAAATTAATAAAATAAAGGAAACATAAATACTGTAAAGGAAAAAAGAGAACAATACATAAAAATAAAATAAATACGTATTCTTGGAGTATTCGCAAATACGCTATACAAACTGTAATGGAAAGAAAGTATGTGAAGACAGTGTAATGTATAAGTATATAAATAAAATACATCATAGATAAAAAAATTATGTTGCTCAATCTTTTATGAGTTAGGAGAATAATTTTTTATTACTAAGGGAAACAGATTTATATAGGGTATTCAGTTTGGTCAATAATTTAATGTGGTTGCCGGTGGTTGGGGCCACTATTAACGAAAGCAACATAAGTTTGTTAGCTATTCTTTTTATTCTCTTAGCTAAAAATATATGCCCAACAAACTAATTGTATGTTGCTTATTCTTTGTCATCCATTCTCTCCAATTCTAGTAGTGATTAGCTATCAACTACTATCTAATTTATCGGCTAACAACTCGCTCAATAGATACCAACTAGGTGATCAACTAGTTTTGCAAAATATATAGAACTGTAACTTATTAAAAAAATTGTTGGATTGTTTTTATATACTAATTAATCAACTGGTTTATATGGTAATTGATTTACTGAACATGCAACCCTATACAAATAAACTAACTTATAAGATATTTGATTAGTTAACGACTAGTTTACCAGTTAGTTTTTCTAAATATGGAATTAATACAATATGATTCATATATTGGGGTGAATTGTGGATGATAAAGTTAAATGTTTGTATAGTTATAAGGTGAAGGCATAAAAATACACGTGCATAGGTTAAAGATATAATTTTTCATTAAAGAATAACATAGGGTAAAGATTACAATACACGATTAAATGTGGGTTGCATAATGATGAGACGATAATTTAGAGTCTCATTTTGTCCTTTTCAGCGGTCTTTGTTAGTCTTTAATTATAGTTTTTAGTGTTTTTATGTTTGGTGTTTTGTTCGTGTTTTGTAGGTTTTTTGTTCTTTAGGTACGATTTGGAGGAAAGACGACTTCATCATGAGACGTTATTCGAGTAAAGGGATCGCATTCCAAAGTGTACTTGAAGAGAGACCTTTTTGTGTGAGCAAGTCGAAGAAAAGCCAGCTCGTCGCGGCGAGAAATCCAGTACATGCTGGGCAATGCTATAACAAGAGCTCGTCGTAGTGAGAAGACGCAAGAACAGGCACTGAGACATTCTGGAATTCTCGCCGCGGCGAGACGGGATTTTAGCGCTTTTTGTTTCTCCTTATTAGGTTAGACTTAGGCAATTTTTGCCATAACTTCTTCTACTACTCGAATTTTACTTATAAAAATCTCCTAGACCTAGTTTTGAACATTGATTGATCTTGGAGCTTGGTTCTTCTCTTGTAACGAATCATTGACATGAATTCTTAGTAAGTTTGATAATTCTCTATTGCTTCCATACAATTCTTGTGCTTGATTGATTTATCGAATTGTATACCCTTGCTTGCGATTATCATTATGTTTATGCTTTACGTATACAAGATTATGAATTCCTTCGTCTTTGCTTCAATCATGAGTAGCTAAACCTCTCCAGAACTCGGTAGTTATGTGATGGTTATGCAAATTCGAATCTAGGGTTTATCTTCGTTCATAAAGGTTCGTCTAGTTTGATATTCTCGTAAAACCTTCAATCCAATACACTAGTTTAAAACATTCTAAATTTTTTTGGTTAAGAATCGTCGGTCTGACAAACCTGACGATTTCTCTAGTTTGAAATCTTCGAAAACAGCTTGGTTGAATTGGATTGATTGCTTTTCTGTACACCGACCGTGTGACAAGTATGAACGATTACCTTAGTATCGAATTAGCATAACCGGATCATTGCTACCATGTTCACTTTATCTCATTGATCAAAATAGTTTATTTGCTTATTAGTATTAATCTGTGTTTTAGAAGTAAAATTATTCAAAACCTACTTGTTACTCACAAACAAACGTTCTGCTCTATTTCGTTGTGGTAGCTTAATTAATTCCCTAGAGAATGATACCGAGTTAGGCATAGTCTACAACTACAGCTTATTCTCTTAAGTTTTATAGAGTATAATTTGAGATTATCACATAAGAGAAAGAATGAGTGGGGACAGCTGGCTCTACAAGCCCGACCGCAGATCCGCTCTGTGTGAAATCTGAGTAAATAAAAATTTTACATGATCAAACCTAAGCAAACTGCACATGAAAGATGATACAACTCAAATGATTTGGATGACCTGTATTATCTTGGAATTTCGGGTCCGCTAGTTTCATCTTGGATCGAAAAATATTCTTTCTTTAATATTGACAACGTCCGACAAAAAGGATCAATTACCGTTATATCTTACCAGGATTAGATTGTATTTGACCAATTAAGGCCGTTATTTCGAAGAATCAAATCGATTAATATCAATAGACCTTTATCGTGGATTAAAACGTATTCGACAAATGACTTTATTAATATTGTTATTATAGTCACGTGGACCATGCTTACGAAGATCCAACGTGCATTTTGCGGTTAAAAGTTTAAAAGTTATAAGTGTTGTCTATACCAACTTTTATCACACTTTGTACCATGTAATTAAGTTATTGTTACACAATAAACTCATATCTTGATATTTGTCTTAACAAATGATATTTTCCTCTAGGAGTATAAATATCGGACTGGCATTTGCTGTACAAGAATACAAAAATTAAATTGCCCATGTCCAAACAAGAAAATTCATAGCCAAAAGCACATTTTTTTCCTATAAAAGAAAATAAAGGTGTACCCCAGAAAAGGAAAGAAATCTTTGCTCTGGAAACAACCTGAAAAATTAAGCTGAAACTCTCCATTAATGCAGTGCACAAAATAATGACCTTAACATCGATCTCCGGCCCTCACCATTTTAAGCTTAATAAAACGTTTTCGACAACTCGAACCTGCTGGACACGTGACGTCTTACTCCATAGCGAGTTGCGTCCCGGTTGTTTATATCTCGAATCCTCCATACGTAATTTCATAGAACTATTCACGTGTAACTTGATTCAAGTTCGGATATGAAGTGCGAAATGAGAAAAAGAAGCACTCAAAGCGTTGGATACTTTTTCAAACAAACATAACCATGCATCCACATGAAAATCAGTTGCACACAAATTAACACCCACTCTAATTAAGATTCCCGGTCACCTGACTGGCTACAGGCGGTCACCCACCACCACATGTCAAGATCCCATTGGATGGTTAAACAGTACGCCTCTTAACGGCAGATCATGTGCCTGTCGCCGTTAACGGAGTCAGGACCACACGTTACAATCAAACCAATCTCAGCCGTCCGATCAAACGAGAATCTTTACACGAATTACCGGATATGTCCCTACTGACTACTATAGTAGTGCCTTGAGCTCACAGAAACAGAAATTGAGCTGCTTCCAACTTTTAAACGTCGCTTTTCGAAACCACTCGCGTCACATTATATATACAGCCTCGTGTTTGTTCGTGTCGTTTAGAGAGAGAGAGAGAAGGAGTAGTAAAATTGTGAAAAGGTAGCTAGAGAGAGAAAGTTTGAGAGAGAGAGAGAAATGGCGGAGGATTTGCAATTGCAGGCGAGTAAGAAGAGGAAGATGTATGCTGAGCTGGAAAACGAGGAGTTGCAGGTGAATTGTCTCTCTCCGGTGACTTCTGACTGCGAAAATGAGCTCAGTGTTGGTGGAAATTCGGGTGGTTCGCCAGATCTAGAGGTAAATTTCGGAATTGTTCGAGTTCGAACTTTTTTCTTTCTTTTCTTTTTCCATTTCTTTTTTGTGAAATTGATTGTTCGTTGTGATGACAAGTAGAAGACTGATTCGATTTGTTTTTTCTCATTTCCTTTTTTTTCTGTGTTTAGAATGTGGACTTGCAGTCTGAGGAATCCGAGACGGAAATATCCACGTCTGGTGATGGTGTTTTCAGGTCAACTTTTTTCTGCAGAAGCTCTTTTTTGAATTTTATTCATAAAGTATTTAATTCAATTTTCACCTTCTCGTTTGCTATTCAGTACGGAATTCTGTATGTAGACATAGCTCAGGCCTAACCGTTTTGATTCCCTGAGTGAAACTGAAACGTAAAAATCATGATTCATGAATGGAATTAGGTTTTTTCACCTTTTCAAACTTTTAATTAATTTTAGTTTTGATTTTAATTTTATTACTCAGTCGAGAAGCGACGCCGACAAGTCAGCTCTCCGGAGAGTCTCTCCGGCCTGGCCGTGGAAATCCGGTGGAGCAGATGCCGTCTGAGGCGGAGCTGGAGGAGTTCTTCGCCGAGATCGAAAAGAGTCACCAGAAACAGTTCGCTGAAAAGTGAGTAGTAGTACTAGTACTATCTGATTCCGTTGTTTCAATTCCATCTGCAATGCAGAATGTACAATCATTATTACATGTGTGTGTGTTTTAGTTTTACACCTGCGCACGATAAGGCGGCAGGCGCATTTTATTTAGCATGGAATATTCTCTCTCTTTATCCTGCTGAAAATGGGAAAGTTTCTGCTGTTTTAATTTCCAGGTACAACTATGACATTGTGAAGGACGAGCCATTGGAAGGGAAGTACGAGTGGGTTCTTTTGGAGGGTGCAAACTGAGAATTGTAACCAAAAGGAGGGGTAAAAAGGTAATATCGCATAACTAGCTAGTGGGGGTTTAATTAAACTTTGGAAAGTACTGATCAGATATTGAGAATCATGAGGAAAGTGTTAACATTTTGTTACATATAGAAGCTAATGAAGCTCTTATTGTATAGCAATTTCCAGTTTCATGTAAAGCTAGAGAAAGCAAGAGATGGTTGTTTTATCAAGTTTTTTGCAGTAGAAATGACTCAGAAAACAATTTTAGCAGTGTTTTTGCCCTTTTTCTTTGTTAATGTAATTCTGATGGTAGTGTCAGATGGAAGTGAGAGTTGCGATCTGGGCAAGGGCATTAATGAATTTTGGTTTCTTTTGCCTGTTTGACAGTGTTTGAGATTGAAAAGTATGTTTTTGTTTCAGCATATTTGGTTGCTTTCTTCATAGCTGTCACTTTGTGGATCAACTTTTATACCCATTCTTTTGCATAGTATAGGATAAATTCATAAATTATAATTGGCGTTTAATTTTATTGGAAATTATAAAAACCCAAAAAAACATGAAAATGTGACATTAGCTGTAACTTTAATGGCAAAATGTGTTAGTTGTACATGTATGTAAATGTAATATTTTATTACTTACTCCGTCCCATAACAACTTTCCCACTTTGAGTTTTTGCGGTCAAACTTTTCCAACTTTGACTATAAATTAATTTTAAACTGCAAATGTAAAATGTTCAATTTTTTTATATAATGAAAATTTAGTCCCTAAAGTTTCATTATATAAAAAAATTGAACAATTTACATTTGCGGTTAAATAGTCGTAAAATTGAAAAGTTTGTAAAAAGCTAAAGTGGAAAACTCATTACTGAGCAGATGTACTTATTAGGTGTCGGGTACCTTTAAAAAAAAATGTACAGAGTTGCGTGGGATGGTTTAAAATGTAACAAGTGTGAGTTTTGTGGATGGAGACAGGGATATGTTTCAAACAGATTTCTGCATTTGATCTTCTTTCTTTCTTTGCGATCACTTTTACAAAAAGTGAACCCTGTAAATATAGTAAAAGATAACAGCAAAATGTGATCATGGTGGATACATGCAAAAACACCCATGTGAGTGTATATTTGGTTGATTTGCTTTGCATATATGCATGTGTATTTACTGTGGGGCATGTGGATTGATTTTCAAATCTGATTGAAGACTTTGTCTCTTGCTAATTGGGAAAAAAATGGTTAAATGGTTCATCCGTTCCAAAGAAGTTATATGTAATAATAATCGCAATGACGAATTGAAAAAATTATGGAGATCATCCGAAGCAAATCCATTGTTGGTTAGAGATGCACTTAAAATTAAGCAAACGGTACAGTCCTTGTGGACAAGTGCAAAGTTTGCAGCCTCTTGATTTTCAAGTACAAATGCTTATTCTTGAGGGAATGAGATACAAATAGTGCCGTTTGTATATGAAGAAATGGTCATGAAGCATGAGGATATAATAAGGTACATAGACTACATATCCATTTACATTTCATGATTTTGACTTTTGTATATCTACAAAATCACAATCACTTCTAGTTATGAATTATCATCTTAATCAGGTATGTAAAACATCGAAACAAAATATGAACCACATGTTAGATATGATAAATGACGAAGATGCGTAACATCATAATCGGTTGAAACACGTAACCAATTATCCTCTTGATCACATAATTAATTTTCATCGGGACTTGAGTTCACTTAAAGAAGTTCTCGGGTTCGAGTCTTGTGGGTGTAAAAAAACATCGTTGGGAGAATGCTTCAAAAAGGTCAAGCGTTCTTTCATTGAATTAGTAAATATGTAGCGGATACCGGTGATAAATAAAAAAAAAAATCCATCGGAACTGAAGCACTGAAGTTGTAGTCTATTTTGATTTTGAGCCCGTTGCATTTAAGTTGCACAATAAAATAGTAGTATCTTATAATTTTAACATGTAACACCAAAACAACATTAGATATCTAAAATTGCGAGGAAAGTGGCATTTTTTCATGTCACATCTACCACTGAAGTACTACATGTAACTTAAAACATCTGATTGCAACCTCTATTTCAAGTCACCAGAAGATATGTATAGCTCACTTCAATTTCTTGATCTTACATTATACTTCATATTTATAACACACTGTAATTTAATTTGTAAATATTTCTTCATATTTATAACATGTAACATGGGTATATATCCATTTAAGGGCATAGTACATGGTAGCAAAATTGAAGTGGTACTGTACTGAGTGCACGTGCCGTGATGGAGTGGTCATCAACTGAGTTCCATGTGCGTTGGATCTGATGCAACTGCTAATTAATCAATTAAATCCCACAAAACAGATCACAGTAGAGAAGAATGTTGCTTACGAAAATACTTTAGTATATATATCAATACAATATACGGATTCATACTGGACCGGCCCGGAAAAATTGAAGCCCCCATGCGAAAATTTTAAAAGGGTCCCAAGTAAACAATATATATAAAAAATAAAAAATTTCATGTATAATAATAGAATTAATTTCCTAATAAACTAACATACTGAATATATTATTTTAAAAGTAACACCTTAAAGTGTTATTTGAATCAAAATTATTAACTAAATTCTTTATAACATACTTTATTTTAATATTTTAAACACCCTACTAGTATCATAATATAAAAATTAGACCCCTAAAAATATTAGGACCATGTGCGGATGAACATTCCGCATGTCATTCATACACTTTTCATTTATATTGTACTGTACAACTTCATACATTATCAACAAGTACAAACTACACGCTACTAACTTATAATTAAAAATACCACTATTATACAAAAGTTATAACTTTTAGGCTTTTACCCAGAAATATACACACATGGACACATAATTGGCAAAACAGTATCTGCATATCAACACTAATTCATGAAGTTCTAACTTGGAATAGATTAGTTTTTTTTTTTTTTTTTAACAGTAGCATTAGTATCTCTTTCCAACGAAGCTGCTTATGATGTTCTCCATAAGAATTTTCAGAAGTTGTTTTGCTTTTCTCAAGGTGAGTTAAGTAACAATTTCCGTGCATTACTTTTTGGCTTTGCATTTACCAATGCAAAGAAGGCTTCAAAATCTGGAAACATTCATGTGGATTATGGATCATATAGATTATTGTATATTTCTATTGCATTGCATCATGACAACAACCAAGTTCATATTTTTCAATTGGTTTTTGTTTTTATGGACCACTTTTAGCCTTTTACCTTTTCTTTTTGAGATCCATGATCAAGTTTTGCTCTTCTTTGAGATTAAAATACACTTGCCATGGTTGACTTTTTTCATTTGTTTATGTATTCATTCTAAGTTCTATCCCTTAGTTGTGTTTCCTCATGAAAGAAATATGGAGAACTCTAAGAGTATACATTTCTAAGAGTGGGGAGCCCCTTCAGAAATCGGGGTTTATATATTTAGTCGATTGGTATACACATTTCGTTTTAATGATTTATTAGGATCCGAATCTCACGATGCTGATTCATGTCAGACGATTAGCCAAATGAACTAGTTAATGTGAATGAATTTAGAATTTAACTCTTAGCACGCAGTAGAATTCCATTGTCGTAGAATGAATTGGAAGCTAGCTCATTTCACGAGGCTTCTCAAAGTGCACAATTTGTAGATGATAGAGTGTAGTGGTGATCAATTTCTGAACTTTATCATTTGATTTAGTATGTAATATTATGAAAAATGACCAATTACATATGCCCCATTAGATGCCTTTTCACAGATGGGTACTCGTTAGTCAAACAATTAAATCCAGGTCCTTCAAGCTGAAAATCCGTTGACCAAATAAGTTGCTACAATAACTTGTGGCAAAACCAAACAGCCTCTTATCCCACTTCCAAACAAAATTAAAATAAAGGATACAGCCAAGTAAGAATTTGCAAACACCACCTCACTAATTCTCAGTAAGAATTTCACTCCCTCTCAAATGGCTACTCCACCGAGAATCCTCTTCTCTGGCGCCACCCTTGGCCGGCTCAACCAGCTCTTCAAACGAGTTGCTTCCTCAATTTCTACTTTCAATTGCTCTGTACGAAATCAGACTCCATTGATTTGATTTGATCTGTATGAAACGAGTTGATTCGTTCTAATCTTCGTCTCCGTATCAAGTAAATTCTGATCTGCTCTTCTTCTTCTCCATCAATCTATCTTCTTCTTCTCCTCAGAATATCTTCTTCTCCGATTTGTCTTCTTCTTCGTCGGTCTATCTTCTTCTCCTCCGATCTGTCATCCTCTTCTCCTCTACTCTGTCATCTTCTTCTCCTCCGATCTGTCTTCTTCTTCTCCGATGTATCATCTTCTTCTCCAAACTATCTTCTTCTTCTTTGAGCTGTCTTCTTCTTCTCCGATCCTTCTTCTCTTCTTCTTCGAATTGGATTTCAAATATGTTTGATGATTAAATTTAAAGCTTTAAGCTTATTAATTTCTTTATAACTTTTAATATTTCTTAACAATAAAAAATTATTAGTTTTTTAATAACTTTTAATATTTTTAATAATAAACTGATTTTTTAAATACAACGATTAGAATTCAATTACATTCAGGTCCACATGTGCCGGACACGTGACACGTATATGTTAATTCTGTTTGGTCATTTGCAAAAGCTGATAATTGAACAAGGGTAAAAATGACTTTTCCTGGATTTAATTCGCCAAAAGTCAAATTCGTGGACTTAGATGTAATTGATGTTTATCGCACTGGACTTAGATGTTATTTTTTAACTAACGGGTATCCATCTGTAATAAGAAAATCTAAGAGGCGGTCCAGATGTAATTTGCCCAAAAAATTATTATTCTATGTCGAACTCCAAACCTGAAATGCAACCATCCTTCGGCTTGTCATCGGTAATCTGTTCAGGGTTCCAACCTAAACAAAGATTTTGGGAAAATGTCAATGACTATTAGTCCGGGCCGGATCGGGTCGCATTTTTGTCACAGACTGCAACCTTCCTCCGGCTTATGCCCCCACATTTTTGTCACGGTGAAACTCGGGTGGGCCATGAGAAAAGGATTGGGAGATGGGTCCAAGCTGAAGTTGATATGCACATATGGGTGGATTTGGAATTTGGAGTAATATGCTATAAGGACAACGGCCCATTTGAACAATTGCACTGTGGTCCAAAGTTACGGGACATTGGACTACCTAGTCATTTATTTATTTATTTATTTATTTTTTTTTTTTTTTAATACGCATTGATGTATATATAAGAACAAGGAGAAACCAACCAAACACTTTTATTCATAAAAAGGCCAAACACTTTTACACACAGTTCGACTGAATTTATAACTCTACCAATACAGTCGGACTATATTACTTAACTCTACTTGTCTGATTGTATTATGACTACCGTCTGATACAAGAGGATTGTATTACTTAACTCTACTAATATAGTTCAGACATATTACTACAATCTGAGATTGGTATAGCGTTTTTATTTGAAAATACCAAAACACATGGCTTTTTATGAATTTGTGCAAAATTGCCTATTTCACAATTTTTCCTATATAAGACGGTATCATTTGCATGCATGAAAAAGACTCTTTTCTCACAATTAGATAAAAAAAATTCAGATACTTGGAATTTATAAAGCAAAATTAGGATCGATGATAATGTTAGAGCTGAAATTCTATTGCCAAATTAATTTTAATTATTTGTGACATTTATAACACTTTTTGTGACACATATTAAATGTATAAAAGGAAAATTACTCTGACATTATCATTTTTATTTGGTAATTTCATTTAAACTAAACAAGTGACAAGGTGAATGTTTGTAAAAATTACTTGAAAGTTATCACACTTGACGAGGTGACCGATTACACGCGCCAAAGAAATCATATGTAATAATCATTTTAGTCTAAGGATTCATTTGGTTTGAGGGAAAATGGAGAAAAAAAATAGGTGAAAATATTATTTTCCACCATTTAGTAGTTCTCAGGAAATCCTGTAAAATTCATCAAAATCTATACAAAATACATCTATCTCCACAAAATAAGAAAAGTTGTTTTTCCCTCACATTTTTCAGGAAAATCTTATTTTTCCTATTTTTTTTCTTTTCCCCCATTTGAAGATGGTTAGTATGTCTCTTCTTATGTTTTTCATTCCGAAAATATCCCTGACCTAAATTAGAAAAAAGAAAAAACTACCCGTTTTATTATTATCTTGTTTAGTTACTTTTTCTTTTTCTAGACCACATGAAAGGTCATTAGAATTCTCGACTTATATTTTATATTGTTAGAACCTTTGTTATACATATTGTGTACTTGTTTGTAACTAGCATAAGGATTAATGAATCCACATCTCTTTAAAATGCATACATGTAGTACACAACAATAACTGATTTTTTTCCTTACTAAGTTAGAGTTCAACGAATATTTTTTTCAACTTCTGATAATTTTTAATGATGTTATTAAAGTGGCGGTGAAAAGTACATTAAATATATATTAGAATAATTAGACAAACATGTGATGATTATTTTTTAAAAAAATAGACTAATAATACGATGAGAAAGGTTAAAGAAAATAAAAATAATAGTAATGCCCTTTTATGTCATTTTACAAAATACCAACTAGCTTATCAACTAATTTGCTAAACACCTACATTAAAATCAAATTAGCTTTTCAATTTAGTTAATCATTCTAATCAACTAGCTTATCACCATCTATTCAATTTCTGTTAATCAATTCTGGGTTAGCTACAATTACTATTTATCTTTTAATTAGTTTTGCTAAACAGAGCATATACCTTTTAAGGCCCTGTTTAGCAAAACTAGTTGAGAAGCTAGTTAGTAGCTGATAAGGTAAATGATAACTGATAAGTTAGATGGTAGCTGATTGGGTAGCTGATAAGCTAGTTGGTTTCTATAAAAGTGTTTAGTAAATTAATTAGCTAACAAGCTAGCTGATTTACTATATATGCTAGCTAGCTTATTTTGTTATAATCTTCCTGGACATTAGGCAGGTTATTTATTAGCTATCATTAGGCGTTCACGTAATGCGAACGTACGAAAATAAAATTTCATCGAATGACAATGTGATAAGCTTATGATAAAAAGAGCTTAATTAATGATATGAATTCTAAGGCCTACTTAAACATGATTTAGTATGAATTTATACATTATATCAATATATGTTTATATATTCACCAATTATGATTGAAGTCAATCACCCATTGCTACTAAAGGCACTAAAAATACAAGTATTTGAATTTGTCACTAATAATATCTGAAAATTGCTTAAAAAAAAGAAATATAAAGAAACACAATTATTTGACTATCGTCTGTTTCTAATTAGTCAGAGAAGATCACAACAATTCAAAAAACGACTTCAGGCCTTTACCCTCAGAATCATCTCGTAAAATGACCATAATACCCATCAACATGTTTCATTTTTCATTTCATCTCTCTCTCTAAAATTCCCTCCCATCCACCACCTCCACCGCCCAACCACCGCCACTGTCCAACCCACCTTCACCGCACCACCCACCTCCACCTCCCATCCGCCACTGCCTCCCACATTCACTCCATCTCCGACCGACCTCCACCCACCACCACCACGACACCACACACCACCACCATCCTACCAGATCCGACCTCCCTCCATCACGACCTCCCGCCAAGGGACAAAGTAAGCCAAGCCGGATCCGCCACCCACGAAGCCAGATCCGAGGAAGAAGAAGAAGATTACAGTAAGCCAAGCCGGATTCCTCCACCCACCACCACCGCTCCACCCCGCCACCGATCTGTCCCACCCATCTCATCCGCAACTCCAAACGTCATCCATCACCGATCTGATTCTGTCAGTCAAGATGTGTCCGGCGGTGCTCTGACTGTCTCCTTGCTCAGCCCTCCATCTCTCCGATCTGCTCTGTCTCCTTGCTTAGTCCTCACCACGCCGTATTTCCGATCTGCTCCGTCTCACCGATTTGCTCATCCCTCACCCCGCCGTGTTGATTTTTTTTTTTTTTTACTTTTTCTGTATTTAGTTTTGTATTTACTAATTGATGTTGTAAATTGTATACATAACTTCTTTAATTTCGACGGAACTCTACTTGTACATTTGACTATATATGATGGAATTGTACATATCCAGTTAAATTGAATATTGGACTCTATATAGTATACAGTCGGACATTATCATTGTTAATGTAAAATACAATAAACTTATATAAAATTATTTATTGAAACTAAAAATATACAGTTCGACTATACATTTGAACTATACGCAGAGTTACAAAAATTAAAATTAAAATTTGAAACAACAAAATATGAAATTGAAAATTTTAAAAATAAAAAAAAATATTATAAAGTTATAAGGGAAAATAATATATATGATAATTTTTTAGAATTAAGTTATGTTTTAATAATTCAGTGGTATAATAGTACATTTAAGGGTATGTAAAGGTAAAATTAATTTTCTCAATGAGGTCTTTATTTAAAACTTTATGGTCAATTGGGTCTTTGGAAATAATTTTCCTTCTTTTTGCTAATTCCTCTCAATCCTAGTTGGGCCTAGTTTTAGTAGTTTACTTCGGGTATGGAAACCGTAAAGGCGAGTCAAAATCCCGACCCAAAATTATAGATGAAGTTGTTATCCAACGAGTAAACTGCATAAAACCCCCTCGAGTTATTTAAAAGTAGCACCAAACCCCCCTCAATTATTAAATTTGCGCCAAACCCCATGAGTTATTGAAAAGTTAGCGCGAAACCCCCCACCGTCAAAATTAAGGGAGAATGTACTACACTCTTCGTTAGTGCGACTGGAGATTACTTTTTAGGGGGTTTCTTGCTACTTTATGTTAATTGAGGGGTTTTGTTCAACTTGACCATATTTTTTTTAAAAAAATACCTATAAAAATAGCACTTATATATTTACTAAACTATGAAAGTTAAAAAAAGTTAAAAATAATTCTAGACAACAATAAAAGAAAATAATCTAACGAAAATAACAACTTTAGCAATATAATACATTCACAAATCATTTCTAGTATACCAACTAAAACTTTGTGACATTATAAAAGTGAAAGCTCGATATAAAAAAAAGTGAGGGATTAACAATTGAACTTTAATTGAAGTGATTTTATTCAAGAAATTATACATAAAATCCGTGTTTAACAAAACTAACCATGGAATATATATATATATATATATATTAAACCAATTAAAATAATTTAATATTTACGGTCTTAATTAAAATAAGTTGTTTAAGATAATAGATCTTAAAAAGACAATTTATTGTCAATTATAATTAGAGAAAAATAATATGACAAACACTACAAAAAAAACGAGTTTTAGCGACGGAATTATCCGTCGCTAAAACTGGGCCGATCCATCGCTAAATCCTTAGCGACGGATTTAGCGACGGATAACCCTCCGTCTCCAAAACAGCCGTCACAATTTTTATTGGCGAAGGATAGATATTCCGTCGCTAAATAACGACGAACTGGCGACGGATTAATCCGTTGACGGTCGATCACATTGGCGGATTTGTGATCCGTCGCTAATTAGAGACGGGATTTAGCGACGGATGTGTTCCGTCGCTAAATCCCAACACTAAGCCGGCTTAGTTCGGTTAACTTTTAGCGACGGAAAAAATCCGTCGCTAAATTTCAACGGGCTAATTCGCCTTAGTTCGTGAATTTAGCGACAGATTTTTTTCCGTCGCTAAATTCACTGTTTTAAATTATTATTTTTTTAATATTTCTGTTTCACCTGTTTTTTCACATAATATAGTTATAGATAATATACCCGAAACAATTAAATTGCATTAATATATCCGAAATAATATAAATTATCCACAAATAATCCGAAATAAGAATTAGAAGGTGAAATAGTGTCAAATTATCCATAACAAGTCTGATGTAACTAAGAATAATCGGGAGGAGGCGGTGGGTGAGACTGGGAAGAGCTACTGAACATCTGGGTCAAAGCGTCCATCCGCTGGGCCATACGAGCCTGTTCCTCAAGCACTTGCTCGTAAGCTGCCTTGGTCGCAGCTATTTCCTGTTGGAGAGGAGTCATCATCTCGTTAACTCCTTCAAGTGTAGAGGTTAGATCGCGATCCTAATCCTCGACAGGACCTTTAAAGCTACCAGAACTCATGGAAGGGCCCAAACTTCCCAATCCATACATTCGACCCTTGTTGTCCATTGGGTTGACCTCGAAGAAGATCTGGTCTTGCTCTTCAATTGACAACTCATGACCTCGATCATCCTCTCGTCCATCCTCCTCTCGACCTCACTCTGCAATTGTTGGTTGCATACGAAATGAGATGCAAATTTAGGAATCACTTTAAAATACTCAAATACACATGTTAACCTTAAGAAAGAAACGTACCGCAATACGCTCGCGACCCATAGTGATGTCTAGCAGTGCCCGTACCATCATGCGGCTCAGACAAACGGTTTTATGCATTCTTTCAGACGCTTGATCCGGACGAAGGATCATTCCAAGACGTCAACCACGGTGCCACTCGTCATCCCCACCAAGTTGGTACTGCATGTCTCCTTCATTCTGTAGTCCATTTTCATGTAGATGTCGGACCTAAAGTCTCGAAACGGTGTACAATGGGACACTAGCATTGGGAATGAAATAGTCCTTCTACAACAATTCCATTCAAAGTAAAAATTACACAAGTATAAAGAAAGATAACAATTTAAATATAACACTCAAATGAAACTGAAATGTAGTAGTCCTACAACAATTCAATTCAGTGGCTAACATACCACTCAAACAACACAACAAGTTCATAAATGGTGACTAACACATCAAAACAAGCTCAGTGGCTAACATACCACTCAAATTGTCCTAAAATTGACTAACACAATGGTGACTAACATATCACCCAAGTTCAGTGGCTAACATACCACTCAAACAACACAACAAGTTCATAAATGGTGACTAACACATCAAAACAAGCTCAGTGGCTAACATACCACTCAAATTGTCCTAAAATTGACTAACATATCACCAAGTTCAGTGGCTAACATACCACTCAAACAACACAACAAGTTCATAAATGGTGACTAACACATCAAAACAAGCTTAGTGGCTAACATACCACTCACAGATATAGTGGCTAACATACCACTCACAGATATAGTGGCTAACATACCACTCACAGATATAGTGGCTAACATACCACTCACAGATATAGTGGCTAACATACCACACACATTAACACAATGATTAAAAGAACAAATAAAGCATTCATTGTAACATTTAAGCTTACGCGCAGTTCGTCGAAGTAAAAGTGCTTCATCCGGTCCGGGACGTTTGACCACTTCTCGCCTCCCTGTCTCGTCATCTCCCGCCTCCCCTGAAGATTTTGCCTAGTTTGTCCAAGGCATCCGGAGGCCAAAACCTGTTATCAATGAGACAAAACAAGAAACAAATATTCATTAGTAAAATCATGTAACATATATTTATCTTAAGTGTATGTTCTACAACTCCATAATACTTACTTGTTCCTGCCATTGGGGAACAACACCGGTTTCCCCTGAAATGTAGCACCGTCCGTCAACGTCAAGTACGGACACCCGTGAGAGGGGTAGTCACCAGGAGCAGAAGCCGTGTAGGCCGGTGGAGTCTCTGGTACCTGAGACTGGTTGCTGCTCCCCCCAATGTCGTATCCAACGAGAGGACTACCATGACTAGCTGAGGTACTACTAGAACCCGCTGGACTAGCACCCCTAAACCCGGGAGGAAGGTATGTGGACTTCCTTTGGCGCGGCATCTGCAAATAAGAAATTGCAAGAAAAAATGAGTTAGTAAAGAATACATGAATATACATTTGACATATATTAACGCACAAATATACATGAATATAGATTTGACAGATATTAACGCACAAATATACATGAATATACATTTGACAGATATTAAAGTAATAATAATCAACAACTAATCATATATACACATAACAACTAAGCATACAATACACACATACCCGCATCCTCATCGGCTATTGTTAAGTCTATAAATTGGTCTTCACCCAGGTCTATGAACTCATCATCGACATGTGCTTTCTCATTTGATCGACGACCTCTTCTTGATACGAGTTGGTAATTGAATCGTCCTTATCAATGTACTCTACTCTGGAGCGGGCCTGTACATGCATCGCAGCCAACCAGTCCGCCTTATCGCGTTTGAGGCTTGGATATTCAATAAACACCACCTGCCGTGCTTGAGTCGCCAAGATAAACGGTTCATATTTAGTACGATACCTCTTCCTATGGTTAATTTCTACCATCTGATAGAGCTCGTGTTTCTGCGTACCACTTGGAGTAGGATCATACCAGTCAACATCAAACAGAATGGTTCTTTTCAAAGGAAACCTCGGATATTCAAGTCGCACAATTCGTCTCAGGTTCCCGTAGAAATCATACAAATCATCAGTTGCATCTTGATCTTGCCCCCTGACACACACCCCATAATTGCTTGTGGCCATGGCGGTGTTAGACTCAATTGTTTTAAACCTAAGGCCATTTACTATGTACGATGAGAATGTGGAGACCTTTCTGTTTGGTCCCTCTGCTAGAGATTCTAAGTAAGGACATGTGACTTTGTTGATGAGATTTCAGACGTACTCTTGAACCAATCAAATTCTTTCCAACTTCTCTTGAAGCGGTTGTTCAATTACGCCATCCGCCATTGTTGGATTCTTCTCTCTGAAAAGGTCAGGACACGATTACATGATTAGATATATATAGTAGTTAGAAGTTAAAATCTATGTGTTAGCGTAAGAAAGCTCTTGACGAGCATAAATCTCCATAAATTTGTCAACTTGAAAGATTCGAGAGGACATAATATGTGGCTGCCTCCTTATCATCGACCATTCTGTCTTTTCTTCTCCAATAGGTCTCCGGAGACCTAAAATTGAAATGGAAATGTCATCATCCTCTTGAACTTCAAATGTGTTCTGCTTCGACGGCCTAGATGCCTTCGTGGGACATGGTCCCCAAAGTAATAGGAGCGTAAGATTGCGACTTCCTCTCGACGTAGGCATTGGCCATCGATCCTCGAGCTTGCCTTTGTTGTCGACATACCTCTTCAATTTTCCCAAGTACCTGTAATGCATATATGTTGATGTAACACAATGTAACTTGGGAAAATTCAGACTTTATAAGTAAATGATTGCCTTGATTACACACTTCTCGAATGGATACATCCATCGATACTGAACCGGTCCAGCAAGCCTCGCTTCATGTGGGAGGTGAACCGGCAAGTGCTCCATAGAATCAAAGAAGCTCGGAGGAAAGATACGCTCGAGCTTACATAGAATCAATGGTATGTTGCTTTCAAGATTTGCTAACACTACATCGTCAAGCACCCTTGAGCATAAATTCTTGAAAAATAAGCTCAGCTCGGTGATCGCAATCCATACAGGTTTAGGTAGCATTTCTCGAAATGCAACAGGGAGAAGCCTCTCCATAAACACATGGCAATCGTGGCTCTTCATCCCGTACATCTTTGTCCTCTTCACATCCACACACCGCCCCAACTTTGAGGCGTAATTGTCGGGGAACTTCAATCCCCTCACCCAATCAAATAGTTTGTTCCTAGATTCAGTGTCAATTGTGTAGCATGCCTTGGGCCACTGCCCCTTATCATTCTGCTTTGTAAACTCGGGCCTTTTACACAATGTATCCAACTCGGCTCTAGATTAGGGGTGTCCTTTGTTTTTCCGGGAATGTTGCAAATCATGTTGAATAAGTTCTCGAACACGTTTTTCTCAATGTACATGAAATCCAAGTTGTGACGTATAAGAAGACTGCTCCAATAAGGCAAGTCCCAGAAGATGCTTCTCTTCTTCCATCCACAATTTTTGCTAATTTTCTCGTTATGCTTATCCGACCCAACTTCAGTCACTTTCATAAGACCCAAACTATCTATCTCCGCAAGTATTTCTGCACCAGTAAGTTGTCTCGGGGCGCCTTTGTTAACTACTTTATTTTTCAAAAATTGAGTCTTGTTCTTCCTGAATGTATGGTCATTTGGTAGAAATCTACGATGACAGTCAAACCAACATTCCTTTCCACTCTCCTTCAGTCTAAATGCATCAGTGTCTTCCATACAATGTGGACATGCATTAAAGCCCGCGGTTTTCCTTCCAGATAGCATGGAGTACGCAGGAAAATCACTCACGGTCCACAGTAATGCTGCTCTCAATGTAAAGTTCGTCTTCTTTGACACATCATATGCCGGGATACCATTTTCCCACAACTCAATCAGCTCCTTGATTAGGGGCTGCAAGAACACATCCAGCTTCTGTGACGGATCATCTGGTCCGGGCACCAACACAGTCAAGAACATGAATGGTTCCTTCATGCACTCACCGGGGGCAGGTTGTACGGTGTCAGTATGACTGGCCAACAAGAGTACTTTCGGTCATTTCCAAACGGGTTAAAACCATCCGTATAAAGCCCCAAGCGTACATTTCTAGGCTCGGCTGCAAACTCCGGGTAGGTCTTATCGAACTGTTTCCATGCGGGTGAGTCTGATGGATGCTCCATTCTACCCTCTTCTTCCGGGATTACTCGCTCCTTGTGCCACTGCATTTTATCGGCACAAGCACTTGAAGCGTACAACCTCTTCAAACGAGGTGCTAGAGGAAAATACCACATTTTCTTATGTGGTAGATTTTTCTTCTGACGTTTCTTTGCAGCCCCCTCCTTGTAACGCTTGTACCGGTCCTTACCACAGAACTTGCACTTCGGTAGATCTTTATCCTCCCCCCAATAGATCATGCACATATCCTCACAACAATCTATGGTTTCCATGGGCAACCCCATCCCCCGCATCTTTTTCTTCGCCTGGTAAAAGTTGGTGGGAACTAGATTTTCTTCCGGACAAAGATCCGACATTACTTGTACCCATTCATTGAAGCTCGCTTCAGATTGCTGGCCATTAGCCTTACAACTCATTAGCCAAGCCAACACAGACAACTCACTCAGCTTACATCCCAGATAAATCGGCTTCTTTGCTGATTCCAGCAAGTCAAAGAACACCTGATCCGCAGGATTCGGAGGCTCCTCCACATCCCCCTCGGTTACTGGCTCCCTGGTGTCCATGAACTCTGGACCCGCAACATCATACACCATTTGCTCTATCCGTTCATGATCATAATTAGCATCAGATGTAGACGTATTTTGAGTACTTCCGATCACATTTTTCTCCTTCCTTTTACGCTTTGAGAGATGCTCATAATCCATGAACGGTGCTCGTGTCTCACCATGATAACACCATACCTCATACTGAGACACGAACCCCTTACGTTTCAAGTGCTCCACTACCGTTTCAGGAGGCAAAAATTGTTTATTCCTACATTTGTTCGCATTGCAAGGGCACTTCATCTTCCCCCCACTCAAACAAGTAGTTTGTGTAAGCGCAAAAGTGATGAAGGATTCAACCCCTTCCACAAAACTAGACTGAATTCTGCCATTCACTATGCGACGGTACATCCATGAACGATCGGGATTCATAATTATATGATTAGCCTGACACGTCTACAATTATTAGATTTATAACATGCATTTTACGTTAACATAATCACCAACTAGTCTCAAAACACTTAATTAAATCTTGATAATCTAGTGTATATATACGAATTTATCGAATCAAAATTACTACGTACTTACAAACATCCTAACATTATACTAATTAACAATACAAATTCACAATCAATATATCAATTGCACAAAGTTAACTAGCTAGTATACTATAGCTCCCATAAACATACAATTGATCTAATTAGTCGAAATTAACAAAATTCCCAATTTTGACAACAAGTAAGGGTTCCAAAACACTCAACTAAATCATTCTAATCCTACTACATATACGAAAATATCAAATTAACAACCCTACATACTTCCAAACATCTTAACATTATACTAAAAATCCAAATTCACAATCAATATATCAATTGAACATCTCAAAGTTAACACACTACGTAATATAAGCTTAACTAACTAACTACTACATACTTACAATAAACATGCAATTGCTCAAATTAGTCGAAATTAACAAAATCCCCAAATTTGGCAAAGTTAGGGTTTTAGCCAAAATACCTTCGATTTAGCTGAAAAAAGATGAAATTTGTTGACCACACGAGCTCCTTGTCCCACGAACGAGAAGACTCGAAATTGGCGGAGCAATTGATTTGGCCGGAAAGAGAGATTTGGCGAATGAAGAAATGAAGAGAAGAAACGCGCAGAAATGGTTCTACTGGAGACGAAGGCCAAAGTATATTGATTTTAGCGACGGATAGCCGTCGCTATTTAGCGACGGATAGCGATCCCTCGCTATTTACAATTTTAAAATTTTTTTTTGTTTTTTTTAATCCAGTCAACTTATTTAGGGACGGATTTAATATCCGTCCCTAAATAGCGACGGATTTTTTTATCCGTCGCTATTTGGCGACGGAAAAACATCCGTCGCTAATATAGCGACGGATTAGCGACGGATTAGAGACGGATTGAGCGAATTAGCGAATTCGCTCAATCCGTCTCCATTCCGTCGCTAAAATTAGCGATTCGTCGCTAAATAGCGACGGAATATATCCGTCGCTATCTTCCGTCGCTAAATGCCGGATTTCTTGTAGTGAAATTACAAAAAATAGTTTAACATATACTAATAATTAATGTTATGTTATGGATAAATGCACAATGAGTTAGTGCATGGGAGTTAGTGGATGGGAGAATTAATGTACAAGTTAGTGGATGAAGAGATAAATGTGTACAAGTTAGTGGAGATGTCATTGCCTCTTCATATACTATTAGGCCCTTGAGATACATCTTCTCATGTATAAATACTACTATATACTCCCACTTTGGTGTGAAGAATGAACACTCCATTCTCTCCATTCTATTCTCTATACATTCTCTTAATGTTCGTCTATCTTTTCTCCTACTATTCTTTTTCTCTTAATGTTTATTATTGTATGTTACTATATTGAAGACAATTTACCATATTCCCCGAAGTGAATATGTGATACATAAAGCCAAGATAAGGCAAGGCGATATATTTCTTCACCATCATCGATGAAAGCTTAAAAGGTTGAATACCTTACTATCAAAGATCCGCTAATCTTAAATTTTATAATAGAATCACCAGAAGTGGTACAACAATTGATGGTTGTTAAAATATATGTCCGCAGACATATCATGGACCATGATAAATCCATCAATATATGGATCAAATATTCTAGCTTTGATTAAAAAAAAAAAACATTATTGATGGTGATGCAAATATAGTGTAAAATAACCAACCGGCGTAGTTGGAAGATGGTGATGCAAACAAAGTGTGGAATAACCACTATTTGATCTATACAAGTGCATCCATGATCACACCACAAAAGGTGTTTGAAAAAATAATAAAGTTTTAAACTTTTATTGAAAGATCATGATCAATTTCTAAAAATTGATTCTTCTCATTCCCTGAAGTGAATGTGAACATTTTGCTTGTTATACATGTATCAAAGCTTCACCAGAAGCAAGCATACAATAGAACTCATCAACCTCAAGTTGAGAGAAATATACTAGTAATCAAATATACGTCACCAACTTGAAGTTGGGAAAATGAGAATTGAGCATTTTATTCTCAAAAAGGTTTTATGTAATATGCTAAATTCTATTGTCCGAGCGTTTGGGTGGAAACCTGACATGTTCTGTATACTCTCCAAATGAAGTGTTGGGGCTATGTAGGTGTAACAATTCCCACAACAGAGACTTCTAAAAACATAAATGAATAATTATGTACGCATATAACTATTGCTCGTGACAAGTATATACATATTATAAGCAATATGTTCAGCAGACACATTATAATGATGCATGTTTACAAGCAAACTTTGTGCCCCAGAAGAGCATATATTAGACTTACTCATTGAATGAGTACTTATAAGTCTTGCCAAAATAGAAAAAGATAAAGATTTGTGTCTTTACGTCACATCATTCTGGCCAGTTTTAAAAATACTTTTGTATACATGTCAAAAGTGATAGTGTAGACGTATATTGACATGCAAATTTGATGTGACAAATTAGGCCATCCAGTTATAATTTAACCGTTGTTGTGAAACTTGAAGTTTCCTTATAATTATGTGTTGAAGCTATCTCATGTTGTAATTATTATGGTGATGGCAAGACAAAACATTGAGATTAAGCATGAAAATGGGGATCTTGAAATGAGCAAAAGTCACATTTTAAAGTTGACTATGATTGATATATAGGTGGCTAGAAGCCCACATGATCTCCCAATTTGAGGGCAAATTTATTTTCAGCACAAGAAAAATCCAACTGTGCAAATATATTGACTCCCTACAATATTGTTCTCCGTAGAAAACTAATGCGTGAAGCATCCAAAATGGTTGTATGCGTATATCAAGTTCTAAGCTGGGCATTATAATATCATGAGCCCTAGTTTTCCCAGCTTAGGGGAGGAAGAACATGAATAAGCCGGTAAAAACAAATTCGTAGAGCGAATTGATCCCCATATATTTCAAAGTTCAAACTTGATAAAGATTGACTCTCCAGCTTCGTGTTACTATATCAAGATATGTTCAAACGTGAAATTTTATGATTTGAATGTTAACCCGCTATGACCCTATTTTGAGACGTACAGAGTTACATATTGATTATAGAATGACATGTGTTGTACATTGAGATATCTTGCCTATTGTACTAATGATTCATTCACCTCAGTGAAATACGGTTTCAATGCTAAATACAATACAAGAAAATGGCAAGATAAGGCAGTTGGTACTCCTGAAGAGTAATGTATGCCATAAAAGGCATAAATATCTGAATTTTAATAGATGGCCTATATGAAATGAAATTGTACCTCCAAAAATATTCAGATATCAATTATCAGTAATGACTTAAAACATCTAAGAAAGAGATTTTATATACCGTTGTACAAGGAACCGAGAAATGAATAAGCATATGCGAAATTCGATGGACATAAATTCTTAGACATGTAAATGGGGATCTTACATGTAAGTCCATTCGATGACATCATGATGATGATAGAAAATGAACTCATGGACTTGAAGTCCTTTTGATTCACGAAATCGAAATACGTATGGTACCGTTGCATTATCGAGTCAAATTCATGTGCACTTAGATACTAAGTAATGCATCCTAATATGTTTATTCTTGCATAGCTTATATTATTTAGTTTTTTTCTAGTATCCTTAAGTATCATGTTGCATACTCGCATGTTTATTCTTATATTGTGAATGCTACAACTCGTACACAACCCTTAGGTTGTGCACATGAAAATGACTGTTTGACTTACAAGTCATATGGTTCAAGAAAGTTCAATGAGGGGAGATGTCATCTTCGACAGTTAGTCCCAAAAGGAGATTAAAAGTATCATGTTAACAAACATTGATTGAATGAGGAAAGTTCTTGAAGAACTATTTTGATGTCTATACTCATTCTATAATCAACTTCACGTTGATAAAATTCACTACAAGTGAACTATTGAAGTATGAGTTAAAATTCTCAATACTCATGAAGAGTAGTATTGGCTACACCAATGTTATCTCAACCTAAAGTTTGAGCATATGCATGAATATTTTCATGATATTTTTATAAAAATGGCATAAAATTTGCATAATGCCCCATCAATTATCATAAAATTGCACATAACCCCCTCAATTATTATTAAGTTGTACGAAACCCCCTAGAATTGACTTTCCAGGTGTGTGTAATGCACTTTCCGTGCCAGGGGGTTTCGCGCTAACTTTTCAATAACTCAGGGGGTTTGACGCAGTTTTAATAATTGAGGGGCTTGGTGCTACTTTTAAATAACTCGAGGGGATTTTATGCAGTTTACCCTTATCCAACTCGTTCATATTAGCATGTGATTTATGTATATCTTTGTGATATTATCAGCTCCTCTATATACCAGTTATACAGAATCACAAATTAAAGAATCATATCCCTTCTTATAGTACATGATAATTCACTAATTTCGTTGATCATAATTTCCCGAAAAAATATCTTGCAACATTAATGGAAAACGCTAGGAATTCACTCCCTGTTGTTGTTCCTTACATACACGAAGTTCTGATTGAAGAAATATTATTAAGACTCCCCGTGAAGTCCCTGTTAAGGTTCACGTGCATATCGAAATCATGGTGTAGTTTAATTTCCAGCAGGAGTTTCAGCAAATTCCACCTGGAATATTCGAAGAAAAACTTGGCTGGCTGCAGAAGCGTGATTTCATCGAAGTTAGACGACAACAAGGCCAAGATCTTTCCGTTCAAGTTCATAGTTTTCCTGGTTATCATTATTGGAGTATTAATATAAATGACTAAATTCTACAACTCTCTACAAGTTCGAGCTTTTAGATGAAATGGAATTCTATCAATCATGAAATCCTTGGTTGTTGTGATGGGTTGTGTATAGTGTATCAACTATCCAATTTTTACATGTGGAATCCGACTACCAGAAGACATAGGAAACTGCCGAGCATAGATGAGGAGGTGTTTTCCCGAGTTCTAACTGGGGATTTTGTTTTCGACGAGGCTGACGACGAGTACAAGATTGTGGTGTCTCAGGAGATTTATAGACTTGAAGGAACCCAAATAGGTTATCTGCTAAAGGTCTATAGTCTGAAGACGAATTCGTGGAAGCTGGTAACCGACAAGTTTGATTATGCGCCTGATTTGAGTTGTTTTCATGGGGCGCTTGTTCAGGGGAAGCTTCACTGGGCCTTGAAGAGTGGGGAATTCAAGATTGTTTGGTTTGATTTAGTGCGGAGGTGCGAGGAAAAATGGAGTGCCACGCAGATTCCTTGTTGTTTGAGCGGGGCAGTTTCTGGCCACATCCGAGTCTTGGGGTCCTAAGAGGATGTCTTTGTTTCATATGTGAAGTCTATCGGCAGAATCAGCTCAAGGTTTGGATTTTGAACGAGTATGGAGTGGCAGACTCTTGGGTTAAGGTTTATGACTTCCATTATGATTGCATTAATAATTGGGAGATGTGCTTCGCTGGAGATGATAATTGTAGGATCCTGTTTTTCAATGACAAGGAGAAGAAGCTTGGGCTTTATAATCCTGAAACGGATACCCTGACGTATAAACAGGCACATGGTTGGTGGTCCTTTAGTGTCTTCGTCCAAAGCTTAATCTGGCCTTTTTCCGGATCCAAAAGAGAAGAACATTGCTCTAAAGATGGCCACCTCAGTAAGGAATGCGTTCAACACATTTAACAATCTGATGCGTGACATTATCACTTGTACGGGGGATGGATTCCGTACTGTGCGTTAGGAGAATAATGTCAAAGTGATATCATACTGATGTACAGGCAGCAGGCGGATTCTTGCCCAGTCTCGGATAGATTCATCATTTCAATTGTTTATAGAACAATTAAGTTCTTTACATTGTTATTCCAGTTTTACAGAAAGAAGTATAAGCATAAAATGAGGAAGACAGAATTCTAGACGTGTAGTGAGGACTGACGAATGCAGCAAATATTTCTTCTTCTTCAGTAGCTTAAGACACTAAAATGCGAATTTTGTTACCCATTTTGTCAATAATTTTGACTGACAGAATTGTAGAGATATAATTTCGACTCAGAACTGACTAACTATCTGTACCCACAAATGTATAGTATGCTATGGCTCCAAACTTGTCTAAAATTGGAAGAGAAAAACCAACAGTCTTAATTGCAAACCAGGTACTACTTAAGCACAAGACAAGACTTCTTAGTAACGAATGAGAGTACTTAAGTCAAACGTGATTCAGAGTGTTTATGGTCATATCTATACTCGCCTGGAAACAGAAGTTACATTGCTCAGGCCATCAATATTAATGCGACTATGTACGTACTGCTGAGAACTTTTTTCAGTCAAAAGTCTCCAACTTTAACTAATTTTGTTGGAGAAAAAGTGCATATAGTTTATTTAACTCAATTAGTAATAAATTTTGATGTTTCAAAGAAAAAGTATACATGCTTGCACAAAGTTAGACATCACACACTGTCTGTTTGGCAAAACAAATTAAGTTGATTGATACTCTCTTCATTTTTCTTTAATAGTTAGATAATTAAGTTTTGCATAATTTTTAAGGAAAGTAAATAAAAATATGGTTTATATTGATAAAGTATGCTAACGTATGAAAAATAGCCATTAAAAAATTTACGGGTGCAAATAGTGAGTTTCCATTTCCTTAAGCTTTTAAAGAAAACACAATGGCTGATTGTAAATAGTGAGTTTATCATTAGCCAGACCTATTATTGTGAGAAACAAATTATTTACTAATTCCTCTCAATCCTATTTTGGGTATTTTACTCTGTCAAAGTTACATAAATAAAGGCTGATTTGTTAAGTTGGTTTGTTGACTGCCATTACAACATTTAAATATGGGCTGACTTTGGTCTAAGACTCTAAACAACACCAACTACTTGGTAATTTGAGGGATCATAATATCACGAAAGAAATGTAACCATGGAAAATGGTAGTAATTCACTCTCTGTTGTTCCTTCCATACATGAAGTTCTGATCGAAGACATATTGGTAAGACTCCCTGTAAAGTCTACCTTGAGGTTCAGGGGCGTATCGAAAACATTGTGTAGTTTAATTTCTCAGGAGCGTGATTTCAGGGGGGTTAATCAACCAAAAGGCCGAGATCTTTCCATTCGACTCGTTATCGTCGCATGATCAGGAAGATGATGTTATTCGTGAACAAATTCATAGTTTTCATGGTTTTCATGCAATCTATGGTTGTTGCAATGGGTTGTGTTGGGTAGTGAAATGCTCATGGCCGAGCGATTTTTACTTGTGGAATCCGACTACTAGAAGACACAGGAAACTGCCGAGTAAAGGAGATGAGGAGTGTCAAAATTTATGGGTGGATTTGGTTTTCGACGAGGCTAATGACGATTACAAGATTGTGGTGCATCAGGAGATTAATAGACCTGGAGTAAGAGATTATTTGCTCAAGGTCTGTAGTCTGAAGACAGATTCGTGGAAGCTGGTAGGCGACCAGTTCGATTATGCGCAAAATTTGAGTGATTTTCATGGCGCACACCTTAAGGGGAAGCTTCATTGGGTCTTGAAGTGGCCAAAAATCCAGACTGTTTGGTTTGATTTAGTGATGGAGGTGCGAGGAACAATGGAGTGCCCGGCAGATAGAAGACAACTCGGCTGGCTGACTTTGGGGGTGCTAAGAGGATGCCTTTGTTTCGGATGTGAAGACTATCCGGATCAACGGCTCAAGTTTTGGGTTTTGAACGAGTATGGAGTGGCAGACTCTTGGGTTCAGGTTTATGGGTTCCATTATGATTACAGTCAATACTTGCAGTATTCGCCTATGTGCCTCGCGGAGATGGTTGTAGGATCCTGTTTCTCAATGACAGGGAGGAGAAGCTTGTGCTTTATAATCCTGAAACGGATTCCCAGACGTATAAACGGGCAAATGGTTGGAGATCCTTTAATGTCTTCGTCCAAAGCTTAATCTGGCCTTTTCCCGATTACAAACTCAGTCTGAGATGATTATGCAAGATCAGCAGGCGGAGGGAGGAAGAGTTCAAGAACAAAAGGCGCCTAAAGAGAAGAACAGAACAATTACTTCAAATAGAGATGTGAACAGAACCTTGTTTGGTTTACCTTGATCTTAATGTGAACTTCCGGGTATGACCAATAGAGATGTTACGTAAGCCGAGCCATATAGAGGGCTCGACTTGGCTTGACTCGTTAAGGTTCGAACTCAGACTCCGTCATTAATAAGATGTATGTTAAGGTGATGTAAATTCTTCATTAACATCACCCACACAATTAAACAAAACAGCAAATTTCCAGCATGCATGTTACTGTGACTAACAATGCAAGTAAGATGACTAGCTCACATGGATTATCAATAGACCCCCAATCTATACAGTTTTTAATAAGGTTTTTTCTAAAAGGGAAGTCAAATGGTGTGACTAATGCACGTTCATTTTCCAGGCAAGGAGGCGTGATAAATCAGGCATCAACATCAACCCAAACACACTTTGCTTTCAGTGCTTTCCTAACTTCCAATGCAGAAAAAGTCCATTCCACTTTACTTCACTTTTCAACTATGAGAAGAAGAAGAAGAAGAAAAATCCACTCAACATGCAAACTGAACTTCACTTTATCCCTACCATCCATACACCCTACCCTCAAGAATGGCCTCAAACAAACAGCCCAAAAAGCCAGCACTCAACCTTCATTCAAATCTTGCCATTACTCTGTTCTTCATTGTGGTTTTCACTATCCCAGCCCTTCTCCTCCTCCACAACCCTTCATCTCCCGTGTGCACCAATCTTTCTGCGAACGAGGCTGCATGGACGGGCGATCTACGGGAGGCGGTTTTTGCTTGGAACAGGCTTAAGCTTGCGGATGACGAGCGTTCACTTGTAACTCTTAAGATCGCGGTCTTCTCGAGGAAATGGCCTACAAGCACCACTCCTGGAGGGATGGAGCGTCATGCACATACACTACATACGGCTATGGCCCGTCGTGGACATGAGGTCCACATCTTCACTTCGCCCATCGACGAGAGTGAATCGACCACCACAAGACAAGCATCCCAGGAGAGTCAGGTTACATCGCCAATTGTGCATTGGCATGAGGGTGAACCTGACAAATGGCGGTACAATAAGGCATGGGAACAGTTTCAAGAAGAGAACCAGAGCCGACCATTTGATGTAATCCACTCAGAGAGTGTGGCACTTCCTCATTGGCTGGCACGGAAAGTGCCGAACCTTGTTGTCTCGTGGCATGGCATAGCATTGGAGAGCATGCAGTCTAGCATCTACCAAGACTTGGCAAGAAAACCAAATGAACCTATCTCCCCCGTCTTCAACCAAAGCCTACAAGGTGTGATCCCAAAAGTACTGAATGAAATTCGATTTTTCAAGAACTACGCACACCACGTAGCTATAAGTGACAGCTGTGGGGAAATGCTGAGAGATGTATACCAACTCCCAAACAAGAGAGTTCATGTCATTGTAAATGGAGTAAACCAAGAGGACTTTGTACAAGAATCTGGATTAGGCCATGAGTTCAGATCAAGAATCGGCGTACCTTCAAATGCCAGTCTAGTTCTTGGTGTAGCAGGGAGACTAGTGAAGGACAAAGGCCATCCCCTATTATACGAGGCATTTTCCAAACTCAGGCTCACTCACCCTAACGTGTACTTAATTGTGGCTGGATCAGGCCCTTGGCAGCAAAGATACAAAGAATTGGGACCACAGGTCATAGTCCTGGGGTCAATGAATCCAACAGAGTTACGTGGTTTCTACAACGCTATCGATATTTTTGTCAACCCGACTCTTAGGCCACAGGGGCTTGATCTCACACTAATGGAGGCAATGATGAGTGGAAAACCAGTTATGGCATCAAGATTTCCTAGCATCAAAGGGACAATTGTCGTTGATGATGAATTCGGCTTCATGTTCTCACCTAACGCTGAATCGTTATACGAATCATTGGAGAAAGTTGTTGATGAAGGCGCCGGTAGGCTGTCAGAAAGAGGCAAGGCTTGCAAGGAATATGCAACTTCGATGTTCACTGCTAAGAAAATGGCATTGGCTTATGAGAGATTGTTTCTTTGTATCAAGAATCAAACATTTTGTATGTACCCGTAGGCACAGCCACACAGGGATACTCTTTATGTTCTTTCTTTTGTTTATTTATGCTTAAACTTTCACTTTCAGTCGATTTAATTTGTTAGTTGGCAAGAAAACATGATGCAATCTTCTAGAATAGTTGGCAAACTCTACTTGCAGGAGCAGCAATAACCATTTAGGATGCAAAACATCGACTGTGTTGACAATGTCTGGAAGCACTTTTAGAAAATATTGATATTGGCTAATGACATCCATACTCCAGATAAAATATAGTGGATTTTCAAAACATGTGACTGTTAATGCCGCGTTAATGCAGTAAAATGTCTCATTTCTACATTTCGGATATTCACATACGGTTGTAGGAGTAGAGAAAACCAAGATGAAAGTGAACATAAATACAAGACACAAGACATTGCTTTAATTAGAAACAAAAAAAGGGAGAAAAATGACGGTCGCATCAATATCACATAGTTTTAGCTCTTAACCCAAGTCTTATTCTATTACTCTTGTGCTCGAAATTCAAGTGCCTTCTTTTAGTCAGTGAAGTTAATGCATCACAAAAACTAATGTTTCAGTAGGAAAGAATTACCAATACCAAATTCTGTCCCAAAACGAAATACTTCCGATATGATTCCAAGGAGCTGTCCAGGAAAAAAGGCTCCCCCAACCTCTCATTTTATGCTTGCTGCCTTTCTTTGCATGTTCTGTTTCAAATTTGACGTGCCATAAAATACAAGAGTTGGGCAATCACAGATCTCCAATGCCAAGTAAATAACATCATAACAAAAGAGAAATTGTGAGAAAAACAAATCAGAGAAACTTCATGCGCTAGAAGCAATCAGACTCACGAGGATGTTTGTTGCATGTACATCCTTCAAGCTATATACTCTCACTATGTTCACCTAGATCATACAATGACTAGCGGGGAAACCAAGCATCCAATACACTGACTATATATCGTCTACGCAATTTCACAGTCGATACATGTTAAAAACGGATAATTGTTTCTTATAAGACATCAAACTGCACTTGAATATTTATTTGCACACAACGAAATAATCTTAGCCATGGCATCTGGGGGACATTGAAACACAAAGTCCCGAACTCACTATCCCGTCCTGCAATCACTAAAAACTACTCTATCTGTCCTGTTGGAAATGTCACCCTTTACCTTTTTGGACGGTCAAAATAATTACATCTCAACGGGAAAAAAGGGAAAAGCGTTTTACCCATCCCAGCATAATTTCATTATTCTCTAGAGATAATACTCACCACAATTTTATGAGTTTTTTTTAATCATTTTTAGAAGTATCCTACGAATGAAAGGGGATTTCCAATAGGACGGAGGGAGTAGTATATATGTACATTCTCAACTCTCAAGCCTGTTGCTACAAGAAGATTAGATTGCAGTTTCCAAATATTTCCCAAGAATTCAGACATATCAGACATGTCGAAATCATTTCAGGTCTCTACCCTGTTGTAGTCCAAAATAAACATCGAGCAAAGAACAAGTACCTTAAACTTGAGAGATTCAATCGATGTAAAAAATCATCCCTACGGCGGGGCAAAATCTATCCATAAAGCGCTTAAACTTTGGGCAAGATAGGATGTTTTGTACATGTTATATTCATCCGCCAACTTGATAGACGTATTCTCTTAGCAGAATTCTTGAGGAAGGTGCTGCCATTCCTCCAGCAACATATGAGTGGAGCATGCACTTCAGAAAATGTGAAAATCCATTTCCCAACTGTGCTAACACTTTGTCAGCTCGCCCCAGTACATAAATCATATCGTCAACTTCAGCATGCATGCCACTATGTTGGTCCCGTATAAACACCATTGTTTTACAGTAAAAAGACGATCAGAAATTGCTTAAACATCAGGATGTTTTCCTTTGAACGGAATGACATAATTCCATAGAAGTACAATATTTGGCCCTCCAATATGTGGGAACTGCAAGAGCGCCCCAGTTCAATTATTAAAAATGCATCAGTTTATTGAATCGACAAGCAGATGTTTCTTCTAAGTATCATATATACATTGCAATGATTATGAAGACATAGTCCAAGCAAGTATTAGTCTCCATAGCATCTGCTGAGTCAATGTGTGAAATGACGGGTTAATGAGAAACAGTCTCATAAATAAGGGGCAAGCCCCTTGAGAACCTCCGGCTCACACAAGGCATAGGGAGTGCCAGTGTACTATAAAGACTCACCTTTACAGTTTTGCAGAGAGGCTGTTTATATCTGAACTTGGACTTGTGGCTAAAGGTACTAACATAGTAACTTGTGTTGCGTCAAGGATCACCAACAATAGGATTAACATACTGGGCATTAATTCAGATGGACATCATAATAAATTAGTAGCAAATGTACATTTCAACATACTCATAAAAATGAAATCCTGAAGCTAAGCAGTGCCATTAATTGCAATGGTATGTATGCTTTACCAAAATTAGGCGTAATTTTCAAATTTTGCATGGATATAGGGCTGCAAATATCGGCATCTCAAGTGAATTGCAATTTTGGTAATCAAGAATAAACACCATTCCTCGAAACCTAAAATAAATGAAATTGAATTCATTGGAATTGATCTCCAAATGCATATATCTAGTATAAATTCCCAATCATGTCAAGAAGAATTCAAACACATACCTATTCCACAGGTCATAGATGAAAAATTCAGTTATGACTTCACAATGAAAACGGAAATAAATCCTCGCTTGTTTATCCGTAGATTCAGCCAATGACTCAAGCTTCCTGGAAATGTATTTCTTCCTGGTTGTATTATTATATCTTCAACGTCGACCTCAAAAAACCAAAAACCTTCAAAACTGAAAAGCAATATACAGTGAAAAGAAACTATTACCCAAATACATACAAAGAAATTAAAGAGAAAATAATTTTACAAAAGAGAGAATCTCAGGTGGAGGAGAACTCTTAGGGTCTGATGGATGATGAATTTAGAAGCTGAAAATCTCCATATCTCACTTTCGAAGTACTAAAAGATGTATTAAGATTATTTTTTTGCCGAGTCCACCAAATTATAATGCATATTGTTTCATTTGTTTAATAAATGTAAATGACCAAATTACAAGTTTATCCAAAACTGAACTCTATCAATTATTTATAGTATAACATCAATGTTTCCATACATATATGGGCAAAATAGTACACATAAGAATAGGAGTGTGAATATATAGAATAATATTCATATATTTTGCACTAACGTCTATGTGCATCTATTTTGCCCCTATTTAAGCAAAACATTGAAATCATATTTTAAATGTTCAGTAGAATTTAATTAGGGAAAACATTGAAATCACTCATTTACATTCATTACGCAAATAAAGCAATAGGCACATATAATTTGGACCGACAAAAAATAATACAAGCACATCTTTAAGGACAAGAGAGAGAGAGAGAGCACTAAGAGTGAGACACCAAGAGTTTCAACTTCCGTATTCATCATTCATAAGGTACACTTTACTTTGTAAACGTGTATCTTCTTTAGTGATTCTCCTCCATCTAAGGTACTCTTTACTTTGTAAACTTGTTTCTTCTTTACGATTCCTTCATAGGTGTTTGGTTGATGGGATTCCTTTTTAACTGTATTTCAATTTTTTGTTTTGAAGGTTTCTCTAAACAGATCGAAGATGAAGAACTCGATGCAATCAGGACGCAAAGGAAAAGGGGTGGTTTCCAAGAAGCCCAAGAAATTTGCTGAATCGAAGGATAAGCAAGTGAGGATCTTTTTCCCTTTTCATTGTAATGTGCTGAATTTCTCATTTATCAATTCTGGAACAGAGGTGTGTACATGTGTGAATTCTTGAAAAATATATTTGAAAATTTATACTAGAAAATTGCTTAAGAGAGCACTCAGTAAATTACTAAATTGCTATTCAATTGAGATCTCGCCGTAGTTGTAATTAAACCTAATTTTTGTAACGCATACATGCCACTTCATTAATGATATAGCAGAGCTTCAAGATTTTATTTTGACTAGTCTATTGGAATAAATTTTAATAAATAATGTAATATGAGTTCCATTAGACTAAAAGTCTAGTAAGCTACAGCTGATGTTGGTGAGCCTTGACATAAGTTGCTCCATTAGTGACCGGTTCACCAAAGGTCCAAGTTAAAAAATAAACAGCCTTTTTGGAAATATGAAAGACTAATATGGAGTCCAATACGCCACCCTCTTTATACCTTGAGCCAGAAAGCACAGCTAAAAGGGTAAAGCCCTGTTTAATGTTTTACCACTGTATCTCATTAACCCCTCATTTTAGTAATTGAATTTAACATATGGTAATGAGAAATAAATAATTACTTGAATTTATCACTCAATAATCATAGCAGTGTGTATTAGAAGACCTACAATTTTTTGTTGTTTCAGTGACCTGATATATATTTTCAATTATTGAACAGGGATGCTCTGAAAGTTCCAGTACATCAAAGAGGTAGCTTGTACTTACTGGAATTATGTCCTCATTTCAAATGGTAGTAGTCGTACTAATTTTCGAAGTTCTGATTGTGGTTTATGCAAAATAGTATTATGCATATAAGGAACCAATACAGTGGCCTGTATGCTAAAGTTGATTATATGGATTCGGTTATGAAGCGGGCTGCAAGAGTGCTCGCACATTTCCGGAATGGACTTCCACACTTTGTGAAGTGCATGCTCCACTCCAATGCGGTTGAAGGATTTTGGCTAGTAAGTGTTACAACTCTGTGTATATCAGTACCATAAGATAACTGATTGTTTTCCCGGATCTTTGAGCTAATTCTTTTAATGGCAGCGATTTCCTCCAAACAGCAGAATTTACCTCCCTAAGTGTGATATGCCTATTGTTTTGGAGGATGAATCTGGTGACAAGTATAAAACCTCTTATATTCGAAAAAGGCATGCTTTGAGTGCCGGATGGATAAGTTTTGCGCAATCTCAAAGATTAAGAAAAGGAGATGTATTGATATTCAGCTCGACTGGACCTTGCAAGTTCAAGGTACTTGATCCTTTGCTTCTTGTTTATTATGCACTAGAGGTAGAAGCACACAAAAAAAAAATATTTTCATTTCTTGAGAGTGGGACTGGATGTATGTTAATCAACAGAAAAGGTTTATGAAGTTTTCAGGTTGTGACCAAACATGAACCGATGTACTTTTGAGTTGATTTATGCATTTCACGGTAGCTATGAGCAGGTCTCTGGGCATGGTTTTGCTTCTTTTTTCTTTGTTTAAGTGTATAACTAAGGAAACTCCGTAGATAAAGGAAAAAGAACGAGTGCTTAGACGAGGATAGTGAGTTCAGGGCTTTGTGGTTAGGCATATCCCCAACTAAGGCCTTGGATCATTTTACTATGTCAACGAATCTCAGCTGAGACCCGTCTCAATGGCTGAGACACAGGGCAATTTAGTCCTCATGCAGTCTAAGAATCGATTACCCAAATTCATTGGACTTATCTTATGTACAGCAGTTGTACACTTTTCATGAGATCTGTACTCACCTGACTGAGTATTTCATTTTTCTCACCGAGTATAATAGTAATACTTGTGTGATTTAGGTATACATAGTCAGAGTACATAGCATAGAGGACTAGATGCAGCAAACACACTCATGAGTTTGAGTCCTTCCAACAGATATGCAGCAGATTCTGGTTAGTTTAACGCACCTTTTCACTCAGGTTATGAACTTGTTCACTTCACATTAAAGATTTGTGGTTGATCAACTCCACTTGTATTTCATGAAACGTCAATTTGAAACAGGACATGCAAAGAAAGACAGGAAGCATGGAGACATTTCTTCTTGATTGCTCCTGATGAAAATCATATAGGAGAGATAACTTCCGGGACATATTTTACTTTTTTGTATCGACTATAAAGTATTGGCTATTGATTGCTATTGAATATTTTGATCTGGTGATACATCACTTTGGTTGACTTCAATGGGACATGTGAAATTTATTTTTCTTTTGGAGTAGGTAGCTGAGCTGTTTTTAGAGGCTCAGCTGACACTTGGTTCAGACTTCAGTTGGCCAAGCTCAAATTATTCTCAGACGAGCTTCCATCCTTCTTAAGAGAATGCATTCATGAACAGCTCCCAAACATTTATGTAAAGATATAGTATATTAAAAGACAGACTAAATTATATATAAAGCAATGCGAACATAATTTTAAGAAGGATCAATTATTATTTTAATAAAAAATAAAATTTGAGAAGGATTAATACGTGAGCTGAGTATCGAACCAATAGATTGGTTCTCATCTCTGAATTCATAATAATTGTAAAATTGACCATGATCTCATCCTACAATTTAAGCCTTCAAGACCTGAGTTCCCCAATCCTCGCCTTTTCAGATTTTCGAGTTTGGGTCTCATTAGTCATTATCGTTCGATTAGGGTCTTGGATTTTACATCTGAGATAGAGAAATGTCAATTTTTGGTGTACATTTAGGATAGCATTTCCTAAAATTCTTTCTCGGACTCCTTTCCCGGAAGGTAGCTTAGTCTACCAGATCCCGATCCAGCTCGACTTTGTTCAACTCGTCCAACTCGAGCTCACCCTCTAAACAAATCGAGCCAACCATGAAAAAGCTGAAACTCAGTTCAGTCCCGTTCATTTTAGCCCCTATTTTTAAGTTGAGGTCAAATGTAAACTTCTGTTTAAATTTTACGTTATGCATTCACTTATAATGTCAGGAATATGAATAAGGAGAGGTGTTGAATGTGAAAAATTTTAAAGCTTACAGTCTACATCTGTTTACATGATGTCTTGAATTTGAAAGTTATGGCCGGGAGATTTGTCTTCAGGGTTGAGGGAACCCAATATTTCAGGTGACACAATCAGTCACTGAAATATAAGCAGAGATGATATTTGATCATGTTCGGATGGGTAGCTATCATGTAGTAATGGCTAGTTTGGTAATTGGGAACATTTAGAGGGACTGTGATTGCCTCTTGAGGTTTTTAGTCGATGGGTGATGCTTTGATTATTTTTGCACCCATAAAGCTTTCACAATCATGATGCTCATGTATTGAGAATTCCCATTGATAGATAAACAAATAAGAGACAGACCACAAGCATTTGGAGTGCCTTAAGCACAAAAAATGGCATAGTACTACGAGCATGGTGCTACACTCGGGCTACTCAAAGGCAATAACTAGGTACAACTAAATTGGATGCTCTTGCATTATAACTATAATACCTGGAGTCCTGGACAGCAAACTGCCTTGTCCCGCCTGCAGAGACGGTGACACCTGCTTTCCCGAGCCCATTGTGCTGCCTAAGGATAAAACAAAAGCAATAGGGTATTTAATGGCATTACTCATATTTCATCCCCATATGGAAATGCACAGGTGAATAGAAGAAAATAATTATTTGAACATGTTCACTTCCCAAATGTCGAAGATGTTCAAATTTCTTAGGAATGGAGAGTCGGAGAGCAAACAAAAAATAAAACATGGAGAAATCAAATATCATGGAGTCATGTACACAACTTTGGGCAAGATGGGATGTTTTGTACATATTATAGTCATCCGCCAACTTGACTGAAGTATTCTCTTCGGGAAGATGCATTTAGCAGAATTCTTGAGGAAGGTCCTGCCATCCCTCCAGCCAAATCTGAGTGAAGCATGCAGTTCAGAAAACGTAGAAATCCATTTCCCAACTGTGTTAACACTCTCTCAGCTCGCCCCAATACACAATTCATATCGTCAACTTCAGCATGCATGTCACTATGTCGGTCCCATATAAACACCGTTGTTTTACATTAAAAAGACAAATCATAAATTGCTTAAACATTTGAATGTTTTCCTTTTGAACGGAAGGACATAATTCCATCGAAGTACAAAATTTGGCCCTTCAAATTGTGGCAACTGAAAGAGCGCCCCAATTCAATAATTAAAAATGCATATTAGTTTATTGAATCAACAAGCAAATGTTTCTAAGTATCCTATATACATTCCGATGATTATTAAGATTATTAAGATATAATCCAAGCAAGCATTAGTCTCTACAACATCTGGTAGAGTCAATGCGTTAAATGACGGGTTAATGATGAACAGTGTCATAAAAAAGGGGCAAACCCCCTTGAGAACCTCGGGCTCAACCAGGCATAGGGAGTGCCAGTATACTGTAAACACGTACCTTAACAGTTTTGCAAAGAGGCTATTTATATCCGAACTTGGACTTGTGACAAAGGTACTAACAAAGTAAGTTGTGTTGCGTCAAGGCTCACCAACAATGGGAGTAACATACTATATGTTTATTCAGATGGACATCATAATAAGTTAGTAGCAAAAATCTATATCAACATACTCATAAAAATGAAATCATGAAGCAAAGCAATGCCATTAAATGCAATGGCATATATGCTTTTAGAAAAATAGGCGTAATTTCAAATTTTGCAAGATATAAGGCTACAAACATCGGCATCTCAAGTGAATTGCAATTTTGGTAATCAAGAATAAGCACCGTTCCTCAAAACATAAAATAAATGATATTTGAATTGATTGGAATTGATCTCTAATGCATATATCTAGTATAAACTCTCAATCATGTCATGAAGAATTCAAACACAAACCTATTCAACAATTCATAGACGAAAAATTCAATTATGACTTCACAATGAAAACAGAAAAAATCCTCGCTTGCTTATCCATAGATTCAACCAATTACTCAAACCGAAGATGAAGAACTTGATGCAATCAGGATGCAAAGAAAAAAGGGGTTTCGAAGAAGCCAAAGAATTTGCTGAATCGAAGGATAAACAAGTGAGGATCTTTTCCCCTTCTCATTGTGATCTGCTGAATTTCAAATTTATCAATTCCGGAACAGGGGTGTGTGTTTGGTGAGTGAATTCTTCAAAATATATTTGAGAATTTATACTAGAGACTTGCTTTAGAGAGCACTTCAGTTAATCCACATGCCACTTCTGGTTTCGAGAAATGCTGAGGATTGTGAATTACTAAAATTGCTATTCAGTTGAGATGCCGATATTTGTCCCTAGATCTCGTCGTAGTTGCAATTACAGCTAATTTTTGTAACACATACACGCCATGTGTTTAATGACATAGCATAGCTTCAGGATTTTATTTTGACTAGTCTATTGGAATTAATCTTGTTAAATAATGTATTATGAGTTCCATTAGAATAAAAAGTCCATACGCTATTGCTAATGTTGGTGAACTTGACATGAGTTGCTCCATTAGTGACTGATTCATCACCAGTCCAAGTTCAAAACCCCATGGCCTTTTTGCAAATATGAAACATTAATATGGAGTCAAATACACCACCCTCTTTATACCTTGAGCCAGAGTGTTTAGTTAAAGGGGTAACCCCTTTTTATTATTACTGTATCACATTAACCCCTCATTATACTAGTTGATTGTAACATATCAGTACCATAAGATAACTGATTGTATTCAGCTAATTCTATTAATGGCAGCACTTTCCTCCAAAGAGCAGTTTATCTGCCGGAGAGTAATATGCCTATTGTTTTGGTGGATGAATGTGGCAACAAGTACAAAACCCGTTAAATTTGAAAAATGCATGTTGTGAGTGCAGGATGGAGAGGCTTTGCGCAATAGCAAAGATTAAGAAAAGGATATGTAATGATATACAGTTTGACTGGACCTTGCAAGTTTAGGGTACCTGATCTTTTGCTTCTGGTTTATTATGGACTGCCGCAAGGTAGAAGCACGCGAACATTTTATGTTTATTTATCCATCAGGCGCTGAAGCTTTAAGCAAGATGGGATGTTTTGTACACGTTATTATATTCATCCGCCAACTCGATAGACATATTTTCTTCAGGCAGATGCTTATAGCAGAATTCTAGAGTAAAGTGCTGCCATTCCGCCAGCAACATCTGAGTGGAGCACGCCCTTCAGAAAACGTGGAAATCCATTTCCCAACTGTGCTAAAACTCTGTCAAATCGCCCCAGTACATAATTCATATCGTCAACTTCAGCTTGCAGGTCACTGTGTTGGTCCCGTATAAACACCATTGTTTTACATTAACAAGACAAATCAGAAATTTCTTAAACATTAGAATGTTTTCCTTTTGAACAGGACATAATTCCATAGAAGTACAAATCCTCCAATATGTGGGAACTGCAAGAGCGCCCCAGTTCAATAATTAAATTTGCATATCAGTTTATTGAATCAACAGGCATTTGATTCTATGTATCTTTATATACATCGCAAATTATTAAGATATAATCCAAGCAAGTATTAGTTTCTCTAGCATCACTAGAGTCAATTCGTTAAATGACGGGTTAATGAGAAACAGTGTCACAAACAAGGCGCGAGCCCCTTGTGCAAATCTGGCTCACAACAAGGCATGGGGAGGGTGGCAGTGCCGTAAACACTTAACCTTACAGTTTTTGCCAGAGGCTATTTATATTCAAACATGGACTATGACCAAAGATACTAACACAAGTAACTTATGTCGCGTCAAGGCTCGCCAACAATAGGAGTTACATACTTGAAATGAAATTTATTCAGATGGAGATCATAATTAATTAGTAGCAAAAATCTATTTCAACATACTCATACAAATGAAATCTTGAAGCAAAGCAACGCCATTAAATGCAATGGCATGTATGGTTTACCAAAATTAGGCGTAATTTCAAATTTTGCATGATATAGGGTTACAAACATCGGCATCACAAGTGAATTGCCATTTGGTAATCAAGAATAAACACCATCCTCAAAACCTAAAATGAATGAAATCTGAATTGATCTCTAATGCACGTCTAGTATTAATTTTCAATCATGTCAAGAAGAATCCAGACGCATACCTATTCCACAATCTATAGATGAAAATTTCAATTATTGACTTCACAATGAAAACGGAAATAAACCATCACTTGTTTATCCGTAGATGCAACCAACACTCTTCAACCAATTACTCAAGCTTCCTGGAACTGTTTTTCCGTTTGCTTCCTGGTTGTATTATGTTCTTTCATTTGGCCTTAAAAGACCAAAAACTTTCAAAATTGAAAAGCAATATACAGTGAAAAGAAACTATTACCCAAATGCATATGAAGAAATTGAAAAGAAAATAATTTCACAAAAGAATGGGAACCTCGGGTAGAGGAGAACTCCTAGGGTTGGATGGATGATGAATTAAGAAGCTGAAAATCTCCGTGTCTCACTTAAAGGTACTAAAAGATGTATTAATTATTATGATTATTGTTTTGCCGAGTCCAAATTATAATGCATATTGTTGATTTGTTTCATTTGTTTGATAAATGTAAATGACCAATTTACAAGTTTATCCAAATTGAATTATATCAATCATTGATAGTATAAAATCAACTTTTCACTGTATATTGGGCAAAATAGTACGTATAGGAATAGGAGTGTGAATATATATAGAATAATATTCACATATTCCGTACTGACATCTATGGTATCTATTTTGCCCCTAATTAAGCAAAACATTGAAGTCATAATATGTTCAGTAGAATTTAATTAGGGGAAAACATTGAAATCACACATCCACATTCATTATGCAAATAAAGCAATAGGCATATATAATTTGAAAGGATAAAAAAAATAATAGAGAGAGAGAGAGAGAGAGAGAGAGAGAGAGAGATCTTCAGCTTCCGTATTCATCATTCAACAAACTTTAGTGATTCTCCTTCTAAGGTACTCTTACTCTTTCTCATTCAACAAACTTGTTTTTCTTTACGTGTCCTTCATAAGTGTTGGGTTAATGGGATTCGTTTTTTAACTGTATTCATTTTCTTGTTTTGAAGTTCTCTCTTTTTCACACCGATGATGAAGAACTCAATGCAATCAGGAAGCAAATGAAAAGGGTTTTCCAAGGAGCCTAAGAAATTTGCTGAATCGAAGGATAAACAGGTGAGGATCTTTTTCCCTTTTCATTGTGATGTGCTGAATTTCTCATTTATCAATTCTGGGGTAATTCTTGAAAAAAATAAAATTGAAATTTATACTAGAGACTTGCTTTAGAGAGCACTTTCAGTCAATTGACATGTCACTTCTGGTTTCGAGAAATGCTGAGGATCGTAAAATTACTAGAATTGCTATTCAGTTGAGATGACGATATTTGTAACCCTAGATCTACGTAGTTGTAATTACACCTAATTTCTGTAACGCATACACGCCATGTGTTAAATGACATAGCATAGCTTCAAGATTTTTTTTTGACTAGTCCATTGAAATAAATTTTAATAAATAATGTATTATGAGTACCATTAGATAAAAGTCTAGTGAGCTACTGCTGATGTTGGTGAGCCTTGACATAAATTACTCCATCAGTGACCGGTTCATCATAGGTCCTAGTTAAAAAACACACAGCCATTTTGCAAATATGAAACACTAATATGGAGTCCAATACGCCACCCTCTTTATACCTTGAGCCAGAGTGCTCAGCTAAAGTAGTCACCCCTGTTTTATCACTCTTATCTCATTAACACCTCATTTACTAGTTGAATGTAACATATGGTAAAGAGAAATAAATAATTTCTTGAATTTATCAGTCAATAATCATAGAACAGTCTGTATTAGAAGACCTACAAAAGGTTTCTTGTTTTAGTGACCTGATATATATTTTCAATTATTGAACAGGGATGCTCTGACAGTTCCAGTCCATCGAAGAGGTAGTTTGTACTTACTGGAATTATGTCCTTTCAAATGGCAGTAGCCGTACTAATGTTTGAAGTTCTGATTGTGGTTTATGCAAAACAGTATTATGCATATAAGGAACCTATACAGTGGCCTGTATGCTAAAGTTGATTATATGGATTCGGTAATGGAGCGAGCTGCAAGAGTGCTCGCACATTTGGGGAATAGACTTCCACACTTTGTGAAGTGCATGCTCCACTTCAATGTGGTTGAAGGATTTTGGCTAGTAAGTGCTACAACTCTTTGTTTATATCAGTACCATAAGATAACTGATTGTGTTCCCAGATCTTTGAGCCAATTCTTTTAATCGCAGCACTTTCCCCAAAGAGCAGAGTTTATCTGCCTGAGCATAACATGTCTATTGTTTTGGTGGATGAATCTGGTGACAAGTACAAACTCTCTTATATTCGAAAAAGGCATGCTTTGAGTGCCGGGTGGAGAGGTTTTGCGCAATCACAGAGATTAAGAAAAGGAGATGTATTGTATTCAGCTCGACTGGACCTTGCAAGTTTAAGGTACTTGATCATTTGCTTCTTGTTTATTATGGAATACCAAGAGGTAGGAGCACACAAACATTTTATTTTAATTTCCTGGGTGTGGGACTGGATGTATAGTAACCAAACAAAAAGGTTTATGAAGTTTTCAGGTTGTGACCAAACATATATCAACGTATTTTTGGGTTGATTTATACATTTCTGTAGCAATGAGCAGGTCTCTTGGCATGGTTAAGCTTCTTTTTTCTTTGTTTGTGTACTCTCCTAGTAGCACAGGATTCAAAATAAGTTGATGCACTATTATTAAGTGTATAACTAAGGAATCTTCAAACATAAAGGTAAAAATGACTACTTAAATGAGGATAGTGAGTTCAGGGGTTTGTGGTTTGGCATCCCCAACTAAGGCCTATGATCATTTTAGTATGTCCACTAAAGGTTCAACATGCTCAATTGATATCCTATAAGATCAGCTCCAGCAGTAAATACTCTCTCCAACCACATCAGATTTCTAATCATCCCGTCCCAACATCTAAACTTAACTCCATCAATAAACCCTCCAAAACCCACATTATCAGTTCTTTTGCCGTTTATTCTTTAAATTTCAATTTTAATTACTTCCTACAAGTTTTAATTTAAATTTCATTAAATATTGAAAAATACTAATTGTTGCAAAAAAATATTGCGCGAACTCTGCTAGTTAACTGTACAGTTTTCATGAGATGTGTAGTCGGCTGACTTGAGTATTTGGTTTTCCATGTGATTTAGGTACACATAGTCAGTGTACATAGCATAGATGCAGCAAACACACTCATGAGTTTGAGTGCTTCTAATAGACATGCAGATTCTGGTTAGTTTTCCTCACCTGTTTACTCGGGCTATTAAGTTGTTCGCTTCACATTAAAGATCTGTGGTTGATCAACTCCACTTGTATCTTCATGGAAACGTCAATTTGAAACAAGACTTGCAAAGAAAGACAGGAAGCATGGAAACATTTCTTCTTGATTCTCCTGATAAATTATATTGGAGAGATTAATTTCCGAGACATTTTTTAATTTTTTTGTACGGACTATAAAGTATTGGTTAGTGATTGCTACTGAATATTTTGATCTTGCGATACATCACTTTGGTTGACTTCAATGGGGCATGTCAAATTTATCATTCTTTTGGAGTAGGTTACTGAGCTGTTTTCAGAGGCTCAGCTGACACTCGGTTCAGATATGATATTTGATGATGTTAGGGGGAATAGCTGTCATGTAGTAATGGCTAGTTTGGTAACTGGGAAACTTTTAGAGGGACTGAGATTGCCTCTTGAGATTTTCAGTCAAGAGGTGATGCATTGATTATTTTTGCACCCAGTTGGCAATAAACACAAGACTCGCCCCCAACCCCCATGATACACCTTTATCAATAACTTTCACAATCATAATTCTCATGTATGATCCCATTGATAGATAAACAAAAAAGAGACAGACCACATTTGGAATGCCTCAAGTGCAAAAAATGGAATAGCACTACGAGCATCTACACTCATTCTTCTCAAAGGCAATAATTAGGTACTATTAAATTGGAAGGTCTTGCATCATAACTATAAATACCTGGAGTCCTGGACAGCAAACATCCCTAGCCCACCTGCAGAGACAGTGACACCTGATTTTCCCGAGCCCATATGTGCTGCCTAAGCATAAAACAAAAGGAAGAGGGTATTATGGCATTACTCATATTTCATCCCCATATGGAATGTACAGGTGAATAGAAGTAAATAATTATTTGACCATATTCACTTCCCCAATGTTGAAGATGTTCAAATTTGTTAGGAATGGAGAGTCGGAGAGCAGACACAAAATAAAACATGGAGAAATCAAATATCATGGAGTCATGTACATAACTTTTCAGGACTATAATGCTGTTGGCCCTGACGTGAACATAGCAATAACTTCTGGATCTGATCTAGCCAAAGGAAGGATGTGCTATGAGGGTACCTAAACAAAAAAGCCAATTGTTACAATAGCCAAGGAAAGATTAAATTTCTAAAACAAAAGCAAAAAATATATATAAACGTATTATGGTGTAATACCGTAGTAAATTCCGCATAAATTCCATCTCTAGTGATTGCAGCCGGGGTGTGTCAAATTTAAATGTCTAACTGTTGCAGATATCAACCATTATCCAACAGCCTCAATGATTCCTCCATATAATCATTACCATCCATACAAGAAGTAAAGAATGATCCCACCCTCAAGAATTTCCTCACATAAATAACCCAAGAAGCTATTACTCAACCTTCATTCAAACCCTGCCATCAATCTAATCTTCCTTTTGGTTTTCATCCTTCTCCTCCACAGCCCTTCAGCTCACTTTGCACCAATATATATCAACACAGATCGCGTGGTCAGGCAATCTCCATGAGGCAGATAATGAGAGCATCCACCAGTTTATTTAATCATTAGTTCTTCGGGAAATGGTCTACCGGCACCACTCCGGGGGGTATAGAATGCCAAGCTGATGCGCTCCCACGGCTCTGACCTGCTACGGACATGAGGTCCACATCTTCACTTCACCTGCCAGCAAGAGCTAGTCGATTACATGGATAAACACATATCACTCCCAAGAGAGTGTTAAACCTTACCACCCATTGTGCATTAGCATGAGGGCAAACCTGACAAATGGCGATACATCAAGCTGTTGGAACAGTTTCAATAAGAGAACCAGAGCAAACCGTTTAACATAGTCCACTCGGAGAGTGGCACTTCCTCATTTGCTGGCAAACCTGAGTCGCGACCTCGTGGCATGGCACGGGATTGGAGAGTGTGCAGTCTAACATCTACTAAGACATGGGACAAAACCCAAATGAACGTATCTGCCTTCAACCAATGCCAACAAAGTCGGGACCTGAGGAGTCCTGAATGAAATTCGCTTCTTCAAAAACAACACTCACCACATAGCTATAAGTGACACCTGGGGGAAATGCCGAGGCGTGCATTTTCCAAGAGAGTCCATTTCATTGTAAGTGGAGTCAACCAGGAGCACTTTATTGTACAACAATCCAAATGAGGTCATGAATTCAGATCAAGAAACAGTCTACCTCCAAATACCAGTCTAGTTCTCCGTGCAGCAGGGAGACTAGTGAAAGACAGAGGACTTCAACTAATGTGGCATTCTCCAAGCTCAGGCTCAAACACCCTATTGTGTACTTAATAGGGACCGGATCAGGCCCCTGGCAGCAAAGATAGAAAAGAATTGGGATCTCAAGTCATTGTCTTGAACTCTGAGGTCAATGAATCAAAGGTTTACGCGGTTTCTACAGTGCTATCACCATTTTCGCCGACCTGACACTTCGGCCACAAGGCCTTGATGTCACGGTGATGGAGACAATGATGAGCAATAATCCAGTTATGGCATCAAGATTCCCCACCATCAGAAGATGGTTGTAAATGATGAATTGCGCTTCATGTTTTCACCTAACGTTGAAACTTCGAGAAGGCTGTTGATGAAGGTCCTGGTAGGCTGTCAGAATGAGGGCAAGGTTTGCAAGGTATATGCAGCTTCTATATTTACTGCTCGTAAGATGGCATTGGCTTATGAAAGATTGTTTGGTTGTGTCAAGAATCAAACATTTTGTCTGTGCCCGTAGGCACAGGGATACTTTCCATGTTCTTTATTTAATTTCATAAATATTCTCTACATTGGTTGGGAAAGTCTACTAGCGTATATATATTCCAGATAAGGTATCCCGTATCTGATAATGTTCGTGTGAGATGGGTATTAATGGCTAGTATGGTAGATGGGACCTTTTTAGGGATTGAGATTGCACCTTGATATTTTTGGTCAAAAGATGTTAGCATGCATATACAGTGGTGCATTTTTGCAGCCAGTTTTGCAATAAAAGAAGTTCCATTGCGACCTATTTTGTCTCCAAAAATAAATGGCTGCACATAAAGATTTTCTAATTCAGAATGCTTCACAGAGAAAATTTATATTATAAAATAAACCCATGGAAGCACAGATGAACACAGATTTGGACACATAATTGTCAATCTTGATCTCCTGATAATGATACATAGTATTACAGAGGTAATTTTGATTATAAATCTGAGCAAATCATAAACAATATATATTATATCCATGACAGTAGCATCTAAGTCACTAGTCTTGTATATGTTCTGTGTGACAGCGGAAAACGTGCTCATATGAATTATTTATGTTCTCTTTATTTCTAACCTTGAAATGGAAACATTTAGCCTTTGCTCAATCATAATTTAGCCTGACGATGACTGAATGCTGGATCAATGCAGACAACCACCTGCAGTATATTCAGGAGTATTCAATATGTTCACTATGATCTGATTGGAGTAAGTCACTGTGTTATGAAATTTATTCACAGTGACAGAATTTACATAAATATAGTAAGGTATCAGGATGAATCTTGGCTACAAAGTCTATGCATTGAACATAGGCCAAGTTCAAGTCTCACGGGTTCTCAAACACATTTAAATCATGTAAACGAACATCTAAAATTTATTATTAGTGCTAGGAGCTCCCAAGAGTTGCATACCTTGCCAACACTTTTTCCAGAATGAAGATAGTCCACTGCATCAGCAACGGAATGAACACCCAAAAATGGCTTTGGATCTAAAGCAACCTGTCATACACAAATGAAGGGTTATGGAATGGAAGCAGTAGAAAGTGGAAACCAACATTGTCTGGACCCAGGCATACTTTACCTTGAGTTTCCCAGTGGTGTAATGACCCACTAGCTTATCAAGATGTTCTTGCCAAAGGTGAGCATATTGTACGAGGAAAAATCCCGCCTGCATGTTGGCATCAGCAGAGAAATAGATGAAGAAAAGGAAATGCCATGTTGCTGAAGATTCTTATAAACTCGAATGGTCATCACAATGAAATTTGGTAATACTACATGCGTAAAATGGACTGCTATCCAAAATTAATAAATGGGTCATAATACGATAGTGATAATAAATTTATGTTTTTTTGAACAGAGCAAGGTTTCGGGCTTGAATGAACAAAATTTTACTTCTTCAGAGAAAATCCCAAGGGGCAGACTCAGGTGGATAAAAGCGTGGGAAAGAATTAAATTCAGTTCCAGCCAGTGCCTCAAAATGGATTTAAACGGTAAAACTATATCAAAGGAAGGAACATCTTACAAGGTATATCTGAAATATCTTGCTAAAGTGGTAAACAATTTTGTTAGAAGTGGTTTAGCATCAGGAAATTCAATACGGGGGAGGGCTAGCTATCTATCCAGTAAAGTTTATCATGCTGTGACATAGTCAACATACCACAGTTTGGCTCTTTGCTAGAATCTTTTCACATAATCCAGTATAATTCCGTGGCTTCCAACCATGGTCGCCTTGATACTACAATATTGAAAACAATGTATTAGGGACCACGATAAATGCTTCTTGAAACTGTTAGTAACATGATCGTGATATTAATGACTTGCAGAATAGGAGGTAAGAAATGAACATAAATGTATATCCCGAACCTGAGATATCATCCCAATGACAACAAGATGCCCATAAGTGGCCAAAGCGTTCAGACATGTGTCAAACATCTCACCACCAACAGACTCATATATAATATCGATACCTTTAGAGAACTCATTCTTTAAAACCTGAAAAGGTAATAAAACATCAGAAAGAGTTACAAATATCAAATGCCATTGGAAAGATATGAAAAATACAATGCAAAACTAGGCTGACTACTGTTGATGTTCCAGTTTTGCAGCATGTAAACATGATAAACATAATAACAATAAAAATAATAATTTAATTTTAATTTTAAGTTTAAGGCATGTAGAATTTGATAATTTGTCTACTTCACAGTCCATGAATAAGTTATCTCCACAAGTAAACAAAATCAGATGAATAACCATGGTCTAGTCTATTTAACTTTTACAAGTTGCAAACCAGCACAATTAAGTTTTTCTGATTATTGTTGTATTCCTCGACCATGAAATACATCAATATATGATGAAAATCTTCACGAAAGTTACTGTCTTGCTATTTTCTGTTTAATGGTCCATGAATTAGTTATCTCCACAAGTAAACAGAATCAGATGAACTTTAAATACATGTTGCAAACCAGCACAGTCAAGTTTTTTGCAGTTGTTATCTTAGGACTTGACCAAGAAATATATCAATATTTCATGAAGATCTTCAGGAGAGTTACCGTCTTCATGTTTTCGACTTTATAGTCAATGACTCTGTCCACTCCCAAATCTTTCAACAGCTTGGCCTTGTCTTTTCCTCCACAAGTTGCAATAACCTTATTTCCAGCAAGTTTTGCTAGCTGCATATAAATAGTGCACGTGTGATGCAACTTACTTGATGAGTATAGATAGATGAGGTTTTCTATACTTGAAAGAATGACTGCAGTTAGCAGACCATTAAGACAGTGATCAGTGATTACTGCAAAAGAAGGTCCCTTATAGTCAATTTCCTAAAACACAGATGGAACATATAGTTTTGTGTTCAGCTGGTATACAACCTTGCAAAGCATAAAGAATACTGGCTTCCAAGGAAGAAACCACATGGATCGTGATAGAGTTAACTATCACCATTTTAATTATGCCAGTTGCATTGGTGAGTAGATAATAGAATTGAGTAAATTTCTAATATTCTTGCTTTGGGACTCGAGACTAGCAGAAAATTATGTGATTATCATGTCTCTTTGGTCACATCAAACACATGATGACTCCACCATGTTACACCTTTATCATTTCCACAAACACGATATTGCATTAAGAATTCCCATTACATGAATGGGCAGAAAGGTAAGAGCCAGAACAAGAATTTGGAGTACCTAATAGCAAGCATGGTGCTAAACTTATGCTACTCACAGGCAATAAGAAGGTACTCTTAAATGGAAAGCTCTTGTGTAACTATACCTGGACAGCAAACTGCCCTGTCCCGCCTGCAGCAGCAGTTACAAGAACTGATTTTCCCGAGCCCATATGTGCTGCCTAAGTATAAAAGAAAAGGAAGAAGATATTGTGTCATTACTCGAATCAAAGTTCGCATGAGATAAAGGATGCTGTGAATAGAAGGAAATCACTTTACTGCCGTATTCATCTAACCAACGTACAGAAGATGTTTTATCTACGAGGAATGAAGAGGAAAAGCAAAGGGCGGAAAAACAAATACAATGGAAATACCTTTTCTAAAGCTATCGATGCTGTTAGCCCTGACGTCAGCATAGCAACAACTTCTGGATCTGGTCTAGCCACGGGAAGGATATGCTTTGAAGGTACCTAACATAAAGAGAAGCCTAAAGCTTACTATAGACAAGAGAGGGACAATTCCTAAAACATAATGGAAGACGAAGACTATAATATACTCTGGACTAAGTAGTTATTGTGTTTTACCATGGTAAATTCGGCGTAACTTCCATACGTCATGATTGCAGCGGGGGTTCCAACTTTTAAATTTTTAACTGAATCGCCGATACCAGCAATTATCCCGACAGCCTGCAATATAAGGGTTTAATGTTTTGGATAGTGAACCGGGTTGTCTTGACTGCCAAAAAAAGGACTACCGGTCGAAGGATAAAGGGTTAACAACTGACATACATATTGCACTGAGATGAGTATTTTGTGGCATTTTTATACAGACTTAGTTGGGAAATAGTGTAGTCACAGATACACTTCATGCATTTCAAAGGTCAGTGAGCATGGTTCCAAGGATCCATAATGGCGTATATCATTTTAATACAAGAAGCATATTACAGAAGTTGACATCACCTTAAACATTTCAACTCGAAAGAACTTTATCTCATGTTTAAACGAAAAATCCGTCAACAGTGTAAAGATATGACATAGGTCCTGCCATTTAAAAGTATAGTCTGCACAAAAGGTTAAGAAATTGAAGTAGCATGATGAATTACATCAACTTTCTTGTAAAACTTAGTTTAACATCAACTTTCTTGTAAAACTTAGTTTACCATCATAAGATCCGTAAATTAAGTCATATTATGACGCAAGCACAAAATTGGATATTTTTCCATACCTCAAACCCTGCATCGAAGGGAAGGCGGGATGCTTTTTCTGCATTGCTCCCACTAAAATAACGTCCAGAGCTATAATTCACCTGTAACAAATTATATATTGTCAAAGTTTTAAAGAGTACTCCTCTATATATCAAGGATTCAGTAAAAGAGTAACAAACTTACATCACTAGCATTCACACCAGCATACAGAACTTTCAGAAGAACATAATCTGGTTTGAGTGGCAATTTCAACGGGGCCCGTATTACACTCGTAGCAGTACGAAATTCATGACTTAATGTGTGAACAGTCCTGGAGCAAAAGATGACGATGTGTTGGTGTAGGTTCAGAATCACAAACCAATGGAACAAGCAAATGAATGTGAGTGTTTTTCATAAGACACCAAAGAAACAAAGAATAGATTCCATTCCAAAAGTGTATATAGGTACACAATCTATGGGCCCTGAGCACAAGGTATTGAAAAAGTCACCAATCATTTTTTTTGCGACGTCCATGGGAACCTATATAGGTGCTATGTTTTATAAACCAGATTCGACCGACGGTTGAACTGCTAATTGGAGGGCCACCAGCCTAGCGGCGAAACCGGCTAAACCAACGGCCTGCAGCAGAACCTCTTTTATCAAGGTCTCGGACTCGACTTGCAGATTCTGACTTTTAAAACATACTCTCTATATCTTAAGTTGTATTTCAAATGAACAGTCTGATCACATTAAAAACCTGATATCTATCACACAGGAGCTTCAAGAGAAATTTATCTGGAGGTATAATGATCAATGAGTTTCTAGGAAACAGTCTCAGATGTATGTGTAAAGTACGCTTGGTGCAACGATAACCCTACTGTGCTCTAAGAGCACTGCTCTTCACTTTTCTGAATTAATCATTTCACAAATTGCATGATCATTACATGTATCTTTGTCTTTACACTAGGTGGCAGCGGTTAGCTAAAACATACAAGGTCGGTAGTGAGTTTGTGCTCTTGCTTACACTTTCTCGTAATTTTGGGGGACGTGGATATTTACTGGGATCACATCTGGAGATTTTCTCCTAGAGGACCTGGGGTAAACTAAATATTTTGCTTCTTCTGCTGGAGTTGGCCAATACTCAAGCCCCCTCCTTTTAGATATCCACAGGCACGCCCCAGCTTTACTTTCATCAGTAATAAGCTGAATGGCACCTACATAGTTTGGAAATAAAAATCAACCAAGAGATACAGTATAAATTACAAAGAACATAATGTATTTGCTAATATCATTGAGTAACCTCAGAATAGAACAATGTACGGCCATACTGCATACATACTATGTATATATATACCTTTCACTACCATTTCCATAGGCATGAAGCCTCCCGTGAACTCTATAAATTTAGGATCCATCTTAGCCGCCAAGTCGGTCTGAACAAACTGCACAGAAGAATAACTAGAAGTTATACATCCTAATTTGTGTAGTCTTAGAAATAACAAATGTGTCCAACCTGCATGGAGCAGCTACACAGCCTTAGAAACACTAATTAGTCTTTCAGCAACCATACAAGATCTGAAACGGAAGCTGAATATAACATGGGAGGGACAGGATAGGCTAGAGACTGTTTGAATTTGACAACTAACTCCAATGCCACTCGATAATCCCTCTCTTGTTAATAACTCCGATATGCGTATTAATGACAACCATAGCTTACAATAGGAAGAATAACATAAAGTTGCGACTGAAGTCATATTTGGGTAGAATGAAAGTGAAACAAATCTATGGCCATGATCATTTTCCACACTAGATCCTGCACTAAATAACAGGCTCTTTCTTCAAGCTTCAGACTTCAGTGCACCCCCTTGTAGAAGGCATTGATTAGTTCCTAAGTTTGTTCTTAAGACAACGTATTGACCCTTTGAGTATTTTTTAGAGACGGAGAGAATACATGCATGGACAGATTTTTATCAAGACATTAAAATGCACCTAAAGAAAGCAAATTATGTAAGGAGCAATTCCTCCAGTTTGACGGTTGAAGTTCTGATAATAGTTTGCTAACAATCATCATATGTTAATATTAGAAGTTGCAGAACTGCAAGAAACATACATTGCTAAGGCTCCCAGACAATTACCTCAGGGCAAAGCACATTGACGCGGATGCCTTGACGCTTGTACAGAGCTAGTGACCTTGTAAATAGAACCACACCCCCTGCAAAATTATATATGTGCATGAGTTTAACAGATTGGCTACCATAATACAAAATCAGAAAGAATCACGCTGAATTGGGTCATTCAATACTGGACCAGAAAAAAAAATGGGGAAATGGAAGGATATGAATAGAAAAGAAAGAAGGGGAAAAAGAAAATTAAAGAATGAAAGCAAAGTGTCGGACACGCATAATAGACCTTTGGAGCCAGAATATATAGGATCATGGTACATTGGGTATAAACCAGAAGCGGAGCCAATATTGATGATCGTGCCAGGTTTTTTAGCATCTTTCATTGCCCGAATCTGTGCAGCAAATAAAGATTAGAGTAAATAACTTAGCAGCAGAAATTTGAATTAAGATGCAAGTAGCAGCAAATATTCCAATATAATTATAGAAACCAGAACACCATTGAGTTCACAGTGATTTCCCTTTTTCTCTCCGACGAACAAGCAAATGATCAAATTCAAGTGCAATACTATAACATCCAGAAAATGAACTAAATGCACAAACTCTTATAAATGACCACGATTCTCATTGGCTTGACACTATGACAACTTAGATTCTGCACGCAGCAGAAGGCCAACAAAACATTAGGTCATCACAATCATACCGCAAGCCAGGTGGACTGGACAACAGCGACGAAGTTAACATTAACAGCATGCCTCCATGACCTGGAACCATCAGTCTGGTCCTTCTGAAACGGAATCGAAGTTGAAATCCCCGCGGAGTTAATACAGATATCCAACCCTCCATAAGTCTCCACGTGTTTCTCAAAAGCAGCAGTAAGCTCACCTAAACATAAACATAAACATCAAACACTTGAAACACAATCTACTGACAGAAGAAAACTAAATTTGCCCCACCTAACATCAGTCAACAAATAACACACAATCTACCAATAATGAAAGCTCACTTGTCTTCAGATCACAAAGATACACAATCTGTAAATAACGACAACTCAATTTCTCCATATAACAAATTCAATAAAACACATTCTACCAGCAAAAAGAACTCAGTTATCTCCAAATAAACAGATCCAATAGAAACACATAATCCACTAACAACTACTCTATTTTCTCCAATTAACAGATCCAACAACTAACAACGAAATTCAATTTTCTCCAAGTAACAGATCCAATAGAATCGCACTCTCTGCTAACAACCAAAACTCAATGTTCTTCAGATAACAAATTCAATAACACACTCTACTAGCTTGTCTCCGGACAACCAAAAAAAATCAAAAAAACAAAGTCTATTAGGAACGAAACTCAGTTCTAACCACATAACAAATAAATCAACGAAAAAACAATCTACCAGCAACCAAAACTCAATCTCCTCCGAGTAACAAATCCAAACACTCACTTGAGTTAGCCACGTCGCATTTCACGAATTGAGCTGGTGGAAACGCCAGGTTAGGACCGTGAAGCTTGGAAACTTCATTTACGGCTAGTGAGGCAGCTTCTCTGCCTCTCTCTTCGGAAAAATCCACAACGGTGATGAAGACTCCTTTCTCCGCCAGTGCTAACGCGATCGCTCGTCCGATGCCGGATGCGCCGCCGGTGACAAGAGCGGAGAGACCAGGACGAAGCTCCATTTGAGAGATAAACGATCGAATCGGCTATATCCGGCAGAGTTGACTTCGATTTCGAGGTAGATGATTGATGATGATGCTGATTGAGGATTGATGATGAGCAGATATAGAGTGTCACCTTCAGCACGGAGATTTTAAAGGTGACGTTGTCTGTAATGTTTATCCTTTTTCTGGGGATAGCCACCAAGAGTATCTTTGATTTGGGTATATATACTGCAGTTTGTTAGACCCGGTGTTCCTCGGTGGTCTCACCATATCACTGTAACAGTGGTCCCACAACTACAGTGAGATGGTGATACTATCGTGGTCGAATTTTTCATGTATTGCATTGTGGGGCGGAGCTTTTTATACTCTTGTAATTGATAGTCAGCATTTGTGGATTTGCACCACCAATTTTGGCAAAATGGAGTTGTGAATTCTAGACCTAGAGATTGTTTGCAATTTTTTGCTTTCTCTATAATTTTACAATTTACATTTATTATGTAGCTTCTCACTAATAATATTCGCGTGCATCTTCTCCTTTTATGTATGAAAAATCATTGAATACTCCCTCCGTTTCAAATAAATCTTTCCATTTCTTATTACGTTGTTAATTATTTTGACTTTGATCAGAATTATTTAAACTATAATAGTAAATAATTTAATAAAATCATATAATGAAAATTTAATTAAATTATTTACTATTATAGTTTAAGAGTGATTCGCGGTCAAGGTCGAAGACAGTTGAAAGATCAAAATCAAAATGGAAAAAAAAATTGAACGGAGGGAGTAATTTGTAAGATGTTGCGGGTGTAAATATTGGTACACTTTATAATATAATGCACGGGGTTTGTGTGTGGTAGTTACACTCATTAAATATATTGTAGTAGTAGTTTTTATCGTTGGATTCTCGTGTATCACTAACCGTTGCAACTGTTATGGTTGGCGGGAAATAATTTCCGTGCAGACGTAGATGACTAACCAGATCATTTATTTGTCTTTAAATCACGTAATTTCAAATAAGTAGCTCAATTATTCACGTGAAAGGAACACGTGGCATATGAAAACTGTTTAAGTTAAGAACAAGCAAATGACAGTGACTTCATATTTAAACCCTTTGTGGCACGCTCTACCTCTCTTTCCTGTCGGGTATATTTTATTTCATGACTTCTACCTGCAAAAAAAGTAAAGTGTATTAGATTTACCGCCATGTCACATTTATGCACAACTTTTTTTTTTTTAATCCAATATCGTATGTAATTGCCCTCTATTGTAGTTTCAAGTCGTATACTCATTACTGTCGCTTATGAGCTGACACGTTAAGTGGTTTATTCTCCACATAAATATTGTTTGACATATATCGTAGCTTTATGAACTATTGCCATGCATTTCACATGCATGGCATGCTTATGTGTAAATAAAATGTTGACAGTTGTCGGTAGTCTGGATGTGTTTATTCAATATCCACTAGCTTGATTTTTCGCCTTTCGATTGAACTCAACTCCCTAACTGAATTGTTTCGACTTTGGATGTCATGGAATTTTATATTATGAATTATGCACTTGGAGTGCTTCTGGTGTCAGTAAATTCGTAATTACTTTTTATGACATTACTCAGTGGATACGGTATTTGCGTGTAAGGACATTGTATTTCGCTGAAATACTTGCAACGTTCAGTAATATAATCTGTTACATTTAAATTTTTTACAATCTCAAATAGGATGATACACTAGCTCGAGTGATAGTATCAATTTAAAAATCGATTGTTCAATTGAACTCTCATGAAATTTCCATGTATGTAAGGTACGTTATATTGTACTTCATCCGTCCCGGTAATAGCTTTCCGTTTGGTTTGCTCAACCAAATAAGAAATGGATAATATTGAATTTTATTTTAACACGAAGCTAATAGAGAATGATTAAAATTTGATAGTGGGTTGATTGTGAAGAGTTGAGTATTAATTAAATGATAAGAGAATAAATAATGAATAAAAATTAGTGGGTTGGTAAGTTTGTAAATAAGAGTGTATTATGTGGGTATATGTTAAGTAAGGTAGGTGGTACCAAGCCAAAAAAGAAGCGAGAAGTCTTGCGTGGGACAATTTAAATGACAAGATGGAAATCTTTGACCGGGACGGAGGGAGTATAAGTTTAAAGTTGGAAATGTAATCATAATTATTATGGTCCAGGCATGATCTCTTGCAACACCTTTAGACTCGAGTGTAATTATTTTGGACCCAGATGTAATAAATCAAACACCATAGACTAATGTGTACAGGCCATTTAGTTGGGGTATAATACTTTCCCTAGCTTAATTGATTTTTTACAGTAAAATAATTGATTTTCCTTGCTTTCATTTACATTTCATAATAATTATTCCAATGCCATTAATATTATTTCCATTTATTCGTATATGAGAATAATTTGGCATATTGCCATTAAATTTACTTCCATCTATTTGTATTTGAAGATATTTTTACTTACAATTGATAACATATATACTACCATTAATACATTGTAATTAACTTAATTTCCATTTATTTGTATTTGATAATAACTTGGTATATTGTAAATAATTTTATTTCCATTTATTTGTATTTGAGAACAATTTGGTATGTTGTAATTAATTTTATTTCCATTTTTTTTTTTTTGTATTTGAGAACAATTTGGTATGTTGTAATTAATTTTAGTTCCATTATTTGTTTTTGAGAATAATTTGGTATATTGTAATTAATTTCATTTCCATTTATTTGTATTTGGAATACATATATGTAGCCTTCCAAAATTTCAGGTAAGTTTCAGGAGAGCATAAATGGATCGAGGACGCTGGTCATGCCAACAAAGTGCACATTTATTTTTGAAATCTACATAAAAACTCAAAAGATAAGCGTGCTTGCTTTGTAACAATCTTATAGTAGGTGACCAACCGATGAGTGGAGATAAAGTGCGTAGGAAATGACCTGTGTTTGTACATTGGAACCAGCATATCACCCGAATAGCAGTCCATAAGTAACATGCTGGCCTAAAGGGTCGAATTTCCATCCACAAGATATCACCAATCCCACTTCCTAGTTTATAATAAAATTTATAATTATTCATAACTTCATCATGTTCTTGTCATCCTTCACTACCACCCACATGGAAGATGGAACTTGGAAGCACGAAATCATCTAGAGTATGAATCAAGGGAAAATTCTAACTAAAAACCCTTCGGCACTAAGTACTACAAACAAAAAAATACCCGACATGAGTTAATATAGTGTTGTAACTCAGAGAGTTCTGTGTTAATATAATTATGTAACTCAGCGAGTCATGTGTTGACATAGTGCATCACTACAAAAATCAGAACATGCGACGGATAGATCTGTCTTGAGCTATCCGCCCGCCTCACTGGCGACGGATCGGGCGACGGATAGAAAATCCGTGCCCCCTGAGTAATGGCGACGGATAAAAATCCGTCGTCCAATTCGCGACGGATTGGACGACGGATTGACCTTTTTTTTTTTAAAAAAAAAAATGATTATGGGGCGACGGATAGATCTATCCGTCGCCCCATTTTTTTAAAAAAATAAAAAATAAAATCCGTATACGAATTTTTATATTCGTATACGGATTAATTCCGGCAGCGGTGGTGGCAGTGGTGGTGCGGTGGGTGTGGTGCAGGTGGTGGTGGGAGGTGGTGGTGGTGGTGGAAGGGTGGTGGTGGTGGTGGAGGAGATGGTGGTGGTGGCAGGGTGGTGGTGGTGGAGGAGATGGTGGTGGTGGCAGGGTGGTGGTGCGGTGGTGGTGGGAGTAGAGAGGTGGTGGTGGTGGAGATGGTGGTGGAGGAGGATGGTGGAGGAGATGGTGGTGGTGGAGGATGGTGGTGGTGGCAGGGTGGTGGTGGTGGGAGGAGAGAGGTGGTGGTGGTGGTGGTGAGATGGTGGTGGAGGAAAGGAGGTGGTGGTGGAGGATGGTGGTGGTGGGAGGAGAAAGGTGGTGGAGGAGATGGTGGTGGTGGAGGATGGTGGTGGTGGGAGGAGATGGTGGTGGTGGAGGATGGTGGTGGTGGGAGGAGAAAGGTGGTGGTGGGAGGAGGAGGAGAGGAGAAGTAGCGGAGAAAAGGAGGTGGTGGAGGAGATATATTATATTTTTTTTAGGTTTTTAGCGACGGATAGATCTAGATCTATCCGTCGCTAATTTTTTTTTTTTTCCGGCCTTGTAGCGACGGATAAATCTATCCGTCGCTAAAATTTTTTTTTTTTTTTTTTTGGTCAACGCTCTGTAGCAACGGATAATTTTATCCGTCGCTACAGAGCGACGGATAATTTTATCCGTCGCTACAGAGCGACGGATAACCTTTATCTGTCGCCAAACGGGGCGACGGATAGAATCCGTCGCCCCAAGTAGCGATCCGTCGCTACAGGGGCGACGGATAAAATCCGTCGCCCCTTTCCGTCCCGTTACGGATGGATTCTTGTAGTGCATGTTGTGACGCAGAGGGTCTCTATCTGTAATAAAATATGGGGAGGGTTCCTGCATGTGATGAACCTATTAATCAATAAGCCTAGCCATTACTTGGTCCATCTGATCAAGGAATTATTGAAACGTAAAAAATTAATTGTAGTCCACATATCAAGTTTAACAACCACTCTGTGGCATTTAGATCTAGTAAATATGACCTGACATATGAATCTGACTTGAAATGGCCTGGTGTGAAACCTGACTACGGATCTGAAATACCATTGTTGAACCACCCACACATAATCAAGGTCATAATTGAGCCAATAAACATGTCCAATCAAATACTGACCCAAACTTGTTCGATTTCATCCAATATGTAATTACTTGAATATAAAATGACCTCGCCATTATGATTTGAATTCTACATGACATGTATGAAACAAAAACTAAATTTTCGTATTGTGAGTTTACTAGTCGTTAGTAAATTTTAATTAGGGTGACTAAAAACTCATAAGGTGACCGAATACTGACAAGGTGATTGTAAGCTGATAAGGTGACTGATAAGATAGTTGAAATTTGAAACTGATAAGGTAATTTATTTGGAGCAACGTGTTTGACAATTAACTGGTAAGGTAGACGATACCTCATTCAATAAAGAAATGGGACATATCAGGTGACTTTTTTTGTAATAAGCTACATAAAGCGGGTTACTTTTTAAGCTACCTTGTTAGGTGACTAGAAGAATCAATATCATTTTAGCCAGATCCACTTAGTTTGATATATAGGGTGAAAGTGACTTAAAAATTTGACAGGTGACATATTCAAATAATTAGAAATCCATTTGTAGACAATTCAAACAACTTTAAAAATACAAATACTTAAAATTACTCCCAATAAGTTTCTGCGAGCTTTCAAGGAAGCTCAAAAGAGTTGGAAGCTCGAGATATGGAGTTGGATTTGAATCTGGATCTTACTCGAGTTTCCATGGCCTGAACTTCTACTGAAGCTTTGATCGGAGCGATCACTCTTGTAAAATTAGGATGTCTCCTTAATAATGAAATGGAGGTGCTTGGTGAATGTTTTGACTGACGAAGATTTGATTTTAAATGTTCATGATTATATTTCCTAAGCTTAAAACATAAGGGTGTGTTATAATATTTTTTTTTTCATACAAATTTTTGTAAGAGACCGTTTATCGGTGAGACCAATAACATCACATATTTACGCACAAACATCATATGTTTAATTTCTAACATCGTCAGTATAAAAAACCTCCATTATATTGGCATTACATGTATTTTCTTAACATGTGATGCTCGTGACAATATATGTGATGCTTAATTTGGTATTTCCGATAAAGTTGCTCAATTTTTAAACATTATGCGATTAATCGATCTCGTTCATGCAATAGATAGCCGCACTAGTAAAATATGAAAGGTTTAGAATTTATATAGTTAATTACATCCCACCTTAAAAATTCGACCCAATCTTACTCCGGTGGTCTCACCCTCTCACAGCAGACCACCGGGGTCTAACAACCCCACACTTGGTTGTGTTTTTAGATAATTAAAAACACGTTTTATCCACTTGCCATTAACAACACCCAATCCGCGTCATCAAATCACCTGAGGACTCCTGTGCTTCTATTCCACTTGCATTCCGGATCATCAGCTCAAGTACAAGTCATCCAGCGCACAGTACACCAATCTAATCCAAAAATGGAGTCAGACATGACCAGAATGTCATCATTTACAAAAACCAGAATTAAAAGATTAAAAGACAAGATAGATAGGTTCAAATTCAATTCCAAATTCCGCAATCATTAGAACAAAAAAACACCACGAAATCACAAAACACAATCATACTCCGATCCAAACACGCCTCTATCCCGAAAACCCAAAAAGTCGTCCCAATTCAATTCATTCTCTTTCTATCCTAATCCGAATCCTGTATCCGAATTCTGCTCGGATGGAGTTTTCAGCCTCCATCACAAGCGAGTTCTCTGTACGTACCTACACGTTTCAGGAACCCTAGAATTTCAGGATACTCGCTGTTTGTGTGTGTGTGTATAGGATCGATACAGGAGGAGAAAATGTTTTCGTGGAGTATAGCTAAATCGGCCGAGGCGATGTTCTCGCGTTGGGCGATTAAGCGTGTCTGCAAGTTCCTGTTGAAGAAGAAGCTCGGGAAGTTTATTCTAGGAGAGATTGATCTCAATCAGCTCGATGTTCAGCTTAGTGCTGGTACAATTCAGCTCAATGATCTCGCTCTCAACGTTGATTATATCAACCAGAAGGTATTTTAACTAGTAGCTTGTTTTTTGCAGAGTTGTTTCTGTTTAAATTCAAATTATGGAGCTGTTTCTGTTTAAATTCAAATTATGGAGTTGTTTCTGTTTAAATTCAAATTATAGAGTTGTTTTATGTAGTTCTGTAGCTGTTTAGTTATTTTTGTTGTAGTAGTACATAGTTAACGAAATCGGGTATGATCGAGGATGAAGTTCGTTATTATTAAATGAGGCGCTACCTATATGCTAAGCAGCTAATGATGCTAGAGTTTCTGGAACTGTTATACGTGACATTAACAGTTAGGGACTTAAATGAAGAGCTACTTATGCATATGCTAAGCAGCTACTGATACTGGACTTTTTGGAGCTGTTATCCGTGACATTAACAGTCAGGGACTTGAATGAAGAGCTACTTATGCATATGCTGAGCAGCTAATGATACTGGACTTTCTGGAGCTGTTATGCGTGACATTAACTGTTCCGAATATTCCTGGATTCGGCGAATTTTACCGCTAGCTGCATAGGAACATAAAAAATCAGAGACCTCGATTTTTGAACTATACTGCTTACCTATGCTTGAATATGTAATCTGATTTTATTGTTTTGTACCGACCCTTGTGATTTTCCAGCTGGGAAGAGCTCCGTTTATAGTAAAAGAAGGTTCTGTAGGTTCGTTAGTGGTTACAATGCCTTGGAAGGAAGGTGGTTGCCGAATTGATATTGACGAACTTGAGATTGTTATTGCTCCTCATAGAGCGAAGGGTTCCACGACTACATCTGAATCTACAAATCAAAGTGAAGACGGCAGCAAGGGCTTCGTGCATGGTTTTGGGAAGCAAGATAAGGAGACAGATAGCAGCAGGGGAGGAAATGCTCCTGATGTTCACGAAGGAGTTAAAACCATTGCTAAAATGGTGAAGTGGTTACTGACTAGCTTCCATGTAAAAGTACAGAAACTAATTGTGGCCCTGGATCCACTTGCGGATGAAGAAAGTAAATTTGGATTGGACAGCATATTGGTGCTACGAATTAGTGAAGCAGAGTGTGGTACTCATATATCCGAAGATGCTTCTCCTAGCAGTTTCACAGAAGCCCAGAATTTTCTAGGTTTAAGTCGATTAACAAGCTTTGTAAAGTTTCAAGGAGTAGTCCTTGAACTTCTCCATGTGGATGGCCTGCCTCATGAGTCCCCGTCGGATCATTCCACTGAAACAAGTTCATGTAACTCGTTTTCAGGATACTGTTCATCCAGTAACATGGCTACTATACTTGCTGGAGAAAAAGGAGGGTTTTCAGGAAATCTTAAATTAAGTATACCTTGGAAAAATGGCTCATTAGACATCCGCAGAGTGGATGCGGATCTTCACATTGCGCCTCTTGAATTAAGATTCCAACCTAGCACTATCAGATACTTCATCTCTACGTGGGACCTATTTGAAGCTCTCATTGGGGAATGCGAGGATGTTAGTCGTCATGGACCATTGAGTGGTTTGTTGATTCCAAGCTCATGCATGCCTCCTGACAAGAAGATACCTGGTAATGAAGGTTCTGTAACCAACTGCCATCTATTGGAGAAAGAAACAACAAATGTTTTGTTATCAGAGTCTCATCTTATATCAGATTGGGTGAGTAGAACCCAAAATGACAGATATGGGGAAGAACCAGACTTCGGGGCAAGGTTTGTACCCCTTTGCATTTCTTTTTTGAGAATGTACCCCTTTGCATTTCAAAACTCATACAAACGTAAAAAGAGAAAGAAGTATGCATCTAATTTATTTAATGCAGAAGCTTTTATATGTGAGTTTTCAGCAGCATATGTTCACACGCCCAAAAGTAAAAAAAGAAAAAAGAAAAAAAAAAGGGAAAATAGAGAAATTTTATTGCCGTTAACAATGGTAATAAATAAGATAAAGAACTTCATCAGGTCTCTGTCACATCACATGTACATGAACAAACCAGTTACAACGTGGAGCAGCAACCAAGTTCGGCCTTACTTTACAATTGCATTCATGCATACCTTTTTACAATCTGCAACTTTGTCAATTTGCTGATATTATCAGGCGTATCTGCCTTATTTTATTACTCAGTCAAGTCAAGAAGTGTGCTAACATTGTTTTTCATAAATGATCTCGCAGCGTGGACCAATTTTTTGAGTGTTTAAACTCACAATCAGCTTTAGGGAATAGTGGTGTGTGGAACTGGACCGCTTCCGTATTTACCGCAATAACAGCAGCATCCAACATTGCAGCTGGATCTTTACATGTCCCTTCTGGTATGTAACTTACTATTCACTGGTCCAAGACTCTTGTTCATAGTTATCATTATCACTTTATCAGTCCCTATGGTCCGTGCCAATATTTAAATCTTCTCTTGAATTTGCACTTTTTTTCCTTCTTATATATATATATATATATATATATATATATATATATATTAAAGTGCACTGGGAGAGATCATATATTCTCTTTCTTTTTCTTTCTTTCTATGTGATGGAGTCTTTTATAAATTTTGCAACCTTTTTTTTTTTTGGCTTTTTAAGTGCATGCTTGAACACAGTAAACCTTTGGAACGGCTCTGTCAAAATACATTGTTAATCCAGATTTATAGAACTAAAGGACGATGGATCTAGTATTTTGTTAAAAATATAGTAAGATTTTCAGGACTAGAAAATACTAGGTGCGTACCTTATTCCAGTACTTCATTGCCAATTTCATTGGTTTAAATTTAATCTCTGTGAGCCAGTTAGAGCCATGTATTTAAATATATTATAACTTGCTAGCAAAAGTGGGTGTAGGTTGAGGATTTGTTTTGATATGCGGAAGTCGATCTTAGAGAACACATATTTTCATGTCCCTACTCTAGGGCTATGTTAATTTCTGGATTTCCACCCACGCCTCTAGCATCCATTTATCATGGATAGAACATGTAAAACATCTCTTTTAAAAGAAAACTACTCCTAAAGCGAAGCGGTCTGTCGCCTTCCTGGTTCTCAAACTCTCTTGAGCGTTAGTTGCACTTGTGTTGTGTTTGGTATATAAGGTGTAGAAGTTGATTACTGAAACATTCTATTAATGTGTCTGTTTGTCTGTATTTCTATGGCGGAGTAGTCTTTCAGGTTTTCTTCCATTATCAATAATATACATGATTAGTAAACATGACACTGAATTTGTTGTTTTGAATCTCCATTGACAATTCTCACCCTCTGACACTGATATTACTCTCTTGTCACCTGTGGTGCAGAACAAATGCACGTCGAAACCAAATTTAATGCAACAATAGCGAAAGCATCCGTTCTAATTTCCTTTACTGATGAAGAACAGAAACCATCGCCAAAAAGGAAGGATGAGAAGGCAAATTCTGATGTTTGTGTTCATAGTCTGTGTGCACAGTTTTCGAACCTATTTATTGTATTCCAGGTGAGTGTAATTTGATTTATGTGTCAAGTGTCAACTACAATATGACAAATGATCGTGTTATTTTTGCACGAGAGCGTGTCTTGCTGTCCTTAAATAGAAGTTTCCCTTTACTTGATTTGGCAGAGTGTTTTTACCCTATAAACTTACAAATTTGCAAGGTCAACAGGTACGTCCTGAAGATATGGATTTTGAAGTTACTGTCAACCACGTCCAATTGGTTGATCATGTGTGCTGCAAACGTGAGAGGATGGGTTTTAAGGAGCATAACTGCTGTGTCAATTCTGGAAACAACACTGCTTCGATCCGGAAACTTCAAGATGATGTTGAAGGTGGTCTCTGCTCTTTCTGGGAGTCCAGGAAAGATTCTAGGTTTGATCGCCCAGTTGATTATCCTGTGAAAATCTCACTGAGCACCCAGGAGGATATCAACAGATGTTGTTACATGAGAAATGTAAAAGATGGTTGCTGGAAAGATGCCACCGTCACTTTGCTTAAAACATCAGGTATCAGTCAATGCCATGTCATGGTGAACTCAGCACCTTCTGGTGGCTCAAGAAGGGAGTGCTATTCTCTTTCCTTGAAGCTGCCAGCGGTTGTTTGCTGGATTAATTTTGACTTAATAATCATGATGTTGGATTTTCTGAATGAAATGGCAAATGATCTTGAAAACTCCCATGCTGGGAGTGGTGTTGCGCTGAAATCAGAAACGAAAAGATCTGAACATCCACCTCTAGATGATCATGGAAAACTTTCACACAAAGTGTCCACCAAAGCACCAGCCAAAGCAATTCTGGAGAGTAATATATTCCTGCCAAATGCAAGAATAATTTTGTATTTTCCTCTCAGGGAACATAAAGATCTTAGCAGCTACTCTTCTTGTTACAAGTTTATTGCTTTCGACTTTGTTTCACCAGGAATCGGAGGGAAAAATCTTCCATCTGCTACGCCAACACGTGCTGATAGCAGTTCCAACAAAAGACAGTCCATGCCGGCATCTCACTCCTTGCACTTGAACTTGGGTGACCTTTACGCCTTTGCACTTAATGCAGATTTTGCACCGAACATTGTTGGAATTGGAAGCAGCAGCCGACAGGAGACTGGCTTTTCTGTTGAGGAGATTATTTCTGCTGTGAGTCGAACCGGGAATCTGTCTGTTATCAGTATGTTTTGGCAGGAAGGTACAGTGACGGGCCCTTGGATTGCAAAGAAAGCGAAGCTTCTGGCTTCTTCAGAGAGTGCCAGGAGTGCAGATAAGGTGGTAGGGAGAAGTCATGAATTTGCCTCTGTTTCTACCATTAATGACATGCCGGATTTTGATGCAATTACGCGACAAGAAATACTATCAAGCTCTGTATTCTTCTTGCATGCACAGTTGCCTCCTGTCACAGTAAATCTAGGCAAATCTCAGTACGAGAACTTATCTGGCCTCCTAAACCATGTGTTTCGTCATTTCACGTCTATTGTTTCTAATTCACAAGAAACCAGGAATGACGATTCTGCATCTCAAGCATCAATACTAGTGGAATGCGATTCTGTTACAGTTTCAGTTTCCGTTGAACCAGTAAGAGATAACAGTTCCTCTATGTTCAAGGAACTTCCAGGGTCTTGGCTTGGTATAACTCTTGAAGTGGCCAAATTTGAGTTACTCTCTGTATCTGATATTGGTGGCACAAAGGGTTCCAATTTCCTTTTGGTGGCCCATCACCAGGGCAGCCTGTGGGGCACTATAACTGAAGGTGTACAACGGGAGTTTCTTCTGATATCATGCAGTGATTCAACAATGGGGCGTGGTGATGGAGAAGGCTCAAATGTTTTGTCGTCTAGGTTTTCCGGTTCCAACATTGTGAACTTTTGGGATTCAGAAAGCAATCATAATTTCACTTCAGTTACGGTCAAATGCGCTACCATTGTGGCAATAGGGGGTCGCTTGGATTGGTTCAATACAATAATATCCTTTTTCAGCCATCCATCCTCTGAGCTTCAGCCACCTGGTAATGACAATCCAGAGAAGGCTTGTGGTTCTTCATTCATTCTTAATTTGGTGGATGTCGGCCTAAGCTATGAGCCACACTTCAACAGGTTAGCACCTGGTGAAAATATTGATCCTAAACTTACAGGTCTGAATACCAATGATGCTACAGATGAGCTCCCTGTTGCTTGTTTGTTGGCTGCGTCTTCCTTGAAACTCTCCAACACGACCGCTGTTAATCGTACAGTGGGAGAGTACAAAATTAGACTGCAAGATCTAGGTTTGCTAATATGCAATGTGTCTAGATCTGAATTAGCCGGTAGTAGTTATAGTGTGCAGCATCTTAGGAAGTTTGGTTATGTAAAAGTTGCGCAAGAGGCACACATTGAGATACTGTTAAAGATGAACTCTGAAAATGGACATGCGTGGGAATTGGAATGTGCAGATTCACAGATCATGTTAACTACATGTCATGATACAACGTCTGGAATAATTAGACTAGCTGGTCAACTCCAAAAGCTATTTGCGCCAGATATGCATGACTTTGTGGTGCACTTGGAGAACAGGTGGAATGACGTTCAGCAGGTGCATGATAACAGCAATGAAAGGGCCTTGGGTGCTGAGGTTTCTCCTTCAGTCCCCCAGACACAGAATTTATTTGATAAGGAATTAAAGGTAGGCAAAATGATGGAGGAGGTATGTGAAGATGTCTTCCAGCAAGATGGGAACTCTGATGGCCAGTCTAGAGTGTTTGAATCGTGGGGTCATGCATGGGCTAGTGATAGTCTTGATGCTTCATCATCAGAAGATAACACTCCTGAGATAATAGAAGAATATTTCTTGTCAGATCTGAGACCCCTGTCAGGATTACATCTGAATACTCATTCATCTGACACTCTGCATTGCAACACTGCCGGTATTGGAGAAAGTCGAATAGGAAAGGGTGGATGGTATGGGGACAACTCTCTTAAAATTTTAGAAAACCATGCTTCGAAAGTGGATGAGCAAAATAATGTCAACAAGCTTGTAGTTTTTGAGGCTTCCACAAGTGATCATGTCGAAGTTGGTCATGGTAATGCTGAGGGCTGTGTAATTGTCAAGAATATGAATGTAATTTGGAGAATGTATGGTGGTTCTGATTGGCCTAACTTTCCGAGTTCTTCTCAGCCTTCTGGCATGACTTGTGGGAGGGATGTGACAACTTGTTTAGAGTTATCCTTTTCTGGAATAGAGGTTGACTATGATCTTTACTCTGAAGGTGATTTACTTGCATCTAAGCTTTCTCTCAGTATCAGGGATTTCTGCCTGAGCGACAGAAGTGACTGTGCACCGTGGAAGCTGGTATGCTTAATTTCGTAACTTGAAGTGAGTCGATAGATTCTTTTTCCCTATACGTTTCTAACCTGATCGTTTCCATTAGGTGCTTGGATACCTTCATTCAAAAAAACATCCGAGAAATATATCTTCAGATGCAGTAAAACTCAGTCTTGAAGCTGTCAAACCAGATCCTTCAATCCCATTGGAAGAAAATCGGTATAAATATTCTTTTCTCCTCTCTTGTTAGCATGCTTCTTTTCACTTCTGAAAGAAATTCATGTATCTGCTATAGCATGCTGTTTTTATTATCATTTTTAATATCATATAAGACTCCATTCAGTGAGAAAGAGGAGCCTGGGAGGAGGGATCGGAATTGGGGGTATTCTGATGTATTTATGGCACCACTTTGTGCCAGTTCTCTTATCAAATTATATCTGATTTTCAGGTTACACATTTCTTTACTGCCTATACGTCTGCATCTTCATCAGAGCCAATTAGATTTTCTCATCAGCTTCTTTGGAGGAAAAAATTCATCAGCTGACGCACGTCCAAGTGGAGAGCCATCTGACAGGAATGAAAATATACAAGGCCTCTCCATCTGCAAGGAGGCACTTCTTACCTACTTCCAGGCAAGTCTGACTAGTATTATTACTAGGGACAGCGTAATGGGTTGCTTGTTCTAAGTCGTTGAACATATCGTGATGTATGATTAGTAGTGTTTATATTATCTGTACCGGCTCTATTATGTTGGTCCTCCTTTTGATGTTGCATTGGTGAGCTTCACTTTGAAGTCCTAATTTCACTGTAGACCTGCGGCATGCAAATTGTTGTGTTGGACCAAACTGGGGCTCACCCTCTACATATTTAACCTTAAGTTTTCATCCTTTACTTATCTACAGAAATTTGATGTGAGCCCGATGCTGATTCGGGTTGATTACAGTCCTCACCGTGTTGACTTAACCGCATTGAGGGGTGGCAAGTATGTTGAACTTGTGAATCTTGTGCCGTGGAAGGTAATATCTGGTTTAGGTTTGTGATGATATTAACGAGTAGTTTTTCAAAAGTTTGGATTTTTGAACGAAACAAGTGCAAGTTATGTAACTGAATAACTGTTACTAAAATCTGTCGTTAATATAATTAGAAACTTGCACTTGTTTCTTTAAAAAATTAACGAGAAGTTTTGTTGCTTCAGATTTTCTATGTTGACTATTACTATTAAGTATATACTATATGCATAAGAATCCTTTTTTTTGTATGAAACTTATTTTTGACTCCCTTCCAATGATATTCTATAGGGTGTTGAATTACAACTCAAGCACGTACAAGGAGTTGGTCTCTACGGATGGGACAGTATTTTTGAAGCTGTACTAGGGGAGTGGCTGATAGATATTTCTCAAAATCAGGTTTGTATGAAGGCTGACTTTTATGATTTCTGATACTGATAAACAAATAACTGATGACAATTTTCTTTTCTGATAGATTCATAAATTGTTGAAAGGCCTTCCTCCCATCAAGTCACTGGTTGCTGTGGGTTCTGGGGCTGCAAAGTTGGTGTCGTTGCCTGTGAAGAGCTACAGAAAAGATCGTAGGTTACTTAAAGGAATGCAGAGAGGTAATTTGTTGCTAGACTTATTGTCTCTCTTTTGAGTAGCTAACTGATAAAATTGACAAAACTCCTAGCTCTGGTCTTAGTATCACATTCAATTTTCTGTGATAGTTGATGAAAATACTGCATCTGTACATCATTCCATTGTCTTCTTGTGAAAAGACTGAAGAGAGATGAATTTCACTTGTAAGATAGAGTTGCAAGATGGAAACCACACAAAATTACCTGGCATTAACCCCCCCCCCCCCCTCCCCCCCCAAAAAAAAAAAAAAAAAAAAAACCAAAAAAAAGAAAAAACCCAATGACCTTAACGTTAGGCTGCATATATAATATACGCCTCCCCTGCATAGCCATAGCCAGGGAGCACTCGGGGTCTGCTCTCATCACTGTATATACTGGAATGCTAAAATTCAGAGCATGTAGCTGGGAAGTTTTTTATTATTCTTTTTAAAAGTCGTTATGACGCCCTGCATCTGTGCTTGCTTGTGGTTTAAATAATGCTGCAGGTACTATTGCATTTCTCAGAAGTATTTCCCTTGAAGCCATTGGGCTCGGAGTTCATCTAGCTGGTGGAGCTCATAACATCCTCCTTCAAGCAGAGTATATTTTCACAAGCATTCCACCTTCCGTATCGTGGCCTGTAGAAAGCAGTGTAGCAACAACCAATGTGAGATCAAACCAGCCTGAGGGTGCCCAACAAGGAATTGAACAGGTAATGTAGACCCGGTGCAGTGAACTCTTATTCGTCTGTTGCAATGATTACATTTTTGTTAGAACCGAAATGATCTTGATCTCTCATTTACTACACACGCTGAACGCATTTGGCTTTTTTACTAGTTAGTAGTTACTAGTACTATTTTTCCGAAATGTTTACAGCTTTTTGCCTTTTGAGCCTACTCTTTAGCTTGGAAAGGAATATGCATGTTCTACAAGTGGCCTTTCTTTATTGTAGAGTCTGGGAACCTTGATTTATCAATGTTGCCATTTGCACTACCTCTATGGATAGAAACGTACAAGCACAGTTTTTGGTTTGGCCTCAATGGGAAAAGAAAATGGAGCACATTCCATTTTCTATTTCGATAAATAGTCTACAAAATATGTGGCATTTCTCTGTTTGGGGAGCCTGATTCGTCACTGCTGCTTCTCTGATCAAGATTTGCGTATGAATGTTTGGCAGGCTTACAAGAGCATTAGTGATGGCCTAGGTAAATCAGCTTCTGCATTAGTAAAAACTCCTCTAAAAAATTATCAGCGTGGGGCCAGTATGGGATCGGCCTTGGCTACTGCTGTGCAGGCTGCCCCAGCTGCAGCTATAGCTCCGGCTTCCGCTGCTGCTCGCGCAGTACATTGTGCCCTTCTTGGCTTTAGGAACAGGTAAGCAAAAGAACCTCTGGTTCTGTTTTTTATTTTCATTTATTTCCCAAATGATCACTTTTTCCTTTTCAGCTCTTTCCTTAACTTAAAATTTTACTGCAAGTTACTTTTATTCAGACATATGATTCCTTTTATTTTATTTTATTTGCAGCCTTGATCCTGAGCGGAGGAGAGAGTCTGTGGAAAAGTACTTGGGCAGAAGTCCACCACGAAGGTAAATGCAGTAGGTGCACGTTGGCAATTACCTACAACCAAAGCAGCATGAATCTCACTGAACCCGCTATTTAGGTTGAGCATTCATGCTACAACACACCACCATTAGCAGCTCATCCAGAATATACAGATTATTCATTCAGGTAAAGAACGAAGCTAGAGCATGTATGTGCTTTCTCATGCCTGCTGCTATGCAAATGTACATGTTCATGCCCTCTAAGAAAACCAAATATTTAGTTGTTTCTGAACCATTCATTCTCCTTATATCACCTGATCCGAATTTTAATATGCAAATGAAGTACCTATTCAAGTTTCAGGTATACTCATGCAAGTTGGATTTTAGATTTTTTCCTATCAATAGGTTATGTTAGTGCTTCCGGTCTACTACTGCTCATACAAATGGATATAGTAAGTCCACCTACTATATGGAGAAGTATAATAATGACGCGCACCATCTGAAATGAATCAAAGATCAATTATTATCTAGGATTTGGTTTTGGTTTCCAATAGCTCTCCGTATCAGTGAGATCTTGTTAGCAAGACTTTATAGATTATGTGTTAAACTTGAGTATAATCTTTGCAGGTGTATAAATGTAAGATGATGTACAGGTAGAGACCATGTTAGAATGATTCTTTGGAGTCGGAACGCAGATTCTGTAGATATTTGTAAATATCTTATGATTGTAGGGGGTTTTCTCATGCCTACCTCCGTTTCTACTCAACAGAAGTTATAAAGGAAAAAAGAGAAAAATAAAAAAAGAGAGAGCTTGTGTTTATTATTTTTCTAGGTTTTCAATGGTGATTTTTTATGTTGTAAAAATGTAATTATAGAGCAAATGCTCCTGTAATTTTTTCATGAGTGAGTTTGATAGCTTGTAACCCTGCCCTTCTTTGCCAGTTTTTGTTGTTATATGGTTTTGATTTATACCAACTTTTGCGGGAGACCGTCTATCAGATAGACGTGACAAACATCATATGTTAAGCTATATGCATCACATGTTTAGCTTTAAACACACAATGTGTTTAATGTACTTGCATTAGCTGCATTAGTAATAATGTGGAGTATTTGATATTGATTCGGTATCTAAAAGAGAATGTATCTTGCAAAAGCTTCTGTTTGATTGAATGAATTGATGTTGTTCCTCGGAGAAATTCAAAGAGCTTTTTGAGGCATGAAAAATGAAGCAACACTACTGAGTCACCATCTAATGTCCACGTTTGATTGGGTGCATATATATTACTAACTCAAGTTCGTAATTCAAGTATTTCGTTATTTGTAATTACCTCACGTCATTTCTTTTTTAATGGATGCAGACAAACGAAATTAGAAATGATGCATAACGTACCCATATACATAAAGTGGACGTTATGCCAAGTATTACTCGACAAATACTTGACATGCCTGTTTTGCGTACAATTCCAGTCTGTTCTTGGAGTAGTTGTCCTTGTCTTCTCGATTCTGGTATTCTCCCAGAAATGGTATATCACATCAACCACAGAAGTTAAATTAAATGTGCAAGTATACATCAACAACTAGCAACATTGTGATCAGAGAAATAAAATTACAACCTGAGATTATGACATTAGAAACAGTTGAACTGCAAACATTTGTACAAAGACCAGAATCATACATGGAACAGCACTAGCTTAGGAGGAAAGAGGAGATACTGATCTGTTAATCTTCTACGTTACTTCAAGCCTTCAATCTCCCTAACGTAACCAAAAACAAACAAAAACCTTCTCCCCATACAATTGAAATGTACACCAGAAAGGACCTTTTGTGACACAAATCATAACCAACACATTTTACTTCTTATTCCTGAATCTGCGAATACCAAGGCGTGGTGTCAAACGTCACAAATTTTGTCACCTTTGAATGCAAAACTATCGTCTGACGACCTCTTCATCTCGTCTATTCTCTCCAGAGGGCTTTCATTCATTTTTTCACTTTTCTTGAGTACAATGTTCGCTCTCCTCAGACCAAACCGCTCCCTCCACCGGCCTGCAGTTTTCGTGATCCTGGGCGACAAATCCACAAAATCATCGTCGCCAGCCAGAAGCTCATCCCTCAGAGTGGTGACCTTATTGCAGTTTTCTTTCAAGGGAAGCAATTTCCCCTTGAAGAAAATCTCATCAGCAGCGATCATGGTGTAGCTTGGCATAGCGAAATCAAAATCGGAGGAAACGGGAGCTTCTCTATAGCTGTTTTCGAGCTTGGTGTGCTGTTGAGAATCAGCAAAATCGTTCGAAAACGAGATTCTTGGACCTAAACCTTGGTGCTGTTCATTGTTGAACATGTTCACGCACGCCATTGGAGATAACTGGTGATTTTGGTGGCTTAGTTATTGGAATAGTGGTGGTGGAGTAGTGGTAGTGAAGTTCAAAGGAAATGAATGGCTATTTATATAGAAGTGTGTTTATTTCATATCATCATATCATGTGCATGAAGGAAACCTTAATTTCTTTTCACACATAAACATTTTAATAGAAGTATAGAACTGAAGATTACCATATCATTAATCCATGTACAGACAAAAGAGCCTCAATTATCGCGTTCTTTTGGAGATGGAGAAAAACGGATAGCTATAAAATAATCCCACCATCAGATCTATATTCATACTAAATTTGCACTACTAATATTAAATATATTGTATGCCGGGTGGAACCAAGTAGGGATATAGTGGGGTATTCATTCTCCCCAAATTTTGAAGAAAAAAATTATTATTTACCATTAATATGTTCAAAATTTTTAGAATTTGCTCCTCTAACCTCAAAATTAACATTACATATATATTTCGATTATGCAAATTTAAAATCCTGACTCCACTTACATGTTTGATTCAACATTACATTACCATTATTGAGCAACATGTGAAGTCCCTTAGACGTCCAATAACTGCCCTATATCCAGTCAAATATGTTTGACCAGTTCACTTATTCACTTAAAAGTAATCATGCTGAGTTGCTGAAATATTGGAAGCTCAATTATGATCAGTTTTGGCAGATAATGGTATACATAATTAGGAATTTCCAAAAGTACTCTGAACGTACTCTCCCTTGACCCATTATTGATATAATATAGACGCATAAAATAAAATGAATCACACGACACTCCAGACCGGTGATAATACCAAAGAAAAATTACTCCTTAATCCCGTGTATATTTAAATTAACCTCCTCTAGATGGAGTATATTCTAGGTTAAATTGCTCTTAGATCACGGCAGTGGAAACTGAACAAAATTGTACAAGTCGAGCTAAAAGCTGAAGTTATCTATGTAGAGTAAGATTTACAACTAAAAGCTGTTTCCAAGCAGAAATTATGAAATCTAGGATTAAAATAGCATTATCATCAGCTGGTCAATTAATTCAGCCACAAGCAAACAGCTAAACTTCATTTATACACATCGATGACTATCACAGGGTCTCATCTTTCTTTTCCCTCAGACGCGGTGAGATCAATCACTATTCTTAATGGACACCATTGTAGGGCGCACTACTACTACAGTGAAAGGGTGAGAATTCACAGTCTAATAAAACAGTGCCTATTAATTGTGAATTTTCTATGATTAATGAGCCACAGTTCTAATAGTCACTTTACACGGATTAGACTTTACCATTAGCATATCTCATGGGGTGCATGAGCTTGTGTCTCTAAAACCCAACTGGCAGCATATAATATCCCATGTGCAATATGCTTCCTCACTCTCTTATTTCAAGCAATGACCGACACTTGGTAAACAAACATTACTTTCAGTAATTGAATCTTGACTGCCACGTGATCACTATGTAGTACACTTATCTAAATCTATATATTTATACTTTAATCTTGAGTTCTTGACCAAGAAAACTCTCAATACCGAAGGAATTAATCTCGCACAGCTAATGAAAGTTAGATGCTAGGAGTGAGTACCATACACTCACCAGATACAGTCCAAGCAGACTCCATGTGGATCTCGTATGTAGCGCGTATAATGTATGTACTCAAGCCTGAGCCTAGCATCCAGGAAGTCGTCTGCAAGCGACAACAGTTAACTCTCTTCTCAGCCAGAATAAACTCCAGTCATATGAGTCAAATGACAAATACTGACCTTTCGCATGGCGGAAGAGATCACTTACCCTTCATTACAATAGCAGAAACATAAAAATACTTACTCCACTAGTTATGTCTACATTCATATAATCAAGCTGAATTACTGAACCTCACATGCTAAAACCTAGACCTCATCAGTCCGGTCAAATGTGTACACAACAGGTGGCTGATTCCTCTCATCTTGAAACTGCTAAAACACAATTACATAGTTTAAAATAAGGACCATAAAAATATGTTTCTTTTGGTCTGCCATCTGGTGAACAGCTTTCATCTTCTTCGTTTTCTAATTCCTATGCTAAAATAAATCTTCTTCCGTTCCTATCATTTTTGTTCTTGGGGACCATCTAGTATGTATGTCCTATGTTCACTGTTTCAAGAATTGTTTTTGTGGTCCTCCTTAGTATGGTATCTTCTTCCATAATCATTGCGCTTTGAATGCCAAATATTAGGTCAAATCTCAAATCAAACTAATTGATCATATCCTATTGGTTATATCACTCCAAACTTCTGTATAATTTACATCACAGCAAATCTATCTACAGTGTACGCTACACGTGCATGATAGGCTTCACAGATGGATTTAGCTGGCTGATAGCTTAAACAATCATCAAGGGCGCACACACAGCAACCCAGCATGCATTCTAATAATACACTAGCTCTGTAACTTTGGAACACTCACCAGGCTTATAAGACAAATATTAGCTTATTTGACAATCAAAGTGATTGAGTTACCTAAACATCTAATTTGTAGCCTATCGGATCGCTGGTTTTGATAAGGTATTTGAGATAAATTATTAAAAATATAGCTAGCTAATTTGTCATATAATTATATATTTAACAAATTAAAATCCTATAAGCTTGTAATTTACTAAAACCTCAATGAGAATGAATATTATATAGTTTATAAACTATTAATTTCAGCTACCAAGTCGGCTAGCTTATCCCTTGCTAACTATCTAATCAACCTCAATTATGCTGTACCAAAAGAACTTAATTTATGTGCTTCATTTTAAGCATTAGCAACATATTAATGCCTGCTTGGTGTGGATCAATTTGCCTGAAGGATCATGTGTGGATCAATTTAACTCACTAGAATTACGGCATCTTGTTTTCCCACATTATGAAAAATGCTATAGAAAATTTACCAGAGTGATAGAGAATCCAGATGGAGAAAGCAGGTCAATAACACACTAGAGCACAAAGATTCTAATGGCTGTCATATAACGAACCTCTACTGCTTTGGGTGACATGACAATATTCCACTTTTTTGTTGGCAGGCAAATCAATTTCAAGCTCTTTATACTACAGATATTGGACAATGAAAAGTCAAGTTAGATTCAATTGCAACAATATGAGGCAGCAAAAAAATTTATTAAGGCTCATATACAACTTGAATAAATACTCGGAAGGAAAACTCCATATTAAGCTTCTCTACAGCTGACAAGTAAGTTTTCTGTTAATGTTATAACTGTAATCCAACCGTTTGCTTTAGGAATTTGACCAGCGCTACAGAAGGCAGGGATTAACCCTATCCGACCAGAACATAATTCAATATCCACCCTAAATAATGTTGTTTACCCAATTGAACAGCCAGACCTAGCTCATCTGAGGTTGAGTAAGAAACACCTAACTGAACATCACTATCACATATAATTCATGAAGTAGTCAAGGAATAAATTGGCTCTTTTACCCAAGGTGTCATTTAAGAGCCAGGGAACATGAAAACAATCATTTTTAGCAATTATTTCTGTACAAACATTAAAATCCACTCATGGCTAAACAGATAAAAACAATAGCTATCGCCTATCATACACTGGGACAATATTTACATATCCGTGTACAAATAAGGTCCATGAAAACTGACTGGCTTGACAATTATAATTGACATATTGATGAAGATACTAATGATATGTCTGTAGAGTGTAGACTGTAGGTTCAGGTGTAAGACATTGCTGTAGTATACGTAAGTTTGTTATTAAAGATCAAGGGGGTTAAAAACCTTATAAACCCTTAGGTGGTAATGAATGAGACAAATAAGAGTGAAATCACCCAAAGTCTACGCAAAATCATCATCTTCTATGCAAGCAGAAGATACTAGTTTAGCAGGTATTTGGTTACAATAGGAAATTCTAGGCAATGGTGTCACACGAGTTTTACCTTCTGAAGTTCTCATTAATTTTGAATGTGGCTTAGATAGAGGTTTTACATTAGATGAGCTATCCAGGGTACCTGTGCTACGAGAAACCGATGGCAATGCAGCTTGATGTTTATATGACGAGAGTGCTCGTTTTGGAATAGCTTTTCTAAGATAACTTGGGTTTTTATGTTCATTTACTTCCACCATGTCCTTTTTAAGTGCTGATTCGACAGGGACAAGCTTCCCATCTACTTGATTTGTAAAGACAAATGAAACCTGTAATAGAAAAAATAATTGTTCAAACGCTATATCATCAAGTAGCAATTGTTCATTACTTGCTTCAAAGTAAATATACAGGATTGATAACTCTCTGAGGAGAGAGTAAAACATTCAGAGTTGAAGTCTCTTTTCTTTAACAGGGATTTAATTAGCCGGGACCAGGACATAAGTAACAATCTGACCCAGACAATTTAAGTATTTCTGTCTCATTCATATTAAATACTATTAAACTTGTTCTGGCCAAGAGAATTCTTCTTTGGCATTCTGAAGAGATTGCAATCTTGGGATTTGGAATGAATATGAATGCAAGTGAGAAACATGATGGATATATTTTTGTAAGATACATTAAAAAGCAGTTTGTTAAGCAACGGGAATTAAGTTCATTTACCCATGCCATTTGATAAACACGGATTGTACCAAAATTTAACAATAAAAGGGCAAAAGTAAAAATAAAAGAGAATCCATGTCACCAGAACTCTTACCTCATCTCCTGCCGATGCCTGAAAGATGCTATCAGGTACAGATGATGGAGAATGATGATGTCCCCAATCAGCTAAATCCTCTTCTTTTGGAGCTCCAACCTTGAGAAAAAATGGTTTATCCGTTATGAGCATACGTTACACTAAGAACTCTTAATGCTGCAAAACTTACTCACCTGCTTTTCATAGCTTTTTAAGTTGTTGAAGCACCCAGAAATGCCTGCAAATCCACCTATATCCCCATCAATTGATTGGCAGACAACATTTGTAGATGTGGATTCAGGAATGCTGTCAGACATCATTTCATCCTGTTTACAACGGCTGCAACACATATTTTCATGAATTTCTGAACTGCACAAGTAAACCATTTGTTAGTGGGGGTCATCAACATTAGCTGAGGAGTGAGGACAACATACCAATTACTGGAAAAACAGATAAATTAGAAGCTAAAAGGCCTAGGCCATCATTGTAGTGCCATATCTCTTTGAAGAAACAGTCAGCAGTCAGCAACATCATCATCAAACATTTCATTATACCTTATAGCGATGAGTATGACAGTTTTTGAGATTCCAGGCAAAGATTATTATGAAAGAACAGTGACGTAAATGCTCGACTTTGAAATTCCATGACACTATGACAGTACATGTAAGTACACTCATCAGATGTAATTGATGCTGATAAACGCTGTGATATTCAATTGCTGGGTGTGAATGTGTTAAATTCAATCTGCCTTGTTTGCCGACAGCCTTTTGAAATATAATATTCTAACTGGATTAAAATCATGAACAAAATTTATAGTTACAATTCACAGGCATTTTGTGTATGCAGAGAAATGTAGATTACAGTACAGACCTTGTCCTATCACGATACGTGAACAAGTCTCGAAGATCTTCTGAGGAAAGTAAATTTCCCTGTGAAAGCAAATTCACAAAATTACATAAAGGGACCAGGATAAATTTTAAGGCTACACAAATGCTTAAAGGAAACAACCAAAAAACTTACCTTCTCACTATCCACATGCTCTTGCTGAATAACTTTTTGAAGTCCTTCTTTTGACATTTGACGCTGGTATACCTACAAATAATTAAACAATGTGAAATGCTTAACATCAAGCATGTATAGAGAAGTACTTGCATCAAATGTTAGCCGCAACAGACCTTTTCTTCAATGGTCCCAGTACATAAAAACCTATAGATGTAGACCCTCTTCTTCTGTCCATCTCTCCAGACCCTTGCTGCAGCCTACAAAATGTCGAGGTATTTCAGAAAATAATCTTTTTGATTTGATATTATAGGGAAAATCCACTCTTTGTGGCCTTACAGCCAACCAAACAATCTTCAACATGGAGATATTACCTGTTTATCATTGGCTGGATTCCAATCAGGATCAAACAGCACAAGCCGATTTCCACCAATCAAATTGAGACCACATCCTCCAGCTTTGCTACTCAATAGAAATGCAAACTCGTCCTAATGTAATACAAATAAAAAAGTAAAATATGAATCCTTACGGCACAACCAGAATCTTTATAGAGAAATTTCAAGTACCTTTGTTGGATCATTGAAACTGTTAACCAACTTCTGTCTTTTGCTGATTGATGTGGTACCATCGAGTCTTAAAAAAGGATATCTTCTTTCACGGCACAATTGAGCAAAAAGGTCCAGTGTCTGATGAAAAAGATGCAAAAAAGGAGTATGCTTATAAGGAAAAAAGAATGATATATTTACATTCATAAGAGGGCATTTTCAACTAGATGGCATAAAGATCATCATAAAAGGGCTTTGCACAGCACTAAACGGGTTTATTAAGCACCGGGAGGTTTTACTAGGTTTCCTACTGAATGAACTAAATTACTGGAGTTTCTTCATGTCAGCCCCCCTTAAAATAATATGTAACACATACGTATAAAATGTTTATTCAGTCTACGAAAGTTAAGATCTGTGACCTGTGTGTAATTTGAAACTAGAACAATCCTGTCATCTGTTTTCTGACGGAGCTGCGATAGCAACCTTGCTAACACATGCATTTTGCCTGATAATTCAACCCATATTCCATCTCCACCAGTCCATGAGCCAGACCTGACAATACATTAGAGAATCTTTCTGTAAAATTGAGATCCAGGTGAAACAAAAGTAAAACACAAGTCTCAGATCATGGATGATTAACCTTCCAGAGAACATCTCAGGTGGGAAGAAACGCAGACAGTCTTCAAAGCCTGATGTTCCAGGACTCCCACTTTTTAATGTATCATATATAAGCTTCAAGATGAATTATATGGCATGAGTAAATGGTAATCTCTAAAACGTTACCATGAAATGCAATTGTGAAGTATTCGTTACAGTTTTACTTTCTGTTCAAAGACAATGGAATTTAAAGAACTCATAGCTATCTTGTCCTCAGATCAAAGTATACCTTTGGGTGATTGCACAGCTTCTTGAGGGCAGTTATATATGCTAAGATTTTTGCCTGTTTTGCTTCTTCAGAAATTGCTCTTTTAACCTATAAAGGTTGAACCACTAAGATATACAAATTATCTAGGATATGAGAGCATCACGCTCACTACATGTACAATTTTGCAAAATAAACGACAGCTTACATTTTTTGAATGTATAAAATGGTTATAGAGGTCAGACTGGAGAGGCGTCAACTTGCAGCATACAACTTCAACTATCTGCAAGAAGAAGGTGAGATATTTTACACTAATAGTCAATATATCAGCTTAACAGGATGACTCAGTTCAAACAAAATGGAGATATTTATAATCGAGACAACAGTTACTGTTGCTTGAAAAGTAGAACACTATGCCATGAAATCTTTAAGCAATAGCTAGATAGCACGGGACAGTCGTAGTGCATGATATGAAGCACAATTCTGACAAACCAAAAAAACAAAACATAGTGACAAGTAATGCAGGTATATTTTTTTACCTTTGGTGGCAAGTGATTTGACAGTAATGCATTAGTCCTCCGCAATATAAACTGGAATAAAATGATAATTTGTAAGTGATTAAGCAAGATTTTGAGTACCATATCTCTGCCTAATTAGCAGATCATCTCTCACTAACAACATGCTAGAAAATAAAACAGAATTTTGAGCCTTGTAGAAAACCAGAATGACATTTAAGATTGCACTTGCCTGATTTACTTTTGCACTTAGTTCTGCAGTTCGCTCTGAATTAAGCCGCTTTTGTTCTTCAGAAGCCGTGGGTTCCCGACCACAAACAATTGGCGCCTTCAAAGGTAAAGTACAGCGAATGATCAATGTTAGAAAATACACATGCCAACCTACTGTATTCACAGACAACAGTCGACAAAAGAATATAGTGTGAGCGTAAATGTCTTACTGTCATCGTTTCTAATAAAGTACCAATAAGCTAACAGGGTTGGAAACCTTAAAGTACCTCATAATAACGCCGAAAATATGCAGCATCACCCAAGATTCCGGGATTAGTGAAATTAACCATAGCGTAAAACTCCTCAAGGTCATTCTGTGTTTGAAGAGTAACAGAGAAAGATCAGTCTCACAATAAAATAAAATAAAATTATGATATAAGGGTAAGGTTTCATGGCATGGTCTCACTTGCATTGGAGTTCCTGACAGGAGAATACGCCGTTTGCAGGTCAAAGAAGCTAATGCCTGGCACATAGAATTTATACAGTATATCAAATCCACCCAGTCATGATGACCGCAACAAACAAGAATTATCTCAGACAAGAAGGATATGCATCTTACTCGATTAGTTAATGTTTGATCATTCTTCAGCCTATGAGCTTCGTCGCATATGAGCAGGTCACATGACCCACTTTGTTCGAATTTTGAAGCATGCATGCGAAATGTCTCGTACGAGACAATTAATACCTGTGAGAAGATATATATCAAGTTAATTAATATATCAAATGTAATTCATATAGTACCGAAAAAAGTATTACCTGTAAAGCACTGCGTGGACTAGTGAAACTATTAATGCCAGATATAACATCTTCTCGGGTGCTCTCACAAAGAGCAACAAGCTTCACTCGCTCTCCAACCCATTTCTTGATTTCAGCTTCCCAATTACTCACCAGACTGGTGGGAGTCACAATAATTGCTTTCTTAACCATCGGTTTCCCATCAAATCCCTGTCGCAGTAGAGTATAAAGTAGTGTAATTGACTGCAATGTCTTTCCCAACCTACAGAAGAATGGAAACCAAATAGGAGCTTACATGCATGCAATGTAAATCGCTAAACCAGTTCTTTCAGCTCACAGAAATAGCAGAATAGCATTACTACATATTCATTTACCCCATATCATCAGCCAAAATGCAACCATTGATGTTGGTAGCACTCAAAACACCAGAGACACAATCGAACATGAACTGCACCCCTTCTCTGCATGAGAAGCAATCATCCAGTTATGTTTATGTGATAGAATCATCAAAAAACCATCCTGGTAAAGGTACTTAGTCCGAAATTTTGGCACGGTCACCCTGCCCCGAAGGAGTGTTACAAAAAAAATCAAACTCTAGAGCAAAGTGAGCTAGCAAACCCAAGCTCTCCTCAGGTGCCCCTTGCGGCCCTTGGAAGTGCAGGCAAAGTACATGAGGTGTATTATATCAACAGTAAACATTAAAACATATATACACCCTATTGAATCAGCGCATAACAAGAAATAAAACATGTGGAGTAGCTACAAGCAGACAATAATGATGCAGAGCATGCACTAGCCTTATTCCTACTTTCATAGATCCTAGTGAGTACCCATAGCTGAAAATGCAGATAATCTATGATTCATCGTGAATTTCATGCTTCACTTTACCTTTGGTGGGGCCGGAGAAATTTCACGAGCAATGTATCAACAACTATAGGTGGGGATTCAGTATCTCTCTCGTCAGATTCCTCTGGTTGCCACAACACCAGAGGCTCAATCCCTGGAGGCAATGATACATCTTCCGCTGTGTCCTCACTTTCAATGACATCCGGAGTACTAAATCTGTTTGTGATGTTAATTAATATAGGCCTCGTGGACCCCCACGGCACAAACCTCTTACGAGCCGAAAGCCGACGTGCTAGCTGTTCCTTGTTCTCAGAGTAGCCACTGGAAGAGGGAGGCTTAAATGGCCTCCTTAAAGTGGCTTCTGCATCCGACACTGTATATACCCGGGGAAACAGAGATTGTCTTTTCACTTCTAGGTTTTCCCTGTATCAGGTAACACAAAAGACATCGATATAAAATTCCATCTGCCGAATTCAGAGTATATTGTATTCATCAAGCTAAACTACAGCATATTCAGGACCTAGCAAAATGCCGCAGCATCATAATGAATGACTTTAAAATCCAATTTACTCAAGTTCAGTTCAGAAACAACTATACCCTAGCTTCACACTTTTAGGTTTTTCCTACTTCAGCAACACAGAATACGTTAATACAAAAGTATGTCTACTGAGTTCACATCATATCTCTTCTGCATTCATCAAAGTTAACTACATTATAACATATCACAACCTAGCGAAATGCTGCAACATCATAATGAATAGCTTTACACAATCCTGTTTACTCAGAGTCAGATTAAAAAAACTGCTATACCCTAGCTTTTAAGTTCCAAATTTACAGTAATCGAGAACCATTTCCACCTACGCTTGATACAAAACACCGTCCACTGGATTAGCAATGTATCTCTATCGCATTCACCAAAGTGAACTGATAACATCTTCGAGCCCTAGAGAAATGCCACAACATCATAGTGAATAGCCTTACAGAATCGAATCCACTCAAAACCAAATCAGAAAACTACCAGAATAATAACCTAGCTTCACAATTTCCAATTCATGAAACGAGAACAATTTCCACCTAGGTTAATGCAATGGCCGGAAAATTTAAGAATAAGATTTAACTGATCGAACCTCGGAGGCGCTGGAGTGGCGACAGGCTTTTGACGAATGGTCCGGTTAGGAGGAGCTGGAGTAGCGGCAGGCCGAGCTTCGTCATCACCGTCGTCGGATTCGGAGCTGGAGGGATCGGAGATTGACTCGGACGACTCGTCGTATTCAGGCTCCGATTCCATAGACTCGTCCGATTGAGACTCGTCTTCCTTGTCCATTTTGCCGCACACTATTTTCCCTCTTTCCCCTCTCTACTGGTTTTAAATCTCAAAATTTTGGCGGTACTTCACTAAAGTTGGTGGCGTTTCCAACAAGTCATAAGCTCCTTTAAATGAACAATCTTTTGTATTTTGTTGTTTTGAATTCATTTACGTTTTGAACATAATACAAACATCACATTATACTTTTTGAAATAATTTACAATCAATGTAAACTTGTCATACTGTATTTTACACTCTATTTCGAAGTATGTGATACTAGAAAAACTAAAATTTTTATTCCAAACAAATGAAGCACAATAAAGTGTTTCTACAACATTTCAACTGTTAAAATTGCATTCCTTGTATCCTCTAACTATCAATTAATATTGGGGAAGTTCAGTTGTATACCCCCCTTCCCGCATGCGCGCTCTCTCTATTGGCATTCCAAACACTTTAATTTTCCACTCTTTTTTTTCGATCCAAAATAAAATTGCATGGCAGATCTTTTGGCCAAGAAAGCAAATGCCTAATGAAACTTTTTGGCATGTAATAGTTTGAAAATATGATATATTTGTCTGACTTAGTGAGACAACATATTTAGATTTGGGATCGAAACTATCTTTCGTGATATCAACATTCATACTATAGAACATTTATATACACTAATACAACGGTAGTATTTTTACCAAGACATACTAACAATATATAATAGAGACAACACCGGTTTATGTATCATATAAGAACTAATTAAAACAACAAGCGCCTGTAGCTCAGTGGATAGAGCGTCTGTTTCCTAAGCAGAAAGTCGTAGGTTCGACCCCTACCTGGCGCGTTATATATGTATATATATTTTTTTCCTTTCAATTCTTCTATATATATGTGTGTGTGACCACTCCACATGGCTTGTATGAGAGTAATGCGGTTCTTTTTAATTATTTAAGCAGAAAGTCAAAAGCTTTATTTTTTTTGTTTTCAATTCTTCCATATGTAGGTGTGTGTCTGTGTGTAAACACTCCACGTGGAAAACGGAAATATACATATCAAATAATCACGTGGCTTGCACGAGAATATAGTTAAATAGAGATAGAGGTGCGCATATGGGATAGATACATATCAGATACATTTCACGACTTGTATGATATCGAGGTTAAAATAAAACGGTGGGTACAAATATCAGGTATATGTGTACTTAATTGGAATTTATAGTTATATTGTAATAGTAAACCCGTTTATATTAACCAATTCAATTTGTTGAATAAATAATATAAATTATAAAAAGATATTTCGAAAATTTATAATTTATACGATTTGGTACAGGTAAGGTATGATGGTTATTTGAATGATGCAACAATACATAATTAACTAGAGTTAAATGCATAATACCACCTAAGTTATTCAAATGCCGTGAAACCATTGTGTTAATCTAATTAAGTAAACCCTCGAATTCTTAAAAGCCATGAAACTCCCTCGAATTAATAAATGAGCCCCTGAGTTATTAAAAATGGGTGCAAAACCCACATGAATTAATGAATTAGTATCAAACCCCCTCGAGTTATTATAAAATGTGTGTGAAACCCCCGAATTATGAAAAATGTGCGCGGCACACCATTGAGTTATTAAAAATGTGTGAAACTCCCCTGAGATTCTTATAAAGTCCCTACCTCCTTTATCACTGAGCGATCACTTAGGAGACTTAGCTGGTCACCATGATACCCATTTTACAGTAATACTGAATATACATGATGCAAAAGTAGGTGTACTCATTAGTCCAATTTTTTTGAAATATTAAAACAATTTTAATTTATACTTTTAAAATACTAAAACTCTACACATTTTTTTCTGGTTAAATCAACAATAGAACAATCACACTCAACAATAGAACAATCACACACAACTGGTAGACAACCACCATATGTAACACCGATTAAAATTATCACTACTTATCGACAGATTATACCAATCTATTAGTAGTAATGTAAACGGAAAAAGTGAATGCAGAAATAAAACACTAAAATTAAGAATATCCAGTCCACATGGTCGCATTAATTTGGAGTAGGAAAATGTAATGGAACATCCCTAGTATTCATAACGGTACCTCATACGTTGAAAAAAAATAATTGGGGGCGTTTTGCACACATTTTTAAATAACTCAAAGAGTTTTGAACACATTTTTTAATAACTCACAGGGATTTGGAACTGATCCGTTAACTCTGGGGTTTGACGCAATTTTTTAATAACTCAAGGGGTTTGGTACTATTGCATTTAACCCTAATTAACTATAATGAAATTTAAAGAGCACAAATAGTACTAAAAATGCAATGAATATCACTTCATCACGCATCGCTTAATTTACAGCATCTGGCCAAGCGTTCTACACTTCTGCATTTCTCGAATCTGACTGAAAAGGATTATTAAGATGCATTAACATTAGTACATTACAAATCCATCAGATTATTGCAACTGCAAGTCTGCAACTCTGCAACTCTGCAAGTGCCAAACATGACATCAATGATATTGCTGCAAGTGCTGTAGCTTGTGCTTGTGCACACCCCAACAAACAAAACACAATTAACTATTTCTAACAATGAATCTGTAACACAATCTTACCAACTGAATCCAGATCTAATTACACAAATGTACACTACCAAGCGAGTGAGCGACTACCAGAAGATCGAAAATTTCATACACACAGACGATGAAAAGCGAAAACTGAAAAGGAGAAGTTTCTGGTATGCCCAGTGTAAACTGAATCCAACTTTTGCATCGAACACTCATTTCTTGCCAGACATGCTGAAGGAAGTAACTTTCATAGGGGTCGCCACAACCAGTGGAGCTTCAGGAGAATTGTCGAATGAGAATTTATCATGCATGAACCGGCTCTCGATGATGGACTCATCCTTCAACACTATTTTGTAACAATAGCAGCTCTTTAGCCCTCCCTGCTGGTTCTGGTAACAGTGATGTGCACTGTTCTTCACCTGCTGGAAATTCCAGATAACACTGAACTTGCCCACGCTCGCAACCAAATGCTTCTCTTGTTTTCCACTCTCAGTAACCTGATAACAGAAGACATAACAAATTAAGACTAAATACTCAAAAAGATAAAGGACCAAGTAATTTCTAACTAAAGGTTTATCAAAGGAAACTGAACTTGCAGCAAACTGAACAACATTAAACGGGTTCCTATAATTGGATTTGAAGAACTCTAAACGAAATACTTAGAACACTGACTCTAGAACTTTGATTTCATATAATGGCAACTGCTAATTTAGAAAACCAGTAACCATTGAATGTAGTTAAGCTTCTATATTGCCATAGATATTCGAAAGAAGTCTTGCAAACAAATGACATGCGAGGCACACCTGACAAGCTAAAACAGAACAGCATACAGAATCACATCAGAATTACAACTCACAATATAACAGCAAACTTGATACTGGAATTATGAAGAAGCATGATCAGTGGTATATATGCAAAAGGCAACTTACCCAAGAGAAATGGCCAGCATGGAACTGGTTACTAGCTCCAGCCATGTGTGCATCAACAGGGGTCAGCTTAAGTAACCGTGGAGCTGGAATCTTGTGTCCCATTCGTCCACTAAATCCAGTTTTCGTCTTCCCGTCCTTATCTGTGAAGAGAGTGCATATCAAGATCAAATAAGTGTCTGTTGTACCCAAAACCCACTTCCCATCATAAGTCACGTCAACTGATGTAATCGGTGAACCAAGCCCAGGGAAAGCTGTTTTCGCCATCCTCATGGAAGTCCTCGAGTACAATCTTATCTTCCCATCAAGTGAACCAACAACGATAGAACCATCTCCAGCAGTTGCAAAACACTGAAAGTTCGTCCCTCTAGAGAACTGATGCCCTTGGTTCCAATGCAACACAGGCGAATCACTAGCTGCTATTTTCTGAACCATTCCCTTCCTATCACGCATATCCCACTGGCACAGCCTATTGTCATCTAACCCCAAGAACGTCGTTTCAGAAGGATCCAACTGTGACCCCTTTGCATCACTAGTAATATCCCTCATGTTAATATCAGCTCCATCTTTCTCAAACTTCCACTCCGTAACAATCTTCCCCGTCTCAATATCCAACTGGCCAAGCCCCGAAGCATGAGGTTTCCCGTCCTTCAACGGGCTCATTAGCATCATATTCGTCTCACCCCTCATCAAAAGACCCTTCTTCGGCGTACTAGAATTCCCTCCCATCCTCCGTTCATCAAACTTAACATAAGCCCCCTTCCCATGAATCCCATGACTAAAATTCTTCACGACCTGCACCCCTGAATTACTAACCAAGAAACTATTATCCAACGCCCCTAATGCCAAGCTCTGTATCCCACCCCCAACTGCCGCTTCCTCAAACTCCGCCAACAAATCCTGACTCTCCCTATCATCAAAGTCCACCCTCTTCTTCTCCGGCGTCTTCCACACTCCATCATCCGCATCCTCCCACATTGCGTCATCCGACTCCTCCGGCTTCACCCACCCAATAAACTCCTTCCCGTAAATCTTCACCTTATTCTCCTCCGTCGGCCTCAGACCGTAAACATTCTCAAACAAACAGTCCTGAAACCTAGTCACAAAGATCCTATACTCCTCATCCTTCAAAAACTTCAACGCCCAAACTCCTCCATCCACAAAATCCACCCTCCTCTGATCCCCGAAAAACTTCATCTGCAAATCCGTCGAAACCTTTGCCTTAATCTTCCTCCCCACCCTCAAAACCCAAACTCCTTCACCATCACCATCACTATCCTCATCATCATCCTCCTCATCAATTTTTAACACCTTCACAAACCTATAAACCGCAAGCTTCTCCGACACCACCCATTTCGCTTTCGGCGTATTTCCACCAATATGCACATAAAGCTTCACGGCATTTTTCAAATTCACAACACTAGGATGAGTTTTTTTACCTGATGATTCACTACCAGCTGGATATTTCAGTTTCAAAGCTTGTAACCTAGAATCAATATCATCCAAATTGCTACCAGTACCAGTACTACTCACCTTATGATCCACTGCATCGGAAAAATCCTCAGAATCATGCTCCTGGCTCTGATCCTCTTCCTCATCGGAATACTCCGAATCGGAGAGCTCGAGGCCTTCGCGACTTTGAGAACCGCCCATTATCCACTGATCGGAATGATCAAAATCGGAAATGGATTGATTTCACAGACCGATAATTTTTCTGAGAATTTTTTCGATTTCTCACTAGTATAGGCAACGATAATTTGAATGATTGAATATCAAATTGGGGGAAACTCAATCAGAAATGATGAAAGGTTTTCTGGATTGGGTGGACTAGGGTTTATATAAACGAAGATGGTGACGTGGCGTGGATGTGACGCGACACGTTTGGGTGTCAGTAAAGCAGTCACTTGGTGATGAAGGAAAGTATATGCGTAAAATGCGTGGATAAACCGTTTGTTAAGCACTTCTAACTCGTTTTAATTGATTTAATATATATATAATTTGAGGAGGATTGCTTTGTTTTGGTCTTGTATTGGGATTAGGATGTTTCCATCATCACTAGGATAATGATAGTTCTAAATTGGGTTGCTAGGATAAACAAAAAAATAATGTGGCTACAATTCAACTTTTTAGGATGAGTGATTTTTTGCTGATTTATTTTCCCCTTTTTCTAATAGATATAACAATGATTGTTGAGTCAAGCAGTAAGGAATTTGAGTTCATTTAAGTAAAGTTTCGGATTAAAAACTTTATGGATATAAAAAACATTGCTGAAAGAGCCGCCTCCTCATAAAGAGTTCGACATTGCTTTATCATACTATTCGTGTTCGTTTAGACCATGATCATCACACTGTAGCTCTTGACTATGAATACTCTTAAAATATTGTTTAAGGTTCAAAACTATAGCACTTGGGACTTTGTAGAGGCAAAATCATTCCTTTAGGTTAAAATGTATTGAAACACCAATGTTGATGTATGTGAATATCCAAGTACAGTATAACCTTGGGGGCAAAATGAAGGGAAAAAGGAGCATGGAACAATATACGCAATAATATCGACCAACCTCCGAAGATTATCCATGTAAAGTGTTTGCTGTAGCGCATTACAATGGACTAATGATCGTTTGAACAAGGGTTAGTGGTCTTTAGTCCCAACTCCCAACACATTGATAGTGGAATCTATAAAATAAATGTGGATTATAACAAACTTTATGGAAAAGGTCGTAAAGGTCTTGCGGCGAACAATGAGGAATATAAATGTTCATTTGTTAATTGATAAGTGTCGATAGTACTTAGCAGATATTAGATAAATTTAGTAAGCATTCGTATTATATAATACGAGATAGGACATGATCTTAATTTGCACGTCTGTTAAAAATTTTCAGGATATGTATTATCATCATGGTACACTCTAATCTCATGGTACAATGCTAAAACCATCCAATTATTCATCAAAATGTCCTCACTACATTTCCTACACCTACAAGTCTAGCATTATTCACTATTCAGTATCGCACTTGGGCAAATATTCAAGTGAGCACCAAAGTAAAACTAACAAATTAACAAACTAATAATCCTCTTTGCACCACATTCAAATAGGGCTGGCAGTACGGATCGGATCCATGAAGCCCATTCCATCCGAAATGTTCATCGGACCGGATCCATTTCGGATGAAATCAAATACTATTCACCTTCCCGCCACTAGAATTAGTATCAAAATCCATCATTCTCATCATCCACTCTTCTATCCCACTATCTCCACTCATAAACTCCCAAAAATCCTTCTCCATACTATTGTTCTTCTCCTCACTCTCCACCTTGATCTTCCTCTTCTGCACATTCTCCTGCCGATTCGTCGTCACGGGCGCGTAATCACCGAAAGGAAAGTTAAGCTTAGCTCTGATCCCCCGAAACTCAATTGCCTTCTTATCGTACGCCCTCGCGGCCTCCTCCCCCGTCTCAAAAGTCCCGAGCCACACACGCGCTGCCTTATGCGGGTCCCGTATCTCAGCAGCCCATTTCCCCCACGGCCTCTGTCTCACTCCCCTGTAATTCTTCTTCTTCCTCTTTACTACCACTCCCAGATTGCTATTTCCAGTCTTTTTTTCGTCTTCGAAGAAATTACACCCCAAGCACCCCTTTATCCTGCAGAATGAGCAAGTTTCAGCATCTTCCGGAACGGAGAAGAACGCGTCAGCCGAGGCTGACGATGAGACGCCTGTGATCACATTCTTCAAGGTCTCCACCATAATCGACGCCTCCCTCTCAGGCGTAATCGTCGTAATCGTTTGTGGGTTCGTCGATGTTGATCTTTGCATATGTGTCTTGTGTGAATGTTGATGACTTCTTGTTTTCTTCAGCTGGTGTTTTCGGATGGGAAATGATTGAGAGTCAATTGGGAGTTTATATAGTTTGTGTGTTGACTGTTAGAGTAGTGACAGCTCAACAAGCAGAGTATTGGACTAGAATACACAAAGTAAACACGGTATGGGCTTTATTGGGAATTCACGTGGTGTTTATCCAGTTTGAAGCTGAGCTGGCACGTGTGAACACGGAGTCGTTGATGGTCAACGGGTCAGAAGGGATGACGTGGATTGAGAGTGCTTGGATGGGTCCCGTAAGGCGGTTAGTGTTGGGCCTAGTTGTTTCCTAGCCTTGAACATTTTTTTATTTTTATTTATTTTATTTGAAAATGCTATTGTCAAGCTAGACAGTACTATTGATTAAAAAAAAAAAAAAAAAAGCTAGTCAGTGCTATGAAAAGAAATTCCACATGGATTTTGATGGTTTTACCCTTTTAACATAAAAGCATGAGTTTATTACATCAAATAGTGGTGAAGTTGACTGGGTTAATGGTTCATGAACTGCACATTTATCACATTCATTGGATTTGTTTTATTTATAACGACGTTGATAACATGTATATTTTGATAAACAATATCGACGATTTTCTTGACGATATTTCGAGACTGTCTTTTAAAAAACTTACTCTTTCTTGTATTGAAAACCAAGTAGAAATAATTGTACTTTCGTGGGGTAACTAACCTTGTTTAATGTTAACAGTGTTTGATGTTTTACGGGGCTGGCCAAGGAGAAGCATCAAGACGGTCATTTAACATAGTTATTAAAAAAAGCAGCTCATTTAGCTTATCGGACAATAACTAAACAGAGTCATATTAAATGGAGCAGTGAAATGAGTGTTTCCATTTCGACATAGTTGTGAAATCAAATATTATGTCAAACGTTTAACATGCTTACTAAACATAATATATAGTCAAATAAAAGGGTAATTACTTGCCATTAAATATATACGTTCATGTTAACATGAATGAACCAATAAACAGTGTGCATTTGTAGGGGAAGAACAAGAAGCTTTCCTAGCTATAAATTAAGAACTTTTCTATAAATCACAGTTGATTAATGAAAGGAGGAAACATGAACAACACATGTCGTGATTGTTGTGAATATTAAAAAGAAGTTTTTGGCCTGGTGGTTCTGTAATAATTAAAACAAATAAGCAACAGGTTTCTATTACCGCAATGAAGAGATGACTTTATTGATACTCCCTCCGTCCCGAAGAACTTCATACATTAGGGTTAGCACGCAGTTTTATGCAAAAAGTTAAAGTAATAATAGAATATAGAAAAGGTGGAAAAGTGTACTTTTATTGGCAAAAGGTGTAATTTGAATGTAAAGTTTAGATTGTTTATTATTTGTTGAGTGTGGGGTAAATTCTTTTTTTTGTAATGTATGAAATTATGTGGGACGGCTAAAAATGACAAATGTATGAAGTTATGCGGGACGGATGGAGGGAGTATCACTAAGTGGATTACAAAAGAGTACACATAAAAGTATCAGTGAAATTCTGCGTGGTCGTTGGAAATAAGTATATTAAGTGGATTAAGCAATAACATGTGATGAACCTGGTACAGATGAACTTGTTGCACAAATTGTTGCATAGAATATCTATTCACAATTTCACATACACCAATAGCAATATCCAAAGTAAAGTATTTATTGAACTACACAAGTTGGTTTGAGTTCTAACCGTATAAATTGTGTAAATAAATTCAGTTACTCAAGTAAATTTTCACCAAAAGTACTGAAAATGTGCACTAAATTTTTCATTCTAGTAACAGTTTCAACTGAAAGTGGCAACAATATGAACAAAAAGAAGCCTCCATAAATTACCAGTCTCAAGAACACAGCCATATAAACATAGTATCATAAAACCTATTGGTGCATTTCATCGTATAATTCGCTCTTTCCTATGTGGCCGCAACATCTATTATTCGCTTAATCAGCAACCTGGCTGTGCCAACCAACTCCTTGCTCAATTCCTCACAAAAACGTTCCTCCAGCATAAAGGAATAACGTATAAAAAGAATTGTGCCAGTTCTAATTTCATTTAGACAAGCTCTCTTATTTGCTGTCAGTAAAATCAGCATCGATCACATCACCTTCAGGTCCTTTGTCTGATGATTCTGAAGAACCAGTGGCACTGCCAGGGGTCGGGCCAGCACCCGATTCTGCACCAGGCTGGTTGTAGAGTGATTGACCGAGCTGCATAACTTCTTCATTCAATGCGGTCATAGCATCCTTCATAGCTTGGGTGGAGCCTCCAGATATGGCGTCCTTGAGTTCTCCCAGTTTTGATTCAACCTTCTCTTTCACTGGTGCAGGGACTTTGTCTCCAAGTTCCTTCAACTGTTTCTCCGTCTGGTAAACTACAGAATCCGCCTGGTTCTTTGTATCTATTGCATCTCTCTTCTCCTTATCTTCTTTGGCGAATTTTTCAGCTTCATTAACCATTCTTTGAACCTGCAAATAGCACATTTTTATTTAAAAGCAGCTCAAAACTAATGACAGCCTATGGCAGGTCGATGAACAGCATTACAGCAAAATATCAAATGCAAGTGAAAAGTCAAACCAATTCTTGCTGTGAGTGCTTCCAAAATCTAATGCTTATTGTGAAGTGGTACATTTACTGGGTATTTGAATTAGCTTCAACATTTTAACAAAGAATTTGTTGGGTGTTTACAATAAATTGATAAAGATGATTAGTAGTTTAAAGATAATTTGATGGGAGTTTACAATAAGTGCTAAAAGTACAAGAAGTTAGGAGAGAGGTAAATACAAGTGCAGATTGTAGAAGTAATCAGCCATGCAAGTGCCACTAGTTACGTCTTCCAATAACTAGCAGAGAAAGTAAAATTTGAAACTAATGTTCTATAGTCTATACTACAGCTAGTCAGACACTCATTTAGTCAACAAGCCACATACCACACAGCAAATGCTAATCAGTTAATATGTCACAAGAACTCTAACCTCATCACTGGGCAAAGTACTAGCACCAGTTATGGTGATATCTTGCTTCTTCCCAGTTCCCTTGTCACTGGCAGTTACAGAGAGGATACCATTTGCATCAATGTCAAATTTGACCTCTATTTGCGGAACTCCACGTGGTGCAGGTGGGATTCCATCGAGACGGAAGCTGCCCAAAGATTTGTTGTCCCTAACAAACTCTCTTTCACCCTGCAGGACATTGATCTCGACACTTGTCTGACCATCAGCTGCAGTAGAGAATACTTCTGATTTTGATGAGGGTAATGTGGTGTTTCTCGGGATAATCTTAGTCATAACACCACCAAGAGTTTCCAACCCAATAGAAAGCGGTGTTACATCAAGAAGGACAATGTCACTAACATCTCCAGCCAAAACACCGGCCTAAGAGAATATCAGGGATTAAAAACAACCGTTAGACACCAATTATTAAGCGAGGAGGACATGCTAAACAGCAAAAGGACCAACCTGGACTGCCGCTCCAAGGGCTACAACTTCATCCGGATTGACAGTGACATTTGGGTCCTTTCCCGTCAATTTCTTTACAAGTTCCTGCACTGCTGGAATACGTGTTGAACCACCAACAAGGATGATCTCATCCAAATCAGTGAAGGATAGCTTGGCGTCCCTTAGTGAATTTTGCACGGGGGTTTTCAGCCTGCAAGGAAAAACACCCGTGAATCCTTTTAACGCTTTCAATAAAAGCATAGAAAATTGTCCCAAAAAAAGAAAAAAGAAAGTGCCTCAAGAGTAATTGCAAAGACAGCTGAACAAAGTAAATCAAATAAGAAAACAAGGATCAGATTAAGGCATGGGCGGCCTCACCTATCAAGCAAATCCGAGCACAACTCTTCGAACTTTGCTCTTGTAAGAGTGGTTTCGATATGTTTGGGACCTTCTGCAGTGGCAGTAATGAAAGGTAAGCTGCCAAACAGAAAGTGAGAATGATTAGCATGGGGGACTGCAGAACCTGGAAAATGGTATAACAATTTATGGACATGTCTTATATAATACTATAAATAAGGAAAATTACACCCTAAAAATGGAATTCTTCCAAAATATTCCCCTATATATATTGCACATTCTATAGAGGTGGTTTATAAAGTTATCCCTATAAACAATTTATAAATATACCTGATGTTGGTCTGAGACAATGATGATAGCTCCATTTTAGCTTTCTCTGCTGTTTCAGTCAGACGCTGTAGAGCTTGTTTGTCCTTCAATAGATCGATACCCTCATCATTCTTGAAACTTCCAGCAAGCCAATCAACGATTCTCTGAATTAAGTGAAGAAAACGTAAAGGATCTTATCAACCTTTGTGTGTCCTAACAAGGCAGCAGTAAAGGAAGAGATGGGGGGGAAAAAAATGAAAGCAGCATCAGCAAGAGGAGCACAAACTTTGTCAAAGTCATCACCGCCAAGATGGGTATCTCCAGATGTAGACAGCACCTCAAACACACCATCACCGACCTCAAGAACTAGAACAAACATTTAACAAAGAAAAGTCATCAATGCCTACATTCTGAGTGGAGAAGTATGATAACGCATTTTCTATTTTGACTAAGTGGGTGTTTGCAACTTAAGATGCAAGTTCCAGCGTAATTTAGGAGAAAGTTGAATATTTAGTGTCTAAAAACTTTTCTTAAATTGAGTTACAACAAGTGGAATTTGAGACAGGTAACAGCTACTTTAACACCTTTTTCAATTGTTGTTTCCCACCAAGACATTGATTCTTTATGTACCACAGCACTAGAATAAATTTGATGAAGATGCAGACACACCGAACAATCATTTTTTCCCAAAAAAGTACATATCGTACAACAGACTTGATGTTCCCAAAAGTGAGATCGCATACATACCTGAGACATCAAAAGTACCACCTCCTAGGTCAAAGACAAGAATAGTCTCATTACTTTTCTTTTCAAATCCATAGGCAAGCGATGCAGCAGTGGGTTCATTTATGATACGGAGAACCTCCAACCCAGCAATACGACCTGCATCCTTGGTTGCAGTTCTTTGTGAATCATTGAAGTAAGCAGGAACTGTAACCACTGCCTTAGTAACCTTATCATTTAGAAACTTTGATGCATCATCAACAAGCTTCCTCAGAACCTGCATTCACAATATACGAAAAGAAACAATTAGATGCTATTCAGAAGAACCGTTCCACATCCAAAAATGTTCTGAAAAACAATAGGTCTCCATGAAAAATTCTTCGGTGTTTAACAATAATGTGAAAAGACATTATTAATATCAAAATAACACTACTACAACTTTAACAAACTGAAAATTTTCAAGTTTGCTGTGTTCTTTTCTACAGCAACGTATACAAACTACTTGTCTACAAAATTAGTATGCCAACAAGTGCAGTGTTCAATCTCCAAGTGAAAACACTATTAAATAGATAAAATCTGATGCCTCTATAGTGTCGTGTGTATACAGATTTAACTCTATGTAAACGCTCAGTAAGAAAGAGTACACGAGAGACAACATCAAAGGTCCACGAGAGACCGTCTCTAGATAAATTATCTATAGACGGACCTATGTCGTCGAGAAAATCATCGATCGATGTCATTATAAAGAAATGTATATGTTGTTAACAAAATGTAGTTTTTGTACATCAATGTTGACAACATAGATATTTTGATTAATAACATCGATGATTTTCGTGACAGCATATACGTTTTGATTAATAAATCAAGACGGACCTATGTTGTCAAGAAAAACACTAATGTTATTAATAAAAAAAATATATGTTGTTAACAAAATGTATCTTTTGTACATGTAATAACAACCAATGTTGACAATATATACGTTTTGATTAATAACATCGATGATTTTTTGACAACATATACGATTTGATTAATAAGATGAATGATTTTTTTTGACAACATAGACATTTTGATTGATTAATAAATCAAAACGTATAGATGTTGTTAACAAACAAAAATGTATTTTTTGTAAATGAAAAAACACCAATGTCGACAACACAGTAAATGAAAAAACACCAATGTCGACAACATATACGTGTTGATTAATAACATCGATGATTTTCCTAATCCTGACAACATATACGATTTTAGTAATAACATCTTAATAACATCAATGATTTTCTTTCGTCTAGTCCATCTATCAGGAGAGTTACTCATAAAACTGTATTCAAGGCAAACAAGAGTTGACAGATAAGATACCTGAGCTGAGATTTCCTCAGCAGCGAACTGCTTGCCAATAGCAGGGCAGTCGAGCTTGACATTACCATTATCATCCCTGACAACAGTATAAGACACCTGCTTACTCTCCTCGTCCACCTCATTCATTTTCCTCCCAATAAACCTCTTGACCGAAAAGAAGGTGTTTCCAGGGTTGACCACAGCCTGACGCTTGGCAATCTGCCCAACCAACCTGTCACCGTTCTTGGTGTAGGCAACCACGGATGGAGTCGTTCTCTGGCCTTCGGCATTCGTAACGATTGTCGGCTTTCCTCCCTCCATTGCAGCCACAGCAGAGTTTGTCGTTCCCAAGTCAATTCCCACAACTTTCTCAGCAACCACACGAAGTCCTCCACGCGACGACCTTGTGGCCTTGGTTTTGAGCTTTAATCCAGAGGTAGTGGGCTTGGTACTGAAGAAGGCTGCTCTATTAGGGTTCCTTCTCGTAGAGTAGAGCTGATTGGTGGCGAAAAGGGCTTGAATTTGAGCTGCAGAAGCCATTTTAGTGTAGAAATGGATTCGAGGGTTGGTTTGCTGGAGTGGGAAGTGGAAATCGAGAAAGGAACCCTAGGAATTGGGGGAAATTCAGAGGTTTTGAGGTGAGAACTTTGGCAGCGGAGAAGATAAGAGGAGAATGGGGAATCACAGAGAGTCTGTCTATAGGAGAGTAGGTTTTGTTCTGGACTGGGTAAGTTGGACGGAGAAAGATAGGTGCTGTTTGGTAGGTACTTCCAATGTTCTATTTCCTTTTCATTTTCTTAATGAAAAATTACACCAAGTCCCCCGCAATAAACACACTATTAACAATAAAGTACTTCTGTTTTCAACAATAACATTTTGATCAATTTTATATTTTAAAAGTGTGGTTTTCAAACATGGTCTTATTTTTAACGGTCACATTTTCTAGTTTCCGTCTCTTCCCTTTCACGAGCGTCCAATATGCAATATTAATAAATAAATAAAAATTTCAAATAATTGAACATTAAAATTAAAATAAATTAAATGAAAATCTAATTTTTAAAATTAGTTCTAAAAATATGAACTTATTTACGAAAATGAAATAAAATGATATTTCAAATATAATCTTGCTAAAAATAACAAAAATATTAAAATATACTAGTACTTACTTAGTCTTGAAATATAGTTGCCGTTTAACCCTTTTTTATGTTTCAAGTAAACGTTTCCGGTTTCATTTTTACAAATATTTATTCGCCATAATATAAAAAAAGAGCATGAAAATATTAATGTGTTTTGTTTATTCATTATGTTTTGTAAACTTTTGTTATTTCATAATAAAATTTTATATTTAAAATATATATTAAATTTTTTAAGAGGGTTGTTTGCAATTTTTGTTGGTAAGTTTGAAAATAAAAAAAAATTATAGGGAGTAAATACAAATTGTTTGGATCAATTTTGTAATAAAATGAAATTTTATAACAAAATTGTAAATTGTTTAGAAGTTTAAATTAAGATGTGTTTGCAGCAATTTGAATTTTGGACTGTTTTGTAATTGATTTGTTAATTTTGTCCTATGGTGTTATTGTTAGAATCAGAGGGATCAAAGTGTTATTACGAAATTTATCAAGGGGACCTACTGTAATTCACCCTTTTCTTAATAGAAATTATTCATCTACTCGCTCCGTTACGGATTAAACTTCACACGAGTCCGATCACAAACTTTAAGAGTTTAGTGAATAAAGTAGAAATATATTTTTCTTTCAAGTGATGAAAATTTAAAATTGACACGTTCCAAATGAAACGTGATAAGTTGAATTCGAGATGGAAGGAACAAGTATATTATAAAGTTGATGGTTTTACCATATCACATTAGTATAAATTATGTAAAAGGTAAATCAAATGATTGTGAACAAAGAGAGGACATTCTTCCTTTTACCACAAAGTCGACACAAATATATTACTCAAATCAAGATTCAAGATGGTAAATGTCAAATACAGTGAACAGAAATTTGGTCCGGTGGTTCTATTGCCGCAATGAAAAGATGGGACTTCATCAAGAATGTGAAGAGCATTGTGACATTATGTTTAATTGGTACTAGTTACTATTAAGTTGGAATAAGAGCACCCAGATTTAGATTAAGGTTCAGTAAGTAATAACACGTGATCAACCTGGTACAAATTACTTGGGCTTATATCACAAAAATAGTGGCATAGAATACACAATCAAATACACCAGTCGCAACATCCAAACTAAAGTATTTATTGAACTAGCAGCATACGCAGTAATTTTACTGATGATGAAGATTCTAACAATATAGGTAAATTTTAACTTGAGTAAGATCAGAGCAGCAACGTAGTAATCTAATATCATGCAACATGCAATGAGGTCAAAAGAGTAAGCACAAAAGTATGGAACTATGAGCAAAACAATATTCCACAGGCAGCTCTGCAGATCAAATTCTCGACATTTGATGGAACTATAACGTGATTGGGACACCAACACAGTCAAAGAAAGAGATACAGGTAAAGTGGGATGAAGCAGAGCTTATCCGAACAGTTCTATAGGATGCACCTACGATTTGTACACTCAATGCTATCTCAGTCGCAAAATGCTACAAACTTTCCTATATTTTTCCAATTACAAGCCTGGCAGAATAGCAACCAGAAGATTGATGGGTAGAATTTGAGTCAATCCTGCTTTACCAAACATATACGTCACATTACCAAAAACACCAACAGAAGTCGAGAGCATTTCTCCACAAGCTAAAACACCTGTAAACCAGCACGATTCCAACTAATCTGAATCTGAATCTGTCAAAGGATAGAAGAGTGTTAGTAATAATGTCTGGAGAAAGAAATTTTTAAGGAATGTATACTCAATATTGAAAGTTTGAAACTCTTTAGATTCAGAACATTTTAGGAAGTAATTTGCATGGAGACAAGTCAATTGGCATGAAACATAATAGCTAAAAGCTGTCCCTTTTAGTGGAATTAGGATGCATGTGAGGGTTAAAATACATATTCTAAACTATGAGATACCTACCTTCACGCACATCTCCACCAACTTTTCCTTTGTTTTTCAGTTGTCTTACGATCATTGCACAAATGAGCTTCCACCAGTAAACGTGAAAAACAAGAAGGGTCACCAACATTGTATTGAAGATATAGTAGATTGATATCCCGTATGCATTTGATAGATCCAAGACTTCCATTAAGTTGATGCTGAGGACCGTTAACAAGGAAAATGATTAGAATGAAACATCACAATAACAAGCTAAAAAGAACTTGACTAGACACAGTTGGAAGCCAACCTTGTTGCTCTTATGACATAGAATGGGAAGATAAAGAGCCTGAGTACTAGCCAAGTGACAGCAAAAAAACCAAAGCAGACACTAGCTCCTAGCTCATCGCCAGAGTATTTGAAAACCTTAGCAACTTCCATGAATACATCACTGGCATCATGCAGTGCAAGAACTACTGCCCCAATACGGAAGAACCTACAAGAGAGCACATTAGTACGTCCATCTTTATCTTTATTATATTTTCCGTACAAATATCACTATATTTTTTTACTTGTTAGTGAGTGCCCACTGGTGGAGAAACAGCTTGTGCCGCAGCAACACCACACACACAAAAAGCGAAAAAGAAAAGCCACACACAACAAACTCATTTTGATACTCATTTACCAATTGGTATTAAACAAATCAAGGTCAAGGTTTACCAAAAGAGCCAGGAAACGCAAATCTGACAATACAATAATATCTTTAGGACCAATGAGTTTGGTAGCATTAAGACAAACTGTGCTCCAGTAGAACTTGTTAGGATCGATAACATACCACTTGTGCATAAAGCAACAGCCGATAGCAAGGGAAACTTTATTTTTTAACCAAACCCACCAGGCATGCATCATGTTCGGCAACGATAGGATATTGGAACTACCCACCCGATAAAACGACTTTCATGAACTTAAGCATTAATTAATTCTCATTCTAAAACTAGCCCATTTAAAACATCAGCAGTGGAAGACATAATAGATATAGGATACCTGGTCATGTACGAGCCTGAGATCAAGATCACAGTGACAATGTGATGAGACAGCATGACAGTAAAGTCATTTCGCCGTGTCTCCCAGGTGAGGAGGGCAACAATGCTAAAAATGTAGAACCCGCATTGGCACATGTAGATAAGTTTCAGAGGAAGCCTGTATAGATTAATGCAGTAACAATTTAGACAAACAAAACATAAACTATTAATGAGTTAAACGATGCAACTTCCAATAAATGGGGCCACGGTTGAGCATCTTTCGGTTACAATATAGCAGTACATATAGAAAACATCCAATAAACTAATAAAAGTTTCCAGAACAATAATGCACACCCCTGAGAATAGGTCAGAACTCAGAATGATAAGTTAAATCATGTTCTACTGACGCCATACAAGATTGAGTGTCTCAGAAAAGGTAAGAATAAGTTGAATACATTCTATTGACGCAATACAAGATTGAGTGTCTCAGGTTGAAAGAACTTTTTGTTGTATCTGGTGCTGAATGAACTAAAATGTTAAATGAAACCGATAGAAAATACTACAGTGAGTAACTTGGGAATCCCCTTCCAATAAAATCTAGTCACTGATATATCGCATTTCATTCATACATAGATGACATCCTTCCACCTTTGCAAAGATAAGGGTGGAAATGAACTGCAAGTAGTTAACCATAATACCACCCAAGAAAATCCAGTATAGCAGGATACAATGTTCTGAACTAAACAACAATTTCCAAGTTAAGATATTCAGTCACACAACAACAGTGTCCACCCCATCACAATTGGACTATGAGCATAATAAAATTTGAATGGGCGGGGATCATGGGGTCAACATTGTTACAACTTACAAGTACTATGGACTGCATGGAAACGTGCATGCTATGCCATCAGATTAACCAAACGGGCATAATGAAATAGGGATTATCATTATTATTTGACAGTTAATAAGAGAAAATAATAAGATTATGTGTGATGAATGAGCATATCATTTAGATAGTTAGAATTTTTATATGAACGGGTATTGTTTATTAGTGTATCTGCATACAAGAGTCCAAAGTAATACTTGTATCCTGCATTCAGCTCTAAAAGAGAGCCTGTGTACATGCAATATAAACAAACTCCATACTGTACACAACACACTGTATCCACCAATTAACAATAAGATTCACATATTTATTGCTTGAATAACATTGTAAGAGAGATTACTCACTTCAGCTCTTGATTGGGCCAACCTTTAAAGTATTGTGTTATATCCCAGAACCATGGCTCATTGTAGGTAGCTGCCAGGACGCAGAATTCAACAGTAGCATAGTAAGTAAACTTCCACATTGACTCCGAACTTTTTCTTAATTTTGACCTCGTGGCATTAGTGAGCCTCACGCGTTCGGTGTTTCTCTTCAACAGCCACAAGGCTAGACCCTGGGATGGATGGAAACAAATGTAAGTAAAGAGGACTTTGAAAGACTAAGGATATGTCACTGGTATATATTACAATGCTGTGACAATATTGGAGATGGGCACTCACGGAAGGACATGAATTTAAGAAACTTCACATTTTATAGGGTTGAAGCAATTTTGTTTCTCAAAGGAACTATAAGACGAATATGATGCATGTGCATGCGTATTGGACATCCATTTAAGTAAAGGAAACAATATTGCTCGAACAGCACGTCATGTTAAGTAATCATATCTAATTTGTCTATGATGTATTAAGACTCTGGACTTGGACATGAACACTAAGCTGTGGTGTACGCCTGAATACTACGTGATACATACATGTTCAAGGGTAAAATAGAGTTACATAATACATCAAGGCGTGTTAGAATAATGCAAATAATGGAAATCCAGTTACAGATGCACTCAAATGACTATCTAGAGCTGAAACAAAACATAGATCGACGCAGGCTAGTGCTTGTGTGCTTCAGACCATTGTGTTCTAGACACTCAAAAACTACACCAAGATTACATTAATCAATTCGAAAATTCACAGAAGGAAGAGCCACAAGCAAGCCATGTATTTCATTTATGTGTCAGTTACGAAACTCTAACTAGTAGTTATTTCCAATAGCTTATACAAAACTCTAACTAGTTGCCATTCTCATGAAAATTTAGCTGATGTCACCAGCAAGAGTTCGCCTCATCTATCATTCCAACTACTCAGAGAATATTCTGAGATTGTACTCACACATCAGTAAATCATCATTCATCAGCATTTTCTCTGTCAATTATGAACACTCTAACTAGGTGCTACTTTCAGTAGCTAACAAAATCTCATTCAATAATTCACCTAATCTATTATTCCATTCAGTCAGAGCAGATTCTAAGATTGTACTGTGATCACAGAATCATCATTCATCACCATCAGCTGCCACTCTAGAAACACAACATCACTATCAAAACGTAATTAGATCATAAAGCAATTAAGTAAAGTTCATCAAACATCATAAAACACATGCTTCTTTCATCCTCAATCACACACCTCAAGATCGTAAACCTCCTCTCCCCACATATTTTACACAGACGAAGGCAAAATTATCACAAGTACAACACAGATTCACATTGCACTCACACATCACAAAATCATCATTCATCACCATCACCTGCCACTCTAAAAACACTACATCACATTCAAATCACTCTTACTTAGATCATGAAGCAATTAACAAAGTTCATCAAACATCATAATTGCTCAGCTCATGCTTCTTTCATCCTCAATCACACACCTCAAGATCGTAAACCTCCTCTCCACACAGATTTTACACAGACGAAGGAAAAATGCTCACATCACTTTCAAGTCGCTCTTACTTAGATCATGAAGCAAATAAGAAAGTTCATCAAACATCATAACCGCTCAACTCACGCTACCTTCATCCCCAACCACACACCTCACGATCGCAGACCTCCTCTCCACACAGATTCTACACACATTACGGCAAAAAGATCACAGACACAACACTCGCTACCAATTCCAGCTCAAAACCAATCCACAAACTCACAAAATCAAACAAAAACTGCAGAACGCGATACGAAACAATCGCCAGATCAATCAATCAACACAATGTAACACTTCACTCGCCACCAATTCCAGCTCAAAACCAATCGAACACTTACGAAATCAAAAAAACGATGCAAACGAACCATAACAAAACGCAGAGAAAGGAGCAGCATCGCTTACACGAAACACGTATCGGTCGAGGAGAAACCTCGCAACAACGAACGCAATGGCGAAGTATAGAGCAACAGAGAAATGCCACACGCTAGGAGCAGCAGCTGTAGCAGGAGCGTTAGCGTCAATCGAGATCGATTCCATGGTTGGTCAAGCAGCAATCATCAGAGCATTTGCAATCAATAACCGTCTACTGGAACGAAATCAAAACCGTGAATGAAATGAGAGCAGAAATGTCACCCGCTCCACGTTTTATAGATTCCTTCTCCGAGCAGTTACAGAGAGGAAACGAGGAGCGAGAGATTTTATTGTTTTTTTTCCTTTTTCTTTGCAGCTGGAGAAAAAGAAAAGGAAGGAGGATGTAGTTAATCGAGACTATATAGGAGATAGAGAGGGGAAAGTGGAAGACGAATGTCGTCTGTGAATATTCTTCATTTCACTAATTTTTTCACCTTTGCGGTTAATTTTATTTTTACTCCGGTTATTTTTACTCGCAGTTGTACACCGTGATTTCATAACTGAATTTGTTCTTATGCATTTTGGGGTGTACCAATCGATTTCTTGCGTTGGGAAACATCTTTTTGCGAAGAAGGGGAATTACATGGGTGATACAAAAACATTTAAATTTGCTACTTCTTTGTATCCTAGCTTCATAAAAATTCAAATAAATTATCTTCTACCTGGAAGTCTGGAACAGTTATACGAATTGAGACTTAACGAGGGTTTGACTTAGATACGGTGTTTGAGCGAAGTTCGACCTAACTTGATGCTCGTTTTGTGATCGAGTCTAGTAAGACTTGACTTGTTCATACTAACTCGACTATGCTCGATTAAGTTCAGTTTAATCTATTTTTTTCTATCTATATGTTATATGTTGTTTACGATAATGAGTTCGAGCTCGGCTAGAACTCGACTAATTCTCGAACCGAATGAGCCGAGCTCGAACCCAACTATCATAACTCGAGAGCTCAAAAAATTAGCTCGATTTGTTAATGGGCCGAGTCAAATTTGGGTTCGATTACAGTTTGAATTTGGGAAATGAGATATTCAATTCGATTCAACTCGACTCGTTAAACAACACTTATACCTAATTATGAAAATAAAATATTTAATGGTTACCAACTAATTATAGAGTAGAGAGCAGGCCGGTCCTTGTTGGATCACTTTGATTCAAAAGGAGGCAATTGCCTTTTACACCCGAAATCTCCTTGTAAAATGTCAATTATGCCCCAACCAATATACCCACTCCATCTATCCTCCTCTCAAAATTACCAAACCACTCTCTATTTCCATTCCCTCTCTAAATCTCATCCTCCCACCACCCACCTCCTCCCCTAAACCACCGCCCACCACCACAGTCCCCCACAACCGCCGCCTCTCTCCACCACACCGCTGCCTCCCACCAAAACGCCTCCGCCTCCCACCACTGTTTCACACCACCACTACCTCCTACCACCACCTCCAACTCCGCGCATCCCCACCATCTCCGTCCAACCACCTCTCCTCCACCACAATACCCCAACGTCGGCCACCACCACGGAGCTTCTTCCTCCCACAGCCACCACCGTCGACCACTACAAACAGCTCCAGTCCACCGCCAGTCTCCTCTAAGAAGAAGAATAAGAACAAAATGACGTCACCACAAGATCCGATCTCATCTCCTCCCAGATCCGCCAAATCTACTATATATCCGTCAAGATCTAAGAAGATCCATCAAGATCCGATCTCATCTCCGCTCCAGATCCGTCCACTACCACCATCCGTCCAAGATCCGGCCACATATGCAACAAGGTGACCGCCCAAGACAAGATCCGTCCACATTCGTTAATTTTTTCTACCATTTTTGTATAATTTCTTCCTCCAGTTTAAAATTTTGTTGCAAAAGTCCATTTATATCGGTAAATGTGATAGTATATTTTTTTAAATTTTTATTGCCTTTTCTGTTGGTCCAGATAACGGCAAAGTAAAAGACTAGGGGGGGGGGGGGGGGGTGTGAATAGTCTTTTAAAACTTTTGTCGATAAACACAGTTTCTCAGATATCTGTGAAGATATCTGATACTTAATTTCAGAGAGCGGGAGACTTTATGTGATAAATGCACGTGCCCAGCAGAGTGAAAGTGTGTAAGTACTTAACAAGGTGAATAAAGCAAGATAAATATAGTTAAGTAAATAACACAGCAAATTATAGTGGTATTTAGATGTGGCGTAATCCTTCAACTAATCCACTTCGGCCTTTCTCATACCTAGAATCCACTATGATAGATAAATGAGGTACCCTTACAAATATCCTATCTCTCGATTCCTGCAACACTTGGTTCCCAACCAAATGTTTCCCCCTGAGTTGTTCCCCAGCTATCTGAGCCAAGTACTTCCTCTACTCAGAAACCTTTGAGCTATTCCTTAGTTTCCAAAACTAAGTACTTCATGTGCTCAATAACCTTGGAGTTGTTCCTTAGTTTCCCAAACTAAGTACTTCATGTACTCCACGCCTGTTGGTGTGTGGAAGGTAGTTTGACAGGTGAGCTTCTTTATAACTTACACAGTTATTTCATAAAGCTCTATAGAGTCAAGATTACTTAATACACGTCACAATGTATGGTTATTTGTTCTTTACTGACCCAGGTCTTTGTTAAATGTTATAGATAATGAATCTCAAATACTTGATCTTTTGATTTAACTCCTTTACAGATGGCAATGCTTGTTAAGGATCAGGACACTTAGAACTTGTATACTACTTAGAGTTCTAGAGCTTCAGTCGCAACAGAAAGCTAGAAGGTAAGTAGTAAGAAAACTTGTATGCTTGAGAGATCACTTGAAGATATTCAGTAAGTTGAAAGTTCGTGCGTAGTTTCAGTGTAAGTTCAAGGTGTGTTTTCAAGCATTATAAATGGTGATATTTATAGTTGAATTTGAAGCCGTTTGAATAGTATCCGTTAGGCTCCATTCAAATTCAAACTATTGATATCTGTATATAGTACTGCATAGTTCTTTGTCTTCTTCTCAGAGACTTCTGCTTTTGTGCAAACATTTCTGTCCGAGCAATAAATGCATTGTACTATATTTGTCCTATTGTCTCAACGGATACGTGAAGTTCTCTGAGACCTGACACGTTCCTTACTCAGTACACTTGTGTTCTCAGATATCCTTCGAGTAACTTGTTTAATCAAAACACTTGTCGACTCAAGGTTTCTGGGCATATGTATATGAGGAGACTTTTCTCCTTAGTCTTCAGCAATCTTGAGCAAACTCCAGTCTTCTGGAAATGAGTCCCTTTGCTTGGATGCTTCCTTCTTGGTCTTCTTCAAATAAATAAAAATTACATTCAGAGACCTATCATCCTATACAAGATTTGCTAGACTAACATACTTAGTGATTTTCATCTTTTACAATGTTCAAGCGAACCAAGAGTACTAAGCACCTTTCTGAGCTAAGATAAGTCATTAGGTTGTTGATCAAAATCTAAACAGATATTCCTAACATTTTCTGCCGGTATAGTTTTATTGTTGGACTTTTATAAAAAGTTCACTACTGTATTTATAACTATGCCAGTACAGTCCGGCTGTATTTATAACTATGTCAATACAGTCCGACTATATTACATAATTCTAATAATACAGTCCGACTGAATTTATAACTATGCCAATACAGTCGGACTGTATTACTTAACTCTACTAATACTGTCGGACTGTATTACATGACTCCACCAATACAGTTGACTGTATTGTCGATATATAAGATACAATCAAACAAATTATGAAGCGTAAACTTACGTTTCTCGTTGGAAAATGGAAAAAAGATGAATAAAATCTGAACTGAAAAATTAAAATAAACAATTGAAGAGGTGAAATGATATTAAAAATTATTTCCAGAAGTGTTAGTTTATTTTTTTAACAACCGAGGGGTATAAATGTCCATCCATGTGGGAGTAAAAAACATTTGGCCTTTATTTGAATAACCCAAAATAGTGTAGGCCTTGTTCTCAAATTTGGGTGCAAATTTGGTCTTTGGCACAAATTTCCCCCTAATTATACTGGTTAGTTTTGCTTAGAGTGAGCATGTGAATCTTCTAAGAATTCAGTCCAAAATGTCCCGCTGAGCCTTATCCAGTTCCGAGTTGGTTGTGTACTTGTGTAACTAATTGAGCCACAAGGCTTCAAGCAAGAAAGATGTACTTAACAAATGGGCTTGGGCACATCCTAGTACAGTAGTGCTTCATAGTCCAAAGTCCAAACAACACACACGCGGACTTCAAAATTAAAATGATGATTGAAAATACAAGTCTCCATTTTGCAAAGTATACAATAATCTGCCTATATTTGTGATTCTATTTTTATAAAATTGTAATATATTTTATAAATTGTAATGCAACTTTTACTTACACTAGTACTAACCCGTGGCAACGTGTTTAACTTTCAATTATAATTAAGCTTAGGTAAAAACATATCAGATGATTGTAAGGTCATATAAAAATATTTAAAGGTTGAATACATTGAATTATTTGAAAGGGAATGTATAACAATCGCGGGAGGTATATTAATAATCGCCAACTGCAAAAAAACAAAAATAAAAGGTAGTTACTTTTGAAATTAAAATAATTGAATGTTGATAATTTAAATTTAAAGTTATTTAATACAATAAAACATACCTCAAAACTTTCTAAAGAACCTCTTTGTACACGACGTTAGTAGTTGTATCTGTTAGATTGCCTTCCTCATCCAGCACTAAAACCTTGAGACCTCTCTTGCCTGTGACTATAGAAAAAGCCACATAAAGCTGACCATGACTGAAAACATGCTTTGGTAGATATAGTCCAGATAACGATTCTCCCTAACTCTTGTTGATAGTCATCGCATAACAAACTAATATGGGAAATTGCCTTCGCTGGAATCTAATAGGAAACTTCGTAAGGACAAAAGGTGTGAGTACCATCCTAGGTATAAAAACCTTAACTCCAACATTCTTCCCATGTATGATTTTTGCCTCAACAATGTGATTGCCAATTGCAGTAACAATCAACCGAGTACCATTACAAAGCTCCGAGGAATGATCAATGTTCCTAAGAAGCATTATAGGACAACCCACCTTAAGTCGGATTATATGATTTGGTATTCCAGAAGTCCTAATAGTGTTTAGGAACTCGACATAATACACATGTTGTTGTTGTTGCTTGATGGTTGATGCAAGAACTTGATTATATTGTTGCTTTTAGTTATTCTAATTTCCTGTCATAAACCTGTTCTTTTTTTATTTATTCTAGCATGCAACATGTTTTGTTGCACATTCAAAGCTGACACCATAGGAGCACCTGTTTGAATTCCATTTTTAGTATCTTCAAATCAACTTCATTTTACTTTGTTGAACTTGAACATTTATTCGGTTGTATTTGAGATTTAACGAATCATATTTTAGATGTATTAGACTTTTAACATCTTATGGTATCGTCATTAGCACGGAGTGCATTATTTTGTTTTAACATGTATTGTGAAATTTAACGATGTATATTAATGTTTATAGTGTTATAAACCCGCCAATCCGCCCGCCATCCGCCCGCCTTAAATGTTAACCCACCCGCGGCGGTTTTAGAAAAAATACACCCACCATGGTTAGAGATTATGACAACCCGCCGTAGGCGGGTCGGTTAGAGTTTTGGAAAATAACCGTCCATACCCACCCACGTACAGGCCTAATATGGATTGTGGGGGACAATGTACCTTGCAATAATAATATAAGTTAATAAATTGAAGTAATACGCATTAACAAACGTATAGTGTATATTAGTAAAATGCTATTCAAATTTGAGTAAGAACTTAAGATTCATAATGCACTTGTTATCTATCGTAACACCATTCCTATCAATAGTAGCGCCGGTGTCACGCCTCCTGTAGACCAAGTATCCATTACCATCAAATGAAGTGCGCTCATTAAACGTCTTGGGGAATTTCTTCGAGCACTTCTTTCCATCCTTCATGCATGGAGAAGTCGGGTTCAATGCTCTACACGGGCCGTGTACCATGAACTCGGAGACATCATGGTACAATTCAGGATTGAGATCCTTATCAGGTATCTCAGCACTTATGACCTCATCAATGTCTTCCACAGTCATGTTCCTATCATATGATGTATCCAAAGTAGGATATGTGCATCAGGAAAACCCCGTTTCTGGAACTCAATAGTGTAAACAACTGACAATTAAGGAAAAGATCATTAATTAGTCATCCATGTTAATGATGTTGAGGGATAAAACCTCTGGATTGGACACATGTCCGTAACAACATATAACAGAACCTGCTGATATAGCACATTGAGGCCACCGACCCGCTCAACCTCGGGAAGTCCGCAGGCACGCTCGTACTCCTTGTCGAGAGTGGCCTGGTCAGACGGCAAAACGGCGGCCAGCTGCTGCCTCTTGCTTGATTGGGAGGCCTCCGCGGGAGCTGTTCTCTTCCGCCCGGACGTTATGGCATCCCGCATAAACACTTCTCGTTGAGGCCCGGATCCAGCAGCGGATGGTGGTGCGAGGCGTGGCCCGAGTAACAGGTGCTTTGCCCTTATCAGGCACACCCATGACTTGCGGGTTTTCTCCCGCCTTGTTCCGCCTCTCCTCCTCTGCGGCAAACACTGCCGCATTCTTGGGATCTCCCATAGGAAGACCAGCGGAAGTGTTGATAATCTTGGTCCTCTGACCAGCGGCGACCTCCAGAGATTGTTGCTCTCTCTGTTGCCTCTTCTTTTCAGCGAGCGTCGACATGATATAGTCGAACCAGTGAGCTACATAGCAATGAAAACATTTCAGAGCGCGGACGATTAACAGAAAAACAACAGGGATATCGGAGATGAGAAAATTCATAACGAGACATTCAAAACACGGAGTCGCACAAATCATAAGTTAGACTCCTTACTGAAATCTGTCTTTCCTCCGACTTCCACGGCATCGGTCAGTCCGCATAAATAGGGCAGTGGCTGACAGATTAATCCGTGATACGGATAAGTTGGTGGGTTGTGCTTTTTATGGATTGCAGCCACCCACAGAGCCACATTCTTGGGAAGGGGGCGCCAATCCGGGATACTCTCTCTAAGGAATTTTGTGGGCAGCCCCCATTGTTCCCTCTGTCTCTCGGACATCCCTGGCTTCAAAGCCATCCGTACAAAAATGTACCTATCCCACCACTTCGATCCCAGCGACGAAATGGAGTCCGAGATAAAATTGTAGGGTTTTCTATTCATGAAAGTATAGAATAGTGGATTCCCGATCGAACGACGTGGAAGAGCGCTAAAGTTCTTAAAATTTACGCCTTTCTTCTTACAAAAATTACAAAGCAAATAAGGTTACCCAGGACTTGGGGATAACGACTCGGACCTATACCAATATGGTTCGTAATGTTTTTCGATTACGTGGCAATGGGGATCTTCCATCCAGGAGAAGGCCACCTCGTAACGCACATATATCCAAATGGAGGGTTATAGAATGCATGCCGGGTTCAGGATCATTATTTCTCGGACTCGGATCTCCCATTTTCGCCTCCATTCCGAATCTCCTCGGGTTTGACCTCGATGGACAGTAGGAAGAAGCCCGTCCGTTTGACTCTCCAAATTCATCTACTATCACCACTGCGGACGCAGGACGAGGAAATTTGATCCTCGCCGCCTTGGCACCACGGCCTTCAACTAACGGAAGGCTGGATTGAGCGGAGGCGACAGAGTGCAATACAACCCGACGACTGGCACCTCTATGGGGACGAACATCCGGAGAACTTTCCTCTCCTTCCTCTCCGTCTTCACCTTCTTCCTCTCCGCCTTCTTCCTCCTGGCCACCATCAGGTCTCCCAGATGTACCAGGGTTGGACGGACCTGTCTCTACCACAACACGGTCCTCCACTCCGGCCTCGAATATCTCCACGTCATCAGTCTCATGCCCGCTGTCGCCTGCCCGTTCAAGTTGAAGCTCATTCGGATCTATAGGCCCTCCCACACCGCCTATAGTCCGAGATTGGACCAACGTTCTCGCCTCATTAACACCTTCTTCGACCACTGGCCCGTCCGTCGGAGGATTGGTATCGTTCATGGGTTCCGTGCCTAGCGTCGGAATCTCTGGAAGAAAAGACATCCACGAGATAGTCTTCTACGGACACGTTCACGTCCACGGATTCACCGCCCGAATCTACTCCATCCTGGTAATCCCGCACCTCGTGAACGTTTTGACTATCGCTCCCGGACATCCTAGGCGTAAGAAGCGGATCGAAACGATGATTGTTATTGTCAGAGTTCATTTATATGTCTTATTAAGTCCAGAGGTCCGGGAAAAAGTTTAAACCCTAAGATTTTCTATACACGTAGGACAGGGCCCAAGACCGGCACACGTACACCGCACCACGATCCGCCTTATGGCACGACAATAAAAGAAACAATTTACAGGCGAACACCACAACCAATGCCGATTTACAAGTAAGCATGCATTGTCAAGACAGGTTGTGTCGGACGGGACTTACCAAATAAGAGTACAAGACATCAATGAGGAAAATTGGCATATTATAAGCATGCAGCAGAAACACATCAACTACCATCTCAACCAAAGGTATCGCAAGAGCCAATTACTAAAGACAAGCACAATTACGGAAGCAGCAAGGGAAGCTACACTAGACATGCAATGGGCGTATAGCGAATGCAGGCAACTTTAACAAAGCTAAAAAATGAGGGGTACTTACTTGCTAATATTCAAACAGGGAAGTTCCACGGACGATCGAACTTGGATAACGTTCCACGGTTACAGATCTCAGCTTGATAGCCCAAATTCTTACAAGTCCCAGTTGCTCGGATCGATCTTGCGTTGTTTGAATTGCTTAAAGATTGCTCAGCGTTTCAATTTAGCTAAAGTGTGAAAGTGACCAATCGCCTAACTATTTATAGGGGGCAAAGTGGGTAGGCCAAGCGTTACATCACTTAGGATTAAACCATGACCGTTGATCTCTTCAAATCCAACGGTCATGACGATTCACGAATAGATGGCCAACAGCGCATTACGTTTGGTGCCTAACCGAGGAGTCGCATCACCTGGATTTGAATCCCAACCGTCAGATCTTTTTGATCCAAGGGTTACACCGTTCCACGAATGGGTTGCTGTCAGTACGTCGCACCTAACGCGTGACAGACGTGTCACATCAATCGGGCCTCTAACCCCAACCGTCGATGTCGTCCTGATCCAACAATGTCGCTTTACTCGGGATCTTTCGCGAGAGCGAACGCACAACCTATTGGGCCTCTTGGCTTACGGATCGACCAGACGGATCGGTTTGACAAAGTCGCCTAACAGACGATCCAGAGGGCTACACTACATCCTAACCGTACTCGGAACTATATATCTCGATTACAAATACCTTTTCCATCTACAGTCCGAACACTTTTGTTAATCCGGACTGTATAAGGAAAAGGGGGGGGGGGGGGGAGAGATATATTCAATTCCTGAACACGGAACATGGATGACGGATCTCAAACAGAAGGGATCTTTTACTTTCTTCAGTTAACGATTCGGACACGCTCCACAACACACTTGTTCTTTTCATAGTTACCAACTATCTTCTGCTAAGATACTTGGAAACTAGGGGGACATATATGTTGTTACGGACATGTGTCCAATCCATTAAGGGCGCCATAGAGCGTGTCCTAAAGCGCATCACGACTTAATTAGCCAATTCAGTACTGGTCCGACCTCACATGGTCCGCCCAAAGTGAATCGACCAGTACGCTAAAGGTCACTACAACCTTACAGCTAGTCCGAGCTAGCTGGGAGAAGGACTTACAAACCTGGCCACGCCAGTACAGAGATGCCAAACGGACCGGACGTGAAAATCTCGGACGCCACCATCACGATAAGCCCAAACGTATATAACAGAACCACTAAGATACTTCCGTGAGACTCTAGGCTCGGACATCCAGAGTTACCCAAGGGCAGATCAACCAAGCAGACAGGTCTGTCTGAGGGACTAACACGGACCCAACGTGCGGAACAGTACTCTCAGAGGGAAAGGACCAAACTACCCTCCCGGCCCATTAATTAGTATTGGATTACTATTCACTAATGGGCTATGGGCCAAAGGTGGCATTGGTGTCCCAATCTGAGACATACACTTGGCATCATCTTATGAGCTACTTCATAAGTATATGATAACTATAAATATAGCACAAGGTCCAAGACCTTAAGGTAAGTCATAATTCCATAGTAACAAGTATCTCTTGATATCTTAACCTTTCCCGCTACTATTGCATTGAGAGCTTTCATCTCTCCTTTGAGTAAAGCCTCCTTCCGGATTGACTTGGGCAATCCGGGTAACCCATCCTACCCCCCCCCCCCCCACTTAGTCCTTTCAGGTACTCTTGCTCGGATAAGCCTTCTCTCGGACTTCAAGTTGGAGGCGGATCTTGGATTTGGTTACTTGTAGTAGTAGTGTTGGTGTTAGAGGTTTTATCCCTCAACAAATGATATTTTGAAAACACATTCTCCGTCTTCAGGTCATTAACGAGTTGATTCAACTTCATCTTAAATACACGACATAGTATATCGGGCCTATCCTCGGGGCGCAACCCCTTAGACTCGATGAATCGGGTAATCTCAGGCCACTTTGGATTACACGTAAAAGTAATGAAAAGCTCAGGATATCCTATGCTCTTGCAAATTGCCATTGTATCCTGGAAATTCTGTACCATGTACCTAGGCCCGCCAACAAATGATGAAGGCAAAACAAATCGTCTACCAACATTTCCATGAATATCATATGGATCAACAGCACCCGCGCGAGTTGCATCTTCAATGGACTTATAGCTTTCGGACCTCAAAAGCAGTTGGTTCCTGATGATGAAGGAGAGCCTCTGTGACTCCATCATCATATAACCGTCCACCAAGAATTGCTGGAACAATTTTCTGCTACGAAGTATGGTTGGAGCCTCATCATCACGATAGAAAATCCTATACGAAAGAAACTCCTTGATGGTGAGCTTGTTCCTGACTCCAACTGGCTTGTTGGAATGGCTGATTTCGATGTGGTATCCATCCTCACCATATGGAAATAATAGAGGATACTGCATCGACAGATAACTCGGGTGCAACTTCGAAATACGTTGTAATCTTCAATTTCTCTCTTCCAATACAATATCTCGTTTGTCCATGTCATAGTCGCTGTTACCTACATACCAATATTACAGTTTTAATATCTAATTCAATTGCATATTGTATAATAATATACAACCGATTACCGATAATATATGTTCTCATACCAACGATAAGTGCAACAACTTCAGAGCACGTAGGAAGATTATGCATTCGGCCATCGCGTGATCTTCTCCCAATGAGACAGAGTTTAACATTGTTATCATCTCCATCATTGAAACGCTCCATACGAAAATTCTTCGCTATTGGATCCTGATCGTCTATCATTTTCCTAAGATCTGTGACGACTGATGGATCGATCAACGCAGAATTTTTTGACCTGCATATATAATTTCAATGCTACTTAAATTGCAACGACCACATTATTAAATCACAACACATTAAATCATTATGTGACATTATTGGCACTGTTAAAAGCATCCCTGCCAGCCCTTCAACAAATAAATAGTAATGCCACTGGGGAGAATAAAGGCGCGCTGAGAGTAGTAAAGTCAAGTTCTGCTAAAAAAGAACTCTATACGTGTCAGCAAAATATTTTTTGCAAAAAGAGTGAAAAAACATTAAAAATTCCCGGATATATGCTCGTTTTGAGAAGAATTCCTCGAAGGATTCTCTTTAAATTAAAAGACCGAATCACTCCTTTCCGGTATTTCAGAGAAGCCCTTCCACGCAAGTAAAGGACTACTTACTCTTAATGCTATATAAATCTATGTTAAGTTCGTGTACTCTTCCCGAAGTAGAGTTGATTCCTTTTGGCCGCCCTGTTCAATAAGTTATACATAATACGTGTTTGGAAACTATTCTTGTTGGTGGCTAAACCAGGGTTTCCTACGTTATTTTGTAAAGAGAGAATAAAGGAGGAGCTTCAACCTCTTCCTTTAATTAAAAAAGACTATGTATGGCTACAAAAAGTCTATTTCCTTGTTATCATTTTTTATTTAATAAGAAATTAAATATTAAAGTATAAAAATAGATATCTCACAGCATCGATCCTCTCTTGTGTTTCATCCTCACTACAAAACATATAAAGCTGCGAGAATTTGGCCGACTCTCCAGGATTTGGCAGTAAACTACCAATCCAGTGATAATTATTGCCCCCAAGCCTATATGTGTATGGACCACGTCCATTGTTGACAGAATTATCCTGGAAACCTCCCATGGAAGTGAATGCGTACATCATGTTGTATGCTCTAATATGCTCAATATAATTGCGACTCTTCTCATGACAATTACTCAAAAGATCACATAACAATGGTGGCAGATCTCTTAACTTTGGTAGCTCTATCTTACCACGACTACAACACACCAAGAACTCTGGAGAACCCGAAGGTGTGTTCTTCACTTTTTCATCGAACCACATTAGGGCCCCACAGTAGTTGCATGGATATGTGGGATCTCCTATGTCTTTGTAACCTACACGTAAATTAAGGTTGGTGAATATACAAACAATAATTGTAATTAACATTGGGGATTTATCTAAAGACGTACCTACTACAGTCACACCAAGCTTCCTTCTTGCAATCCTATCCAATTTCTTGTGCCTATTATTAGCTGCCTTCTTCCTTTTATCCCTCGAAGCAGCTGCAGCTGATGATTCTGGAACGTCTTCATTGAGATCCTCGAGACTAATGTTAGCATCCTCATTCATATTATCCATCGAAGCACCTGAAGCTGGCGATTCATTAGGGGTGTCTTCAATGAGATTTACTCTTCGAGGCACAACTCTTTCTTTACGCAACAACCTTTCAATATGTTGATGGGCGAGTGAATTATCATGATCCTTTTGAACATCACTCAAACGACGCGACCTCTTCCTACGTTTGTTTGCAACAATAGCCATCCTATTCTTCTTGTTGAATTTCGTCATTGTTTTATACGCTATTTTCTCTTGATCTTTACATAAAATAATGAAACTATTAATTATGTGATAATATATTATCTATGAACTCAAATTTAACAAACACAATATCAACATACTGTTTCTCCAAAATTCTTCAAATGCAGCAACTTCCTTAGAAATATCGCTTCTTACATCTTGGAGAACAGATGGCTGAAATGAAACTTTCTTGCTTTTCAACAATTCTGCACGATTGGATGGGATACCATTTACATTAGGACCGCGGACGTTAACAGTGGATTGAACTGCATCATCATAGTGAAATGAGGTTATTTAAAAATACCACTAACGCATATGGGTAAAAAAAAATGGACATTGAACAAATACCATTTGTGATGCATGATGAGATAATATTCTAGAGTCTCATCTCGTTCTTTTTACTGTCTTTTGTTAGTCTTTATTTCCATTTTATATGTTTTTTGGGCATTTCTATGTGTTTCGTGTTTCAGTTGTGTTGTACAGGTTTCTTTTAGTTAAAGCTTGTTCTGGAGGAAAAACGGCATTCTTGGAAGTCGTATTCGAGTTGAAGACTCAAGAAACTCCATTTGGTGGTCTAAATTCGAGCCCAGTGAAGAAATAGCCAAAAAGAGGGCCAGACGCGTCCAGAAACCAAAGCCAGACGCGTCTGTACAAGTCACAAGCCAGACGCGTCCAGAAACCAAGCCAGACGCATCTGTGCAGCCCGCAATTGTCCAGATGCATCCAGAGTTCAAGCCCAGACGCATCTGTGTAGGTCGCATTCCCCATACGCGTCTAAGCTTTTGTTCCAGACGCGTCTGGGCTCATTCAGCGAGATTTATTCTGATTCTCTTATTTAGTCGATTTTAGACTTAGAAACAGGGGGCATTCTACGTTTTTATTCTAAAGGCAAGAAAAAACCCTAGTTTTCACTCTCTTGCCTTGGTTTCTCATTTGATTCGACTTGTAATTGCATATTTGACCTTGGATTCGTACTTTGAGGTTAGATTATCAATCTAAGCATTCTTTCTTTCGCAATTTCATCTCTTGTGATTGATTTATTGGTTATATGCTTATCTTATTCTCTTGTATGTTTAATTCAACCGTGACGATCAATATGCATGTTCTTGATTCGATTATGAGTAGCTAAATCCTTAGTGAATACGGTAGTGATGTAGGATTAATCGAATTAGGGTTCTAACCTAGAATCGTTCATACGTGTTAAGCTAAATCAAGATCTTCGTAAAACCCTTAATTCAGTACGCTCACGTTTCAAACATTCAAATCATTTCGGTTAAGAATCAATCGTCTGACAATTGATTGATTTCACTACTTATGAATTTTCAAATGATGTTTCGGTTAAACTGAATTAATGCTTTTTTTGACAAATAATTGTGACAAACGTATGAACGATAGGTTTAACTATGTATTCGATTTCTCCGAATTGCTACCGTGTTCATTATTTCTCTTCTTTCTTTGATCTAAACTCTCTTTTAGTTTACTTAGTTTTATCAACTTCGATCTTTCAAACTAAACCATTTCAACTGTTTCTGCAAACTCTTACGTTTACACTTCAAAACGCTATAGTTGCCTAGTTAGCTCCTTGAGAACGATCTCGTAGTTAAAGCCTGTTTTACAACAACTACTTTAGTTACTTTTTATCTTTTTTAAGAGTACTAATTTGAGCACATCAAATTTGGCGCCGCTGCCGGGGAGTTAACTCTTACTGTGGTGTTTTTGAGTGTTTAATTATTTTTGTTTGTCTGGTCTTTACTTCACTAACAAAAACTAAAAATCTCTCGAAGTTTTTGTTTTGTGAAGTTGTTGCCACAAGTAGGTAAGAGTCAACTCATCTCAACTATAATGAGTGCCACAGTCCACCATGGGGTTACCCATGTGCATTCGGAGATTATATGCAACCTCACTTGGTTAAGGCTCCTGGATCTTCGATCGTACTATCGCAAGAAGCGAGGAACATGGAGATAAAGGCTCATCACTTCAACACTGGTCCCCAATTCTTTGGGTATACTAATGAAGATGTGATGCAATTCCTGAGGGAGTTTGGGGCTCTGATTGGAAGGATACCGCTGCCAAATGGTCTTAATGTGAGTGAAGATGAGCTGAGGATGAAAGTTTTCCCTATGTGTCTTCACGGTTGGGCTAAAACATGGCTGTTGAATCTTGCATAAGGGTCGTTGGTTACATGGAGCGATATCTACCGAGTTTTCATGTCAAAATATTATCCGTACTCTAAGACTGCGGACCTTCGCGATAGAATTTTGCAGTTTGAGCAAGGACATGATGAGTCCATGTATGAGCACTAGAGCGTTTCAAAAACCTCCTAGCTCAGTGTCCCCATCATATGTTCAATGATTTGACTTTGTGTAGTAGCTTCTATGAGGGGATTTGTTACGAGAAATAGTCGATGGTAGACTTGAGCCTTGGGGGTTCGATTTTGGAGAAAGCTCTTGAAGAGATTGTGGGGGCATTTGAAAAACTAGCAGCTATATCCCTGCACGAAAGCATGCGTGGAAAGGCCAAAAGAGTGAGAGAACATGGTAAGGAGAATCCACCCACTTTAGGGACTAAATTTTCATTATATAATTTAATTGAATATTTTATATTTGCGGTTTAAGATTAATTCGTAGTCAAAGTTGGAAAAATTTGACTGCGAAAAGTCAAATTGGGAAGCTATTTCCGGGACGGGGGAAGTATTAAATATATTATCAAACTCCAAAAACAATACAAAACGTGAGGCGATCGAATGATCCAGCCTGAATATTCAAAATAAACTAAAATGCGTAACTAAACTAGTAAAACTAAGGTAGTATTAGACGCCCTACATGGGGTCGAAGTCTAGGTACCATCCAAGCTCTGTATGTCACTACATCAATGATATGCAGTGCTATGGGTATATGTCTATCATTATTACCGAAACATGTGTTATTCCTGTGCTTCCACACCTCATATATAGTCTCTAGAAAGGCCACTTGTAGTAGTCGTCTCTTCCAATTTTTGCCCTTACTCTGTTGTAGAACCCATTGCAACTCCGCAGGCCAATCATTTGGTGTGTGCTAGTAATTCAACCACCTTAGCACATCAGTCCAGATCTTTTTCGACTCGGGGCAGCCAAAAAATAGGTGGTCATGGGTCTCTAGGTCCGGGCAGAAGCAACAACCGGCATCATTAACCAATTCGAATCGGAAGAGTCGATCCTTTATTGCAAGTCGTCCGTGGCAAGTTAGCCAGCAAATAAACCGTGCTCTAGGTCGAGCTATATTCCCGAAGAGCAGTACCTTCCATTCAACCTCGGGTCTCGCAACTTGCAGCTCCTTGTACATCTTACCGGTGTTAAACTTTGTTACCAATTGCATGGAGATCCAGGCAGCATTGTTTGTGATCCATGTTCTCGCCTTGAAAATACTTTTCATAATCCATGAACATGTCTTGAGATCTGAAATATAAAATTGAAATTAGGATGTACAAATGATTTGATGCAAAATTTTATTTCATGATCTGGGTCCAAAAATCTAGTTGAGGTTGATGCTTTGTGAATCGAATGCTGTTACAAATCACATTCAAATAGCAATTAAAAGTTTACCATAAATAGGCAGTAACCAACACTGCCTAAAATAGATTGAAATTATGCATTGTGGTTCAATTGGAGAATGAAAATGAAATTGGTGAGGAATAGCAACTACCTTTTAGTATATATATGGATGGATTGGTATTGGTGTAGATGTATTTATATCACTAGCAACTTTGACACGCGGTCCCCGCGTGCAATTAGTTAATCATATGGATTACAATTATGGCCCGTGTACTAAAATACTGAGTTCAAAAATAACATTCTTTCCTAACTTTATCAAATTTGTTGAATAAGTTTGTATGAAATTTAATTAAAATAGGAAACATATTATTTGCCAGAACCTAAAATTAATTAGCTAAACATTTGAATTTGGATTGAATCTTACATATGTAAATGAGTAAATCACGCGTTTGAACTTTAGTATTGTAATTTAAGCTCCGTATAAAACAATTTAAATGAAATTAGGATGCTCAGCAGAAAAAAAAAAAAAAAGAAGAGTAATGTACTACTTGAATCACTAATGGAAATATGGAACCATATTATAAGCATGAACAATGTTACTACATCAAAACACAGACAAATGTAGGTCTAGCACCTCAAAATCATATTCCGTTCTTTACCAATGTATTATACCAAATTAAGGTACTGTATGAGTATGATTATGTCATGTTTAAGTAGAAATCAACAACAACAAAGAAAAAGGTTAATGCGCACTATAATCCATGTTGTCTTTTTGTGGAAGGAACAACAAATAACATAAAACAGATGCTAGCTTTCCATTATGCCATTAGCTTCTTGTAACGGAATCCATGTGTATCTGTAGAGAAATAAAAGAAAGTTGCTTAAGAAATTAAGATTTCTGAAAATAGAAATATTAATGATGAACTAGTTTTGAACATATCACACCGATCAAATTAGTGATTGTGAGCAGAAGTGTTTAACCAAACATGAATTTTATTGATACTGCATTCAGAGGTAAAAGACATATTATATTAATCTAGAAAGAACCACAACTTATTTTTACCAGAATTTTTTAACTCAATTTGTTCTAGAGATCAACCATCGCATAAGTTGACCGTTGAGAAAGGTTAATGCACACGTTGTACTCCATTTTTTTTTTTTTTTTTGGTGGATGGAACAACAGATAACGTAAACAGATGCTAGCTTTCCATGCCATTAGCTTCATGTAACTCAATCCATGTGTACCTGTAGAGAAAGAAAAGAAAGATGCTTTGAGAAATTAAGATTTCTGAAAATATAAATTTTAATGTTGAACTATTTTTCAACATATTGCACCGATCAGGTGACTAATTGTGAGCAGAAGCATGTAACCAAACATGAATCTTATTGATGGTGCCGTAAGAGGTAGAAGACATATCATATCACATCTAAATAGAGAACAAATAAGTGAGTAAAAAATGAATGAATATATGCAACATACTCTGGATTCTGATTCCAATGCCTTTGAGAATAGTTCTTGGTAGACTACATTTCTTGTGAAAACTCCATGTGTGGGCGCGGTTCCCTTTCTGACCAATACTTTAGTTGTTGATTCAGAAACTCCGCTAGAAAGGGCAACATATAGTTGACCGTGAGTGAAGACATGGTCAGGTAAGTAAACACCAACATTTGGTATTGTTTGGCCTTGTGATTTGTTAATCGTTAATGCAAAGCTAAGGCGGACAGGAAATTTCTTGCGCGTCATCTCAAAGGGGAGTTTTGTATCTTCTGATGTGTTAAGTGGTATACGTGGCAAGAAGACTCTTATTCCTTTGAATTCCCCACACAAAATCTCAGCATCAATAAAATATCTACCAAAATTGTGACACATTAATCTAGTTTTGTTACACAAACCAATTCTTGGATCAAAGTTACGCAAGCACATTATCGGACATCCTTTCTTCAAGGTCAACTTATGAGGTGGCAGATTTCCAGCAGTAATTGAGTTAAGAAATTCCGGTAAAAATAAGTTGTGGTGATCCTCCGCCACAGAATCAAATGAGTCATATGTGATCTCATCTCCGCCTCGGAATGTTGTCAGCACTCTTTCATTTACTCTGTTGACATCATCATTTAAAGGTGTTATAATAGCCCGATCCATCATGTATGCAGCGTTGTGCAAATTATTTTCCAAATTAGGAAAAATAGAAGCAATCAATTGATCAACTGAAGAGTCATCTTCCCACGGTATAATCATTGAATTCGGGATTCTAATCATATCCTCATTGACAGTTGGTTCCTCTCATTACCCACGCACAAAACAAAATTGGAGTAGTTTTGATCTTGCTGTGCTCTTATATTGTCCACTAATTTTAGAACCTTCACATATGGCCATAAATAAGATTAAACTATGCTTGCTTGGACTGATTGTGTTCTTGTCCCTCCAACAACAACTGGAACTTGTCTGAAATCACCACCAAAGATCATTATTTTACCCCCAAAAGGCAAGTCCACATCAAGCATATCCCGAAAAGTGCGATCCACTGTTTCAATTGCAGTTCTATTTGCCATTGGCACTTCATCCCAAATGATTGTTGATGCATGATGTAATAATTTAACTGGGATTTTCAGCCTGGAGTGCGCTATCCAACCACCTGGAAGCTGGTATGCAGCAATACCTGATGTTGCAGTGGCAAGTATAATATGGCCCTCATTTCTAGAAGATGCAAGTAAAACACGATATAGAAAAGTCTTTCCAGTTCCACCAGGTCCATCAACAAAAAATATTGAACTTTGTTTGGCCGATATTGCATTTCTTTTAGTAGTAAATGCTAGTCTTTGAGCATAATTTAGTTTAGTAACTGCGTTCAGATCTTCCTGAGAAATAGCAACCCTTCATTCTTGTTGAACCAAGTCTTCTGCCCTTCCCATATGCTGGTATTCATTAGTAATCTGAGGAAGGTCAAACTCCTGGAGTCTTCTGTTATGGAGGCGAAGTATGGAGCTTATATCATGGAGTAATCTTGATTGCAGGTACAAATAATGTTGGTCCAGATAACGGCAAAGTAAAAGACTAGAGGGGGGGGGGGGTGAATAGTCTTTTAAAACTTTTGTCGATAACAAATGTTTCTCAGATATCTGAATAGATATATGATACTTAGAATCAGAGTGCGGAAGACTTAATAAAGATAAGTGTAGAAACAGTTAATAAGTGTGTATGTGTTGCTGAAGTATAAATACAGAAATGTAAATGACACAGCAAGTATAGTGGTATCTGGAGGTGGCGTAATCCTCCAACTAATCCACTTCGGTCTATCAGAGACCTAGAATTCACTAGAACAGATAATTGAGATAACCTTACAATAATCCTATTCTAAGATTCTGAACAATTGGTTCCCAACCAAATGTTCCCCCTGAGTTGTTCCCTAGCTTCTTCAGCCAAGTACTTCTTATATTCAGAAACCTTTGAGTTATTCCCTAGCTTCCCAAGCTAAGTACTTCCTATACTCAATAACCTTGGAGTTATTCCTTAGTTTCCCAAATCAAGTACTTCCTATACTCCGGTAACCTTGGAGTTATTCCCTGATTTTTCAAACTAAGTACTTCCTGTACTCCACGCCGGTTTTGGTGTTGGTTTCGGTTTGAGTTGTCAGATGTACGTCTTAATAACTTTTCAGTTATTCAGATAGCTTTGTGAACTAAGTTACTTAATACACTTTACATCGTATGGTATCTTGTTCGATTTTACTGACCCAAGTCTTATGATATCTGTTCAAGAGAATGAATCTCAGATAGTTGATCTTTTGATTCAACTCCTTCACAGATAGCTTTGCTTGTTTAGGATCAGGACACTTAGAACTTCAGTGTTTACTCAAGATCAAAAGCTTTAGTCGCAACAGAAAGCTTTGAGGATAAGTAAGTTGCTTTGAGAGAGTAGGATGTTCAGAGTTCTATGTTTCAACAGATGTGTCTCAAAGGTGTCTCTCAAGTGTTGATATTTATAGATGAATTTGAGTACCGTTTGAATAGTATCCGTTAGGCTCAAATTCGAACTATCGATATCTGTGTATAGTAATGTAGCAGGTTTTGTCTTCTTCTCAGGAGTTGCCGTTGCTTTTACTCAGACATCTCTGTCCGTGCATTAAATGCTTTGTACTATACTTTTTGTCCTGTAGTGTCAACGGAACTATGCTTTGTATCAGAGACTAGACTTGTTGTCTGATTCTTTGCACATCCTTATCTTCATTCTTCAGATACCACTTGTATTTATTGAAACAACTTTGTTTGCAATATATGTTTCTCTTTCAGAAACGTGGTTAATGCTCAAGGTATCTGAGAATAGATATCTGTGGACACTTTCCTTGTTTTCAGATATGTATCTCAATTCTCGATATCTCTTGTGACACGCTTTGTTTGAAACTGTCAAGGCTACAAGATATCCGCTAAGATATCTGAATAACAGATTCAGTAATCTTGTGCAGTTTTCTTCAAATCTTCAAATGTTGTTGAGCTTTCTGCTTGGATGTCTTCTTCTTGGTCTTCTCTTCATAAAATAAAAATTACATTTTGAGACCTAACATCCTATACAAGATTAGCTAGACTATCATACTTAGTGGGTTTCCTCTTTTACAATGTTCAAGTGAACCAAGTACTAATCACCTTTCTGAGACTAAGATAAGTCATCATGTTGCTGAACAAAATCTAAACAGATATTCTAACAAAATATCTAACAAATTTCCCCCATTTTGATCACCAACGATGACTATCTTCCTATTACAACTGATGAGGAAACAATCCACCACTTAATTATTTCTTAAGATCTTTCAAATCATATAATTAAGTGCAGAAAGTAGACATCAACCAAATCACAAGGTGTGATCTTTGCTGACAAGTTATCTTTTATAGAATACTATCTGAGAGTAAGTTCTTCAGATAAGTCGCAACTTAAGATTACAGATAACTTTAATACGTAATACGATTGAGCTCAACAAGAAAATACAAAACTACATAGTAAATTAGGACAACAGGAGTAACCAAGCTCCAAGTAAACATCCTAAAGAACTAGTCTTCAAGTCTTCAATCTTCAGGTCTTCAACAAGATTTCTATGGATCAGTCTGCAAATTTCCTATCTCCAAACCTTTTGATGTCAGCAGAATAATCATAGAGAAGAGTTCTGACAAGCATCTCTGTGTCTCTGGCAAATCCACAGACTTCTTTGTAGGTTTTGGTAGGATTTTTCTGGCAAAATGTTTGACCCATAGGTACTTTCCCCACTTCCAGGCATGCTCTATTCTGATATCTGAAAGATTGAAGTATTCATAGATAATCTTCAGATATCTGATGTCACCCTTGTATTGATCTTCTGTCAGATAGAACGACTCATGGGTTCCATGACAAGTCTTGGTCTTGTGCTGTTCTGTGATATTCGTAATCTTGTGCACATCATCCGCTTTCCATATGGACAATCATCGAGAGGTCCTTCTTCACGGCTTCTCTTGACAACTTCAAAATCCAACCATGCTTTGATGTGATTGGTGTTGATCAAGGTAGGTTTATTCTTTCTCCATGCCATAAGTCGTTTGAGGATTGGTTCGAAATCTTGAATTTACCAATAGATGCTTAAGTTCCGTAATCCAATAGCCATTTTTCGATTGATGCACCAGAGATGAGGAATCATTGTCATACTTCACATACTCAATTTTGGCTTCTTCCGCCCGAGTGGAAGTTGACTTTGTCTTTGTTCACTCTCGACCGTTCCTTTTCTGTCTTGAATTTTCTTTGGGGTTGTTGAAGAACGCCACCTGGATAGACTTGGTATTTCGGAGGGTGTTTTAGTGCTAGGGCTTTGGCTATGGGCTCGCCAGCTTTCAAGTTTCCTTTTTACGTGAAGAGGAGCTTCATCTTCATCGATTTTCATCATCTTCATCAAGATCAATTCTTGTGAGATCTTTGCACCTTCTTCATTGCCACAGGACTTGATTTGACCTTCTTCTTCTTCTTCTTCAGAAGATTCATCAATCCCTCTAACTTGTCTTCTCCTTGGAGCCTTGGTGCTCCTTGGAGGTTTCTGTGCCATGGCCCTTGTTACCATTTTGGTTCCTTCAGTAGGTTTCTGGGAAGCAACTTGGCTTGAGGAGGATTCATTGATTCTGAGTGGTGGCTGGGAAGTTTTTCTTCTTCCGAGCCGCAAACTCCATTTCTTCTTGTTTTCATCTCCTTCTTCCCATTCCCCGACTTTGAGGTCCAGATTTGTACTTTCTTTCCCCCTTAGTCATTGTTGGCTGACTCAGTCTCATAAAGGAATCTGAGAGAGAGTCAAAATGCCCTTGCAAATAGTTGTAGGCAGTGACCAACTTCTGAAGTTCGGCTTTGAGTTCCTGATTTTGCTTGATAAGTCCATTGTCCTTATCAGTGAGCTCTTGATGGGCTAGGATGGCATCTGCTTTTCCGGTGTAACTTGCCTCTTGAAAAGCTTTTTCAGCTAAAGACACATCATCGTCCCTTATCATTCCCAGATCTTTCTGAGCAATGACCATGCTAGTAGTTCTCTGAGTGATGAGCTCAGTGAACTTTCTCATTTCAGAGGGGACTGAGGCAATTACTTCCTTGTTCTGTGAAGACATCTCTTTATTCAGAGCAGCCAGTACTTGGTACCTGCTCATGTATTCATGGGAGGGAACGTTTGGCAGTTTGTTGAAGATTGTAGGAGCAATCAACTTTCTTTTCAAGTGAGAAACCGCTAGATGTTCATGGCGGTGCTCTGCCAAAGTCTTGTCTTCTTCATCATCTGAGTGATTAGCCCAGTGATCTTCATCCTCTTGGACATTTTCATCGATCGTATCGAGTCCAGAAACCATCTCAGAGATTGGTTTCTTTCCTTTCTGGGTGGAGGATGGTACTTCTTTCGAAGATGATGCAGCCTTAGCATCATGCTTGACTTCAGATACTTCTTCAGTATCGAGTTCTTTGGTGATCTCTTGTACAACGTCCCGTAGCTCTTTAACCTCAGAGTAAGCAATCATTTCTTCTAAGTATAGATCTTGTAGTTGATCAATCTTATCTCTGGATTTAGCTATTTGATCTTCCAGTTGAAGATGGAGCTGTTGTTCTTCTTCCAACAGGTTATGCAGTTGAGCACTTACGTGCAGTGTTTAACATTTTCCTTGGTTTCTCGTAAAGCTCAACTACTTGTTCAGTAGTAACTGCGTGTTGGTTAGAAGATGGATGAGTAGATTTCTGAGGTGATGAAGACGGAGATTTCTGTGAAGTCTTCTCAGTTTGCTTTTCAGCAGCTGAGGCATTGTTTTTCTGTGAAATTCCTCCGGTCCTTGGTGCAGGGGCATCATCATCATCCTTTTTGTTACTATCATCCTTTTGGTGATGGTCAGTGGGAGGTTCATCAAAGTAATTTTCATTCATTTCTTCCTCCTCATCATCTTCAGATACAAGATTGATCACTTCCGGGATAGTGATCTTCTGCCCATTAACTTCTTCTTGTTTAGAAGGTATGAATTGCAGAGTCTGGGGTAGGACTGGCTTGAATGCCATCTGTAATCTTGTCTGACCATCTGCCTGTTCAAAGGCATGTATCAAACTATGCGCCACTTCTCTGGAAAAGTCCTTGTGTAGTAGAGTCGAATCGTATGTTGTTACATGGCGAACATTGCTTGGACATATGTTTCCAGGTCAAGAGCTCGTGCCCGTCTTGTTGGTTGATCAGTTATTCTCAATATTTCAGAGAGATCAGAGCACCTTAACTTCTGCCATTTCTTGAAGCATTGAATATGCTTTGGCAAAGTGTGAGCTTTGAAGAAGTGAAGTAGGTCCCTTGTTTCTTCAATGGGAACCTGCTTTGCATCTGTTTGAGCCTGAAAGAAAGAGTTTTGAGTGAGTTTCAAAACTTTGGTAGATATCTAAGTAGAAGTGTAGTTTAGTCTCTGAGTTACCTGAGTATGAACATCAGGCTCAGATACTTGTTCTACTGAGATGATTGGTGTCTCAGATATCTTGTTGTGAGGTGGAGACTTGGAAGTCTGGTCCTCATCAACCTTTCTTTCTTGAACCTGAGATAAATACAACACTTAGGAAATAGTTTGAAAGAAGCTATGCATAGATATGCTTTTAATGAATTCTGATTTGAGCTACTTACTTCCTCATCAGAAAGCTCAAATTCATTTTTCTCAGAGACTTGTGCAGTTTCTGGTGTTCTTTCAAGTGATGCTGCCTTGGGGGCTTCATCAATTTCCATTGATGCAGGGGAAGTCGCAACTTCATCTCCTTGCATTTCTACTTCTGAAATAGCCTGTAAGTAGAAAGTATTGATTTTTAGAAGAGATAAAAGATAACCCAGGATAAAGAACATTTGTCACTTGATTGTCATATACCTTCAAGTTTAAAGGCTCAGTGATGTGTTCTTCAGAAACCTTGTTGGTTTCTGGGTTTGTCTCTGGCATTTCTGCCTTATCTTCTTCCATCTCAGTTGGAGCCTGTTAGAAACATTTATCATGAATGAGCATACAAACATTTGTACTGAAAAGTTAGTTCTCTTTAAGAATCATTTACCTGTGGCACAGGCTCAGAATTCTCAAGAGTTGAGGTTGAAAGGACCTCTTTTTCAGTATCTGAGGCAAGCTTCTCAGCTTCCTCTTGTTTCTGCGTTTCTAACTCAGCCTGTAACAAAGAAATTCTTATAAGGTAACAAGATTTATAAGTATAAAATTTTTCACAAGGTAAGAGTTAAACCAGTCATTTACCCGAGCAGTTTCAGGCTGATTGGTCTCTGGAACTTGTGACCTTTCTATACATTGGTCGTCTTGTCCTAGTTCAGTTTCTTTGTTTGAAGTTTCTAGTACTTCACACCTTTCCTGAGTATGCAACTCAGTTGCCTCCCCTGGTTGATCATTCTGAGTAGATGTCTCAGTTTGATCCTTCTCATTGAGTTGGGGAACCTGCTCAATTACAGGATTTTCTTCAGCATACTGTATTGCTGGTAATTCAAAATGGAGTTCATTTACCATTTCATCAACCACTTGTGGCTGTTGTGGTTGTTGTGTTTGTGGTTGTGGTTATGCAGAAGCGGAAGATTGATCAGAGAGTGTTCTTCCATTCTTAGATGTGGCATTTCCATCAAGATTCGCCAAAGACTAAGATACCACTCATCGTGGCTTTGTGAAGTTGTGCAAGAGAGTCATTCCCTAATGATGTGTTTGCACCAACAACCTTGCTATAGGTTCAAGAACTTTGTGGTGTAGGTTCTTCTTCAGATACCTTATCACCAGTTACTTGTTCAGTAACCTTAGCCCTCTTTGATCTTTCTAGGACTTGAGAGATGACTAGTTCATCATCTTCATCGTCAGAGCTCTCATCAGCATTGGGTACTGATTGGTCCATTACTCCTGCGGTTTCTGCAGATGGGGCTTGGTGTTTTTCACCACTCTTGGCAGCATTTATGAGTTCATCTGCCATGCTTGCAGATATCTGAGAATTGACAACCTCTTTAGGTGTGTCTTCTGATTTGCCAGCAGACTTCTTTCTTGAAGTTCTGGGCTTCTTGGTCGCAACCTTTTCTTCATATATCTTTTCAGATTTTCTCTTCTTAGGACCTTTCTGAGACCCAGTAACCTTTTTCATCAGATTTGTATACTCATACTTGTAGAGTAAGTTACTGTTGGCGATTTCAGCCGTCTCTCTGAGCTCAATGCCAAGATTTTCCAGCAAGTAGCATATCTTCAGACCATATCCTACTGTGGCCTTTGGCTCAGATAGTCCTTTGACAATCTTAGGCTCGAAGCCTTGAATCTTCTTCACGAATTTCATGAAGGCGTACTTTCCCCAGTTAAAAGGGTTTTCCAGCCTTTTGTCTTGTTGATTCAGCAAGAACATCATGATCCATCGTTCTTGGCTTATCTGGTCAGCACCTCCTTGTAGACCATCAAAGCATCTGTGAAGAATGCAAGCCAGTACATCCCAGTGAACCAACAGATGTCTGGTTCGGATGTCAGCAAGCTTGAACTCAGTGGGTGTATCTGATTTTTCAAGATCACACACGTCACTGTAGAGTTCCTTTACACCTTCAAGGAGTTCATCATCCTTGGTGTTTATTTCAAAATAATTTCCAAGATTTTGAACCTCAAACAACTTACAGAAAGTTGTTAAGTCCAGAAGGATTTCCTTTCCTTGGACTGAGGTTTTGATAGACACTATTTCAGTGCCTTCAGATACACATGAAACAATCCTGGAGTTGTTGTAAAATTCCAACACATCGAGTGATGAAATTCCACTGGGGCGAGCAGATAGAAAACCCTTGATTTGTGCCTTTTCAAGCATGTCAAGAATCAATTTTCTGTCACTTTGGTTTTCTATTGAAGCAGTGAGGTATTCCTCAACCATGGCACCACCCCAAATCATTCTGTGACTTGAAGTCCAATGGTCAGGATTGAAAGCTCCTATCAGTCGATTGTTAACAATAACCAACTCTGGTGCTTGCTTTTTGCCATGCAGTGGAGGATTGGGATTTCTGTATCGAAGTGTTCTTGGAAGCCATCTCTTTATATAGTATAGGGATTTGAAGCTTGTGTTTGAAAGAGATTCGATTGAGTGATTCTTTTCAGAAAAACTTAATCAAAATTTGCAGAGATTTTAGAGATGTTGCAGAGGATTAGGAGAAGGTTTTTGCTATTTTGATGCAAGTTGAAATTTCGGATTAGGCAAAAGTGATTTTCTTTCCCAAAATCCTATATATATAGCAAGTGAATCTCAACAGACAAATACATACAAATTGATTTTGTGTATGCGTATTCGTGATTTGCAAGCGGCATGATCAAAAGTAACTTGGCATTAAATGCAAAGTGGTCTTTGTGAATTTTTCTGATCCACTATTCTTGTGAATTAATTTACACGTTCGGATCAAGCGCTGAATTCATCAAGGGTCACCATTGCTTCTCCAAAGAATGATCACAATCAACAAATGTAATTGTGCCCATTTAATGAATTTTGGCTAATAGCTATCTGAATCACAATTCTGTTTGAGCAAGGACACTGTTCGCATCTGAATCTGTCTTATACTTAGGATTTTTCCAAGTTTTTCATCAAGATAGAAATAATGCGAGTTTCAAGAGAGTTGATCGAGATAGTTATACTATTCTCTTTAGTGTTCCCCGTTTATAGAATGATTCAGATATCTGTGTTCCCGTCTCAGAGATCTTAAGCTATCTTTTTGCTCTTTATCCTTTTTGACTTCTGGATACCCGTTCCAGATACCTCTTCTCTCTTTTCTGGATACCCGTTCCAGATACCTCTTCTCTGGATGCCCGTTCCAGATACCTCTTCTCTGGATGCCCGTTCCAGATATCTGAACTTTTTCAGTTCATTGGTAGTTCCATTAGTCCAAGACTATGTCTTAAGGCTAAGAATCTACTTTCTTGTAGTGGCTTAGTGAAGATATCTGCAAGTTGGTCTTCAGTGCCAATCTTGAGTATCTCTATATTGCCTTTTTCAACATGGTCTCTGATGAAGTGATGTCTAACATCAATGTGCTTTGTTCTGGCATGAAATTTAGGATTCTGTGTAATCGCAATAGCACTTGTGTTGTCACAGAAAATGGGAGTTTTCTTTTCATTGAGTCCATAGTCTTTAAGTTGTTGTTGTATCCACAGAATTTGTGTTGCACAACAACCAGCAGCAATATATTCAGCCTCTGTGGTAGAAGTTGCAATTGAGTTTTGCTTCTTGCTAAACCATGAGATAAGTCTAGTGCCCATAAAGCACAAGTTCTGAGGTGCTTTTCCTATCAAGCAATGATCCAAAGATAATCGACATCCGAGTACCAAACTCAATCCACTTTCTTTAGGATACCACAGTCCTACATCTACTGTACCCTTCACATACCTTAATATTTTCATAGCAATGTTGTAGTGTGTTTGCATTGGATTTGTCTGAAATCTAGCACATACTCCAACGACATATTGAATATCAGGTCTACTTGCAGTGAGGTAAAGTAGCGAACCTATCAACTTCCTATACTTATGTTCTTCAACACTCTTATCTGATTCAGTATAGGTCATTTTGGTTCCAATGCTCATAGGTATCTTAGCATTCTTTTCAGAAGGCTTAAGATTGAATTTTGTGAGCATATCTTTTGCATACTTTGTTTGACTAATGAATATTCCATCATTGAGTTGCTTGACTTGCAATCCTAGGAAATAATTCATTTCTCCCATCATGCTCATCTCAAACTTGCTTTTCATGAGATTTGCAAAGTCATTACAAAGTTGCTTGTCCTTAGATCCAAATATGATGTCATCAACATATACTTGAACTAAGAGTAGTTTCCCATCATGGTTTAAGGTAAATAAAGTTTTATCAACTTCACCTTACTTGAAACCACTTTCTAGAAGGTATTTGGCCAAAGTGTCATACCATGCTCTTGGAGCCTGTTTCAGTCCATACAGAGCTTTACATGGTTTATAGACCATTCTACTTTCGAGGAAACTTCAAAGCCGGTGGTTGCTCAACATAAACTTCTTACGCCGAAGTTCACCGCTTAGGAATGCACTTTTGACATCCATCGATAAACTTTGAAATCTTTATGAGTCAAAAGGCTAGAAAGAGTCTTATTGCATCCAATCGCAACGGTGCATATGACTCATCAAAATCTAAGCCTTGATGCGTAAATCCTTGCAACCAATCTTGCTTTGTTTACGGTTATTTCACCGATTCATTCATCTTGTTTCTGAAAACCCATTTAGTTCCAATCACAGATATTCCTTCTATAAATGGAACTAGTTTCCAGACTTTGTTTCTCTCAAATTGATCCAACTCTTCTTGCATTGCAGAGATCCAGTCTTGGTCTCCTAATGCTTCTTCTATACTTTTAGGTTCAATATTCGAGATGAAACATCCAAAGAGAGAATCAGCATTTTCAGCTATTGCTCTGCTAGTCCTAACACCCTGATTAATAGGTCCAATTATTTCCTTTGTAGGATGATCTTTGATCCATTTCATCATAGGTTTAGTGCTAGTAGGATCAATATCCAGGTGATCTGAATGTGAATCACTAAGATTTTGATTTGATACTTTTTCAGTATCTGAGATATCTGACATATGGGAAATGTCATGGATATCTGACACTTTTTCAGTGTTAGAGATATCTGAGACATGCATTTCAGCATTCTCTTTTTCAGATACCTCTTCATGATGAAGGTTCTCAGTAACCTGTTCCATTTCTGGAAAACTCATAGGAAATTCCTCATCATGTTTGTGAGTCATCTTGTTGTTACTAGGCTTTTCAAGCTTTTCTTCGTCAGAGTCATCCTCACTTTCCATAAAGAAGTTTTTCTTTTCTGAGGATTCTTCTTTAGGATCCCTCAGTAATAGTTCTTTGAGATTTTCTGAGAGTTCATCAATATGAGGTGTTTTCTTACTTCCTTCATAGAATACAACATGAACTGATTCTTCAATTTTCCTTGTTCTTTTGTTGTAAACTCTGTAAGCTTTGCTATTTGTGGAATAGCCAAGAAAAACACCTTCATCTGCCTTTGGTTGAAATGTTCTCAGATAATCTTTCCCATTGTTTAGAACAAAACATCTACAACCAAATACTCTCAGATGTTTGATATTAGGAGGTCTTCCAACCAAGATTTCATAGGGGGTCCTGTCATGGTGTTTGTTTATCAAGCATCTGTTCTGAGTGTAGCAGGCTGTGTTTACAGCTTCAACCCAATATATTTCACTTATCTCGGTTCATTAGCATTGTCCTTGCAGCTTCTTTGAGGGTTCTGTTTTTCCTTTCTGCAACACCATTTTGTTGAGGTGTTCTTACAGAGGAAAGTTGGTGTTGTATACCTTTGCAGGTACAAAACTCCTTTATGTACTGGTTGACAAACTCAATACCATGATCTGTTTTGATTGCAGATACCTTGTCATTTTTCATGACTTCAAGCTTTTTCAGCAAGTTTGGTATCTCCACCCTGGCATCAGATTTGTGTTTCAGAAAGACAATCCAAGTGAATCTTGAGAAGTCATCTACAACAACCAGACCATACTTCTTTCCTGCATAACTAGTTACAGATGATTCAAATAGATCCATATGTAAAAGTTGCAGTGGTCTAACACTAGAGTGTCTGATTTTGGATTTGAAAGAGATTTTAGATTGTTTCCCCATCTGACAGGCAGAACAGATACCATCCTTTCTGAAAGATGTTCTGGGAAGACCAACCACTAACTCTTTCTTGGCAAGTCTGTTCAGAGTTTTAAGTTCAAGTGACTCATTCTTTTGTGCCATAACCAGTGCTCTTCTGTGTGACCAGATTGACTCACCATGAGACATTCTTCAGTTGTGGCAGATGCCCAATCGGCAACATAAAGACTGCCTTTCCGCCGACCAACTAAGACTGCCTGCTTTGACTCATTGTCAATTAGTTTGCAGTATTTAGCTTTGAATTTTATAGTAAAACCCTTGTCTGCAAACTGGCTCATGCTAAATAGATTGTATTTCAAATCCTTAACATGTAATACGTCAATGATTGTTAAAGTTCCCAATTTAACGTTGCCAAATCCCAAAGAGGGATTTAATTCTCCTCCAGCAAATCTGATATCTGGTCCTGTGTTGCAAGCTTTGTAGTCAACCAGATTTGCTTTGTCTCCTGTCATGTGCTTTCCGCATCCACTATCAAATAGCCATTGTGCTTTAGTCCAGGAAGCATTCTCGCACAATGTAAAAATGGAGATTAGGTTCTCATATCTTTGATGGAACCGTCGAATCAAAAGTTCTTCCAGAGGAATCCATTTTGAATGAATTTCTTTGAAATATGCTTTTGTCGAGGAACGTAAGGAGGAATTCTTTTTGAATGAAAGTTATCATTAGTAAGAATTATTTTCTTCCTTGGTGTGTTCCTAGGTGCTCCATATGATGCTTTCAGATACCTGTCAGGTTTCTGAGTTTGCTTTTCAAAAACTTAGCCTTCCTTTGCGATTTCTTCTACCCCGCCCGCATTCAGATTTTCAGTGGCTTGATTTAACTTCCACTTCTGATAATTGCTTTGAGAAATTCTAGCTTTCAGCCATCGTTCTTGCTCCTGCTTGTACTCATGAGCAAGCTATTTTCCGATGCCTTTGTAGCCAATGCCATTTCGAGCACTTGAAGCTATCTGAGATCTTTTCTAGTCTCTGGTTGATCCAATTTATTTCGAGAAAAAGTGACATGGGAGAATTTGCGACTCTTGCAATTCTACCTTTTGAGAGACATAGCATCGGGTGTTTACACTTTTCGGTGTTGTGTTTTTTAGAAAGCGTGCCAACAGCTTTTGTTTTGACTTGTTTTTCCCACAAAGGTCTAGTCGCTTTCCTTTCCTTTGTCAACAATCTTTGTCTTTTCACCGATACTATAGATTGCATGGGAACCGTCTTCTTCTTTGAGTACTTACAAATGTTCTTTTCTCCTTACTCTTACTCGAGTGATAGAGCAGTCTGCATGTATTCAAATTAAGTCCTTTCTTCTCAAGGATCTCTTAAGTAAGATTGTACTTCAAGAAGAGTGTCACTAGCTTTGGCATAAGATTGAAAAGATAGTTCTTTCTTCTTGAGTTCCTTATTTTCGTAAAGAAGATTTTCATAATTCTTTCGTAATCTTTCCATTGCTTTTCATGTGACTTTTCATCTCGGATATCGAGCTTTGAGAAATGCATTTTCAGATCCTTTCTCTCAGATTCTTTAACTAATAGAGAATTTTCCTTTTCAAGAGAATTCTTTTCTTCTTCAAGGTTTTCATCTAGCTCGGATCATTAGAAATTCTCTTTCATAGATGTCAAGTTCTTTCTGAGATTTTCTAGATTTTTATTTCCTCTTCATCACTTTCATAAGTGTAGCAAGAAGTATGTGTTACCTCATCAGCCATAAGACAGTTTTCTATGTTGGAGATGTCTGGTCCATCAATTTCAGCAACTCCACACATTTCATTCTTCTTGAGGCCGAAGTCGATTATATCATGAGTAACTCCACATAATTCTGGTGATGGTAGGGTTGAATCATCTGAATTGTCATCTTCAGAATCTGTCTCAACGTCTAGAGCATCCAGCTGAATTTGAATTTTCTTTCTTTCTTCAGTTAACAAAGCTTTCTGGCTTCTTCTGAAGATTCTTCTATCTTTCTTGTCCCCTGTCCTTAGTTTGTTGAGGGCAGGACAATCCTTCTTGAAATTTCTGACAATAGAAACAGATATCGTTTCCAATTTCTGCTTCCTCAGTACATGATGCTTTACGAGTGGCTTGTTCAAATGAGCTTTGCATATATTTGTATCTTGGTGATAGTTTGAGCCTAGATGCTTTTCACTTCTCTTTGGCCTTTCTTCTCTCAATTTCTCGGACAAATTTACTCATTTGCTTTGCAGCAAGAGCATCCTCAGTCTCCTCCTTGCTTTTCTTCTTTTCAGAAGTTCCTTGAGTAACTAGAGCAACATTCTGCAACTTTTCAGTTGTTTGTTCTCTCTGAGTTGTCTCATAGGCAAGATGAGAGAAAAGTTCCACTGGAGTGATATTTGGCATACCTTGGTTAAAATAAAAGAATTTAGTATGCTCCCAGTTGTGGTTAAGACTTCTGACAATAGTCTTAATCTTCTCTGACTGAGAGTATCTATTGCTTTCCCCAAGTGCTGCCATATCACTCATGAGAGTGGTAAATCTGAAATCAAGTTCTTCCAGAGTTTCAGTGGGACCTTGTTTGAAATTTTGAAATTTCAACTTTAGAACTTCGAACTTGTTTTTGGTTTTCTCGGTTAAACAGATTTCTTCAATCGGTTGCGAGCAACTTTCGCCGTTTAGCACCTAGTTTACCTTGTATGTGCTCCGTGTCGATCGATGATGATGTTACGAGCTTGACCATCCAGACGATTTCTCTTGGCATCTTCCGATGTCGAGTTCTCTGAGCTTTGGTTAGTAAATAACGTGACCGAGAGATCTTCCACTAGTTGACGCATCTGTTTGTGAAGATCCTTCGCTTTGATCTCTGTCTCTTCCACTCGAAACCTCCATGACTTGCTTAAGTTGTTGAATGACTATTGGGCCATTCTTTATTACTTCGATCATCTCGTCACTTATGGCTTCAAGGTGGAGCATCATGTTATTTTTCCATTTCTCGTAGTTCTACGGTTTGAGAACGGGTGCATCACTCGTAGACATACCGCATAACACACAAATTAAATAGTCCTCAAAAGTGGACAAAGTTCCTTCACCTATCTGGGGATCTAGGTTCAGTGCAGAAGGCTGGTGAACCTCCTGCTCTGATACCACTTGTTGGTCCAGATAACGGCAAAGTAAAAGACTAGGGGGGGGGGGGTGAATAGTCTTTTAAAACTTTTGTCGATAACAAATGTTTCTCAGATATCTGATACTTAGAATCAGAGTGCGGAAGACTTAATAAAGATAAGTGTAGAAACAGTTAAGCAGTGTGTGTGTGTCTTTGAAGTATAAATACGAAATGTAAATGACACAAAGAAGTATAGTGGTATCCGAGGTGGCGTAATCCTCCAACTAATCCACTTGATCTATCGAGACCTAGAATTCACTAGAACAGATAATTGAGATAACCTTACAATAATCCTATTCTAAGATTATGAACAATTGGGTCCCAACCAAATGTTCCCCCTGAGTTGTTCCCTAGCTTCTTCAGCCAAGTACTTCCTATACTCATAAACCTTTGAGTTATTCCCTAGCTTCCCAAGCTAAGTACTTCCTATACTCAATAACCTTGGAGTTATTCCTTAGTTTCCCAAATCAAGTACTTCCTATATTAGGTAACCTTGGAGTTATTCCCGATTTTTCAAACTAAGTACTTCACCTTACTCACGCGGTTTTGGTGTTGGTTTCGGTTTGAGTTGTCGATGAGCGTCTTAATAACTTTTCGATTATTCAGATAGCTCGTGAACTAAGTTACTTAATACACTTTACAACAGTATGGTATCTTGTTCGATTTCTTGACCTAAGTCTTATGATATCTGTTCAAGAGAATGAATCTCAGATAGTTGATCTTTTGATTCAACTCCTTCACAGATAGCTTTGCTTGTTTAGGATCAGGACACTTAGAACTTCAGTGTTTACTCAAGATCAAAAGCTTTAGTCGCAACAGAAAGCTTTGAGGATAAGTAAGTTGCTTTGAGAGAGGATGTTCGAGTTCTATGTTTCAAGTCAGATGTGTGTCTCTCAAGTCGTCTAAGTGTTGATATTTATAGATGAATTTGAGTACCGTTTGAATAGTATCCGTTAGGCTCAAATTCGAACTATCGATATCTGTGTATAGTACTGTAGCAGGTTTTGTCTTCTTCTCAGAAGTTGCCGTTGCTTTTACTCAGACATCTCTGTCCGTGCATTAAATGCTTTGTACTATACTTTTTGTCCTGTAGTGTCAACGGAACTATGCTTTGTATCGTAGACTAGACTTGTTATGCGATTCTTTGCACATCCTTATCTTCATTCTTCAGATACCACTTGTATTTATTGAAACAACTTTGTTTGCAATATATGTTTCTCTTTCAGAAACGTGGTTAATGCTCAAGGTATCTGAGAATAGATATCTGTGGACACTTTCCTTGTTTTCAGATATGTATCTCATTTCTCGAGATATCTCTTGTGACACGTTGTTTGAAACTGTCGTCATGCTTACAAGATATCCGCTAAGATATCTGAATAATGATTCGATAATCTTGTGCGCTTCTTCAAATCTTCAAATGTTGTTGAGCTTTCTGCTTGGATGTCTTCTTCTTGGTCTTCTCTTCATAAAATAAAAATTACATTTTGAGACCTAACATCCTATACAAGATTAGCTAGACTATCATACTTAGTGGGTTTCCTCTTTTACAATGTTCAAGTGAACTAAGAGTACTAATCACCTTTCTGAGACTAAGATAAGTCATCATGTTGCTGAACAAAATCTAAACAGATATTCTAACAAAATATCTAACAAATAATTTGCATCACTTGAACCGTCATAATCTTCAATCATGTAAGTATAATTTTCTTCCCATAAGCTTCTTACTCCGATGGGTTCACAAAAGATCAAAATTGTAGCAAATAACCTTCTCAGTGCGGAAGGCATCCGTACCTCTCTTGCCTCTCGCAGGCAATGCCGAATACTATCATCTTCTTCAAGAAGTCCTAAATTCTCAGCTGCAAGTTTGAATGTGTCATAACGCACTCCCTGGAATGTCTTGAGATCATCGAATGATGTAGGTCCCCTAACATGATTTAGTAGTATACGCAAGTAGAATGTTTACCCTTCGGCAGGTGATGCAGCATATAAACGTCCAATAACCTGTTGGTTGGATACTCTTTTATACCAAACCTTATCATGTGCACTCCACCAATAATATCTTGGAAATTCAGTGTAAAGATATTTGATGGGTTCTCTCCCTTCTTCATAAACTTTAAAGAACTCTGTTAACATGGTTCTGTTATTTCGTGGATCATTTAGAACTTCAGATATTTGTTGTCCATTCCTCAAGCGTACTTGGTGTCCGTTTGGTAGATGTAGTTGCAAACGAATGACTGAAGGGTAGATCTGACTAAATGGAAATTTAAAAATTCTCCACAGAGCTTCAGGGGGACATATCCACCTGCCATTAACATACTTGTTTACTTCATCATAATTTGGACCTGCTCGAACCTCTAGACTTGTGCAGTCAGGTCCCTTGTGAACGTACTTGTATAAGTACTTGATACTCTTTATACTACTGCAAATTTCCACGTTCAAGTGACAATCAAATTTCAAGAGTAGCCATGGATTATAAGGAACAACCCATCTATTATCAATGACTTTATCTCCACTAGCATCCAAAGGTATGTATCTATTATCATTACGACGCCTGTAAAGTGGATAAGAATCTGTTCCTTGTAGCGTGGATGGCTGAAACTGCCTAGGACAGTTTTTCTTGCAAGTACTACCATTTTTCATGCAAGGGGAATGTAAATTCATTACACCGCAAGGGCCATGTATCATGTGCTTCAACACACCTTCGTAGAGCCTAGGCTGCTCCTGCTGGATTGGTACCTCCGCACAAACAATCTGATCATAATCATCCGGAGTAGTGAGCTTGTCACTTTCAGCTAGCATCAATAACATATGGACATGGGGAAGTCCTCGTTTATGGAACTCAATCACGTGGACATGGCCTATGACTTTTCCAAGCACACCTTTAGTGTAAATAAATCTTTTCAATTTCTCATATTTGGCCTTGAAAATTCTAGTTAACATATCTGGACGCTCATGTGCTGTTTGCCCAGGAAGGAGCTGGTCTTGTATCTCTTTCCAATTTGGGTTGCAAGTCATAGTTAAAAAAATGTCAGGCTTACCAAACTTTCTGACTAAAGCCATAGCATCTTGGTACCTCTGGTACATATCTTGCGGACTTCCTACAAAGGATGACGGCAAAACAGTTCGGCGTCCAACATTTTCTATATGTATAATATGTAAAGTTAATTAATAGTTTAATACACATGTATATGTGGTACATGAAGACGAAAGTACAACGAAGAAGATAGAGTTAAACGACTTACCGACATTTGTTTCTCCAACATATAAGCAATCTTGTAGGCCTTGATATAATTATGCTCTTATAGTGTCTTGATGACTTCTTATGAAATTGAGCCTCTGTGTCTCGATCTTAACATAATTGTCAACAACATATTGGAGCAGTAATCTACCTCCGTACAAAAGAATAGATGGATTCGGCCGAATCTGTACAATTAATCGAACACATTATGAATTTATATTTTTTTGTAACATAGATAAACTTAGAAGTAAAAAGTAGGCAGTAAAAATTACCTGCAACATGTATGAATAGTAGTCACAACATGTTACTTGACTGCCATGAATTGTATGACTTTTCGTATCCCATCCATATGTTCCATACGGAAGAAAAAGAGGATACTGTAACGGATCATAATATCCTGAGAATTCTTTAAGATTTATTAAGCATCCTCCGATTGTTTGTACAACTGTCTTTGTTCGTTGCATATGGTAGATCCTCGTTTGTCGGAATAACAGCTGCAACTTGTGATGCTGATGGGACAACATATTGTCGATCTTCAGCTGGTCTCTCTTTAATAAGTAGCCTGCAATGAATAAGATCTGAACGTTGACCCAGGTGTCGTAACTGTTGTACAAATGGATTGTGAGTATGTAGTATTCTTTGTATCCTTTCAACCACATGCCTTTGCACTCGATCACTTTCGCGTAAACGATTGTCAGTCTCATGCTCAGTATCGTATACGAGCATCTGAAGGTATCGAGGCCTAGCTACAACCATGGTTAGGTAACAATGCTCCAATCTTGTGATGGATCGTGCCATGTGCCTGAAAAGTAGGAACTTCTGGTGCATTCGTAATCTAGTCATCAAGTGTGACACCTAGTGATGTGAATGAGAAAGCTTGATTGTAAGCACGTATATTCTTTCGGAATTCCCACCCTTCAGCATTTTCCTCAGTGAATAAAGTACGCAGTTCATTAGGAACAAGAATTGCTGGAAGCAGAACCTTTACCCCCTTACAACAAATTTTTTTTTGTTTCACCCTCAAACAATTTTGCCTGGCAGTACTGACATATGTTTGGCTGACAGAGTATCAACTGAGAACATCCTTCTACTTCATTAAAATGCCTGACAATGTTGTGGAGACTTCTAGAATCTGTAACCGGTTGATGAGTGACCTCTAAATCACTATCGTCAGAGTCTATGGGTTGATCGCTTGCATCATGTCTTGTGAGGTAATGTAAAATGAAATGGTGATTCTAAGTTGTGTACGAATATATATTTCAGAATACTTGATTTTTGCAGATAAAGGTAATTTTGTATGATGTACCTGTATTGCTTGCAGGGGGGATGTGATGTATATTGTCAGTGTTCACCCCTGATGTAGATCCAACACAAAAAGTACTCGGGATTTGACGTGAGTCAAATGGCGAATGACGTAAAGGTGTTAGGCGACTACTTCCAACAACAATCTCATATTGATTGTTTTCGAAATGATGACCACCTAAACATAGATTACAGTGAGAAAATTTTAGACTTAAATATTACATGCTATATGAATGGAATGAAGTGGCTGGAAAACACTGGGTTTACCTGCTGGCAGATGTTGGTCATTTATTGAACTATTTCTACGCCTGTAGTTTCGGCGCCTTTGAGCAAGATATGCGTCTCTTTGTTGTCCGCTCATTTCTTGTCTTCTTTTTCTATCCAATTCACAATGGCGTGCTCTTAATCGTTTAGCCTCAGGGACAATATCATCATGATGCACATGTGAATCTTGTGATATGGAGATAATAGTACAATAAGTGGTTTTGAACTTGAAACATAAATTCTATATTAGAAAATAGGTACCTGCATGGTTAGAGCTCATTTCTCATCTGATCTGATCTTTTGTATTTCAAATTCTGTAATCCGGAGTACCTACAAATTAAGGAGTGTAAAGCAGTTGAAGTTTCCTATTGAATGTCTTTGTTGAGCGTGTAAAACATAAAAAAGTAGAAGAAACAACAACAGGGAACTAATCCAAGGAGAATGAATGCAAAATAGAAGTAGGGGAGAAAATCTACTGGAGATTACTTGACAATTTGAAGAGTCGATATCAGTTGTCGAAGGAGTGCACTGGAAGGTTGAGCGAAATGGCTGGAAGAAAAAACATCAAAAAATGAGTAGTATATTAGGATTTTCTTTTATCAAACAGTTGGTGTGCATACAAAATGAGTCTTTGAATAAGCAGGTAGTGATCATGGCTACCTTCCATGATTTCAGCAAGCAGAAGACAAACTTGTAATAATGGTAGAATATATGTAGAATACCTTTCATGATCTAAACTATTATCAAGCATTGTGCACAAACAAAAGCCATGTTCATGTACTGTTTAACCTTTCTTTAGTCATGGTAATTGTTATTTTTCTTTGAATAGAAAGGTAGTTACTTGAACGTGTCAAATGGGAATGCAAGTAATTGAGCTTTGATGAATTTTTAAAATTAAAGTAACTCACTTTGGATAAATTTCATAAAATGTGAGTCAGAGAGATTGATTTGTGCTGAAGAGAAAGTGTGGATGAGTTAGAGTAACTGATGTGGGGAGGACAGAATAGCTAAATTTATTAGGAAACTGAAATGTTTTTTTATTTTGTTTTGAAAATACGATCATTTGATACTTTGAACTCCTAACAACAAAAGAGTGGTTTTTTTTTATTAATCTCTTTCCAGTAGTTTATAAACATAACTGCGTAGTACGTGTAACATTTAATTTTGATTGTATTGGACTGGTTAAAAAAATATTGCAAAAAGAAAATATTTATGGTCCGCTAACTACCCTGTCATAGTTGCATTTAACCAACCAGGCAACCTGATGCTTCGACCAGCATTAAATGCCAGGCCCTTTTAATAATATATAGTATAGATATGTGATCATTTATTACGATAGCAGGAGTACTTAAATATTACAAACCAGAGTTAAGTGATATACTATTGTTACTAAAATCTAATGAAGTAGAAGTGATGAACCCCGGCAAATTGGGTTGAGAGAATTCTTTACGCTCAACTGTACGTTGTATAACCACAAGTATTCATCTCACATAGGATGTAACTAGTCGCTTGCGAGCTACTAGAGAAAAAGTTTGGTCAACGCTCAGATCGAGATCGATCAATGTGAGCTTGCTCACGAGCAAGCTCGTCTCATTGTCGAGCTTGAATCGATCACCCTGGCAAAATGATCGAAGCTCGCGAGATGCTTGTGAGCAATAATTAATTTAATATATTTTTAAATTTAATAAAAAGTAAAAACACTAATCCCTAACTTGAGCTATCTAAAAATCTGTGCAAAATTTTAGAACAAATGAGTTCATTTTTGAGCTCTAACGAGTCGAATGAAAGCAAAAGAACTTATCGAAATTTCATGACAACTTGATATTTTAACGAGCACGATTATGAAAAGCTCGACGATCACGAGCAGACTTGAAATTCTGACGATCACTCATCCATTAAGCCAAAGTTAATTTCAGTTAACAATTCTAACTACCACATATCATACGTATTACATTAGAAGGTGTCTGATGTTACATTCTGTAGCATCTAAAAGATTGATCTTCGAATAATTGCTAATAATTTTTTGGCAATTCCAAAGAATATTCATGCACCTTATTAAATCGATGGCAATTATTGGCAGCCGGCCAAATTACATGAGCTTCAAGTTTTACTACCATGGAAGCAATGGTTAGAAATAAAAGAATTCGGACCCACCAGCAAATAATTGTGAGCACACGAATGGAAGGGATGCCCAAGGGTTAAAGGTATTTCTATTTTTGTCAAGCCCTTTATAAGTGCTCCTTGATTTTTAAGCCCCTTTCGACGTCGACCTTCACGTGACCTATATAGTTCAGTCTTAGCCCCACATCCTTGCATTATTTCTTCAAAATCTGGATGAGAAGCTGATATATGATATGCTAATAGTGGGCGGGGTACTGCTTACATAGATGATGGGGTCGATAGAGGCTCTCTCTTAGTAGTGTAGATAATTTCGACCCAGTTTAGAATAGTTTTCCGGCCTGATTATTGCACGATTGATGATTGTATTATTTGACTTAAACTAGCCCTTTACCCCAACACTCTCACAAGTCTCAACACAAGTGCGACACGGTGCTCTATTTCAAATACTTGCTCCAGACTTGTTTAGAACTAAAACAAAATAACGAACGTCATAGTACAACTAAAAAGTAAAAATATGGACTCTTTTCAATATAGATGTTGATGATAAATTCAACATGGTAATTTTGCTAGTGTTATTTGCTCTCGCCTCGAGTTATATTTTATAAAGCCAAAGTCTTGCAAAATGTAAGATTTTTCTAAAAAATAAGAAAGTCAAAGTTTTTTGTGGTTTTTTGCGGTTTTTGGGGTTTAACGGTCTGACCGGTCGGGTTTATTGAAAAACCGTCGAGACACACATTTTTTGTTATACTTTTAATAGATTATGTTATGGTTTTAAGTTGTTAGTATTAAAAGTTTTAGTTACAGTTTTAACGTATTTTGTTAATGTTTTTAAGCGATAATGTGATGGTTTTAATGCGTGAGTATTGTATGTTTCAATCATAATTTTAACATCTTTTTGTTAATTTTTAAGAGAGGTGTGATGGTTTAAGGAGCTACATGATAGGTTTTTAAAATGGTTTGTTATAGTTTTAAATGACAACCTAATATCATTAAATCACTATTAAACAAGTTTAAAAGTTTCGGGGATGACATTAAAACATCAATAAACAAGCTTAAAATAAAGCTACTTGAAACACATGTCATTACATTAATGAAACATTCAGTCATCTAAAGGTTTTAAAACACCTATTTTCATAGGAAAAAAATACAATAAACGTTCAGATGTAGATGCAAACTAAGTTGTTAAAATAGTCTTTTTTCTGCGTAAACTTGTTGGTGAACTTCGACTTCGTGCCTTTTGTTGCTTATGCTTGTTGCTCAATAATGCAATGACACATTTGAGAGACCTATCATCAACTTGATATCATCATCAGCACCTGCTTCATTAACTAGGTTAAAACCATAACAACTCTCATTAAAACTATCACATTGGTGCTTAAACAAAAAGGGAACATGCAAAACCAGCTAAAAATAGTAACATTGATGCTTAAAGCCATATCAATGCCTCTTAAAATAATAACAATGCCTCTTAAAACTATAACAAAGCAGGAATGTGCAACACAAGCTAAAAGCAGTAAAATTGATGCTTAAAACCATGACAGTGCCTTGTAAAAACTATAACAATGTCTCTTAAAACTATAACAAAGAATTTGCAAACAATCAAATCATAAATATTTCATCAGAAGCTAAAAAGACTAATGATGTTGTTTAAAACTACAACAATAGGTCTTAAAACTATAACATATGCGCTAAAGATAATAACAATCAGAAATATTTCAACACAGGCTAAAAATAGTACCATTGAAATTTAAAACCATAACAGTGAATTTTAAAACTATAACATCGCCTCTTAAAACTATAATAAAGCAGAAACATGCAACACATGCTAAAAACGGTAACATTGCTGCTTAAATCCATAACATTGCCTCTTAAAACTATAAGAATGTCTTTTAAAACTATAACAATGCATTTGCAAAAAATCAAATCATAATCAGAAGTTAAAAACACTAACGTTGATGCTTAAAACTTCAATGTTAGGTCTTAAAACTATAACATATGCGCTAAACAATAACAGACAAAAACATTCAACACAAGCTAAAAACATAACAATGATGCTTAAAATTATAACACCAGCTATTAAAACCATAACAATGCCTCTTAAAACCATAACAATACACCAAATAACATGATTGCGAAATGATTCGATTTTCAAAGTACGAATTTCAGATCTAGTTTCAGATCTGGAAACATCATATCGTAAAATCAATGAAAAACGAAAAATAAAAGGTGAAATTTCACTTCAAGTTGATTTTTAATGAAAAAAGTGAAATGAATCCATATAACGGAGATGCTAAAAACTATAACACCAGTTCTTAAAATTATAACAATGTCTCTTAAAACCATAACAAAGCATAAGATAACATATGCGCGAAATAATTCAATTTTTCAATGTACGAATTTTAGATCTAGCTTCAGATTTGGAAAAATCAGATCGTAAAATCACTGAAAACGAAAAATAAAAGGTCAATTTTCACTTCCGATTGAGATTTTAACGGAAAAAAGCAACATGAATCGATGTAACAGGTGAAAAACAACAAAAACCACGAAGCTATTGAATCAATTCACCTGATTTTTTATGAATTTGAATAAATCCGGCGAAATCGCTTAGAAATCCGGCGAAATCGATGAAATCCGGCGGAGATGATTCTCCCAAACATCGTCGGAGGAGGCGGCGCCACGGAAGGAGCGGTTGAGGCGAGGCTCTCCGGTATGACGCCGGAGGATACGTGGAGGGTGGGGGGGGGAGAGATCTCTCACTAGAGTTTTGTAGAGAGAGAAAGATGGTTGAGTGGTATGGATTTTTGTGAGAGATTGTTGTTTATTTGAGGTATTTATATAAAAGTCACTGACCGGTTTATTGTGTTGCTGACCGGTTATTTATTATGAAAACCGGATTTTCGGATAGATTAAGAAAATCTTCCCTTTTACTATACTTACTCTTTTATTCGTCCTCCATTTATTTTTGCAGTGTTGGATTCGTTAGGATTTTTTTTCACATGATATGATTAGATCGAGCTTTAAAAGGGAGAATCATATTATTTCACAAACTTCTAACTCGAAGATATTTTAGCTATACTTGATTTGCCTTCTCAAAGAGGTCACATAAACATGGTGTTCTACGTGCTCCATTTCAATTTTATGTTTCAATACCCTTAAATTGGACAACTGCAAAATACTCTTCTACATTTTGATGCTATATTCACACGTAAATTTTAAGCCGTATAAGTCTTTATAAATTATATATGTTCAACGAGTTATTTAATTATTCATTTCATTAAAATTGTACTACTAAAATAACAAAATAATACTGCATGATGGATAGCTAAAAATTAAATTGCTTATTTCATTAAGCCTCTCTACTTTAATTCTCATACGTACACTAGTAATACAATTTCTTCAATATTGCTAGTGGTTTCATCATTCATGTATTTCGAATTATGATCCCCCAAATTACATAACATGGATATATGTGACCCTTAATAAAAATATAGGGTTTTGGCCTTTTGGGGGTGTTACATTATCAATGCTATTCCTTCGTTAGGATTTAGGAATGATCAAATTCAACGAAATTCCTCTCAAGGATGCTCTCCAGTCTCGGGCTCCTTCCAATACCGGGCCATAAGCCCATTTTGCGGAATGGGGAATGGCCTGTACTCAACTGAATCTTGGGAGCCCGCAACTTCCCACCTGAAAAGAAAACGTGAAATTATTACAATCTTGTAAGTACATGTTAAAATTGTGTGATAATTTGATTCATGCCTACTCAATTTTATGACTATTTTATGTTTTGACATTGTGAACTAGCTGCTATATCATTCGGATCATTCCGTACTTACATGATTTTAAAAAAAAAAAAATGTCATGGTATCTTACCTTAATCTGTTCACCAAGTGATGGATCAGAATGAGCATCTCAAGCTTGGCAAGTTCATTTCCAGGACAAGAATGGGATCCGTTGCCAAATGGCATATATGTATTGGGCTTTGGAGCATTCTGCATCAAACAACCAATCACAAGAACAAACATTGAGTAAACATCATCAATCAAGAAAATTAAGCATGGGAGTTCAATCAGTGTACTTTTTAATTAGGGGCCACTTCAAGTACCAGGATGAATATGATTTGTAGAACTCCACATGGAGAAACTACTAGATATAATTTAACTCTAAGTGAATTTTCGCAATATTTCACGAATGTATACAAAGTTATCAATCATTAAATGTTATTTTATTTTATACGGTACATCGCATAAATCTAGTATATTCTCGTATCCTAAATATGAGAACCGCCTAGATGGTTGCAGACAAAATTGAATCATAAACATTGTTGCACACGACTAAGACTTGTTTGACTAAGTGCGTGCAAACTCATTGGTGATTAGATACCTATAATGGTATTAAATTCAAACACGTTCTAGGTTTTTCCTTACCTCAAATCTAGAAGGTTCAAAACTTTGCGGTTCATTAAAATATTCCGGATTGTGGTGTATATTTCTGAACAGTGGCATAACCTTCCAGCCTTTTGGAATAAGATAACCTGAAAAATAAAATTAAAAAAATATTCAGGTAAATTATGTTTAGATTTGAGATAAATGGCATTGCAAATTATTTTCCAAACTCTTGATTGATTACCATCATATTCCACATCAACTACTGCTTCTCTAAAGGTGAAAGATACAATGCTTGCCATCCTCAAGCTCTCCAATATCACCTGATAAATTCATTTAATAAATATTTCAGTTATGTAACATATTAAAATGTAAAATAAATACTCTGTTAACTAAAGGTCACTTCTTGAAATACCTTAAATGTCACAGGCATATTTTTAGTTTGAGCCCATGTCAAACCTCTCTTGCCATTGTCATTGGATTGGTAAATTTCTCTCTGTTCTTCCTGCATTGATTATCAACAAAATGTTAGAATTTTTACATAAGAGCAAGTTATGAAATGAAATGACAAAATAATGAGCTGATTTTCCATATCAGCATGTAAAACATTTAGGCAGGAGTAATATGAAATTTTCTCATATTCAGAAAAATGATGATTTTTACGAGAATTTCATGAAAATTATTTACCTTAACCAAGTCCAAAAGTGTGGGATTATCATGGAGGTACTTGATAATCCAAGTCAATGCACTAGCTGTTGTATCTTGAGCAGCAAACAGGACCCCAATAATATTATCAGCAATCTGGTCCTCAGTCAAACTTTTCCCCTTTTCATTTTTGTAGTTCAAAAGGTGGCCCAATAGATCATTCTCTAAAAGTCCCTTTTCCTTTCTCATTGAGATTATTCCTTGAAGAATGTAGCTAAGCCTTTTTCTTGCTAATAAAGCTTTGTGGTAAGCTGTTCCTGGTATGTTTGTGGGGAAGGAATTGTAGCCTTTGTCCACAATTGAGTAGTTTTCCTTCAACTCTTCTTTTTGTTGTGTCTCTAGGTGGCCAAAAATAGCCAAGATTCCCACTTCAAAGGCAAACTGTGTAGAAAGAATTATTGTCATGACATGAGTTAGAAAAGTGCTGACAAGAAAAAAACAAAATCTGTGATATAATTACATCTCAATGATATAAAAGATCGAGATTGTATAGAGGTGTTGAATCTACTGGTTTCAACCTTTAGGGAGATCATTCGAGTGAAAATTTAATATGTGGTGGAGTTTGTATCCATATAAATTTGGACCCAGGTGGGAAGTCTCTGATACCGTCATAGAATTTCATCTTGATTACACGTTCGAACTTTCATATGAGATGAAAAGGGCCCATTTAGTAATGAGACACTTAAAATGCATACCCACCTTCTTCATTCCATGGAATGTGTTGGTGATCTGACCATCAGGCCAAGAATCCAATGTCGAAATGGCTAACGATTCGATGCCCCGAATCAGTCTCTTGATAGCCTCAGGAGCTAATGAGCTCTGAACAATCTTCCTCAGGCAGTTATGGTACTCTCCCTGGTGGAAGAACAAAGCCGATGGACCGATCATTTTCTCTTTGCTTTTGGGATAAGTTGGCTTGAACAATTCTGCATGAGTTACTAGCACGAATCGCGCAGCCTCCGGTGTAGCTAGCATAACACAAGGGTAGCCAAGAATTTGTGTCTTGAATATGTTCCCATATCTGCATGATGTTCATTAAAAGTTAAAACTCATAATGGTATAACTTATCTATTAAGTTCCTTTAATCTTTCTTGACAATTACGTTGGCATATATAAATGGAATACAATATATTTGTTCTGGGACGGATCGAGGGAGTAAGTTATATCGTACCTTTTTTGTTTGTCTGAGAAGAAGGTGTTGGGATCTTTGGAGTATAGTTGCAGAGTTTCACCTATGTAAGGCCATCCTAAAGAACCGGGAGGCAATTTTGGTTGTGTTTGTTTGTGTTTTTTGGCATGTTTCTTGGAGAAATGGTAATAGAAAAGAGTAGATAGGAAGAGGAGGATATAAATGGTGGTGGTGGATAAATCCATAAACATAAGAGTGGCTTGATATGGTGAGGAAGTAGTGAGGCTGATGAGAGTGTGTGTTTGTGTTTTTTTTTTGCCTTGTTTAGATTGTGAAGAATGGTGGAGTTTGATGGTTTATATAGGGGTCATAATAAGGAACTGGATAGTGATAGGTTATCAACTTATCATTAGTTATGTCATGCTCCATAAGCCCCTATATTTTCTACTTAACCAAGTGCCCAAGTTTATAGGTAATAATAACAGCTTTAAGTTTTAATCTGATGGTTAAAATATGTAAAAAAAAAAAAAAAATTGTACACCACTACATGTGACGGAGAATACGTAGTGATGTGAAATACTTGATTTTTTTAAGTAATAGGTATGACCATATTATATTAATGTAAATTAGACGAGTATACCAAATATTTGAGGTACGAAAGATATGATACTCTTAATTTTATGGGTGAATTACATTTGGACCCCTAATAAATTTTATAATAACATCGTAGTCCCTGACAATTCAACAATAACATATTGGTCCAAAAACTTATTTTCCTGTTGACCAGCTGCAAAATTAATTTCCACGTGGAAGTTAAAACACCAATTTGTAAATCAACCCTTATAAGTTTAGAGGAATTTCGAAATTGACCCAAAGAAAATGTACCCATTCATTTTCATCTCCTTCTTCATCAAACCTTAATCCTAATCCATTCTTCATCAATCAATTTTTATTCCTCCTCCCTTCTATTTTCTAAATCCCATGGATGGAGCCCGGGCTGATCGGGCTCCATTAATGGATCTTATTCCTCCTCCCTTCTATTTTCTAAATCCCATGGATGGAGTCCGGGCTGATCGGGCTCCATTAATGGAGCTTCAGCAGCTCCATTAATGAAGCTGTTGAATCTTCATTAACGGAGTCGTACAACTCCGATAATGGAACTGTGTAACTCCATTAACGGAGCTTGATTGAAGTTGTATAGAAAAATTGAAATGAGGGTTGATTTGGTTTATCATAAATTTTAAGGTTATAAATTGGGTATTAAATAAGTAAGAGGGAGTTAATTGCAATTTAATTTTGAAGATCTGTATATTAAAATAAGAAGAATCATTTTTTATATTTTTCACGTCATTTTCATTTATGAAACGTGTCTCATGTGTTATTGTTGTGATGTGGGGGACTACGATGTGGCGCCTGTTTATTGAGGGGAGCTGTTGTAATTTCCCTAATTTTATTAAATGATGAGTTGATGACTCTTACTAGGGAGAAAATGAATCATATTTCGATCATCGAGAATGGCATGTTGTGCCAACCAGGAAGGTGAAAAATTATGTGTAAGCAGTTTTTATCAGAATTTCATATCAAATCACATGTTTAATATGTATCTTGACATTTGTGCTTGGTGATAATCCCATAGATCAAGGGCAAGTAACAATGTAACATCAACTACAACATTTTGAGCTAACATGTGACTCATGTACAAATTAATTTAATTTTATTATTGATATTCTATTCATATGCGTACTTTTTTAAGCGGTAAAAATCAATTTTATTGATGACAAATTAAAAAGAGTAAGTCTCCTGAGAGACGGTATCTAAATAATTTATCTAGAGACGTACCTATATTATCAAAAAATCTTCGATGTTATTAATCAAAATATCTATGTTCTCAATAATGGTATTTTTTCATATTACAAAAAGACTTATTTCGTTAACAACATAGACATTTTAATTAATAACATGGATTGTTTTAATGATAACATAGGCCGTCTCTAAATAAGTTAGCTAGAGACCGTCTCTAACGAGACTTTGTGAATTAAAAATGCTTCAATACACAACGAATGATACACAACGAATAAATCGCATAAAACCCGACTTTACAAATTCAAGAGAAACTATGGTAGCATCCATCTAATTACAATGACATGACAGAGGAACGTACAGCCTTGGTATACAAAATACAACACAAAGTTTACCTTTTTCCCGATCAATAATAGGATTGGTAAATTTATGTTCATCAAATGTGACATGGACCAATTTTCTCGCTTTTCCTACCCTACAGCACACTGCACTACCTCCTGGTGTTTTAATGTGTTGTACCGTATAACATTTAATGTATATGGTACAATCGTACAACCTTTAAAGCATCAGGAGGTAGTGAATCATGCTATAGGGGAGAGTAAACTTTTCTAGCCTGGTGTAAATTTGGAGGACCATTTGGTCAAATTTCCTGCTATCTTGAATGGTCTAGACTGGTTGAGGATTAGATTTTCTCGTACTATGCAATATAATTAACATGCTGTCTGTTTTATAATTGAAAGATTAAAAAGAAAAAGGAAAAAAGAATGTATATAAGCATTTGATTTTTAAAAAAAATGCTTCTTACAATATCACTTCGGTTTTTTTAAAAATTAAGTATGGACGGTTTTTTATGAGATTGTAAACCCATAAAGTAATTTCCAAATTACTCTTACAAGGAGCGCTCATGCATAATTTGTGCTTCTTCTAACTTTCATGCCGCTTCATTGTGTGTGATTTAACTCCCATTTTTAATGTTGAAGGGAATGTGCATCTCGCGGGGAAGAAGGTAATAAGGTAATGTCGGATCTCCGGTCAGGATTATCTTACACATGCGATAACATCATGTCCAGCCCGCACATAGATAATATTATAATCCAAGTCGGTCCTGTCTCTTCCTAGCCTGGACTTAGCCAAATGTTGTTTTTATTAACATATCGTAAATCCATGTACACATACTTGTATTATTTTTTACACTATATCTTAACCTACACGTTAAAAACTAAATGTTTATCTTTAATATGAGACGGAGGGTGTAGTAATTATTTATGATGGAAAACGACCTAAACAAGTTCTCAAGTTCGTAAATCATTGAGTTACGGTGTCACAAACCCCCACTAGTAGATAGTAGATTAAACAATTACGGACTCGAAATTTTAATAAGAAATCTGAGAGGTTCTAGATCCAACGGCTGTCACGTCACTCCAGCTACCCGAGCCAATGAATTGAACGTCGGTGATAGTAGGAGTGTAAATGTTTTCACTAGCGTGGACCCGCAGTATGTTCCCCTGTGGCGGCATGACCTGGGGCTGTGAGATCGACACGTGTCCGTAAGAGTTGCCCAGGACGTGAAGGACCTGGTATAGTGTGGGCGAGACCACACTCGAACTTTTCTCCTAATATAGTAACTTGTCGGCCTGATTGGTTTTCTGTTTATAATGACTCTGCTGTTTAATTCGTTACTAGTTCACATCCAAGAATTTGCTGCAATTCAAACTGTTGTGTGCCATTGTTGGTGGGGAAATCCTTAAATCATTACGCAATTGGTCATTATTATATCTCTAGTACTACCTACTAGGATATGGTGGATATTTCTAGTACTGCGGGTTTATGAATAATTAGTGTTGTTTTACAAGTCGAGTCGGGTAAATTATCTCATTCATTGAGTTTGGTTTGAGTTGTAATCGAGCCGAGCCAAGTCAACAAAATGAGTTTATTATCAAGCTGGAGTTTAGCAGCTCATTTGGTTCGGGTTTTGATGGAGTTCGAACTAAGCTTGAGTACATGGGAACATTAAAAGAAAATTACTTGGGCCTAATCAAATTTAATCGAGTATCAACGAGTTAAGTCTACTTGACATGATAACAAAACGAAAACAAACTTAGACTCGAACACCTTGTCAAAGAGCCTAGTCAAGTCGAGCTCCCAATATATATGATCCAACTTGCGTAATAAACAAGCACTACAAGAAATCTGCCAAATCGCGACGGAAAGGGGCGACGGATTCTCTCCGTCACTATTTAGCGATCAATCGGTCAATTTTAGCGACGAATAGAGCGTTTCGCTCTATCCGTCGTTAAATAACGACGGAAGGAATCCGTCGTTATTTAACGACGAATAATTAAATCCGTCGTTATATTTGTTGACTTTTTAATTTTTAAAAAATCAAAAATAGTATTTTAACGACGGATATGCTATCCGTCGTTAAATGGCGACGGATATTCTATCCGTCGCTAAAGAAACCCTAAAATATCGTCAGCCACCATTCTTCCACCACAATCTTCTTCTTCCATCTTCCATCTCCACCACAATCTTCTTCGTCCATCTCCTTCCACCACCACCACCACTTCCACCACGCCACCTCCACCACCATCCTCCACCGCACCACCTCCACCACCATCCTCCACCGCACCACTGCCTCCACCACCATCCTCCACCCTCCTTCCACTGCGCACCACTGCCTCCACCACCATCCTCCTCCTTCCACCACCGCACCACTGCCTCCACCACTCCGCCACCCTCCTTCCACCACCATCCAGGCCGCATCGCCTTCCACCACCACGCCACACACTGCCCAGATCCACTACCTTCACCATCGGCCCAGATCCACCACCACCATCAAGATCCGATCAAGATCTTGCAAGCTCGGTCAAGATCCGTATTGTATATTCGTATTGTATTGTATTGTATTGTATTATATTGTATTGTATATCCGTATTATTAAATTTAGTCCAGATCCGATTTATTGTATCATTGTCAGTTTATCCGTGTTTAATAAAATTGTCGATTTATCCGTATTGAATATCCGTATAAAATTGTCGATTAATTGTATGATCGTCGGTTTATCCGATTCGTCCCCAAATCGTCGATTTGTCTGCAGATTAATAAAAAAAATAATAAAAAACCACCTATTATCCGTCGCTAAAGACCACCAGAATTTGGATTTTTTTTTTAAAAAAAAGAGAAAATCAGCTTTTTAGCGACGGATAAAATCCGTCTGTAAAAAGTCAACACTCTATCCGTCGCTAAATCTGTCGTTATTTAGCGACGGATAGGTTATCCGTTATTGGAAGATTTGTGACGCAAAAAATGACGACGACATTTTTATTCGTCGCTAAACTCTTAGCGACGGATCGGCCACTGTTTATCCGTCGCTAAACAGTGAATTTTTTGTAGTGAAGTGATTGCATGTAGCAGTGGGGCCAACTATTGGAAGGGGTGGGATCGATCATACCCACCACTAGGATCTAATTTTCCTAGTACGGTACCGGGTGTCACTCGTGAGAAAGTTCGGCTTGATGCTCGAGAGCATGAGTTCAAGCTTCAAACTCTTAATTTTAAAACTCGACAATGTTTAAGATCATGATTGGCTCGTGGACACAAACATTAACTCGATAAGGTTCAAGATAAATTCGACTCGGCTCATTAACATCACTAGTACTGATAATAAAGTACCCGATGTTAGGATTTTAAACAAATAAGGTTATGTATGATCCGGATGTGTTCCAATACTTCAATAAAATTATGAGTGTCAGTTAATTTGAGAATGTTTCATAGAGATTTGAATTTACCAAACAATAGAAATTCTAATAATCATATTGCAATTAGCATAAAGAAAGAGAGTGTCACATAATCGATCGAGATGGAGGGATATGGTTTTTGTATTTTCTACGTACGGGAATTTGGATTAATCTTTACGGACGGATAAATTGTAGGCTTGTCTACAGTGCAAGGATATGGAGTATAATCGGACCTTGACTTTTGATGAATTATTATGTCTAAATCGGGGCCAGAAATTATATTAGAATCACGTTCCATATTGTTCCATTTCTTTCTGATTTGATAGCTACAGTCTCATGTAAACAGAACATCTTGTTCCGATTTCCAAACCACCTTTCGAAGATCCGCAGATATTTATAACATCTTTAGAGATTACGAATAGTAGGCGGAGTTACTAGCTCACAATTGACGAATTAATAGTATTTGTTAACTTCCGCAGGTTGGACCGTTTCAAGTCCATCTTTCAGATCAAACATCCCATGTTTAAATATCTTGTATTTAGTCTTATCATATTTCATACATCGCATGGATTATGATATGTACCTTTAAGTCTTACTCCCGAACTAAGAAGACTTAATCATATCGGGATAATGCTATCAAGGTAGTTCGACCTCACCAAAGTTAAAGGTCCGACTACACCAAAATCAAGAGGTCGACTTTAATATCAATTCTGACTACAATTCAAGCTTCATCTACTTAAATGGGCCAGTCCATTAAGGGCCATGAGCCCAACTTCTAGCATGGGCGAATCCGGATCAGAACTTGGCACTCATCCAAGAGAGGATGATGACAAACATTTGCCTATAAATACAAGGCCTCTACTCCTCATAAACGGTAAGTAACGACTTCCGAAAATCTACTAACAAAGTTTTTAAGTCCTAGATTGAAAAGTCGACCGACTTATTAACTAGTTGAATCTAAGTACCGGATTGTCCTATGCAAACCGGCCCAAAAGGGTCTAACCCCTTATTTTCTTATCACAGATCAACGACGGACACCACCGAGGACCGACAGACGCAACGGAGGACCAACGGACTCAACCTCGGACCACAAACGTGTCTAGGTCCACTTTTTCGTCCGCACACTTTCCGACCTTCACAAAGTCACGAATTTAATCAAAGTAAAGGCGACTTGAACCAATGACTATTCGACTTCCGCTAACTAATATCATCGTTCGAGCAAGAACTACATCCATCTAGGGTGTCGACGAACTAACTAGCGACTTATCCATTTTTACCCCACATCAGATTAATATACTTGCATCACACTTGCAATACCGCTATTACTTAATATATAATGTCTGTAACTAAGCATATAATATTGATTCGGTCTCACATTGCAATTCTTTAATCCAACGGAATCCGGCTGTTCGATTCCAAATAAAAGCAAGACGAATTTTGCAAAGGGGAGCACAAAATAAGAGTCAGACAAAGCGACTAGTCAAAACATAGCAACTAGGTATATTCATCGTACAGCTTAGCTAGGTCATAGTCTAAAGAATTTCATCATATTCCTTAGATCATTAATTTGTATTCGTACGATCTAAACAAAATGTCAATTTAACTTCGAGAGAGAAAAATTTAAATTAAAAATATATTATAAAGTAGTGAGAATTATTAAGAATGAATTTACTCGATGCAATTCAGAAGTGATTTGTAATGAATGTTGTATGTTGACCTCTTAAACTACCAAAAAGAGGTGAAAGGTATCATTTGGGACGCTAGCGCATTTGGGAATTACGTGACATGATCATAGCCACCATGTCCATGAGAATCTCACACAATCGAGGATAAGAACCAAACTTCAATGATAGGAAGAATGTATCTTATCTCTATCCCAAGATATAATACTCCTTTGGACCTAAATTACTACTATATGCTTTTTCATATGCATGCACTCAATTTTTTTTTGATGAAAACGAGTTTATTAAAGCTAATTTATCAAGTAATTTATAGGTTGAATATATCATCATATAATTAAAATGTAATAGTGGAAAATGATGTGAAATCACATGATAAAGTGATTGGTTATTAAAAGCATACGCGCCTTTATTTATTACCTGTTCGCATTAACATTACATATTTCGAGACATGTACTATCGGTCAGAGGTCCTACACTATCATAACTAGAATTCCACTGCTCACTACACTAGTCTTAAATCATTTATATAAATATAATACACGACATAAAATGAATTGTGAGATTCGAAATGATGAAGCGAAATTCGTCGTAAAAGTTAAAAAAGAAAAAGTTACCACCCAAAGTTGCCACAAGTGCAAGGGCACCACGCCTCCGCATCACTTTGCGTTCAACAATACTCTCATTGACACCTGGGTTTTTATTTTACCATTAGCTTGATGAAAAGCCTGTGCCATTTTAGCTCAAATATTGCTCAGCAGCCATACTCATCATCATAAGTAAGAAATTAAAATTCAACTTGTGGCCTGTACTTGCATCTCTTGATTCGTTTCACCTAGGGGTGTAAATGAAACGAACGTTCGTGAAAATTTCATGAAAATTTTTAGTCAACGTTCAGTTCATGTTCGAGTTTGACCTAACCGAACAATTCGCGAACATGTTCGTTAATAAACGAACACGAACACGAACATATAATTTATTGTTCGGTAGTTCGCGAACTGTTCGTGAACAAATTATATCTATAATAATTTTATATATGGAGTATTATTTTATATATAGAGTATAATATTTCCTAACATAATCTATCATTTTCATTTTCCACATAAGTTATAATACTTCCGCCGTCCCAAATTCATTTACCAGCAGGCCGGACACATATTTTAATATAAAAATGAATAAAGTAGGAAAGATGATATTAGAATAGGAAAAAAGATGAATAAAGTAGGAGAGATAGTGAATAAAATATGAAATAGAATGAATAAAGTATTTAATGAGATTTTTCATTAAAGGAAGAAGAAGTTCAAATTGGGACGTCCCAAACTGAAATACGGGAAGTTGAATTCGGGGCGGAGGAGGTATTTTCTAATCTAACCTACACAAAACCTATAATAGTTCGCGAACTATTCGTGAACATGTTGAAACCTTAACGAACTGAACATGAACAAGTGTTGAGATGTTCGACGAACATGAACATAACATATGTTAACGAACAAACGTTCGTTAAGGTCAATATTCAGTTCGTTCGGTTCGAAATAGACCCCTAGTTTCACCTTTTTAATCATTCTAAGATATTCTTGATTATTTAAAAAAAGTCAAAAATCTCTATCCAGTGTGTAACCTTTTCAAGTCTCAAATTGATATTGCACAAATGGTTCAAGTGAGGGTGTTACACTTGCATGACTCTCACTTCTCCAAGATATTCTTACATATCTACTGAAGAGGATGATGTCATTGTATCCTAGAAAAATGCTTTGATCGATTACGGTTTATGAATACAATCACATCATCATTATATTATAACGTTGTGCCAATCAATATATAACACTGGGTTATCGAGAAATGGTGTGATAGTACATAGGAAAAGGTACATTTCGGAGGCATTTGAAGTGATAACACTGGGCTATGTTTGATCTATGTTATGGATGATTTCTTATAAGTTTTGCAACATTGCTAGTTAAATATCCAAAGAATTGCTATGTTATTTAATCCTTTTTCTAATGGATATATAGATTATGTATCATAATTTCTTAATCAAAAGGAATATAAATGCTAAAATGTGCCTAACTTAGCCGGATAAAGTATAATACCACATCCCATTTTATCCCAATTATTGAAATATATATTTGGTGAAAGTTGATTCAACTTATACATTTGAATCGTCTAAAATTTTAAAATTTTGAAGCCGAATAACGTCATATGTATCCTTGAATGGTATGTTTGTTTTGATTGATAGTAGTATACAAAGTTGACAAGACGGTAAACTAGATGATAGTAATTATAAAGTAAACTGGTAAGTCAACTTTAATTAAAATATGGTTAAATATGCCCTTTGTTTTCCTTCTGTATTTTTGATGTTGTTGGAAACTTATAACTGCGATCTTTCGGGTGTGTGTTGTGCAAACCTCACAGATTCACATATTATATTGCAAACAACATAAGTCAAGTAAACTGTAACAAGTGATACGATCAGAAGATATCAATTACGAAAATTTGCTTCCGTGGAGTTTCAATCGGTAACAAATTTAATACTACTATACATTATTGCCTGCAAAAATATCACCAATGTGAGGTACTTCTTCTTCTTTTTTTTTTTTTGTCGGTAAGAATGATGTGTTATATTCTTGTACCATGTCAATATCTATCACAATTCACTAAACAAAAGAAAATCATGAAAGCTAGTGGATGTAGATTTCTTAAAATTTTACGTACAATTAATAGTCACAAAATTTGTACAATTAAGTTTCGTATTAAAAAAAAAAAAATTGTACAGAAGTTCAGGACACTGCTTTCACTTACAAAAACTGCACACAGTCATTTTTTAGAAAAATTGATGAGGGACCAGACTAGAGGTGGTAATCGGGCCGGGCCAACTCGCCAAAACCCGCTCCATTTAGTGTGCGGGCTGGTCCGGGCCAGTTTAAACGGGCCGGGCCGGGCAATATGCAACTTTTTTTTCTTTTTCTATAAAAGTTGCATGTAAATATGCATATACATAAACTAGAAGATATAAAACGAGAGAAAGAAAGTTAAAAAGAAAAGGAAATGAAATGAAATAACAAGAGTTGAAAATCATGCGTTAATAATGAATAATGAGAGTTTAATTAGTATAAGTATGACAATTATATAACTATTGAATTGGTGGGATTAAGATATGTTTTTGTTACTCATATTGGTATTTTGAAAAATATTATTATAAGAATACTACATAATTAGTGGAACTAATATTAGATGAAATCCTAAACATATATTCATTCATTCATCATCCCTATTAATTAAACAAAGTTAACAAAGAAAATTTTGCAATACACTTTTTCTTAATTAAATGTGTGATTATAAATTTATGACTCTAAGTGACAAAAGACATGTATTATAATTGAACTTTTTTCAATTAAGATTGCAAAACATATAGATATAGAGCTATTTCCAAATATATATAGTATACATTCAACTAAGTATAATAACGGGCCTCCTCGGCCAAGGAATACATGGCCTCTATGGCTCACATAACTTAAATGTACACGGGCTGGTCCGGGCCAAATATTAAACGGGCCGGGCCGGTTTTTAAGCGTGCCGGGCTATTCTGCGACCGACCCAGATGCTAAGTTTGCATCCGGCTAATCACGGATGTTTTCAGTAAAAATCATTAATATCTTTAGCGATAATTGTTGGTCCATTTTAATCACTCTATAAATACAGCCCGACGAGAATTTGACTGTTCAATTTTGGGAGCTAAAATAATTAAATTAGGGAGGAAAGATAAAAAGCCACTTTCATGTGAAATTTGCAACTTGTCAAACTTTGTTTTGGACATGGACTTCGTTGCTGAAGTTTATGGGCTATTAATTGGGTCCTACAGTTCTACTGGACTCAGATAGTTAAATGGGCTGTTCAACTTCAAATGGATGCAAAACATAAAGGGCTTCCGTCCATTCTTTTATGGATGTAAACAATGTACGAGATATTGTCTATTATGCTCGGTTATTTTCATCTGAAAACTTATTAATTTCAGTTTTGTTCAGTTCAGTTCTACTTATTGTTTTTTATACTACAATTCAGTTCAGATCAGATCAAATCTATTCTGTTCAGACGAAGATAACATAGCCTTAGTCTCCTGTAGAGGCGAAGGTTAGTCGGACATCCTTCCTCGTGCGACCATTGAGCCTCGTGAGTTAGGATTTAGGAATGCATCTATCCAGATAAGGTTACGGAGTGCTTCAGGCATGTTAACCGTGTAATCCTCAAGCAAGTCCCTCGAGTTCGAGGTGAAGGGTATCCTTGGTATGATAATTAAGCTTATTTAAGCTCATCAGAAGAGATCTGATCATTCATTGAATTCTTTTATGAATGAAATCCTTCTTTATATCTTCTCTGATTCTCAATGCTAACATTTTATTCACCATATAATGAAAATAACCAGTAATATTACAAAAGTATGACATCAAACTTGCCCTATGGATTGGATCCGATCGGATCCGCATGTTGGATCAGACTTGCAGGCCTAATCATATTGAATGAACTTATTACCTCTTCTCGAATGTATCTTCAAATTCCAACATGTTTGCTAGCTTCACCTGCTCACCATATCCCAATATACTCCCAACTCCACAAGGGACTCACATTGCTCGATCAGATTAATCGCATATAATGAATCAATTCAAATATGAAAAAGAACTTATTTTACACAACAAACAAATTTTGTATAGATCCCATCAATCTTCACTTTCTTCCCTTTCCCTTGGAACAGCACCAAACTTCTCTACCAACAAATCCACAACCAAAGGGACCAAATCCTCACAAGGAACAGCCTTCTTATAAATATCTCCCAAATGCGAGTCGCTCCCGATCCTCCCTCCAACAAACACGTCCGCCCCTTCGACTATTTTCCCCTCCTTGTTCCTCGTCATGCATCCCATGAACCCGATATCCGCCACCTGGACCTGCCCACATGTGTTCGGGCAGCCAGTCCAGTGCATCCTGACAGGCTTAGTGACAGACACGAGCCTCTGGACCTCCTCGGTCACCTTCAGGGCTCGCGCTTTGGTCTCAATTATGGCCTGACCACAGAATTGGTTACCGGTGCAAGCGACTAGACCTTTCATGAGGATAGGTGGTTCGGGGGAGAACTTTTCTTTTAGGAGGGGCTCCTGAAGTAAGGCCTCAAGTTTAGAGTTCTCAATGTTGGGGATTATGATGTTTTGCTCGACTGTGAGACGTAGCTCGCCTGAGCCGTATGTGTCGGCAAGACGTGCGAGCTCGTCCATGTCATCGGCCTGCACACGTCCGACTGGGATGTGGATGCCCACGAAGCTGTAGCCTTCTTGTTTTTGAGGGTTCACTCCGAAATAGTCTCTTCTCTCCCATTTGGTCTGGACAAGGTCTTCAGAAGATGCTCTTTCTAATTCTTGTTGTGGCATTCTTTTCACTACTTCTGCTCTGAATCCTTCTATCCCCTGCATCATCACAAAACACGAATTCGTAAGTTAGCGATTGTCAATACGACCCTGCACGTTGAGTCTACGATAAACAATGAACTAAAACAACAGAAAGCTGAAGTTCTAGACATGATACTTACAAGTTCATCAATGAGCCACATCATTCTTGTCTTCTGCCTGTTTCCTCTAAAACCGAGATCTCTAAACGCCTCAAGTATAGCTCCGCAAACTGGGAGTATATCATCACCCGGAACCCAAGCATCAAGTGGGACTGCCTCAGCACATCTCTTTGGGCTAAAGAATCCTCCGACCAGTAGATTAAACCCGAAACGACCATTCTTCGTGGCAGGCATGTATGCAAGGTCGTTAATGTGCGGATGCTCATAAAGATCATGTGAACCTATCACGCACACGTTCCATTTCCTCGGCCTACAAAAACATTTCCTCTTGATTAACTTTCACTAAGAAAACATACAACTGTTCTGTTCACACAAGTACAACAAGCAGAACTGCTTACAAGTTGGTAAAAGCAGGATTTCCGCGCGAATTGGCAGTGATATACTGCGAAAGCAGGTTCGTGTAAGGCCTAGTGTCCACAATCTCTTCAGGATCAATCCCAGCAATCGGGTTCCCAACTGGATTCCTCACATTGTCCATACCACTCTGCAAGCTAGTCAAGCCAACGCTATCGAGACCTTTAAGAATCTCCGGCACATCAGGTAGAACAACACCACGAATCTGCCAGTTCTGCCTTGTAGTAACATCAGCACAACCATCTTCTCCGTATTTCCTGATTACGCTAGCCAGGTAGCGAGTTTGAGCGCTCGTTGTTACACCGTTTGGGAGCTTTAGTCTCATCATGAATCTACCATCTGAATGTATGTAAATCAGATACTCAGAAAACTTGTGACAGGTCAATACTAATACTGGATAATTTCAGAACATGAAGATACATATATCCAAATATACATTCCCAATTCGGCGTAATGGAGCTGGAGATATAATGGCATAACAAACACACCGATAGTCGCATTGCACTACTTTTGCTGAACTGGAGTGTTATTTATCCGAATTGAGCATTGAGTTAATTGAACATAGTATTTCAAAATGGTTCCCTTGTCCTAAAATCTATTCTTAACGTGATTGCTTAGCAATTCTTATAAAATAAAAAATAAAAAGAATTAAAAAAATAGCTTAGCAATAACTCTAGTTTTTACACACTATTTAAACTTTCACTGATGTGCCATTTCTACTCCCAAAATTTCAAAATGTACAAATTACCCACAAACATATAAAAAGTTGTCGAAATCCCCCCAAATTTCCCACAAAATTGTGAAGATTGGACCAAATCTTGTTTTCTCCCTCTTACATCATGCACTTTAATGCGACTATGCACTAGATTATACTTCCTCCGTCCCGATTTCATCTTCCCGTGAATTCGATCATAAATTTTAAGATAAAAGTGAATAAAGTAGAAGATATGGTGATAAATTAGGAAATAGATTTAATAAAGTATAACAAATAGTAAATAAAATAGGAGATAGTGTGTAAATTAGGAGAGAGATTTTTCATTTGAAAAGATGAAGTTGGAACGGACCAAAATGAAACGCCTAAAAATGAATCTGGGGCAGAGGAGTAATTTAGATGCACCCAATTAATCCATTTCTAATGCACTACCTCCATTACATAAAACTTTACAAGGTTGACTTTTTCACTTCATATTTGATCAAAGTAACTCCGTAATAAATTAAGAATTATATTTAAAAAAAACAGTAACTAAAAAACTTACAGTGATGCTTTCTCCTATGGAACAAACCAAGCCACTTCAATCTCACATCAATATCATCCTTGATCTCCTTCGACTTCTCGATCTCCTCCATCGACATTTTCGCAAGCTCTTCAATCCCGTTCTCCATAAACAACCCCATAGGCTCCTTCTCAATCTTCACCTTCTCTTGTGGATTAATCCCCTGCCTAAACTTCTCCTTGAGCACAAAAAATCCATTCTTTTCCTCCACTCTCACCTCCAGCCTCTCCGCATCCACTCCCTCTGCCCCTTTCTCCGGCGGAGCCACCGTCTGCGGTGGCGTAGCGTGGAGCTTTACGGAGCCGAACCGGTGGCCGGATTTTGGGAGTGCCAAGAACTTGAGAGATATTGATGACATGGTGATTTGTGATCAAGAAAGTTTGAGGTATTGATGCCATTTTGTAAGGATTTATATGGATTATGAAATTAGCTCTTGAACATGGCTAAAGGTCATTTTTGTGTCTGGTAGTTGCTGTGAGTTGACGAAAATACCTCTATGGTCGTTATTTTATGCTGTGTGGGCCCGGCTTGTTTTCTTTTTCAGATGTGTTTGCATGTGAGATTGGGAGGGTATTTTCGGGATAGGGAATGTTGAGGGATGGGTGCATTTGAGTTTGGGATTGGAAATTTAGAAGTGGCTTGTGATGGTGGTAAGTGGGCTGAGAGAGATTGGCGCTTGGGGATGAGATTGAACTCTTGGTCTATTACATGGTACAATTGGCCTTTTGGGCGTGTTTTGAAACTTCAAAGTTCAGACCCATGTTTTCTGAATGGAAAGTTGGAAAGTGATACACACACTCTAGTTGTTATTTTGCTTACACCTGATCTCTCGGATGTGTGATTGAAGCCATCTTTTTTTGCTAAAGTCAACAATTATTTCGTTGAAATGTTGCGAAAACCAAAGAAGTGGATATGAGACATAAAATAAGTCATATGTCGAGTTAAGAATTTCCTCAAAGTCACACCAGTGCATTATGATAATGCACCATACCATTCATTTAACACATACTCTATTTTTAGTAAAATTAGTTGATAAACTAATTTGTCGATGATAAATTGTCTGATAAATTAAAAAGTAAGTTCATCAAACTCATAAGTCAACGGTTAAACTTATACTACTAAACGTGGTTGTGGATCGTAGTCTAGCATTCACTATACATGTTTAATAAGTTTACGAAATTACATAGATTATGGTAGTTAACACATCAAGTTCATATCATACTTGTTGCAAAGATATGATCGAGTGCGGACTGATAAGTTTTAAATCGGTAGAGTGCAAATTGTATACTTTAAGGTTGAGATGAAATCTAGAATTATCAAACTTTTAAGGAGTCGGACGTCCCACTATTTCTGATCCTAGCTTTGACAATGGCAATTGGCATATGTCATTGGCATGATTATTCACAAAAAGGTAGGAAGGATTAGTTGAAAATGTGAGAAGAATGGTGGCCCAAGTGAAAGGCCAAGAGCCAACGGTGTCGAGCCGCCTCAAAACTTACTAAGAATAATAATCAAACCACTACAGCATATGCTACCTAGCCATTCCAATACATGTGGCGAATGGTTTTTTCTATTCTACCATTACATGTTACAGGGTACAGACAGACAGACACTGCCTAAGTACTTGCGTGCGCCATTTGACTTTGGCACTTATTTTATGGCATTTCTTCGTCCCTTGCTTAAGTCCTAAGGTTACCAAACTAATCATTAACATTACAATTTGCAAATCAATGTTATTTACCATTAAGGAATTGATTCTTGTCATTGTCTTAAACTTCACCTCGACAATTTGCGTAAGTAATCACATTAAATAATGCCCGCATAAAGGTTCGTGGAGAGACGTCGTAATGCATCAAAGTTCGACATAGTTTAAACACGTTAAGTGAATTGATAACGCAACTCACACAAGTAAAGTTCGGCTTGATTTTTGGAAATACATGCAACGTTATGATGAGTGATCACCGAGAGATTTTTCCATACCAGTGGAGACAAATGGCACGGAAAAGTTCATATGTTGATGTGTCGAACCAACATTATCACGTTGATAGCAACAGTGCTGGCTCAAAGAGTTGTACCTCGATCCATTAAAAAACGGGACGTTACAAATGTTTTCATGAACTTAGAATGGACACGAAAGTATGTAAAAGTTGCATAAAACCCCCCTCAATTATCACACACGGCACGGCCGTGTAATGTAATGTAGAGCCCAGAAGAGTTGACTCAAATGATGGTCCAAACGCGTGCTGATTTATGGTTGAAGTTGACAAGTCCATAGCATCGTAAATAACTTAAATCGATCTCTTAGCTTGTTTACTATAAGAAATATATCCTGGAATAGACATATCTGATATCTGTATAACGCTTGAAACTCATGGATAAAGTTAGAGCTAAGGGGAAATTCCTCGGCTAAATCAAATCTATTCCAGTTCCAGCCACAATCATGTTCCTCAAGTTTCTAAATCATGTGAAAGAATTTCGACAACATGTCTGTGTTGTCTTGATCTCTCGGATCGATTTCCCCCGATTACCCCTTCTGCAAAAATGAGGGTGACCATCACGCATAGATGCACCTTTGACCTTTCCAAGACTCATTCTGCAATAGCTTAGAGACTTAAACCAAATCTGTGGTTCAACTTATACAAATACAACTTCAAATTTGGCACAAGGGTTGGTCTCTATGTGATTCCGGAAATCAGAATCGTCTTTAAATTTGAAAGTATACAGTGCTTGCCTCTGTGTCAATCCAACCGGATATATTTTGTAGACTTTAAGCTCATCTCCACCCTTCAAGCTTTCTGGCCTCTCAGGTTTCCAAACAGGTATATGGTTCAGAGAGTTGAACTTTGATAGAACAGCCGATGATAAAGCTTCCAAGTTTAGGTCGTCCGAGCTGAGGAAGATGCGACAAAATTAGAAACACTCTAGAAAGGAAACAGTCACAGGAGAAAATGCATGGCTGGACATGCATCAAAGTGGCAAAGTTTTCATAGACCATGTCCCAGATCGGTTCTTTCAAAATTTAGAAAGTATAAATGCTCAAAGATTTATTACATCTGTAACAACGGGGATTTGATGCGGAGTCAGTATAAATGCTCAAGGCAGTTTTGGTGCAAATATAATTTCACGCGGAAATTAGGTACAGCGTCAGGATTAGTAATCTGAGCCCACTGGTCTTGTACACAATCAAACTTTCAAGAAATCATGAGGGTGAACAAAATCTGGTTAAAGAAAGGGAATTAGGTTTATATGTATCATTCATGAATAAACAAAACATTTTCAAATATCGCTAGGACACGTGGACTAAATAAATCCTGTTAATATTACTCAACCCTAAAATCCCATTAATGGAAAAATCACAGTCAAATTACCTCAGGTAAATGGATTCCATCTCGAACATTCCTCTTTCTCTTACATACAAGTGATATACAGTTTTATGTCCGCTGCTACACTTGCACGGGCGTTTTTTAAATGCCGGACTATTCTCATCTTTTTCATGAATCTTATTTGCTAAGAAAATGCATAAACGGCATGATGAGTGAACTGCGGCCATATCGACAAGAGCCTTGAAGGAATCAGAAGGCCCCTCATACTTCCACCTAAGAAAAGGAACAAAGATAATCAAATATGAAACAATTCATCCATCCCGCCAAAGCAAGGGATATAAAGACATGTCAGCGGGATACAAATGAATGGAAATTAAAGATTCTCTAGCTTCATATCCCCAGACAAGAAATTGGTAGTTGAATGCAGACCTTAATGTCTCATTGTATGCACTGGGATTTTCTGCAAGATATTTCATCTTCTTGGCTATTGAATCAACGTCTTTAACCTCCTTGATATGCAACACCGAAGTAGGAGAGGGTGCAAAATCTTCAATATTAGGGGCCCCGACAACCACAGGAACAGAACCTGCACTATGCGGCGGAGCCTTTCATCAGAACAGCAGACCACATCTAAAACTATGGGAGAAATTTTAAGCTCAATAATACTTTTTAGTGATTTTGAACTATAACAGGAAAAGACATGAATAGCTCACAACTCAGGAAGCGAAAGACACAAGCATTTAATATACTAGTTCTTGACATGGTAAGGTGAAACTATCAAGGCTGAGATTAAATAATCAGTCATTTATGCCACGAAAAATGGACTCACTCCTGACTTCCATTGAATCCTCAGAGTGGACTTTTTTCTAGATACAGCCAGCACAGAAACTAACTAAATTTTCTACATATATGCCAGGACCAGTGTGGTTCAATTATTCCATCTACGTCAAAGCAATGAGAGAGAAGCAACGAATTACTTTACCAGCTACAAGGGACTGGAAAAACTTCTCTGTGACATAATCCTCCTCGTTGGAGTTTTCAAATGCCAAACTGAACCTGTAACGCTTCAGGGTTTCCACTTTGTCAACTGCAAATACGAGGAAAAGGAGAACTTTACAAATGTCCAACTAAGCATCTTCAAACATAAGTGATACTGAAAAGTGAAAAGTAGATGCTGATTTAGAGCTACTGGTTGGTTCTAACCTTAACTTCTAGGCATTTTACTTTCTACATCTTCTCAGGTATATCATGTTTAGAACTTACTAAAGAAGGCAATAATAATTGCAAAAAAAAAAAAAAAAAAAACTGCATGGTGAATGCAACATGTAACTGGATGCTTACAATTAGTCTCGGTTGGAACCTTTTAAGGCAAAACTTTAGAATGCACTTCTCAGATGGGTAAACATATAGGAAGCTAAATTGTGCATACTATCATATATTCAGCAAACAAATGATGGTGATGATTCCAATTGACAAAAGTTATATCTGCTGATGCAAAAGAACTCCAGAAAAACTGAAACACCCAATTAAGATTAACAGATTTACCTCTTCCATCATGATTTCTGTGACAGCCCCCATAGGAGTCAATCTTGACGTTTGCATTCTCAAGTCCAACCAATGCTTGCAAACGGAAGTTCCGAGCTCCACAGTTAGAAATAAAAGCGGCAGCAAGAGCAGTTTCGGTTTTTGGTTGAACCGGGGCCATGATGTCATATTCAGCCCAAGAGAAATATCCAACAGGCACATCTGACGAAAGGCTGGTTGTCATTACGATTTCATATCCATTCCTAGAGTAAGAGAACATATCGTAATTAACTCGGCGGACGGGGATTATATCGAGGATAGATAGTACACTACTAGTCAAAGCTTTCCAGAAACTTTTAGAAGATCACAGACAAACTGAAATGAGCTCTCCTTCTTTTAAACTTTTTGTTTAACCCACCAAACCCCAAAAAAAAAAAAAAAAGAACAACCACAATAGGGTTGTTGAGAGTAAAAAAAAATTCAACTAGCGCCCACCACGTGGTGACATGCTCTGTTAAATTAGAAAGAGCTTGCAAGATTGAGGGAAAAATCCCGCAACACAAGTTTATATCTAATTATTCCTGAGGAGCTGTACTATCTACTTATCCAAAACACCAGTAGCGAATCATTCCGCGTCCTGTTCAAATCACGACAATGATGTATTACTACCTTTAAATGTACTACTTAATTACTCACTCCTATTGTTAACACTTGAAGTTTTAGAAACTTGCTCATTTATTAAGGTATTTTATGTTTTCCACTATTATCCCTATTATTTATAGGGAGCTAGTTAGAATATAAAATGCGTCAACTTTAAAGGGAACGAGTAGGTGTACTAATGTCATTTGTATGCAGAAAGTACCCAGAACATGAAATAAATCCAATATGTACAGTTTGCTAAAACTTTCAAGTAATGAAAATAGTAGGGAGTACTAAGATTTGGTTGTCCGGACTGTGTCTATGTATATATTCTGAGCAAAGCATAGTTGGGCTCAGCGGCATACATGCAATAGCATCCTAAAATCATTAAATGCACTTCAGATTATGGAATGCTAATCTATGATTCGAGTATCTATATTCAGAACAACCAATATCAGCTAGTCGCGGAAACAAGAATAAAACCACATGTGTTTATTTGTTTAATCCTATCATCCGGATAAAAGATAATGAGGTGCAGAAACTCGTGGCAGATGTTTTAATACAAGTTTTGCCTGCTTTCCTGGATAAGATTCATATCTAGTTATTAATGCTAAAAGAAACAAAAAAAAAAGCCTTCCCACCTTCGTGCATTATCAATATTATTCTCCGCATAATACGTAGCTGATTCCATCGAGCGAAGCACACTCGCTGTGCCAGATTGCTGAGGCATGCCAAATCCAGCATCTGGCTTTTTACCAGCTTCAAACCCAAATTTACATCCAACAGCACAACTTTTCCACTCCTGTACGCCGAGCAACAGATTTCAAAGTGTGATAAATGCCATTTCAAGTACACCAGCTTAGAAGAACAAACACTACACAGAAGATGCACATCCACAATCCAAGAAAAAAAAATCCATCACTAACGTAGTAACATTGTTTCTCAAACTTCACTTAATATCCTCCACAAACATTGGAGAATCTATCTGTCTCATATCTTCTCAGGTTTCTTATCCACTACTAAACACAGAAGCAAAGGCATCGACTAAACTCCAAAACATATCCATCAAAAACCAATAGTAAATTGCATGTTCAACTCCATGTAACAAAATCAGAAAGGCCTAATTCTATTCCCTTATCCGGTTTATTGAGCTAGAATCAGCTTTAGAGAATAACCTAACATGTTTATCGTTCCATCTTACTCCGATTCATACTATTTTCCAGCACCATTGAGTTAAACCAAAAGCAGGCAATCCTGACTAACAAACTGAACAATCCTCTCAGATTTTCCACTGCTAATCGAAGCACTAAACAATAAACCGAAAGCAACAATCAAAACTCCAAAACATTGACATTAACAACAAATCACCTGCTCAGCTCCATGTACAAAAACCGGATCAACTCTAAAATCCCTAGAGTACGCCACATAATCCTCCTTCTCCAACCACGCCTCGCAATCACCTTCCGGTTCAGGCACCGGATCCACCAACCCGAATTCATCACCGTCCTCCAGAAACGGCGTCGTTTGCATAGTGAAGTGATAGAACGAGTCCGCCCACGAGTTCACGAGGTCAGCTCCCTTGCCCATGTCGAGACGAGCAAGGAACGCGATCTCTCCGATCACTACAAGGAAGACGAAGATTGGGAGAGCGTTTGGCCATTTCCTCTTGTGGTTTGGAGAAGAAGCCATGGAGGAGGTTGATGCGGCAGAAGAATCATCAGGTGGTGTGGATTCATGTAGAGGTCTGTGATTTGCAGAAGAAGCCATGGATTTTTGGTTGATTGTTTGAGTTTTTGGGGGTTTTGGAGAATTAAGAAACCTCCATGGATGGGAGCAGGTGGATTGGTGGACTTGACTCGATAGTAACACTGTCTGACTGACTGCACTCTTGCTTTTGGTGAATACAATGAAGCGGAAATTTTTATTTTTTTTATTATTATTATTATTATTTTGTCTTAAAAGGGAGGAAAAATATATATGAAAGCTCATACCCCGGATTACCGTAATCCATATATATTTTAAAATTGTGATCTATCTCAAAGGAGAAGTATGTCACATAGGCAAAAATCCTATGTGACAAATTCTAGCAAAAAACAATTGATTTTTTAACTCCCCTATTTTCATGGATAAATCCTACCATCATAAAACTCTACATCGAATTTATATACACCGGGGGAAAATTCCAAGTTTGTTATTCTTCCTATCCTAAATCTATTGTTCCTATTTAAAAGGATAAATCTTCTCCATTATCGATTTCAAACAGAATCTGGATACTCACAATAAAAATAAAATTCATGTTGTAATTCATAAACTCATATTCACGTTAAATAGAGTAACATATTTACTAATTAAACTCTCAATTTATGTGGACTCATAATAATACCTTATTGTATGAGCTACGAGGCATGCTAATATGAACATTCAGCACATTCCTCAAAAGGATTGCCTGGCGTTTCCTACTATATGTCTATGTATATAAACACGTTAAACTAACTAACCTATTTACCCATGTAATTAAATATATTGCCTTATTTGCGGAACAATTCGTTTAGTTTTATCATCCCTTTAATATTAATATTAGTTACATATTTAAATAATCAAATCTTATCATATATACCATATTTTAGTTTGTTACGAACTAAATCCATATATATATATATATATATATATATATATATATATATATATATATATATATATATATATATATATATATATACACAATTTCAAAGATAATGTAAATACGTAAAATTCATTTCATAATACTACTGTACTCAATGGCTAGCTCTTCAAGAATTCGTATGATCGGTTTCAACCCCATGGACAATCTGCCGGACGAGATACTCATTACCATCATGGAGAAACTTGCATCTCAGCCTCCAAACGCATGGCCAAACACAAGTTGCAGGTAATATTCTTCAATCCGGTATATTTGCGATTAACTGTTCTACTGACAATCATAGTGTAACCATTGTACCCGCCTTCTCTTTGCACGAAAATATGATACAAATATTGTTGTTGGAAATCACAAAAAAAATAAATTGAAGGAATAATGCTTAACCTCCCAAAAGTGTATATACTACAGCACAAGCACACTGCCTTGCTTGTTATTCGTTTAATGGATGCTAGAAAACCGACGTAACTCAATGTCATACTTTCGACTATGCAGTAGGTTTTTTTTCTTTCGCTCCCTGTACCTTTTCTATATGCATTTAAATGAAGAATACAACTAAGAATTTTATGGGCCAATGAATAGAGTGTAATTAAAATTTGAAAAGGTCATTTAATTCTGTTTATGTTGTATTAGCGAATTAACAAATTACTGGACATCAAGCCATGCGCATTTTTTGAGAATGTACTTATTAGCCAGAGGAGACTAAGCCTGTCATTTATTAATACACTACAAATTCTAATCTAAGTGATGAGTTCTATCTCAATTCTCTATTTTATTATATCATTTGTTTCCAACATAGAGGATATGTCTACATTTCTACTATTTAAGATTTTAAAATGTGTAAGTGTTGATGACGTGAAGAAGTTAATATAATTAACACTATTAAATGTAAAATGAAGTTGATGAATTTATGATGATGATTCGAATAAGTTGTTGTGCAATTACAACTGTATGTTTGTTGGATTTTTATCCATTCCTTTTCTTTGTTTTCTGTGTTTGTTTCTGATACTTCCAATTTCTTCATACCACTTCAATTTAATTATTACTAACCTCCAAGGCATGTTTAATTTTTATATGCTATGAAGTTTATAAAAAAATATTATATAAACTAATAATCATATAACAATATTTTTTACCATGTAGCTCTCCACTACTTTATAAGCTGGGCAAGGAAAAGGTGTTCTAAAAGTGCTTGATATCAATGCAACTCATGATGTCACTCCTACGGCTTTGGACAAGATGGTGGCTGCACAAAATTCCGAGGCTCTCTTCAAGAAATCGTTGGTACAGTACATTTTCTACATTCACATTTCCATCATAATTAATATAAGAGTGCGTGCTATTTTGAGTGTTTGCAACTATCTAGATGAGTTTTGATCCAATCCCAGTGATATCTAACGAATTATCATATATTATGTTACTAATGAATATACCCTTAGTTTAACTACTTGTACAAACACTCCCCAATTAGAAATATTTTGTAAATTTCGCTTCACATCCATATTTAATTATGAATCCGTATTCAATTTAATTATAATTTTTTTAATAATCATATTTATTTTATTATTAATTAGCAGGAAAAATATTTCGTTGATGGAGTTGAAAGTGAAGCCTATCCATTAATGATTTTGGCTCTTATTTTGGGCACAAAGAAGCAAAATATTCCTTGAACTTCATGAAACTTTTCAACAATAGCAAAAACATTCATGCTGATGGTATTGATGGATTAGCGGAATTTAAAGCAAATTATATTGGTGTAGTCTACGTAAGTTCTTCTAGATGGTCTTTGACGGAGAGACTTTCTAAAATGAAATTGAAAAATCCAGATTACCTGGATGTCCCACTATTCTGTGAACGTAAGAACGCAGATTACGACGAACCTCTCAAACGGAAAATACATTTATATAAATACAACCGGTGCCCCGAATGTGTAGCTGATATAGAAGTGGCATATATGAGCTCAAAGTACATTAGCATTGGTCACAAACGTCGCCTTCTTCTGTGAAGTATTGGACATTTGCATTAGAATAATTTCTATAACATTATCAATTTTCATTTGATTTTACTCATTTTGTAATTGAACTCCATTTATTCAATAGGATTGCTTTATTTTACCATTTTAGTTACTGCCATATGGTGGGGATGGATACCATACTGAGATATTGCACTCTGATAAGTCCAAAGGAGTAAGGCAAACCATTAATTACAATCAAGGAGTTCTTATCACTTAGGCTTTTTGATCGTGTTGATGAGGCTCAGACCATACTGCTTAGTAGTTAGTAGAAAGTTATTTCAACAATTTATAGTAGATGGTTATATGATGATGGAATCACATAGATTGTCTTTCATCATGAGGAACCAACCGTTATTGAGGTATGATAAGTATAGATCACTTGATGATGCCATTCGAACAAGTGATATTGATCCAGCTGATCCACATGGAAATGTTGGTAAACGTATTGTCCTGCCATCTTCTTTTGTTGGAAGTCCTAGATATATGGTACAGAACTTCCAAGACACTATGGCCATATGCAAGAGTATAGGATATCCCAAACTATTCATCACATTAACTTGCAATCCCAAATGGCCTGAGATAACACGCTCTGTCGATTCGATGGGTTTACGACCGGGGGTAGACCTGATGATCTGAGTCGCGTCTTTAAAATGAAGTTGGACCAGCTTATAAAAGACTTGAAGACAGAAAACGTTTTTGGCAAGGCAGTCGGATGTAACTATATATAAATATATTTTCTTTTTAGCATTAATTTGTTAATTAAATAATGTCATAATAATAGTTTAATTGATTATTACTATATTAACTTTCCAGTCATCTACACCATTGAATTACAAAAACGCGGGCTTCCTCATGTACATATACTGCTATGGGTTGATCGAGCGGATCGAAATATGTCTGCAAGTTCTATAGATGATTTCATCAGTGCTGAGATACCGGATAAGGATCTCAATCCGAAGTTGTATAAAGCTGTATTCGGTACATGGTGCATGGTCCTTGCGGACCATTGAATTCAACTTCAGCCTGCATGCACGATGGCAAGAAATGCTCTAAGAAATTTCCAAAATCATTTAATGAACGGACTATATTTGATGGAAATGGCTAACCTGTTTGTAGGAGGCGTGATACCGGCGTCACTATCGAGAATAATGGCAATATCATTGATAACAAACGCAATTTATAACTACTTATCAATATTTAAGTATTAAATTATACTCTATTTATCTTTATCTAAATTGATTCACATGTGTATTTAGAAATAATAAGTTGTTTCACTATCCCTAAATGTTGAATGGTGCAATAAGACAAATTCAATCAAGCATATGTTCAAGTATGTCAACAAGGGTGTGGATAGGATAGGCGCAAAATTAATAGTTGATAATGAGGTGAAGGATTATGTTGACTGTCGGTACGTATCTGCATGTGAGGTCGTATATGACATGGGTTATGATATCCATTACAGAGATCCACCCGTTGAGCGTTTATCATTCCTTATGGAAGGTGAGCAGTCGGTCACATTCAAGGATGGTGATCTCATAACAGATTTATTGGAGAAGCATACCGTTGCCGAGACAAAGTTCCTTAAATGGATGGAATTCAACAAACATCATCCCGAGGCACGTAAGTATCTATATTCAGAGTTCCCCACATTACGTGTGGGATCCTACAGGCAAAACTTGGAGAGATAGGAAGGTTTTCAACAATAAAGTTGGAAGAATATACCATGTTCCAATTAAGACCGGTCCACTATATTTCATGCGTATAATGTTGAATCACATAAGGGGTGCCACTTGTTATGAGGATCTGCGGACCATGGATGGTGTTGTTTATCCAACATACCGCGATGCATGCTTCGCTTTGGGTATGCTCAATGATGACAAGGAATACATCCATGCTATTAAGGAAGCAAGTTTCTGGGATTCCAGACACTTCCTTCGACATTTGTTCTCCATGCTCCTCCAGTCTGATCGTATGTCTAGGCATGTTCATGATTGGGAGAATATATGGGAGTATCTATCTGACAACATCCAGCACATCATGCGAAAGAAGTTAAATAGTCCTGGTATAAATTTCAATATTGTATTCGAATTGATTTTTTAAGATTAATTTTATTATTTATTAAATATTCTCATGACCCCAGGGCTCGAGTTGAATGAAGAACAATTGATAAATTTTGCCCTTGCTGAAATTGAAGAGTTCCTTTCTACAAACGGCTTCAGCTTGAGTGAGATTGAAGGTATGCACATGCCCGACAGTGTAGTCATAGATAATGGCATGAATAATTTGATACTTGAAGAAATGTCCTACGATGTTGATGATATGATTGAGCAGCACAGCCGTTTGTATACGTCTCTCACTGATGAGCAAAGGACTGTATACCATATGATTATGGATGCAGTCGATTCTGGTAGTGGTGGAGTTTTCTTTATCTATGGTTATGGTGGCACTGGAAAGACATTTTTGTGGAATATGTACACTGCGTTCTGCATTACGTGGTAGACGTGATATTGTTCTCCCAGTTGCATCGAGTGGTATAGCTTCTCTACTTCTTCCTGGTGGCCGTACTGCACACTCCAGATTTAGTATTCCTTTGCAGGTCGATGAAACTACTACTTGCAGTAGGATAACTCCAGGCAGCGATCTTACAGGACTCTTGAAAAATACAAAGTTAATAATCTGGGATGAGGCGCCCATGACTAATAAGTTTTGTTTTGAGGCTCTTGATCGCAGTCTAAGGGACGTAATGAGAGGTGAGCATGGTAGATAATCGAACAAGCCATTTGGTGGTTTGGTTGTCGTTTTTGGAGGGGATTTCAGACAGATACTACATGTCATACCTAAAGGTAGCAGGCATGACATAGTCCACGCATCTCTATGCTCATCGAAGAAGCTTTGGAGTTCGTGTCGTGTGCTGAAGCTCACTAAGAACATGCGCCTGCATGTATTTTTATAACATTTTATATTAATTATAATTTTTAATATCCAATTTAATTAGTTGACATGCATGTAAATTATTTTATATAATAAGTATGTTTATATTATTTTATTCAATTACAGTCTTGACGCTCACATGCTGAGGTTGAGAGTATTAGGGAGTTTGCTAATTGGTTGTTGAAGGTTGGAGATGGTGAGGTTGGTGATAATGATGGTGAGGTAGATTTTAAATTGCTTGATGATATCTTGATTCGTTCTACTGATGAACCAATTGCTGCAGTAGTTGAGAGCACATATCCTAGCATATTAGACCATGTTGGCGATGGTCGGTATTTTCAGGATAGAGCTATTCTTGCTCCGACCAATGAGATAGTCCAGGAAGTCAATGATTATATCATGTCTCTTTTACCTGGAGATGCCACCGAGTTCATGAGTTCCGACAGCATATGCCCTGATGAAGATGATATTGTCAATAGAGAAGATGTGTATTATGTCGAGTTTCTAAACACTATTAGGACTTCTGGAATACTAAATCATATTATCCGACTTAAGGTGGGTTGTCCTATAATGCTTCTTAGGAACATTGATCAGTCCTCGGAGCTTTGTAATGGGACTCGGTTGATTGGTACTGCAATTGGCAATCACGTTATTGAGGCGAAGACCATACATGGGAAGAACGTTGGAGTGAAGGTTTTTATACCTATGATTGTACTCACACTTTCTAACCTTACCAAGTTTCCTATTAGATTTCAACGAAGGCAATTTCCTATATCAGTTTGTTATGCGATGACTATCAACAAGAGTCAGGGACAATCGTTATCTAATGTTGGATTCTATCTCCCAAAGCTTGTATTCAGTCATAGTCAGCTCTATGTGGCATTTTCTAGAGTGACAAGCAAGAAAGGTCTCTAGATTTTAGCTTTGGATGAAGAAGGCAATCCAATAGATACGACGACAAACGTCGTCTACAAAGAAGTGTTTAAAAAGCTTTGAAGTATTGTTCATTATATTAAATCACTCTAACTTTATATTATCGAAATTCAATTATCTTATTTTCAATACTAACTATTTCCTTATTATGTTGTTTTGCATTTGTTAATTATTGATAGACCTACCGCGATTGTACGGAACATCAACCCTACAATATCTTTTCAATAATTGAATGTATTAGACCATTTTAATATGATTATACAGAATATCTTTTACATGATTTTTATCTAAATTATTTATAATTGAAAGTAAGTCATGCCGTGGCAACGCCACAGGTTAGTACTAGTAGTTTATATATTTGCCATTTTTTTATTTTATCATATAACTTAACATAAATTATTAAAAAATAAAGTTAGCGGACCTTACAAGGAACAATAAAATCTTTATTTTACAAACAAATTACATATTTATATTTTTCACCCTGGCCTAATGAATCGAGTTATCCGGGACATAAAAGTATTAATTATTATTGATCACAAAATTTATTATCAACATTTGGTGGCTAAAAGGGAAGAGAGGATGTTGCGTTTTTGTGTGGAAACCTTGGATCTTAAAGCTGATGTAAATTTCAAATTTCCGGCTCAAACTTTGAGTAAAACTTAGGTACTCTGTTCCTGGTTACCGATCCTTTTGTTAGCTCTCAATGTTGACGGGTCAGTAGCTGGAACCCTGGAAGTACGGGGTTGGCTGGGTACAGTTCCGTGATTAGAGTCTAGAGACTGTAATGGAAATTTTATTCGTGCAGCTTCTGCCACTTTGGGGGAAACCGACATAAATGATGATGAACTTTGGGAAGTGAAAACATGATTATAGTTGGCTGCATAACTTGATATCACAAATTTATCTATCCGTATTGATTCTAAATATGTTTTCTTGTGTCTAAATAGGACCCAAGAGCCGACATGGAGGTATAGGGAGATTCTAACTACGATCAAGCGACTCCGTGAAGGATTCCAGTCTATGGGACTTTATTTTGTATATCGGGAAAGTAATAGCATCATTGATATTTTTGGCTAAGTATGGAAGTGGTGCAAGTTATTCTGGTGTAGATATTGTAGTTCCACTTAATTCCGGCTATGCATCCTAGTATTAGAAATCTCGTAGTTTGGGACGTGTGTTCGTCTTGGCTAGAAAGTTATGTTACAAAAGATCGTTACATAAAATTTCCTAGGCAGGTATATGCGGATACAGAGTCTACTACGTATACTTTTTATATCTAAGTAATGTATTCTTACTTTAAAAGATGTAAATTGTTGAATATTTGTATTTTTTGATTATAGTAGGTGGGAGTGGAACTTTTAGGTCGAAAATTCTTAATGTGGGGTATAAATATTTGAAGGAGCATTACAAAATAGTGTAAAGTACACCAATAATATACGAATCATTGCAACGGTTATTTATAGAACGAAATATCAATGAAATTTCAAGCTAAAGCGGCCCCTTAATAGAGAGTAAAAGAGTGACTTCCTTTCGTTCATGAAAAACGCTCATGCCTTATTTGAGCGAATAGTTTGTTCAAGTGTACTACAACCAGCCATATAAATTGACAAAGATAATTCATTATTGAAACCTTTTTTTTTATAAGGAAGTCAAGATTATATGTTAAAAGTAAACCTCGACTAACTCTAGATATTGTGATATTGTGTTCCTTTACAGAATTATCATCGGATGGGGTACCCATCAACTTGGACCTGCTCTAATACCATATTAAGATCAACCCCTTAAAAGACCTTATTAAAGGGAGAAGGTTATACACCTTATATATTATTTGCATGATCTATTCACAAATGATGTGGGATGTTGTAACATTTTCGTGGACATGATAAGAGGTGATCACAGAAGTGATGTTCTATTCCAGATGAGATCGTTCTTGTTCAAACATTTTCTTACCTCATACTTTGAATCTTGTCCGTCAACATTTGAATTCAAACGCCAGACTTTGGACATATCAGGAACTCAAAGTAACAAGAACGTCATGAGCCATGACAGTTTTCTTACCTTAGTACTACGACAATTTAAAGAAAAAACGATCAAATGACCGCAATGTAAGCTCAACACAGAAGCAAACTCGGATCCAAGGCGAAAACAAAGGCTACTAGCCCACACAAGAAATTGACTATATGTCAAACTAATACTAAAAAGAGACTTGTACATATTTGCATTTGGAGTAGGCAGTCCACAACAATTTTAGCAAGCTACCAAAATTACCTGCAGCGAACCTAACATACAGCACTAATGAAGAGGCTAAAATCTTTCACCAATCATTTAGCTATCATTTATAAATGCCTAGCCCTCTTTTACACAAGATGAATCATGCAAATCTCTCAGGAGTCAGGACACCATTTATATCTCACCTCAAATGAAACAATGGATTCATGAAGGGGCAAAACTATTATGTACTATTACAATTCGGAATGACACCGTGACTCCCGATTTCCTACTATGAAAATCTTAGTTAGATAGCATTGCTTCAGCCATCTTTCTTGCGAGAGGCAGAAAATGGGGGAACATAACATAAAAGAGGACACACAAGAAAATCTCTGGTTGATATTGTTGTAGTCATCTTATGAAGGCAGAGGAATTCCAGCAGCTTCTCCGTTGCAAAGAATTTCAAGTTGGAGGACAAAACGAGCTGAAGTTTACGGGTACAATCTGAAATAAGGTAATGCTTCGATTAATAAGAGATCTAAGTTATTCATTTAAAGGATTCCACACACAGAGGGACCAACCTTTACCTGATCACGACTTGAACTGTCTTCCAGAGCTGTCTTCAGCCGTTTTGCCTGAACCTCCATCTTTGGTCTGTTATGATTCCCTTCATCCTTAAAATTTTGACCACAACCCTCTGCATGAATTCAACAATCAAAATAAATGAAAGGATGAACTATGTACATTGAAGCTGTGCTCCTCCAAATACCGCATGCACAAGAACTTGCATTTACAGCTAACTAAAATAAGCGGCAGAAATGCCTTTTTTTCCAGGCTTTGCCAATTCTGCCACTTAAGCAGTGCATGTAACAATTTTCTTAAGCATACAGATAAATAAAAATGCAGTATAGCGTGACAGACAAAATGCACAGAGGAAAGTTTTTTACTATCATGTATTTAAAAGAATTAATACCTATATACATGTACCTAATATCCTAAAAAATTAGATAACTTCACCAAGAGTGTAATGTCAGTAGAATCTTAAAGCTACCCGCCTTTAGTTTGAGAAGTAAAATGAATTTGGATAAAGAGCATAGTCATCTACATCATGACTGTAAAACTTTAAAATTGAACTTATCATAATTCAGCAAATCACCATTTGGGTTACTGGATGTAAATTGATGCAATGATTTTTTTACTCCATGAGATGAAGTCTCTTCCTCTTCAGCAAGCTCAGTAGGTTCCTTCATATCTTCTGATGGTGAAGGATCTTTCATCCCTGTACGTCTGAGGCGACATATCCATGGACTCTTAAGATGATTGCGCGAATCAGCTGAACTGCGAGAAGGGGGCTCTTCCCTGTCATATTTTATATTTTGCCAGCAGCCATTCCGTAACACGGTAAACTGAGAAAGACAGACGAAACAAATAAATTTCACCATATATATGCAACCAAGAAGAATGAATTACTCAATGCTAAATGTGAGCCCTCGACCTGCTCAGAGGAAAAACTAACATTCATTGACGACTTTTGACATGTATTTATGTCCCTCTGGTTCTTGTCATGGCACTGTGCAAATAAACCCCTCGACTGTTGCAGTTGTTCAACAAATGATACTTCCAAATTATTAAGATACGAGTTGTGCTTCTGCTCAGTCCATGTTGGGCAGTTATCCTGCAGAAAGAAGCACGGTTCATTAAACACATTGACGGGGGAGAAAACCACGTCCAATTAGTAGACGCTGAGAGGCTTCATGGTTTATTTATGTGGACATAAATGATAATGTAGACAAAACGTCTAGGACAGTTTGATGAAAATTGTCTCTGTCAACTCGAAATCAGAAAGACAATGTTCTCAAAATCTCTTGTCCATTGCCCCCGATCTAACCAAAGAATTATTTCCTTACCTAATAATGCACATGCACCAATAAAATGGTAGTAGAAGGTTAAATGGCGACGTAACTCACATATTACAAGAATACAAAAGACAAAACTACCCATTCTATTCAATGCACCAGGGAATACCAAAGTGAAATACGTAATCATAACCACGTTGGTGTAGAAGCATCCACGAGTAATTTACGTAGCCTCGTAAAATTTAAGCTGTTTCTATTTCTATATGTCCTTCAAACACTGATTCACACCTAACCGCGAAAATAAGACTTCATTTCGAAGTTCAAACTATTCTCAACATCTCCGCAATCCCCCTCCCCCCAGCTTCATACCGCCATCAGAACACATTCTAATCACACTAACCTTTTCCATTTCAATGGCCAAACAGGACCCTGGCCAAACCAAATAAAACGTGCAAGTGTAGCCAACTCGAATCAAATCACGTAAGATCCCCTCTTCTAGCACACATAATAATCATTTTTTCACACTATTATCTTCTCCACACAAAGCGAGTGTTTAGCAAATGCTTACTGCAAATACCAGGCTGATTGGATTACAATTTTCCACAGCAAAATCACTGAAATTTAGCTTTCAAAAACTTAGTATAGATGCAAGCTGATCGGAGTATAATCTTATAAAGCAGAATCATGAAATTTCGTTAGCAAAAACTAATTTACAAGTTACAACTACTGACAACTTAAACAATCCACTGCTAGAATCAGCTTATTCTATATACACTTCGTTATCAGAATCAATTACTCAAACAGAAACCAGCAACAACTCATGCACAGATTCAATTCAATCAACCAAAACTACTAAATCCACGATCGTAACAAACAAATCACAAAAAGTACTAAATCAAACCTCAACATACAAAACCGAAGCAGAGAATTACCATCCGACGCAACGAATCTCTGCGATTCTCCGACGCATCAACGCCGGACCAGGTCAGCTCAATTGCGTTCACCACCGGCACCGCCGGTGAAGAATCGGGCCGTAAATTCTCCATCGCCGAACACACGCAGCTAGTTTTGCCGAAAATTGGAGATGAAGATTTGGATTAGCGTCTCCGAACCGAGAGAAAATATCTGAAAATATCAGAATCTAGAGAGAGGGGTTAGTGAGAGAGAGGAGAAAAGGTCGATGGCTCCACAAAGGAGGTACTTTTAGACGTGTCATTAAGAGATGAAGGTGCCACGTCAGACGACGGTTCATTGTATCTTCGACAAATATCAGCCAGAGAGATATTTTCTTCAGCTTGTTTTGTTCGCGCGTGGAACACGCGCCAAAATATCGATTCGGTGAGGGTTAGATAAGATGAGAGGTTTGGGTGTTAGTTCTGTGGATTTGATTGTTTCGGCTTGGATCGAGATCCACTTAAATTGTTGTGGTTGGTTGTGACTTGTCTGTATATATATTTTAAAAGAAACAAAAAATGAAATTAAATAAACTTACTGTGAGTATGTGGGGTCTACATTGAAAAAATACTCTATTTGGTTACCACTCTACCCATTTGATCCTGTAACTTTTTTCACCGTCACTTTTGGTCCTCTAAGTAATCGAAAATTCTAATTTTAGTACTTTGATGATAAATCCGGCCAAGTTATGTTAAATTTGGGCGAATTCACCCCCAATTTGTTTGATAATGCGAATAAAAAATAAATCACTATATAATGCCAAAGAGTAGCTTGCTTTAGTCCCGCTTTGTAACTCTTTTTTTGGGTTAGTCATAACTTCCAATGTTTCTAGCAATTCATGGCATTATCAAATGATAAACGTCTTGAATAAAAATCTACAACGCACTAAAATATGCTTGTTGACGATCTTTTACGAGGTTATATAAGTAGTGATTTTAAATTCAAAGGTTAATGTACTATGGGAATGAAATATAAAAAATAAAAACGGAAATATTGAAACCGTAAGCCTAGTTGTTTTTAGTGTTGACAGTGTTTGACGTATGATTACAGTTTTTGGAAAGTATAAATATGATTGGTGTATTTCACCTTCTAAGTTTTTCTTTTCTACTTAATTGGGAGGCACGTTCTTAATAATTTGTCATTTTGAAATAGATTTGAAACAAATTTTCCGTAATTTAATTTGTTTTAGCCGATGTTGTCATCAAAGTACCAAAATTAGAATTTTAGATAACTTAGAGGATCAAAAGTGGCAGTAGAAAACTTATAGGACCAAATCGGCAGAGTAGTAAACATATAGGACCAAATGGAGGATTTTTGTGGTCTACAGTAGTAGTATTAAGCTATCAGCAAACCTTTTTTTTTTTTTTTTTTTTAGAAAAGTTATCAGCTAACTTATGAGTGTATTATATTTAATAAGCACGATATGTTATGCTATGATGAATGAGCATGGACTATTTCATGATATAGAAAGACATCTCATTAAGTCGAGACCGCTCACTTGACGGAGGTGAATTGGAGCAAAATTTACAATTACATGTCTCTACGTTTTTTCCATATCCTTCCATACATTTGACAGATAGTAAACTATTAACTTGTTTACCTTTTAAAATTGGACTGACTTACAATCTATTATGGTGGTGTTTTATAGGACATCATAGTTATCGAAATAACATTGAGATAACTAATAAGTAATTCGTTCCAATATATGTGCCTGAGATCCACGATTAAAAGTTATATGAGTCTCATAAATATGATTAGGTGGTCCGAAAGAGTTGTCGGGCCACACCATGAGATCTTTTCCACCGTAAGGCCACTAGTCCCCTCATGCAACGTAGCTTGAAACAAAAATCATGTGCTCTACGTACCAAGATTAGTAATTGCTTGGTTGTAGAGCAAATAGTGTTCATGATACGCATAATGATTGAACCATTTGAAAGTACTAGGTGCTTGTAATGTATTTAACAATCACATGTAAAATGCTGTTACATATTCAAAAGTAGTTGATAACTTTGCATTCTTCTTGAAATTTACTTCCCCTTCCAGAATAGTTATTATATTTACACTTGTACGTAAAAAATAAACTTAAACAGCAGCAGCATGATACTGATGTATATTGATTGTGAGTCACAGGAAGTATCTAGCCAATTAAGTTATAATAAGAGGATAACATTCATAAAAACCCCGTCCAATATGGAATAAAAACCAAATGTAACAACTTCACCGTGACAATCAAAACGAAAGAATGTACAGCTGAACTAGTAGACTCGTAATGATAAATCCAACCGACTTAAAGCAGCAAAATTGGACCTGGTCCATGGCAGGCACGGGATGATCAGGCCCAATACAACAAAGCAGATTTAGCCCAATTAAATTTATTATTTATTTTGATAAAGATATGAAACACGAGACAAATAGCACCCGTGGCCTAATGGATAAGGCGTCTGACTTCTAATCAGGCGATTGTGGGTTCGAGTCCCACCGGGTGTGTAATTTTTTATACTTGTGATCTGCACACACTTTAATTTTTAACTTGTACAATTTCACTTCAATTAACGAGCAACCACCTTCACCGAAATAAAATCTTCACACATCTACTTGGTTGTTAATTGAAGAGCATCAACATCTACTTCCATATATTCGTGGACTAATAGTCACAATATAGTATAACTTTTTATACTTTCTCATTTGAAAACTCCAATTTATGCTTGACTGGGATGCTAGGGGCGTAACCACTGGTACACCATCTCACATGTGATGTAACCACCACACATGGACCCCACACATTCTATTAGAGGGTGTACCAGTGGTTACACCCCTAACATCTAAAAAAAATCAATTTATGATTTGTATAATTTAACTTCAATCAATGAGTAACCTTCTTCACCAAAACAAAATCTTCACTCGGAATATCTACATGGTTGTTAATTCGGTAAGCCGAAAATCTACTTCGAGATATTGATGGACTGATGGTTACATAGGAGGATGTGCATCTTTCTCCAGTCTATTAGGACTGCTATTTGGTAGATGTTAAGTTAACTGATAGATGATAAGTTAGTTAATTTTCATGAAAATGTTTAGTAAATTAATTAGGTAATAAGCTAGATGATTTGATGAATATGTTATGTAAAAACAAGTCGTCTAGCTTGTTCGTTTCTTTTTATAAGCTTTCGGGACAATCTTATCATTTACCAGCTACGCGTTCAAGTAGCAAGCTCTATCGAGCTGATAAATTAGTGTTAAATGTAGCCAGGGGCGAAGTCAGGATTTCGACGTGGGTGGGGCTCAATTAAAAATTAATTTTTATGAATAAAGCCTGGAAAATTTATTTGTTTAGAAAGACAAAATATTAAGAAATTCATCAATTATATAGCTTAATTATATTAAAATTTTTCGTATTTATAATATCTTTATGAAGTATTGGATAAGACTATGTTCATATTTAACAAATACACATGTAATTTTTTATTTTTTTAAAAGATGGGTGGGGCTAGAGTCCGACCCCAAGCACACACTCCTTTCGCCCCTGAATGTAGCAAATAAAGAAAACGCACAAAATCAGTTATGTTTGGAAGCTCCTGCATGTCAAGCTCGAACAAGTAACTCTTAACTATATTACTCGTAAAACTGTTGTTGTTGTAAAAACGTCTTTGACATCTTTCTTATACGAATCTAATTTAGAAAAAGAAACGAAATAAGAAATCACCACGTGAATCATTTCATTCATTTATCCACCTGTCCATCGTTTTCCTTCCTGCGACCTCCAAATCCGTAAACCCGTCCATATATATCCATTCCTCTCCAAAAGATTCAGTGACACAGATCGATCTCGTTATAATCGCCATCTTTCCCTTTCTCGAAGCTTATGTTTCGTTAGCTAATCGCAGTGTATTTTTCCCTCTATTGAAGCTTCTGATTCGTGAGCTATTATCTATCGAAAATGTCTGCTATATCCTGTTCCTTTTCTGCTCTGTCTTCTAAGAAAGGGATTTTGCTGAAAAACGACTCAATGACGACTCGATCGCAGCTGAGTACTCATTTCGGGCTCTCTTTTCGGGCTAACAGCAGACTATCGGCCCAAACCTCCCTGCGTGTCTCCTGCCTTGGTGACACCAAAGGTATCTTCACACATAGTCGTTTGAATCGATCGTTTTACATTTTTCTTCTATGATTTGCTGTTATTCGAGATCTGATCGTTTGTTTTTCCCTGGCTGTAGATTGTTGAGCTACTTGTATGATGAAATAGAGTTACATTTGAAATTAGGAATGCAGTTAATTTTGTAAATAATATAGTCCATTTGGAAATTTTTTTGGACCATAGTTTTTGATTGCTTGAAAAGATAGGGAAAAAGAAGTTAAGATTAATCTGTTGGAAAAGTAGATAGAAAACTAGATGTGTAGTGTAGGTGTGCATACAGTATGATCATGTATTTATTGTGTCACTCTGTGTAAGTTTTAAAATAGGGGAGGGGGAGGTAGGTAGATGAGAGTCCATAATCCTTTTAAATTGACCTTTCGTTTTACATGTTTGTTATATGATCTGCAGTTATCCGAGATCTGATTGTTAGTTTTGCCTTGGCTGTAGACTGTTGAGCTAGTTGTATGATGAAATAGAGATACAATTGAATTTGAGAATGCAGTTACTTTATCCATCAGATTGATTGGTAAATAATATAGTCCATTTGGAATTTGTTTGCACTCTAGTTTCTGATTGCTTGAAAAGATAGAAAAAGAAAATTAATATTAATCTGTTGGAAAAGTAGATAGAAAATTAGACGTGTATACTCTATAATCATGTATTGTCACTCTGTGTAAGGTTTAAAATAGGGGGAGGGGGATGTAGGTAGATGAGAGCCCTAAAATTTTCAACCAAACTAGAGCGAAACAAGGCTCCGTCAGTAAGTCATGAACTGAGTATATATCCTCATGGCCTCTGATATGATTTTTTTAATCTGTTTCCATATCATTAAAAGTGTACACATGTAGTCTCTTGCTTGTCGATTTGGAGTTAGTTTGTTTGCACGCGTTTCACTTAAAAAATGTCAATAAATATGTTGGAAAAAGTAGATAAAAGCTAGATGTGTATGTGCAGAATCATGTATTTATTGTGTGATCATTTTAGATAGAAGGGAGAAAATTAGGTAGCATGCTTCTTGAGTCAATTGAATTCGTGACCGAACAAGATTCCATCGATATGTTGTGAACTATGTCTACCCATTGCCTCTGATATGATTGTTGAATTTGTTATCGCATAATTAAAGTCTAATTAGCACATGTCAAACAGTCAATGCCTAGCCTCTCTGTTACTATATTTTCTGTTTTTATTAATCTATATATTCTGCATTTAATTATTCGGAGCTGTGTGCTAGATATGGGGGAATATGTGCTTACAGTGTTTTCTCCTCCAGAACTGACCTGCATATTAAGTTATTCTAGCTGCACTATATTCATCTGCTTGTAACTGGTCGGTACTGTCACTTTTAGTGAAGTAACTTCTATTGTCAAGCTGTTTCTCACCTTGACTTTGAATCATTGGTTTGGTGGTGCATGGTTGCATACTTGCATGCTATGAGTCACCGGTTGCAGCTGAAATCGTTCCACTTAGACGTTGATATGTTGATTACTATTGGTTTGCACTGGCTAGCATATTGCAATAAGATATTACTATATTCTGCTCAAATGTTAAAGGGCACTGTAGAATTAGATTGCTGAATAATTTGACAAGAAGCGGAAATAATTGATCATGGTAATTGTTACTTTTTTAGGGAACTTTTCTTATAACTTTCCGTATCTAATCTGGTCACAATCTTGTTTGGATTAGGTAATCTTGCATTCTTCTTCACTGAATCTTTGTTTGTTTACCCCCCTTTCTCTTTTCTTTAGTCTTTACCAAGCTTCTATATTATGAGTGACTTGGAAGTGCTACTTCTTTTTCTCATTTTTTTCCTTCCGGAAATACCAGTTAATATAGTAACTGTGCTTCTTTTTGGCTTCAGAGGAGAGCTAGATCTTTGTCCCGCATGAGTCGCATTTGGTCTTTAATTCAATAGATACGTGGTTCATGGCTCCCATTCATACTTCAAGCATATCTTTTTGAGATTGGGCATCATCCCCTTATGTGGGGGACCACATTACCTGTAAGTTGGCATGTCCAACAACTCTACACGTGCACATGCATCAACAGCTCGACTGAGCAAACAAAACAATCAAATATTTGGATCTGGTTTGGTATTTGACTGTGCATGGAGTAAAATTGCTTGCTCGATAGTTTGTTAGATTCTTTAGGCATATTATGAGAAATATAAATCCTTCAGTTAAAAACTTAAAATAGTATGCATTATGCAAGTGGTGCACCATTATTTCTGCCATTTAGTCTTTTGCGGTCCTTAGGATTTGAATATTGGTGCTGTGGTGCATGATGGAATTTCTACAATATTAGGATTTGAATATTTGCTTTACTCAAATATTACTTGGTTTATTAAGAAACCAATGAGTTTTCAAATGATGTTAAAGCTCTATCTCTGCTTGTGCAGCTGCAGTAGTTACAGGCAAGTCTTGGGACAAACTGATTTTAAAGAGTGAAACCCCAGTACTAGTGGAATTCTACGCCAGTTGGTGTGGACCTTGTCGCATGGTTCATCGAGTTATTGATGAGATAGCCACTGACTACTCTGGGAAGTTAAACTGCTTTGTACTTGATGCAGACCAGGAGACTCATATTGCTGAGAGCTATGAAGTTAAGGCTGTCCCAGTGGTTTTGCTGTTCAAAAATGGGGAGAAACGCGATTTCGTTGTTGGAACAATGCCAAAGGAGTTCTATGTGGCTGCTATTGAAAAGGTTCTAGCTTCATAGCTATGGCTGGACCAAATAATCTGGATGGTAAACTAGATCTTGTTCAAATTAGATAGACGTTGTTCGCTTGTTCAATTTCCAAGTATTTTGTAGATTGACGTGTTTCTCCCCCTAGTACAATTGTCGGATGCTCTTAAATTTTGTATTTTCAGGTAAATAAATAGACAGACTCCAAGTTGCGATATTGGATTGTTATTTGAGCAAAATTTAACATTTGATGCTTACCCTTTGTTGAGGAACTAAATCTTTTGACTATTGGAGTATGGTAATTTTGTTCTTTTAACTGCTATCTTGCTAAGTGCGCCTATATGAGGAGTAGTGTATTCTGATGTTTTAAATGTTGTACATGGTCTGTACCTACCTATGCACAGTCGCTTAAACTTCTCCAATATGAAGTTTTAACTTCAAAGTTATTCCAAAAAGTTCAAAACATTCTCATTTTTTACCAATCAATTGTATTTATGATCTCGGCTGTTAACTTGGAATGTATGTCGCCAGCAAGGCCCAATAAATGGTGGGCACGATATTTCATTATTAACTAGTACTAACCCGTGGCGATTTCACGTTATATTTGACTTTTAATAATAAATAGAAAAGGGGTATTAAAATAAATTAATCGAGAAAATAAGATAATTAAATTTATGTGAATAACGTTGATCATGGTGTCGATCGGTAATCCTTCATTCAATATAATATAATATCATTGAGTGTTTATTTATGTTAGGGAAAATTACAGATACTACCCCTTAAATTGACCATCATTTCAGATTCACCCCTAGATTGACTTAAATTACATATAGACCCATTTTTTACAAAGGCCAAATTCAACAATTACAACCAACCCCAAAAGTCAACTTTTTCTCCTATTTTTTTGTTTTCTTTATAATTCCATAATTATATTAGTTTTAGTTTATTACAAAATAAGCCCAAACAGTTTTCGATGTTTATAAAAAGATCCAAAACGTTTTAATTATTAAAACTTTAACCCTTCTTCTCCAATCTCCACCACCCATCTTCTTCCCCACTACCAACACCACCACCACCACCACCACACCACCACCAAAACCACCACACATCCACCACTGTCAACACACTACCACCACTATCAGAGCTATTACAGCTTCCATGGCGGAAGCTCCTTTTCCGGGATTGGAGTTTGGTGTTTTTCAGCAGTCGTGGGTGGTGGTGGTGTGGTGGGTGGTGGTGGGGAAGGAGATGGGTGGGGTATTTTTGTTAGTTAATAAGAACTGGGGGTTGTAAAAAAAAATATTTTGGGTTATTTTTGTAAATTATAAAATATTATAGTCAAGTATGTAATAAAATGAAACTTGTAAATTGCAACTGAGTCCATTTAATTTAATTTTCCTTTATTTTTTGTTAGGTCAACTAAAAAATGGGGACTTGGACCTATCTGTAATTGTTGTCAATCTAGGGACGAATCTGTAATTGGGCCAAATTTAAGGGGAACCATAAGTAATTCGCCCTTTATGTTAACTATAGAAAATGTAAAAATAGGGTCCTACCGTACCCGACCTGTTAATTAGTAACATGCACATTTTTTATTTTTTTTTAACTTTTACATGCAAGAGGTTCGATCACGGGTGAGCCCATGTAATATAATTAGCTTATTAAAAAACACATGTTTTTTTTTTTAAAAAAATTATCCCTCAAACAAAACCAAAATAAAATACAAAAGTATACACAATCAATAGGGTTGTTCCAAACAACCCCCGCGGTGGTATGTGGTCACCCCTCAACACACAAAAAAAATTATACAAACTTAATTTCACTTATTACGGTTGTTTTTTTCCAACCCACCGGTTCCCAACAACTCCGCGGTGGAATGCGTCACCCCACCAAAGACACAAAAATTATTATTCTACAAACATAATTTCACATCGTATGGTTCCCCCCCCCCCCCCAACCGACCCGTCATGGAGATCAAGTAAGTACAGAGAAGATCGAAGACATTTTCTCCACCTAGAGAGTATAAGCTGATCCCCGGCTCGTTATGGAGATCTATAAAGTATAGAGAAGATCGAATATCAGATCCCCAGGCCCGTTATGGATCAAGAAAGTAGAGCGAAGATCGAAGAGAGTTTCCCCGCCTAGAGGGTATATGCAGACTCCCCACCCCCGGCGCCGGAGAAAAATGTACTTTTTACTAACTTAATCATAAAATGTTGCGCTCGGGTCTTGTAACAAAAGTGTGGAACTGGTTCGAGTATATGCTAGACCGGACTTGAACATCATTATTTCGCACGGGGTTGAATTCGGGTTGGATAGAACCAGTCCTTCCGGACAGAGACCGTAGAGAAGAGAACCCTTATACCTCATCCTATCGATCGAATCTTATACATAAAGAAAATAAACTTGAAAGTCTTCACGTGTAAATTGTTGTTGATAGACATGTAAAGATCAACACACCACCAATTAGCTCATGTGTATCTCTTCTATATCCTGGAACTGAAAAAAGCATGTCTAGTAACATATATACCACTATAACAATATATGCTAAAACGATCTTGGTGTGGATAATACAAATATACCAAACCAAAATCATCATAAGAACACCGATAATATATGTGCTAAAACAATTTAAAAGACATTTTGGGAAGAGAAGTGGGGTGATTTTGACTCGAAATTAAAAGACATTTTCCCACGCCTTTTTAGACTCGAATCAAAGAAGGATTGCATGGTCTATGAGAGGCTAAGTAAGATTGAAGGGAGGACGGTTTTTGCTTGGGAGTGGACAAGAGAGCTTTTGGAGAGAGAGTTGGAGGTGGTTAAAGAGTTAGAGTTTAAATTGGATTCTATCTTTTTGGTTGAAGGGCACAAAGATAGATGGATTTGGATGGGAGAAAAGGAGGGGGTCTATTCAACTAATGAAGGTTACCGGGAGCTAAATAAAAAGATCAATCCAAACCCGATGAGTAGATGGGCAAAATTGGTTTGGAACAAATGGGTACCTTCAAAGGTATGTGCTTTTATTTGGAAACTTCTACAAGATAGGATACCTTCAAAGTTGAATTTGAACAAGAGAGGAATTTACATGAATGAAGTGAACTTGTGTTGCAAAAGATGTGATGGTATAGTTGAGGATTCATGGCATATTTTTGGGGCTTGTGAATTTGCTACAAAGGTTTGGGCACTTGTTTACATGTGGCTAGGCAAAGAATTGGTGAGGGGATCTTCATTGACCGATTTATTAGAGGAGCATGGTAAGATACGGGTCAAAAGAGAAGCTAGCTTGTGGTATGTGTTTTGGCATGCAACGATATGGAACATTTGGTTGGCAAGGAATGATTGTATCTATAATGATGTCGTGGGCAATCCGTGGCAAATTCTTGATAAGATTAAAATATCGGTGTGGTCGTGGCTTAAAGGAAAGGGCGAGCTAAACTCTTATAATTGTGTGAATCCTTGGTTGGGTGAACCACTTTTATGCTTGAACATGGTGTAATTTGTGAGAGTATTGGCGTGATTGAAAGGGACAAGGAGCTACTGCTTGTTTGTTGTTGTTACAGGAGATGAATGGTTTTTGATGTGTGTGGTGGGTTTGGCGCATTTGGGCCTAGTGAAGCGATTGGTAGCGCATTTGGTTTTTTTTTTTTTTTTTTTTTTTTGCTAACGTTTACTTCTTGCAGGTTGTTTTGTTGAAAAAGTGGTCTTGCTTCTTGCTCTTCTTTCCCTCCTTTTTCTTCTTGTGTTGGCCCTTGGTGAGTGGACACATAAGGGAGTAGTTTTTTCGTGTACTACGATGATCTTATGTTGTTTTAACTCAAAGTTTTTACTTTGAGGTTTAAGCGTTCACTTCTTAAATTTCTTACCGTTTGGTCCTTTGCAAGTATTATAGGTGTAGGGGGTTATACAAATACCGAACTCTTGCTCTAGTTACATCTTAAATTGCTTACCACTCACTTTGAAAATAAGTGTAGGGTGTAGGGGTGTAGCTATTAGGGCTTGTGGTTTGTTTTATCTGATAACTCTTAAATTTCTTTCTTCGTACTTGCTTATGACCATTCGGTATAGGGATGTGATTTTGCTTGGGGTGGTTGAGGTTTTGTTGGAGACTTCAAGTTATCGTGTTTTCGAGACCTCGCTTTAAATTTCTTGCAACTCACTTTGAAAGACAAGTGTAGGGTGTAGGAGCGTAGGCTAGTTTCGCTAACGTTTCTTGTTTCTCTAGTGCTTGGTGTTCCTTAGGTACCTCTTTGTTGGCGGTTTGGATGGAGTTGGGGTGTTGTTTGTTTTTTAAGCTTCTTGTTGGAAGGTTTGGATGGAGTTGGGGTTATGAGTCTATTTTGGGCCATTTCGAAAGCTGCTTGTTCTTTTACCTCTCTTTGGAATCTTATTGTAACAAGCTCTATTTTGATATTTTTGTAACTTGAGGTTCAGTCTCTTGTGGAGTTGTAGGTCGGGATTAAGGGTTGTATTTCCGCCCGTGGTACATTGTCGAGCATACCTTGTGCACGATTGTATTTTCTTGGACTTGTTCTCGTTTCGTAATATATATTTGGCTTATAAAATATATATATATATATATATATATATATATGTGTGTGTGTGTGTGTGTGTGTGTGTGTGTGTGTGTGTGTGTGCGCGCGCGTGCGTGCGTGCGCGCGCGCGCTAAAACGTTGCCCTCACGTTTAACTTGGCAAAGCTTAATACTCCATCAAATACCTGAATTTCTTTGAAAAGTGAAATAAAGGGCAAAGTTAAAATTTGTCGATTTAAGAGATCTAATCACCAAAGAACAATCCCTTTCAATTACTACATGTTGCCACTCAAAATCTCGAACAAATTTTGTTTTTAATTTGGCTGGCCAACCTTTCGCATTTTTAGCAACCATAAGACATAAAAAAAAAAAAAAATACCAAGCAATAATATTGCCCTCATGTTCCCTAGCAACAACACTAATACGTCTCCCTATTCGGACTCTACTCAACCGTATCAACATTTCACGTAGGATGGCTGGAATTTGAATGAATCTGGTGGATTTAGCCCATCAACTTTATATATTACTGTATATTCAAAGTAGTATAATAATTCAAAAAGTTTCACTAAGTTTGTAATTCAATTTAAATCTCATTCGTTAATCTTACTAATTCAATTTGAATCTGGTACGTACATGTGTCATTGTTGCAGTACAAGGTGCAGGGTTCGAATCCCTTTTATTTATTATTTTTCAATATTTACTCTTTTTTTTTTCAATCACAGATTCATTGGTTTATATAAAAACCCTTAACACACGTAGTGTGTTGCGTAAATGCTGGTATTTATTTATATATATAAGTGCACAACTATTAGAGTTGTGCAATTAAGTACTTAATTTAAGTTAAATTGAACCGATTTGTGATACGCATGTAAATTAGACTTTAATTACAAAAAACCAATATGTTTTATTCATTCTAATTCTAAGCCCTAACGCAACTCCAACAAAATCAATTCATCATTAAAAAAAAACTCAATTTGTCTTCTCTAATTAAATTTCAAGCCCTAAATCAACCCCGACAGAATCAATTTATCATTAAAAAATCTCAATATGTCATCTCCAATAAATTCAAAACCCTAATCGAATTCCAACAAAATCAATTCATCATTAAAGGAAAAAAACAACGATAACCAATATTTCTTCTCCATCTTCTTTAATCAAATTGGAACAGATCAATTCGCACTATCCGAAATCTTAATTCAACTAAAAAAGATAATTCGTTATCAGAAACAACGATTGCATTTACCTTCATATACTTTTATTATTATTTGTAATTAAATGCCACAATGACACGCTCACGTTCTAGAATAAATTTATATGTTCACAATATTTTTCGGAGTTTTGTAGAATGAATTTATATTAGATTTAATAAAAACTATATATGCAGCCAACATATCAAAAATAAATAGTGGAAGATATACTGGTTGAAAATGCAACTAATTCCACAAAATTTCACGTAGATTGAATTTATTTAATAAATACTCTATTTTTAAATTTCCATTAATTCATTTTATCTTATTTAATAAATTTATATTTTAATTGTAATGAATAAAATGATTTCTTGAAATGATGCTATTCAAGATTGGTGTATATGGATTCGTCTTGTCACGACGAATTCAAATACATGTTCAAAATATTTTTTTGATTTTTGTAGATAAAGTTATTTGAGATTTAATAAAAACTATATATGTAGACAACATACCAAAAATAACAATGAAATATATACTGGCTAAAATACAACTAATTCCACAAAATTCCTCGTATGATTGAATTAATCTAGTGGGGTTTTACCCTTTGTGCTTTACATATATAATGGTTGGATGGATGGATGTCGCGACTAATTTCTTGATTTCAACTTGTACAATTATATGTAGGTAGACAAATCCATTATCGTTGATGAAACGGTAGTCCGCATAAACAAGCTACAACAAACTGAGCCACAGAAGCAAAGACATAGCCTTGTTCCATCTAGTGGGGACCTTTTACCCGAGAATGCTGGTAACATTGTCACGGAACCATTACTACAGGACCCAGATTAGATGTTGGTTGTGTTCAAGATATCATCTTCTATTAATGTGTACTGATGGTTGTCTTTCGAGAATTTCACATGAGCAACACCAAGAAGCCTTGCCATTCTGATGGAGAAGTACAAGTGGAAGTGGGGTGTTGTTTATGCTGAAGCTCATTCGGATCAGAATTGGTGCATATACGCGATTCATTCCGGTGTAAGTCCAAAATTCTATCTTTTTAAAGTTTGATTATGCATGTGTTATAGTACTAGTATGCTGTGTTATTTTCTAATTTACTTTGCAAATACTCACCAAATGCATTTAAAAAACTATTTTTATTTCACAGTGATCTAAAGTTAGACAATCATAGCATTTAACCCTGCAAATTTTATGGTCTGGTTTGTGTCTAGATCCACTCATGTGGACTTAGATCAAGTCTAATTCACATCTACTATCGATCCACTTTGTGGATTTACCGTGGACTAGATCTTGATCCAATTCAGATTCAAATGAATCGGTCCAGTTTTTCCTGGAACTTTAATTATGGGAAAAATTCATTTTTGGTACGTTAAGTTGTGACAGTTATCGTTTTGGTATCTAAAGTTGTGAGCGTCCAATTTTGGTACCTTAAGTTGTGTATTCGTCCAATTTTGGTACTCCGTTAGTCAAACATAACGGAACCGTTAATTTTGACCGAATTAGTAAGAATTAGCGTGAATTAGTCGATTTTCCGTCAAGTCGACACGTGAATTAAATACGCTCTTAATAAAATATTAATAAGTTTTAATTAAAAAATAATTCATGATCAATGAAAAATCGACTAATTAAAATTATTAATATTAATAAAATATTTAAAAAAAATTTAAAAATCATGATTAATGAAAAATCGACTAATATAAATAAATAACTAATTCTTGATCAATGAAAAATCGACTAATATAAATAAAAAAATTAATATTAATAAATTTTAATTAAAAAAATTAAGTCATGATCAATGGAAAATCGACTAATATTGATAAAAATAATAATATTATTAAAATATTAATAAATTTTAATAAAAAGGTTCATTCATCATCAATAAAAATCAAATAATATTAGAAAAAGTTATTAATATTAATAAATTTTAATTAAAAAATTAATTCATCAGCAATGGAAAATCGACTAATATTAATAAAAAAGTTTCATGAGCAATGGAAAATTGAATAATATTAATAAAAAAATATTACTATTAATAGAATATTAATAATTTTTTAATTAAAATTTATTAATATTTTATTAGGAGCGCGTGTAGTTCACGTGCCGACTTGACGGAAAATCGGCTAATTCACGCTAATTCTTACTAATTCGGTCAAAGTTAGCAGTTCTGTTATGTTTGACTAATTAACGTAGTACCAAAATTGGACGAATACACATGTTAAGGTACTAAAATTGGACGCTCACAACTTAAGATACAAAAACGATAACTGTCACAACTTAAGGTATCAAAAATGAATTTTTCCCTTAAATTATTGATCCACTTTCTTGAATTATCATAATTTCACCCAGAAAGCTCAACGACCTATTGATCCACTTTGTGGATCTAACGTGGACTGGATCTTTATCCAATTCAGATTCAACTGAATCGGTCCAGTTTTTCCTGGAACTTAAATTATTGATCCACTTTCTTGAATCATCACAATTTCACCCAGAAAGCTCAACGACCTTAAGCTCATGCTTCTTCGGTAAAAAGGCATAATTGGTCCTAAAGTTTGGGGGTATGGCGTACGCAGCGCAACGTTTGTCTACCTAGGCAACTCTAGTCCCTTTCTTTCAACTTCCTGGCGTGGACAATCCTTTTGGCCCAAAAGCGCACTTTGACCATGTTGACCGATGATATGTCAGCCTTGTCAACGAGTCAAACACAGTTTTGACTAACACATCATTAGCCTTGTCATTACCAGGATAAAGAAAAGTCTAAAATAAAATTAAATTAAAAAAATCGAAAAATAAAATAGAAAACATTAAATTAAAAGATTAAATAAATTAAAAAATGAAATTAAAAAAAAAAGACCATTGACCAAGTAAATCTGACCAAGCCATTTTCACCCCAAATTGAATCACTCAATGTCATCTTCTTCTTCATCAACTCATTTGTAGAGCCACATGTCAGGCGTTGGTTTTGTGGCATAATTGCCGATCGGAAAACGTCTTGGACGGATACATATCCCGGACGGGATACCTGCAATGCGTCAATCAGGTAATGTGTTGGGTGTTTCGAATTATCTGTAAATTTTTAAAGTTTTCTATTCAAAATCTGAAATCTCTGTAAATTCGAATAGGGTAAAGTAAGTGGGTGTAAATTCGAATCAAGTCTGCTGATCAAAGTCATAGCTTTGATGCTAATGAAAGAGAGAGTTTTCCAGGGAGAAATTCTTTCAAGAGTGCAGAATATCATTCGAGTGAAAGAGAATTTGGAGGCATGTTGGATAATGGCCCTATTCCAGACAACAATTTGTTTGAAAGTGGATCTCCGTTAGATGGGGCATCGTTTGATTCCAGGCTTTCGATACGGGAGGATTTACAGAATGTAACATCATTCAACAGGTCTTCCATGATGAATTTTGGTTATTCGAGGAATCTTCTGGAAGCTGCAGAAGATACCATTCAGGAATTTCGCGCAGAAGCCAAAATGTGGGAGAGAAATGAAGCGAACCCAAGAGTCAAATCTTAAGCTTGTTTCTGTTCTTCAAGAGCTTGATGATACGATAGAACAACGGAGTATGAAAATTGAAAATCTTTCATCTCTCAGGTTAGACTTCACTGATTTGGAAAATTCAATAGCTAAGAGTTTAGAGGATAACCAGACCTTGCTGCAATTCTGCCTCGTGCTTCGTTTTACTAATCTGCAACGACTCTTTTTTTTTAATTAGGTTTTTTAAATTTATTTAATCTTTTAGTTTAATGTTTTCTAATTTATTTTTCGTTTTTGTTTTAATTTTTGAATTTTGCATTTTATTTTAGACTTTTCTTTTATTCTAGTAATGACAAGGTTGATGATGTGTTAGTCAAAACTGTGTTTTAATCGTTGACAAGGCTCGGTCAACATGGTCAAACTGCACGTTTGGGCCAAAAGGATCGTCCACGCCAGAAAGTTAAAAGAAAGGGACTAGATTTGCCCGGTGGACAAACGTTGCACGTACGCCATACCCCTTAAATTTTAGGACCAATTATGTCTTTCTGTAGGCTTATTCACCTCCTCTCTGGGAACAGTAACAATCAAAACCCCATTCTCCATAGCCGCCTTGATCTGATCAAGCTTCGGATTTGCAAAGGCGAAGAAATGAGAGATTATGACATCTTCTATTCCTCGACTGCTATTACCTTGATTTGGATCTAATCGCAGCTAGAAAGAAGTGGCGAGAGAGAAGAGTTGAGAAAAATTCAGCAAATGATAAATATTAGCTAAAATTGTGGAATGGAAATTCATACCTGGAAGAGACGGCCTTATAAATCAGAGGATGAAAAGCGAAGAAGAGGCGCGCTGGATTTTCCAATTTGGCGTCTGTACTCAGCGTGAAGAGAGAATCAGAGAAGGTGAAGAAGAAAACGAAGGCAAAGAGAGAAGAAAATAGCGTCTCAGCGTGATAGATCTAGTTTTATCTGGATGATCTAACTAGTTTTGATCTAGTCCAATTAAATGCCAGAAGTTATGTTATTTTCAACTGAAAACTCATTCAGTTCCGTATATTTTATAATTTATATTACAATACAATTCAGTTCAGTTGAAATAGAACAGGGTCTAAATTAAGATGTGAACTGGACTAGACTAATAACTGAAGAATGGGCTTGGATATATATGGACCTAAATGGCATTGCTTTATAAAACATTATTAGCTTTTAGGTAACACATGGATATGATTTAGTTGCATCTGCTTGTTGGGAAGCATAGAAAAATTTCCAAATCATGCATACTCACACATACAAGTCGAAATGCAGAAAGCACGCTGTAAAGTTGTTTCACATTTGTCACTAGCCTCACTCGTTCTTGTCACCATGGCACTCACACTTACTGCATACGGCTCGGGGTGTGAGATAAAATTATGGTAAATGATCACGCAAATCAAATTTTGTTCCAAATCATGCGGACACCAACCAAGTAAAGGAGGAGCAATCACTTGTGTTTTCAAATTAAGGAGGTATGCATAGCTCTAGCCATCTTCTTATAGTCAGCGATGCCTCGAGGAGATATGTTGTAAACTAAGACAAGACCTAAACCCCTGAGAAATAAACCTTGAACTCTAAAATGGTAAAGCATAACCTCTAAAACTAAGATAAATAATAGGTCGCAAAATCGTTGTACAGACGCTAATCTCTAAATGGGAAAGCCTAAAGAAGTTTTGCTCTACTCATGGTACATTAGTTTTTCGAATTAATACTAGGCATATAAAGTTCAGAAGTACTGGTTGAGTTTTTTGAAGTAATAGTCTGTGTTCAATTATTTATTACCTTCTTCATCTCCTCTGTTTTTTTTCTTTAAATCTTATTGTTCCGTACAGTTCTATATACTTGGAAAGCATTTGAGCAGAAAGTGCTTTAGAGGTTGTTTCAAAAGAGTTTAAAACATTCTTAACTCTGCATTTGTGATCTCGGCTGTTAATTCGGAATTTATACGTACTGCCAGCGAGGTGCAATAAATCGTGGGTCACACTAGCTTTCGTGACTATTGGCCCAGTAATTTGCGCATTTTATTAAGTTTTTCAGACTGGTTAGTTTTAAAAGTCTTAAATATATGATGCCTCACAGCTGGTATTCAAGTTGGCAGACTATATAGAAACCATCCTAAAATTGATTGATCTTGAAACCATGCTATGGAAATACGAATGTCCAAAAACATAAAGAAAATGCCATAATTTTGCTCATACTAGCTAGCTAACTAACTAGCTGTACATATATGATCAAGAATGTACCATAACCAATGACTTTAACTAATTGATCTGCTGGCAAATTAAGAATTGACCCATGCCATTATCTCAATAGCAGCTTGCTTGTACATCTCTTCCACCGGAAATGCCTGCTGGAACAGATTTGAACCTCCATTTGCCTGTCAGTTTCACAAAAAGTTATTAACATAGTGCACAATTCCAAGATTAGTATGCAATAAAACACCTGCTGTCACGCTAATTGGGCGTTACTGCAAATGATTGGACAATCTTGGAGTGAATTGCGTGCATTTACAGTATGTAAGTCCGCGTGATTTGGAATAAAATTTGATTTCCGTGACCATTTACCAATTATTATATCTCATACCACGAGGTGTATGCAGTTAAACGCCACACTGACAATCAGCGAGGCGAGAGTGACAAAATTGAAACAATGTTACGTCGTGTTTTGTGCTTCTTTTCTACTCATGTGCAAGTATGCATGATCTGGGAAGCTTATGCATCTATATCATGTGTTCTCTAATAGTTAATAATGATTACTAAAGTAACATAATTGCCTAACAACTTCAGTTTGTTACTATTCTACTTCCAAGAAATTTACTAGATGCCAAACTTCATAGATTACGTTGAAGTGATTTATTGAAGCAAAATCAAGTAAAGAACTGAATTGGTGAGTGTTTGCAGAGTATACTAGAAAACACTGGCATACTTAATACACACTTCCTCCATCCCGGAATTAGCTTTATGTGGGAAGACTAAAATGGCATAATCAGAAGCTTGTCATGGACGGAGGAAGTAGTGTGTGTATGCATAAACAAACTTATAATTAAAGATGGAAATTTTGGACTTACATGAGCATGAATCATGTACATGCACCTATTCTGTTCTGAATGAACCTCAGCAGAAACCACATCCAGCTTGTACTTCTCCATCAGAAGGCAAATGCCTGTCAAAAGCTGAGGCTTCTTGGTGCTGACAACGCTCATGTGGGCTTCTCGGCCCAAAACATTCAGCACCACATTAGCAGATGACCATGTCTTGAACACGAACGGCATCTCAGCTGTCCCTGGAAGCACTGGGTTGGTAACAATGCTACTTGTCTGCTCGGCTAGAAAGGCCTCCCTTGATGGAAAAAGACTGTGTGGAGAAATTATGGAGTTGTTGGTTATGATTCCATTGAACCTTTCGAGTTTCTGTTTCTCTAGGTCCTGGACAGTTTCTTGTAGCTTTTTTATGTGGACTACTGCTTCATCTACGATTGTGGATTTGTCTGCCTGCAGGAGAAATTTATACACGTGGAAATTAAGAAATAAATCGTGAAGCGAATTAATTTTCCTGTGATACCGAATTTGATTATCAGATCTAGGAAATGTATGGATATAGTATTAAATTGTTGAATGTATGTGCTGAACAAAGTATAGAAGTGTATAAATTTGCTAATACTGTTTTTGTACTTTTTCCCTGGTAAGGTCAGAAAATCAGTGGCAGTACTTTATGTCTTGAGTCACAAAATAGAAGAAATAGAATCTTTGTTAAGTACTGCAGGAGAAAATAGAAGCTTGATTTTGACAGAAGACCCACATTTTGTTCTATAGCTATTAATTACTCATGTGTCCTGGAATAAGGATTTCATTTAATTTTATGGTCAAACATTGAAAAATATTGGTAGTGTATAGTAAAGTTGTAAATATGATTAATTTACTAGGTTCTAATTAAGTGGTTTAGTGAATTCAATTACGAAAAATAAAAATGAGAATTTCGGGTGAGACTATTTAAATGGTAAATGGGAAGCTTGTTCAGGAATGGAGAAAATATTTGTTCATTGCAAATACGGCATGTGCAAATTATAATTATTTCAGGTATGTATACGCAGTGTGTATCGATAAGAAGCTACTGCTCTTTTTCATGAAACTAACTAAAAGATTTGCTCATCCGAAATGGAAAGAAAAAAGAGGCAAAAGGGTTCAAGAAAAGTGGGATGATATGACCTAGTTTGAACAACAACCAAAATTCTTTTTCTGTCCAATAAAAAAATGATTAGAAGAAAGATTTACCCTTGAAGGGAGTTGAGGCAGCAAGGCATGAAGACTGGCAAACATATCTCTCATCTTTTTCCTTCTTTCTCTTTCAGTCCATATATGAAGCTCATGATCAGCTTCTTCACCACCACCACCACCTTTTCCTTTTCCGCCTCGACCGCCCTTTTTGCCCACTGCAGCCCTCTTTCTGCCCTTGGCGGCCGGTGGAGGGCAAGGTGGCGTTTCCTTTTGATCATCAGCTTTCTCCTCCTGCACAACTTCAGGACTAATGCTCATGTCCAACTTCTTGCTTCCATCCTCTTTTTCGACCCCTAGGAAGTTTTGAAATGGCCACAAGTTTTCACCTTCCCACATGGTTTCTTGGTTTAGCCCTTCACCCATGGCTAGCATGACAAAGAAGTTAAATACCAACAATGGAGTTTTTGAGTGAGGTGGAATTGGAATGAGAAGATGAGGAACAATATGGGAGTGAAGATATATATAGAGGGGTTTAGGCAGAGATTACAGTGCGTCACACGCTCCTTGTCAGCATGTCACATGATGCAAGGGTTTGGTAACATTTTAAGAGTTCTATTTTTTGTAGGTGGAATTATGAATCTATGCCTTTCTATTTTTTGTTAATGTGGATATGGGGAGTCTTTTCGCGAGTGTTCAACTTGAAGTGCAACTCAAACTTACGAATCGACTATCACAAAAAAAACTACGGTTATAAAAAGCATCATGGCTTAGATATATGAGTTCAAGTAGGAAAAAACCAAAATACAATCATAAGCCAAAGTTCTGTTACGCGCTTAAATACAAAAAAGGTTAGCTAAATAAAGCAACATTTACAATAACTCTAACGGAACGCATTTTACAAATATTTTACATTTTCTTTTTCCCTAGCCCATATTTTCTTGGTAATCAACTGTTTTTGTAACTCCCATGATATATTGTACTGACTTCTTCTTTTTTTTTTTTTTCAATAGTAACTATCCAAATAACTAGTTTTTGTGAAAGATCGTGTATTAATATCACATATTGAACTGTAAATATAGGAAATACAATAATTTCTTGACAATATAGAAAATACAATAATTTCTTGTTGAATTATGTACTTATTTAAAAACCAATAAACCTAAGTAAGTACAAGAAATTTTATCTTGACAAAGGGTGGGACAGTGGCTTTGTTACTTATTCCACTAGGAACGGCCAAACTACTAACTTTGACAGTTTTTCACAAATAATTGAAATTTGATTTCTTGATATGTAATCTTCTAATGCATTTACGTAAAACACTTAAATATGTGATGTTAAACTTATCATGAAATACAACATTTTTCTTTTTTGAGGTAAAAAATTTACTGGAGATAAATTTTCTAAGCTCGATCCTATCGATACTGCTTTGCTTTCTCTGTTTAATTAGGAGGAAGAAGACAAATTACAAAATACAGAGTGTAATGATTAATTTACCAACTAATTGGCTTTTCAAAACGGGATGAGCATGCATACACCAAGCGCAATTTACCGATGAGTATGGCATTAGCAAAATTTTATTTTGAATCCTTGAAAAGGAAAAACTAATAATGTTTTCGAGCTTTTTTCAAACATGAAATATAATGTAAGGAAAATAAAGATGCGGAATTCTTTAAGAAGTAAGAAGGTAAGAGAATTTTGAAACATCATTTCACATCTTGATTAGCTGCAAAATCAAACGTTCTCGATTTTGATTTTGTTCGATTGGTGTCAATGCACTAATTCTAATCGATATTTACACGATTACATAAGATTTCTATTTTATTAGGAGTCGACAGCTTAACTTAATGTGACAGAATATAACAAAATCTGCAGCCCACAAAGTGTTATGTCATAGTACAAGGTGGTGTTTGAGTTGTTGAATGTTAAAGTGATTTGTTACGGGAAAAGCTTAAGTTTGAATAATCATGAAATTTTGTCAATTTCTGAATCTCTCCTATTTGCCCCTTCCAAAATTCGACCAGCCTCATCTCCTCATTACGTTGCATAGTGAGATAGTGCCTGCAATTGACCAATTTTCCTTTTTCAAAGATCGGGAACGAATAGACCACAAACCATGTATGTCCGATAAACCAAGATGTATACCAGTAAGTTCGTGGAGTATTTCTCATCTTACCAGATGAATGAGAAAAGTTGAATGTGATTTTGAATCCCATCTTCAACCACAGTGCAAGGTATTTACCAAATTACCGTGATGAGAAGTGCACAAACGGCCAAACTTCAGGACGATTTTCATTTGCCGGAATACATTTTGTGTAGTTTGAACTGAGCCACTATATTAAATTCTTCATGATACATATACAGATCAAGACTAGAGTACTTAGTTTTTCAACCGGACTCGTAAATAACTTGCTTTAACAGCCTCATCTAAGCTAGGTATATATAACTCTACAGGAATAGAAGTAAAACCAAGTCCAAATTTCTCCTGATGATAGAATTAAGCAAACACCAAACAGTGGGAAAAAATTGGATTCTGAACTTACAATAGAAGTTGCAAATGAACAATAGTTTAGACAGTAGAGTCTACATATAAATGCATTATTATCCAAAGTTCACCGGGAACAATTCACAGTTACATATGCGAAGAATACAACAATATCCATAAAGGCATAAATAAGAAAGTTTATAAAGTGGATTTGGCTACTTCATTATGTGTTCATTACCTGCAGATGAACCCTATTGTTCTCTGAACCCGCCTAGTTCATGTGCAGAGTCGAAAGGGTTTCAGGTGCAATGCAAAAATGCCGTAACCCAATACCAACAACAGGTCCAACACATGATATGATCATTTGACCTTACAATGATACACGGTTTTCTTTTTTTTTCTTTTTTTTCTTTTCTTTTTTCCTTGTAGGTATTCCTTTTTCTTGCCATCAGAGATCAGGGAGGACGTATCAAGTCTCCAATGCCGCCATTTTACAAATGGGGCAAAGATTTTTGGCAACCAACCACTTCTTGATGCAATCTGTGTGAAACTCATGCGCACAAGCCAATACTCCGATATCATCGCCGGGAATGTAATCCTCCTGATGATTACAAAAAAAATAAAGTTATTTATGGAGTAATATAGAACAAATGCCTTGCGTGCCTGCGTAGAGGTTGAAACTAAAGTAGAGACAGGAAAAGGCCTAAAAGAATCGGACATAGTTGATAGCGACGTGACTTTAGTTTTCCATGCTTTTGGGATCCAAGTATCCAACCACCAAGTTGTACGAAATGCAGTCTCTCTTAGCTAAGCTAGAGGGTTTTATAAATGCCGTACCTGACTAGTGACTACCCCATTTCATGGTATCTAAGAGCACACTCCCAATTTTACAATTTATATAAACATGAGAAAACCAATTCCATGGCATCTACGAACACACTTCCAATTTATATGAAACGCAACATATTTCTCAAATCATGTTACATCATTACTAGCCCAGTGTTGAAACTGAACTATCAATCATGTTCAACAATTATACTATGCTGTGGCATGCATGACCCATTGATACACTAGTCATTCTTGAAAGTATATGAAAGCATCATGAAGTGAAGATTTATTTACTCGTATAATACTATAAATAAAAACAAAACAAAAGCCACATTCACATGCGCATGAGCACATGTTTCAGAATCTCAACAAAAGAGTAACCCCTGCCACATAGTGAACATTCTTTTTGCACCAACACTTTCTAAACTTTGAACGGAACAGGGTTTTGCTTGAGAGTTTCATAAAACACAGGGAGATTATATGCAATGGAAATAACATGGGGCAATACAGATATGTTACACAAAGCAAGTAGTAAAAATGCATTTTAGCAGCTGAAAAAAATAGTGTGACCAACAAAGAACTTGTTTCACACCTGACATATACAGCACGGCTCCAATTTCATTGACATTTCCATTGCCTCGTATTTCCGCTGTTTCATAGAAGTCTCAATTTTATCCTCGCTTAGCCCAGTACTCACAGTGCCGATTTGTTCCTCCAGAGCCAATAATTCCTGTTTCACATAATGAGTTTTGGCATTATCCGTAAACAAATGCTCAGGTGACTCACAGGCGTTTAAACTTAAGTACCTCATATGACATATTATCAACATCAAGCCTCATGTCTCTGTGCCGGTCATGCAACTCGGCAAACCCATTTATGAAAGGGTCAATAAGCACATAATCCTGCAAAGAGAAGGTATTGCTTCAATATAACGCTGGTCAGCCAAATACTATTGACATGACATGTATCATCATGGAATCGATAAGTTGAGAGGTTGAGATAATAGAACACGAAGTAAAAGCTTCAGATGAAAGCCTTCTATCTGATGCACGTATTTAATATATTAGGATCTGAATTTTAAAAGTAATCTCAGAATTTTGAATCCTCAATCTGTACAACACGCATCATTCATAGAAAATCAAACAAACTACTTGCCACACTTTTTTAACTCTTATACTGCCGGTGCTGAAAGGTGAAAAATGAAAACCTAAAGGGATAATTTTTTCTCCAGCAAAGTGAGAAAATTGATAAGAACAGCATATCAACAGATACAACAAGTATGTTGAGTATATGCTCGTAAGCTCAAATATATTATAGAGCTAGTACTGCTTTCTGAACATAATTAAAATATGACGTCCCTGTAATCAAAGTGTCAACACAAACCTGAGGTTGTAAGCGCCCGCCCCTCCGCATGGCACTTATGAGCCGGATCTATACAACAGCAGCAAGGCAAAGTATCAAAATGCTGTACAAGCATCTTAGCAACAGTTTCACTAACATACAAACCCAATGTTTCACACAATAAAAGTATTCAATTGTAGCGACAAAATAGATCGTAGGTAAAAGTCTAATAATGAATCCAGTTTAAAACAAGATTAAACCCAAAGCTAAATGGCATTACCATTTTCATCTAACACTTGGACATTAAATGCTCAGTGCCTTCAAATCTTCAATCCAATATCATCTATTTATTCTCGTTTTAATTTCACATACCGTTGGATTTACTGCAATGTCACTCAAGACCATTGCCGGGTTACGAATATTGTGGAGCGGGAAAAGATCCAATACAATCCATAAATGATATTGCATTTACTTGTATCTACTTCGAAGTTTTTCTAATCAGCAGAAAAAGGTTTTAAGTTGTGAATAAAAAACCTACAATCTCGAAATCCACTTGTACCTTTTGAAGTCAATGATGTAATTATACTAAATAGAAAAAAGCTCTTGCTTAAGCAGGTGAATTTTATCAAATTGAACAATGGTAGTAACAGATTATTAAAATTCACAATGCGAATTAATTCTTCTGTGAGATTTATTTCTAGCAAGTGTAAGTAATACTTCCGAACTAATGCTGCACTTTACAACACAGTACGTATTAGCAGAGTGAATTCACATACCAGTCTCTGTCTATTCTCAATAACAGCTGGAGGACGTGAACTGCCAACATCACCTGGCATTTCCATCAGTAGTGCTGCTGACCTTTCGACTGATCGATGTTGACTAGTAGTAGCCTCATCGAGCAAGGAAGAGCCTGATGCGAAAAATTCAGCGTGACTTCTCCAGCTGCCAGATTCAAATTCAATGTTAGGGGAAATAATCCAGTGGCCGTCTTCAGATAATCTTTGGTGGTTTTGCAATATCTCGTTTTGTCGAGCCAACAAAGAGCTGGATGAAGCGCGGCCAGTGGAACTCGGCCCACCCCGAGAACCAGAAGAATAGTTACGAGAAGAGGAAGTTCCAGGGGCCCAACTCCAATCAATTTGATCTTCACGAAAATTGGAATTTCTTGGCACGGGAGGTGAAAGATCCACAGGATACTCGAGATTATTGTTTCTATAGGAACTTCTAATACTGACGTCTTCACGAACTCTAAGGCCTCTTTCTCCTGACGAACGCGATGAACTTCCACCTCGTGCAACCAAAGATCCACTCCAAGGGTACGCATTCACTTCTTCTGCATGCACTATATGAGGTTGGATTGAGGTGCTGGTTGGATTCACTGGCAGTGTCATAGGTGACCTCAACTCTGAAGAATCAAGGTATCCACCAGAGTGTCTTGCAGGAGTACCTCTATGCATTTCGAAGGGAATAGAATCATGATGTGCAAGATTTGATCTGATAGTGAAGCTTCTAGATGAGCTTTCTGAAATTCTAGGGCCGCTTGATGAAGGGAAGAAGCTTGGAGCAAGTCGACTCGTCCCAGCCCCACTTCTTGACTGTTCCAAGTCATTTGCGGCAGATATAGTACCCAAACTTCCAGAAGTGTAACAACCAGGAAATGGATGAGGCGTCACACTATCTGCCATTTGGTTAGAACTCGAACTTCCACCTGGATAAAATTGTCCAGGAGTACCTTCAAGAGCCTTTCTCTTGCAAGATGAGCCCCAGGTACCAAATGCTGAGCCTGGAGAATCATTATTATCATAGTATGTACAAGAACTACCTGAAGGATTCCCTGCATTATCGAAAGATGTATTAAAAGAAGACCCGTGACCAGTTTCAGAATCACTGGACCTGTGGACAGTATGAGACGGACCAGCACGCATGCCTCTATGATAGTCATTCTCCCACACATTTGCGAGATTTGGACTTATATTCAGCGAAGGACAATCCGTCGCATAATTTTGCATGCCATGGGGTCTGCTGTCTCCCAGATTAGATGGTCCAGTGCACCAATCTTCTGCCCTCGACTCACTCCCATCAAAAGAGGATGGCCATATATCCGGACGATTCCTAAAAGCTTGCAGCAGGTTATTTGCCGGGTGGCTGGACTCACCCTGTTGCCATCCACTAGAACGCTGAGCAAAACTTTCCTCAGCACTGGTGCAAATAACATTCCGATTTTCAACGGGATTCACCATGTTATCCAGAGAATCAGAAAGGTCCAGGGAGGCATTATTAGGAGAAGATCCTTGATTCAAGTCCGGAAAGGAGTCTAAGGCGGTCCTTCCCCGTTGCATATCTGTAGTTGTACATCACAATGACACAAATTAGATAACAATCCAGGCAAATGAGAAAGTGCTGAATGCTTAAAAGATCTTGCACGAGTCAATAAAAACGAGGAAAATCAAACTAGGCATAATGTAAAGCTGCAATTAGGTCAAGATGCAAATGAAGGTTGAGCCAAAAAAAAAAAAAAAAAAAAGGATCATAGCTATAACCATTGGAAAGAGAATGATACATTTTCATATCCTGTGCCCTGAAAAACATGCTACATATCAAGCTTACATACATAACAGGCAACAGCAATGTGAAAACAAATGCATAAAAACTCAAATACATCTGGGCCCAGCTTCAAACCCGTAATCTGCAGGGACTAACTTAGCAACTTACCATCGAACTGGGGCTTAAATTCACAAAGAAAATTTCAAATATGAGAATCCATGATTGTTGCAGGGTACTAATTGCACAGAAAAATGACACCTTTTTGCACATAAAGCCGAATGCTCCTCAGTTTAAGCAGAATGGACAAGTTACAAGAATGAGGATAAATTCGGGTAACTTCACCACATACTTTTTGTAGTCTACACCTTATGTACAGCAAACAATCAAGTAACACAGACATAATCACCAGATACTTAAATGCAAGAAAAACAGAAAAACACATCTACAAACAGTCGAAAATACAATAACAGGAAAAGATCCTAACTTTGTGAAAATCACCAAACTTCACCACTTCAACCAATCATCCCAAATGACACACTATCACACCAGCAAAAAGTCAAAAAACTTTGATGCTATCAGACACAATTCAACAGATTAAACAACCCATCAAGCAGTAATTCACCATTTCATAAAAAAAAAAGCGAAAAATCAAACTAAAAACAAAAACCAGAATCATTCACACCTCAACAACAGATCCCAATTCCAGAATTTCGATCTTAATTCGAACAGGCCCAGATAGAATTGACTGCAAAACTAACAATCTGAAAGCACATCAACAATTACAAGAAATGAACTCTAGTGAATTGAAAACAAGACCTCAAATTGGGCAATTGGGCAATCAATCAGCTGGAAGATATCTGAGCAGATTCACGGCCTCTCCAATTCACAATCAAGAAAATCAAAACAAAATCAAATTGAAATGAAATCTGTGTTTGCTCTCCATTTTTTCTCAGCTGCTTTCAACAAATGAAATGTTGAAATGACGGTTTTCACATGTAGAATAGATTAATTGAATTGAAGATATACATACACGGAGAAGACAAAGCAAGAGAATCAATCGGTGGAGATTAAATATATTTATTATTATGTCATGGAAAAATTAAAAAGAAAAAAGAAAGAAAAGGATAAATTACCTACTTCTGGCCTGGGTGTGCGTGAGTGTGTACGCACAGAAAAGAAGAGAGTGCGTGTGAGAGAGAAGGAGAGGTTGAAAGTGGTGAGCGAGAGAGATTACTGATTAGTGTCTCGTTTGCAATTTTAATTACTTGTGGGGTTAGTGGTGAATTACACATGGGATATCGATATTAGTACCGTGTCACGCTCAACTTCCCGTTAAACTTGGCATATGTTCTAAAAGTAGAGTCAGTGTACTCCCTCTATCCTATCAAAACTGTCTTGTTTTGACTTTTTAACGTCAACAAACTTCAATTGTGATTACGATTGATTCTAAACAGTGTAAGTAATTACCGCATGGGAGATGTTATGGGACTGAATGAGTACACTACCATGTAAGTAATTAAAATAGTTTGGAATATGTGAGGTTGAGTGAATACAAGTAGGATGGAGGGTAAATATATCATGGGAGTTGTTGAATATAGGAGGTATATAAGAAGTTGAGATTGGGACAACATAAAAATGAAGTGCACTACAAAAAAACAGGGGTTTAGCGACGGAATTATCCGTCGCTAAACCCCTGCCGATCCGTCGCTAAGGCCTTAGCGACGGATAGACGCCTGTCTTAATGACGGGCGTCTCTAAGGCGAATTAGCGACGGATTTGTATCCATCGCTAATAGCTTAATTAGCGACGGATAGGCGTTGACCCTCATTATTAGACGGATAATTATCAGTCTCTAATCGAATTAGGGCTAGCACGCCCTAATTCGTTGTTTAGCGACGGATAATTATCCGTCGCTAAACTACTGTTTTTTTTAAAAAAATTTTAAAATTATTTTATAATTTTCACCTGTTTTTTTCAACAAATATAATAGTGATATGTCACAAAGGAGAAATTGCATTAATTAACAACAACGATTCGTCCAAAAAATAAATTATCCAAAATAAAGTCTACATATCCGAATATAAATCCAAATATCCAACAAAGTAAAAAGTAGCATAGTATCCAAAATATCACAACATCACTAAGACGAGGCCGGGGTATTACGGCTCATATACAAGCGTGAGCTCTTCCATCCTCGATTCATACGAGCTCGCTCATCCGAGATTTCCAATCTCGAGAGGAGTCCGCTTCATTCACCATCCGCCGACACGCCTCGTGTATAAACACCACCATGTCCCCAGATTGTTCTTTGGGACACGAGAAGCTCAAGGTGTCTCGCCATAACTACTAAGACCATAAACTGACCACTTGTTGTCGGGTGGGTTGAATAGAAAGATCCGGTCTTGTTCTTCCACGGACAACTCCTCACCTCGAGCAACCTCTCGCAATGATCCGCTCCACCTCACTGTAATAGTCAAGTGTATACGAAATTAGCTACAATTTCATATTTAATTTATAATACATGCATATACAACTGTAACACTTAGTAAATACACATACCGCAATAAGCTCGGACTTACTGTCCACCCAAACGCCGTTCTTGAACTTTCCCATCTTCATTTGCTCTAGCAAGTCTTGGGTTGGTTCAGGTTCAGCTAAAGAACATTATATATTGCAACAAGTAGTTAGTAAGTTGGTAGGAATGCAAACAAGTGGTAAATTGGTATAAATGAAAGCAATACACATGTGTACAAATCATGTTGTAATCGTAACACATATATATACTTACACATCCGGCGATCGGTGACAACGTGACCAGTGATGCTGGCGAGCCCTTACCATCTCATGGCTCGGTCGGTTACTTTGTTCTTGTAGGGTGATCCTCGACGTGATTAAGTCTCCAATACTCATGCCACATAGCCCACTCTTCGTCCCCAATATGCCTATATCTGTGCGGCTTTCCTTTGTCTCGGTATTTTTCATGTCACCACCATATATGCCTATTCGAGCCTAAACTCTCGAAACAAAGCTACATCCGGGAATAAGGCCGGAATGTAGTATTTTTTCTACATTCCAATTCCATTCAAAGTAAAAATTAATGCCCCAAGGTCACAATTTCAAGATAAAACAATGGTGACTAACATATCACCCAAGTAAGTGGCTAACATACCACACAAATTGTCCTAGAATTTACTAACACAATGGTGACTAACATATCACCCAAGTAAGTGGCTAACATACCACACAAATTGTCCTAGAATTTACTAACACAATGGTGACTAACATATCACCCAAGTAAGTGGCTAACATACCACAAATTGTCCTAGAATTTACTAACACAATGGTGACTAACATATCACCCAAGTAAGTGGCTAACATACCACACAAATTGTCCTAGAATTTACTAACACAATGGTGACTAACATATCACCCAAGTAAGTGGCTAACATACCACACAAATTGTCCTAGAATTTACTAACACAATGGTGACTAACATATCACCCAATTAAGTGGCTAACATACCACAACAAATTGTCGAAATATAAAAGCTTACCCGAAGCTCATCAAAGTAGAAGTGCTTCGTCTCGAGTGTGCTCCACTTTTCGCCTCCCGCCCCAAACTCCCTCCTAAGCTTGAATATCTCATGCAGGTCTGAAGATTGCTGAGGCCACAACCTGCAGTTATGAATGACATATAGAAGAGTACATATATTTATTAGACAATTCATGTGACATATATATAAACACTTATCTTAAGTTATGTTCTACAAATGTATATATAATACTTACTTCCTCCTGCCATTAGGGAACAACACCAACTTCCCCTCCCACGTAGCACCATCGATCTCGGTATATGGACACACTGTCAAGGTAGTCTTGTCACTGCCCATAACCACCACCAGACGTCCCCATGCTCGATCCACTGGGAGTCTGACTAACATGAGAGTAGCTGCCCGATCCACCAGGACTACTCTCAGTGGTGAACCCTGGGTCCCACTAGAGCTGGGAATCTGGTAACTACACTTTCTTTGCCGGGGCATCTGCAAAAAGCACATGACAAACACAAACAAATTGTATTAGTATAAATGAAGACATGAGTTGGCATGTAATGGGAAAAGTAAGCATATAACAATTAAGATACATATACTACTCTACACTACACACATACTCTGATCCTCGTCACCAATGGTTAAGTCTACATATATGTCTTCGTGCAGGTCAATGTACTCATCACGAGCGTCTACAGGATTTCTCGCTGTTTCATCGACAACCTCTTCTTGGTACGAGTTGGTAGTTGATTTGTCCTTATGAACGTACTCAACTCTGGAGCGGGCTTGTATGTGTATCGCTGCCAACCCGCCTTATCGCTTTTAGGCTTGGATATTCAATGAACATCACTGACGTGCACGATCGCAAGATAAAAGGTTCGTACCAATGCAGTACCTCCTCCTATGGTTAATCTCAACCATTTGATATTGCTCGTACACCCTCGTACCATTTTGGACCGGATCATACCAATCGACATCAAATGTAGCAGTTCTTTTCAGAGGCACACCGGCATATTCAAGCCTCACAATTCGTTTAAGTTTTCCATAGAAATCAAACAAATCATCACCTCCATTTTGATCAGCCCCTTTCACACACACCCCACAATTGCTAGTAGACTTGGACGTGTCAGAATCCATTGTGTGAAATCTAAGACCATTTACTATATACGATGGAAAACGGGCATTTTCATTGAATGGCCCCTCTGCTAAAAGTAAGTAAGGACATGTGACTTGGTTTGCGGGATCTCGGACATAATCCCGAACCAATCAGAAATTCAATTGGCAACTTCTCTTCAGCGCTTCTTCAAGTGTGTCATATGCCATATTTGGATCCATCTTGAACAACGCTTTTTGAAACGCTGTGGACATGATGACATGATTAGATAGTAGTTAGAAGTTCAAATTTATGTGTTATAATAAGTAAGTGCTCACCTAGCAAAGATCTTCATAAATTCATCAACTTCAAAGATTCGAGAGGACATAATAGTGAAGCCTTCACCTCCTTATCTCACAACCATTACGTATTCCTTTCACCATAGGTCTACCCGAGATCCTAAATATTGAAAGTGTAACTTCATCATCCTTTTGAACTTCATACGGTTCCATTTCGGCGGTCTAGATGCCTTAGTGGGCACGTGGTCTCCAAAGTAATAGCTGCAGAAGATGGCAGCTTCCTGTCTCACGTATGCATTGGCCATCGATCCCTCAGGCTTACCTTTGTTGCTGACGTACTTCTTCAATTTTCCCAAATACCTGTAAGTTGTATATATATTTAGGTAAGATAATGTTCCTTCGAAAATAAGAACATTTTACGTAAATGGATGCCTTTATTACACACCTCTCGAATGGATACATCCATCGATCTTTGAATCAGTCCAGCAAGTCTCGCTTCATGTGGGAGGTGAACCGGCAAGTGCTCCATAGAATCAAAGAAGCTCGGTGGAAAGATACGCTCAAGCTTGCATAGAATCAATGGTATGTTGCTTCAAGATTTGCTAACACTTCATCCTCAAGCACCCTTGAGCATAAATTCTTGAAAAATAAGCTCAGATCGGCGAGAGCGCTCCATATAGGCTTACGTAGTAGTTCTCGAAATGCAACAGGGAGAAGCCTCTCCATGAACACATGGCAATCGTGGCTCTTCATCCCATACATCTTTGTCTTCTTCAAATCCACACACCCTCCCAAGTTCGATGCATAACCGTCGGGGAACTTCAATCCCCTCACCCTATCAAACAGCTTGTTCCTAGCTTCAATGTCAATTGTGTAGGCTGCCTTGGGCCACAGTCCCTTATCATTCCGCTTTGTCAACTCCGGCCTATTACAAAATGTATCCAACTCAGATCTAGATTTAACTGTATCCTTTGTTTTCCCTGTAATGTTGCAAATCGTGTTGAAGCAGTTTTCGAACACGTTCTTCTCAATGTGCATGAAATCCAAGTTGTGCGGATAAGAAGAGTGCTCCAATAAGGCAAGTCCCAGAAGATGCTTCTCTTCTTCCATCCACAATTTTTGCTAATTTTATCGTTATGCTTCTCCGACCCAAGTTCAGTTGCTTTCATAAGACCCAGCCTTTCTATCTCTGCAAGTATCTGTGCACCAGTAAGTTTTGTCGGGGGCCCTTTCATTTCTACTCGACCCTTCAAGAATTGAGTCTTGTTCTTCCTGAACGGATGATCTTTTGGTAGAAACCTACGATGATCAAACCAACATTCATTTCCGCTCTCCTTCAGTCTAAATGCACTACTGTCGTCCAAACAATGTGGACAAGCATTAAAGCCCGCGGTTTTCCTTCCAGATAGCATGGAGTAAGCTGAAAAATCACTCACGGTCCACAATAGTGCTGCTCTCAAGTTGAAGTTCTTCTTCATTGACACATTATATGCTGGGATACCTTTTTCCCACAACTCGATCAGCTCCTTGATTAGGGGCTGCAAGAACACATCCACCTTCTGTCCTGGATCATATGGACCGGGCACCAAAGCAGTAAAGAACATGAACGGTTCCTTCATGCACTCACCGGGCGGGTTATGCAGTCGATAATCGCCAACAAGAGTACTTCCGGTCACTTCCAAAGGGGTTAAAACCATCCGTACAAAGGCCCAATCGTACATTTCTAGGCTCCGATGCAAACTCCGGATAGCTCTCGTCGAAGTGTTTCTATGTAGGTGAGTCTGATGGATGCTCCATTCTACCCTCTACCGGGATTACTCTCTCCTTGTGCCACCGCATTTTATCAGCACAAGCACTTGAAGCGTACAACCTTTTCAAACGAGGTGCTAGAGGGAAATACCACATTTTCTTATGTGGGAGATTTTTCTTCTGACGTTTCTTTGAGGCGCCCTCCTTGTAACGCTTGTACCGGTCCTTACCACAGAACTTGCACTTCAGTAGATCTTTATCCTCCTCCCAATAAATCATGCACATACCCTCACAACAATCTATGGTTTCCATGGGCAACCCCATCCCTCGCATCTTTTCTTCGCTTTGGTAAAAGTTGGTGGGAACTAGGTTTGGTTCTGGACAAAGCTCCGACATTACTTGTACCCATTCATTGAAGCTCGATTCAGATTGCTGGCCATTAGCCTTACAACTCATTAGCCGAGCCAACAATGACAATTCGGTGTTCTTACACCCCGGATAAACCGGCTTCTTTGCGGATTCCATCAAGTCGAAGAAGACCTGATCCTCAGGATTCGGAGGCTCCTCCGTATCCCCCTCGGTTATTGGCTCCCTGGTGTCCATGAACTCTGGACCCGCAATATCATATACCATTTGCTCAACCCGTTCATGATCATCATTAGCATCAGATGTAGAAGTATTTTGAGTACTTCCCATCACAGTTTCCTGTTTTCTTTTACGCTTCCCCAAATTCTCATAATCCATGAACGGCTTGTATGTCTCACCATGAGAAGTCCATACGTCATACTCAGCTACAAACCCCTTACGTTTCAAGTGTTCCACTACCGTTTCGGGAGGTAAAAATTGCTTATTTCTACATTTATACTGGGTGCAAGGGCACTTCATCATCAACTCCTTCCACAAAACTAGGTAAAACTCTGCCATTAACTATCCTTTGGTACATCCATGAACGATCGGTGTTCATTGGATGATTATATAACCTGACACGTTTGAATTGATTAGATCGTATTTTTTCAACTCGATTCCCATTTCCCCATTTCTTGCATGTTATAAAGTTTTTGTCTCTTACCAAAATTTCCATTACAAATAAAGCATTCCAACCCTTTAATGCGAATTTATAAATTATAAATTACATGCATTTTACGAATGTAATCACCAAATTATATCAACACACTTCATTAATTAAATTCTCATAATTTATAATCTAGTACATGTATAAATTTATCAAATGAAACAATTGCAAATCTTAATTAACATACTTAACATACTTAAATCAAAACTACGACATACTTAACATTATACTAATTAACAATTCAAATAATTTCACATCTCAAAGTTAATTAAACATACAATTACAATTGCTTAAATTAGTCTAAATTAACTAAATTTTCCAAATATGTCAAAAAGTCAGGGTTTCAAAACGAGGTACTAAATCTTCATAATTTTACTAAATATACACCAATATCAAATTAATTAAAAGTCCAACATACTTACAAACATACTATACTAAAAATTCAAATTCACAATCAATATATATCAATTGCACATCTCAAAGGTAAAACATTACCTAATTACATCTAAACTAAGTACTATATACTCTCCATTTACATTCAATTGCTCAAATTAGTCCAAAGTAACAAAATTCTCAAATATAAAAAATTAGGGTTTACCTTCGAATTCGGAGAAATGAGCGGATGGAATTTAAAATTGACGGCACAATTGACCTCCTTGATTCACGAGCTTCGAATGTACACGAAGAATGGACAAAATGGTTGAGATTTGGACCGGAATGGCTTTGGGCGAAATAAGGAGAAGAAAGGAAGAAGAATGAGGAAGAAGAGAAAATGGGGAAGGAAGCATTCTGCTTCCCGTAAAAAACTGGAACTCTAGCGACGGATAGGCTATCCGTCGCTAATAACGACGGATAAGCCTATCCGTCGCTAGAGTTCCAGTTTTTTTAAAAAAAAATTATTTTCCCTTTTTTTTTTCTTGGTCAAAGAATCTAGCGACGGATAAAATCCGTCGCTAGGTTTAACGACGGATAAGCCTATCCGTCTTTAGTTAACGACGGATAGGCTTATCCGTCGTTAAACCTAGCGACGGATTCTATCCGTCACTAGAGCTAGCGATTCGTCGCTAGCTAGTGACGGATAGATTCCGTCCCTATTCTTCCGTGGCTATTAACAGGCTTTCTTGTAGTGGTGGGAAGTTAAGATTTAGACGAATAGAGTATTATCATAATTATTGCATTTTGGGTTCTTTTGTTTTTTTGTGTATTTAAGCATCGACTGAGTTGAGGGGTTAAATTAGGGGACTTATGAGAATCGTGAACATTTTCGACGAAACATGTGACGGGGTTACACTGACACGATAACTGATTTTCCCATCTTTAAGTTAGACAGCAACGCTTGCATTTAAAGTTTGTGAGTGTGGTTTGTCTGATATTCATTTGAATTTTACGAAGGTCGATAAAAGTATTTCAGTTCAATTGTTTGGGTTTTCATTTTAATTTTGTGAACTAGGAGTCCCTTAAACATAATTTTTTTTGAAATCGAACTTATAATTCATGTGAGTATATTTGACTTTTGATTTGATATTGTATTATGTGTTTTATGGATATCCATGAACAATAAGTGTGCTTTTCCGTATGAACTTATCCAGATTGACATCATACTTAAGAACATCATATCCCCACAAGACTTCGGGCAGGGGAGGGACGGGGGAGAAAATCACTTGGTGTTGTATTTTCATACATGACATTTTAGAGTGCATGTTTTAAATGTAACTTTCAAACCATTATTATGCAAATTATAGCACTGGTACTCCTCTTACCATGCGTTTATGTTGGAATGGATTTAGTGTGGGTGGGCACTGAGAGTGAATGTAGATCGAAACCTCTTAAACATAAGTATTGTAATAGGATCTAAATTTTGATTTTATATCCTATCCTGCGATAATTAGGAACAATGTGCTATTCGTGCTTTTCGGAATGAACTTATCCATATTGACATCGCAATAAAGAAAATCAAATTCCCAATAAGACCTTTGGGAGTAACAAGAAAAATACTCATTCGTAATTGTATTTGACATGATATTATGACATTGTGATGACGTAATTTTTTTCAAAGGGTACTATCCATTACTCACGAAATTTATAACTTTGGCACTCCCCTTGCCATGTGTTTACATTTGGTGATTAGTGCTCAATTTCACATAGTGGATTGCTCTTTCTTCTTCTTACTGCCTAGTATAGTTTGCTTAAAATAATAAAGTGGAATGGAGAATAATGGGAAGTTTTGCTAGCTCTAATTCATACCTTCGACCATAGTGGTGTTTCATAAAAATACGTATCAATTGTATAATATATTAATACACCCTTTTCGGTTTCTGGTCAATATTTGAATAATATAATATTATCACTTCATATAGTCTTTAATGGTGTCAATCGTGGAGATATTATATACTCATAAACAAACACCATTTGATTATTTACAGGGTATTTGTATGTATATTAAAATTCAGTTTTAATCGAGTTATCATTTTTATCCTGTTTGTCAGGCGGTTTTAATTGTATTGAACATTACCCGTTTTTAATCATCAACTATTCATAATTCAATTAAATTTTATCTTTCTACCTATTTTTTTTTCTCACTTTACTTTTTTTATTTATTATAACAACCTTAAACCAATCAAATAACATTAAAACCAATCAAATAATTTTAAAACTCTTACACACATCACTTCACTCTTACACACCCTATATAACAACCCTATAAAACCTATAAAATTTTAATTCCATTCCAAATAAATTTTTTCAAAACCCAATTATAATTCAGTTACTAGTCACGATTAAAACTCAATTAAAACACTGTACATTTTAATCGATTTCCAAACATCCACTTAATTCCGTTACACTTAAAGTACCATGTTAAGACAATCCCGAGCATTGTCACAAGAGCTAAACAAATTAATTAACTTGATTCAACGAAACTGTACACATTTATCGCATACCAAAATGCGTTTCTTCTGTCCGTAAACTGTGAAATAAAAAATAGAAAAAGATATGATAGCACTGCCATCCAAAGCCCAAGCTAACTTTGTCATGCTCTTGTGAAATGGTTCTCGATTTCCCTCCCAATAATGGAGTCATGCATCCGTGTGTTGATGGCACATCAGTAAAATTGTCTGGGCTCAACTGCATATAGATCCAGCCCAATATCGATATGGTTATGTGAGTGGGTAAAATTCATTTTTGATACTACAATGTGAGACATTTTCAATATTGGTACGCTATAATGATCGTGTTCGATTGAGGTAATAAATATCAATGACCAATAATAATTAATGTACTAATTGTAAATTAGAAGGTGTACATGCCAACCGGTCCCAAATTACAATTATCATAACCCCAATTTTATGAATTTGATCAACTGAAAGGTCAATCAGTACAAAAATGATAAAAAAATCGTACGAAAAGGAATATGGCAAGGAAGAATTTGACGAGTGTGAGTGGGACGAAGTCCACGATGTCTTGCCAACGATCGATTTTCCATGTCTATCTTCCGACATTTGACATTCGCTCACGCGTGAATGTCACTTACATTCTAAATGCAATTAGTACCTTAGTTGTAAATAATCATTGACATTTAATACCTCAATTAGATGCGATCATATAGAGTACCAAAATTAAAAATACCTCACACTGATGTACAAAAAATGGATTTTACATTTTTTTTTTAGTACGAAAATTGCCAGTCTATTGGACTAAATCAAAGTTGAAAATCGGTACTAATCCATTTACAGTTTGGTAAATGGATTTTAAGTTCATGGAGTTGAAAGTGTATTAGTCCGTATAGAGACCAGTAGTCAGTGGGCATGTGAGAAAGTCAAATGAGCAATTGCAAAGTCTTTTAAGAACATAAATCATTAAATCCACTCTCTACGACTTTTGACACTCCATCCGTTCCGGATAATCTTTGAGGTTAAAACTGACGTGTACTCAAGGTGAAAAATTAAATTAAATGATGAAGAAAAGTCAAAATATATAAATTGTGTGTAAATGTAAATTTTATTTATTATTTATGGATTCGTGTAATTTAGTATTTCAGTATACATGCAGTTTTATGAATACGGCTAAAAATAATAAGTGTATAAAGCTATGGTAGACCGAAATAGAGATTTATCATGATCAAAATCACGTAAGAGTAAGTATCTTAATAGACCGTTTATAATAACATAGTTAGACTGACATATCTTGTAAATAAATTTATAAATATTTTAATTAAAACGTATCGTTCTAATTAATAATATCAACAATTTTTCTTATACAAATCGACCGGTCGGTATAATATATACCGAAATCAAAAAAACACAAAAATTCCAACGTGTCAAAGTGTCAAAAAGGTAAAACCTCCCAAAATCACATAAAACTATTTATTCACCATCTTCATCTTTGTCTCATTCACACGAATCCCAAAAAAACCAGTCAGTCAGACTCCGATTCCCAACAAAAAAACCCACAAATCAAATCACCAAACCAAATGAATCATCATCATCTTCACCAACGTGAGTTAGCTTCACTACTCTCTTCACTAATCTCCCAGCTCCTCATCCTTCTCCTCATCTTCTTCCCAAACCCCCTCACTAATTCCCTCTCACCAATCCCCAATTTCAACCAATCCTTCTCCTCTCTCCTTCACCATTATTTATCTACATCAAACACAATCCTCCTCCTCTCCCGCAAACGAAAACGAGCACCCGATGACCCGCCTGACGATGAAAATCCGGTTCAGTTTGACCCGTTGATCACTCGTGACCCGGATGTTTTCGCCCAATTCTTCAACATGAAGGTCTCAACGTTTGAATGGCTATGCGGGTTGCTCGAGCCGCTACTCGAGTGTCGTGACCCGGTAGAGTCGCCACTGAGTTTGCCACCCGCGACTCGGTTAGGAATCGGGCTATTTAAGCTTGCAACCGGGTCGGATTACCCGGATATTTCGACCAGGTTCAGGGTTTCCGAACCGGATGTGAGGTTTTGTGTCAAGCAGCTCTGCCGTGTGCTGTGTACTAATTTCCGGTTCTGGGTCGGGTTTCCGGATCGACCCGAAATGGAATCGGTTTCGTCCCGATTCGAGTCGGTTACGGGTTTACCTAACTGCTGTGGGGTTTTAACTTGTTGTAGGTTGATGGATGATAGCATTGCAGCTCAGATTGTAGTGGATGATTCTTCTAGGATTTTAAGCATTGCAGCTGGTTTTTCAGGTGGAAAGAGTGATCTGGAAGTCCTTAATTCGTCTAGTTTGCATAAAGATGTCGAAAAAGGCTTGATATTGAACTCACATGAGGATGTTTTTGAGGTTAATGATGTTTTAGTACCTCCGTATTTTGTAGGAGATGGAGATTATGTGTTGTTGCCTTGGTTGATGTTACCTTTTGATAATGCTGAAATTGGACCGGTTGAGGAGAGTTTTAACAATGTGCATTGTTTGATGCGTGGTTATTCGACTAAGGCGGTTGCGAGTTTGAGGAATTGGGGTGTTTTGTGTAGGCGGATGGAAGGGGAACGTAGGATTGCGGTGGGGTGTATTGGTGCTTGTGCTATACTTCACAATATGTTGATTGGTAGGGAGGATTTTTCGGCCTTTTGTGATGATTTGGATCATACGTGGGATAGGAAAGAGGGTGGTGATGATGGAGAGGAGGTCGGGGAGAAGGCGAAGGTTATAAGAGATGCATTGGCTACGAGGGCGAAGATCAATGTTTGAGTAGTGGGATTTTTCTGATTTGATTAGTAAGCTGGCTTACGATTATTCGTTCAAGTCATGTTTCGCATAGGCGATAACAAGGTATACTCTACGACCTGGTCTATACACGTATTTCCAATTGGATGCTCCAGAAATCAATTTGAAGGAGGTAACTTGAAGATTTTATTTCCACTTTATCAATCAGTTTATTTATTTATATGTAGAGGGCTAATTCATTCAAATGTAAAGAGCTGGTTTGGCTGGTGTAAATTGGGTCCTGAAGCTTACAACATTCTTTGGATCATTGGTTTATTGAATGGTTCTTTTCCTCTTTTTCTGACTACTGTCTTACTCTCTGGACTTCAGAACGTTTAAGCTGATTCTTGAACAATGTTTTTAAGTATTAGCACCGCATTATCAATCTTGATTAGCTCTACGAGTCGTGCCTGTAGAATGTAGATTGTATGTTGGATTTTGGAATCTGCAGACGAACCTGGTAAAGTCCACGATGACCTTCTTAGCGATAGATAAAGTTGATAGTTAAAGACTGTGTATAAAGAACTAGGGCTTAGCTTGCAGCTTGTAAGCACTATCATTGTATGTGTAAGATGTCTGGCCAGACTGGCCCTGTATGCTTGAAGTTTTCGATTCTTGGTTATGCATTGTCTGATAGAACGTTGGCATAGGCACAGAGGAGCCTTTCAAAATATCTTCTTGTATGTATAAAAAACGAAAACGAAAACAAATTTTAACTTTACATCCTAGAAGCAATTGTGTATGGCAGTGTATGGATTTGTATCAACATGTTGAGTCAGTTGCTCATCTGCTCAGTTTACAGAAAGCTTGAATGAATTATTTTGAAATTAACCTGACCAGAAGAGAGATTTCTAAAGAACTGAACATACACTCTATAAATCAGTCTTTTGTTTTCCTTCTTTCTCCAGGCTTCTTTACAAACAATCCCTTTGTCTATTGGCATGTTACAGCCTGTAAGTTTTAACACTAATAGTAACTAATAAGCACAGTAATGATTGATACCATTCATTTGTTGATAGGTATCCACTCCCAGGCATGCCAAATTTGTTTCTGTGCAGCAGTAACTAACAGTTACAATTACTCCTAGAGTCCTAAGTTTACAATATTGCTTCGTTTGGTATCGTGTATGGACAAGGACAAAAATCGGGTTCAAAACACTATTTTTATTCTTATAACTGGGCTTTGAGAATGGTCTGTGAAGAAGCAACTTTGGTGTTTGGTTCAGTTGGCTTCTTCTGTTTTGAGTAGAAAATGCCTTGTGTTTGGTGATGGGATTGAGCTACGAAAACGTGAAATACCATATATAACCTGACTATTTGGTTCTAAAAGACCAACATACCCTTAATATAGTAATTTCTTGTTATACCGTCAATATAGTCGCGTGAAATAACTGAAAATCAATGAAGATAAGTTTAATAATAAGCAAAAGTTTGGGTTTTAAGCTCTTTGGACTTGACGTTAAACTTTTGGGGCGTTACATTCACCCCCTCTTGAATTGTACGACGTCCCCGCTACACAATGGTCCGGCCAACCATCCACCGCTTGTGGGCTTTGGGTTGGCACGACTTTGATACCATTTATATGAACTGGACCACTAATTGGCCGACCATTTAGTGTATTTCTTCGTGGACAATTTCCGGATGATATGTTGGTATTTTGTACCAACACATGTCCTTTCCCGCGCACTCTGTCCTCACTCGTGCGCGAACCGAGAGGCTTCCCAGTTAGTCACTCATCCTAAGATTTGTTTCAGAGCAAGTACGCTTAACTCTGGAGTTCTTATATATGGATTCCAAAAAAGAAAGGTGCACCTTGTTAGTATGAGTATCATTCTCGATCCCTTTAAATTGTTTGAACTTAGACTTGAAACTTTTAAGCGTTACACTACTATAATAAACTTCAAATCTTTACTTTCATTAGAAGTTTTCATTTTATTTCTGAAAATATTTCCATACAGAAATGAAACTGAAAAAATTGAGAAGTTTACACTTTCCATTTTATAAAGAGTCCAAAACTTGAGTGGAATACCGTCAATTTGCGTGGATTGTATACAAGGTCCAGTATCCAAAGTCCAGATATTATTATCCGTTTAACTGACCCGAGCCCAATATCAAAACGACTTCTTCACATTGATCAAATCTTAACACGCTTCTCTTTCTCTCTGCAACTTCTCTCTTCCACCTCCTCCGCCCATCGCCGCCGTACTCCTCCCGAGCCGACGTTTTGTACATCTCACGGAAACCAGCTCCCTCTCCATTCAACTTCCACCAGCTCCTCGCGACACCTCGCAGGTCAGGGTTTATTTATTTTGATATAGTTTGTCACTTTCGTAGTATATCTCTGAGCTCTGATAGTAATCTATCTCTATTTGCTCTATATAACTAGGAAGAAGGAAGAAGAACAACCTTTTGAGAATTAAGAGTAGCTACAATTAATTTCTCTCGAATTGCTCTATATAACTAAGAAAAACAGCCTTGTCATAATTTAGGGCAGTCGCAATTAATTTATCTGGAAGCACCAGCACTAGAGTGTTGGTATTGCAATGAGCAGTGCCAAGTCCAGAAACTTCCGCCGCCGTGGTGGCGAAGAGGAGGATGGCAACTCAGCCACTCCTTCTATAAGCGCTTCCGTTAAAACCACTGCCACTCCTTCAACCACCAATAGACCGAAGAAACCGATTGCCAAAAGCCTTTTATCCTTCGCTGATGGCGATGACGATGAAGAATCGCCCTTCTCCCGCCCTACAGTTAAGAACTCGTCTTCAGCTTCCCGTGTCTCCTCCTCGTCGAAATCGTCATCGGCTCACAAGCTCACCTCGTCGAAAGAGCGGGTTGCCGTACCTCCTTCATCGTCGTCTATCTCTTCGAATGTCCAGCCACGAGCTGGTCTTTATACGAAAGAAGCCCTTTTAGAACTTCAGAAGAATACTAGATCTATCTCTGGGCCGAGCCGCTTGAAGCCCAAGCCTGAGGCGGAACCTGTTGTGATTTTGAGAGGTTTGGTGAAACCGAATGATAATGGTGAGGCGATTGGGAGAAGTAGGGATTCTGAGGGTAGTGAATTTGATAGGAAGAGTAAGAATTCAAGTGTGGAAAGACAGGATGCTTTGGCTCGGCTTGGGACAGTTAGGTTAGGTTCTGACTCGAAGGAGGATGAGGGGATGATTATGGATCAGCAGACTATAGAGGCGATAAGGGCAAAGAGGGAGAGGCTAAGGCAGGCGAAGCCTGCTGCTCCGGATTTTATTTCGTTGGATGCAGGTAGTAACCATGGTGAGGCTGATGGGTTGAGTGACGAGGAGCCTGAGTATCGAGGAAGGATTGGATTGTTTGGGGACAAAGTTGGTGATTCCAACAAGAAAGGCGTGTTTGAGCAATTTGAAGAGAGGGAAATGACTAAGGATAGCAAAGTTGAAAGTTTTGATGAGGATGAAGATGAGGAGGACAAAATGTGGGAGGAAGAGCAGGTGAGGAAAGGGTTAGGGAAAAGGCTGGATGATGGCATTGTAAGCCAAGGAGTGGGTGTTAGTGGTCTAGGCAGTTCCGTTGCCCGTCAGAGTGGTCCAACATCGAGTTTTGGGTTCCCAATTAATGGTGCTACTGGAGCATATGCTCATTCTCAGGATATGCCATATGGGGATAATAGTAGTATTGGTGGAGCAGCTGGAGGATTGTTCAGTGACGAAGCTATGCCAATGCCTCAACAGTCTGAGCTTGCAAAGAAAGCCTTTCAAGAGAACAGGAGGCGGCTTAAGGTATGTTCCTGTGATTACATTTCTCTGGTTTAAGACTTGCTTATAACTGCATATCGTTCTTTACATATTATTTTAGAGTTGAAGATGTTGCAAGACCATGAGACATTTTCTTTATCTATCTATCTATATAGATTCGATAATCCTTGTTATAATTAGCTTGAGTACTGCAGTTTCTGTTTGTTAATCACTGCCTTGCTTATGCGATGTGGTTAATATTCATTTGGTTATTTCTGCATCGTGTATCTGCATTTTGCTGAATTCTAGCTCATTGTGACATTTGGTTACATTTGGTTTACCATTCAAGAGAGGCATGGATCTTTTTTCTACTAGTAACTTAAGTCGTAAAGAACTCAAAATTTGGTTACATTTACAATCTATTTGGTAATTTATCTTTGGCTGGCTAAGAGTTAAGGTGTAACGGCTAGTGGGATAGCTGTCTAAGATTTAAGGGATATAAGTAGAGAACTTTGATGGTTGAGCAATAGTGTTTGCATTGAGCTAAGGTTATTTTAGAGTTAAATGATTGGTTTGAGTAAGTGATAGATAAAAGAAGAAAGTGTAGGTTAATCAGGTATAGAAGGAAATGGGGAAAGAGAAGATAAAATAAATGGTAGTGGCCAAGCAAATTCTTTACCCTTAACTCAGGAGTAAAAATCAATGGCTTAAGTTGAATGCTTTAGCCTCACTGACTGCCAAATCACACTGTTAGTGTCCAGAAATTTAATATGGAAGAGCTTGTTACCTGGTTCGATATCAAGAAGCAGCTCTTAGCCTCTTACAAATATCCCTGTTGAGTTAACTGTGACTTATCTTGTGTATCTTTTCCTGTCTTTCTATCTGGCTAGTAGATTGTGGTTCTCAAATCATCTTGCTCTGTTTAGTGCACTGCAAAACATTGCAATTTGCAATTACTTGGCCGCATTGAATTAGTTGATTTCATTGGTTTTCGAACATTCTTTCAACATCTCTTTCTTTGTTTATTCATGGTGGTTTTCTAACTCTCTTGATCCTATATATTTCGTTGCTTATTTGTGGGTAGTTATTGTTTATTGTTTCTATATGGCCAGAAAAGATATCTGTAAATGGCAGCTTCCGGCGGTTCATTTATTTAGGTTCTGGTATTATATCAGCTTTTCATGCTATACGATGTTTATTCTTTCAGGAATCTTATGACGTTGCAATTTCGTCAATGGCAAAAAATGAAGAAAATATGTCTGCATCATTGGTGAATGTCTCTACTCTAGAGAATTCTTTGGCTGCTGCTGGTGAGAAGTTCCTCTTCCTGCAAAAGTTTCGTGACTTCATTGCTGTCTTATGTGAATTTTTGGAGGTTAGTTTACTTGACTTTCTAACAGGGTTACTATACTATTAAATTGTTGCCACGAGGCCTTGAAATGTCAACGATGTGCAGAGCATGTCATCTGTATACATGCAGCCTTGGTTTTGTGTTCTGGTGTGTAAGAATCATGCAAATCTCCCTAAAGACAGATTAAAAATAAATACCTAGGCGGGTTGGGGCAAACTCATGTACTAGCTATCTATGAAAGCAAATATTGGGCTGTAACAATAATTGGCTACCCATTAATGAATTTTGTAATTCGTGACATAATCTGACCTTCTTTTACCATAAATATGCAACTCTTCTATGCTTTGCTGATGCCCAACTTGATGGTAATACTTGCTGTTAACGCTCGTAGTAATAAAAGTAATTGAATTTGCTTGCCATTACTATTTTGTGTGCAGTAACCTTTGTTTATTGAAGGCTGGGTTTATAGTATCAATATTTTTTTTTCTTCTGCAGGATAAAGCCCCTTTCATCGAGGAACTTGAAGAGCAAATTCAGAAGCTTAACGAAAATCGTGCAAGAGCAATCAGTGAAAGGAGAGCAGCTGATAATAATGATGAAATATCTGAAATTGAGCCAGCTATAATTGCAGCACGGGCTGAATTCGAGAAGAGAGGAAGCAATGCTGCAGCAACAGCTGCTGCTCGGGCTGCCTTTGCTAATGCAGGCATATCTAGAAGTGCACCGGTGGAGTTAGATGAATTTGGTAGAGATGTGAATCTGCAAAAAAGAATGGATGTCACTAGAAGGGCAGAAGCTCGTCGACGAAGGAGAGACAAGTCTGACTCTAAAAGAAAGTCTGCCATGGATATTGATAATTCCTCTCAGCAAGTGGATGGAGAATTAAGCACTGATGAAAGTGATAGTGAGAATGCAGCGTATGAGTCGACCCGTAACGAGTTACTTCAGGTCGCTGAAAAGGTTTTCAGTGATGCAGCCGTAGAGTACTCACAGTTTCATGTGGTAGTAGAAATGATTGAGAGGTTTAAGAAGGATTATGCATCAGGTTATTGTGATGCTCATATGTCTTTATGTATACCGGCTCTTTTTTCCCCTTATGTGAGGCTGGAGCTTTTAAAGTGGGATCCCCTTCATGACGATGCAGATTTTAATGACATGACATGGTGAGTAACACTTGAGCGTAATGCCTGGACATCACATAGGAACACTTTCATTATCAGGTTTTTTTTGTGTTTAAGATCAAGTAATCCTGCACATGCCACATTAGTTGACTAATGTGTGTACTCTCTTAGCATAGGAGAATCATGTTTTTGCACTAAAAAGGAAATATAAAGAAGAATAAAAAAACAAAAAGGGCAACCGTGCATTGTAATAGTATCAGAAATTAAATATCTTGATCTTTGGTTCATTGCATGCATATTCCACAGTAATTAAATACTGAAGGCTTTAGCCGCATGGGTGGTTGTTAATTTTTTCATGTCCTTCATGTTTTTCAGGCATTCCTTGCTATTTAATTATGGTATTCAAGATGATGAAGATACACTGGACGAAAATGATGCTGATTTGAATCTTATTCCTGACCTGGTGGGGAAACTTGCAATTCCAATTTTGCGCCACCAGCTCGCTTCTTGCTGGGACATGCTTAGTACCCGCGAAACAAAGTTTGCTGTTTCTTCTGTGAAATTGGTTGTCACATATGTTGATCTCTCCAGCTCTTCACTTGGTGGGTTGATAGCTATTATTCGTGATCGTCTCACTAATGCCGTGGCTGATATAGTGGTAATGTTTCTATATTTGTGTAACCATACTCCTGTTTAAGGGTGACTTCTCTATGTGAGTGTTGACATATTAAAGCACCATCATCTGATCTTAGTACTTGTATTCTGATATGTTAGGTGCCGACGTGGAACCCACACGAAATGAATGTGGTCCCAAATGCAGCTCGAGTGGCGGCATACCGGTTTGGAAGATCTGTTCGCTTGATGAGGAACATATGCTTGTGGAGTGAGATCCTTGCAATGCCTGTTCTGGAGAATATTGCTCTAGATAATCTTTTATATGGCAAGGTTCTTCCTCATCTACGGAGCATACGTTCAAATGTTCATGATGCGATCTCGCGGACTGAGAGAGTCATTGCTTCACTGGGTGGCGTCTGGGCAGGCCAAAGTGTTACAGTGGATCGGAGGTATGACTAATGTGGTATCTTGTTTTTCAGTACCTCATTCACACGGATTTGATTAGATTTTGTATGCCATTTGGTTATCCTGAACTGAATTCCTGATGGAGCTACGTTTGGCTTATGGTGACATTTGATTCTGTTACTAATACTGGGTTGGAAGTTTGGAACTCTACGTTAAACTAAATCTTTGTGGCATGTATATGATGATAACACAGAATGTCCAAACACTTTTATTTACTCATTATGGTCTTAAAATATAAGCAGGGGGTACTTGGAGTGAATTAAAACTTTGTTCACTTATACTTGGCTAAAAATCAAGTATATTGGCTTCTCCGGTAGATAGGTGCTTATATTTAGTTGAGTTCTTGTTTGTTGAATATTAATAAAACTGTGTATTATGCCTTTTGTATTTGCATACTAATTCTTTTTCTTATCTCATCTCTTGCAGCCGAAAGTTGCAACCTTTGGTAGACTATTTAATGTTGATTTCGAGGACTCTTGAGATGCGGTATAGTACTGGTGCCATTGAACCTGAAAACAGTGAGTTGGTAAGGCGTCTGAGGAAAATGCTTGTGGAGCTCAATCAGTATGACCACGCAAGGCAAATCTCGAAAACTTTCAATCTCAGGGAGGCACTCTAGTAATCTAGTTTGATTAGAAGAGCTTTTTCAAATTTAGCTGTCTCGCTGAGTCGAAGATTGATGTATGCATTCGAAACACATCATTGCTTTCCGGTTCATCTCTCATCACACAACAAGCTTTTGCATGGCTGTACTGCAAGATGGGACTAGATAAGAATTGGGTATGCAAAAATGATGTTGTCAGCCTGTGACTTGATGTGTATCTTGTTTGTTAATGAAGATGGAAATTTTGTTCTAAGAGGTACAATCGCCAAGAAATCTATATTATTCATTAAAACAAGGAGTTATGGAAGTTGAAAGCGTTCTCTGAGCACGTTTTCTGTATTCCACTCGAATAGTACTTTTTTTTGGGCCTTTTGTCATTGCTAATAACTCTTGGTAGGCCTTATTTATTTAGTTGTACTATGTTGGGAAAATCTGTATACTCACATCTAAACTTTACGGATACTCCCTCCGTCCCGTAGAACTTCATACATTTACCATTTATAGTCGTCTCACAGAACTTCATACATTACCTTAAATGGAAAGTACCCCACATCAAACAAATAATAAACTATCTTACTTTTTTCATCAAATTACACCTTTGCCACTACAATTAATTCAAAAAAAAGCATACTTAAGTTAATCAATACAATTAGCTTTAATAAACCTAGTAACCCATATATATAGAAAAAAGAGAAAAAAAGCCCTATCTATTTCAATGGCCGCCCCTTCTCTTTTCTCCACTATTTTCATAGGATGAGAAACTATGAATAAAGCTTGTTAAGAGTAAGTCCAAAGGCAAACAACATTACAGAGTGATCAATATGGGTTTGCAAGTTGCAACTTCGTTTAAATGATACCAAAATTTGTGAGATACGGACTTTTCTTTCGGAGATATCGAATCAACATCACGTAGTAGTATTTAATTGCAAATAGGGCTGTTCATAATCCGGTTCGGTTTAGACCGTTTATCTTCTGGATCATTTTCGGTTCTCACGTTTTAAGAATTCCGGTTTCCGGTTTGGTTCCGACTTTTAACCGGTCCAAACCGGTAAACCGTAATGCTACATTTAGTCTAGTATGGAGTAGTAGTTTTCAATTAATTGGTCATTGATTAGCTGTCCATCTAACCTTTACTCTCCCTTTTAGAGTTTGCATACTCACTCATAAATCTTTTCTTGATAAATTCAAATTTTGAAAACACTTTCCGTATTCAATCTTCTTCCATATACCAATCTCTTCAAACTCCTTCCACATTCAATCTCTACTCTACATCACTTTCGGGCTGGAAATTAAGAGATCTAATTCATATTCAACCTCGTTACAAAGAAGCAATCTCAAACGGAAAGAGAGAAGAAAGAAAGGATAGAGATAGCATGAGGGCTGGTGGGACGGATCCATAGATCGAAAACTTAAAGAAGACAGGTAGCAGGCTAGCAGCATCTAAACATAGAACAAGAGTTATTTGATTGGGAATTTTGTGGTTTGTTGAGAAAATTAGTTCTCAATCTGTTGTGGGTGTGAAATGATACAAGTAAATCTATAGTGTGTATTGTATAATTTGTATGTGAAAATGGTTTTGACAATTGAAATGGTTGAATGTGCTGTTTCAATTAATTACCATGGAAATAAGGCAAGTCTACATAATTGCAAGATTTTTATTTGGCAAGCACAGAAGATTCCCGTCTAAGCGGTCTAAATCCGGATCCGGATCGATTTGGTTCGCTCTGGATCCTTTCAGGTTCGGTTTCCGGGCCAAGGTTTTGTCCTTATTCCGGTTCCCGGTCCATACCGGTTCTAGGCCAATCCGGTCCGGTTTTGGATCGGTGCACACCCCTAATTGCAAATATCATATGTTTAACTACATGATCTGATATTTATAGTTGAACAAGTTATATACATAATAAAATAGATGATGCTATATTACGTATCTCTGATGGACCGTCTTTCCCAAAAAATGGCTCTATGTCTAAACATATTAACGTTGTACAAAAGCTATATTTAGCAAAATCATCTGATAAAGCTAGCTTATGACTGATTGGATACTTGATATATGATAAGCTAACTGGTTTGGTGGTTGCTGATGGGGGAGCTAATAAGCTCGCGGACTTTTATAAAAGTGTTTTAGTAAATTAATTAGCTGATTTGTTAAATGTTGAATGTAAAAAAAAAAAATCAGCTAGCTTATTTTTTGATAAGTTTCATGGACAAGTTTATTATATCAGCTACCAGTTGGATGTTTACGTAACATACTTGTACTTGTTTAAAAAATAAGTTCATCAGGCTGGTCAACTAGTGATAAACAAAGCCTTAGGGCTTAGACGTTCACGTAACAAATTTATTTAAAAAAAAAAGTTAATCGAGCTGATAAACTAGTGGTTCAAAATCTGTATCTTACAATACTCCAAGTCACCAATTATGCAAATTGGCCCAAAGAACAAATGTAAGCCCAACGAACTTTAAAGCCCACTAAAAGTATTAGGTTTGGGCCTGTCCACACTCCATCCACTAATAAATACCCTTCCCCTCACCCGAAACCCTAATTCACAGTCGTCAGTGACAAAAACCCTAATTGAAAGAGTCGGAGCTAGAGAAAAATCCAATCAACAATGGCGGCACCAACGGAATCCGTCCAGTGCTTCGGCCGCAAGAAGACCGCCGTCGCCGTGACCCACTGCAAGCGCGGCCGTGGTCTGATTAAGATTAACGGCATGCCGATCGAGCTCGTCGAGCCAGAGATCCTCCGCTACAAGGCGTTCGAGCCGATCCTGCTCCTCGGTCGCCACCGATTCGCTGGAGTTGACATGAGGATCCGCGTTAAGGGAGGAGGTCACACCTCGCAAATCTACGCCATCCGCCAGTCGATTGCCAAGGCTCTGGTGGCGTATTACCAGAAGTATGTCGATGAGATGTCGAAGAAGGAGATCAAGGATATTCTGGTCAGGTATGACAGGACTCTGCTGGTGGCTGATCCCAGGAGGTGCGAGCCGAAGAAGTTCGGTGGGCGTGGTGCTCGTGCGAGGTTCCAGAAGAGTTACCGTTAAGGTGCCTGGTCTGGTGCTTTGTGTTCTGGTTTAGTAGTGTTAAGAGACTTGTTATGTTTGTTTGCATTTGGATAATTTGTTATTTTCTGGAATTGAGCATGAGGAGATTTTGAGACTTATTATCTATCTATCTATATAGTTTTGACATTTCTGGAAGTTTTGTCTGATCATTTGTTGATGTGTCTTTCATTTCGTTAACCGTTACCTTGTTTACTGCATTTCTATCTGTGTTTTGTTAAATTCTAGCTCAATTAAGCTCTGTTAGCTGGAGCATTTGATATATTGTGTAGTTTATCATCTGGAATGAGCCTACTATGTTTCCTACTGCTTATTGTTTTCCCTTGTTGATGAAATGTTGTTGGGATTCATTTTCTTAGGATTGTTGACAGAAATTTTATTTTTGTTTTTGTTGAAATCACTCTGATAGTTGGAATGTTTTGCAGCAGTTTATGCTAGCTGGTTACTGTTAGAAATTGCAAATTTATGATTGAAGTGCTTGTTAATTTGAATGTATCCTTCTTCCGGCATATTGTTTTGTATTTGTTGTGCTTGTCATTATTACGTGGTCTTGGTTCATCTTCATTTGTTCCTGATTGTTCCCAGAAATCCCCCATCTACGATTTTTATTACATTAGTTTGACACTTGGGTTTCTATAATTGTGTTTCCTCATCTCACAGTACCTTTGTGTTTTATATGGCGTTGTTTTCTGTTGTCAAGTCTTTTTTATAATCCTTTTTAGTTGTATTCTCAAGAATCTACACACTTTTTTGTGTTGGGACTTGGATCTTTTGTTCTGGTTTGTGTAATCCGAATTAATGTCAGCTGTTTGTTAAGTTGGTCCTTGTGTGTGTTTATTCCTAATAAAACAAGTGACCATTCTCTGTTTTCTCGTTTTGTTTTGCATTTCGACCCCTTTTGAGGTGCTGATATCCACCTAGATTCATATACTAGAATTGAATGATTCCATTTAGGTGTATTAAAAAAATACAAAATATGAATAACTGTACTAGAAACTCAATTTTTTTGAAGCAAAACTAGCCGAAAACTGTTGTTTCAGTTATTATTGTATTATTTTTGTTCCTGAAATTGAATTTGTTGGGGGGTGATTCTCTTGAGGTTAACCGGGGTTTGTGGAATTCTTTTGAGTGTTGGTGGAAGGATTAATTACTGGAAGATCTAGAAAACTGGTCTCAGTTGCTTACCTTTGCCTTAGGTAACAAATTGCGATGACAATGAAGAAAATCGGTCTTTGTTTTCTATGTGGCACCGATATATTTTGACGTCCTATGTGAACGCCCCTTAACTGAAACAAGCTGTCAGGTTAAAGTCTTACAGACATGTTTCAGATTACTACTTATCTTTGTGTGGTGGCAAAGGTGTGCTACTCCAGGATAGTTGTCTCATTTTAATACATGCTCCTCTATGTGTGTTCATGACCATGGTTCTATTCTTTCATACTCCTATTTGTTAGTACTTCAACTAGCAGTTAATTATTTCTGAAACTCTGTAAAAACATAAAACAAATGAAATTCCCGTATCCATATTTCATGTCTATTTTTCAAGATGGCTTTCTTCTCAGCTCATAAACCAAATGTTAGCACTTAAAAGGAGATGCAAAATGGATCTGTAAAAGCACTTGCAGTAGAATATTTATGCCACATGATTTATTATGTCCTTGTGGTGCGAATTGTGAAGTGCCATACTCAGTTAATACTCCTAGTACCTTTTTTGGCTTTTATTAGCTTGGGAGCTGTAGCACCAAGTTTGAGGGTATCTATTGCAACCGTTCATTTTGTGCTGTATTATTATAAATTAATGGCAGACAACCAAACTAAACAGTGAAATTGGGAGGAGGAACATGATAGCTATGCCCCTCTAAACCAAACTGAGTTACGGTGCTTCGATGGCGGATTTATGACAGATGTACTTGCCTGGCTCTTAATAGGCCACTGAATTTGGTGGAGAGGCATCTGGTTAACAATAACCTTTCATGAGAGATATCTACCGTCATGTAGGCTCTTTTATCTCTCGAATATCTAACTCGCCAGTCACCAACTAATTCGAGTTGGATGTTTTTGTGTGACAGCTTATCATCGGTAATGAATATTCATCTACGTTGGATATAATCTCTAGTCTACCAGCCCTCTATCCAGTAATTGCAAGCTTCGGTATACACATAAGCAATTGGACTCGCTTGTAGACCCATGTCCATCGTAGAAGTAACAATTTATTAGATGTAGGGTTTTATATCCGAGTAAGTATAGTGTTTGGTGTGCTGGTTCCAGAGTCTGATTGCAACTTTTTTGGTTCATGTTATAAATTTATGAATATGTATGTGTAATTTCAACCCACCACCTAAACTTGACTAAGGCATGCATAATTTAGACTCTTGACTGTTAAAATTTATTTCTAAATTCGTCAATGGAATTCACATACTGTGGGAAATAATGTCGCACCGTATGATATGTTGCATCCATTTTTGTAGGACGTGGTTATTATTAATTTTAGGCCATTCCCTACCAAACAAGTACAGTCCAGAAAAAACACTTGATCATTTACATCTCAAGGGTCATTTTCTTCATATCTAAATTTAAAGTGGCTAAGAATGGAAATTGAGTTGTTTACAACGACCACGTTACATTCATAAATTGATTCACCAATCAAATCACATCACTTTTCCACCTCCACACATTTGTTAGTTTTAAGTAGTTTTACAAAACTTCATACCTTACAAAAAAATAAAACTATTACACAATTTACAAATATTAACTTTATACACAAATTATATATTATGTCCTTGAAATTACTCGAGCAAGGTTTGTAAAAGATCTGATTTTCCTATATGAAAGACCACATTACATTAATGTAAACTATGTTACTATGTCAAACAATTGTATTATTGGAACATGATCCTTCCTTATATTCATAAAGAATCATGACTTTTTCAAGAATTTCAGTACTCTTTTATGGTCATGTAACTATTCTAGGAAACCATCTATAGTAATGGTGAAATACACCAACAAACATTATAGCGGATATTATTTAATTCATGGAGTTTAGTTACGAATATATTTTTTTCGTAATAAAAAAAATACAGTATTTCAAGAACATAAACATTACAGTATGTTTGAACATAGAAATTTTCCATAACAATATTGTGTTTATATTCTATTTCTATTTTAATTTTCATATAAAAATTCTTGCCAAATATATAAAAAAAATTATATATTTTTGGAGTACGTTACATTCATAAATTGATCGATTCACCAATCAAATTATGATAGAATATGATTCTTGTTCAAATTTAGCTCACAATAAAAGTCAATCTTCTGCATGATTGCTATATTATAGTCCGACCAATACAACTGTATTCGTCACTTTCTCCCCACTTCCACTTTTCCAACATTTCCAATGGCGGATCCTCCCGAACCCGATCAGCCGCTGACTCCGGCCGGGCGCCTCTTCCTCCAGCCGCTAACCGAGCAAGTCATCAACTGCTCCATCGCCCTTGAAAACCCCATAGACCCCGCCGCCATGCGAGTCGCCCTCGTGAACTCTCTCATGTTCAAACACCCCCGGTTCAGCAGCCTCATGGTCCACGACTCACACGGGCGCGAAAGATGGCGTAAAACAACCGTTGACGTTGACCGCCACCTCATTATCCTCCCCGACCCCCTCTCCGACTCAAACTCCGACGCCGTGAACGACTACATCGCTGACCTCGCGGTCTCGTCTCCCTTAGCGACGGATAAGCCGCTTTGGGAGATGCACTTGTTGCTCGCACATAGAACGGTCGTGTTCCGTGTGCACCACGCGTTGGGGGATGGAATCTCGCTCATGTCGCTTTTGATGTCGTGTTGTCGGAAAGCGAGTGATCCGGAGAGGATGCCGGATATCGGGGGTGTTGGCGGGGGCGATAGGAGGAGGAGGTGGAGTGTCGGGATGGTTTTGAAGGCGATTTGGTATTCGTTGATTTATATTTTCGAGTTTTTGTTGAGGGTCGGGTGGGTGAGGGATCGTGCGACGGTGGTTAGTGGTGGCGCGGGGGTCGAGATGTGGCCGAGGAAGGTGGCTACGGCGAGGCTTGCTATTGAGGATATGAAGATCGTTAAAGGAGCTGTTGCTAATGCGGTGAGTATGTACCTAAAACACTGTTTTCAACCTTTTATGCCGTTAAAATATTAAGATACCGCACTCAGATAACTTATGTAGAAATTGAGTATGTTGTTAATAAAAATATTACTTTCTTCCTCCGTCCCGCTGAACTTTATGCATTTGTCATTTTTAACCGTCCCACAGAACTTCATACATTATCAAAAAGGAAGCTACCTCACACCCAACAAATAATAAACAATCTCAACTTTACACTCAAATTACCCCTTTTGCCACTAAAAGTACACTTTTTCCCACATTTTCTATATTATATCATTACTTTAATTTTTCGTATAAAACTGCGCGCTAACCCTAATGTATGAAGTTCTCCGTGACGGAGGGAGTAATAATATCAATCAAAATATTTATGTTATTAATTTTGATGTTTATATCATTCATGTTATTAATTATTAACAACATATATTTCTTTAAAAAAATAAATTATTAACAACATATACTAGTCTCTAAATGAATGATCTAATACCGATCTTATGTGGAAGAGAGTTAAAATATAGCACTTTTACCGTTCCGATTTTAACTTTCCGTTTTTCATTTTGAGACATTTTAATTTGACTTTTCATTTTTTTAATAGAAAATTTATCTCGTACTTTATTAACTATCTCTTCTAATTTATTTATTATTTTTCATATTTTATTCACATTTTTCCTACTTTATCACCATTTTGCTATTTTATTCATTTTTTTATTAAAACTTTTATAAGGGACAGATGGATTATAGATGTTTTAGATTAATTTGAGGTTTTAATCGGTAGAGTATGAAGCGTGTATAAAAGTTGGGTATCACATGGATGGACATATATAAACGCGTAACAGCCTAACAGGTGGCCAGGTGGGTGTCACATAATTAAATACACATGGTGCTAACAAGTTTGCAAAATGGACCCTTTGAAGGGAAGGTAAAAAAGGGAACAATCTCTCCGTCCGCTTATATATGGGTGTCTATTTTCAAGACAACCTTTAATTTATGAATAAATGATGGTAAAACTATTCATTAGACAAAATAAAGAATAAAGAATGAATAATGAAAAAAAATATGATATACTATATCATTATTATAAAGAAATAAAGAAAGAAAAAGTGGCATCATTGCATAACTATCTTTTTTATATGAGTATTTATTAAACGCATGTTCATAAAACTAATACGTTCCTGGTTATGTTGATTGCCTAAGTCTTACTTTGGTTTGAGAGAAAATAGGAAAAAAGAAAAAGAATAGAAAAAAATGTTATAGGGAAAAACAAGTTCCTTTAATTTAAGGATAAACATATTTTATAGAGATCTTTTAAAATTTTTCAGAATTTACTAATTAATATTAAATAGTGGAAAATGATTTTTTTTTTTTTTTTGTAAACTCACACGTGTGAACTTTGACAATTTCTAACTGCACCCATTTTCTACTTGATACCCTCACACGGTTTCTTTGATGCTAAATGCCAATTTATATACCTTCCGAGCTCATCGCATAAAGTGACAATTATGAACTTTGACTTTGGAGGATACTTTATTTCGAAGTAAGTTAATTGTCATTAATTCATGAAGTAGCCTATGATTGCACATTGTTAATGTTAATTAATATCCTGTACTTAAACTTGCTTCATCAATCGTGCAGACTATCAACGATGTTCTCTTTGGGATAATTTCAAGTGGGTTTTCAAAATACTTGGACATCAGATCATCCAAGTGTAAGTACTAATTGAGTATGTTGAACGTGTGTCGATTTTACACTTAAAAATGTAATACTGATTTCAACTAGTCACAAAAACGGTCGATTAGGTTATAATTGATGATGAAATCAGTATTACACATTGTTAAGTGCAAAATTTATTTTATAAGATACTTATTAGTTTATCTAAATGATTGATTTATCAACTTCAAATGACTGTTGTAATTTAGCTCTACGAAACGGACTTCAACTTACTGGAGTGGCCATGGTGAACTTGAGACCACAAACCGGATTACAGGTTAATAGACTTGCAATAAGTCTTCAACTACCATAACAGATTGCAAGTAAATGAAATGTGCGTTGCTTTTGCTCTCTTGATCAGGATTTAGCAAAGCTAATGGACAGTAAGGATGGAACACGATTCGGTAACAAATTCGGGATGCTTATGTTACCTGTTTATTACCATGGGAATTGCTCGAACCCGATTGATTTTTTGAGGAGAGCTAAGTTGATGATAGACAAAAAAAAACTATCGTTAGAGGCGCCTTTCTCTTATAAAGTCGGGGACTTGGTTATGTCTATTTTCGGGCCAAAGGTTGGTGAAAAATCATTTTAGTGTCAAATATCCATTCTCGAAGAAAATCTATAGATCATTTACTAACTTTCCTTGTCTGAATTATGAAGTTTGCCAGCATTCTCAATTACCGTATCATTTGCAACACGACTTTCACCATCTCAAATGTAGTAGGTCCACAAGAGGAGATCACTATGGTTGACAACCTTGTCAAGTCTATTAAGGTGACTTCGAGCAGCTTGCCACATGTAAGCAAACGGCCCTTCCTAATGTAAATGTGGTACAACACATTAAATGATCATATACAACCTTTTAATAGTATGCTATCGTTGTAGGCGATCACGATGCACATGGTAAGTTATGCTGGAGTGGCTTACCTGCAAATTCAGGTAGCCAAGGAATTAATATCGGAGCCTAAAGTTCTTGCCAAGTGTTTTGAGGATGCTCTGCACGAAATGAAGGAAGCTGCATCAATCAAGACTATATCGTGATAAAGAAATTTTCGATCACGACGAGCTGAAGCACTTGTAAAAGTCATTTTTTCCTTAGCATGGGAAACTCATACTCCTTGTAGAGGATTTATAGGTATACGTTTGTTGTAGTTGGTTAATAAATTTCAGGTTGGTGATGAAGATGTGTTAAACTGGAACTTATAAAATACATCTCATTGAATTATATGAATGGATGTTCTAATATATAAAAATACATATCAATGATAGGTCCATTTTGACTGAAGAACTAGGTTTTATAGTAATTAACAATTGCAAACCTAAGGTGTACGAAATATAGGTCGTAGCAATTTCGACTGAAGAACTAGGTTTTATAGTCATTCACAATTGCAACCCTAAGGTGTACGAAATATAGGTCGTAGCACATATCCACCCCACACAAAAGACTCACGGGGGTTGAAAATGCAAGGGAGTGCGTGGGTTGAAGAAAATACAAGTACTACAATAGACAAACACTCATATGGCATTCGACAATTTGATTGATTCTAAATTCATATCGTGTAGATTATTGCCCAATCAAGACAATACAAATTTAGCGAGTGGTCGGGAAGTTACAAAAGGAAAATGATATGTTGGGCTTGGGCTGAGGTTCGAGGTCCAACTCCATTATTAGTGTGCCCAAGCCCAAGCCCAATATTCTACCTTCATCTTCTTCAACCTGACTCTGTAAAACAGTAATCGCCGTATTTTCCAGCTGAAACTCAGAAGAGAAGTACTCGTTTCTTTCAGATCTAAATCAACCATGGCTGACGAAGAAACTCAAATCGACAAGACGGAGCTTAAGGAAGAAGGTGCAGATGTAAGTTTCGCTTGCCAAATTTATTTGCCGTTGAAGCACTAATCTATTCTTCTGCGATGTTGTGCGTTTTATTCAATCGAAACATCTATTAGGTAATCTAACCATTTCTAAGTGCAGCATACATTCTGTTAACAACGTTAATCGATAACATCTATGCATAAGTTATCTCTATACCGTATTATGTGTTTAACTTCTGTCACTTTGGTTGTTTCCGTGTGAAATTATTCAATTAGAAGTAGTTTCATTGTTATCTTGTCGTCAATGGATGTAAACTGTTCCTGATTACTCTGAGCTGAGCCTTTTTCATGCGGCATTAGTGAATACTGTCCAGGAGCTCTATTTTAAGAGATATGTAACAGTTTCATACTCTCATTAATCGGATAGGCGATAACTATCATTTTCCAGATTTATGTTCGGCTGTTCGCAACAATGAGCTAGGAGTTTTGGATTTGGCCTTTGTCGTTTTGGCCGTCTTTGTCTGAATGCATGCAACCTGGAATGGTTTTGTAGCTGTATTCGTTATCAATGGATATGAACTGCTTTTGAAGAGTTACTGATGAGTCGTAATTTAAAAATGTTTATGTTCTTCCTCGTGGAGATGTATCTTTTTGAGGTTCTTCTGATCACTTATTGTCAGTGTGTTTTTATATGTTAAAGCAGGTAGGTCTGTTTGATCCATCGAAGAAGAAGAAAAAGAAGAAGGTTGTTATACTGGATCTACCCGAGGAGGAGCCTGTGGAGGCTATAGTTGAGAAGACCGAGAGCTTAACTGGTATTCATCAGAGATGGAGTTTGTTTGTTCATTTCTAATAATCATTTGGATCTCTTTGATTTTTTAACTTTATATACTTGGCACATTTTGTTTGTAGTTTCTGATGCTCCTGAAGCTTCATTTGCTGGCACAAAGAAGAAAAAGAAGAAGCAGGTTAGTAAGTGTCTTGGGTGCGCATATGTAATTGCATGTTGGTGGGTAGCTTCAGCGTGATGATTGATATTGTACAAAACCGTTACAGGTGCATACGGATCTCAAAGATCTTAATGAGGAGAATGAGACTCCAGGGGAGGAAGTTGATGGTGAGTAGTGAGACTTCAAGTTTATTTTCCCTGTGCTGCTCCGGGTGTGGATTTACTAGAACCTTCTTTTATTATTTTATCTGTTTCACACTATTGATGATGTATTTATAATGATTCTAGATGCCATTGGAGATGACGAGGAAGGAGACGGAATTGTCTTGCAACAGTATCCTTGGGAAGGAAGTGACCGTGATTATGAATATGAGGAGGTAAGGGTTTGGCAAGGTTGTGCATTAGGAAGTACAGTATGGGTTTGTTGGGAATCTTGTAATAACACTGCCACAAACTATCTATGACAGTAAATGGCCAAGTTTTTTATTGTTCATTTTTCTCTTTCTTCTTTAGTTCCTTTTTGTTTTGCTTTGTGTTCTTTTTCCTTCCCAATCGTTTTTCGTAATTCTCTTATTGATGTGTAACCTGGAATTTCCGTACAGCTAGTGGTTTACATACTTACCTATTAATCTCCCACTGACCCACCCTACCCCAAACATGATATAATATCAGGATTGGTCTGTCTATGGTGTTAAAAAAGTATATTATAATGTCTTGAAGACGATCACGGGGTCTCTTTGGTTCTTGTACTCACTGTGCTTAGCTTCCTGGATTCCATTTAATATTATCCTTTTATGGCTTCTCTCTTAACTTGACTTGCTTGTTATCTGTCTTAGATGTTTCAAATTGAATATCTGTAAGCAATAACAACCCACTAATCTGTATTAATCCGTTACTCTTTATAGAACTCATGGGTTGTTCTATGGTCCAATATGTGGTGTTTCCGCTAGTGGTACTGATTTTTATCGCTATGTGCAGCTCCTTGGCCGAGTTTTCAACATCCTTCGGGAGAATAATCCGGAGCTTGCTGGTGATCGGCGCAGGACAGTTATGAGACCTCCTCAAGTTCTCCGTGAAGGCACAAAGAAAACAGTTTTTGTCAATTTTATGGATCTCTGCAAAACGTATGTTATCCCATTGTTTTTTTTATTGGAATATAATTTGCCCCTGTGGATTGTCATAGTTTTGTTGCTGAACCTTGCTTGGAAATTTGAAGTCCAGACAGATAGCACAAATCCTGGTTCTTTTGCCTGTTTGTGCTCGTTGTCTGATTCGTGATCTTTATCTTTTCTTCACATGGGTAAATGTCATTAATATTCTTCTTTCTTTTTTTTTTCAGGATGCACAGACAACCAGAGCATGTGATGACATTTTTGTTGGCTGAAATGGGAACTAGTGGATCTCTAGATGGACAACAAAGATTAGTGGTGAAAGGAAGATTTGCTCCCAAGAATTTTGAAGGGATTCTGAGACGTTATATTAGTAAGTTTCTGTCCCTTTCCGTTTAACATCTCTCATGAAGAATACTTTGAAGGCGGTGCTCTTTTGTTACAGTTGCTTATGTTTTCGAATGTTTGATTCCCCGCTTGGGATTGTCTAAGTCATAGTGGCTCACTGTCGAAGTTTGATTTCCATCATCTCTACGTTTCTCTTGGAGAGTTTTTCTTTTCCTAGCACAGCTTTTACATCTCCCTTACAGAGTTTATTTCATACGGATGTCTGCAGATGAGTATGTCATCTGCAATGGTTGCAAAAGTCCAGATACTATTCTTTCAAAGGAGAACCGGCTGTTCTTTCTCAGATGCGAGAAGGTGGATATTCTCTCCCTTCTGTCCCATGGTTTTCTTGTGTGGTAACTGGTAAAACATTGTGGTAGATAATGGCCTTGTTAAATATTGCACCGTTAAAAGATAAATATCTGAAACATTTCCTTGTTGATTCTACCTGGCCTGTGATGATTGAATCATTTGCATACTTTGTCTGACAACCTTGTCTGAATGAGACTCCTGAATAGATCTGAGGCCCTAGGTTTACTGTAATCAAGCATTGCAAAAACAATATACTTTAGCTTCTGGTCACTGTTCCTGTGCCCCATCCATTCAGTCCATTGTTTTATTGTGTGGTAAAAATGTTGAAGTAGACTATTGTCTTGTTAAATATATCCTCCTTCAAAGATAAATCAAGTCAAATGATAATCGAGTTTACCTTGGCCTGTGATGATTGATTAATTTGCCTACATTGTCTGATTACTTTGAAAGAGACTTCGTATGAATCTGAGGCCATAGGTATAGCAATCAAAGAATGCTGAACAATTAAAACGTCGGTGTCGATCATTGTCATGTCAAACAAAGTAGTCTTAATTTATAAACTAATCACAAAAAAATGGTTTTGATTATACCTTGGCCTGTGATGACTGATTACTTTGCCTACATTGTCTGATTACTTTGAAAGAGACTTCTGTATGAATCTGAGGCCATATGTGTAGTAGTGATCAAACAGTGCTGAACGATTAAAACTTCGGTGGTGATCATTGTCATTGTAAAAAAAAGTAGTCTTAATTTAGTAGTAGTATAACTTAACCACAAAGAATTTGGTGTTGATTCTACCTTGGCCCCTGATGATTGCTTAATTTGCCTTCATTGTCTGATTACTTTGAAAGAAACTTCTGTATGAATCTGTGGCCATAGATGTAGTAGTGTAATGAAACAATGATGAACAATTTCGGTGGCGATCATTGTCATGTCAAATAAAGTAGGCTTGATATATAAATTAACCACAAGGAATTCGGTGTTGATTCTACCTTGGCCTGTGATGACTGATTACTTTGCCTACATTGTCTGACTTCTGAAAGAGATCCTTCAATGAATCTGAGGCCTTTGGTGTAATCAAACATCTTGAACTCTTTATAGCAATTTCTTTAATTCCCCAGTGTTAAAACTTTGAAGCAGACCATGTCTTATTAAACGTAGCAGCCTTGAAGGATAAACAACTCTAGAGCATTTCCCTGTTGATTGTACCTTGGCCTGTGATGATGTATATATTTGCCTACATTGTCTGATTACTTTTAGTGAATGAGACTCCTGAATGAATCTGAGGCCATAGGTGTAATAGAACACTGTTGATACAATTTAGTTTAGTTCCTTGTCAATGTTTCCGTGTCCCCCTCTTCCTCATTTAATGTAGCAGCCTCAAAAGATAAACCAGCTCTAAAACTTTTCCTTGGTGATTTTAACCTGGGCTTGTGAGGATTGATTTATTGTAAAAATATTGGTGAACCAATATATACACACAAAGAAAAAGAAACAACCCAGCACTTGTTGATTCTACCTTCGTTTTGGCCTGTGATGATGTATTAATTGCCTACATTGTCTGACATATCATCTGAGTGAGACTACTGATTAATTCTGCGGCCTTTGCTGTAATCAACATTGCTGAAATCTTTAGTTTTGTTCATTTTTCCTGTCCACTTTTGCCAAGCTTTGTGATGTCATCTGATCAACACCCTATAAAATGGCAGTTCTTTCTTTTAACCTTCTTCAAAATTCCTTCCATTGGCACATGAATTTTGCGGTTTGGATTTCAAAACATTGCACGAGCCACTTGTAATTACATTCTATAACATTTTTTGCTTCTGTAATGAAATAGCATCCTGATATCTGTGCTAAAACATTTCAATTCAAAATTTCTTTTGTAGTGTGGTTCTGGGAGATCAGTTGCTCAGATAAAGGCTGGTTTTGTTGCTCGTGTTGGTCGCCGTAAAGCTGGAACTTAATAGAAACCCGCTTCAATGTTTACCTGCCTTCTTGGATGTTTTCCATGGAGTAATGGATCCGAATCATCTTACAGCAAATTACTGATAATCCTTGTACTGCTGTGCTTGGCCTCAAAATATTTGTTGTACATTAATCATCATGGCAAGTGTGGATGAATAGGAATGTACTCACAAATAACCATGTGAGTTTTTCTATCTCCTTTGGGTTGCATCTTCCCTTATTTAGTGATTTTTCCCTTTCACTCCTCTTCAAATTTCACTACAAATTAATCTTAAATTAAGATGGCATGGGATATTAAATGGTGTTACACCTAGCATCTCAAAAATCGCCGTGCCTTGTAAATATGGGAGTTGTGAAGTACTCCCTTGAAAATTCCTGATGGCGTGTAATACGAATGTCTTATTTGCATTTGGACACATCATTTTAGTCGTTCACAACGTTTCATACTTCACCAAAAATAAGATTACTCAAGTCCAACAAATATAATAAAAAATGTTAAATTTACAATTACATTGTACTCACTCGTCCTACGTCAGTTGTCTAGTTTTGATTTTTTTGCGGTCAATAAAATTGAACGTTGACTACGAATTAATCTTAAATGATGATGGTAAAATTTTAAATTGAACTATATAAGAAAGATGAACATACGCCACTGGAAGCTATGGAGAAGGTACATTGAGCTAATTCGGATTGATAGATCTGCCAACATGTGTGCAGACCACTATTTATGTAATTCCAGCTCGAAGGATAGACTCTGGCGTTTAAGTCGAAATATATCTTTTTCAGTAAAAAAAAAAAAAAAAAAAAAAAAATCCTTGTGCAGTTCCCTTATTTACAGCTACGTTATGAAATATCTGATCTAGAACGTCAAGCAGACTCCATTGAAGAACAAATTAAGTGGTAGCATAAAGAAATGTGAACAGGATGAAACGAGAACTCAGTATGTGACTTGAAAATTATTGGTTTCCATGTATTTCCCTGCATGGCTAGTTGATTCATGATCGGTATTTTATGATAAATTTTCGAAGAAATTTCATTTTCAAATAAAAGAATACTCTATAAGGAATAAATTCTCTATAATAATAAAAATTTACGGTCCCAACTTATATATAAACGCTTTTAAGAAAAACTCTATTTACGAATAAACTCTTTATAAGAATATTTTTTACCAGTCCCAACGATATTACTATGGTGTTTTTACTGTACTTCGAATTACCTGCAAGTATCCTTTCTGATACCCGCAAACCAAAATGGTCAGCGCAGGTAAAAATGTATTCATGAGCAACACAAGTGCTTTATCAATTTTAAGCAAGCCCCAGACCATTCAAGTCCACGTGCGCAAAGCAACGATCGATCACACAACAATCGTTTACGCAAAGAAATGTCTTAAAGCTTCAGGAATAATCGGAGTGTTTGGTTACGCGTTTGAATTGAGTTTTCTCAATTTCAGTTGTGTTTTTGTGTACAAAAACTATACAAAAACTCAATTTGAATTGAGAAAACTCAATTCAAACGTGTAACCAAATACTCCGAATGTAATTTACAGAGTGTTCATGTGGAAGTAGTGACACTAATGCAACAAGAATCTGCCTACTTTCAACAAACATACTTGATCATAGTAGTGACACTAATGGCTTTCCTGAACCAGGTAACTAAAACAACCGACCACAATGCGGGACTACTATGTCTCTCAACCGGGGAGATTTTTTTCTTTGTTTTATTTTAATTTTATTTTAATGTAACTTATCTTTTGGTATTAATAAATTTGATTATGATATAGTATAAATGTCGTCTCTGGATAAATTATTTAAATACAGTATCTCATGAAACTTTGTGTTTACAAGTGTCATGAGTTTTAGTCAAGTAATGACTCAGTTAAAAAAGATAACCATTACCTCAACAAAAATTGTAAGACCACTACAAAATATGATCGACTCATTTAAAATGGATTAACAGATTCGTTTTATTTTCTTTGGAAAAAAAAAAAAAAAAAGAAACAGCTCGTAGATCATTTTCCAACTTGCAACTTTAAATTGTCACGACTGGTCAATGGCGCCTTATTCAGATGACTTCTTATTTGCTAACATTCCCCTTTCTTGGCTAGATTCTGCTCCTCTGAATCAAATTCTGGAAAAATGAGGCTAGTAATGAAGTAAACGCTAGTGAATCAAAGGTAATTAACTGGCTGATTATTGATGTTTCTTTTGCTTCGATAGTTCGATTGTTACGGTTCCTCTGCCTCCACAACCAATCTCTTTGGATCCTCCTCCAGTTCAGCTCGGATTTCAAATCCTTTCGGTCAATCCGGTCCATCTAGCAGTGGCACTACAACGAGCTTGTTTGGATCGACTTCAGCTTCACCTGCAACTAGCACTACACCTTCATTTGGATTTAATTCTACTCCTGCAACTACAGTAGTAAGCACCACTACATCTTTGTTTGGTTCTACACCTGCTCCTTCATTTGGCTCCACCACAGAACAACCTGCTGCTGCTCCATTTGGCTCCACCACAGCACAACCTGCTGCTCCTTCAACTGGCCTATTCGCTTCCACCACGGCTCAATAGGCTGCTCCTTCAGCTGGCCTATTCTTGATGATGATGAAGGGATTGAGTTTGCCTCAGAAATTAATTACTACTAAAGCAAAAGAAGCAAATATTTATTTTATCATCGATCAAGGAATCAAAGCTGCAAATCCTGGAACCCAAAACATACATACTCATCTTTTTTACGTTCAACTTCTTAATTAACCTCCCTCAGTTCACAGCAAATAATTGCTTGTGAATCCTTCATGACTCACAATGCTGCCTTCCCTTCCCTCATGCTGAGGCATTTCATATAATCAAACAAATCGTGAACATTAGCTGGAGTGGTTCGATTAGCATTGACATGAGTGAAATTAATCAGAGTTGAGAAAGAAACTGGCCGGGTAACATCGATGACTGGATTAATTGTAGGAATGATCATAAGTTAATATGAAAGAAAGAAATCCAAGGGAATGAAGACCAACACAACAGCAATACATTTCACTTGCTAAGAAAACTAATCACTACTAGAAAAGAGTATAATGGGTAACAAACCAAATGTGTTGATTAAACTCATTTTCTGTTAATGAAAACCTTTAAATAAGAAATGTATCTTGAGTATAGCTGTTGAATATGCCCATTCCAATAAAACTACTTTAGTTGACAGGGTGTTAGTTAAAATAAATAATCAACAAATATGATTGACACAAATCCCTCAATGAAAAGGTGGTCAACTATCTGCCAGATTTACTTATTGTTAACAAAGTGGTATTATCTATACTTTCGTACAATACATATCATTACGATTATGATTGACAGAACTTGGTGTCAACTATAGTCCAAAATACCAATAATAAAAAAAAGGTGCTATTTCTAATATACTTAACAAACTTGTCTCAAGTATACTCGATATACGACTTTAAAAAAATACACGTATTTCACATATATTTGACAAACTTATGCTGTGACAACCGAGCAAGACGTAGTTTGTTTTTGAAAGACAAAAACTCGACCAAGAAGCCGAAGGCAACATATGCTGTGACAACCGAGCAAAGGAGGGCAATATGTGAATGGGTGAAGCAGCTACGCTTTCCAGATGGCCATGTGTCAAACTTAGTAAAACGGGTGAAGGCTAACAATCATATGAGCGGTTTTAAAACTCATGATTGTCATGTTTTTATGCAGCGTCTGTTACCGATTGCCTTAAAACAATTCTTGCCAATTCCAATATGGGAAGCACTTACCGAGGTGAGTAATGCGTTTCGATCTATATGTGCAAGTAAGGTCAGGGCATCTGCAATGGAATTGTTGAGAAAAACTGTTGTCGTCACCTTGTGCAAACTTGAAAGAATTTTTCCTCCCGGCTTCTTCGATTGTATGGAACATCTACTCATTCACCTACGATATGAGGCACAAGTTTGTGGGCCAGTCTTTTACCGTTGGATGTATCCATTTGAGAGGTAACACTTATTTGTTGTTTGTTTGTTTGTCTGTCTGTTTGTTTGTTTGTCGAAGTTAATGTTTATTGAAGTTTTGAGAATTCGGATGTAATTAGTAGCAGTATCACTTCTAGCTTAAGGGTTTGGGATTACCCCGCACTAGCTTCTATATTTTGTAAATCGTGATCTAAACACCAGCTACTCGTATTGTCCGTTGTACGAGAATATGATCAGCTGTACCTCCTCTATTCTAGTAAATACAACTTTAGTTCGCTTTAAAAAAAGTTATTATGTGATTCATCGAATATGATCAACTTAACGCTTGTTTTGATCTTGCTTTAATATTTGAATATCCTATATATATGAGATAAGATGTATGTGTCTTATTGGTCTTATGAGTATTCAGATTAGGCAACTTTAACGAAGAAGTTATGAATCTAGAATAAGAGAGTCGATTTTTAAGCAATTATGTAAGATAACTGGAAAGGAGATTTGATGTTCCTTTGGCTAGACAGGCGGGTTATTGTGAAGGTATTTTTGTTGAAGTTTTCCTAGTTTGGACTTTCTGGTTTGGTGTCTATATAAGCAACTATTTGTTTGTTTGCTGCTGTAAGTCCAATTTGTATGTAGATGGTTGGTATTTTGCACAATTACACCTTTGCATTCTTTCTCACTATCCGTTATGTGTTTACATTCTTTAGGTCCATGGTATTTTTCTGTGTTTACATTCTTTACTCTTTCGAGTCTTTTTTCCTTGAACAACACTATTATATTTTTGTTTAATTGTTCTCAATTCATGATTCTTGAATCTTGATGCTTTGAACCTCTAGTTGTTAATGGTAGTTGAATTAGTGTTGTATTGCTTTACCATTACCAGGTTTTGATATAGGATTGTCACTGGACTTTTTGAGCCATTCTATCCAGTAATTGAACTTGTTTTGTAACTTGGTTGAGTTAGATAGAGCAATTATATTTAGGATCTGTCGTGCGTTTCATATATGCTCACATTACTTGCATAACCATAAATTATCAGTATTGTGTATGCTTATGTCCGTTTTGAGTCAATAATAAATTGTTTGATGGTAAAGGCTTAGTTACCTTCCCCTTCTCATCAATCATTAGAACCTTAGATTTCTTTCTGAAAGAGTAAATAGACGATGCACTGCGAAATTCACGTAATTTCTCATTTGGTGACTTATAAATACATTTCTTTTGCATTTTTCCGTCCCGAAAAATCGTTCTTTTTCAGTCTGCTTAAATCTAGTATTTTTCTGATCTCTTCACTCTCTGACATACATTTGTATTGTACAACTTCTCCCATTTTAATTAATTATGAATGTAATGGTTCAATTTTCTGAATGTTTAAAGAAAATACCATAAACAAAATACCCTTTCTGTCTTGAATGTCTATTATTCAAGACCATTCTGTTGCCTATTCTCTTGTAAAGTGAAAAGATGTATAAATGATGTTTTGGAATAATTTTATTAGTATACTCAACAGATCTATGTAGATTATGTGTTACATTTATATTTAAATCGTTTGACCATGAGTGGGCCTTAGCTTAAATACCTGCAACACGACTTTGTCGACTAATACATTTTTTTCTGTCAATTAAAACTTTATACTCAACATGCAAAGTTATGTTGATTATTTCATAGTTTTCTAGTAGTGAATTAAGATGCATTTCCACAATATCAAGTCACAGGCTTCATATGCTATTTCTTCGCCCAGTGGTTTCGGAATTACACTCCACAGACATATGAATGATTCACTTCCTCAGGCAGCTACACTGACCTAGACCTAGAGCATAAAATATGGAACCTCAAGTGATTTTTAGCAGCGCATCGAAACCAAAAATTGACAGTGATATATGAAAACTGAATAAATTATGATTAGTAGTTAATAAGAACATCCATCCTAGCTAGCTAGTTCCAAGAACCATAATCACTACTCAATAGCAATGAAAATGGAAGTTACTGAAATAAATACTACAGGTACTTACTACTAGTTTGATAACAAAGGAAACAAACAAAACAACATACATTAAGTTGATTGATTGATACTCATGATCAGTGGTATTTTAGATAATACCAACCGAAATGAAATGATCAACTATTCAAATACCACCGAACTGATCTAATCAACATTTTGCCCGGCTGCTAACTTCCAGCTTTGGCTTTTTCGACAGGTTGGGTTCTGCATCGTTGGTAACTTCCTGCAGGCTCTTATTTTTGGACAGGTTGGGGAGACTATTATACATCCTGAGGATGTCCTCTCTTGCTGGGCCAGAAGCACACCCTTTCATATAGTGAAGAATCTGAGATATAACACGCTCGTTCGTTAAATAAGTAATCATATGATTATGATTATTATGTATGTGAGCTCACCGTTGGATGTCCAGCATGGGCATTAGGAGGAGCGCCCAGGACATCGGCCAAGATACCGTTAGCAGAAGCATAATCAATAAGATAGTAGAGTACATCTAACATTCCTGCATTTAATTTGTACGTTTCAGAAAGAAGAACATACAATTATAGCTAGTACTATACTGACTAGAGTATAATGTTATGTTTTCAGTATGTATAAAAAAAAAGAAAGAAAAAAAGAGCGACTAACCTGTCATGAAGGCAATATGAACTGGAGGTATATGAGAGGTTGGATGAGGAAGATCAAGCAAACCAAAACCAGCATAAGCTAGACCACTTCCAAAGATACTAGCTTTTCGATCAGTTATAATATCTCATAATTTTAGGAAAAAGTGTTACGTTTCTTATTTTTATTTCATATAGCGTTTGTGCATTCTTTCTTAACGATATTAATAAATAATTTAATAAAATCATATAATAAAAATTTAATTACTAAATTTTTATTATATGATTTTAATAATTTATTTATTAATATCGCTTAAAAAAAACATTAAATGATAATAAATGTAACACTTTTTCTGAAATTGAAATCAAATACAGACAAACATATTTAATATCAACAATCAATAATAATAATAATAATAATAATAATAATAATAATAATAATAAATCGAGATGCGAAAATGAAAGTTAATTAAGGAGAACTTGGACACAATCGAGACTGTCTTAAAAACATGAGAGCTCAAGAGGGTTCATTTTAATAACTTTGAGATCATACTCGTCAATATTTTTCACTGCAATTCAATTCAACCAAGTAGTGTATTATTAATTACGGATCGATCGATCATGCTAGTACTAAAATAAATAAAAAAATCAGAACTTGTTTGTATGTTTTGTCGAGCAAACAAATGAAATCAAAATCATGAATAATTTATTTATCGAGTTGAGTGATTAATTAACATTTTATAAGTATAATCTAATGACAGAAATATATAAATATGGAGTAATTTGTTTGTTTCTTAACACAGAGAGATACATACAGAAATATACATGGAGTTAGTACGTAACTACGTACTACTTAATTTACCTTTAGCCGCATCCAAGGCCATGATGAGTTGAGTCTTTTTATTATTGGCAATTGCTTTCTCGATACGTTGTAGTGGTGCTAGCGTTTCGTAATCATCATCATCTTCAGATCCTTCTTCTTCAATTCCCCATGAGACGTCCGAGTCAGCCCCTTCGAATTCCGAATCCGTTTCGTAATCGGCATCACTACTACCTTGCTCAGGCCCAACGGAACTTTGTTTAGATCCGGATCCATCAGAACGTTTTTCTTCCTCCGAAGTGCTGGTCATTGATGCTCTTCAATTTCACAGATAGATTTCTGCTAGGTAGATAGACAGGGTTAAAAAATAAGGTGGAATCACCCACACCTTTCTTATTCCACTACTATTAGTTTAGTGATGGGCCTTAGAGCTCACCGGCCCACTATAAATAAATTATTGCCAAAGACCAACAATTCAAATAAAAACCCAATCAATGAAATCAATTTAAAGATGAACCTTTTACCTTTACACACCTCTTAAATGTACTATTATACCCCTGAATTTTTAAAATGATGAAATTTTAAAAATTAATCTTATATATTATTTTCCCTTATAATTTTATAATTTTTTTTTTACTCTAAATTTTTCAATATCAGATTTTGTTGTTTCACTTTTTTTTTTAAAAATTTGTAACTCTGCGTATAGTTCAAATGTACAGTCGGACTGTATATTTATAGTTTCAATATTCAGCTTTATACTATATGTTATTGTATTACACAATAACAATGATACATTTCCATGATACAGTTTTAATATCCAGTCTTCAATGATACAGTCTAACGGTATACTATTGAGTCCAATATTCATTTTAACTCGATATGTACAGTTCCAAGAATAAATATAAGAAATTAAAGTAACAAAAAAAATAAAGAAAAAAAATGAGAAAAAGCAACATCGGAGCTTGAATCGAAGAGATGGAAGACTGGGGAAGCAAATCGGAGAGATATGGAGGGCTGAGCAAGCAGATCGGTGGTGGTGGAAGGACGGTGGCGTTGGAGGTGGGTGGACGGAGGGTGGTTCGGACCTGGTGGTGGTGGTGGTGGAAGGTGGAGGTAGGTGGTTGTGGTGGTGGTTGTAGTGGAAGGTGGCGGTAGGGACGGTGGTGGTGAGGCGGAAGGTGGACAGAGGGTGGTGCGGTGGGCTGGACGGTGGTGGGAGGGCAGTGGTGGTGAGGTGTCATTGTGGTGGTCTTGTGGTCGGACGAAGGTGATCTCGTGGTGGGGCCTTGATGGTGTGCGATGGGGTGGGCTGGACGGTGGTTGGGCGACGGCAGTCGTGGTGAGGCTGCGGCGGTGGTGGATGGGAGGAAGCTGGAGAGAGAGAGTGAATTGAATGAAAAAATGTAAGGTTTGACAATTAATGGGTAAAATGGTCCTTTCATGTGATAAATTTGATGGTAAGATGAAAGGTTCTTTTTTTAATTGTTGATTCCAAAAGGTTCATGGCAGTAAGTTTTCCATAAATCAGTCCATGCTGAGAGATGCAATGTTAATTCTTAAACGCAACACTCTTTCTGCTAAACGCAACATCAAAATGTCCATGTATTTGCATTACAATAAGTCAAATGTTAAATGCTAACATCAAAATATTGTAATTGGACTAAAATGCCCCCAGAAAAAGAATTAAGGTTATTAATATGAATTTTTGATGTTTTTGGTTTGTTATAAGACTGCCCTCGAAATTGAATATGCGTAGTTTTGGGTTATTGTAGTAGCATCGGTCGGTGAGGTTTGAGATTTTCAAATTTGGCTCCGAAACAGTGTCCTAAAGTGTCAGGGTAGGTTTTTTTATGTACTGCAGAATGAGACCCGCCAATTTAGGTACTCCAGAATGGTACTGTCTAATTTAGGTACTCGACATCAACCCCCTTTATATTTAGGTACTCAATCAACTTTCAGGCTAAGTTGACCAATTTAATCCGATTTTGACCAAAAGGAAAAAAGAAAAAATATAACTAGTGACATGTCTCACCTCCTTATAAAATTATGATTTCTTTTAAAAAAATATTAAAAAAACTGAAAATAATTAAAAGAGTGAAATTTTTTAAAAACACGCGTATGATACAAAAATATACAAAGGACAATGAAATAATGTTGATGCAATCTGAACAATTTACTCCCCCAAATTGATATCTTGTAAGAACCCTAACATCACACCAAAATAATTTCGGGACAATATTGATGCATTTTTATAATTTTAACATTTTTGAACAATTTTTTATTATTTGTTTTTTTTTTTGGTTTAATACATTTTTGTAATGTTTATACTTTAATAATTTAATATTTTTTTATAATAAATAATTTTTAATATCATCCCTTATTTTAATAATCTTTATAATCTCTATTAATTTTAAAAATTATTTTTTACAATTTTTTTAATTTTACAAATTTTATAACTAAATTTGTATTATTTTCAAAAGACAAACTCCAGAATTAATAAGGAGGTGACACGTGCCAATATATATATATATATATATATATATATATATATATATATATATATATATATATATATATATATATATATATATATATATATATATATATATATATATATATATATATATATATATATATATATATATACTATGTATGTACATACACACATATGTACATACATAGATATACATACATATGTATGTATGTATGTATGTATGTATGTATGTATGTAAGTAAATGTATGTATGTATGTATATATGTATGTATGTATGAAAGTTAGTATATGTATGAATGTATGAATAAATTACAACATTTTGATGTTGCGTTTAGCAGAAATGGTGTTGCGTTTAACATTGCCCTTATTGTAATGCAAATACATGGGCACCGCGCTAAGCGAACTCTAGAAAAAAGAATAACATACATACATACATACATACATACATACATACATATCTCGTATATATTTAGAAACATTTATTTTCTTTTAATTTTCAAAAAAAAATCGACTGTTGTGTATGCTAATGTTTTTGTGTTTGTATACACGGAACATTTTTCTAAAAATATTAATTTTATTTGTGTTTAATTTTTTTTTTATTGTTGTTTCTTTTTTTTTTTCAATCGTGCATGTTAATGTTTTTGTTTTTATATAGACTAGTTATTTTAATTTTTCGTTACGTTTTATTAATTTTATAAGATTTTTTATGAGTTAGAGGCATTTTAGTCAATTTACAACATTTTGATGTTGCGTTTAGCGGAAACGGTGTTGCGTTTAATATTGTCCTTATTGTAATGCAAATACATGGGCACCGTGCTAAGCGCGGTGGTCAACTACATGTACATAAACAATACATATACTACCCCTACTAGATGATCACTTTGCAAATTAGTACCCACTAGTTGAACAATTACATGTACCTCCAAACTTGAAACATCAATTACATAGAAGCCCCATTAGTCAACGCCAGTGCTAATATCAGCTCACCGGACACATGCCCTTGTCCACGTGGTCATCCACGTCAGTCGTGTGTATTTATAATTGTTTTACCTCAACATTTTGACCTTAAAAATGTAGTCGTTATTGGGTTTATATGTAATTGCCCTAATATTGCTATGGGTGTGTTTGTAATTGATTTTTCTCATAAACTAGTCGTTATTTTTTAAAAAAAAATCCTTACAAATATTGATGAAATTTCATTATAATTCTTCATCTTTCTCTCAATTTCCATACAAAACAAAAGAATGGCAAATAATTCCTTATGCCGCAAATTTGGATGTGGTATGTCAACAAACGTGCCAGTTTGAAGTAGTAATAAGAACGATGGTTGGTTGTATTATTGTTGTTCTGGTCATGATTGGTCTCATTAGTGCGCACGAGATGATTGACTTGGGAATTAGTGGGTTGTTTGGCACATTGCGAGAATTTTAATGAATAGTAACTAAATTTTAAATGAGTTGTTAAAAATTAGTGTTTATTATAACATTACATTTTGTATGGGATTTTGCAAGGAGTAAGTCTCCTGAGAGACTACCTGATAATTTATCTTGAGACGAACCTATATTGTCAAAAAAAATCATCGATGGTACTAATCAAAACACCTATGTTCTCAACATTGGTATTTTTTTCATATTACAACAAGACTTATTTCATTAACAACATAGACATTTTTATTAATAACATGGATGCGTTTATTTATAACATACTAGTATTCGTGACACGCGGTTCCCGCATCTAACCTTTTAAATGAATAAATCATTTTCACTCCCACATTGAAAAAAGTTATATAAGTCTGATCTTAGCAAATTTATATAATAACACTGGTTGATTATATGATTTCAATTGTTCTTTTGTTGGGGGTATATATAACATCTTGTATATGTAGATGGGGTTTAAGTTTTAAAAAGATCAAATGGTTCACCATTTGAACCCTTAATTAATGGGAAGAAATACTTGGATGAAGTTATGTTATGTAAGAGAGCTTACAGTTGATAAAATCTTGTTTTGTAAAAAACGGTTAGAGATAAAATAAATCAGTATTGAGCAGTGAACATGATGAACTAAAATACCAGAGCTACAAAAAATATTGTAAACAGAGTTAACCTCTCAAGATTGAACATTCTCAATGTGCTCATGCATTCAAACATAAAGAGTAAATCAAAATAAATAAAGAGAAGGTCTATCACATAGCAACAAAATTCAAGCTAGAAATACTTCAAAATTGTTTCAACATTCGAACACAAATATTATATCTAAGCAGTGGCAGCCTGGGCAGCCAACCTCTTTCTTGCCTCCTCAATGATAGACAACTTGATACCTTTGCCCTTTGGAAGGGAAACCCATGGCTTTGTACCCTTACCAATAGTGAACACATTGCCCAGTCGAGTAGCAAACTCATGACCAGTGGCGTCCTGGACGTGGATTGTCTCAAAGCTACCCTTATGCTTTTCACGGTTCTTGATGACTCCAACACGTCCCCTGTTTCTACCACCGGTAACCATCACAACATTGCCAACATCAAACTTGATGAAATCAACAATCTTGTTGGCCTCTAGATCAAGCTTGATGGTGTCATTGGCCTTGATCAAAGGGTCAGGGTAGCGGATTGTCCTTCCATCATAGGTGTTAAGGTAAGGGATACCTTTCTTTCCAAACTGAATGGAACGAACCTTGCACAGCTTGAACTGCAGCATATTGCGATCAAATAAAATGTTTAGTCATGATAATTATATATGGATGCCAACATAACAAGTTTAACCATTAAGTTGTTTTTTTATCTAAAAGTAATTCATCATCCCTGACTGAGTGGAACAAAGCTTAGAAAGACGAACTGGGTTATGCTAAGATGGTCACCTTGGCTTCCTCATCCCTGACTGAGTGCAGGCGGAATCGGCCCTTGGTATCATACAGCAGGCGGAAGTTCTCATTGGTCTTTGGAATAGAGACAACATCTATAGAGGGGAGAAATGAATTAAAAGGCAATATATCAAAATATGTGGAAAATAAGACACAGTCATGAAGCGAGAATAAACTATAGCACATAATAGGTTTGAAATGAGTACATGTATTCCCGTGCAAGTGCAGTTCTACAATAATATAAAACAAACAGCCCATTTGAAACAGCATAGCAGGACCAGAATATAAGCTTTCAAGTATATGCCCTATGAAGATACAATGCGAAATCTGTGTACGGGGGAGAAAAACAATAGATAAACTAACAAAGCCAGTGGTTAGACCATTCATCTTGAAGAAACTATAAGACTTGAGTATATTTGAACTACGTGAATGGTAGCTGTATAAGCAGTTCTGAGAAGATTATGAAGATAAACAGCCCTTTGAAATCATAAAAGTTGCATGAGAAACTAAGCTAGTATATCCTATGGGCTTTCAATCCCAGAACTGTGTTGAAGGCAGGTAAGGATTACATACCCATGAAACCAGCAGGATATGTCTTGTCAGTCCTAACCTTCCCATCGACAAGGACGTGACGCTGCATCAAGATAGCAATGACCTCACGGTAGGTCAGGGCATACTTCAGCCTATTTCGGATGATAAGCATCAGGGGCAAGCACTCCCTGGACTTGTGGGGACCTGATGATGGTTTAGGAGCCTACAAACAACGAATTTGGAGATGTCAAAACCAGTAAGTTAATTGCAGACAAACACAGGAACATAATTCACATAAATAACTTACGAATGCACCGCCAAGCTTGTCCAACATCCAATGCTTGGGGGCATTGAGCCTCTTTAAGTGCTTCTTCAAACCTCTCGCCTGCCATTCAATACAGAAATGTCAGATATACAGAAGAACAAGCATAGCAACAAATAAACAAGCCGAATACACAAAATGTGGAAACTGCACTCCTCTTCATTAGACCTGATCTCAGTGCTGTCAAAACTAATACCAAAACTTAGCCTTTTGTTCTTAACCTCGAAAGATAGAATGAAACGAACCAAACTGGCATTTCAAACTCAAACAAAATCACACCTTTCCATTTGCTAATCAAACAGCATTTCTTCAAGAATCGGGAAAAATACACTTCCACCATCCTAATTACACACCGAATAACTTCTTGCAGAAAGAAAGCAATCAGCAAACCGAATAAAGACTCAAACTTTGCGATAACATAGATGATACAAAGAATGAATAAAGTGCTAAACCGCAAAACAGAACCAACAGCATTATCAAGATACGATCTTTTTGGCACAAATCACAATTGAAACACACAAAAAAGCTAAAAGTTACAGTAACAGATACAAATCAGACGATGAGAACCAGAATTATTCCATTCAAGAACAAAAATTAGCGATTTAAGGAATTTGAATCGCAAATCAAGAACAGGCGAAGAGTGGGATTGGAGAACTGACCATGTTGTTGCTGAAGAACTGGAATCGAACGAATCCTTTCTTCTTCTGCTTCTTCTTCTACCTGTGGCGACAGAGAAGAGGGTAAATAGTTTATATCTGCTCTATTAGGTTTTCCTTCTTATTTGTAATCGGGCCAGCCTATAGTCCTAGCCCATTATCAAACTATGGATATTTAGATCTTTCGTCTTCGTGTTTTTAAGTCCAAACTCATTAGACAAAAACTCAAGAGTGATCCGGACCGTTTTTCCTCAAACATAGAGGTTGCAACTGGACTGGTTGGTTTGGTTTTTTAATACACTGGTTTTTTTAGGATCGCGACAAATTACATCACTAAGCTATAAGGTACAAAAATTTCCGATTATTAAGTTCGTACATGCCATATTATTGTTCATATTACAAACCAAAATACGATTGTCTGCTACTATTGCTAGGTCGGAGATTTCATGCTCGCGTGCTTGGCTATATAGTATGCCACTTGATTTTCCTTCGGGGAACATAGGATAATCGAACTTACGTTCCTTGATTGATGAGGTGGCGTGTCTTTTGTGTTGCTGTAACAAAAGTCAAACTAAATACTTCAAGTTAAAAGATATATTAATTAAATTATATAAATTAAATTATATAAATTACTTTGATCGATTTAAAATGTCATTATTTTATTAGCCCCTAAAGTAAAAACATTATTCCAAGCCATTTATTTTTACATTTTGTCATTTTGTTTCTAATATATATAGTGTAAGCTTTATATATATATAAAAAAAAATGAGTAAGTTTGTTTCATTGATAAATAGAGTACTAAAGGGATCATATTACTATATTATATTTCATTTTAAAAACTTTCTAAGGTTTTTTAGAAACTTTACGCTCAAACTACACGACAAAAAAATAATAAAATTATATTAAAAAAATAAATTAAGTATATTTTACTAATAACTTTGTTTTATACTATTTGCTTGTAATTTATGGTCAAAGTGCGAAAAAAAAGTCCCCTTAGGAAGCTTTTAAAAGACTAGAGGTAGTACCAGTTTTTAGAAAATGAGTTATAATAAGACTTGGCTCAATAGTGTGAGTCAAATTGCTCGATATCATGAATGGGCTAAAGGTTCATGTGAATAGAGCTGGATCACCACTCCATGAATGATCGATGACTATCGCCTGAGATGGAGGACAATGTTCTCCTCCACAAATATCATATTTATAGATAGATGATTGTAGTAATGATTATGAATTTGTGATTTTGAATGTTATATTTTCGAAACTAGATAGGAATTGAGGATTGTTTATACGTTTTGAAACTATAAATGGCTTTCGCCCCATTGGCCAATCTTAAGATTGATCATAGCGGATGGGGAATATGGGTTTTACTTTGATATCATCTATATATACATGGTGGAACTATTACGACTTACATGATACGTTATCTGAACGAGCTAATGAGAAAACAATTGTTTTAGCTCTTTCTCATCTAGCACCAGTGGTCTGGTGGTATAATAGTACCCTTCCATGCAGGGGCGAAGCCAGGAATTTACGATGGGTAGTGCTAAATTTAATTTTTTTTTTATGTGTATAAATATTGGTAAATTAAAATTTTTAAAATATAAAATATTAATTAATAAATTCATTAATATATAGCTTAATTATATTAAAATTATCCCATTTATATTATCTATATCATGTATTGGGTAGGTCTATTTACATAATTTTATAAAAAAAAAGACATATATAATTCTTTCTTTTTTTTTAAGAGTGGGGCTTTAGCCCGACCCTCATAACACTTGCCTTCGCCCCTGCTTCCATGGTACAGACCTGTGTTCAATTCCTGGTTGTGTTATGATACTTTAATTTTACTAATATGATTTAGCATGTTTGAATCATGATGCAATAGCAATCAAAATCATTTCATCCAGCACCAGTGGTCTAGTGGTAGAATAGTACCCTGCCACGGTACAGACCCGGGTTCAATTCCCGGCTGGTGCATTATATTTTTTATTAATTCGCCCACAAACATTTCATACTTTATGTAACAGCCCAAAAATTCATATTTCGAATTTAGACGTTTTAGAACGAACCGAGCGTCCAAAAATTCATATTTCGAATTTAGACGTTTTAGAACAAACCGAGCGTTAAGCGGAGTTCGTAAAACGTTAGTCTTTGGCCCAAAACTGTTTTCCTTAAAGTTAAGCCCAATATTCTTTGGTGAACCCATATTTTAGCCATTTTCATGCCCATGTCAAAACCCTAGTCTTCCAAAAACATCAGGGACTTTTCAAAAAGAAAACCTTTAGCCACCTTGTTTTCGCGCGCAGATTTTCTGCCAGGTGCAACCTTCTTATAAAATCGATTTCCGGTTCGTTAACCGTTGGATCGAGCTTAATTTTGGAGATCAGATTTATAACACACCATTCTAAACTTTCACCGGAGAGATGACCGTTTTGATGCTTCAATCATTCAGAATCTGTCGTCAAACAAAGAGCTGATTTCCACTCCGTTTTCAACTCCTTTCGTATTTGTTCTCTCAATGCAAGTTCCCCTAGAACTTGCATCACAAATGTTTATATGTATGATGTAAATCTTGTGTGATTAATTGGTATATGTGTTATGGGTTTGTTACAAGTTCCCTTAAGGTTTCATTCTATGTTATGATAAGTGATCAGTGCAAGTTCCCCTAAGGTTTCATTCACGATTATGTGGTTGATTGCTATCTATGTTATGATTTGTGTTATTTTGCAAGTTTTCTTTTACTATTGTTGAACCATGCGATTGTTGTTACACGTTCCCATTAGCTCGAGTTTTACTGAAATACGTTCTCATGAATTGAACTCCTTTGTTTTGATGCTCAGCGAGCCGATATGAACCTGTCAATTACATGTGCATTAAACGTTTTTATGGCATGTGCAGTACTAGCCCATCACTTGTGAGTTTTGTAATTAGTTTTAGGGACATTCTGTAACTTTGTATACAGACGTAATTAATTAGTGAAGTGGTCTTGCTAATCAAAGTTGATTGAGTGAGTTGCTTAGTGGAGGAATACTGTTGTTGCCATCATATATATATACACATTAATTGTTCTTTGGTAGTTAGTAGTTACTAAATAACATGGCCATGATCTAAACTTTGAATTTGTGTTGGTACTATATAGATTGTTACAGTATATGCTATACTTTTTTGTCAATCCTGATCTTATGATATGTATATGTGTTGTATTATGCACACCCATTAGTCCATGCATTCATGAGTTAAGTTTAGGGTCATACATTCACTTTAAAAGATGTTAAAGGTTTTAAGTAAGTTTCAAAGTTTAAAGAAAAGTAAGGGCTCGTAAGGACACCACCCTAAGCATTTGTGGCAATTTCAAGAGTATCGACTAGAGTGTGATTAGTGTCTCTAGTCGTGTTTTAAGAGTTTTAAGACGCCACCATGGGCTGGGGTAGGACTTTGCGATGCCAAGTGAGCTCGCGAATCATGTTAAGATTTTAAGATGTTTCAAGAGTAAGTTTCAAGATAAGTTTCTAGTTCAAGTTAAAGAGTTTTCAAGAAAAACAAGTTCAAGTGTTAAGTGTCAGGTCAAGTTAGGTCTCAGGGTTGCATTGCATTAAGCAAGACTAAAAGATTTAAAAGACATGAAGATAGAAATTTAAGTCGTAAGCGTCGTGGAACTTTGTCGGTCGATGGTCATGACCCTTTTCTAAAATATCAATTTTAGGTATGAAGTCGATCGAGTGGCGGCGATCTTTGGGCGATGATCACTATCAGAATCATATTTACCACTTTTACTTTCATGACTTTTAAACCTAGTATCCGAACTTCTTACGATTTTAAAGTTCCGCTGCAATATTTGTTAGTTCATGAATTATGTTCAAGGATTTCCATGCCAAGTATAAGAACGCACAAGGCGTCGAACTATGTTTTAAATTTTATAATTCAAGTTCGTCGAATTTTCAAGATCACGAACTAGCGCGAGTCATATTTTTCTTAGTTCGTATTATAAAATTTGGGGCGCTACACTTTAACAAAAAATAAGATACTTCAAGCTAAACAAATAATAAAAAATATTAATTTTTACAATTAAATTGTACATTTTATCATAAAAAGTACACATTTTATCAAATTTTCATACCTTATCATTTATTTTTGTACTTCTTACGTCTCAAATTTAACTTTCCACATTCTATATTGGGATTGGGATGTGACAATGTAAATAATAAAATTCACTACGTGCCAACTAAGGTATGAATTATGAAGTTCGAAGGGAGTAATAGCAATGATTTCACTAAACTTTCATACATTGAAAGTGGCAAGTTAAGCATCCTCATAAGAATTAAAGACAATGAAATCATTATTACAAAATCAGTTTTCGCCATCAACCTCTCTAATACTTCTCAGCTGCCCTTTAATGAGTTGCTACCTAGAAGGTGCGTTATTGAATTACACGTTGAGTCTCTGTACAAAAGTAACATGAAGCAGAAGGTTAAAACTAAGCAGTAACTTTCTAATTACCTTTCTCCTATTTACCATAGTAAAAGGTTGCATTCTTGCTGCTAGCTTTCTTCTTCCTAAGCAGTAACTTTCTCAGAAAACTCATTCCTCCTCTCTGTTTGCTTGGTACAATGACCAAAGCCCCAGCTTTGAAACTCCTGCTCTGGTTCGTCTGTCCGAGGTGCGGTCTAGATGTTGCGTTCGTTTCAGTCGTGCTTATAGCTTCACCTTCTGCACCATCTTCAGATAGTATATCATGCAAAGATAGTCGCTTGCTCAGCGTCTTGTTATTGGCTTCGGTTATAGATAGAACCTTCTCTACGACTGCTAGTTCCTTGGTCGAACCGAGTGCTTTTAGCTGCCTTCCAAGCTTAAGGATCGTTTGTTCGCACTCTTCTAGCCTGACAGAGGCCTTCTTTATGTCCATTCCCTGCAGAATTTCGACTGTCAGTTCTCCGATATCACCATTAATATCAGACTCTTATAAGAAGCAAGCAAGCAAGAACTAGAAGGCTACATGCTTTCTTTTAATGAAATCTTACAGTTTGCAGCAGCTCTTCTTGTTTCACATTGCTATCTGAGTACCTGCTATTTCTGATACTGTTACATCACAAATTTGCAGAAGAAATTAGTTCAGTTTAAAGCGCACGTGCCTGTTTTGCACAAGTGATCGATAAATATTAAGTTAGACCATCATCCCTTTAAAAGGCCTTATTAAAAGGAAAAAGTTATCCCTTATATGTTGTTTGCATATGTTGTTTGCATGATCTACTCACAAGTGACGTGTGATATTCTAACAATAAATTTAAATTAGAAGGCTTACCTTTCAAGCTGAAGTTGAAGATCCAGACAAGTTCCTTCCAATTCATTACAGCAATGACTCCTATCATCGAGCTGTACTTCGAGAGACGATAATTTCTGCAGCGCCTCATTAAGCTTAACTGTGGTAACACTGAGTTGAGTGTCAAGATCTTCATTCATCAGTTTCTGGTTCTCAACTTGCTCCTCGGCTACTCTTTTCGACTCTTTCAAGATTTCCATCTCATTTTGAAGGCTTTCAACACTTTGCCGAGATTCTTGAAGTTCATGTCTCAAGTCCTCATTGTCTTTCTTCACCGAACGTAGGCTTTCATCAACATCTTTCGCGGAGGATTTGATTGTGCTCAATTCATTTTTCAAACCATTGATCTCTAGCTGGAGAATGGAACATATCTTCTCCATTTCGGACATTACCTTTTGCACTGCTTCGAGTTCAAATGCAGTTCCTGGGCCGTCACCACCCAAATGCTTCTTGAATGCATCTCGAACCATAGAATGTTCTTCGTTTGAATTTGACCTTGGAGGTGAAGTGGGAGATTTCCAGGTTATGTAACCGCCAATAGGCAGCGAGTCAGACGTGTCGGGACAAGTTAGACCGTTTAGCACCATTTTTACATCTTCAAGAAGATCATCGGTGCTTCTTTTCGAAATACCATGCTGCTCTAAAATGACATTTGCTACATCTGCAAGCCAATCGTCAGGATTCTTCGGACTCAAAACTTTCGCCTTCTGCTCTATAGGAAAAAGATTCTTTCTGACGGAACTCAATTTGTTCCCAGAATCAGGTGGTGTATGATTCTCAACAGCAACTATGGCTAATTTCTCCATTTCAGCAAAATCATCCATCAGGCTCATGTCTGAAGCCCATGAACGCGAACACACAATCTCGGTTGAATCACCTATGCCGTATCCGGACGTGAGTGAAAGTTCGTCTGGTGCAGTATTCGACATGTGTGACTCGGATGCTGAATCCTCAACCTTCTTAAGGCATAAAATTTGTTCTTCTTTCTTAACCAAACATTCTTTGAGAATCTCATTTTCCTTTTCCAAATCTCTAACATGATCAACCAAGAAAGAACGTTCAATGCTCGAGTTTCTGTCAACTGAATTTCCACTCACGTCCTTCCTCCTCCTGACATCAGTCCGATTTCTCTGTTCTGTGGACTCCAAATTACTCCTCATATTTGCAAACATAGCCGAATTTGGAAGCCTTTTTCGAGTCAAGGCACGTAACCTCTGGCATTCTGATTCTAGCTTCTTAATTTTCTTAACACTCTCCAAGTGCTGCTTCTGTGCAGCATCAGCAGAACGACGACCATACTCCAACTCCTCGTTCCGAAGATCAAGTTCCTTCTCAAATGTCCGAACCTCATACCTCAGAAACGCATTCTCCTTCTCTACCTTGTCTAGTCTAGTCATTAAGGCTTCAAACTCGGCATCTGTTTCAGCTTTGCAGTTTCTAAGTTCCTCAATCATCCTGTCTTTTACAAGTATAGCCTTGTCAAGATACGAACTCTCAACAGTTATATTTTTGAGCTGCTTACTCGTTTCTTCAGTAGCTTTCGCAACAGCTTCTTGAACGCGCTGGTCTATTTCTTGGCGAACGAGACTCAGTTGATGCATGCTATCCTTCAGAGCGGAATTCAAGTGGCCTAATCTCTCATTCGCAGCTTCTTTTTGCTCCAACGCTTCGTCTAGTTCTTGTTTCATACGCTGCATTTCATCTTCTGATCTTTGCTTCTCTGCACATTTAAGCAAAAAACTAATCAGCCAAATTTTCTAATTATGCTGAAATTCTGGAACTCCAAATGTGATGAAAAAATCACCTGAAACTGCAATTTCAGCGTTTTTTTGGTAGTTTTGCACAAGTTCATCTTTAGCAGAACACTCATCCATCACAGAAGCCAACTTCTCACTCATTTCTTTCAAAGAATTCTCAAGCTCCACTTCTTTCTCACTTGTATTTGGAGTTGGATCTACTTCTTTCTCAATATGAGCTGATTGTACCTAAATGAATTATACACACATTAGAGCACCACAACTTTTATACCTATCATAATTTATGCAGAAATACTTGTGTAGACCGGATACATGAGTAAGAAACTGTCACGCAAGCTACTCAAGTGTAACATTCAAGATATATGAAATTGATCTGGTATACAAAAGTATTTTCTGACTCTTTTGAATAACATTATACCAAAAAAATACTTGGATTCTTAAAAGTTGAAACACCACGTCAAGAATTATTTTCATCCAAAATTCTTGTAAAAGTCTTGAATATGCGAAAAGAGTATATATCTATTTTCAAGCTTTTGCCCCTCACCTAATTTATACTAATCTCATGTGAATTTTCATCTCATCGAGGAAAATCGTGTACTATGACCTTAGTAATCAATAATGTGAATAAACAAACTGCAAATACTGGGGAAAATTTGTGAATAAAATATATGAAATACACCCAAATATTGTGATTACCTATTTTGCCAAGGTCGTTTAGCAGGGTACTGAATGAAATTTCCAAAATATCAATAGAGATAAATTACAACATATAAGTATTAAAGTATACGATCCATTTTCACATCTAAATTCTCATCTAAAATTTAGAAATTATATAAATTAAAACTCATAAATATGATTTCAAGTTGACATGTACTATTTTGTTTTCTTCTATTTTTTAATTTACGCATGCATAGAAAAAGTCAAAAGAACATAGTAGTATGGGTACCTCATCTACAGTAGTAATATTAATTGTCTTCTCTGAACCCCTTTTTCTCCAAAGCCATGTCTTCTGGTCCATATTTTCTCTGCACACCATAGCGATTTTAGCACAAATCTAAAAATTTCCCATACAAACCAAAAATGTAACAAACTAACTATCACCTCAAGTGGTAACGAACTTGAGTTGCACTGGCGCGACAAAATAACCGACTAAATCTCTTGTTCTGTTTCTTGCTAACATGACAAAAAACTAAATGGTTTTATCTTATCCATAGAAATGTACCATATGCAGAGAAAAAATACGAGATTAGAAGATTTATTTGTATTTACAACCATAGTTAATAGAAAGAAGAAAGCAAGAAATTAGAAATGAAGATAAACTTACTTGGAATGAAGGATGGAGAATGGGAAGAAGAGATGAAAGCTGTAGAAGAGTTGTTAATGAATGAGTTGATGGGTTGATAAATGCTGTGTACTCCACCGACAATTATGCTCTCTTCTATGTGTGATGATAGTTAATTTTTTTGGTGAGGCATGAAATGGACTGCACTTTACATGGTGAAAAAGTTAAAGTTTGTAAAAGTTAAAAAAAAAAAAAAACAGAGAGAGAAAAGAACAGTGTTGAGTGATGAGTGAGTGCAAGTATGTAACGGCTCGAGCCTTTGGGCCCGGCAAGGGATGAGTCATGAGTGTAGCCTCAAGTGTTCGATTCGGTTTGAATACTTAGGTGTTCGTTTTGTTATCGAGTCGCTAGACTCAGTTAAGTATAGATTTTCGAGTATTTTACATGTGTTTTTCGGCACGAGGTCGAGCTCAAAAAAATAGTTTGTTTTGTTAACTAGCTGAATGGAGCTTGAGAAATGAGAAACTTGTTTCGGCTCGTTGAACAACACTAGGTCTGATGCAATTACTCAATGAATGATCGATGAATGATATGTTGTCTTCATAAAACAACACATGTACCTTTCCACATACTTTATTCTCTCGTGCAGGCACCAAAAAGATTTTCAGTTGATTATGCATCTTAAAATTATTCTAGAGTAATCACGCTCAAAATTCTGAAGGTATTGAATGTTTTCCGAAAAAGAAAAAATGCACCTCATTGATTGCATTCTCGATTTATATGTAGTAATTTAAAACTTTGGGAGGTTATATCTCCAACTTATATGCAATAATTTAATGAGATAATGAGTTTTAGTACTTCTTTGATGGATTTTGATGCTTTAGTGATGGGGATTTTATGAGTTTCTACTTCGTGTTCGTGTATGATGTAACGTGTCGGGTCATAGTGCCATATATAAAACTCCAAAATTACACCATTTTTAGTGCATCACAATAGTACATACCTAATCCAACAAACATTAGAACCAGGATTAATATATTAGTATATTACCTACAATCTCTGAAATGCTACACTTCCCACTATTGCATTTGTCATTTGACATATGCACATTGAAAAAGAGCATATCATAAAATCTCTTCCCACATATAGAAAGTATGGAAGAGGTTTTAAAAAAAAACGTTTTAATGATATTGCAGGTGATTTCTATCGATTCTTAGATTATCTTAAGAATGAGTGTGAAGTCTATGTGAAAGTACATTAATTGGTATATAAGAGTGTTAGGCTAGCATATATTATCTGGAGAAAAATCTTTGAAAAACGAAATCAATTAATCTAGAAAGTCGAACCTCAACCGATTAGTGATTGAAACCTTCCATCATCTCTTATAATTCACCCTTTATTAAGTGATAAAAATTCTTACCATTCCCGTGATATCAGTCCATTTTGTTTCTCCAATACTTGTTTTGTCAACTAATTATGTCTCATCATCTCTTCTAATTGTTTGGCATGTATTACCTACCCTTGTGAAGTAGTGGCCCCTTATTTGTAATTAAAGTTGCTAATGACAAAGGACTCTTCTTAGTGCAATTGCACTATCACACGAAATGCATCTAATCTTATTATTTAATTTACAAATTCTTGAAATCACGAACCGACTTTAAAAACAGATTGATATTCTTAAGCACAAATATGATGTTTTAAATTATATTAATAATAATGTCTCGAGAGTGAATATTTCATATCGTTTTTTATATACTCCATATGTATAACACCAATATTATCTGTAAAACTTCGTAATGTTTTATGTTTATAATGTTTATCGGTCCATTTGAGTCCATCGCTTTATAGTTCATAAAATCTATTTTTTAATGTGATAAATTAAAGGAGGGGAATTCTAGAAGCATAATTATTCTATCCCACTAAGAATGTAACACTATTTATGATGATTAATATGTTTTGCCTTTTATAAAGCAACATAAAATTGTCCTACACTTGGATTAAAAATGATGATAATATTAGACCATACTTTCCTTTTTGCCTAGAAAGGAATCAACTGGGCCTTGGGATCTCTTTCCATTCTCTGCTTTTTCAACTTTCTGACTTATCTCTTGATTAACATCTTTTGACCTTTTAATCTCCTTACGTTATGTTTTCACTAGAGTTGCTAATACATTATTCTAGCTCATAACTTGTCGACTCAGCTTGCCTAAAAACCAGCTTGTTGGATCGAGTTCGATTGCAGCTCGAGTGAATTTGAGGAGGGAGGTACGTACTCGACTCGACTTGCTAAAACAACACTAAGGGCCTGATTGGTTTGATGCAAAGTGATGCGTTTTAACGGTTGGCCGAAATGTATTTGGTAATTGGTTTGCATCAGAATGCGTTTACCAAATCGTTTCAGAAAGTTCTACGACTTTTGCGTTTTAAATGTTGTGGTAGTAGCATTTCAAATGCATGGGGATCCTCATGTATTTGAGATTCAGATTTAAAAACGTTTTCAAATTTACTTACCACCCATCACGACTTTTTTTAATTGTTTGTTATTTTCTTTTCGTCATAATTCATAAAATATAAAACATAAAAATATAAAATTTATATTGATTTTCATGTTTTTTCGCCTTCTACAAATAGAGATCACTCTTGACTATATTGCGATCATTCTAAATTTTACGACTTTTATAATCTTAATTAAAAAAATATATTATATATGCAATTTCATTAATTTCAAATTTTAAACACTCTTATAGTATGGTAAACATGTTAAAAAATAAAAAATAAGAAAATAAAATATCCATAACGATACATAAACTAACATCAATCACTATCTCGTATATAATGAATCGATTACTGTCTCGTATATAATGAGCATTTTCTTTGGACGGATATTTTCATATCCGTAACGATACATAAAGTAGTCTACGGTATCAATAACATCAATCATTAATTATCGATTATTGAATGTCCACTAATAACTTCAATAAACGTCAAACTATATCGACTATTCGTGTTATATATATAACCACCGAGGATATTTAGTCTTTTGTGGCCATGATTTTCTGTCCAATGCCATTACAATTAAGCACGTTCGGATAACTTAATTAGATTTCGAACTTTATGTTCACATCCAGAACGATGCTGGAAGTAGTGGTTGGTGTCAAATTACGTCAATTATATGTCAAAACGATTATCGACTATACGTACATCTTTTGTCACATTAATTTAGTGTACTATATTTGTCTTGGCGCCAAATGACCCCTAATTCATCATTTTCTAGGGTTTCTCCAATACGGAAATACACTTAAAACAATATGCAAATGTAATTGAAATGTGCGTTTCGGAGGTCCCAAACGCATCGGAAATGCATCGTGTCAAACTAGTACTAATCGTTGCGATTCGTGGTCAAACTACATCTGCAAACTCCACAAATGCATTCGGACTTTAAATGTGCAGTTTGACCAAGGCCAAATGCGTTTCGGAACCAATCATGCACTAATTATACATTTTTTGAGTATCCATGTTTTATATATTGTGTTGTACTCACATCGTGAAGAAACAAAGTGTAATATTAAATGTTACGTGTGTATGTGTCTCAGTCATTTGTACTCCACCAGTTCAAAGGATCCGGCCTCGGTTGTGCGCCACCAGTTCCCAATACAGGAGTCCAGCCCATTTCGGCATAGGAGTTCCATCGCCTTAGTAGCCATTGGGCTTACTTTTTCATTATGGCCTTTCAGACCAGCCCGTGAAAGATTTCAATGAATTGGTCCACAACACAAATGCGATGCACAATTAGTAAATATTATGTTCAATTGCTTGTCTTTAATCACATGAAATTTGATTTGAAGCCCCATATGTAAAAAGATAAAAAAAAATTTACTCTAAAACCTTTTGGACTAATTTGAGTTTACACTATAACCTTTTACTTTTTACATTTTACACCAACAAATTTATAAAAAATTTGACTTTACACAAAGGTTGGATGGTCGTTAAGTTACCGTTAACTTATTTTTAAATTCACCAAAATCTTTGAAATAACTTGTACTCGCCACCAGAACCTTTCTATATAATAATAATTATTTTTTTTTGAAAATTTTAAAATTTTAATTCAACCAAAAGAACACCAGTAGTGTTCAGGAAAACAAGGATTACAATGCGAGTCACAGACCAACAACGACACTTTACTTTACAACCACATAAGCTAAACAACAAATCTCCTATCCAATATAATGTTGTTGTTGTTGTTGTTGTTGTTGTCGTCGTCGTTGTCGTCGTTATTGTTATTATACTTGTTATTGTTATTGTTATGCGTTGAACTTAATTCCAAAATAAATATCACTTGAAACAATATTAACGAGCATCTATCAAACTTAAAAAAGAATGATCAACTCTTATCACTCACTCCATAAACTGATAAACTAGTGTATGTTGTCTACCAAACGCGGTTTCTTCCTTTGTTTGCTAAATATAACAATAATTTTCTTTTATGATAAATATAACAATAAGATACTGCATAATTATATGGTGAATGTCAAATTTCAGAGTACACGGATAATGCATGACAAAATTTATTAGTACATTATTTGGCATATATATGTTTTTTTCTATCTATAAAACTAAGTGTTCGAACTCTCTTAACATTCCATCTCTCCTAGTTGTTTTAATAAAATTACAAAAAAGGAAGGCTCCAAAAATATATGCTCGTTCCACATATATGGGTAGTTTTGTGTCGTTTTTAAGATCCAAACGCAGGAAGATACACAATTGACAGAGGCACATATGTAGTGCCTTAAATCTCTACATTGAACCAACAAATTCTATGAAAATATTTGATTGTAAAGAGCAAAAGTCACAGCGAATATGATGTATAATCCTACCACCACTAGACCAGCAACCCCAAATAATTCATGTGAAAAAATATTTTGATAACTCAAACCAATCAAGAAAGGTTCTGGTGTGATTTAAAAAACTTGAAAAAGGTTTTGGTAGCGGGTGCAAATTTTTGAAAAGGTTTTGGTGTAATTTAAAATACAAACTTCACGACCGTCAATTCTTAGTGTAACGTCAAAATTTTGCTAAACGTTTTGGTGTGAAATGTAAAAAAATAAAGGTTGTGGGGTAAGTTAAAAAACGGACAAAAGTTATTAGTGTAAAAAAGAATTTTCTCTATGTAATATTTTTTTTTTTGAAAGGTTCATATGTAAAAAGTTAAATGACCACATTATGTAAATATTTTGATAAGTTTAAAAAGACTCTTAGGCGGCACCGAGAAACAGTTATCCGGATTTTCATCCCGTCATCTTATCAACATCTATCAAACCAACTTATTATTTTGATTAAATAAGGTGGAATCACCTGATTTATATAACTAAGTGACTCCCGATAAACATACATATGAGAAGTAGTTTTCAAAATGTAAGAAGTTAAATGACCACATTATGTAAATATTTTGATAAGTTTAAAATGACTCTTAGGCGGCACCGAGAAACAATTATCCGGATTTTCATCCAGTCACCTTATTAATGTCTATCAAACCAATTATTTTATTTTGATCAAATAAGGTGGAATCAATCACCTGATTATATAACTAAGTGACTCCTGACAAACATACAAATGAGAAGTAGTTTTAAAAATTTTGTAATTGTTTGCAATGAAATTACCAAGTGTGATTATATGTCTACTCTTTTTTTTTTTTTTTAGAAAAGATGATATTATAAATCACATCAAACAGAAATCCGAGTTTACAAGATAAATGGTAAACTAGAAGTACCATCACAGTCTATAGAGATTTCTTTTGCTAATCTATGTGCAATTACATTTCCTTCACGTCGAAAATGTAAGAACTCCACAAAAGTAAATGAGTCCAATAATCTTAATCCTTCTTGCACATACACACCAGCAGTAGAAAGGCAGACTTGAGAATTCTGGAATGACTTCATAACAGTTGTATTATCTCCTTCAATGAGTATATTAGACCATCCAAAATTAAGAGCAAACTTCAAACCTTCAACCACTGCTGCCGATTCTGCAATCTCCGGTTGCACCAAATGCAGGATTGTTCTGTGACGCCAAGCAACAATATTTCCGTTATGATCTCGTGCTACCAAACCCAATCCTGCAGATTTAGAAGCCTTGAATAACGCTGCATCAACATTAATTTTGAGACAATTCACAGCCGGGGGATTCCAAGTAACATTCAGTAGCGGATAATGAGGATAAGCATACATCACTTTAGCTTCCTGGAATCTGCGGAGATAGTCAACAATAAACAGAACAGTGCCCTGTGGATCAATTAGCGCGTCACCATGTACCACCCTATTGTTAGAATTTTAGCACTAATGAGGCTAGTCCATGACTTTGTACCTCAACCAATGGGGCCCCACACGTTTGAAATGAAGTTTCATTAAACGTGTATAATCTACTATGGTAGTAGAAGACACTTGAGAGAGAATTACTAAAATTCATTGAAAGGTGAAAGAGTTATTGAAGCTCAAAGTGTGTTGGTTGATGCATTGAATATGGAATGCCAAGAGTTGGAATGGAAAAAGTCCCACATGGCTAAAATTGAGGAAGAAGAAACTACTTATTAGTCCAAGGCTTGGGTTAAGTGATTGGGCCCTTAGGGCCCGGGTCGTGGGCTGTGGGCTCATGGGTCCGGGGTCCGTGGGTTCGAGGGTCGCGGTCTAGAGTTGATTATTATCTTTTTGGGCCAGAAATATTTTGTGTTTGGTTAAGCCCAATAAGATAATCGGTTAAGTCTGAAACCAGCCCATCGGTCGAGTCCGGTTGGTCTGAGCGAACGGTTGTGTCCGTTCGGTTTAATTTGAGCGAACTGGTCTGACCATTCGCCAAAGGATGTATCTGAAACGAAAATTCCAACAGATGTGTCTGTTCGAATTTTTGTTTCTGCAGGGACCTTTCTGCGAAAGGATACATCTATTCAGACTGCAACTCTTCAATATTATAAATAGCCCCCCCTAGAATCGATTTCAACACACAGAAATCCATTCTTCTTCCTTCTCTTAAACTACTCTCTCTAAAGCCAGAAAAACCTTTATTGTTTCGTTCGCAGAGTCAAGTTCGAGTGCTAGAACTTTGATTCACATACTGCTGTTCTATCTTGGGAGACTATTTGTCAAGTAAACCGTTAGCACCAGAGCGGGGCAAATACAGTCTTAAGGAATAAGGCCCAGCCTTTGCTCAGCAGTCTAATCCTATTCCTTACCCACTCCGTTACTATCCTCATACACTACCGCAATACAAAACACAACAACTTAAGACTGTATTTGTGCCAGTGTATCGAAGATGTCTGCCAACGGAGTTGCTGTTGACGTTCCTGCTCCCCGAATCAATGTTGCCAACCACGGGGAGAAACGAGAGAAGTTCCTGGGGACGAACTTCAAACAGTGGAAACAGAAGATGAGGTTCTACTTGACAACCATTGGGTTCGAAAGTTACCTTACTGCTGAAACTCCTGCTCCACCCACTGCGGGAGATTGATCAGCCGCCATGTCTCCAGAGGAGAAGAAGGTCAAGAAGACAACAAGGAAACAACCGTCCTATGATGCTTGGATCCATGCGATTTCATGTGTAAGAACTACATCCTTAATTGTCTTTCGATGTTCTCTACATCGCTTTCGGTACGCTGTACCACAAAGGAGTTGTAGGAGCAATCGACAGAAGCATCAGGATGTGATGCCGCAAAGAAGTTCATTGTGGGGAAATTTTTGAACTTCAGAATGAATGACTCGAAGTCCGTGATGAGTCAGGTTCTGGAGTATCAAATGATTCTCCATGATTTGGAACAGGAGGGCATGAAGCCTAATGAGTCATTTCTGGTCGCTTCACTGATTGAGAAACTGCCGCCATCATGGAACGAGTTCATGAGTTATCTCAAATTGAAGACCAAGGAAATGGGACTTGAGGAGTTGATCATCAAGCTTCAGATTCAGGAAGACAACCGCAAGGCTCTAGGCAAAGGGAAGCAGCAAGTTGAAGCAAAGGCTCACCTTGTCGATTCCAAGGGAAAGTCAAAGGAACTCAGAAGAAACGCAAGACGCGTGATGGGGACGTGAAGTCTCAAGGAATTCGGAAACCGACCTTCCAGGAGGATCAAAGGAAACTGCTTCAATTGCGGAAAGCCAGGGCATATGAAGGCGGACTGTCACCAACTCAAGAAAGAGAAGACCAATGTTGCAGAAACAAAGAATGACCCTATAGTGGAGGATTTGGTTAATTCCTTTGCTGCTGTGGTCTTGGAGGCAAACCTGGTTGAGAATCCGAAACAATGGTGGATTGATACGGGTGCAACTCGGCACATTTGTTCTGACAGGGGTGCTTTCTCCACCTACTCTCCGGTGAAGGATAAGAAGCTGTTCATGGGGAACGACGCTACATCCGAGGTGAAGGGAGTTGGCAAGGTGGTTCTGAAGATGACTTCCGGGAAGGAGCTCATACTGAACGAAGTGATGCACGTTCCGGATATTCGCAAGAACTTGGTGTCCGGACCTCTGCTTGTTAGGGCAGGTTTTAAGATGACTTTCGAGTCCAGTCAGTTTGTAATGATGAAAAATGGTCAGTTTGTAGGAAAGGGCTACATGTGTGATGGGCTCTTCAAAATGTCTGTAATGTCTGTTGTACGCTCTTTTGCAAGCAATGAAAACAATGATTCTACTTACTTGATTGAGTCTTCTAATTTATGGCACCATAGATTAGGACATACAAACTACAATGCAATTCGAAAGTTAATTAAAACGAATCATTTGCCGTCCTTTGAAATCAATCCTCAAAGTAAATGCGAGGTTTGTGTGGAAGCAAAACTAAGGGCACCATTTCACTCAAAGGAATGTAACCACGCCTCTAGAATTAATTCACAGTGATTTGTGTGACTTAAAATTTGTGCAAACTAGAGGAGGGAAAAAGTACTTTGTTACTTTTATCGATGATTGCACTAGATATTATTATGTTTATTTGCTAAGGAGTAAGGACGAAACCTTAGAAGCATTTAAACATTACAAACCAAGTTGAAAATCAACTTAGTACTCAATTAAAGTAATTCAAGTGATAGAGGTGGAGAATATGCAGACCACTTGAAGAATATTGCTCATTTGGCATTATTCATCAAACCACTGCTCCATATTCTCCTCAATCTAATGGTGTTGCTGAACGCGAAAATCGTACTCTAAAGGAGATGATGAATGCACTATTACTAGATTCTAGATTACCCAGAATTTGTGGGGGGAGGCTATTCTCACAAAGAACTACCATTCTTAATGTAATACCGGAAAAATAGTGGTATTACTCCATATGAACTGTGGAAAGGAAACAAGCCCTCTTACAAACACTTGAAAGTGTGGGGCTGCTTGGCTAAGGTGGTAATACCCAAACCAAAGCAAGTAAAGATTGGACCAAAGACTGTAGATTGCATATTTATAGGATATGCAAACAAGAGCGCTTATCGCTTCCTAGTGCATAAGTCATTTGGTACCGGACATCCATGAGGGCACCGTCATTGAATCAAGGAATGCAATTCTTTGAAGAAGTTTTTCCTAGAAAGGAAAGATAGTCTCGTAAACGAGACTGTGATACGACAATAGGGTCAAATGCGGTGATCCCAGTGGGGGGCCCTGTGGTGGTCCCTGTGGGGGGCCCTGTGGTGGTCCCCTGGGGGACCTCATGCGGGTCCCCACCCAAGAGGCCCTAATGCGTAATTCAAGGTGTACCTTGTAAAATATTGCAGAACTATAGGATCACCTCCTCTAGAGAATGCTACAGAGATGTAAGATTTACCACCAGAGAATTCGCAGGTCAAGTCGCACATCAAGAGAACGTGGAGGTTCGATATCGAACCAAGGAGGAGTAAGCGGGCTAGGACTCGAAAGACTTTGGTCCCGATTTTCTCACATACCTTGTGGAAAATGAGCCTAGAACTATCCAAGAGGCGATGATGTTCACTCAAGCCCCCTTTTGGAAAGAGGCCATTGAAAGTGAAATGGACTCCATCCCAAAAATCATACTTGGGAAGTGGTTGACCTTCCTCCGGAAATAAGCCATTGGGTTGCAAGTGGATACTCAAACGCAAGTATAAAGCGATGGAACCATTGATAATACAAGGCTGCCTAGTAGTCAAAGGCTATAGACAAAGGAGGGACTTGATTACTTTGACACATACTACTTTGTGTCAGAATAACTTCCATTAGAGTATTCATAGCCATAGCAGACCAAGCGTGGTTTTGAGATACACCAAATGGATGTTAAAACCGCTTTCCTAAATGGAGATTTGACGAGGAAATTTATATGGAACAACTTTGAAGGGTATGTGGTTCCGGACAAGAGAAGAAGGTCTGTCTTGTCAAGTCATTGTACGGACTCAAGCAAGCTCCTAAACAATGGCACGAAAAGTTTGACAACACGTTGCGATCAAAGGGATTTTCTATAAATGAGTGTGATAAGTGTGTCTATGTGAAGGGGAACGCTCGAATCCTTTGTCATGATATGCTTATATGTAGACGACATGCTCATTACTGGAAGTAGCCTGGATTTGATCCTGAAAACAAAGCAAATGTTGAAACAATTTTTCGATATGAAAGACTTGGGTGTAGCAGATTTAATCTTAGGGATAAAAATCTCTAAAACACCCGAGGGTTTGGTGCTTTCACAATCTCATTATATTGAAGAGATGTTAAAGAGATATGAGGTCTTTGACCGTCAATGTGCAAGGACACCAATGTATCGAATCTTTGTGTTCGACAAACACTTAGGTGATCCTGTAAACCAAACGCAATATGCTCGGATAATTGGCGGTTTGATGTACGTGATGAATCGCACTCGTCACGATATTGCTCATGCGAACAACAAGTTGGCTAGATTTACGCGTAATCCGGGAAAAGCTCACTGGAAAGCTCTACTTCATCTATTGGGATACTTAAAGACCACAATAGACTATGGATTACACTATGGAAGATATCCGGCAGTATTAGAAGGATACAGTGATGCAAACTGGATATCTGATAGTACAAACACCAAGTCCACCAGTGGTTACGTATTTACCATTGGTGGCGGTGCTGTTTCATGGAAGTCCTCTAAGAAAACGTGCATCGCCCGATCCACAATGGAATCGGAATTTATAGCTTTGGACAAAGTCGAGAAGAAGCGTAATGGCTTGAGAATTTTTAGAGGATGTCCTTGTTGGGATAAGCTTTGCCTTTCTGACAATTCACCGTGATATGTCAAGATTAGGAAGGCGACAAACAACATGTATAATGGTAAGTCTGAACATACGTCGAAGACATAAAACCATTAAAGCGTTGATCTCTCACGGAGTTATCACTATTGATTACGTGAAATCAAAGGATAACATTGCGGATCCGCTAACCAAAGCGCTCTGGGGATCAAGTACCTTTGCTTGTCTAGGGGAATGGGCTTAAGACCCACAAAATAAGGAAATTTACGGTGGCAACCCAATCATCTTGTTGGAGATCCCAAGAATTTGATTCAATGGGACAACTAAAGCAGAAGGACCCGATGGCGCCTCGTGAAGTTTTGTACTTCGAGGTAAGAGCACTTAGGAGTTACTAACTCCACTTGCGCCATTCCCGTGAAAGACATTTAAGTGCTCCTGCAGACCGGGCGGAGGATGAGTCACTAAAACTCTTAATGATCTCTGAAGAAGATTCTTAATCTCTTTAGCTTACGAGCAGAGCATTGGCAGGAATGCTCTTAGAACGAGATCACCTATTTGGGTGTGAAGTATGGGAGGCCGCTTCAAACGAGAACACCTATGAATCCGAGCAGTCCAAGGCCTTTTAACGGACTGAGAAAAGGAACGAGGCAATAAGGAAAATTATTGTGTTGATATCATTGTCTTGGTTTACACTAAACGCCGACTGGTTCAAGGCATCACGTCCACCGGGTGGCAAGTAAATCCGATGGTATTCTACTAGGGACGATTCAATGTCACTGACAATCGATCCCGATGCAATATGATTTTCCGCAGGAAATTCTAGGCTGGAGCACCACGTTGTGCTGTGAGCATCAATTCTCTTTCATGTGGGGTTTGTTAGAATTTTAGCACTAATGAGGCTAGTCCATGACTTTGTACCTCAACCAATGGGGCCCCACACGTTTGAAATGAAGTTTCATTAAACGTGTATAATCTACTATGGTAGTAGAAGACACTTGAGAAAGAATTACTAAAATTTATTGAAAGGTGAAAGAGTTATTTCAAAGTGTGTTGGTTGATCATTGAATATGGAATGCAAGAGTTGGAATGGGAAAAGTCCCATGGCTAAAATTGAGGAAGAAGAAACTACTTAGTCGAAAGGGTTAAGTGATTGGGCCCTAGGGCACCCATGCTTTGGAAGGGGAGGAGCTAGATGCTCTACACGCACCACAGCTCACTTGAGCCGCGGGCCGTCAAATGTGGGCTCGTGGGTCCGGGTCCGTGGGTTCGAGGTCATGATCTAGAGTTGATTATTATCTTTTGGGCGAAATATTTTGTGTTTGGTTAAGCCGATAAGATAATCAGTTAAATCTGAAACCAAATTGTCGAGTCCGGTTGTCAATGAGCGAGTTGTGTCAGTTCGGTTTAATTTAATGAATGCGACCATTCGCGAAGGATGTATGAAGCGAAAATTCCAAATGTATGCATTGAATTTTTGTTTGCGAGTTCTTCTGCGAAAGGATACATCTATTCGACGCAACTCTTCAATATTATAAATAGCCCCTTTAGAATCGATTTCAACACACGTAAATCCATTCTTCTTCCTTCTCTTAAACTACTCTCTAAAGCGGAAAAACCTTTATTGTTTAGTTCGCGAGTCAAGTTCGAGTGCTAGAACTTTGATTCACATCTTCTTTTCTATCTTGGGAGACTATTTGTCAAGTAACCGTTAGCACCAGCGGGGCAAATCTGATCTTAAGGAATAAGGCGACCTTTGCTCGTGAGCCTAATCTATTCCTTAATTCGTTACTATCCTCATACACTACCGCAATACAAAACACAACAACTTAAGACTGTATTTGTGCCAGAATCTCTCTCTCAACCAACCAAACACCTCCCTTTTAGATTTACCCATCTCTGTAGGCAATCCCAAATATTTTTCATGTTTTGGCACTACCCGCACTGGAAGACAATTCCTTACTTCATCCACCCTTGCACCCCCTGCATTTCTACTAAACACCACCGTAGATTTTTCCAAATTAATTTCACCTTGCTTACATCAGTATCTCGAAGAATAGTACTAATTTCAAGGGCAGAGGTACTTGTAGCATCACAGAAGATAAGAGTATCATCAGCAAAAAAGTAAATGTGAGACCCTCGGTGATGAAGGGCTAATGACACCCATAACACCTCTCTACATTCTGCATCAACAATAAGTGAACTAAAAGCTTCTGCACAGAACAAGAATAAATAAGGAGATAAAGGATCTCCTTGTCGAATTCCTCTTTGAGGCTGGATATGACCACAAGGTTCACCATTAAGCATTATGGAATAAGAAATGGTGCACACACACAACATAATCAATTCAATAAAATGCTGATGAAAACCTAATTTGTCTAACACACGCTTTAAAAAAGGCCATTCAACTCGATCATATGCTTTGCTCATATCCAATTTTAAAGCCATGAAAACATCTTTGCCTTTGGTTTTTCGTTTAAGAAAATGATTAATCTCGTACGACACCAACACATTATGAGTAATGAATCTATTAGGCACAAAAGCAGATTGGGTCTCGGCAATGATTTTATTCATGTAAGGTTTGAGTCTATTTGTAACAGCTTTGGAGGCTATTTTGAATATGACATTACTCAAACTAATAGGACGAAACTCGGTAATCGTCACTGGTGTGTCACATTTAGGTATCAGAACTATATGTGTGTAGTTGAGTTTAGGATTTAGAACATGATCATTAAGAATCGTAAGGGTACACTGAATGACATTAGAACCAATAATATGCCAAAATTTTTGATAAAAAAGGGCAGGCATACCATCAGGTCCAGGAGATTTAGTAGGGTACATATTAAACGGTGCAAGTTTTACCTCATCTGCAGTGAAATCTTTAACAAGCTCCTGATTGTCTACTCTTAAAGATCAGAAACATTATCACAGGACATCTGCTAACTGGATTTGTTTGTAAACACTCAAGTCTTTCATGAAATTGTTTAAATCACTATCAGAAGACCCCCCTTCCTCAATTGCTTTTCTTGCCAATCCCCTAAGCTCTTCCGCCCGTTTTCGCATCTCCGCAGCATCTTCTCCGGCCACAACTTCCTTCACGGCCTTCGCCACGGCCTCGCTCGACACCCCTTCACTCGCCATCCGCTCCCACTTCATATTCCCAACAGAAACTCCGGTTTTCAATACATTCGTAACAAGTTTCTCATTATAGAACTGCTCAGCGAACACAGGCCACGTGACCATAGGCACCCCCGCACAAACTCCTTCGAGTATCGAGTTCCACCCACAGTGCGTCACAAACGCCCCAATCGCTGCATGATCAAGAATTAGCACTTGCGGTGCCCATCCCTGTATTATTAGGCCTTTTCCTTTCATCCTCTCCTCATATCCTTCTGGTAACCAGTCATCGTTTTCGCCTTCTTTTCTCCTCAACACCCAGATGAAATCTTGCCCTGAGGCTTCTAGTCCAATTGCTTGTTCACGAAACTGAGCAGTGCTGAAGTTCGCCGTGCTTCCAAAACACACGTAAACAACCGAATGAGGCCTTTTCGAATCAAGCCAGGATAAGCACACTTGTGCATCAATCGCCGATTTCTTCCCTCTTAATGCCTTCTCATCCATCCCTCCACTGTTCGGCAACAAAAGCGGACCTATACTCCATGCCTTTCGACACAAAACATTGCAGTAGTAATCAACGTAATCCGGTTCAAGCTCATAGAAGCTGTTCATAACTACTCCGTAGCTTCTGCTATTTGCTTCAAACATCTGGTCAATCCACTTCGCGAACGCACTTGGTTCGCTTACATTCTGATCAAACGGAGGCAGTTGTGATCTTACAAACACCCACTCATGGGGAAGATCAGGCACAACAAAACTGTCCGAATCAGACAACAGATCCTTATACGGCCTTGTACGCCTCATTTGCTCTGCTACACACATTGCAAAGTAGCTTGTTCCATAGAACACAATCCTCGGGATGCCGAATTTGGCAGCAGAATCGACAGTCCAAGGCATGAACGTGTCGGAAACAAGAGCATCAGGCCTGAATTCTTGAAGCAACTTTTCGACCGAGTCTTGGAGCATGAATACAGCCCTGATGAATTTAGGGAGCAAATCCACTGATGTACTTTGATCTAGGCTGACCATATGATCAGCCAGGCCAGAGCCTGGTGGTGGGAAGTTGACGATACTAAGACCGATATCGAAACCGGAATCTTGGGCTTTCCTGATAGGATCTGCAAATGCAGGGGTGGAAATTATGGTTGTCTTTATGCCTCTTGAAGTGAAGAGCTTTGCCATGTCTACCATTGGGATCATGTGGCCATGAGCTATCATTGGCAGGAGTACAATATGAAGCTGTTCCATAGGAAAAATAAGTTTGATGCAATGAAATAAACAAGTTCTTGATCAGTGATGTAGATATAGGGAAAATGGCTTCTTGGAAAGTCAGTCAGGAAATATGAAAATGAGATTTAAAAATGGCTTAAATCTTGATTTGATGGGATAATAATGTTAATTAGTTAGAGTTCTAGAAGAAGAGCACTTTCATTGGGGAGATGTTTATAGTACTTAAACCTATCAAATTATGGAATCCAAACACAAAGTACAGAAATCAAACATAAGACATCCAGTCAAATTTGTCACTATATCTATCTTTAACATTATTATATACCAGATGCAATGTATGACACGTTAGCTTATCCAACTTGGACTCAGCACTAATTACCAGATACAGGTGTGTATTTTGGTGTCGGACTTAACTATCTCAAGAAGAAAAAAAAATACTAATTTTTAATTTAAAATGAAGTGTGACATATTTATATATACGTCTAAATGTCGAATATCCGATATGAATATGCAAGGGAAATTGAAGAGAACCTCGTAACATAGTACATATTAGGTGATGTATTTGAAAGGACCCAGAATCTAAGAGTTAAAATGGGTTTATGATGACACCCATTTCAAGATCAATAACTCGTAGATACTCGAATACAATTGTGAATTTTAAGTTTTCGACTGATCTGTTTAATTCTGTAATGTTACTTTCTAAATTTGGGACAGAAACTTGAGATTTCCATGCATTCACCAAGAACTTGATATAATGATGTTTGTTCTTCATTCTGTAATGAAGATTTTATATAGAGTTACAATCTAGACATGATCAAATAAGTCATAATATTTGGATCCAAACAATCATACAAACATTGAATTAGTAAAACCAAATGATCATTACAATATGGAAAGGATCAAAGGAAGACTATTAGTGAACATGTAAACATAACTGATAACACAATGAACCAGTTAAACTACAATTTCTTCATTTGGAGCTTGATAAACACCCAGTTCCTCTATCAACAAGTTCAGATCTTGGTAAGAAGATCCGCCTTCTTCAACCGCCTTTTGCGCCATTTTCTTAAGATATTTCGCGCGCTTTCTCATTTCAACGCCTTCTTCGCCCAACATAACGTCTTTGATTGCCTTCGCCACGGCCTCACTGGACACACCCTCGCTCTCATTCTGCATCCACTTCTTGTTCCCAACCGAAACTCCGGTTCTCAAAACATTTGTCACCAGTTTTTCGTTTAAAAACTGTTCTGCGAAAACAGGCCAGGTGACCATAGGGACCCCTGCAGTCACTCCTTCCAGAGTCGAGTTCCATCCACAGTGAGTCACGAATGCTCCTATTGCGGGATGGTCCAGAATCAGCACTTGAGGGGCCCATCCCCTTATGATTAAGCCTTTCCCCTTCGTCCTCGACTCAAATCCTTCTGGAAGCCAGTCTTCATTTTCGACCTTTTGCCTCAGAACCCATATGAAATTCTGGCCTGAAGCCTCGAGTCCAATAGCCTTTTCACGTAATTGAGACGGAGTAAAGCTCGTCATGCTTCCAAAACATACATAAACAACCGAATTAGGCATTTTCGAATCAAGCCACGCCAAGCATTCGTGAGCATCAATCGCTGACTTCTTTCCTCTTAGCGCCTTCTCTTCCGTTCCTCCACTGCTTGACATCAAAAGGGGACCAACATGCCATGCCTTCCGGCCTAAAACATTTCGATAATAATCGGCATAATCCGGTTCAAGCTCGTAAAAACTATTAACCAGAACTCCAAAGCTTCGCCAGTTCGCCTCCCACATTTGCTCCACCATCTTCGAAAACTCGTCCTTGTTCCCCTCCTCCACCATATCTGCCCTGTTCACTTGTGATCTCACCAAACTCAATCCATTCGGAAACTCCGGCACATCAAAAGAATCCGAATCCGACTCCAAATCCTTATACGGCTTGTAACGGTTCATCTGCTCCAAAGCACACATTGCGAAATAACTCGTCCCGAGAAAGGCCATCCTCGGAATACCCATCCTTTTTGCAGAATCTACACTCCAGGTCAGGAACGTGTCCGAAACAAGAGCATCAGGCCGAATTTCTCTCAACAGACTCTCCACCGGCTCTTGCAGCAAAGATAAGGCCTTAACGAACTTGGGGATCAGTTCACCTGTCATTTGATCAAGGCTGACCATATGGGGAGGCAAATCAGAACCTTCCGGTGGGAAGTTTACGATTTCGAGGCCAATGTCGAAACCGGAATCTTGGGCTTTTCGGATAGGATCTGCAAATGCAGGGGTGGAAATGATGGTTGTTTTTAGGCCTCTTGAAGTGAAGAGCTTGGCCATGTCTATCATTGGGATCATGTGTCCATGAGCTATTATTGGAAGAAGTAGAATGTGCAACTGTTCCATTGAATATGTATGATTTAAGAAATGTAAAAGAGTGAAAGTTCAGTGATTGTAAGAAAGATTGTAGGATTATGAGGTTGATGAGAATGACAATGTTCCAAGTGATCTTGTATATAGACATATGAATGATGACTTATTTGCTTACGTCACAAGGTCCATTTATAGAAAGTTCACTTGAGAGATTATTTAGTGATTGATATTGTTAAAGTGTCAAATATTAGGAGAGCAATTACGTCAGCAATTTGTTTGTTTAAGGTTTGTTTAACTACACCCTCCCTCCAATAAAAGACCTTTTAGATTTGCATCTTTTCAAATGAATAATAAAGTATATGATCAAAGGAATAATGTAGGAATATATTTTACAATTAAAGTTATGAATAAGTGAGATTGAACCAATTCAACATATAAGAAAAAAAGTTGAAATTGAGACTAATGTAATATATTTTTCAGTATAACGTAGGATTGATTTATGGTCAAAATTTGATAAAATAGTCAATTTTGAAAACTTCTTACTGGGATGGAAGTACTTATATAGACAACACAATTAGCTGATAAATTAATTTGTTACTGATAAGTTAGGTGATATGCTAGTAGCTAATTTAGATAATAAATTAGCTATTTTTATGTAAATGTTACTCCCTCCATTTCAGAGAAAGTGTTACATTTTGACTTTGACCGGTCAATTGTCTTCGAGTTTGACCACAAATTACTCATAAATGATAATAGTAAATAATTTAATAAAATCATATAATAAAAATTTAATTACTAAATTTTCATTATATAATTTTAATAATTTATTTATTAATATCGTTTAATAGTAAATTGTAGTCAAACACGGAGACAGTTAACCGCAGAATAGTAAAATGTAACAATTTTTCTGAAATGGATGGAGTAATAAGTAAATTCATCAGCTCACAAGCTCTAGTAAAGCACCAACTCTCAGAAATCTAATGCTTGAGTAGCACGTGGCATGTCTTCTAGCTTCTTAAAAGTAGCTCTTGTCATAGTCCAACAATCTAGAAGTGCATGGTACAGTAATACTCATGCACATGCGAATTAAACGTGTGGAACCATATAATTAGCAAGTGAATAAAGGGAAATTTCTTAAAATAAATAGAAAGAGTTTATGTGCAGAATCGATGTTATACAATGATGTTGTGATAACACCAAGGTATCACACCCTAGTTCACACCTGAACGTACAATCACAAAAACATGTTATAATTTGGGGTACAAAATTTCAGAAAAAGAAACACCAAGCATGTACTAGTGACAAACTTCAATTTGACTGACTCCTCAATTGTGACCAAATCAAAATCTCATTTCGACTCTCTCTAACTTTAATTAACTTTTCTTTACAAGTCACAATTTCAAACCTTCCAAGTCCTTTCCAAGAAATCAACTCTCATATCCCTTTCCTAGGCTAGCTGAATCTATCTATATATAGCAGAAAGTCTAAACCAATTTTTATCATAATCATTTTCATCTTCACTTCAACAATATTACTATCACTAGTTTTCACAACTTGATCATTTCTTAACCTTCAGAAAGAAATGGGACAGTTACACATTGTACTACTCCCCATGATAGCTCATGGACACATGATTCCAATAGTAGACATGGCAAAACTCTTCACTTCCAGAGGCATAAAAGCCACCATCATCTCCACCCCTGCTTTTGCTGATCCTATCACTCGAGCTCGAGCCTTGGGCCTCGATATCGGGCTCAGCCTCATCGACTTCCCACCCAAAGGTTCGGACTTGCCACACGACATGGTCAGCCTAGACCAAATGAAGTCACCTGACTTGATCCCAAAATTCTTCAGGGCGTTCGAATTGCTTCAAGAGCCTGTTGAGAAGCTATTGCAACAACTCTCTCCAAACGCGCTTGTTTCTGACATGTTCTTTCCTTGGACTGTGGATTCTGCAGCCAAGTTTGGTATCCCACGTATAACTTTCCATGGGATAAGCTACTTTGCGTTGTGTTCTTCAGAGCAAATGGAACGTCATGAGCCGTATAAGGGGCTGGAGTTTGATGAGGATGAGTTTGTGATTCCGAATCTTCCTCATAAGATTACACTTGTGAAATCGCAAGTGTCTCCATCTAGGCTAGAGGATCAGGAAGAGAATGTGTTTACAAAGATGTTGGCGAAAATGTCGGAGGCCAGTCTGAGAAGCTATGGAGTGTTGGTTAACAGCTTCTATGAGCTTGAGCACGATTATGCGGACCATTACAGGAACGTCTTGGAGCGTAAGGCATGGCATATAGGCCCTCTTTTGTTATCGAATAAAGGAGGGGCAGAGGAAATGGCATTAAGAGGGAAGAAGTCTGCGACTGGTAGTCATGAATGTTTGTCATGGCTTGATTCTAAGAGGCCTAATTCGGTTGTTTACATGTGTTTTGGTAGCATGGCAAGTTTTACGCCTGCTCAATTGCATGAAATTGCGGTTGGTCTTGAGGCGTCCGGTCAAGATTTCATTTGGGTTGTGAGAGGAACGGGTGGTCAAAGTGAAGACTGGCTACCAAACGGATTCGAGGCGAGGACAAAAGGAAGAGGATTTATTATACGAGGGTGGGCCCCACAAGTGTTGATTCTTGATCACAAGGCGGTAGGAGCTTTTGTGACGCATTGTGGATGGAACTCGACTTTGGAAGGGATATGTGCTGGTGTGCCAATGGTTACATGGCCTATTTTCGCAGAACAGTTTTATAACGAAAAGTTAGTGACAAAAGTTTTGAGGATGGGAGTTTCTGTTGGGAATAAGAAGTGGATGCATGTGGGAAGTGAAGGCGTGTCGAGTGAGGCTGTGGCTAAGGCCGTGAGAGATGTGGTGGTGGGAGAAGAAGCTCTGGAGATGAGGAAACGAGCGGAGATGTACAAGGAAATGGCACGAAAGGCGGTTGAGGAAGGCGGATCTTCGTACAAGTGTTTGGATGATATGGTAGAGGATTTGAGTGCATATCACCATCCTAAGGGGAAAATAGCACAAGTAAAAGAATAACTTTTCTATCTTGTATTACTGTTTCATCTCTCTGTTTCACTTGGAAGGTGTTGTATTTTTAATGGAAATCTAAGTGAGTTGATAAATAAAGGTTCTGTTTTTCAGGTTCTTTTGCTACTTGATGAGCTTTCTTTTTAGTTTGGTTTAAAGTCTATGTATTGAAGCAATTTAATAAGCCTGTGAGCCAAGTTTCAGGGACTGGATGAATCCTGAGATGGTTAAGTCTCATTTAACTTGTGAGAATCAGAAGTCAACTAGCAAAATTTTAGAGCATATACTTGCCATCTAAATTTACAAATATATTATTCTTTAGAGCTTAGATCACTAGTGAATTGAGAAAGTTTAGTGATTGAGAAATGTATGATTGTGTAATTGATGAGAATTAATGACTGATTATGCCAAAATTCTTAATTCAAAATTGGAGGGTGATGAGTAGAGGGTACATGTAAAAGTTGCAGTTTTACCTCTGAATCTTGGTCAGACTGGAGTTGAATTTAACATGCCCGAAAAGATAATATATGTGTTGAAGAGTTGATGATGTGTGTACCTATATATATATAGAAGTCTAATATATATAGGCATACGGTGTTTGGACAACGCCAAGAGTGAGTTTGTCTGAATTTCATTTGGGACTTGATGAATTGAGTATGAGTGTTGCTAAGTAATTTTATCTTGGATTTGATCTTTCTTTTTAATTGGATCCATCTTTTTTATATGGAATACATAGCAGATGGAAGTAGAAGGACCATGAATTTTGATTGCATAAGTTGCTCTTGAAAATTGAACTTTCACGTGAGGGGGTGCATTATTAATATTATGTTCATTTGATACTCGAAAATATACTTTGAAATTTATAAACTAACTAATAAATTCGTACTAAATATACTCGACATTTCATTAGACTGAAAATGATATGTCGTGATCGAACCTTAACATGAGAGCATGTTTACCGTTTAAAAATAACATACCCCAAATTTCATTAGGCTCGAAACAATCTGTTGGAATCGAACCTTAGCACGAGAGCCTATTTACCGTTTAAAAATAACATCAACGGGGTTTTGCGCCCCCATTTACAGCATTCCCTGATGTGCACGCCATGCAAAGCAAGTCTTCTAGAGAACCAGACTTTCTCAATTTAATAGTATTTGCAAGCTAATCTTGACTTCTTATATCCTAATACGTACACTCTAATACGTACTACCACTTTATTCCAATCTCATCTTACTTTCCACTATTAATTTGGAGTAGTTTTATCCATTGTAAAAGTGCAATTTATTGCACTTGATATTCGAACTTGTTTAATGTTAATTTAGCCTTTATTCACATTTTAACTAGTTCAACGTTATAACTTATTTTTCTAGTGATTATTCAGTTGATCAAAAGACTTGGCTTTTTGGACTTTACTATAGAATGTAATCTGGCCCTTATATGAGTTGCTTGATATTGTCTTATTTTTCCAACTAACTACACTTCAGGTTTTTATGAAGAAAGGCAAGAATTAAGGGGGAGATTGAAAGTGCAATTTATTTGCACTTGTTATTATTAATCATGACCTTCTTCGTTTATTAACCGGTTCAATGATTGTAGTTGTTTTTATTGCATATTTTGTAGGAAATATCAAGATGAGCTGCAACATGATTTATTGGACTGAACTTGGATTACTTGGGCCTTAAGGAAGCTGGACGCCTGCAGCTTAAAAAAGAAAGGATCTTATGTAATAAGGAAAGTTCTAAAGATCTTGAAGACAAGGAAGGCAAATAAAGCAAAAGGAGATAAAATCTTTAGAGATAATCTTTTGGAAAGATTTTCCAACCAGCACAGATACAGCTAAACTAACATTAGTTCTTCCTGGGAGATCGATCAACACATTATATATACAGAAAGAACGTCGTTGCAAAAAGACTAGACCTTTGATCAACATCAATTCATAATATTGAGAGTTAGGGTTTTCTTGATTTACTAGACATTGATATCGAAATCATTTCTGAGTAGTCTCTAAGGATTGAGATTTACTTTAGTGGAGTCGAACTAGAATAGGTTTTGTCTATCTGTTCTAGGTCTGGTGTTTGCAATTTAATCATTCGTTTGTGATTGATTAAACGTAGTTTTTGTAATTCTATTTTTCTTGATAGTGGAAATTTAGTCTACGGCACGATCAATATATTTTATATATACTAGTTAGAATTTACTTGTGGTGTTCAATATTTATATTTCGCTGCAATCTGTTTAGTTCTGTTCATTACTGTTTCCTGCTGTCGATTACTGTTGGACGTTGTTGACTCAATAACATAATCAACGTCGTCTAAAACTTGTCTAATAGTTCTAACAGATTGTTTATAAAAAGATTTATCATTTATGTTCTAAGAACTACAAGTGATTATTAAGACCGTCCAAATATTCAACGAAAAGATGAAATCGGTCGTAATCCTTGAAACTCCACAGTCCACATCAACAAATTGAGCACGGAGTATCAAACTTCAATTTGCCAGTCGACCTTTCTTTTGCTTGAGCCACAAATTCAACCATCTTTGGCTGCTTACTTTCCAAGAACTTTATACCCCCTTTCCAAGCTCACTCTATCAATATATAGCAGAATGCTTAATTAGCCAATTCTAAACCAGGGTGTAATTTATGTTCAGGTATTTCACTGGCGTGCGAAGTATATTGATTGTTGCCATGTAGCTCAATGGTGGCAGCAACCCGGGTTAATTCTTGCAATTCACCATTTTTCAGTTTTCCTTAAGTTTGAATTTATTTATAAGGATACATTTTTTTTTAAAATTTGATGGTATGTTCTTTATTTTATTGGCTATTATCCTTTGTTTTCTGTCTTTTTTTTCTTTTCTAACAAGTGCGAGCGGGTCACTACAAAGAGGTCCACCCAACACATGATATTGATAGAAAGAGGGGGACCCGTTAGGTAGATGATTCAAATTTTTATGATGAATTCTTTTTCTTAAAATTTGATGGCATTTTTTTTTATTTTGTAGTCTAAAGTAAACTCTTATATAAAACTTGATTTTCATAGATAATATAAAAATATGCATCATTTTTCTATAAATCAATCACATTACTATATTTTAGGTGGGTGTGTCAAAACTTCGATATGAGGGATTTGGATGGTCTTTCCTCATATTTAGGAAAATTGTGATTTGTACAAAAAATTCACAATATATAATACTACGATTTTCCTTGTTCTTTACTTCTTGTAAATTATGATTCTTTATATTCTTTTTCTTACTAATCAGAAAAATAATTTCATCATTTTCTTCTTTCATGCATCATATATTTATTCTCTAGCTAGTTTTAAATACATGTTTTTTTTTATTTCCCTCTTCTTTTTTTCTTTCTTTTCATATGAATTGTTATTGATTCTCTTATTCCTTTTGTTTTTTCCATGACTTATTATATGTATACGTTTACTTGCGACTTGATTTGCTTTTTTATTTTATTTTGTTCATTGTCATCTTAGCGTTCTTTTTCTTCATTTTTATCGTTTTCATGTCAAACAAAGTACGTAGTCTTAATATATAAATAAACCATAAACAATTCGATGTTGATTCTACCTTAGCCCGTGATGATTGATTAATTTCCCGACATCGTTTGACTTCTTATGAAAGAGATCCTGGAATGAATCTGAGGTCGCAGGTGTAATCAAACATCGTTGAAACAATTTAGTTTAGTTCCTTTATCGATTCATCTTGTATTTGTTATCAAGTTTTGTTTTGTAAGTCCTTGAGTGCGGTTTTGTATTGTTTTAGTGATTTTTATGCTTTGGTGTTATAGCCATTTTTTGCAGGAATTCATGTTGAAAGTGAAATTTATATTGCACTTGTTTTGTTAATTCGGTCTTTCTTCGTTTATTAACCGGTTCGATAATTGTAGTTGTTTTTCTATGGTTATTTTGTAGGATATATCAAGTTGGGCCTCAACATGCTTAATGGATCACGATTGGTTACTGTAGCAGTCACTGTACCAAAACGTCATCAGAAGTAGCCATCAGAAAAAAACGGACACTGTAGCAAAAAGGAAAATAAGAAGCATAATGCAAGAAGGAAGCTGCCATATTGTTCAAGGAAAAATTTGATGCTATAAGGAAAGTGAGATTTAAAAGAGATTGATATCTAGAAGACTCCTTATAGAATTTGATGCTATAAGAAAAGTGAGATTTAAAAGAGATTGATATCTAGAAGACTCCTTATACCATTAATACATAAAAGGAAGTTTCCTTACCATAGAATCCAAGTTGGTTTAGACTTGGGCCTGCTGTTGACTTCTTCCTTCCTGGACGTGAGTTGTCGCAATTATATATATCGGAAGGAGGCGTTGCAAGATGGCCGAACCTAAGAACAAAAACAGAGAACATTATATTTGTTTAGGCTTCTTGCTTTACTAGACCTTTACCTCGGTATTTACTTGTGAGTGTTCTCTAAAGATTGAGAATTAGGCTCTGTTCTTTTCAACTGAAAACTCATTCGATTCGATTCGCCTGGGCCCATTCGATTCCATTCGATTCGATTCAAATTCGTCTTCAGTTCAGTTCATTAAATTCATATTATTATTATTGTTGTTGTTGTTGTTGTTGTTGTTGTTAATAATAATAATAATAATAATAATAATAATAATAATAATAATAATAATATTATTATTATTATTATTATTATTATTAATATTATTTTATCATTTATTTACACACCCGATCTTTTGTACGAGGAAAATAAGAAAATTTATCCAATTGAGTTATTTTCAACTTTTTTTCTTTCTTTCTTTTTAATACGACTTTTAGTAGATCAATGAAATAAAGAGTATAGTTACAATTTGAACTAACAAAAAATCTACATGTTCAAAAACTCCAAAACAAGTTAAACCAAACCAAAAATCGGACCAAACTTTATAAAAATAATATTATATATCACAAATATTGAAAAATGGCATTTATTCCTCTATATTATCTTCCTCGGCTCTATATTATCTTCCTCGGGCTCTATATTGCTCGGAATAGGCGCCAAATTCTCAATGTCATCTCCTCGCACTGCTCATCGCTTTTTTCCTTGTCGGGTTCAATAAATCATTATCCACTCCACTTGGACATTGATATCATGTTGCAAAACCGTATTTCAAGTTTACATGCGCATAAAATTATGCGAGTGAAGGTAGCAACAATCACGTATATTTGATATGTGTCTTCCATTTGAGGCATCGATAAAGTACCTTCCACGCGTTGGTTTTAAAGTTTGTTATACAATAATAAATAAAAATGTAAAATGACGTAAAAAGAGTAGGAAGAATGTGAGAAAGATGACAAAATAATATATTTTTTAATTGTGATTATATATACCATCATATAATTATTATTATTACACAATAATTTCTTGATTCATTAGTTTAGTTTGATTTCGATTCCATTCGATTCGATTCGATTCGAAGAATTTCAGTTGAAAAGAACAGAGCCTTACTCTAGTATCATTGAACTATAATAGGTTTTTTTCTTATCTGTTCTAGGTCTAGTTTTCTGTAAGTTTAATCAATCGTTTGTGATTGAATTAAACTTCTTTTTGTAATTCTACTTTTCAATTTTAGTAGAAGTTTTGCTACGGCACCGTCGGTATCTTTTTATACCGACTTGAGAAATCTTGTGTTCAGTTTTATTCCGCTACACTTTACAGAGTTTTGTCAATCACAGTTTACTATTGTCATAGTTTAGTTGAACACTGTTCACTGTTGAGAAACGGTGTTGACTCAACATCAATAGTCAACATTGTTTGAAACTGTCCAGAAGTACCAATCCCGGTCCTACAGTTCTAACAAGTGGCATCAGAGCCAGCCACCTAATTAATTGGTGTCTGGATTTGGGACTACTACAATGGACGTTGTCAATTCAAGTGTCAACAGGCCACTTGTGCTAGATGGGTCGAACTACCACTACTGGAAGATAAGGGTCAGAACGTATATCAAATCCATTGAAGGGCGTGCATGGAAATCTGTTCTTGAAGGATATGCCTTGCCTACCATAGGACCAGATGCTGATGGAGATGTCATTCTAAAACCCGAAGCACAATGGTCAGGTGATGATTTTCTTGCTAGTTCTTACAATGAAAAAGCCTTGAATGCAATTTATTCTCATGTTGATTCTTATATGTTTAAACTCATACAAAATTGCACTACTGCTAAACAAGCTTGGGATTTACTCCAAAATCATTGTGAAGGTGATAACATTATTAAACATACGAAACTGCAACTGCTTTGGTCGAAATTTGAAAATTTGAGAATGGCAGAAGACGAAACAATTGATTCTTATTTTGACAAACTGCTCACTATTTCCAATGATATTCAACTTCTTGGAGATTCCATGTCCAATAAACAATTGATTTCAAAAGCAGTTCGATCTGTTTCTTCAAAGTTTGACATAAAAAGAACGATTTTGGAAGATATTCAAAACTTGGCAGCTATGGATTTTCATACCTTGATGAACAATTTAAAGAATTTTGAAATTCAACAGAATGAGCGCAATGGTACGAAAATTATTAGTATGTCTATGCACTCCAAATCAAAAATCCCTGAGTCTGATGAGATGACTGAAGAAGCCTTTGGTAAAGCTTATACTAAGTTGCTTAGAAAGTTCAACAAAACCAGCTTTAGGAAGAATTCTAACAATGCCTCCCCAAGTAATCCTAAGGCTACTGGCAAGTTCAATAAGGCCATAGAACTTCCTGGTTTTGATTCTAAACGACTAGACAAAGTTAGATGTTTTGAATGTCAAGGATGGGGTCACTTTCAGAATGAATGTGCTAACACTCTTCGTAAGAAGGGAAAAACGTTTCTTGCTTGTCTTAGTGATGATTCAGGTGACGAACAGGAAGCTGATACTATAGTAGGTCGTGTTGCAGCTCTGTCCTCTGTTCTGGACGATGTTGGAAATCGATGTTCGGTCAACAATGAAAACTCAACATCGCATGCATCCTCTTCTTTGATTATGATGACTCATGAATCGTGAAGAGATATTCCGGGAAAAATCTTTGGACTCTGAAAACTTTGTGTCTACTAACATTTACTGTTTGCATGGCTCAGTTGATTTATCTGTAGATTGTCCCTTTGAAGAAGAGTTCACTGACGAACATATGGTGGAAGAGCTGAAACTAAAAGATGCAGAACTTGAAAAAGATGAGACAGTCTTCAAACCACGTGTCTCGAACTAGATTCCCCGACCATCGCCACCGCCGAGAAGATGGAGTCAATGTTGATCACAATGTTGACTCAACATTGCGCCCAACATTGCAGGGGGAGAGCTCATCAGATGAACCTGTCTCTGAAAATGAAGATGAACCTGTTCTGGAACCGACAGTGCCACTGGATTCCATCAGACGTGATCCTCCTTCTAGGATTCGTAAAAATCATCCAAGTTCTCAAGTCATCGGAAGCACCAGTGGAAGAATGACCTTAAGAGGAAACACTCGGAAAAACTACAAGGACATGGTAAGATATGCAACAATCTGCCAATCTGTAAGTTCCTCTTGTTTTGTCTCTCTCACTGAACCTAAGATGTAAAAGAAGCTTTAAAAGATGACAACTTGATTGATGCTATGCAAACTTTCTGATCTTATCAATGCTCCTGTTTTTGTCAAAGAAAAGGGTGAGGTTGTGGAAGGAACCAAAAAGACTTGTTTGTATCATTATTTCCTTAAGACTGGTCACATAAAACCCCACTGCTTTGCTTATATAAGAGATCGGAAAAAGGGTAAGTTAGAAAAACATTTGGTTGAGTCAGCATCGAATATGTCAGTTTCAAAAGCAGAAAAATCTAAAGTGTCTGGTCCAAAATCTGTTCCTTTGGGTGCTCCTGTTAAGCAGAATGAAAAATATAATGTTGAGCACTCTGTTGAGTCAACATCGACATCAACATTATTGTCTGCTTCCGTAAAGTCTGCTTAAAATCGCTTCTTCATTGCCACCGCCCGTAATGGTAAGCCCATCGAACTGGGAAAAACTCTAGAGAAAAGTATAAGAGAATTTGGGCTCCTAGGGAAAAGATTGTCTGTAATGTTGCTTTTTCTGTTGCTACCTCTCCTAACAATGCAGGTAAATGGTACTTTAATAGCCGATGTTCAAGACATATGACAGGTACCAGGTCTCCTGACAACTGCTACGTGGTGGCTGATCCCCACAATTGCAATCGTGCAAAAGAAGATTATATTGTGCTTAACTTGACTAATCTTTCCATAGTACATCAGTTTGTGCAAACTATGATAAAATTTTGAGATGAATATGATTGGTGAACTCGGCTTCTTTCGTGTCCGGAGAACTCTAAATCATGCAAGACACTTATGGGTACCTCTCTGGTGAGAAGAATCGATGTTGGCGCAGATGTTGACTGACATTATCAGAGATCAATGATTGAAAGCTTTCAGATCACTCACCAATAGACCGATATCATGCTCTCTGTGTCTTGTGGCGCTGTATCGATCCAACCTAAAGCCCCCATTTAAGCGTCGTTAAAAGAACCTTGGATATATATCGAGGCATTAATTTTGGATTATGGTTTGCATGTGATACAAACACTAATCTGGTGGGATTTAGTGATTCTGATTGGGCTGGTGATCTAGATGATAGAAAATCCACTAGTGGAGGTTGCTTTTATCTTGGTCCAAATTTGGTGTCTTGGTATAGCAAGAAACAGAATTGTGTGTCACTTTCAACTACTGAATCTGAATATGTAGCAGCTGGGAGTTGTGTGTCTCAACTAGTCTGGTTGAAAAATATGTTGCATGACTATGGTCTACAAAGTGCTACCCTTTTGATGTTCTGTGATAATCTTAGAGCCATAAATATTTCTAAGACCCATGTTCAACACTCACGCACAAAACACATAGACATTAGGCATCATTTTCTTAGGGATTTGGTCAATCTGCAAGTAATAGACACCCAACACATAGATACAACCAATCAACTTGCAGATATTTTTACCAAGCCTTTAGATAGTGAGAGATTCTTCAGTCTTCGAAGATCTCTCAGTATGTGCTCTCTGTGATTGTCATTGTTGAGTACCAATGTTGACTCAACATCACGGTCAACATTGGAAAATTAGAATAAGTGATGCTGTTTTCTTTTTGCTTTTTAGTTCTACTGTGTGTTTCTGTGCTCATGTGCTTCTGTACAAGTCTGTGGCTGCTCTTGTTTTGTAGCTTACAGTGGTGATGCTTAGGGTCTGAAAGGCTGTTTGAAACCAAGGTTGAAAGGGATCGAGTCTCCTGTGTGTTTGCTTTATGTAAAACCCACTTTTGCTGCTTTTTGGCTATTTTTACTCGTACCTGGACTCGCACTTGATGTTGCCTCCTGTCCTTTATGCTTAATAAATCTAATGAATTGTGTTAAAAAAAGGGCTCGAAGTGTTTCCGTCGAGGATCGTGTTGGGCAGGTTTCAAATACTATCCAGATATCGACGTGGCCAATGTGTCATATGTCGTGAGGGTTGATGGCTTTGTCTTGAAACGAAACCGCACAAAAGTGCCGATTCTCGTAATGCTGCCGGTTCACTTTCTGAGTACCAAATTACTCAATATAGTCAAATGAGTGATCTTTATGCCATGAGACGTGTGTTTGCCTAACTCCGCATAGGCTTCGGCTTTGGAGCGGATTCATACGTGTTCCAATTATTTGACATGGTTCACGGTCTCATGGTCACCCCCACTCAAACTTATGCTAATTGTTCAATTTACTTTTTGAGGCAATGTTGGGTGTGGTTCTTTGGTATTCATTTCTCTTTCTGTTTTGCCTGCAGCATCAGTGGTGTTAATCGAATATGCACATTTTGAGACTTGGTTCCCTGGCTGACTTACATTAAGAGTGGTCTGATTTCCCGATGTTGTCATCAATGTTGAGTCAACATTCAGGTCAACATTGACTGTGCATGAAGTACTGTTTGCTTAATTGTTGTGCTTTCTTTTATTTTTGTGTTTTTCATTCTGTGTGTTTTTGGGTTTGAGGGGGAGTAGGTCTAAGGTGTTTTCTTGGGGTTTTTGGGTTTTCTGCATTCTTGTTCTTGCATGTTAAGTCATTTTATTGAAAATCAAGATTTGTGGTCAACCTCCCTAGGGTTTATCTGTGTATCTGATTACTTTGACTTGATGGATAACTGTTTTACTCGCAACTTTAATCCTTAATTAACAGTTGTGCACAGTCTTTTGTTGCTTTGATATATATCTGCAGGAATCTACCTTGAAGCAAACCCAACAACACCCATTATGACTTATTTTGTAAGTTGTGTTCATGATCATCCACTCTTGTCCTAACACTGCCCTCCAGCTGATACAACCTCTAGTCCTGATTACTGCCCTCCAGCTGATCCGACCTCTGTTCCTGCTTTTGCTACTTCCTATGCCAGTGTTGACTACAATGTTGAGTCAACATCGTTTCTCTGCATTTGTACTTTTTCTGCAGGTCATCAACAAATTACCAAGATGGTGAAGTTTTTTTCAAAAAGAACTTTGTTTTCTTTCTTTCCTCACAAAAAATGGGGAGAATGTTTGTACTCTTGGTTTTTTGTATTAAGGGGGAGTTCTTGGAGCAAGGGGGAGTTGCTTGATATTACCTTGTGTTTTCCTAGTAACTACATTTCAGGTTTTTGTGAAGAAAGTCAAGAATTAAGGGGGAGATTGAAAGTGCAATTTATATTGCACTTGTTTTGTTAATTCGGCCTTTCTTCGTTTATTAACCGGTTCGACAATTGTAGTTGTTTTTCTATGGTTATTTTGTAGGATATATCAAGTTGGGCCTCAACATGCTTAATGGATCACGATTGGTCTTATGCGTACATCAAAAAAATCCTTGTAGCGATCTTGTAGCAAAAGCAATCGTAGCAAAAAGGAAAATAAGAAGCATAATGCAAGAAGGAAGCTGCGATATTGTTCAAGGAAGAATTTGATGCTATAAGGAAAGTGAGATTTAAAAGAGATTGATATGTAGAAGACTCCTTATAGAATTTGATGCTATAAGGAAAGTGAGATTTAAAAGAGATTGATATCTAGAAGACTCATTATACCATTAATACATAAAAGGAAGTTTCCTTACCATAGAATCCAAGTTGGTTTAGACTTGGGCCTGCTGCTGACTTCTTCCTTCCTGGACGTGAGTTGTCGCAATTATATATATCGGAAGGAGGCGTTGCAAGATGGCCGAACCTAAGAACAAAAACAGAGAACATTATATTGTTTTAGGCTTCTTGCTTTACTAGACCTTTACCTCGGTGTTTACTTGTGAGTGTTCTCTAAAGATTGAGAATTACTCTAGTATCATTGAACTAGAATAGGTTTTTTCTTATCTGTTCTAGGTCTAGTTTTCTGTAAGTTTAATCAATCGTTTGTGATTGAATTAAACTTCTTTTTGTAATTCTACTTTTCAATTTTAGTAGAAGTTTTGCTACGGCACCGTCGGTATCTTTTTATACCGACTTGAGAAATCTTGTGTTTAGTTTTATTCCGCTGCACTTTACAGAGTTTTGTCGATCACAGTTTACTATTGTCATAGTTTAGTTGAACACTGTTCACTGTTGAGAAACGGTGTTGACTCAACATGAATAGTCAACATCGTTTGAAACTGTCCAGAAGTACCAATCCTGGTCCTACAGTTCTAACACATGTCTTAGGCATGGTTTTGGTGGCATTTACGTATTGCAAGTTTGCACGAGGTTCGTGACATGATTTGGATATACGATCATTTGAAGGCTCCAAATTCTAACATGGGGTTTTTTTGAATGGATAACCTTGGACAAGAAAACGAAGGAAATATGAAAAAGAGCTAGGCCATGTGTTCTGGCCACGGCCAAGAAGGGCATGGAAGTTTCCCCTGTTTTATTGATGACTTGGATGCGACCAAGTATGACAGTTGTCACAAAGATCTCCTCGATAAGGAGTTGGCGACAACCAACTTCTCTACTCAAAATAGTTGGTCGTGGCCAACTATGGATCGAGATGGATTACGCTTGCACACTCATGTTCATGTGATATCTACTTCTTTTACCATACTCTATTGTTGTATTTTGATTCATAAATTTTTTAACTCATGTCATACGATAGGTAACCTTGTTGTATTATAATTAGTATTAGTGTTGAGATTCAACAATCAATCTCTTCGAACAAACAATCGATCAAACAATAACAAATCTCACAAATTGAAAACAACACAACGATTACGTGGTTCAGCTTAAACAATCCTACATCCACGGAAAAACGAGCATGGATTTTATTAATCACAATTGTACGATTAATATAAGCTCTCAATCAACGAAACGATCAAGCTTAATCGACTATCTCTAATCTTCTATCTTCAACTAATTTACAGAAGAATCAAGAGAACAATTGCGTATAGGAACAAGATGATCTGTGTTACAGAAACTGAGAAACAACTGAAATCGATCAATTGATCTTTTTATGATGATAACCACCTTTGATTTTGAAGAACGAAGAAATCAGAATGAGAAACAGAAGAAGAACACGCCAGCTGCTCTGTTTCTGTATTCCCTCTTCTTATAACCATCATAACAGCTATAACCGTTGTTTGAATCTCAGCCCTTCATCAATCTTGATCGATCCGTCAGTTAGTTACTCTGTTTGAGCTACAATTCCAACAATCTCCACCTTAGCTCAAACTCTATAGCTCTTCTCTCCTTTTACTGTTCTTTACTCGATAGAACAAACAACCATTCAAGCTCCCTTTGGACTAGAGCATGCCCCACTGCATCTGTTAAGACAACAGCTATGCAGAATTCCTCACATTAATCAGCTCTGCACAGTGAAGAAACTTAGCAGCTGACAATGGTTTTGTAAATGAGTCTGCAACATTTTCTGTAGTATGAACCTTTTCTACTTTGATTAATCCTCCATCAATGATGTCCCTTATGAAGTACAACCTCACATCTATATGCTTGGTCCTTTCATGAAAATGTTGGTGCTTAGCTAATTGAATAGCACTTTAATTATCACACAGTACAGAAACACATTCCTGATGAATGCCTAATTCTTTGATCAATCCATTTAACCATATAGCTTCCTTAATTGCCTCAGTCACAGCAATGAACTCAGCCTCAGTTGTAGATAATGCAACAATAGATTGTTGAGAACACTTCCAGCTGATAGCTGTGCCATACAATGTAAAAACAAATCCAGTAACAGATTTTCTTGTATCTATGTTAGATGCAAAATCTGCATCAACAAAACCTCTCAGTGGAACATCTGTTTCTTTAGCAACTGTGAACTTAAGACCATGATGTAGAGTCCCTTTAATGTATCTTAGAACTCCTTTCACTATATTCCAATGTACCATGCTTGGATTGCTCATAAACCTACTTATCATACTCATTGCAAATGCAAGATCAGGTCTACAACAAATCATTGAGTACATTATGCTCCCCACAACACTAGCATAAGGTATTCTACTCATTTCATACATCTCAGTCTGAGTAGAAGGACATTGGCTCAGAGACAACTTAATACCAGGATTATTGGCACAGTAGCAGGCTTAGACATGTTCATATTAAACTTAGCAAGTACCTTAGACAAGTATGATGACTGAGTAAGAAACAAGCTTCCATCAAGATCATGTCTATTGATATCCATTCCCAGAATTCTACTTGCAGCTCCCAGATCTTTCATTTCAAATTCTGAGCTCAATTTAGACTTTAGAACACATATATCAACAATAGACCTCCCAGCTATTAGAATATCATCCACATACAGAAGCAGATAAATGCAGTTTTCATAAGAAACATTTGAGTAGTAAATGCAGCTATCATACCTGCTTCTGATGAATTGTATTGAGCTCATAAATTCATCAAACCTCTTGTACCATTGGCTAGGACTTTGTTTTAAACCATACAGAGATTTTCTCAGTAGACAAGCTTTGTTCTCCTTATCTTTTGTATGCACTCCATCTGGAACCTGCATATATATAGTTTCTTCTAGCATACCATGTAGAAATGATGTCTTCACATCCATTTGTTGAAGATGCAGGTTCCATTGTGTCACCATATCCAAAAGAATTCTGATAGACACATGTTTAACCACATGTGAGAATATTTATGTATAATCTACACCTTCCTTATGTGTGAATACCCTTGCTACTAGTCTTGCTTTAAACCTGATTGAATTCTTCACACCAGCTTCAGATTTCTTTTTAAATATCCACTTACATCCCACTAGCTTCTGATTTTTAGGTAGTGAAACAATGTTCCATGTTTCATTCTTCTCTAAAGATGCCAACAATTAACCACACTTTCCTGGAATAGTCATAAATGATGGATAAGAAGTATCTTCCACCATTCATTGTATGTGTGTTTGTTGGCCCCCATAAATCTGAATGCAGATAATCTAGAGGAGCCTGAGTAGTGTGTTTAGCTGCATCAAATTTTCCCATGACACAGTTTTCACAGAACTGCAGGTGAGTGATTTGATCCCCTCCTAGAAGATTTTGCTTTGCTAACTCTCTCAAGCCCTTCTCACTGAGATGTCCCATTCTAGCATGCCACCGCTGAGATTTATCTTTAGAAATTATGCTAGCTGAGATTCATGTAATGGTGCAACCAACCAGATAGTATAGACCATTCTCCTTTATACCTTTCATAATTGTGATATCAGATTTCATAATACTTAAAACACCATTCTCAGAAGAATACTTATGTCCAGATCCATCCAACACACCTAGAGAGATTAGATTCCTCTTCAACTTAGGAATATATCTGAATTAGTTAGTATTCTTACAACTCCATCATGCAATTTAAGCTTAATATCACCAGTTCCTTCAATCTTGCACTCATAATCATCTCCCAGAAGCACAGAACCACATTTGCTAGCTTTGTAATTCATAAACCAATCTAAATTTGGGCTCATATGAAAGGAACAACCAGAATCTAACACCCAACGCATATGAGATTTAGAATTTACTACAGAACATGCTTCAGAAACAACTAGTACCTCTGCATCACCATATGGTTGAGATGATTCAGCTATATCTGCATTGTTAGCTCCATTTGCTTGAAACTTTCCAGATTTCTTCTCTTTTGAATTGAAAACATTGTTTCTTGAGATGACCAGGTTTCTTGCGGTAGAAACACTTTCTCTTTTCAGTAACACTCCGATTTGCAGGTTTTTCTCTATCAGCTTTCCTTGCATCTGCATAAGCTGGTTGTCTGTTTCTTCCTTTAACCTTGTCACTCCACTTTTCCCTTATATTCAGACTTTCAGCTAATAGATCATTACTGGTAGATGAATTCCTGTGCAGCTCCTTATTCCTGAGAGCTACATCCACATCTTCATAAGTGAGCTTAGTGCTCTTATGAATAACCAATGCATCTATGAAATGCTCATAGGATTTAGGTAATGCTCTCAAGATCCTGGCACATCTTGTTAAAATCATCTAGTTGTTCAGAGATTGATCTATCAGGATTAATCCTGAAGTTGAATAACTTCTTCCTCAAATGCAGCTTATTTGCAGAAGTCTTTGAGTTGTACATTTCCTCCAACTTCTCCCATACTTCTTTAGCTGTTTTGATCTTTACAACCTCCCTGAGAATCTTATCATCGAGAGACAAGATTATAGTGCTGCGAGCTCTCCCCATGATTGTGGCTTTCTCCTTAGCATCAACATCAGTTCCAAATCCTTTATCACCCAAGAGAGCTGCGTCCAAACCTTAATGAATGAGTAATGCTTCCATCTTTGCTTTTCACAAATCGAAATCGGTTTTCTCTGTGAATTTCTCTACATCAAACCTCATAGAGGTTCCTATTGTTAATCGAGCACAAGAAGAGATCAGAGCTTCCCACAGACGACGCCAATTGTTGAGATTCAACAATCGATCTCTTCGAACAAACAATCGATCAAACAATAACAAATCTCACAAATCGAAAACAACACAACGATTACGTGGTTCAGCTTAAACAAGCCTACATTCACGGAAAAACGAGCACGGATTTTATTGATCACAATTGTACTATTACAAGCTCTCAATCAACAAAACGATCAAGCTCAATCGACTATTTCTAATCTTCTATCTTCAATTAATTTACAGAAGAAACAAGAGAACAATTGTGTATAGGAACAAGATGAAACTGTGTTACAGAAACTGAGAAACAACTTAAATCGATCAATTGATCTTTTTATGATGATAACCGCCTTTGATTTTGAAGAACGAGAAACAGAAGAAGAACACGCCAACTGCCCTGTTTCTGTATTCCCTCTTCTTATAACCATCATAACAGCTATAACCGCTGTTTGAATCTCAGCCCTTCATCAATCTTGATCTGATCCTGACTGTCCATCAGTTAGTTACTCTGTTTGAGCTACAATTCCAACAATTAGTTTAGTATTAGTTATCTCTTCTAATTTGTACTAATGTTGTACTCTTGTCTTGTATTATATATATATATATATATATATATATACATACACACGCCAGACACGGTTTTCCTTATATGGTATCATACGCCAGACACGGTTAAACTCCAAAAACTATATTTTGTTCATCATGGCCAGCTCTTCAACCTCCGCTGACTCTAGTCTCGACAATGGACCCGTCTTCTCCGGCATGGCGCATCTCGTCACCACCAAACTAAATTCTGAGAATTTTGTGAATTGGCACAGCCAAGTTTATCCCCTGGTTACGGGATCCCGACTTCTTTCGTTCCTTGATGGCTCCATTCCTCCTCCACCGGAGAAGATTGCTGGACCGAACAATACCTCCCTTGTCAATCCAGAATATTTGTCCTGGTTTTATCTTGATCAGCGTATAATTAGTTTTCTTCGATCCACTCTTACCGATGAAGCTCTAACTGTTACCATTGGTTGTAACACCTCTAAAGCTGTCTGGGACTCTCTTCACGCTGCGTTTCAACACTCATCCAGGCTCTGTGAGCTCCGTCTCAAAGGCGAACTTCATGTCATTCAAAAAGTCTCTCGTACGGTTTCTCAATATGATCTGCAATTTAAATCAATTTGCGATCAATTATCCGCTCTTGGTTGCCGACTAGATGCAGCTGACAAGTCTCACTGGTTCCTTCGTGGGCTCGGACCAGCCTTTGTGCACTTCTCTAGTCTTCAGATGTCTTCCTCTCCTCTTCCCACCGTGGAAGATTTGATTCCCAAAGCCGAAAATTTCGAGATATTTACTCGTTCTGTTGAACGAACTGCCCCTGCCTCCTTTGATGCGTTTTATGCTTCTCACACCCGCCAAAATTCATCTCGCCCCAACAACTCATATGGCGGATTTAATCAGCAACGTGGTGGCGGTCGTGGCAATAATAATTCTCATGGTGGAAGAAGTGCAGGTCGCGGTAATAATGGTGGTCGAGGTAATAATGGTTCTCGCCGTCCTCCACGATGTCAAATTTATCGCGTTGAAGGTCACTACGCAACCAATTGCCCTATGCGTTATCAATCTGCTCCCTCTGCTAATGCACAACTCGCTGAAGCTTTTACTGCTTCTTGTTCCACTAATCCTACTGAAATTCTTGATTGGTATATAGATTCTGGCGCTTCTGCTCATATGACATCTTCCCCATCCAATCTTGATTCGGTCACTACTTATGGAGGTAAGAATTATGTCTATATCGGTAATTGTGCTTTTTTTTTTTTTTTTACCAATTTCTCATACTGGCAATCATTCAATTTCTTCTGATCTTCGTTTACTCAATGTCTTGGTTGTGCCTCATTTAACGAAAAATCTATTATCTATCAGTAAATTGACCAAGGATTATCCCGTTCACGTAATCTTTTCTGCTAATTCCTTTGTTATTTAGAACCGGTCGACCGGGATGCCTCTGGCAAAAGGAAGGCGTGAAGGGGCCTCTATCTGCTCGATGAAGGACATTCTGCTCTTATTTCTGCTTTGCGTAGTAAAAGTCTTCACGGATCGTTTGAATTATGGCACAATCGTTTAGGTCATGTTTCCCATAGTATTATTTCCTTCTTACGAAAGAAAGGACTTCTCTCAGTTACTTCCTTGCTTCCGTCTCCCACATTATGTCCCCCCTGTCAGTTAGCTGAGAGTCATCGTTTACCATTTTCTGTAAACGAAAAACGTTGTTTAAATATTTTGGATATGATACATTGTGATCTCTGGGGTCCTTCTCCAATTCTTTCTAATGAAGGTTTTCGTTATTATGCAATCTTCATTGATGATTTTTCTCGCTTTACTTGGATTTATCCCATGCGTCTCAAATCGGAATTTTTTGACATCTTTATTAAGTTCTGTACTTTTGTTGAGTGTCAATTTTCATGCTCTATTAAATGTTTTCAAAGTGATTGTGGTGGTGAATTTTCTAGTAACCGACTTAAGGCGTATCTTAGTCAACATGGCATTTTTCATCGTTTTTCTTGTCCTTATACCTTGGCTCAAAACGGTAGGGCTGGACGTAAGCATCGTCATGCCACAGAGATGGGCTTGTCTATGCACTTTCATTCTGAGTTAAACTTGGGTTTTTGGTGGGATGCCTTCTCTACAGCTGTTTATGTTATTAATCGACTTCCTTCACCAGTTCTTAATAACATCTCCCCTTTTGAGGCTGTTTTCGGCACGTGTCCTAATTATGCAAACTTTCACCCGTTTGGATGTCGTGTATATCCATGCTTACGTGATTACACACCCCATAAACTTTCCCCTCGTAGCCATCCTTGCATATTTTTGGGATATAGTCTGCACCAAAAGGGGTTTCGCTGTTTGGACCCATCCACCTCTCGTATTTACTTAACCCGTCATGCTCAATTTGATGAGTTTTGCTTCCCATATGCCACTAATCCTGTTTTCACACCCCAAAATGAATTGGACTTCACTAGTTTCCTTGAACCACCAAATGTAATGGAGCCCAATTCTTTCACCCATTCTACAGCCCATAGTCAATCAAGCCCATGTCAAATATGCCATTCCTCTGTTCCGACTCAATTTCCAACGTCTTCTCCCAATCTGACGCTTCCTGCCACTCCAGTCCGCCCTTCTTCTCCGCGCACTACTACTCCTGTCCGCCCTACTCCTCCGTCACCACCAATTTCATCTCCTCTGCTCAATCATGAACCCCTCAATTCTCTTCCCATGGATGTCGTCCAGCCAGAATCTACGCCACCTCCTCTCCCTTCCCGGCCCCGTGGTCGACCACGCCGCCCGCAAACACTTCAGCCCACAAATTCTATGCTGACACGAGCTCAGGTTGGTATTTTCAGACTCAAGCATCCAGGTTTAATTGCCGATATTTCCTCACCTTCTGAACCAAAGGGGTTCAAATCTGCCTCTAAGCACCCGGAATGGGTTCGTGCCATGGATGATGAAATTCGAGCTTTACATGACAATCACACATGGGATTTAATCCCTCGTACCTCTGATATGAACATTGTTGGTGCCAAATGGGTTTACCGGACCAAATTCTTAGCCGATGGATCTGTTGAACGATTAAAGGCTCGATTGGTGGCTCAAGGTTTTACTCAGGTTCCTGGTCTTGATTTCACCACCACTTTCAGTCCTGTTGTCAAAGCTACAACAGTTCGCGTTGTCCTCTCTATTGTTGTCCTCAATCAGTGGCCTCTTCATCAGTTTGATGTGAAAAATGCCTTTCTTAATGGTCTTCTCAATGAAACTGTATTTATGGAACAGCCGCCTGGGTATGTTTATCCGCAGTTTCCAGATCATGTTTGTCGTCTGCGCAAGGCGTTGTATAGTTTAAAGCAAGCACCGCGGGCTTGGTTTCATCGACTAAGTACATTCTTATTGCAGATTGGGTTTTCTAGTAGTCGGGCTGATACATCTTTGTTCATTTTCTCTCGTGGGCATGTTCTTCTTTACTTACTGGTTTATGTGGACGATATTATCTTAACAGGCAATGATTTAGTCATCATTACTCTATTCATTTCTGCTCTGAACTCTCAATTTTCCATTAAAGATCTCGGAAAGCTTCACTATTTTCTTGGTCTTGAGGTATGTTATACTGATCAAGGGTTGTTTCTCAGTCAAGCTAAGTATGCTCGTGATTTGTTACTTCGTGCTCATATGTTCGATAGCAAGCCTCTTTGCACACCTATGGTTGTTGGCCAACAATTAAGTGTCGCTAGTGTTGAGTTTCATGATCCTTCGCTTTATCGGTCTCTTGTGGGTGCGTTGCAATACTTAACGATCACTCGTCCCGATCTTTCCTATGTCGTCAATACTGTTAGTCAGTTTATGCAATGTCCAAAAGACGCTCATTTTCAAGCTGTCAAACGAATTTTACGTTATGTTAAAGGGACTTTCGACTTTGGTCTGGATTTCACTAACTCCACCAAACCTGCTCTGCTTGCTTATTCTGATGCAAATTGGGCATCTTGCCCCGACACTCGTCGCTCTACTTCTTGTTATTCCATTTACTTGGGTTCGAATATTGACTCCTGGAGTTCAAAGAAACAGCCAACTGTTTCTTGCTCTAGTTGTGAATCTGAATATAGAGCTTTAGCAAACTCTGCTTCCGAAGTGATTTGGCTTACTCATTTATTACAGGATCTTCGGGTTTCTATGGTTGTTCGACCCATTATTCTCTATGACAACAAGACTGCGGTATTTATCAGTTGCAATCCTATTGCTCATAAGAGTGCTAAGCATATTGAGCTCGATTATCATTTTATACGTGATATGGTGCTCGCTGGCCGTCTTATAACAGTTTGTGCCCACAAATTTAAATGTTGCTGACATTTTCACGAAAAGCCTTTCTCGTCCTTTGTTTCAACTCTTTCGATCCAAGCTTTATGTTGGCTCTAATCCCACGCTTCACTTGTGGGGGGCTGTTAAGCAACTTACTGATGATTCTGCCGCCTCAAGTTCTGCCGACTCAAAGAGTCCTAATTCCTTAGCTATGTAGTAACCTTGTTGTATTATAATTAGTATTAGTTTAGCACAAAGTCTAATGAGACGGTCTCTAAATAACTTATTTAGAGACGGTCTATGTTATCAATAAAAAGATCTATGTTATTAATCAAAACGTCTATGTTATTAACGAAATAAGTATTGTTGTAATATGAAAAAACACCAATGTTGAGAACATAAGTGTTTTGATTAATAACATGAATGATTTTCTTGACAATATAGTTGCGTCTCTAAATAAATTATTTAGAGACCGTCTCTCAGGAGACTTACTAATAGTTTAGTATTAGTTATCTCTTCTAATTTGTACTAATGTTGTACTCTTGTACTCCCTCCATTTCAAAAAAAGTGTTACATTTTACTATCATGCGGTCAACTGTCTCCACGTTTGACCACAAATTACTCATAAACGATAATAGTATATAATTTAATAAAATCATATAATAAAAATTTTAACACTTTCTCTGAAATTGAGGGAGTATATATATATATATGTGTATATATATATATATATATATATATATATATATATATATATATATATATATGTGTATATATATATATATATATATATATATATATATATATATATATATGATCAGCCACCAACGTTTGCTTGTGTGGATTAAAAATATCAAACTCCTTTTCTCTTCTTTTCCGTATAAACTTAACCTCAACTAATTTGCCGAATTCGTCAACATTAGGGATTTGAGATTTACATCATGTATCAAGACTCGTACTTTAGGGATTTTGAGATGTACATCATGTGATATATTTGAGATGTGAAAATTTAGAACCTAATTTTTCGTTATATAGTTCAATTGAAAATTTTATCATTACGATTTAAGATTAATCGTGATTAAAGTTCAATTTTGTTGACTGTAAAAAGTCAACACTGAACATTTTCTAAAAGATGGAGGAGGACAACTTGGGAGATTTGATATAATTCGTGGTGTTCCTGTCACTAGGGCTGTTCATATTCCGGTCTAGACCGGAAAATAGACCTAAACTGGACCGGAATATCCGGTTTCGGTCTGGACCGGTAAGTTCCGGGTCGGTTTCAGGTCCTAATTATTTGTATTTTCCGGTTTCTGGTTCGGTTTCGGTTTAACACCGGAAAATTCCCGTCTGAACCGGAAAACCGGTTATTGCACTAAAACCTAATTCACCCACTACAAGACAATGTAAATAAATGCCATCTCTAACAAGCTAGCAGCCACGTTTCTTCCATTTCTCCTCTTCTTCTTTCACGTAATTTACTTTCTTCTTGTATACTCTTTCAATTTTTTCCATTCAATCATCAATTACTTCTTTTCCCTTTTCAATTTACAAACTTACTTATCACACCCATTTGGATAATATAGATCAAGATGAGATCTAGTGATAGTTGGTAAGAATAATTCTCATAAAGTGAAGATATTTTCCTTCTTCTCACTACTTGCTGGAATACAAAAAAGGAGAATTACCTAGAGCATGGAAAGTTTTTCATCTTTCTTCCCGGCTGTGAATGCAGAAAAACAGAGGCGGCAAGAACTAATTTTTTTTTTTTTTTTTTTTTGCCATGTTATTCTCCAATCGGAGCTCGAATTATGAAATATCTAAACATAAGCCAACCAATTGGATTTGTGGTTTTGGAGTGAGAGGTTAGCCTTTAGAATTTGCTTCGTTTTGTTTTATATAGGTAATGGTATATGGCCCGTCGATCGACGGGTATAGTAAAAAAAGTAATTAAGTATATGGAACTCTACACTTATTACAATGACATTTTCAGTTTGTAAATATCTAAAATATATGGTTAGTGAGAATTTATACGTCGTTTGCATCAACAAAAGTTCATATAAAAAACAACTTATACATGTAAATACTGGAAAAATAGTAATTTTAGTAAAAAATGACATGCTTGATATATGTGAATTGTATTTATAAGTCTCTGTTATATGATAGAAATAAACTTGTCGGACCCTTCTGTATACAACATCTTGGTTATCGTGTCATATGCTTTACAATCCTTGTGAGTGATTCATACCCATTGTTTTCCAAAAAACTTCATGCATTCACATGAATTTTGCCACTAAATTACACTTTTTACCACATTTTTCACCTAAAACTATGCGTCAACCGTATTTTGTCATTTCCACAAAACTGCATACATAACTAAACAAACTACTCACCTAAAATACGTGTTGACCTGAATGTATAAAGGGAAGGAACTATCTCTTGTTGAAATTGAGATGAAAGTTTGTCTCGTCTGATGAACTCATCATCAACCATATGAACAATAACCGTTTGGCTTGGATATATTCTATACCTCACTTTCAACATGATCTATGATAAAGCATATATACCTGAGTAATTAATCACATTAACGAATTTTACTAAGAAGCCACCCGTTGCCCCCCTCCCGTGACACATTGTACCCGTTTAAATGGTTATCGTGTCATATGTTCTGCAATCCTTGTGAGAGATTCATACCCCTTGTGCCTCAAATAACTTCATGCATTCCATGACTTTACCACTAAATTACGCTTTTTACCACATTTTTATGTTTTTATCATGTATTTTATTTTTTACCTAAAACTACGCGTCAACCATATTGTTTGTAATTTCTAGTCGTTCAACAAAACTTCATACATAACTAAAAAAACTACTCACCCAAAATACGTGTTGACCTGAATGTATAAAAGGAAGGAACTATCTCTTGTTGAAATTGAGATGAAAGTTTGTCTCGTCTAATGGACTCATCATCAACTATATGAACAATAAACTTTTGGCATGGATTTATTCCATACCTCACTTTTAGCACGATCTATGATAAGGCATACCTGAGTAATTAATCACATTAACGAATTTTACTAAGAAGACCTCTTCTAATATAGTCGAGCAAGTTGGATTATACAGTCCGGAGTTTGATTCAAAATATGAAAATAATTTTTTTCATTAAGAGTTAATTTATGATTGTACTTCAAATAACATATGAATTGTTATAATTTTAAAGTGATTATATTGTATGTGAATAATTTAAATATTATATATGAAACTCCTTCTTTTATAAATATGTTATTATTTGGGATATTGCATTTAAAAAATTCGGCATATATAGGGCCTCAAATTTTTTTGAGCCGACCATGCACACAACCACAAAAGGTCTAGTATTTCCACCCAATAAACAATGTGTAATTTGAGTTTGTAAAGACAGATTTGACTACAAATTGTTCTTAAATTACATTGAAAAATATTTAATAAAATTAACTTATACAAACTTATGTGAGAGCCCAACACTTCGACAAAGTTTTTCATATATTGCCATTTTTAGTGGTACCGCAAACAACTTCTTATTTCCATTTTTATAATTGTTACTCCCATAACAAATGACACATTTTGACTTTCTGAGTAATTTTCGAGGTTAATTTTAACCACTAATTACTTTTACATTATAGAGGAATAGAATACCGACATCTCAAATTCGACAAAGATGATGTACAGTGGAACATTGAAAACAAACACAGTAACTTAGAAATTGGAGAAGGAGAATACATACAACCCTTTAAACTGGGTCTTCGACTCCACCAATTTCAAAACAATTATGTCAAATTTTGGGATTAATTGATATGAAGAATTAGGGTTCTTCACCATATGGTAATTGTCTGCAAATAACGTTGATGGGTTTCAACGTTTTGTTAAGTAATTGTTATGGATATTGAATTTGTTTAAGGATAATTTTGTAGTTAATTATCTAGTTTGTTTGTTACTAATAAAAGTTATATATGTAATTTTAAAATTATTATATATTAGTTATATCATAAGGGCATCATAGTCAACTTATATTTTATTGGGATTTTTAATTTCTAAAAATAATAATTTATAATCAATTGTACCCAAAATTATAGATAAATGACTTCGAACCAAAACGAACGGACCAGATTGAATGAACTGTCACGTGGTGATCATTTAACTGAAATCTATGCTCAGGTTGGTACGAAAGAAAACTCAACTTAATCAGATTATACAAAACCATCATGAGGTTTATAATCCAACACTAAAAGTTAACTAAACATATCCACACAAAAATAGTTTAACGATAACCAGAAGGAGAAGTTTCTTTAGTGTCAATAGCATGAGTCCAATCTTTATGCTCTGACAAAATTCCATTTTTAGTTCGGTTATGAAAATTTACAACATCATAATTTCTTCAAAATACGAACTTGCTTGAACCAAATAACTTTGGTAGCTTCAAATCATGAGCTATTAATACCTGCTCTGATACTATGTCTGCAATTTTGCTTGTCTGTTCATCGTCTCTATCAAGTCCGTCAAAATGAATTGGTTCAAAAACATACATGTATTGAGATATGGATGAAATGACAATCAAATTCTACCAAATCAATTGAGATTACGATATGAAATCGAAAATTAGGCATTCAACAAATAAGATATCTCAAATTGAAAATCACATAACAATTTCCCGAGTCCAGGCTTTACAATTCGACACCCAAGCTTTTAGATGAATGACTGCCAATTAACCGATGGACCTATTTTAATTTTCCGGAAGACCTCAAAATTATCGTAACAAAAGACAATATAAGGGAGAATATACATTATATAGCCCGGGGAGTAGATTTGCAATGTAATTAACGGTACAAATTGCAATTCAAATATTCCATAATTAGAATACAATTACGGAGTGAAAGTTTTGGCAACAATAATTACACAAAAATGATTTTATGGCAACAATTTAAACACATGAGTTGTAGTTTTGAAATGGACCAATCAAAATTAAAAGATTGGACAACCATATAAATAACAGACCAATCACATAATAGGGGTTTGCCACATAATTAAATGGGGTGGATAGCCTAGAATGACTCCAAACCTTTTTTACTTAATGTATTATAGATGAGTTATGCCTTGTGAGAAACAAGCATGGTATCTTACTATAGTTATTTGCAAATCCTTTTTCTTTTTTTCTAACACCTGAAAAACAGGTTTAAACGGTCTAAAACCGGAACCGAATTTCGACCGTAATCTTACCGGATCGGTTTCCGAGCTATTGATTTTCACAAATTCAGTTCCGGTCTTTTCTGTTCCGGTCCGGTTCGATTTCGGTTTCGAACCCGTGAACATCCCTACCTGTCACATTATTAAAGTTCTTATAATATGTGCGCCCCCTATTTCACTCCAGATTTCGCTCCCTGACCATGAGTTGATGACTTATGTGCTTACCTTGGAGAGTTCACTTGGAAATAGAACCTACTATAAATGGTCAACGCGTCAAATATTATGGGTGCAGTTTGCGTCACCAAATAAAATTTGTTGGACTTCTTTGAACATGCCAATGACTTCAGCAAGTAATTAAGTGGATATTTGGAAATCGATTAAAATAAACAGATTTTTAATTGGATTTTAATCATGAATAGTAACTAAATTATAATTTGGTTTTGAAAAATTGTATTTGGAATGAAATTAAAATTTTATAGGTTTTATGGGGTTTTTATATAGAGTGTGTAAGCGTGAAGTGATGTGAGTAAGAGTTTTTAAGATTATTTGATTGATTTTAATGTTATTTGATTGGTTTAAGGTTATTATAATAAATGAAAAAGTAAAGTGAGAAAAAATAGTAGGTAGAAAGATAAAATTTAATTGAATTATGAATAGTTGGTGATTAAAAACATGTACTGTTTAACGCGATTAAAACCATCTAACAAAAATAATAAAAATGATAATTCGATTAAAACCGAGTTTTAACGGAAATAGAAACAGCCAGCCTGTAAGCAATCAATTTTTTCTGGTTTATTACCAGCTTCAGGTTCTCAGCAGGTTCACTTACTTTGACATGTTCGAGAAATATTGGAATGTGTAACACAGAGTTTTGTCCCAAGTCTTCATGCTTATCTTACTGGTCAAAAAATAAAAAATAAATTATGGGTTTTGTAATGCCGTTCTAAATACGGATTCGTTGTTCTATGAATAGGTTCCTTGTAAACTCACTCATTTGACTCATGTATCAGCTTTAAGCCACATAAGTCAAATTAAGCATCAACACTTTGCACCAGACTCCCGATTAGAAGATATAGAACATTGCTTTCTACTTTTCAAATTTAGTTTTCGATTCATTAGTTTTTTTCTGAATTTGTAATAAAAAGTTATGTGAATCTTGAACTTCTTTTCCAAATTTGAAAATTAGTTGGAAAAAGCTTTCTTAATAACTTTTTGAAAAGAAGGAGCATTATATTTTTATTAGAAAATATCCCTACCCAAATTAACCTAAATTAGACTAAATAAAATAAGAAGTAAAAACACCCATATTACCAAGCAACGAATTCTATACATCATGCACCCAATATTATCACCCAGTAATTCTATACACATCAATTACTAATTTTTTTCATTACTAAGTTAAAATGCTCAACGATTATTTCTTTCAACTTCTGATAATTTTGATGATGTTATTAAAGTGGCGATGTAAAATACATTAAATATATATTATAATTATTGGACAAAATATGATATATTATTATTTAAAAAACTATAGACTAATAATACGATAAGAAAGGTTAAAGACAAGAAAAATAAGAGTAATGCCCTTTTATGTCATTTTACAAAACACCAGCTAGCTTTTCAGCTAATTTGCTAAACACCTAGATTTAAAACCAACTAGTTTTTTTCACCTGTAGGTTAAACTTTCCAAATTTACCTAATTAGTTTTAAAGCAGCCATAAACTATAACTCGTAGAAATTTACTCGGAGTGTTCTTCGTTTGACTAGTAGTAATAGATTATGGTTAGTGATACTCAAAGTTTTAGTTTCCTTTTTTTGACCAGTGGGAATAGATTATGTTTAGTAAAGGAGATTAGATGTACGGTTAGTTAACTAGAAGTGAAAATTTATGAACAAATCAAAGTGAAGAGAGGGGAGAACCTCACAATTAAGCAACAAGACATTTTCCACGCACATAAGATAGTGTGAATATTGAATCGGATCAAATCTAAATTTCGAAGTAATCCAAATTTTTGGCATTGGATTTCAGATTCATCTTCTTGGTGAGGAATGGATGAGAGGCGATGGTTTGGGAGGAGGGGGTGATTGACTTATGAAGGCAATGCTATACTAGGTTTTCTGATAATTGTCAAGGATTGGATTTTTTTGTGTCGGTGTGTAGTGAACTCAATCTATATATATATATATATATATATATATATATATATATATATATATATATATGATAAAAGTGATGATGTAAATGGAAGAAGATATATGCCACATACCCAAAAGCTAACGTGGCAAATCGAATCGAATAAAAAATGAATTTTAATTCTCATGAAAATATTCAACTTTCATCACTATATTTAGCCTATTCCTGATATGCTTATTTGTAGCAATTTATAGAAACAATCCAATGAAATCTTAACAAATTAATCTAATCTCTTAATACACCATCCACCAAATCTCAAGTCAACTAGAATAATTCAGCTAACGTCATCATAAGCTAAATATAGATGCAACAAATTAATTTGAATTTAAAAATAAAATCCCTCAATACTAGGATAAGAATCCATATATATAGATATTCATATCACTTCAGTCGAGCAGCAAGATCTAGAAACTTAATTAGCAGCTTGAATCCATCCCAATCATCATCGACCATGAGATATTCATCGCGTAAACTGATCATAACTTTCTCCAGCCTACCAGACGATTTGCTAACGTACATCGTGTTAGTTCGCCATGGCTATGATACTGTAAATTTTATTCATAAACTTCATACTACTCGAATTCAATGAAATTTAGATTACATTAATTACTGACAAATTATAATTATGTACACCATTGAGTTGTGAAATATAGAATTCAACAAATTAATCGAATCTGAATTTTAGGATAACAAACCATGTGTATTTGCCTCAATAATAAATTATGAAACATAAGTCACGTGATGAACGCATGTATAATTTACCAACATATTCTGAAGTAGCTGCATTAATTGTTGGTATGCTTCAATTCGTTCTCCTTTAATCAAAATCGCGATATAAGTATAGTCGGGATATTTTTATATTATCAATTAACTATTTTTTTAAATATATATATATATATATATATATATATATATATATATATATATATGTATGTATGTATGTATGTATGTATGTATGTATGTATGTATGTATGTATGTATGTATGTATGTATATGATGAATATGACATGGATCCCCGTGATATTATATTGGAGCCTAAACATGGTGATTTTAAAAATAATTTCTGAATTGCATCTGAGCTACCTTCCAATGCAATATCCCCTACTTTTCCCATATGGGGAAGATGGATATCATACGGAGATTATGCACACCGATAAGTCCAAAGGTGTTAGAAACAAGGTTACTATTAAGGAGTTTTTGGCATTTAGGATTTTTTATCGGGATAATGAGGCACATACCATACTACTCAGTAGGAAATTGTTCCAGCAGTTCATTGTAGATGGCTATGTGATGATGGAATCACACAGGCTTTCTTTTGATGATGCCAATAGAACAGGTGATATAGATCCTAATGATCCTATCAGAAATGTAGGTAAACGCTTTGTGCTGTCGTCTTCATTTGTTGGAGGTCTGTTCATCACATTCACATGCAATCCGAATTGGCCTGAAATAACACATTTTGTGGAGTCTAAGGGATTACGACCAGAGGATAGACCTGATATATTGAGTCGCGTATTCAAGATGAAGTTGGACCAACTTATAAAAGACTTTAAGACGGAAAATGTTTTTTGGAAAGGCAATAGGAGGTAACAACTTTACGTGCCGTATATTATGTTTAATTTACTAGCAATTTATTATTTAGTTACAATTAAATCATTTTTTTTTTGTATTTTGTAATTGTGTACACTATTGAGTTTAAGAAACGTGGACTTCCTCATGCATATTATTTTGCTCTGGGTAGATTAAGGGGAATAAGAACAAGTCTGCATATGCTATTGATGAATTCATCTCCTCTAGGATACCGGATAAGGAACTCAATCCGGAGTTGTACAATGTCGTATCTGAGTACATGGCTCATGGTACGTGCAGACCATTGAATACAACTTCACCGTGTATGCATGATGGGAAGTAATGTTCTAAGAAATTCCCTAAGTCTTTTAATGAGCGGACTACTTTTGATGGTAATGGATACCCGATTTATCAGAGACGTGATGCAGGTGCCACTATCGACAAGAATGACAACTCATTTATAATATGTACATTTAACTATCAGTTTAAGTATTCAAACAATTTACTCTATTTTATATTTGTCAATAACACACCTGATTTATCATTTCCATCAACATATATAACTAAATTCAATTAATATCCTTTTACAGGTTCATTGTTCCGCATAATCCATTTTTGTTGATGAAGTATCAAGCATATATTAATGTTAAATGGTGCAATAAGACCAATTCAATCAAATAGCTCTTCAAATACGTCAACAGAGGGATAGATAAGATAGGTGCAAAAATAACTTTAGATACTGAGGTGAAGGATTATGTTGATTGTCAGTATGTATCTTCATGTGAAGCTGTAAGGCGTATTATGGGATATGATATTCATTATAGAGATCCACCTGTCGAGCATTTATCCTTTCATATGGAAGGGGAATAGTCAGTCACATTTAGGTGTGGTGATCTGATTACGGATTTACTGGAGAAACATACCGTTTATAAGACAAAGATCCTAAAGTGGACGGATTTCAACAAGAATAAACCTGAGGCACGTAAGTACCTATATATTGAGTTCCGAAAATATTATGTGTGGGATTCCAAAGTGAAGGTTTGGAGAGATGGGAAGCAGTTCGACAACAAAGTTGGAAGAATTTACCACGTCCAAATCAAGCTCGGTCCCCTTTATTACATGAGAATGATGTTGAATCACATTAAAGGTGGCACTTGCTTTGAGGATTTGCGGACGGTGGACGGTATTGTTCACCCAACTTACCGCGATACATGCTTTGCTTGGGTTGCTAGACGACGACAAGGAGTACCTTAATGCTATAAAGGAAGCCAGTTTTTGGGGATCTGGACGTTTCCTTCGACATTTGTTCTCTATTATTCTTCAGTCTGATAGCATGTCGAGACCCCTACATGTATGGGAAAGTTCATGGGAGTATCTATCGGACGACATACAATACATGATGCGAAGGATAATCCTGGTATGATTTTGATTAATTTATTCTTTTTAATATCTCTATAAGCAAGTTATTTTATGTCAAACGATACTTAAGTATTATTCCTCAATTAATATTTCATTGTAGATCTGGAACTTAGTGAAACAGTTGAAGAACTTTACTCTTGCTGGGATAGAAGGTCTCCTCTCCATGAATGGATTTATTTTGAGTTGTATTGAAGGTGTGCCCATGCCCGACAATGTAGTCATAAATAATGGTATGAATAATTTGATTGATGAAGAAATGTCGTATGATATTGATGAGATGATTGAGCAACATAATCGTTTGTATGATTGTATCAATGTCTCACTGATGAGCAAAGGTTTATATACCATACTATTATGGATCGATGTAGTCGATTCTGGTAATGGTGGAGTTTTCTTCTTCTATGGTTATGGTGGCACGGGAAAAGCTTTTTTATGGAATACATTATGTTCTGATTTACGAAGCATACGTGACATTGTTCTACTGGTTTCATTGAGCGTTATAACGTCTCTTCTTCTTCCTGGGGGCCGCACAACCCATTCTAGATTCAGTATTCCATTGCAGGTTAATGAGACTACCATATGTAGTAGAATTACACGTGGAAGCGATCTAACATGATTGTTGAAGAATACAACGTTAACCATTTGGGATGATGCACCCATGACCAATAGGTTTTGTTTTGAGGCTCTTCACCGTAGTCCGAACGATGTAATGAGAGGTCCCGATGACAGGGAATTGAACAAGACGTTTGGTGGATTAGTTGTCGTATTTGGTGGGGATTTCAGATAAATTTTGCCCATTATACCAAAGGATAGCAGGCAAGATATAGTCCACGCCTCTCTCTGCTCATCTAAAAAGCTTTGGAGTTCATGTCGTGTACTGAAGCTCACAAGCGTCTGCGGGTATTAGACATTTCATATTAATTGTCATGTTTATTCTAATTTATACAGTTCAAAGTGTATATTATTCATATTAATTCATAATATATTGACTTTATGTTATTTGATAACAGTCTGGCCGATCACACAATGAGAATGAAATTATTAGGGAGTTTGCTGAGTGGTTGTTGAAAGTTGGAGATGGTGAAGTTGGTGGTACTAATGATGGTGAGGTAGAATTCAAATTACACGAAGATATTCTTATCCGCTCCACTTGATGCAATCGTTAAAAGTACATATCCTAGCTTATTATCCCACGTCGGTGATGGTCAGTACTTCCAGGATAGAGCTATTCTTGCTCCAACTAATGAGATATTCCAGAAGGTGAATGATTATATAATGTCAATTTTTCCTGGAGATGCCACCGAATTTATGAGTTCAGACGCCATTTGTCCTGATGAAGATGATATCGTAAATAGAGATGACGTTTACTCCGTTGGGTTTCTGAACACTATTAGGGCGTCTGGAATACCAAATCATATAATTAGATTAAAGATAGGCATTCCTATTATGCTAACCAAGGACATTGACCAATCCGCCGAGCTTTGTAACGAAATTAGATTGATTGTCACTACAATTGGCAAACATGTTATTGAGACGAAGACTATGTATGGAAAGAACGCGGGAGTGAAGGTTTTCATACATGGGATGGTACTCACACCTACCTTATGATCTTTTTAAGTTTCCATTAGACAATTTCAAATAGACAAACTTGCTATGCAATGACAATAAACAAGAGTCAAGGATAACCATTAGCTCATGTTGGACTCTACCTCCTGAATCCCGTTTTTAGTCATGGTCAACTATAAAGGTTTTAGCGCTCGATGGTGAAGGCAATCCAATCGATACAACAACCAATGTAGTTTACAAGGAGGTGTTTAGCAATCTTTGAGTTATGATTTTTTATATTGACAAACATTATATTTCAATTAGTATTTATGTTCAAGTAATAACTAAATTTTTCGTATGCCATTATGCAGTTGACGATTACTCATCGCTTTGAAGATTGTAATAAATTATTTTTAAATATTATTTAATTATACGATGTATTCACACTTGAATTGTTTTACATTTATGTACCTTTTGTTTTATATTTAAGACATCGTACTTTAAATCTTGTGAAAAGTTAACTATGTCGTGGCAACGCCACGGGTTAGTACTAGTACTGTATAAATATGAGTTTTCTTTTGTTCTTTTAAATATCTGACCGAGTAGTATAATACAAAAATCCAATAATTTAATCCTGTCCAATCATAAATCTGAATTTCTTAAAAGAAATGATAATCCTAAATTGGGATCTGTTCTGGATTCCCATTTTTTCACAACCCCATACCTGATGTGCACGCCATGCAAAAACCCTTCTAGAAAACCTGACACTAGCTGACAATTTCTCTATTCAATTTGCTAACAAAATTTGGACTACAACCTTCCACACATGACTACTTTCATATTGCTGTTATCCATAATTAAATAGCAAATTCCCCCAAACTCTGCATATTCAGTTATCCTCATCCACAAATTGAGCACCAAGTATCAAACTTTAATTTGCCAACCTCATCAGTTATCCTCCTTCCCACTAATCTAAATATATACGTTAGGATCTAAGCCTAAGTTATAGAAAAATCGAGAAAAAGATATATATATATATATATAAAATGAGTAAGTCTCCTGAGATACGGTCTCTAAATAATTTATGTAGAGACGGATCTATATTTTCAAGAAAATCATCGATGTTATTAATCAAAACGTCTATGTTTTCAACATTATTGTTTTTTCATATTACAACAAGACTCATTTCGTTAACAACATAGATATTTTAATTAATAACATATGTCTTCTCTAGATAAATTATCTAGAAACCATATTTCAAGAGACTTTTTTAATATAAAATAACCGGACGGAACATTATAAAATCAAATTCATCTTGACTCTCTCCTCAAGTACTCTCCATTCAAACTCTTTTCTTGAACCACAAATTCAACCTTCCTTGCTTACTTTCCAAGAACTTCACCCCTTTCCAGTCTGACTCCATCTATAAATAGCAGAACACTTCTCCAAATCCAACTATTCAACAACAACTTAATAGCTCATTTTCACAATAGCTCGATCAGTTCATTACCTTCCAAGACAATATGGGACAATTACACATTGTACTACTTCCCATGATAGCTCATGGACACATGATTCCAATAGTAGACATGGCAAAACTCTTCACTTCCAGAGGCATAAAAACCACAATAATCTCCACCCCTGCTTTTGCTGACCCTATCACTCGAGCTCGAGCCTCGGGCCTCGATATCGGGCTCAGCCTCATCGACTTCCCGCCCAAAGGTTCGGACTTGCCACACGACATGGTCAGCCTAGACCAGATGAAGTCACCTGACTTGATCCCCAAATTCTTGAGGGCGTTCGAACTGCTACAAGAGCCTTTTGAGAAGCTGCTGCAAGAACTCTCACCGAACGCGCTTGTTTCCGACATGTTCTTGCCCTGGACTGTTGATTCTGCAGCTAAGGTAGGTATCCCGCGTATAGTTTTCCACGGAACGAGCTACTTTTCGCTGTGTTCGTCAGAGCAAATGCATCGGTATAAGCCGTATAAGGGGCTGGAGTCTGATGAGGATGAGTTTGTGATTCCGAATCTTCCTCGTGAGGTTACGCTTGTGAAATCGCAAGTGTCCCCGTACGAGCTAGTGGAGGATCCTGAATCTGCGTTTACGAATCTGTTGGCGAAAATGTGGGATTCGAGTTTGAGAAGCTATGGAGTGGTGGTTAACAGCTTCTATGAGCTTGAGCACGAGTTCGCGGATCATTATCGGAATGTAATGGGGCATAAGGCGTGGCAGATAGGCCCGCTCTTGTTGTTGAACAAAGGAGGGGCAGAGGAAATGACGTTGAGAGGGAAGAAATCCGCAATTGACGTGCACGAATGCCTGTCATGGCTTGATTCTAAGAGGCCTAATTCGGTCGTTTACATGTGTTTCGGTAGCATGGCAAGTTTTTCGCCTGCGCAGTTGCATGAAACTGCGGTTGGTCTTGAGTCGTCAGGGCAAGATTTCATTTGGGTTGTTAGGGGTTTGGAAGGCGAAAAGGAAGACTGGCTACCAGATGGATTCGAAGAGAGGACAAAAGGGAAAGGGTTAATTATACGAGGGTGGGCACCGCAAGTGTTGATTCTTGATCACAAGGCCATTGGGGCCTTTGTAACGCACTGTGGATGGAACTCGACTTTGGAAGGGATATGTGCGGGTGTGCCTATGGTCACATGGCCAGTTTTCGCGGAGCAGTTTTATAATGAGAAGTTGATAACAGAGGTTTTGAGGACAGGAGTTTCCGTTGGGAATAAGAAGTGGACTCGCACATCGAGTGAAGGGATATCCAGTGAGACCGTGGCTAAGGCCGTGATGGATGTTGTGGTGGGAGAAGAATCTTCGGAGATGAGGAAACGAGCGGAGATGTACAAGGAAATGGCACGAAAGGCGGTTGAAGAAGGCGGATCTTCGTACAAGTGTTTGGATGATATGGTAAAGGATTTGAGTGCATATCAGCATCCTAAGGGGAAAATAGCACAAGTAAACAGCCAAGAATAACTTTTCTTTCTTACTTTTCTCTTGTAGTATTACTTTTTCATCTTTCTGCTTAACTTGAAGCTGTTGTATGAGTCTGTTTCACTCAAAGTTGCTGCATTTGTAATGAAAATCTAAGTTAAATGATCCAGAATGGTTCTAATTTCTACAATCAACTGCAATTTGGATGTTTGTTTAACCTAGAACTCTTGAAGTCATGAGAACCTGATCATTTGATTTTATATGTAGAACAACTTTCTATGGTTGGAAATAGTCGCCACTAAATCAACTAACAAGTTCTAGCAGTACAAGAAGAATCTGTGTGTCGACTCTGTGCAGTAGGAACTTTGGTTTCCGAATCACGTAAATCATTGTGGTGAAGAAATTAGGATTTTTGGTTCATCAATTTGTGGGTTTTCAATTTCGGTTAAATGAGCATCGATCTTTGACTGATGAAGTCGTCACTAAATCAACTAGCAAGTTCTAGGGACATAGTGATTGACACTTGATGTATTCAGTTGCCTTCTAACTTGTGTGAAAACTTGAGTAATGAATTTGTGACTTCTTAAAATTGGTCTTTTATACGTGCACTTTAGAAATGTGTCAATTGTCTAAATGACAATCACATAGAACCTGATATATGTGATCACTTTCGTATTCAAACATCACATATTAAATACAGAAGGAAATTCATTCAAGAAAAACTGTAATACCTGGTCTCCTTATTACTTATGTGGACTTTGAACTCTGAACGACTTTGTTTTTTCCGCACATTTTGTTACCATTCTTATGAGTATCATAAAACTTTATAAGAGCACATCAACATTTAACTTTCGAGCTCTTATAGTTGGAAATTTGGAATATAGAAAAAAAAATGCAACGATAATTTACTGATATTAGTAGCGATTTCAATTTTTTGGCGTTACATACAACTTTTTGTCCAAGAAAATATTGATTCATGCTATATTAGTGAAATCCTTCCCCTTACACGATATTGCCTGGAGCCTCTACCATTCGAGCATTTATTAGTTGATAAATTAATCTTATATCATTAATTGACAATTAATTGTTTGGTTTAAAATCCCACCAAATCACTTAGGAGTTCATTAATCCCCAAAGCCAAAATCAATCTATTCTAAACGCATTAATTGAACCATATGCTCTAGACGGGGATCATGTGTTATGCACCCCACCACACATCTGATGGTAAGATAATACTCTTACATATTAAAACATCGAAATTCATTACACCTCAGTAAAAAAAATCAAATACTCCAACTGAAGATATATTAAACCAACACTTATATAGCGATTCGAATAATAATCGACCGAGACCCGACCTTTTAAGCCGGCATGATTACTTAAGAGATGCTTATCAAGTTTTATGTTAACTTCACTGTAACAATACATGTCCATTTTGTCCCCATTCATGCGTGCACCGGAAAACTTCACCTAACTCTGAAGTTCTTATATGGTACACATTATCGATAAGTATCATTCTCATTCTACTTAAACTCTATAATTTTGGGCGTTACACTATGTGTTGAAGTGTTATGTATAGTAGTTACCATTTACCCTGTCATCATTTGTTTGAACATTCAAATAGTATTCTCAATCTTGAATTTCCCTCCAAATCATTTGTGATCCTTTTCTCCCATTTTGGGACCCCAAACTTATAACCCCTAATAACTCACAAGATCTACTCATATCCCAATCATTTAAGGCAATCCAAACCGGGGAAAGAGGAACAAAAAATTATAAAACTTAATTCTTCCCTATAACACTGAATGAAAATCAAAGCTACTGCAATTTCTTGATTTCAAATGCTCTTTCAGTACTTTCATCAAATACTTTGCGTACATTCAATCATATGAAGTCCACTTCAAAATTCATCGTCTTCTACCCTTTTATTCACAAACCCACCACCTCCTCCGCCTTCTTCTACATCATATGGCTCCTCATTTTGGTTCTATTTTTTGCTTTAACATTCACTTACATTCTAATCACCACCCGAGATGCCACCATTGCCAAATCAATCTCTACGGCGACAAAATCCACCTACCAATCTAAGCTACGGGACCACATTTTCAACTCACTCGTCTACTACGCCACCACGGACAATAAAGCAACCTTCGCCAACTCCACCTACCGCATGGCTCCGGAAGAAGTTCGCTCCATCGCGGCTGTCATCCGACATTGCTCCCACCCATGCAACATCTTGATATTCGGCTTCAGCCACGAGTCACTGTTGTGGAGCTCCCTCAACCAGAAGGGGCGCACAGTCTTCATCGACGAGAACTCCTACCAGGTTGTTATGGATTAAAATCTGGATTTCATTTATATTTAAAAAAAACAAATAATATATGTTGGAATAAGAAAGGTTTTTTTTAAGTGTTTCGAAATTAACAATGATATCATTTTGATGGGATTTTGAACCATGCAGGTTGCCAAGATCGAGAAAATGTATCAACTCGAAGCATACGATGTCTCCTTCACCACGAAAGTAAGCGAGCTCTACCATTTGATAGAGTACTACAAAACCGAAATCACCGGTGAGTGCAAGCCGGTGCAGAACTTGCTGTACTCCGATTGCAGGTAAGAAACCCGATGACTTTTTTCGGCTCATTGAGACGAAATAATATGAAATTTCAATATTTTTCTAAGAATATTTATGACATTTGTTCTCATTTGTAAATTTTAGGTTTTTATTTCTCAGGTTTTTTGCTATAATGAATTGAAAATATAAATAGAACAGAGATTCTAATTCATGATTGCAGGCTGGCAGTCAATGACATGCCAAACGAGCTATACGACATTGCTTGGGATATTATAATTATTGACGGTCCAGCAGGGTACAATGCCGCGACGCCAGGGAGAATGTCTACGATTTTCAGTGCCGGGGTGTTGGCGAGAACCAATGGGGCCCGCGGGGGCCTGAATACACATGTGTTTTTACATGAGTTGGACAGGGAAGTTGAGCAAGTTTGCAGTGAGGAATTTCTTTGTAAGGAGAATTTGGTGGAGAGGATTTGGTCTTTAGGACATTTCGTGATTGGAAAAATGGAGGCTGATAATAGGTTTGTGTTCTGCCATGGTTCCACTGCAAAATTGTGGAATGGAAGATCGTTTGTGGATTCGAATTTGGCTAGTTCTGGATTAACTTGATTTTGTTCGCGGTTTGATTTTGTTTTTGTTTCGTGCTTGATGATTTAAATGTGTGTAAATGTAGAATTGGTACAATATAAATGTTAAACTTTTCAACTATGCTTCATAATGTCACTGCGATATAATTCTAAATTCATGTATTCGCACGTTTTATGTGCTTGTTTTCGAAAACCACACACAAATTCTCTTCTAAATATAATATGGAAAAATGGACAAGGTGGATTTAGTGTGAGCGTGGACAAAGTGCAACAAGATGCAATGCAAAATATTGTAACATGCATCAACCATCATATACTGGTGCGTACAAATTACGTAAATAAAATGGGACTTAGAACAATAAACGTACGAGAAGTGAAATTCTTTATCGGGAGGCGATTCTCCTGACATCATGTACGCAGTATATACTAGTGCAAGCTTCATAGTATAGGAAAAATGGACTTAGAAGAAAGACAATAGTCGTTCTAGAAGTGAAATTCTTTATGGGGAGGCGAGGAGATTATCCTTACCTACCAGTCTACCACCTCCACATCCGCATATAATAATATAACTTTTATACTAAAATATGTACATAAGGGGCTCGTAGGAAATAACAACTAACAAATTAGCATGAAGTCATAAACACTCTCACAACATCAAGGTTGAAAAAACGTAAATTGGGAATCAAGTTTTGCTCCATCGTTGATATAATAACAACACCCGATTCGTGACAAGACCAAGAGGATTGATCTACCAAAGGAAGATGTACTATATTTCCGATAACATCTACTAGTTCAATATCGAGTTCGAATGTTCTTATTCCTTTGTTCAACCGCGATAAAAATAAATTTGAAGCAGAAGTAATGGACTATATATGGTCAACAAATATGAAACCGGTCCATTTCCGACCTCCTTTTCCTGTTGGGCCTTTCTGTGGTTATATGCCTATAGGCCTCCATCAGGTCCATTAAGAAAGGCCCTCTACCAGGCCCATTAAGCATAGAGGGGGTAACACTGTAATTTCAATGATGCAGAATTAAGAAAGTCACTTGGTTGATTGTTGATGTGAAATGAACCTGTCACAGATCTGCGTCACTTCATTTGCTCAAATTGAAACCGGTTGTCATTTCACGGTTGCCGAGAGATCACTACGACGTCGTTCCGGTCAGATTCCAGCTACCACCGCCGTTGCTCCACTTGCCACGCTTTCCGGTAGCTTCCGGTTCATCCTTCTGGCTGTATTTCTGTTTTGCACTGCACCTTGTATTGTTTCGGAATTTTTGTTTGGTTTTGTAGAATATTGCTGTTAAATTAATCTGCGAAAGCTCCAATTGATTAGGATGTGGAGGTTATGGATTGAAGAATTTATGAAAATGAACGATTGAGCTATGAATTTTGGGGTTATTTGCAAGTTTGCGTCATTTTTTAGATGTTTAATTCATTCATGATTTGATTGCTCATCTATTGATTCCTGGTGTGAATTTGTGCAATTATGAGCGTAAGTCTCAGTCTAACGTCGAATGTTTTCGTTACTAGTTAGCTTGCTATTTGCATTGAGTAGATTTTGAGCATGAGGATCAACGGTGAAATTCAGCTGTTTTTCTATATTTCCAGTGACTTATTAATACCGCTCTGTCTTTTTTTTTTTTTTTTTTGCTCTGCTTCTGTTTTTGATAATATGATCATTTATTTACTTCGTTCATGATTTGATTTTTCATCTGTTGATTACTGCTGTGAATTTGTGCAATTATGAGCGTATAAGTCTCAGTCTAACGTCGAATGTTTTCGTTACTAGTTAGCTTGCTATTTGCATTAAGTAGATTTTAAGCAGGAGGATCAACGATGAAATTCAGCTGTTTTTCTATATTTCCAGTGATTTATTAGCAGCGCTCTGTTTTCTTTCCTTTTTTCCAGGGGGGAAGGCTCTGCTTCTGTTGTTGATAATATGATCATTTCTTTACTTGTGCAGTCGGATACTGTTGAGGTTGGTTTTCCGTGAAGATGAGTTCGGAATCTCCTGATTCATCTAATCCACATGACATCAAGGCAACAGATACAACCATGTCTGTGCCTGTGGACTCTACACCAGAAAAATCTGATGCTCCCTCGAAATTCTCTGCTTCCGGCATCTCCAACTGGGCAAAGAATATAAAAATCCCCCAGCCATTTGTTAAATCACAAGAGGAATCACCATCTGAAAACTCAGAGAAGTCGACTTTCTCGCGTTTAACTAGTGGGTTAGGATTACTGGGTTCTCCTAGATCTCCTCAGTCAGATGGCAGTTCTGATGGAGCTTCACCAACTGCACAACCAGGGTTATTTGGAACTATTACCAAAGGATTGGTTGATACGTCTAAAAGTGCAGCGAGGGTTGTGTCGGTGAAAGCTCGTCATGCTGTGTCTCAGAACAAACGAAGATATCAGGTGGTTTGATTCCCTTTTACATGCGTGCTTTCAGTTTTCTTTAGTGTCACATTATTAACTGGAGTACATTTTTCGTCTCCATTGAACTCTTGTCAGTTAATGTTCAAGCTCAGAATATTAGATTTGTTGTTTTACTTCTGCAATATGTGAGATATGACATCCAAATATACTATCGTAAATTTATACCCTGCTGATCGTTGTTTGACCATATGTAACTAATAATGGCATTGGTAATGCATTTTTGCGCGTCTCTGACAATCTGTAACATTTATAGGAAGGAGGATTTGATTTAGATATGACTTACATCACGGAGAATATAATTGCAATGGGCTTCCCTGCTGGTGACATGAGCTCTGGTTTTTTTGGCTATGTTGAGGTAGACTTATAATATACCTTTATATGACACTCAACTATAGTCGTTGAATGTTGAACTGAATGAGGCTCTTGGTTCAGGGATTATACAGAAACCACATGGAGGAAGTAATCAGATTCTTTGAGACTTATCATAAGGTAATTGGCATTACGGCTGCTGGGCATTGTCCCTTGTTAAAGTTTTCTTGATGTCTCATTGCCTCCGCATGAGTCTCATAGACCATGTTGTTTATTCTTCAGTTTCTTTTTCAGAAACTGGATCATTCGTTCACTTTTTCCTATTGATTCCTGTACAGGGAAAATATAAAGTATACAACCTTTGCTCAGAAAGACTGTATGATGCTTCACTATTTGAGGGAAAGGTTTGTAAAACCTCAACTGTATTTTTGTTCAAACAGTCAAGTTCTTATGTGCTCAGATATCAAACCAAGTGCTCTTGATGTTCTCTTGCAAAAAATAATTTGCACCGAATTTTGCAGTACTACCTTTATCGATTTATCTGCTTGTGGATTACTGCGAGGTTTTGGCTAATAGCTTGGTATCTGAAAATTGTGATGTCTTCTGATTTTGGTATCTTTCCCCTTCCATGTTCCTTCAGGTGGCTAGTTTTCCATTTGATGACCACAATTGCCCTCCCATTCAACTCATCACTTTGTTTTGTCAAAGTGCTTACTCATGGTTGAAGGAAGATATTGAAAATGTTGTGGTAGTGCATTGCAAAGCAGGAATGGCCAGGACAGGTTTAATGATTTCCAGTCTTCTTCTGTATTTGAAGGTAAAGTTGATCATGCCTATTAGTGGTGTGCTCCATATGCTATTCGGCACCAAAAAATGATGTACTACATGTTACACAATTGGTCGTTGCACATGCATTTGCCTGCTGGATAATGTGGTTCTATGTTCAAATGTTACTTCTTTTCAGTTCTTCCCCACCGCCGAAGAATCTATTGATTATTACAACCAGAAAAGATGCATTGATGGCAAAGGGCTTGTTCTCCCTAGTCAAATTGTGAGTCCCAATCTCTGCAGTAAACCACAAGTTTTACAGTAATGTTACTTAAGATTTAATCCCTTGCTCTTTTTGGTGTAGAGATACGTCAAATATTTCGAACGCATTTTGCAGTACTTCAATGGAGAAAACCAGCCAGGCCGTAGGTAATATTCACTGCATACTATTGTTTGTATTAGGGTAAAGAAAGAGAGAGAGAAAAAATTACACTGGAACTCTAGCATTCTAGCCCAACAAAGCTGACCTAAGTTATATGGCAGTGTCCATGGTTTCTTATGGTATTGTTTCAAAAAAAATAGGAGGTATACAATCTCGTTACAAAATAAATGCATTAATACAGGTGCATGCTTAGAGGCATCCGGCTGCTTAGGTGCCCATACTGGATCAGGCCTTCAATTACAGTATCAAATCATGATGGTAACATATATTCTATCTCCATGGATTTGGATTTATCTTCGTACAATGATTGTCTATTATCTAATATTTATGCCATATGCTCCATAGGTGTACTCTTTTCAACAAAGAAGCATCCAAGAACCAAGGATTTGTCGGTTTGTCATCCTTCTTCGTTATTGCTTGTCCTTTGTAAAGTTCTGGAGTTAAATACACATATGCTACTTCAATTTTTTTTTTCTAAAGAATTTTAAAGTTCTTGTGTAGCTGTGAATTCGAGATGGATGCATTGAAAATTTGCATTAAGCCTCGCGACTGCTTTATAATTAGAGATGTGTATGCTGCTGGACGTTTCAAAGAATCCAAGTTCTTCTTAAGTCATAATTTGACTAGCAATTTTGTTGTCTTTTCAATGATGCATGCATTTTCCACCATGTGCAAAACCTTTGATTGTAATGATCGCTCTAACCTGGCAATTAGTTGTTGACTTAATGGAAAACATCTTCAAATTCCATCACCACAATATAACTTTTCTTTGTGAAATTTATATGGCGTTTTCATTCAGCATTCACTGTGCAGCCTGAAGATTGTTGGTTTAGTGCACCTAAGAAAGGGGTAATGGTGTTTGCGCTTCCTGGGGAACCTGGACTGACCGAGTTAGCTGGCGATTTCAAAATCCATTTTCATGATCGCCAAGGAGACTTCTACTGGTATTTCGCTGGGACTTTTTTCTTGGGTTATATCATTATATCTCTCCCATTCTATACGAGAGAAATATATGGATATTTATTAGCTAATTTTATGTCTCCTTCAACAGCTGGTTGAACACAACAATGGTTGAAAACCGGAAGATTCTAAACACAAGCGATCTTGATGGTTTTGACAAGGTATACGTCAAATTTTGTATTATATTAGTTTGGGTAATGTTAACTGCTAGAGAGCTGTTGGTTTACCAAGTTGGCACCGGTTTTGAGATCTGTTGTTTTATTTCACATGTTTTGATTGACATTCATGTCAGATCTAAATTTTTGGTCAGTTTACATGTAGGAAGTTTATCAGATGCTTTGTCTAGAACAATATTCTTTTGTATTGTCATTTCCATACTGCCAATTTTGGGAACAATAATTCAATTACCCCTGAAGGTCGGCCCTTTTACTGCTGATATGTCCTTTGGAGTTGTATTTGTTTACACTTGCCCTTTTACTGCTGAAAAGTAATTTGCTTTAACCTCCATGACAACCATCACTTGATCAGTTAGACAGTTATGTAACCCTTTTAGAAACCGTATGGTGTTGTCCTGTGTAGTTCCCTTTTTATATTCTGAGTGAGTGTGCACTAATAATTCCAATATTACTTGACTGCAGAGGAAACTGCCATCGCCAGGATTCCAAGTTGAAGTTGTGCTGATGGATTATGATGGTACTGTTGTTTCGTCGAATCCTCCATCTGCTAGTACTGGTGAATCAGCCGAAAAATCAGGGGTTAGTTCGGCATCAAGTCCCGATCAGGTCCCAGTTGAGGATGCTAAAGCTCCAAAACTCCCAAAGAAAGAAAAGGACGATGAGTTATCTGACACAGAATCCGAGGGGCCGGGATCTTCTAAATCAGCGCAGCACGATTCTACTCCCCAACTCAGTGGAACTGTGACTACAACACACAGCACACCTGACAAAAATGATTCGAGTCAAATTGCTCAGGTGACACACAAGACAGAGCAACTCTCTCTAGGAGCTTCAGCTCCACAAACCGAACAGAAGAAGGCTGAACCAGTAGGGGAGGTAAGTCAGTTCAAGGCAATGGCTGCTGACGCATCAGTATTTTCATTTGGAGATGATGAAGACGATGAAAGCGATTAAGTGATACAATACAAGACTGTACATTAATGTTTGTGAATATCAATATATTGATGATTTCATTCATTTGGTTATCAATAATCATAGTCTATGGGAGACAGGTGAGTGAATGGTGACTTTAGTTAAAGTACGTGTGTATTTTCATTTACACTATCGAAGAAAATGTACTATTGTGGTCTTTCACACGTCTGATTCGATACTTTACTGATGTCTGATTGTCGAATTTTGTATACATAGGTGGTAGCTCCCCCCGGGCCTAAAATTACCACTGGTGAAATCTTGCTCCCCGGTCGTTAAATTCTTCTCGCAAACAAAAAGGGAGATCGTTTTACGTAGTGATTGATATGTGGACCTTGGTAGAAACTAGGTCCGCAGATGAGTCAGGTCTTTTGTAGTACGTACTTTTTATCGGAAAATGCATACTCTTCCATTGAGTTGCCCCGAAAATACAAGAGGGATGTTATGTTACATCTTTGCTAATGTTGATAAGATGAGTTTGATCCGAACTTACCTACAAGTGAGTTGACGATTGTGCTAGACAAAATCAAAGTTTAACTGGACTTGTTTATATTATGGTATGAATATGAAGTTCATTGGAACCAACTAAGCCATTTTAAAATCTCAATTACTTTGACAGTGCATCATTTAGAAATTTTAAGGCAACGTTAAGTACATCTCAAATGATTCTTACTCTCTGCAACCCACTCTCCACTACGCCATCATTCCACCATTCGCAACTCACTTTCTACTCTTCACAATTCTCTCCAACAAATGGCGCCAAAATCTATTTTCTTTTAATATTTATTTCAAACTTAATTATTCATTTCATTTTCTTTTCTCATTTCCTTTTAAACTTTATTCTTGAATTGATTTTAAATGTTGTTAATTAATTATAAGAAAATCACACTAATGTTTTTTAATATATTACTTGAAAATAAAAATTACATTACTTTTCTACAAGTGTGATTTTAAATATGTATAATTACATTTTATATTGCTACGGATATTATTATCATATTTGTAATAATGAAATTTGAAAACAAGATATTACTTGTAATTTTAGTTTCAATAATTAAAAAAACAAAGCAACAAAATAAAAGAAATAATTTAGTTAAACTTAGAAAAACAGAAGAGAAGTTAAACAGAAGAAATTCAGCAAAAAAACAACAAACAATTTAAACAAAAGAGAAAAGAAAAAAAAATTAAGAAAAAAGGAAAAAAAGGGTGAAAAGAAATACTTCAAACTCATTTTGGTATTTTTTGAGACTATTTTAAGATTACTCAAGTAACTTAACAGTCTTCTTGTTTCTTTCCTTATTTATGTTTTAAAAATAAAAACTTAACACAGTCTTGTTTGTAACGGAAGTACATTAATTAAGACATCAGAAAAGCTTACTGTTTTTAAGTACAAATATAAGTATATTTTTTAATGTGGTTTTATGAACATATTTTACATCGATATTTTTAGTAAAAAAAATCATTTTACTAATTATAATGTATGTCGGCAACTTTTAATCCTACTCTATATTCTACAAAGTAGATTTCTCACGATACTTACTCGGTAATCTTTGTTGAGAGTTCAGACAACGCGGTAGTACACGCGCAGAATTCACCTGCAATGTACGAGGTAATAAAACCTTACGCGCTCTCAGAAAGTCTCTCGATCCTTCATCATTAATTCCCAACCGTCATATCACACCAAAATATATAATCCACCAAAACTCATTCACAGTCGAATAAATCAGCCTCTGAATCTGCAAAACCCAATCAATTTGTTGAATCTTCGTTTACCTCTCAATTCAATAATCCATTGACTCTCTGGTAAAAGCTCGATTTTGTACTTTACCAATTCACCATTGTTCTGATTCACCCCTTTTCATCAATGTCGGTCCTTTCTGGTATTCAAGGCCAGCTCCTTGAGGTCACAGGTATGTATGTTTTTCCTCAGCTGATTGAGCATTGCAAATTTCATTTTCAGCTAAATTTTCTGTTCATGTTACGAGTAATTTGGGTATATAGTGATTATAAATTGGTTTTAATTTCAATTTTGGATCTCAGTTGTTGGATGTGTGAAATTGAAAGATACTGAGCTGATTTCGTTGAGCATTGTAATTTCATTTTTCAGCTAATTTTTCTGTTCATGTTACGATAATTTGGGTGTTTAGTGATTATAACTTGGTTTAATTTCAATTTTGGATCTCAGTTGTTGGATGTGTGAAATTGAAAGATACTGAGTGGATTTCACGGCAAGATCCGTACGTTGTAGTGGAATATGGTAGCACCAAGTATCGTACTCGTACTTGTACAGGTACATCAATTTTACTGAATTGGAGTTTGTTTAGAATGGATATTTGTTTTTGGGTAGAGATGTGAGCATTTTGCTGATTTAGCTTTATTGTGTGGATTGGTGAAGATGGAGGGAAGAACCCTACGTTTCAGGAGAAATTCGTGTTTACGTTGATAGAAGGGTTGAGGGAGCTGAATGTGGTGGTGTGGAATAGCAATACACTGACTTATGATGATCTCATTGGAAGTGGAAAGTAATGGACTGACCTTGATTTTTTTGTTTTCGTTTCGTTTTGAGGTATTCATGAGCTTATTGGCGATGTTTGTTTTGGTCAGGATTCAACTGCAGAAAGTGCTGTCTCAGGGTTATGACGATAGCACGTGGCCGCTTCAGGACAAGAAAGGAAGGTATGGTGAATCAGCTTTTAAGCGGAAGCAAGGCACTAGTTGTGTTTGTAGTAGCAATGTAGCATTGAGATGCATAGTCTGTTTGCTTTGACATATTTGTTTCGGGTTCTATTTGGGTGTGTAACGTGTTACCCTTGGTGGTTTTAGTCCTTTCTTTGTAGTTAATTGAATGATGAAATGTAGAACCAGGCAGTATGAAAAAGCATATTCTTTTACATATAGTCATTTATAATGCTTATAATTTCCATGATCTTCCGTTGCAATGTGACTATGTTTGAGTTAGGAGAAACTGCAGGTCCATCTAAGCAAGTATTTCAGTTCACTTAACACATTTCTTTAGGTATCAATGTTTGTTCACTTAACACGCATGCTGTTTTGCAATTTCAATCAATTTTATAGGCAGCTAACATGTGTTTGCTTTTTCATAGGCATGCTGGAGAAGTCCGATTGATTATGCACTATGCTACTGCCAATGTAAGCTTTATGTTCCGTTTCTTTCCCAATTCGATTTTGTCGTTCAGGCCGATTCATTTCGTCATTTTTTTTCTCAGTAAGCTAAGAAGTCTGTAAGAATGCTAATATGCGCTTTTATTTTCATTTTTTTCAGAAACCCACAACGAGCTATGCACCACAAACAAGCTATGCTCCATCTGCGCCACCCCGACCATATGCAAATGTACCCGCACCTCAAGCTCCTCTATACTCCTCACCTCCGCCATCCTTATCATCTTATCCTCCATCAAGCTCATTGTATCCTCCATCAAGCTATCCTGCACCATCTCCATATCCTCCTGTGTATCCTCCTCATGCAACAGCATACCCACCACCACCACCACCATATAATCACCAGCCAGCCCCTTATCCTCCAGTTTACCCTCCGCCACCGTCAGCATATCCTTCGGTTTATCCACCACCACCCCAGGACCCACAGTACTATCCTCCAGGTAAGAGTTCTCACACATAGCTTTCTTTATGATTAACCAGCTACATATAGAATCTAAATCAGAAAATTATTTGTTTTCTTGTAGGACCATATCCTCCAGCCCCGTATCCTCCACCACCATATTGACACAAGCTTTCGTGTGAAATAGAACCACATCATTCTCGGCCTGTTTGAACGTGTACTGTATATGGTAGGCATAACATCTTTTGCTTCTTCCCCAGCCAAGAGACGCGTTCTTTGCGAATTGCAAGGGAAACGTTGCTTATAAATTTATTTCTTTCTGTCGCACTGGGTTTGCCTGTTATAACTTGGTTATCCTCGTAAAATCGGTAGTGTTTGATGGCTTGTTATGTCCAAGTAACATGTAAAAAAAAAAGAACATTCTTTTGGTGGTTCAATCTGAATAATTCAAGGTGTAATTTGTCCATTATTTTATTCTAGTGAGAAGCTGTGCTGTAAGAGAATGGTTGTGTAGTGGTGAAGTAACGTCACTATCAAACTGATTAAATGCAAATTGTATGAAGAAAATTGGACCTTTCAACTGGTTGACCATATCATACTATGCTTGAAACTATTGAGACAATTGCATCATTCATCCGGTTCCTCTTTTACTTTCTTCTTCTTTTTACTTTTCTGTTGTGCTATTAGCATTTGGATTAGTTGGTTTTGGCTTTTCCAAACTATAATGATTGCCGTCTCTCTTTCCCTGAATAATCTTCAAAGTGTTCAGTGAGGAACACATCTCGGAGGCTTAATCGAGGTCCATACTTGTCTTTATTGTAACGTTTGATCACCTTAAACAGGTGGTGACGTTGTTTATTCTTTGCTACGCCATGATGCTGTACAGCATGATGTTTATGTTGTGCCAGTCATATTGATGATACTAGGATGTTTTCTTTGAAATATTATGAAGTTCTGTTTCATTAATTTCTGCTAATAGAGTTGCTCTTCTTGGTAGAATATAGGATGCAATGATGAGGGTTTGATCTGATTCATTCCGAGAATGATGCAGTAACTTTAGGTGGTGTTATTTTACATAATGTTTTGGTTGTTATTGGCTAATTAATAATGATGACTATGAAGGTATATCGAGTGTGTAATAAAGTCAAGATCATATAAATCTTTTTTAAGGTTTAGTTGGGTTTAGTTGGCATCAATAATAAATAATCACGTGGTAATAGTTCTGTAGCCAAAGTTAAACTAATCCATCCGCACCGGAACAAATGTATCATATTACATTTATATATGTCTCATTTACAATTTTTTACACAATTTATCACCCATGTGGCCATGCGACTTGTCCCATTATATTTTGCACCGCATCTTAATCTTCTTGACTATGATCATGTTGATACATTTGTTCGGAAGTACTAGAACACTGTAGCAAAGAACGGTGCCCAGAGACTGAACTCTTGAAAGCCAAGTGCCTTATCTCATGTAAGGACCTGCGCTGGTCCTTGGTTAAAGATTTTTTAGTCCACTGGTTACTTGTTTTTGGTGATAAGTAACAATCAATAGCTTTACTATTCAAACAAACAGCCAGCAAATCTGTCAGTAGCAGAAGGTCTCTCTAGTTGATTAAATCAATCAAAGTGCTCTGCGAGAAAGTGTTTACAGTAGTGCTTCCCGATGAACTTAAACAGTAGTAGGAATTAATTTCACAACCACACTTTTATAATTAAAGTTTTAATTGATTTATTTCAATTTCAATTTAGTTTTTGTGTAGTTTTCAAACATAAAAATGCAAATGAAATTGAGACAACTTAATTCCAATCTTGAATCAAACACTCCTATAGGTTTTTATAGTATTATGTCTGTATCACCCCTAATTTACTTACTAATGACAAATTATGCAGAATTCACATTGGATCTCACATAGTTAGCGTAGTAATAGGTGCATTAGAGATCATAAATACATTGGATAATTACATAGGAATACCCACTTAAAACGACGTTTTTCATATTCGTACTACTTAGTCGGAATTTTAAATTAAAAAAAAAAAAATCATCTTATTCTTCCTTCATCTTCTCCAACAGTCCAACATACTTCTTCCATCTTCTTCTTCCTCCATCTTCTCCAACATACTTCTTCCTCCATCTTCTCTTCTTCTTCTTCTCCGGTAAATTTCTTCCTCTTTCTTATTCTTTCTCCTTCTTCAATTTAGCCCAAATCGAAATGAAAGCTCGATTTGGAGTCAGATAATTTCGATTTGAGTCGCATAGCCCGATTTTGAGTCAGACTCAAATCAAGTTGTTACATCTCTGATTTCGATCTTCGATTTCGATTAACTGTTACAAACTTTCGATTGTATTTTCGGATTGAAGTTGGGGATAATTTACAAATTGAAATAGAAGTTTGAGGGCTTATTTGAGCTTCTTCAAAATCTTATGGTGACAAATATAAAAAATTAGATATTCAGGACTTAAATTACAATTTGTCAAAATGGGTTATTGTTTGGTAACTTGCAAAATTCAATAATCTGAGAGGGGCAAAATTGACTTTTTCAGATTTTAGTTCACCAAAAGTCAAATTCGTGGGCTAAAGTGTAATTGTTTTACATCTAATTGTACCAAATCATAATAGTTCGACTAAGTGATACTAATCTGTAATTACGATATCTAAATGGGGGTCTGGATGTAATTTCCCCTAAATACATATAAGAAACTGTAAAGTGGTGATATTACTCTCTTTGTCTCATAACAAAAGTCACATAGTACATATATATATCAATACAGATTCAACATTTTCATTTTCAGTAAAATATTGTGATCCACGTATTATCAAACTACTTTATCTGTAATACTTTTACTTTATACATTATCTTAGCCTCGAAAATCAAGTGTACCATTTGTCGTCGGACGGAGTAATGTATACGAGAAATCCATTCATGTATTTCATTCAACATCATATCAAATTAGTGCTTACATACTCTTCATTGCATGTTAAAATCTCACGGGATTGAATTTATGTGATTTATAATTTTTACCTCTAAGAATATCATAACCCATTGATTTACACTAGAGGTAAATGTTTACCGTACTTGTGCACCAAATATTGGTACATGCTGCATTGATATTACCAAGGTAGTGTGTTGGAACCTTGAAGAGATATGTTGACTAGGACCAATAGCTTGTGATCCCGCCACTTCTATAGTGGAGAGCTTGAAAGTTCAAATTGATTGGCATCTTAGAGGCTAGGCTAGGGGGGGATATGGCTCAAAATAATAGTCATACCTTCGAAAGGAAGTGCCCTTTATGTTTCTTCTATAAGGGAAGCAAGCTAAGAGTGGGTGTGGTGGGTAGTCTACGCATGCTATTGGCCCCTAACTTGCCACAATCTCAATCGATTTCTTTTTTGTCATGTTTAAATTTATCGAATCTTGATATGGGCTCGATGAGTTATCACACATGCCGAGTCTATAAGAACAATAAAATCATTCGGAGTGTTTGATTCCATATTCGAATTGAGTTATCTCAATTCCAATTGAGTTTTTTTGTAGTTTTTGTACACAAAAATGCAACTGGAATTGAAGATAACTCAATTCCAATATGGAACCAAACACTACGATTGTAGATAAACCCTATAAATACTCAACAAGTACATTGGTAAAATGTTGTTTGACGTTCTATTATAACACCCTGACCTTCTCTTGAAAGCACCATAAACATCCAATTATATCCACCTTTATTTCCTATTGTTTGTTGCGTCGAACCCACCTATTGGTTAAATTCAAAACATGTTGTAGCTAGTTGGGGTAAAATCCAAAAAGTATAATTTATGTTGTACCATGCACAGAAATGGTACTAAAAGTTGGCACCGTTCAATTTGTAAACTTTATGTTATACCATGTACAATTAGGGTACTAAACATTGACACCGTCCAATATGCATATTTTATATTGTCCATGTACAGAAAATGTACTCAATATTGACACTAATCATGAACATTAAATTAACCATACGTTCAATTTGTATACATCGATCAATTTTTCACCTGATTTATACGTGTCATAAAAATTAAGGACAACCGTGTCATCACCAAGATTAATTTGGTGAATGATTTTTTTTAATTTGGTGATGACACGTGTCCAACGTCTGAATTCTCCGGCGTTTTTAGATCACACATACAAATCGGGTGCAAAAATTGATCGAAGTATACAAATTAAATGTATGGTTAATTTAATAGTTACAAATTGAACGATGGCAATATGTATAGTACCAATTTTGCACATGATACAATGTAAAGTATACAAATTGGACGGTGTCAACGTTTAATACCCTTTCTGTACATGGTACAACATAAAATATAATTTTTGAATTTTACCCTAGCTAGTTACCATATTTTCTATGATTAAAGGCATGATTAAGATTTTTTTTTTTATTTTATTTTATGAATATCGTGTTGTTTTATACTTAATGATCTATTTGAACTGCTTTTTAGAGATCCAGTTAATTTAGGGACATTGAGTGCACCCTCTAATTCACCGTGTGAATCTTATACATCTTTGTTTTGGCTAATAAGTTCGACGTCTTAAATAAGTATGTTACGTGAACAACTGACAACTTTGAGAAGATTGTCAAGATATTATATTTTATATTAAACTAATGTTTAAACAAGATACCCGAGAACTTATGCTACAACCTGAAGTGTATTTTTGGAGTTTACTCCGGATCATGAGAGGTTCATAGTCTTTAGTCTCAAAGTTCATGATAAGGCCAGAGGTTAATGATAAGTCACCAACTGACCATTAGCAAAAACTGCACTCTGTTTAATGCCGAAAAATGCTTTAAACAACACACGCAAAGATCCGAAATGCAATTACTAGCAATAAGAGCAGCACATCAAAAGGTGAGGACTGGAAATTACAGAGTCGAAAAATTGGAAAGAGACAAAAAAACAGAAACTATAATAATAGCCATTGCCATCCCTATGCATAAAGAAAGGACAAGCGTGAAACCCACCCTGATAAAATCTCTCCCTTTATCTCTCTGCTCTGTTTCTTGATAACCGAGACACTACTCTTCCTTCTCTTCTCATCTCTCCTCCATTCAGATTCAGAGAGGGAAGAAAAAAAAAAAAAAAAAAAAACTTAAGTTGCTTGCCTAAATAAAATGGCCTTTTGTTTTACCATTACTATTACTACTACTACTACACCTTTCCCTACTTTTCTACCTCTATAGGAGCAAATGAAATGAACCAATGAACAAACAGCAAAAACAACAACTACCCTTTTGAGAACAGTCTCATGGCTATTGACCACAATGCTCAAAAACCAATCTTTCTTGACACCCTCTACTGTGATGAGGTAGCATTCCAAGATGATGATGATGAAAACTTGTTGGAGAATCAAGATTTTGGTACAAATCAGGTACTGATTGAGCAAGATTTGGTGTGGGATGATGAAGAGCTTGAATCCCTTTTTGTGAAGGAGAAAGAAACGTTTTTTATCTCGCCCAAATCTCAGGGTAGAAAAGAGGCTGTTGAGTGGATTCTCAAGGTGAATTCCCATTATGGGTTTTCAGCCTTGACTGCAATTCTTGCTGTGAATTACCTGGACAGGTTTCTTGCAACCTTGAGTTTTCAGGAAGATAAGCAGCCATGGGTTTTGCAGCTTGCTGCTGTTACTTGTCTGTCTTTAGCTGCTAAAGTTGAAGAAACTTGTGTCCCTCTCCTTTTAGACCTTCAAGTATGTGCCTTTTTGCCATTTTCTTGGTTTTATTTTTCTGGGTTTTTGCTGCTTAAGGTTTTTTTAGATTTCTCACTGGTGTCGTCTAGCTACGTGCGACTAATCCAGTCGAAAACTGTCGGGTCTTTTGATGCGGATTGTTTTTTCCATTCATAATGCTCGAAACCGATACCTGATTAAGTTATTGTGTCGATGGAACAGGTGTTTGAAGCAGAGTATGTGTTTGAGGCTAAGACCATACAGAAAGGGGAGCTTGGTGTGCTTTCATCACTGAAATGGAGGATGAATCCAGTGACTCCCATTTCTTTCATTGATCACATTATCAGAAGGCTTGGTTTGAAGTGTTATGTTCATTGGGAATTTCTGCATAGGTGTGAAAGTCTTCTTCTCACTGTTCTTTCTGGTGAGTGAGGAATGAAAACAGTTTATGTTGTTAATTTATGATAAAGATTGGATCTTTGTGTCAAGAATACATTATTTACTTGTTCTGTTTGGTGATTATGTGCAGATTCAAGATTTGTGTGTTATCTGCCATCTGTCTTGGCTACTGCCACAATGCTTCATGTGATTCACCAAGTTGACTATGGCAATGGGATTGACTATGAAAACCAACTTCTTGGTATACTCAAAATTAGCAAGGTTTGGCATCTCTCATCTGTCATTTTGTGGACTCTTGTTTTCTGTACTCCATTTTCTTGTTTTGTATAGATAGCACTTGTTAGAGTTCAAATTTAAAGTATACTTTGGATCCTTTGCAACTTCTATGTACAATGCACTTGTTAGAGTTTGAAATCTCAAGTACTTTGGATCCTTGAGTACTTCTATGTACAGTGCTAATGTGCTGGTTACTCCACATTGCTTTAGTCCATGATCTATGAAATAAAATTTAGCTCTGAGTTGTTCTTATTACTATAATACCTAATGAGGGTGAAATTTTGTTACGTTGTGAAAACATATCCCTAAATCGACTTGGCTTGCATGAGATTCGCCAAGTTTAGAACTTTTAAGTAGTTGAATAATGTATCGTGTAATGTAGGATCCAGTGTTGTCAATAGCGGCGCGATCGGGCGCGATCCCGCCACCAAGTATGGTGCCCGCTACAGGGCGCGATCCCGGACGCGATGCGTTTTCGTGGGTGTAAAATGTCAATTTTACCCTCACTTATCACTTATTAGTGGAAAAATAAGGGGAAAAAAAGGAAAATAAATGCATATTGAAGTAATATATGACTAAACAAGTACTTATATAGTACTTGTATGTTCATTCTATAAATTTTGCTTTTTTAATTTTTTAATTTTTGTTTTACTTCACTATCCCGCCCGTGATCCCTGTTTTTTGGGCCTGATGCGATGCGTCGTGATATGCGATTCACAACCTTGGTAGGATTATCGTTTTATCAAACTTTCAATGCAGTTATGTATTAGTAACACTAACAACTTGCATTCAAACAGGATGAAGTGGATGATTGTTATGAGTTCATCACATCCATACTCTCCGAAGCCGTGACATGTGCGAAATCATTTCCCCAGAAGCGCAAATTAGACGAAATCCCGAACAGTCCTAATGGAGTGACAGATGCAATGTTCACTTCTGATAGCTCAAATGATTCATGGGGTATGGGATCATCATCTCCATCTCATAAAATTTTCAAGAAAAGCAGAGTTAAAGAGCAGACAATGAGATTGCCTACACTGAGCAGAGTTGAATCTTGAATCTTTGGAGGATGGATATTTGTTTAATGTTATATAAAATATTTATGAAAATTAAATTGGTACTACTATTATGATTCTGGTGCTGCATTTTGGAGGTCAAGTAAAAGTCAAGATGCCTTTTTGATGAACAAGTACTCTGGCAATTATGGACACCTAGAGAAGGAAAGAAACAAATGGAGTTGGTAGTAATGGCAGAGAGAAAGAGAGCTGGCTGGCTGGCATTTTACTGAGATGATGGAAAGAGGTGAAAAAATCACAAGCAATTGAGCAATGAATAATGTGCTTCCATTTGGACTATGTTTCTCTACTTTTGTGTTTGCAAATTTCAAACCTCTCTTTAGTCACTTTCAAGACTGTTGCAAAAGTTGATGGTAGTATATGTGAACATTACTATAATTTCATCAGCTTATAATAATAATCTTTGTCATGACTATGAAGTTTTTGGTTTTATTTGAAACAAGGAGGTGAAAATTGTCAATTGAATTACAAGAACCTAATAACATAGATATTTTCATACGCTCTCGCTCCCAATGCACCTATTACCCACAAATGGTGTGGATCCGTATAAAATTAAATGTGGATCTACACAATTTGTGAATAGTATGTGCATTGAAGACGATTGGGCACAGTATAAAAGCCATCAAATGAAGGAGGGGTTTTGGCATTCTATGTTATATTTCCATCTGCGTCTTGTACCTTTCTTTTGTGGTGTTCTTAAAAATATGAATAAATAATGAAAAAATTATATCCTAGTACTACTAAAGAAGTAGAGATAAATAATAAAAAATGTGAAAAATATGAGAGATAGATAATAAAATAAGAAGGGTAGTTAATTACTTTTTTTTGTTAGTTTTGGTGTGGATATTTATTAACCGGACGTCTATAAACGAAATCCGTGTAAGGATTAGGTGGATGGTGGGAATATTCATAAGCATTTATGGTGTGCTTTCATTCGTCTATACTGGTTGGTTATGAGCTGTTAGATGTTAAGAGGGTCAAAATATTATTAAAAATATACCTTAGGGCTTAGGGAGTTACCAAAAGCGGGTGCTATCGTCGTGGAGCGTCCATGCAGCACCGTAGGGTGCTACGTATGATGCGAATTCAAAAGGCACATGTAGTGCCCGTGTTGAGTGAGTTGAACGACTTATAGCTGCTGATATATCCATTTTAAGTTGTTTTTTAGTTTTTTTTAAGTTAAAATTATGTTTAAAATAGATCTTTTTTTTAAAAAAAAAAATCCCTTTTCTCAGATCGTCCGCTCCGTGCCACTATTCTGGAGTCAGGATTGATAGATATAGTATAGAGGGCTCGAACTTACGATCTCTCTAGAACCAAAGGAGGGAAAAGGTAAATCTTGAACATTCATGCTACAAGACAAAAAATAAAATCTCTCCGGTCCGTATGTCCGTTCCTCGAGGCTTGTCCTATTCATTTTTGCTTCAAATCTCTTGGTCACGTTAAACTTTTCTACTTTGGTTTTTACCATATTTAATATAAATTGTTATGTTACTAAAAGCATGGAGTGAGAATCATAGAAGTGTGCGGAAAGTGTGATTTTTTAAAAATATAATTTGAATGTATTGGTCGAGGACAATATGCACATAATACGATCAAGTCTCGGGAGCGAATTCATAGATTGAATAAAGAGGACCGACAAACAATATTAGTATATTTCGAAATATAAGAAGTTATTACTAAGAATATCAATATTATACATACACATAAAAAATAACACTTAAAATATGGTATAAGAATACTTATATGTAACATTAGTCTTTGTTCATTAGGTCCTCATTGGAGCACCAGAGTACTATTACGTGAGGTCTGCCCCAACATGAATATGCTCCCTCCGTCTCGGAGAACTTTATACATTTGGTTTGACGTGTAGTTTAAAGTGAAATGAAAAAAGGTTTAAAAAATAGAGAAAATGTAATTTTAGTGGCAAATGTGTATTTGTGTGTAACATTAAGATTGTTTACTATTTGTTGTATGTATGGAAGATACATTTTTAATTAATGTATGATAAGTTCTGTGACACGGCTAAAAATGACAAATGTATAAAGTTATGCGGATGCAAAAGATAATAAATTCTTAAAAGAAACGAATTTCATAACGAATAGATGTATAGCTAGTTTCACTTCTATCACATCAGCGAGTCGCTAAGTCAATTATAGGCTGTTTTACATAAAACCTTAACAGAGTTTTTATCATCCATTCGACATATGAATAGTACCTCAATTTAATATGGGTGAAATAGTAAATTGAAAGATTAGTGGTACGGTAAACATGAAAGCTTATAAATAGGGATTTAACAAAGGTTTTTATTTGTAGGTCCATTAAAATCCAAATGATCTGTTTAACGCGGAAAAATGTAAAATATGATTTAGTTAAAGAATCACCTAATTTAGATTATTATTACTAGTATTATTGGGCTCCGAGAAATTAATGCATGCATGCATGAAAACAACAACAGTATGTATAAACAGTGCAGGGCAATATTGGCTGAGGCATTGTAAGTGGTGAAAGATTGATTAGTCAAATGCATTCATTGCCCCAACCAATATCCCCTTTTTGGCTTGCATGATGGTAGCTTTGAACATTAATTGTGCTCTCATCTCCAATATCAATCAAATGAATCATTTACAATATTTTATATACTACTATCAGTCCAGAATAACTTTATATATTTAAATTATTTTAGAGTAGCAAAATAGAAAACTACAGTTTAAATTAGTCTAGTTCATTATGATTTCATAAAGGTTTCGAAGAAAACTATGTTTATACTACAATTAACAAAACTTAAAACTGCTTTTGACTGGCTCATGCAATCGACCGTTGGATGAATTAAACTTCACCAAAATCAGTTTTACAATTGATTTAAATTTTAATCTACTTTCTTCCCTTTGAAGTTTCCTGAATTATCTTTACATAGATACTAAAATGACCGACAAATATGTACTTAGAAATATTGGGGATTTCATTAAAAACATCGATTTTATAGATCTACATAAGAATCTTATAATATATTATACTACTTGAGAATATTACCCGGTCCTTGGAGCCGAGATAATCCCTTCTACTACTTGGCATTTTAAGTAGAAATAAAATAGAATTAAATGTTTTAATTAACCTGAGGTATTGTCTGCTCTGTGAATTCTGCAGGAATTCAGAAGTCCTTTTCGTTTGTAATTTCAATGCAATAATATTGTATACTACTTATTAAGAGCTTATGATGAGTCAAAAAAGGAATTATAGCTATGATCATAAATTCATGCGCGACAACTACAAGTATGGGTTTATTGCACAATCATAATCCACTCATCATAGCATATAGAGCATGTCCTCGTAGTACGATAGCATGTCATACCCAAATTCCATCTTATTTCACTCATTATCTTTATAAAATTTAGTGTCTCACATACTAATAATTGGAAAGTCGGACCCATAATCTACTGGTTACGAGCTGTTTTAGCTTATCGAACAGGTTATTAAGTCCTTGGAAATTAAATTTAATTGGTATATATTGTGGGTGCGATTTCAAACATTTTGGTAGTGAACTATAAGGTGGAGACTCCATAAAAACATTGCAAGATAATTTTATGGCACACAATCTGTTAGAAAATGTAATGCTTGACCACTTATTTGATGGAGACTTGGCCATTTGGGGCCGACACAATGATTTATATATGTGTGCTCTACAAGTAATATGTTGGCTCCACAAATCAGCACGTATAGTATTCCACAAACTTTGTCCTCGTGTGTGTGCACATCAAAAGAATTTCTAATGGGTCACCCATCCTCAGAGTAATTCAGATGAAGAACGCTTATCTCTAGATTTCTTATGAATGGAATCGCGAAAAAAAAAGGTGCATATTGTTAATATTATTAATGTTCATGATCCCGTTAAACTATCTTAGACTTTTGGGTCATTACAATCACCCATCTTAGACTCTTGCAACATCATAACACTGTCGAGACCAATCGTCCACTCCTTATACGCTTTGAATTGGTTCGACTCTGATACAATTTTTAACGGCGGACCACTAACCGATCAAGGTATGACTCTTTAGGACCTAGGTGATCTACTGACTCCACAATTCAACACAACCATAAAACTAAATAGGGTCATCGATCCTAAAATTGATTTAGAATGAATATGCTTATTCCGAAATTATTATAGATTGATTAACATTTTCAACCTGTTTTATTACTTTGCTTGTGATATTGCAATTAGTAAAGCGCACATGAATTTATGGTGAAAAGCTACACAAAAACAACCCCGTTAATGGAATTTTACCTTTACCCCTTTTCATCCATATATATATTTATTTATTTTCTTTTATCTTTCATTTGTTTTTGCTCACAGCTGTAAAGATGGAAGGGACCATAAAAGTTAATCAAATTTCCTAATTGATCTAAACTTTGGCCCCTCAAATTTATGTCTGGTTATTTTTTCATTTTTTACAATGTTGAAGGGAAATCATGTTTTGTCATTTGTCTAAAAGTCAAGGTCTTTTCCACTACTAAATTATTGATTGGCTCTAGAATAGAAGAACAAAGATCTTTTGCTATGATTCTGATTAGACTTGTGTCACTAAATAATCAACATTAACATATTATTAGTAAAAAAATCAATTTTATACCTATTCTAATTACACATCCTCTATTCGACATTTAAGATTGTTGTCGTAGTTGTATGTAGCGAAGACTTGGAAGCAACTCTTTATTTGCCACTTTGTTTACAAACTCTATTAAAATCTAGACAATTCTCAATTAACACAAATTTCACTATTCTTTGAATTTTCTATGTGTAAATCATATAATTCGATCTATTGAAGTAATCCTTATCTTTCCAAGTTAACCCCAATTTGTACTTGTAGTCCAAAAACATGGCCTCGTGACTAATGACGTTAGAGGATCACATGAGTCTTAAAATTCTTGTCCTTTGATTTACATTTCTTTGTTTGTATAGTAATAAAATCCAAATTGAAAAGACAAAAAGAAGAGATGTTAATAAAATAAAAATAAACATTTTATGGAATTTCATTCATTTATTGATCCTGAAATTGCACAAAAAAAAAACAATATGGGCCCAAAATCCCGTTGGGCTAGGTAAGTGGGCCTGACGATATCTGAAGATTGCAACATCTCAATAGTGTATTTGTTGCCCATGATACACACGCCACACACCTCACGTGACTCGTATTATTGATCGGTTTCTACTCCGGGTGACATTTCCTATCTACCCAAGCAATACTAGGATGTGGCTTGTATTTATCAAACACGGATCCGTTGATACCCGACACATCGGACCGATGTGGTTACTCTTAGACTAATTTCTGGTTGATATATATAAAGAAACTCAAATTCATATAATCACCACTGATGAGCTCAAATCAAGCTTTAATCAATGTAAAGAAACTGTTTACAAGTGAAGAGAAATGAAATGAACAAGTGAGAAAGAAGTTACAAGTTGAGCTATATTTATAGCTGTAGGAACTAACTAACTAATCTGTTAATTAACTAACTTAACAGACTTTCCTTTTTAGGAAAGTTTACTTCTCTTTAGAGCCCCCCTCAAGATGATGGTGAATGTTATGAACATTCATCTTGGATTTGAAGTGCTGAAACAAGTGAGGTCCAAGAGGTTTGGTGAACAAATCTGCAACATTATGCTCAGAGGGAATGTGAACAAGATGTATAGGGCTGTTCATCGGTCCTGATCCGGAACCGAACCGGTCCGGAACCGGAATAGACCGGAACCGGAATCGGTGAATTGTACAACCTGAAAACCGTACCGACAGTAATCCGGTCCAGACCGAACCGAACCGGATCAGCCGGTTTGGATCCGATTTTGAATCGTATGAACCGTATTTGTATTTTTTTTTAATCTTCAAGGAAGTCTTTTCCAGAATATGTGAATTAACTAGATAAGTAGCATAGTAACTAACAAACTACTAATTAATATTAATTTTCCAACTCCAAACGTTGGAGTACCAATAACAATTTTGGTTTGCTGCTCTCTTTAGTCCTTACTAATTACCACATATACATTACTACCAGTACATGAATACATCTACTGATCTACACAAACTATGTTGATACAAACGTAGAATATCATTATTGATACTATTATTCACATGGCAATTAAGGTGAAGCAGTTCACTGTATTAATATTGCAGAACACAACAAGATTCATGTAAAATTCTAAAATTAATGTAAATCAAATTCTAAATGTCATGACAATTAAAATATTTGAATTACAAGTTTTAGCAAAATCAACCAACTAGTTGAATTACAACTCCTTGAAAAAAAATAACCAAAGGCAGGCATATTATTAATACTTGAATTGCAATTAGAAACTAATAATTAAGTATATACATATTCTAATGATTAGTAAAGTTTAGTGCCATCTAATGCAATCAATATAATTAATCAATTAGTAACCTGCATATAAAAGCATAAGCAGAGTACCCATAGGGAGCCACATGAATACAAGTACACGACAACCAAGAACCAACATGCACCGCCCACCGTTTAAACTATCAAGTAATAAGGACAAGATTTTATTTTTTCGACATGTTGCCTCGATTACACCACACATTAACACAGCTATATAAATATATTAATAAACGGAGTACAATAAAAATTGAAACAGAGTATAATTTTTGTATTTGAAAAAAGTAAACAAAGTACCTCTCGCTTGTTACGGTCTAAAAAAACTTCTTTGATGCAGAATAGCAGAATGATTTGCTTTTGATCGATGTATGTTTAAATTCATGAAAGAAGAAATTGAGAAAGGAAAAACTTCTAGTTGAAGTCGCTGAGTTTTGTTTCAGAATCCAGATTCTCCAAAATACCAAAAGTTTGAAGGATTGGAAAAGGAATGTAGTACTTTTCAGAATTCAGATTTCCAAAATACTGATTATTATTAGAGATGCTTACCGTTTACAAATTACAATATAGGTGAATAAATAAAATATAGCTATCTTCCGGTCTTTCCGGTCTGTAACCGAAATTTTCCGGTTTCGGACCGGAATCGAAATCGGTGAATTGTACAGCCCGGAAACCGAACCGACAGTAATCCGGTTCAGACCGAACCGGATCATCCGGTCCAGTTACGGTCCATTTTTCGGTTTGGACCGGATTTTGAACAGCCCTAGATGTATGGTCTTGTTCTGAATCTTCTCTCTGATGAAGTGACAATCAACATCTATATGTTTGGTTTTGTCATGAAACACTGGGTTATGTGTCAAGCAATAAGCTGACTTGGAATCTGTGTAGAGAGTAGCAGGTATAGAATGAGAGATCTTCAAATCTGTTAGCAAGTAAAGGAGCCATTGAAGCTCACAACTAGTATAGGCAATTGCTCTATACTCTGCCTCTGCTGAAGATTTACTAACAGTTGGCTGCTTCTTTGATCTCCAAGAAATCAATGACTCTCCCAAATATATGCTGTAACCAGTAATGCTTCTTCTAGTCTCTAAGCATCTTGCCCAGTCACTATCTGTGAAAGCTTTAAGAGTGAGATCTGAATGTGCAGATAATAAAATGCCTTGTCCTGGTGTAGATTTCAAGTATCTTAGTAGTCTATGAGCTCCTACAAGATGACCTTCTATAGGATGAGCCATGTATTGTGACAATGTCTGCAAGCTGTAGGATATATCTGGTCTGTTGATAGTGAGGTATAAGAGTCTGCCTATCAATCTTCTATAATGAGCTGGATATGCAAGTGCAGGAAATCGTGTTTAGAGTCCATAGGTGTTGTAGTTGGCCTGCAACCAATATAACCAGTGTCAGTAAGTATATCTAAACAATATTTCCTTTGACACAATGTTATGACATCATTGTTCTTGCAACTTCTATCCCAAGCATATATTTCAATACACCAAGATCCTTGATTGTGAAAGCCTTGTGTAAGTGATCTTTGACAACTTGAATCTCATGTAAACTATCACCTGCAAGAATAATATCATCAGCATAACAAGCTAAGGCAGTAAAAGAACTATTAGTACTTTTAATGAAAAGAGAAGAGTCAGAAATGGATTGGTGATATCCAATAGAAAGTAAACTCTCATTGAGTTTAATAAACCACTGTCTGCTTGCTTGCTTTAATCCATAAAGACTTTTATTTAGCTTGCAGACTCTCCCATCATCACAATAACCAGGTGGTGGTGTCATATACACTTCCTCCTCAAGGTCTCCATGTAAGAATGCAGTATTTACATCAAGTTGATGTAAATGCCAGGATTTCATAGCAGCAACAACTAATATAACTCTGACAGTAGTGATCTTTGTGACAGGACTGAAAGTGTCAAAATAGTCAATGCCAGGTTGTTGTGTGTAACCCTTAGCAACTAGCTGGGCTTTATATCTCTCAATTGTCCATCAGACTTGTATTTGAGTCTGTAAACCCACTTACAACCAATGCAAGTTTTGTTAGGTGGCAATGAAACAAGAGACCAAATTTTATTCTTTTCAAGGGCTTCCAGTTCTTTAGCCATTGCATCTTGCCACTCATGTTGAATAGATGCTTGTTTGTAAGTCCTTGGTTCAGTCAATTGAGATATAGCTGTAGTGAAAGCTTTGTGTTCCCGAGACAAGCTAGAGGTGTTAAAAAAAGGAGATATAGGATACGTAACACCAGATGTGTTACAGGAAACAATGTTAGCACTATGATGACCCTGTGCAATAGAAGGTGGTAATTTCACATCATAAATACTCAAATAAGATGGAGTATTCTTGGTTCTTATTGGTCTGACATCTTCTGCCTGAATTACTGGTGCTTGAGGCACTTGTGGTTGAATAATAGGACCAATATCTGGTATAAGAACTTGTTCTTGTTGAATCTGTTGTTCAACATAATCATCAGGTGTATCTGCAACTGAATTAACACTTTCATTGTGTGAAATAGAACCAACAATGTTAGTAGAATTGTTTACAGAATCATGTGAGTTCTGAATAGAATTTGCAGGAATATTCATATGTGCAGGCAAATGTGCAGGCATAGGCATATGTGCAGATACATTAGGTACAGAAACATTAGGCATAGGCACAAGTATTGGCACATTATTATCATTTACTGGCACAGATACAGGCACAAGTATATCATAAACATAAGGATAATAACATGTGATTTAGCAGAAACAGGTGTAGGAGAATCAAAATAAGGAAATACATGCTCATGAAAAATTAGATTTCTAGATAGAAAAACCTTCTTATTAACCAAATCATAAAGTTTATAACCTTTAACTCCAAGAGGGTACCCAATAAAAACACATTTTACAGCCCTGTGATCAAAATTCTTCCTATGAGCAACAAGAGTACTAGCAAAAGCTAAACAACCAAAGTTTCCGAGATAAGAATAATCAGGCTCTTTATTGTAAAGCATATAGAAGGGACTTTTATCATTTAGCAGAGCAGTAGGTAATCTATTTATCAAATGAACGACAACCAAAATGCAATCACTCCAAAAAGTTAGAGGTAACTTAGACTGAAATAACATTGCCCTGGCCACCTAAAGAATATGTTGATGCTTTCTTTCAACTAAGCCATTTTGTTGAGGTGTCTCAACACAACTGGTTTGATGTAAAACACATGTGCTATGATAAAATGAATGCATGAGAAACTCAGTACCATTATCAGATCTTAAGCATTTAATCTTTTTATTGCATTGAGTAAGAATAGCATTATCAGATCTTAAGCAAAATGTTGCACTTCTGACTTGTGTTTAAGTAAGTAAACCCATATACATCTACTGTAATCATCCACTATGGTAAGGAAAAACTTGTGATTTTGATAAGAAGGAATGGCAAAAGGACCCCAAACATCACAATGTATCAAATAAAAAATTGCAGTACTAGAAGTAGTACTAATAGGAAACTTTAATTTCTTTTGCTTTGAAAAATGAAAAATGTCACAAATGTCAATCTTATTACAAGTAGTTTGCAATACATGAATTTTACAAATACATTTGTGAGAGGGATGTCCCAGTCTTGTATGCCAAAGTAAAGAATTTGTTACAATGGATGAATCAGAACTAGTACTATGGTTTACAACTGAAGAACAAGATGCAGAAGCAGCTACAGGCAACTTGAGTTGATATAAACCTCCTTGCTCTTTAACAGTAATCACTTGGGATGTGACTTTGTCCTGTAACTGACAATCATTTTCATCAAACAAAACCCTACATCTGGAATGGTTGGCTAAATTTGAAACAGATAAAAGATTATAAGTAAAATCAAGTATATATAAGACATTATGCAACACTATAGTGTCAGTCAACTTAACAATCCCAATAAGAGTAGCATGAGTGATCTGCTTATTAGGCAAATTAATAACAAATGAAACAGGTTTAGGCACATGATGAAAAAGTGTACTATCACAAACCATATGATCACTTGCACCTGAGTCTAATATCCATAAATTTTTGCTAACAGTTGTAGCATGCATACAGATATGAGAACCATCTAAAATGTAACCTGTAGCAGGGTCAATGGGACCCTTAAAAGCAGCAACTGCATTATGATAGGAAGTCTCAGGACTAGCATCACCAATCTGAGCATTAGAGTTGTACTGCTTAGCAAACTCCATGAATTGATTAAACATGTCCGCATTGAACAATGGATGCATGGTTCCAGATTGATCACTATGATCTGCAAAAACAGAATTAGCAGATGGATTAGCTTTAGTCCTAGGTCCTTTAGGCCCTTTCCAACCAGGTGGATATCCTATCAACTGAAAGCACTTGTCAGCTGTATGATTTGAGAAGCCACACTGAGTACATTTGAGCTTCTTCTTCTCTTTATAAGACTGATATTTCTGTGAAGTATTGTGCTAAGCATATCCCCCACCACTCTGACTAGGATTCTGAGTATATCCATTATATCCAGCATTCTGATTATATCCATGATTCTGAGTAGCTTGAGCAGACATAGCTAACATATCATTGGAAATAACTGGCTTGAACAACAAACGATGAGACTCTTCTTGCAGTAGAATGGAATAAACTTTTGACAAAACAGGTATAGGTGAATTGAGCAACAATTGACTGCGTATGTTTCCATAAGAATCATCAAAACCAACAAGAAATTCCATGACTGCATCTGACTCTTGTAGTCTAACCATGAGTTTAGCACCACAAACACATTCAGTATTAGCTGCACAAGAACACTTGAGAACAGGACGATAACTAACATACTCTTCCCATAATGCCTTGAAATTGTTGTAATACTCAGTAACAGACATTGAACCCTTGCGCATTGAACTAAGAGACTTCTTAAGATGGAAAACTCGTGGCCCATCTGACCTTGCATATCGCAACTTGAGCTCAGTCCACAATTCTTGAGCAAAAGTACAGTATAATAAACTAGTCTTAATAGACTTATCGATGGAATTCATAATCCAACCAAGTACTAAATCATTAGCACGCTCATACGCCTCAAATAACAACTTCTCTTTAGATTCATTAGGAACTGCCAATTTGCCATTTATGAAACAAGACTTATTCTTCATGCTTAAAGCCATTTTAGCATAATACTCCACGAAGTGTAATTATTGCCAACGAAAGTCTCGTAAACAACTGACATACCTGGATGATCAGAAGGATGAAGGTAAAAGGGATGAGACGGAAATTCCCATGGATTGGGAGCAGTAGCAGTAGCTGTAGAAGCCATTGTTGCAGAGCACAACAAAGAAACCGTCACAGAAAGCGGTTACAGATCGAACAAAATGTCAATCGATGATCGATCGATAGAGAAAACCGGCGAAATTGACCGGAGATGGCACCGGAAACAACTTCAAGATCAAATCAGAAATCAAAACTGGCGTTTCGATAGAAAACAAACTGATACCATATAAAGAAACTCAAATTCATATAATCACCATTGATGAGCTCAAATCAAGCTTTAATCAATGTAAAGAAACTGTTTACAAGTGAAGAGAAATTAAATGAACAAGTGAGAAAGAAGTTACAAGTTGCGCTATATTTATAGCTGTAGGTACTAACTAACTAATCTGTTAATTAACTAACTTAACAAACTAATAACTAACTTATCCGACTTTCCTTTTTAGGAAAGTTTACTTCTCTTTAGAATATATTAATTGTAATGTACATTTACATCCTAGCTCATGACAAACAATGTAATGTCGAGCTCAGCATTCCCATTGCGTCATTGCCTAAATATATCACTAACAACCTTATGGTAGCCAAGCTTCAAAAAAATCTAGTAGCTACCAGGAGCAATTGATGTTTTGTCGATGTTAGCATTCGCGTTGCGTCATTATGTAAGTATATATATAAAAAAGATTTATTGGATAGTGATGAGATCATCGTTGTTATCCCACTAATTAGAACATAATGGTAACCAAACCTCAAAATTCAAACTACTAGGAGTAATTGAAAAAGACATTTAATAGAATGAAACTACAAAAGTGTAGTTTTCAAGGTTGACAAGATTCAGGTCACTAACACCACCCCAAACCTTGTATAGGCGTATAGATAACATTATTTCATCAATGGAATATAATTCATATTATATACCCCCGTCCCGCGAATCTGTACCCATTTATTTTTGGCACTGTTTTTAAGAAAATCAATTGTTTATTGTTTGTTGTTGGGGATAGAAATGATAAAGAATGGAGAAAGTATGAGAGATAAAATATATAATGATAAAGAATGTAAAAAGTAAGAGAGATAGCTGAGTTAGTGGTGTAATTTTTGCTATTTTTGTAATGAGAATAGATTAGTGGGACGTCTGTAAAATGAATAAGGGTACAGATTCGCGGGACGGATGAAGTATATAATTATGGAGTAAGTATCGTAAGAGATGGTCTCTAGATAATTTATCTTGAGACAGACCTATATTGTCAACAAAATCATCAATATTATTAATCAAAACACATATGTTTTCAATGCTGGATAACTATATTGTTAAGAAAATCATCGATGTTATTAATCAAACCACTATTATTCTCTTAGAGTTAGGAACACTGTGTTACTCACCCATTTCGAAGATCGAACCCGTGATCAAGATTGGGTACGAGATGTCTCAGCTTGACACTCGGCTACAACTGCGAGTTCTCAACATCCCTCAATCAAGAAACACAATTCAAATGCAATTTGATAACATGTCACAATAGTATAGTAGGCTAGTAGTAGCAATTCCAAAGTCCCATATTAACTCGAAGGTTTCTTAGATCCGGGGTGCTACCAGAGTCGAATTTTTCTAACTCGAGGCCACATACGATTAAACTATATCGCACTTCTCCAGATTCAAGTCATGTGCAAACCTAAGATAACATTCGATTATTCTTTGGCATATGTTCATTATTTGTTCTGTATTTTTCGAAAAAATTGTTACAGAGTAACTCTGGTCCATAGACTGGTACCAGTTGGGTTGTATATATAAAGTGATCCATTTCTCCGTGAAAGACATTATTAGAATTTAGAACAGAATTGAAGCTTCAGCATTAATATTGGAAGGCACATAAAAACAGAACATTTTTGGAACAGTCTGACTCATGATCTGTACAAGATAGAAAAAATTATTGCAACAAGCCATTTTCTCCGTGAATGAACTTTCTTATACTGTAAAATGAATAAATGCTGAATTTTCAAGTGTGGACAAAGATTTTCATTTAATAGTTGAATGTGTAATGCAGATGACTACTATCTCTGGCTTGATTTTAACTTTTCGTGTTCGACTTTTTTTGTAATACCATTATTTTTAATTTTAATTTTGAATTACCATTAAATTATAAAGCTAAATAATTTAATAAAATCATATAATTCAAACTTAAGAAGTGATATTTTATAATATAATCTTATTAAATATTTAACATTTATTGTAATTTTAAGATTGATTCAGAATTAAATAGAAAATGATTGATCTGAAAAAGTTAACATGAAAATTTAGTTGGGGGATGGAGTAGGAAGTACAAATATATCAAAACGGGACTTTTTTTTTTTTTTTATAATTGAGTTTGGTCCCACTGGAAATGGATTCTTTAATGTTGTCTGAATTTGAGAAAAAGGAATGTCAAATTTAAGCAGACAACAGGCAATGAATGAATGTTGTGGTGAAAATGGCAATGCACTGATGCACAGTTTGGTTGATATGACTGGTCAGGGGAAAGAATAAAAAAATCAAAATGTTTTATGCATCGTTGTCTTGCCTATCTTATTTTCAAGAAAAATATCTTATAAATAATAATAATTTCTATATAAAACTAATAGTCCATATTTAGGGACGGATCTAGGGGGGCCAAGGGGGCACGCCCGCTCTAAAATTTAAGAATTTTTTTTTATAAGTAATATTTTTGAAAATTTAGGATTTCGCCACCCAAATTCTAAAAAAAAATCTCATATATATAATTTCGTCCCCTGAAGTTCAATTCTAGCGTCCGCCCCTGTGCATGTTAGGTGAGTATCTTAAGTGGAGATGATTATGCAAATTATTTAGTTCACAAGATCCTATTACAGGTGATGTTAGATATTTACATAAAATCAATACTCCATACTGCATATTAGGTGCGTCCATTAGTTTGAGACATCATCCCCTTAAGATATTTTGTTAAGATGAGATGGTTATTTACTAGTATGTAGTTTGCAAAATTCTCACATGTAATGTTGGATATATCATAACACACCACCTCACGAGTAGGGAACGATTAGTCAACTCTATGTGTGAAATCATAATAAGTTAATATTCATTTTTGGTATCATCATGTAAACATTCATCATCAATTTGAATATGATCATCTTATACATATTAAGTTTGGACTGTCATTCTTTGGAATAGATTTAAGGGGGTGATGGTTGATCACTCAATACTAGACGAGTTCCTGGTTGGTACAAGTGATAAAACTAGGAAAATATTGTCAAAGTCATGCATTATTGATTTAAATTACTAATTTTAATGGGATTTTAATCAAATTTGGCACTAATATGATTCAGCATCTCTTTTTTTTCTTTTTTCCCCCTCTCTCTTTTTTCCTTTCAATTTGTAGAGAAAAGTTGAATGACAGTGAAATAGCATTGGGGACTATCCTTGACTGTACAGCAGTGTAGTGATGTCTTTAACATGATGCACATAAATTTTGTAGGTGAAAAAGCAAAGAAAGTGCTGTTTGACCAGCGAGTCAATAGAACAATTGAGTGGAGAATAACAAGAGGAGGCTATAAATGGCACTTTAAATGGATAAAGAAACAATGAATAGTTTTTAGGTGCTATTCTGGAAACACACATGCTTGAGTCAGAATCTGAGACAAAGATATGCAAAGATCTAGGACAAGGCTTTGATCGGACATCCAAATAGTGGCCGTACCCATTCGCAAACCGGTCTACAATATGCTGTCGGGCTTGCTAGATGTTTGGTTCGTAACAACTAATATGTTTTGCCAATATCATGTAGTCCTTTTGATCGGAGATCCAAATATAGGTCGCGCCTATTCGCAAACAAGTCTAAAATCTGCAGTCAGGCTTGCTAGATGTTAGGGTCATAACTACTAACATGTTCTACCACATGTCGTGTAGTCCTCGCACATCACATATAAACTTACAAACCTGTCAAAGTTGGATGAAGATATCTGTAGTGCAGATAAATTAAACGACCTTCGATTAGGCAAAATCCGACCTTTTTTACTCAATGTGTGTACATGATGCAGTTAAAGTTACGTGTTCTACCTCAAAATGTCACTAAGAAAACTTAAAAGAAGAGAGGCTTCTAGCTTGTGTTATTAGTCAAGTAACTTCTACATAAATATAATTTGTACATGACCCAGCCATTGCTTCGAAACCTTCCATTTACTTCATCAAAATACATCTGATAGGAGATCCCTCAGCGCCAAGCAGTCGTAATGGTAAGCAATGCACCGAATATATTCCTGCCTCGACACCATCAAGTTTGAGGCCTTCCACAAGGATGATATTCTGTAACAAGTTAACACAATCAACAAGTACTCCAGGCAAATTTGGGTAGAAGTAAGATATAGCCATTTTATCAGCATTGCGCCATTGATTGTAAAAGGAGGGATAGACTTTTTCCTAGACAGGTATTAAGTTTAGGCCCAAAATCTTGTGGTTTTTAAATGATCAGAGATGAGAATCTTACCCTGTTCTCCAGGAGAACTAGGTGAGAAGGAATTAAATCAGCAAAGGCGGCAACAGACAAGTAGTCGATTCCTACAAAATAATCATTGAGGGGGGTGCATTTAGAATAAGCACTCAAGTAGCAACCAAGTCGAAGATGTGAACACGATAGTTTTGGTGTTATTGTTTCGAAGTGTCCAAATAGTTGAGCCTTACCCACTAATTGGATATCAGTGTTATCTACAAGCCACTGTGCGCCATCTTTCATGAATCCAACGTAACTTGTGTCAAATGCTTTCTTGAACATAAGCCGCCTGAAAAAGAGATATGTGCAAATATTCTCATGAGAACTCATCATAAAGCACCAAATCTATACAACCTAATAGCAGATTTCTATGGGGATATGGTCAAGTTAGAAAGTTCACAAAATATGTAAGGATCACCTGTCCGTGTTCAGAGTTCTGAAAAGTACTCTTCTCACTCCCCTGGGGATGTTTAAGGACTTCATAGCTTCAGCTGAATTGCAGAAAGAATACAAGAGAAGTACGCAATCAATGAGAATGTATGAGATGCAATGGATTTTCACAATTCATCAAGCTACTAGCACACATGGAAACATATTAAGATTATGTAAATTCCATGGCATTCTTCAGGTAATAACCAAGTGGATCCTGTGAATATGCAATATCAATAATGTATGGAGATGAAGAGAGGCAACATTATCATTAACAACCAGTTCAAACAAAGGGTTAAGTATTTTGCTTGAAATATATGGTTTATTTCCTCAACCCGTTTGGAAGAGAGGAAAAGTAAATATAACTACTATAGATTACAGCGGATTCAAAATTGCAAGGCTATAATTTTAATTTGGTTCTGTAACTTTCCATGTCCATAGAATTGCTTCAAGTTCACATGGATTTCAGTGTTTCAATTTTCTTATTTTTGTTTCCTTAATTTATGAATTAGGCTCTGTTCTTTTCATCTGAAAACTCATTAATTTCAGTTCAGTTCAGTTCTGCTTAGTTGTTTTTTATACTACAATTCAATTCAGTTCAGTTCCATTCAGACGAAGAGAACAGAGCCTTATTACCAGAAGCCAAGTGAATTTACAAAAGCAAAATAAATCATCTAATCAGCAATTTCTATGCCGTGACTCCTGAGCTACTATTTTACTAGATTGAGGTTCATTTTCTTTTCTTTCCGCGAGCAGTTTTTTAAATGAATTGCACACTAGTTCAAAGACCACCTCCATAAGAACTAGGTGAAGTAGCAAGAAATATGATCGACAGAAGCATGATACATATTGCCTCTTTAAAAGCTCTAAACTCATACTATTATTTTAAATTGAAACTGACATCTCATGTGCAGTTCAAGCACCTCCATTAATAGAGTCAAGATTAAGATATAACAGGAAAATGCATGAAACAGTTCATAGCAACGAGCACCAACCATACCAGTTATGTTCTGGTCTCTTGGAACATCAACGAGCAATGCTGGACCTGTTAAAACACAAATAATATACCATCATTCACTGACAACAAATAACTCACCAATTTGCAAACATAGCACCATAGAAGAAACATCCCCTTGAAATAAAATTTAACAGATAGTCATAGAAGAGCAGGACACTAGTCAGTGTTAAAACTTTAAAAAGATGTCAACACACGAAACAACCGCTTGACCAACCGAGCAAATGCATATGCGTGTTTGATGTGTACTTGTGTATTCTAATAAACAGAAGCGATTGTAGTTTACAAGTCACAACTAAAAGTACCACACGACCCATATCACTCATGTTATAAAAGATTTGCAGCTGAAATTCTGTTAGTATAGGAGGCTCCAACAGAAATAATTCGCATACTAATTTAATGGGATTTCACATCACCTTATCAGATTGGTAATAAACTAAATCAACTCATTTTACCTTATGACTGAAACAAGTATATATCACAATTGAACCTAGCTACTTGCTTATAACTTACGGGAGCCTAGCTACTTAATGATCAGCTAGAGAAGCCTGAAAAGCTACCGGAACAAACTTATCGAAAAAATAAGCTAGCTAATCTCCCAGCATATGATTAATACAGTAGACGATATAGCTCCGACAATCTGACAATCCACAACTCAACAATAATCGACTCAATTCAGCATAATCATCAACATATAGCAATTCAAAAACAAGTCATTAATAAGACTGAATTCCTCAGTTCTCACCATTCAAAACCTCAAGGTCCAAGGTGTCAACATCGAATCCGGCATCGAAATAATGATCAAACACATGCCCAGGCGCATCGACATGAGTTCCAGTATGAGTCGGAAGCTTCATCTCGGAGTTATTCGCCAACGAACCGTTCTTCATACTCGCCGGAAGCGACAAAAACTCGCCGATTCCGTCAGCAGACTCCCAGGAAGGCATGTCCGGATGATACCGGTGGCTGATGTCGATGATTCTGCCGCCACCGTACACCTCTCGCCGGATTGGAACGAGATCCTCGGGTTTCACTGCGGCGGCGAGGCCGTAGGGCGGTGGATAGGCGGCGTCCGAGGTGGCGTAAGGGAGGATTGAGCAGGCTAAGGCGCTCGTTAGCAGGAGGCACCGAATCATCGCCATGGATTTGAATTTTGAGCTGAGAATCTTTTTTGGTCCGATTTAAGTGTTTGGGTTGGTGTATGTACTGTGTGAGTGTAGTAGTGAACGGTGTTTTTATCCGGGTCAATTACGTATATAACCACTATTAATGAATTATGACAAAAAAAAATACAACCTTCAAATAACATTTACAAATATGGTTATTCTATTTTAATTGTGCAATTCAAAAATCAAGTTAAACTCTATTTAATTAATAATTTTGAAGTCCATTACCACTATTTTAATTGTTGACTCCAAAAGGGAAGCTAAACTATATTCAATAAACTATTTTGAAATCCATATACACTAATGACTTCAAATATGACACTAAACTAAATTGACTGACGAATTTAAAATCCGTAAGCTGGTTTCAGTCATTTTCATTTGAAACTAACTATTCAAGAAAAAAAAAATGCTGAAACCAACTATGAAATAATTAAATTAACTCTAAAAACTGATTTATAGTAAACTAACACTATCAAATAGAGAAACTAACACTATAAAAATTATAAATCACTGTTTTTCGCTGAAATAATAATCAAAATAATGAAGTCGACACTAAAAAAAAAATTATGACAAAACTAACACTTTAAAATTCTAAAACCCTAGGGAAATGGTGAACCCAATAACTGAATTTAAAAACACCCTATACTCAGGAACAAAGAAAGTTAGTTTCAGGTTCATTAAAGTTAATTTCAGGTTCATTAAAGTTCGTTTCAAGGCCAACAATGTTATTTTCAGAACAAAATAGTATTAGTTTCTGCACCATTAGTATTAGTTTCAGGAACTGAGAAAGTTAGTTTCAGGTTCATTAAAGTTAGTTTTAGGAACTCAGAAATGTTAGTTTCAGGTTTATTAAAGTTAGTTTCAGGAACCCAGAATGGTAGTTTCAGGTTCATTAAAGTTAGTTTTAGCGCTAACAATGTTAGTTTCAGAACAAAATAGTATTAGTTTCAGCATCATTAGTATTAGTTTCAGGGACTCAGAAAGTTAGTTTCAGGTTCATTAAAGTTAGTTTCAGGGCCAACAATGTTAGTTTCAGAACAAAATAATATTAGTTTTAGGAACTCATAATTATAAAACCCTAGGAGAAATGGTGAACCAAATCAACTGAATTTGAATACACCCACTGGAAGCTACGGTCTTAATTAGGGTTTAAGCCGGGTCCAGGGCGTAGAGCGATACGCCCTGGACCCGGCCTAAACCTTAAACTCTAATTAAGCGATTGTCGGGGGTAATGAAACACTAGTTTCACCGTCAACAATATTAGTTTCAGCATCATTAATATTAGTTGTAAAGTTAGTTTCAGCATCAACAATCTTAATTTCATTTGTTTCAATATTAGTTTCGGTTTCAATTACTTTTACCAACATCATTAGTTTCAGCATCACCGGTGCTAGTTCAACATTAACAGAGTTAGTTTCATTAGTTTTCAAATGTGTTAGTTTCAACATTAACAGTGTTAGTTTCAGTTGAAACCAACATCATAATCGACATGTGTGTTAGTTTGAGCTGCAAGTATTAGTTTTGGTGTTAGGTTAATTGGTTTCAGTTAATTTCACCAACATCACTCGTTTCGACATTTGTTTCAGCATAACTTGTATTAGTTTCAGCATCATCGGTGTTAGTTCAACACCATTGTGTTAGTTTCAAAAGTTAGTTTCAACATTATCGGTGTTAGTTTCAGCACCATTATGTTAGTTTTAAAAGTTAGTTTCAGCATGAACAATGTTGGTTTCATTAGTTTCAGTTGAAATCAACGTCATAATCGACATGAGTGTTAGTTTTAACGGTAAATATTAAATTCAATGTTAGTTTAATTGGTTTTAGGTGGTTAGTTAGTTTTATTGGTATTCACAATATTATTCAAATATAATTAGTTAGTAATTTTATCACTTTAATTACATGAGTATATATAAAAAAAAAATAGTTAAATATAAGTAGTTAGTAATTAATTAACACTAATGAATGTTAACTATGTTACCAAACCCAATATATGAGAATTTGAAGTCCACTTAATTAGAATTTAGGGCATCAAAGAATAGATTGGACTTTTTTGCAAGAGTTTATTATATTTTAGGGCATAAAAAATAGATTGAACTTTTTTGTAAGAGTTTATTAGATTTTAGGGCACCAAAAATAGATTGGACTTTTTTGTAAGAGTTTTATCAAGCTAACCTTATATATTAGTACACCACCTAAAATAATGATAATTTTCTCTTTTTTATCGTAAGGAGTCCTCAATGTAGTGAACTCCTAGACTTTGTATTCGATAGCATGACTTGAAATAATTGTTTATATTGATACGAATATACAATCATTTATAAAGTAATGTATGTGACTTAGTCTAGGATTTATGTGACTTCTTGTGATCCGCACGGCATATAAATCACTCATACACCTGATCTATGATCTATGAGAGTATCTCCTGACTAAGACATCTATGAAAGTGTCTCTTGACTAAGACTGTCGGATATTGTAGTAGAACTGTAGAAGTAACTAGCAAGTCTTTACACAGAATATTTTGAACGGGTATGTAATTATGTGAAAGAATACTATGTCTTGATCATATATACATTGGCAAACAATATGATCAATTCTGCAAAAGGCAAGTCATCTACATGAAAAATACAGAAGATACAGAAAAGGGCAATCAATTGTCAGAGGAGGATTGGAAGATGAAGACCGCGGTTAGAACTCCCACCAGGACGGTGACAGCCAAGGCTACTGTTGGCAGAGGTGATGTGAGTCCAAAGTTCTGCAGAAGTAGGAGAAGAGAACTGTTAGAAATAGTTCTTGCGATTATCGCTTTCCTTCACTATCATGTGATTGTACTGTTAGACATATGTCGAAAGCAGCACAAGTAACTCGAGATAGTCATCAATCTGGTATCAAGATGCACAACAGAACACATCATAATGTTTTGTAATCCAAACTTAAGAGTAGATGGAAGAGGAAATGAAAATTCCAGGCGGAATCTTATAGGTTACTGCCCATAAAACAGCAATCAGACTACACAAGTTATTTTTATGAATCATAACATGCTTTGGCTGGTACAGCAGAGAAAGGGGAAGGTTGATGAAGTAGAAAAACAAAATCCACAAGCATCAGCTTCAAAACCACAACTCAATTGCTCAAATTCATAGAAAACCAGATAGAGAGCATGTGCGTTAAATCATGTATGCAGAACACTTCATGCTCCACAAACTACATGGAGACGTGGGCAAAGATGTTGAAAATTGAAATGAATTTGGCCACATTTTCTCAGTTCTTCAACAACTTTACACGAGAACTGGTTATTCTATTTCCTACATGTAGACAACCAAGTTACGTTGAAGAGGGAGGAATGAGTGGATCACCTTTTTTTTTTTTTTAAATTAACAAATCAGATATTAGCATCATGTAGAACAAGATCATATATCACTTAGCTTGTCCAAATGTAGCAGATTCCATCAAAGACCAATTTTGCATATAAACTAGCACAGCTAGGAAAATTTAACTTTAACTCAACAATCAACATCCCAAAAAGAGATGCCATACCTCAAGGAGTCCTTTACCAGTACCAATCTCAACACCGATAGCAGCAGCAAAGCCAATCATTGCAACTCTCCCAAGCCATACATCTACACCACTACCTTCCTTGGTGCTCTGCTCACATTTTATGACTAGTGATCTCGAATTCTTCACGTGACTTGTGCGGTTAGAGGCCCTCTGGTTCACTGAAAACAAAAGCCAGTATGATAAATCACTCAATTGAGCCCATCATTTGAACCACACCATTTTAGCTAGCTTATAAGCTGCATTTGCTTAAACAATAGTTCTACCAAAACAAGTATGTTACGTGAGTATAGTTGCTAGTCTACTACTCCAACTATATCATTGAAAAACAAGCGGCTTATCAAGTTTTACTATATATCCCCTATATTTAGAAAATCAACTACCTTATCTGCTAATTTTAGTAGACAACTCCAATTCAAATCAACTACTTTATCCGCTAATTTTGGTAGACACCTCCAAATCAAATCAACTACCTTATCACATCTCAATTTCACAATTACAGCAACTTATTATTAGTAAACTTATAAGCTACCAGCTCGTTTCAATAAACATAGACTTATCTGTTCTATTCATCTTCTGACCGAAATCGAACGAAAAACAATTACGCCTCCAATTGACACAAACACACAGACATGAATTGGCGAAGTAGGAATTCAACTAAAACACAGAGACTCACAGAGAGGCGAACCGGTGGCGAACGCATTTCCGAGCTTATTGGGTAAACGAGCAGGTGAAGCAGCTCTAGCTACATTGTAAACGCGAGTGTCTGCACCAATTGCCAAGCTTATTAAGTAACAACTAGACATTTCATTTATGCTTAACTAAACTTACTTATAAAAGCTCAATAATGATAATGATAATTGAGTGAGATTTACCGCGAACGGAAGAGTAGCAGCAAATTGAAGAAGAAATTTGCAGAGCCATTATTCTGTGTAAAGCTCTCAGTGTATGTACTCTGGCTTTGTTCTCCTTTGTAAGCAGCAGAAGAATTGAAGATGATGAAGATCAGTGGAAACGAAGGAGATTGAGAGGCTTACAAAGAAGAGAGGGGAATTTTGACGCGTGTTTTATCCAGAGACGTCAGTACTTGTACATTAGTATAGTTTTTGAAACAACGTTTTTAGTACAAACTTCAGGCTTTTATTTATTTTTAATTTTTTTTAGAATTTTCTCCGAATAGATCCAACGTGCGCGCAGTTTGACACTCGACGCTCTTATAACTCATTCTAACCGTCTTTAGATCGATATAGTTTGTCTCCTAGTATTATTATTTTTCAATAATAACGACGCTTAAGTTATCGAGTGGAAGGTATGTCGTGTTGAGGCGCGGGGCACTTGTACTTGATATGAATGGCGACGTTTTCTTGTCGTCTATAACGATATTTGACAAGTGAGTTGGGAAAAAGTCTCACACTTGTAGAAAATGATACTACATCAAAAGGGGAGGGAAGATCCAATAATTAAGAGCAATTTGAAGCAGCAATTACTAATTTTGCAAGTCAATATGCCACTCCATATGCTTCCCGGTAGACAAAAGACATGCGGATGATTCCTACTACTTGATGGAAGAGTATCTGAAGATCACTGATCAGGTCCCGATCCGCAGTTTGCGCTCATGTTCCCCGATAACACATGTCTCTTAGTTACTCTGAAGAGGAAACTGGAAAAAGGTGATGAAGCATAAATGTGTAAATGTGCATGGATACACGTTATGCCTTGGAAGAAAATAAAATTCCGAATCCACTTTGTATATGAACAAGGAAGTGTAAGTAATGCAACTATCAACTATGAATCTCATGGAAAGTTGGATCCTGGGTAGCAGCAGCTATAATTCATAATTTAACTTCAATAATAACAAGTAAATTACTTCTATTAACAAGAAAATTTTACAGTGTACAACAATATAATGGTTGTAGCTGTTCAAAATTGTATACTTAATTTACAACAGACTCAATTGGACACCATAACTACAGGTCTACAGCTTGAGATAAACAAAATCCTCAATAGCTGGAATATCACCAATCTTCTTCAAGCACTGATTGCTTGGTTCCTCATCGACTCCGATCGCCATCACAGCTTGATTCCTCGGTGCTATTCTTCCAACACTCATGAAACTCACATTCACGTTCTCGTCGCCCAAAATACTCCCGACTTTTCCAATCATCCCCGGCTGATCAACCTGCCGGCACAGTATAAGACTGCCTTCTATACTCACATCTACTCCGAAAGACCCCAACTTTGTCAAATGTGGAATCCCATCTTTAACCCTGCCTTCTACTGTGATCTCCCCAAGATCAGAAATGGCACTGGCAAATTTGGATTCTACATCGGCGATGTGTACTTGGATTAACTCAAGAGGGCTCTCAGGTGATCCGTCAAGGATGATGCGTTCTTCACTTATACGGATGCCTCTTTGTTTGGCAGTGAAATCGGCATTGACTAAGTTTACGAAGACACTTGAGATTGGCTCGATTAGGCCTTTGGTAACCATGGCACGGAGTAACCTAGTGTCGAGATCGTCTGGGGATCTGGCGGAGGCATAGGTAACTCTCACGTTTTTTATGCCCTCACCGCCAGCTACTAGTTGCACTGCAAGTCTACCTAGTTTCTCGGACAGGGTTACATATGGTTTAAGCTCTGTAAGGACCTGGAATCAATGAGTTTAACAATTTGTAAATCTTGCAAACCATCAAAGGCAAAAGAACAAGGAGCCAAATAAGTTTCAAAATATCTAGAATCCATTAAAAGAACTGCACGAGGCATGAGCAAACATATGAAGCATGCCAAAATACCAATGCAAGAACTTTAGGAAAGGCCCCAATGAAATAAATCAGTCTTCACACTACAAAAATTCCGGAACGGGAGTATATATAGAAATGCAACGTCGAATAGGAAAGAATAGAGCACATTAGTCATATTTACTTGTAATACTTTAGCTACCAGTCGATCTATGGATTTTCGAGCTAAGCACTTCAAAATTTTTTTTAAGAAGAGCCAAGCACTTCAAATTGATTACATTAGTACTTAAATTTTCTTTAATGATTTTGAATAAGAGCTAAAAGGCATAATAATTCACTTGAATACTGTATTTATTTACCTATTTAAAATCAAATAGCACAAGCAGTGCGAATCAGATAAAATAAGACAGGGCACGTATTTTAGCACCTCAGCAGGAACCATTGGCGCATTCACGGCAGTGGAAGCAAGCTCTCCTCTCAATGCCCCAACAACAGCTTCAGCTATTTCAATGGCCACCCCTTCCTAAATACACAACCAAACAGAATTGTGCAAGAGTTGGTGACAAGGGTGGAACTGCAGAGGTACCACAGCAAGAGAGGGAGAGCAGCAGCAGCAGAATTACCTGAGCTTCCATTGTACTGGCACCAAGATGCGGCGTTGCTGTTACATTCTCATGTAATACCAGCTTGTTTTCCTTTGATGGTGGCTCTTCCGTAAAAACATCAAGTGCTGCCTGCAAGTATAGTTTGCTGGATCAATCAAAAGCAAAACGAGTCACCCACCTACTCTCTGCCTCACTTAAATCTAGAGTATGCATCAAATAACTGGGATGTGCAAAAACCTGAGCAACAATTCCAGCATCGAGGGCCTTCACCAATGCATCTTCGTCAATCACTCCCCCACGTGCAACATTAACAATCCTAACACCTTTTTTCATTTTCGCAAAAGTTTCATCATTAAGAACTTTTGATGTAGAAGCAGTCAGTGGCATGTGAAGGGAGATGAAATCAGCTGTTGCTATAGCTTCATCAAAACTCACAAGCTCCACACCAATTGCACGAGCACGATCAGCAGGGGCATAAGGATCGTGTGAAATGACATGCATACCAAGCCCCTTGGCACGCCTAGCAACTTCTGATCCAACCTTACCAAATCCCATCACCGCAAGTGTCTTGCCAACTAGAGACACACCAACATATTTGCTCCTCTCCCATTTACCTGGGTTGATTACAGCATAACTACATGTTAAAATCGCCAATACATATGAGTTAGTTGTAGCATAAAGAACCAGAAAACTAAGTCATATGTGGGACACATACACTGTTAAATAATTACCACTGACTGTGTCATCTAAATTGATTTTAGTCGTTCTCATTACATATCAATATCATCACGGTATAATGTACATTCTTTCTTCCTTTATATTTGTTTTTTTTTTAATTTCCAGCTAAAGGGACAAGATTATAATCTTCTTTACACCAGGGGAATAAGAATGTCTAGTGGGGCAATGCCGATGCCAAGAACTAAAGAAGATTTGCTAAAAGATTCTAGTCTGTTATTTGCTTTAATCCCAATTCAAAATCAGATAGCTTTTCCAAAAGCTTAACTTTCAGCAATGCCCAGATTTACTAAATTACATTTCATCACCAAAAAGTTAACCAAAATCACATCAACAAGATCTAATACACGTCTACAGCACCAAAAGCACAGTATTTTAAATGCTATACAATCATCATAAAAAGAATCGAAAAGGCAGACCAGCTGTTCAACGGCATGTTTTTCAAAGGAAAATTCATCAGTTTTACTTTCAAACCATTCATTAATTAAGCATGAAAAGTTAAAGAGCATACAAAACAATTTCATCTAAACTAGTATCTTCAAAAGAGCAGTTAGGCATAATGTTCTAAATGAAATTCAGCCATCCTAAAAGAATATAACAAACCAGCCAACACAGAATCAGTTTAACTTTACAACCATTCATCAATTAAACATCCAGAGTTGCTCAACTAGTACATTGAAGATGTAGTGAGGTATAATGTCATATAGCTAAGTTCATCATCACCAATCCAGCTAGCTTATAAGTTAAATCATCTTCGACTAAACTAATTGAAGCATGTTACAGGAACTCCTAACTACTAGCCTATAAGCAGGGTGATTTGAAATGCTGATCCAATCAACATATTCTGAAACAATCCAAATCAACTAGCTTATCACCTAATTTGCAAACGAATTAGCTAATGAGCTACCAATCAACTTATCTATTTGTGATGACAAGCGAACAAACAAAAACGCAGACCATCTGTTCTACAAAATGTTCAACTCAATTAGGTACAAAATCAATTCAATTCCACTAAAACTCTCATACATTATCGAACTAACCATCATTTAACAGAAGCATCAGCCTGAGCGACATGTGCAAACCATGTGTTCGACGAAATGTTTAACTCAATTAGGCATAAAATCAATTCAATTCCACTAAAACTCTCATACATTATCGAACTAACCAGCTTTAGCACTAGAATCAGCCTGAGCAACATGAACAAGCAAAAAACACAGACCATGTGTTCGACGAAATGTTTAACTCAATTAGGAATAAAATCAATCCAATTCCACAAAAACTCTCATACATTGAACTAACCAGCTTTAACAGAAGCATCAGCCTGAGCAACATTCCTCGCCATAGCCGTAAGCAACGCAATTCCGTGCTCCGCCGCCGCAACCGTGTTCGCCGTCGGCGCATTGACCACCAAACATCCGTGCTCCGTCGCCGCCGCCAGATCGACGTTATCAATCCCGACTCCTGCTCTTCCAACGACCTTCAACCTCCCTGCCGATGACTCGAACACTTCTCGACTCACCTTCGTCCCGCTCCTCACAATCAGCGCGTCGCAGAGGGAGATCTTCGTGCAGAGCTCCTCCTGGCTGAGGTTGTAGGAGCAGTCCACGTTTGCGAACTGTTTGAGCAGGTTTACGCCTGCTTCGCCGAGTTTTTCGGAGACTAGGATTGTTGGCTTTGATTCCAGTGAGAGGGTGACGAACCGGTTGTTACGGCGGCGGCGGATGGAGACGGTGGTGATGTTGGTGGAGATGTGGTGGCGGAGGCGTGTGGTGGAGTTGGGCGGTTTCAGGGTTGTTGATGCAGCTGAAGCCGCCATTTTTTAGTCAGAGGATAAAAGGGTTTTTTTTTTTTTTTTTTTTAACATACAGTGGATAAAAGGTTGTTACTGTGTTTCGAATAAGTTTTTGTTCCTTCATTCATTCGATTTCATTCGATTCTGCTTATATTTTTATCTACAATTCGATTCGATTGATAAATTTCAGTTGAAAAGAACAGAGCCTAAATAGTTTTTGAAAAAATATATTTACGAGATTTGATTATGTTCACGTTCGGATTTGAGATTTCTAACCAAGAGGTGTTTGGAAATTTTTTGGAATTTCTCGTAATATTTCGAAAGTGATTGAGTTGATTCCGAATTATAAGTTCGTTTTATTTTTCTGAGCTGAAAAATTGAGACGTGTTTCATTTTTGTGAGATATATAACCATGATCATAAGTGTAATAAATATAAATACAAAATATAGGCGTCAATATATTTTGACACGGATAGAAAATGATTGCATTGGTTTAATACTGTTTGAACTAGGGGTGATCATAAAATTCGAAATCCAATCCGAAAATCCGATCCAATGTATTCGGATCGGATTACGGATTATGATATTTTAGATCCGAAGATTTTCGGATTAATCCGATCCGATCCGTCGGATTTTCGGATTAATCCGAATTAATTAAAATAGAAAGTACTATTTGTATTTGTTTCGGATTTTCGGATTAATCCGAATTAATATATATATATATATATATATATATATATATATTCCCCTTATTCATCCAAACAAAATACAAAATAGAAAGTTAGCCCAAACAAAATATAAAATAGAACATAGAACTCCAAACTTTTTGTATTTGTTGTTTTGGACTTGAAGTAAACTTGTGAACTTTATTTTGTTTATTTTGAATGTGGAACTACTTAACTAGTATTTAATTTGGCTACGAAATGCTATTTCAGTTTTTTTTTTTTTTTAATTAAAGTTCGGATTATTCAGATTAAATCCGATCCAATCCGAACTTTTTCGGATTAATCCGAATCCGATCCGATCGTTCGGATCGGATTTCGGATTGAGCCTTTAGTGATCCGAAATTTCGGATTGATCCGAACTTCGGATTGGATTGGATCGGATTAATCCGAACGTGCACCCCTAGTTTGAACGGAGTAATTACTTGTTTGGGAAATGGGGTTTTAGGTGAATCATACTTCCACTCTCGGTCCCTCCGGATAATTATTATATTTTATTCATCTTATGTACGGGTTCACTTAAATATTAATATCATGAATAATAAAAAAGTAAACTCTACTAATCAATCTTCATCTTACCTTTTCTTTTATCTACCTCTTATACATTTTATATTCGTATTTATTATACTTTAATACCCACTAAATAACTTTATTATTATTTATCTAATACTTAAAAAATTCCACAAACGAAATGTATAGATTAATATTAAGAATAAACTTCATTGTTATTTTTTTTTTTTTTTAGATATAATATTACAATTATAATATTTAAACTTGGACAAATTTTAACATCAATAAATCTCTAATCATCATTTCAATCATTCTCTATATAGAGAAATAAATCACCCATTTCGGGGATCGAACTCGTGACCTCTTTGGTACGGAATATCTCAACTTGTCACTTGACTAGAAACGATTTTACAACTTCATTGTTAGTTAACATTGGTAGTTAACTAGTGATGTTTTGCTTAAATGATGTGGTAGTTGGGTGAACGTTAGCCTTTCATGATGGAATCTACTACTTATCATTGGAGAGACAAAGATTTCATAATCTTCTTATTAATTGGATAAATTGCCCCTAGGATTCAACCAACCAAACATACATTACAAAAGTATGAAAAAGAAAATGATAATCCAGCTTATTATTAAATTGATAATTTGCACTCCCTCCGTTGAAGACCAAATGTCTCATTTTGATTTTTCGCAGTCAATATATTTTTCAACTTTAACTACATTTTAATCTTAAACTGTAAATGTAAAATGTTCAATTAAATTATATAATGAAACTTTAAATCCTAAAGTTTCATTATATAATTCAATTGAACATTTTTACATTTAGGGTTTAAGATTAAATCGTAATTAAAGTTGAAAGTAGTCAATAGTCAAAATGGGACATTTGGTCTGGAGGATTTAAAGTTTCATTATATAATTCAATTGAACATTTTACATTTATGGTTTAAGATTAAATCATAGTTAAAGTTGAAAAATATTGACTACGAAAAGTTAAAATGTGATATTTGATCTGGGACGAAGGGAGTAGTAGTTTGTCAGGAGTTAAATATTAGCCTAACATGATTATAGTCCCCATCATATCACATAATTATAGTATCATCAGATGATAATGTAATAAACTTATTTATCTGATCTTTTGCACTAAATTTAACCAAAATATGTTTGAATAATTTCATTTAAATTTTAAATTCTAAAATCGTTAAACACCGAACTAATTTTTTTTTCTTTCTTTATATATGGATTCCAAATAAATGAGATGGATAGATTATTTTCCATGAAGCCACAGCCTATGCGTTTCTTCAACTAACTTGGAGCGAAGGAGACTGGTAATTCTTCCCACAGTAGAAGCGTATTATTAACGACTTCGGGTCTACTGCTAAATACCCTATTAACAATACTGTTCGAGCGAAATCACAAACTTTGCAAGTGTATCGACATACTAGTTGACATTTCTTCCTGTGTGGTTAAGTGAGAACACCTGAGGTGATCGGTTATGGTAACTACCACATTAAAAAAAACTGAATTTTGAGGCCTATCAATAGTAAGGGTGATTTCACCAATTGACAATAACATCGAAGTTCGTCTCAATATGAATTCTGATATTTTGAGGGGCAAAACCAACTTCATGCCTTGACACAATGTATGATGAAAACTCTAAGACACTAATAGAGATGTCATGAAATTTAATTTTAAATCTCAAAATTCTCTCGTCCTGCTTAAGTCCACTTTATGAGACACCACTTAAATCTTCAAATAGATTTTTCGATATTGGAGGTGAGAAATGAGGTACACTCGCCAGAAACAAATACTATAAGACCACTCCCAACTCCCATTGGGAGTGCGGCACGGCCGGCTCCACGGCCACTCCCAAATTCAGCCTTAACAAGGCTGAATTTGGGGGTCCGGCCGTCCCGGCCGTTGGGCTGGGCAGCCGGGTGGGCCCCACCCCCTTTTTTTTAATTTTTTTTTAAAATTAATTTATAAAGTAATATTAAATAAAAAAAATACCCCAACGACTATATTTTTTCGAGATCTATAAATACAACTCATTCACAACTCATTTCACCACACCTCAATTTCCTCTCTCTTCCATTTCTTAAACTCAAAACGTCTCTAAACTCAAACACATATCCAAACATGTCTGCAATTAATCACTACATCAACAACTTATCATCATCTAGTTCCGATGATGATGAGTTTGCACAATATGCTGATTCCTCTTCTTCCTCTTCAAGCACACAAACTGATTACTATACCCGTGATACCAAACTTCTTATTCAAGCCACTCCTCACATAATCAACCACTGCGAGCAACAAAATCCACGAAGGAGGTCGGGGTATACGCGTGAATACATTGATCGAAAGAGGGAACAGTTTGCTGTTCTACTCGATAACGATTACTTTGTTGGTCCAACATGGGGAGCGGTCAAGTTTCGACGTCGGTTCAGGATGCAAAGGCCATTGTTTCTCCGGATCGTCGAAGCTTTAGAGCAATACGATCCGTATTTTCAACAACGTCGGGATGCTACAGGGATGTTGGGTTTTACGGCAAAACAGAAATGCACATCTGCCATCCGACAACTTGCATATGGTGTATGTGCAGACATGGTGGACGAATACACTCGTGTAAGTCAAACGACTGGTCAAGAGGCATTGAAGGCCTTTTGTGATGGTGTTGTTGCGGTTTTTGGTCCTACATATATGAGGAGGGCCAATACGGAGGATGTACGTCAATTAGTCGAGGTGAACACTAGTCGAGGTTTTCTCGGCATGCTTGGAAGTATCGATTGCATGCACTGGGAATGGAAGAACTGTCCGTCGGGTTGGAAAGGGCAGTTCCAAGGAAAAAACAAGAGAGCCACACTTGTTTTGGAGGCGGTTGCATCCCGAGATACTTGGATTTGGCATGCTTTCTTTGGTGTTTCAGGGAAGTTGAATGATCGAACCATTGTGGAACGGTCACCGGTATTCGACGAATTACTAAGGGGAAAAGCTCCTGCTGTTAACTTCGAAGTGAATGGGAATCAATACGACATGGGGTACTATCTAACTGACGGCATATATCCTATGTGGGCAACATTTGTGAAGTCAATTAAGGGTCCTATCAATCCAAAACAGGCCAAGTTTGCAATGCGGCAAGAGGCGTGCAGGAAAGATGTCGAACGTGCTTTCGGAGTTCTCCAAGCACGTTTCAAAGTAATTAAGGATCCAACATTGGCCCATACCCGAGAAGACCTTGCTAGGATCATATATTGTTGCATTTGTTTACACAATATGATAGTAGAGGATGAGCGGCACTTATATCGCAACTACAAAGACGTAATAGCAAAATTCAATGATGATGCTGTAGAATTAGGCATCCACAACTTAATGCCTACACACGCATGGATTCCTATATCAATCAAATGGATGGCTATTTGAGCAAAAGGGCTGGCCTAGAAAGTAAGGAGACCCATTTGCGGCTTCAAGAAGACATCATGAACCATGTTTGGTCTTTCAACCATGAGTAGTTCTTTTCATTGTAATGTGTTGTTGTTTATTTCATTTTTATGCATGTGTGCTGTTGGTTTGTTTCCTATTATTTGCATTGTAATGTTTGATGTATTGTTGTTTGCATTGTTTGTCTTTCATGTCTTTGTTTGCATTGTAATGTTTGATGTATTGCTGTTTCTGAGTTGATTTCAACGAATATGCAAGTTCTTCATAATACGAATAGGCACCCATTTTTATTTCATTGGAAATTAGACATTACAACATAGCACAAATACAACATAAAATAAAACCTAAGGATTTAATAAAACGTACAAACAACAAACACTAATTGAAAGACAAACAGACAATAAGGGGTGATTTATGTTGCTCGATTACCCCCTGCGGGAGAATCCCTCACCTTGTATTGGAATGTCTTTGAACACGGGTGGGGGGCATCTTGCTGCATCTGTCACCGGATCCTGACACTTACATTTCTTAAACAACACCTTTAGTTGTTCAAATAGTGGTTCATCTACCACGTAGTACCACTTAGCGTGACAGTCATAGGCCATTATCTCTGCCCAAACCTTCAAGTCGACTCGATTCCTACCACCACTGAAGCTAATGCAACCACACCGTTTACAAGGCCAAGTGAGGATCCTGTTGTAGCAAAAGTACCTTGTATAGAGCTTCTCCACCTCAGCCTTCATGTCTTTCAACGTATAGTTGGCACCTTGCTCCGCAAGTTGATTCTGCACCACCAGTAGGGCTTGTTCCTGCTTGTGAGGATAACACCACATCCCTAGCTAGGTACACTTCAACAGACTGTGAAGCATGAATACCACACTTTCCTTATTCATCTTTCCATCGTATAAATGGAAGTCTTTATAGGTACAAGCAGCATTCTCTTGGGCTTCAGTCCATATTTGTGCATCAGGGATCACCGGCCTCCACGATGAACTGGAAGACATCTTGCAAAGAGTGTTTGAGTTGGAAATTTGATCTGATATTGAGTTGTTGGGTGTGAGGTTTAGATGAATAAGTATAGTCTATTTATACTGAAACGAGTCGAAATTCATGTTGAAATTGAGACTTCAAATTCAGATGAAATTGAGATTCACCTTGAAATTCAATCCTTGGAATGAGGTTTGATGTTGTGTAGTCAGGTATCCAATGGTACCTATCCTCATAAAGTGTAGACAACAATTCTTCAATGTCATTATCCATATCTTGTACTAGATTTATTATGTTTTTTTTTCTCATTTTTTTCATTCTGATTTCAATTTCAATAAATTATAAAACGAGTTTTAAGAATCCAATTTGAGTAATTTCAACTTCTAAACACTCTTATAATATGTGAAGCAAGCTAAAAAAAATATTAAAAAAATACGAAAAAAATAATAAAAAACACTATTCACTACGTCTGACGGCCTAAACGATTTTTTTTACGATTAGTCGTTAAATCGGTAGTCACGCATCATATTATTCACGGTCGTCGCGACGACCTATTGGGAGTGGTCTGAGGTCCACTCGAACCGTGTTTTTTATGAGTATATTTCGATTGTCAAATTTTCCTCTAAACATGCTAGGATATGTATTGAGAATTGAGACTCCCATACCCCCCAAAATGGTGGCTTCCACTAAGTTGCATCCTGTCGGCGCAAACATAATGCGATCGTGCTAAAATGATTTCAAAATTACCAATTCATTTGGGTCCGCACAATAACCTTTAAAATGGATGACAACCCTAAGCATCACGGGTTATCCACAATATGTAGGGAACTTTATTTTACCAACACAATTCAAATCTCACTTTACAAAAAAGTTAGCCCTTCTGTCCAACTACAGTATAATATTGCCAATAAAAGTTACATATACTTCCAAACTTTTCATAGCATAGAGAGAGATATATAATGTGTACCTTTATCCAATAATTGCATTTAAACTCTCTTATACTACTACAATTACATAGCGTATCTTAAAGAGACGATCTCTCATGAAGAATGATGTATACGGGAAAGAACTTTCAACAACTTCAATTTCACATCATCTAATCAATCAGTATAAAACATGCAATAATTCCACCAATAGTGATGCTTGCTTACTTAACAACAAAGCACAACATCATGAGAACAACTCCATGATTGCACTCTTTATCCTAATACCAATATGATTAACTAGTCAAACTTACAATAGCCCATAATCAGCTCAATTATAAACAAGATTCAATTCACTCAATCCTCATGCAAAATCCAAACATACACTAGTAAAAAGGGACCAAAGGGAGATATGGATCCTTTATGCCTTTACTAACTTTACCCTAAAATCACATCATTAGTAGTGTGAAGTGCATGGTATCTTTTCCAATACATTTATTGCATCTTTCATGCTAGGCCTCTTTTGAGGTACCAATGAGGCACAATTGAGCCCTAGCTTAAACCATGCCAATATGGCCTCATCGCGACCCGCCACGTCACCTCTTATTGACACATCAGCCATCCTCAGTACCTGGCTCCGATCCTCTACAACCGAACCAACGCTCCATTGACTCAACTCACGGTCCGAGAACACTTTACCTGTCAAAAGTTCAAGCAACAAAATTCCATAAGAGTAGACATCCCACTTGGGACTAGGCTTGATGTTCTTGAGTGACTCGGGTGCATGATACGCAGATGTACACCCAACGTAACCTGCAGGGCCAATGTAAGGGCTATCGTTGACCGATTGACCATGTAGGTCATTGTGGGAAGGTATCCCTCTCCTGCTGCCAAAATGTCTAGATGAATCATCGGCTTTGCGGTTTTGCTTCCCATGAATGAGCAGATGGAGTCCAAAATCACTTATTATGGGCTCCATATCTGCAGTCAGGAGAATGTTGCTAGGCTTAATGTTGCCATGTACATGCTTCTTCTCATGGATGTAGTTTAGTCCTCTGGCTACACCTTTTGCTACCTTGAGCCTTGTTTCAAATGGTAAATGATATGGAGAAGAGGCAATTTTCCCTGAAATTTTATCAAGATGGAGCCAAGTATCACAAAAATTGTTCAAATTCAGACAAAACAAACTTCTAAGTATCAGAATTCACAACTTCAAGTCAAAATGCACCCTAAGCATAGTAGTCCCTCCGTCTCAATCACATATAATCTTTAAGTCGACTTTGACTATGAATTAATATCGGGGAAAAAACAAAGATAACATAAAATAGGTTCATGGGAGTTTATAATGAGTGAATATATAGCTACGAAATCCATAGTTCACATGTTGTTTTTGAATTGTTATGTGTTTTTATCCGGATACACATCTTCAGTTTATTGCCTTCACATGGAGGTCCGTGAGTAAAACATACTCTTGTCTTGTCTTGATTCTACTCTTTAGAAAAATCAACTTTAGAATCATAACACATCATGAAAAAAAGATCAAAATGAATGAACCAATTGAGCATGAAAATTTTGTAATGATGCGCAACAATTGGTATCAGAGTCAGGTTCCGATTATAATGATGATTATAATGATAGCGAGATTGAAGAAAGGGTATAATAACTTACTGTAACCAACACTAGCCAAGCTTCCGTTTGAGACATAATCATGGATCACAAGCTTCTCATCATCTCCCCAGTAGAACCCTCTAACACGAACCAAGTTCTCGTGTCGTAATTTCGCAATTCCCTTAACTTGGCCCTCGAACTCCTTCATTTTCTCGACCCCACATTCCCCAATTCGCCTAACCGCGAAAGACATCCCGTTTTGTAGGACAGCTTTGTACACTATGCTTCCTCCGCTGGACCCCAACACATAAGCAGAGGCCTTAAACAAGGTCTCGAGTTCGAGTTCTGTTTCTCCATCAACCATTGTAAGGCACCTCTCGCTTCTCTTGATTTCTACATTCGTTTGATTCTTCGCTTCGTGATGATGCTGGACATGGCTGCTGTCGTCGTTGTCGTCACTTTCAGAGCTCGTGATGTCTGACGTGTCTTCTCCGTTCGTTATCGACAGACAAGGCCAAACTGGAAGATTCCTTGACTCTTTCACAACTGTTTTCGTCTCTGGTTCCGTATCGAACTTGTACTCCTTTACGACCTGTTACATTGGTTGAACCGGTTTATTAGATGTTAGAGTCGTAGAATCAGGTGAAAGTGAGTTTTTAGTGATTCTGAAGCGTGTTTTGTTAGGGATTACGGATGAAAAAGAAAAGCAGGAACGAGAAAGACATAAAAATTGGTTAGCCTTTGACTATGTCTGGTTAACCAAAATTTCAGCAATCGTTGCAACTTACTGTGGTTGGAAGAGAGGCTTCGGCTTCTCTGGTTTTCTTCTTCTTGTGGTAAATGAAAAGAACTACAGCGGCTAGAGCTCCAATTCCAGCTAAATCACCGACCGCGATTCCAGCAATCGAAGCCGGTTTTAGTCCATGCTGAGATTGACTAGTCGTGGTTGTCGTCGTCGTTGTTGTTGCTGTTGTTTCTGGAGAATCAGGTAACGGACTGGACCCGATAGTCTTCGGAATGGCAGCAATAGCTGGAGAAGAACTGTTGGCAGAAACATTTGGTGGTGGCCCTGAGAACGTCGAAGGAATCGAACACATTTTCTTGATCGGTTTGCCGCACAGTTGAATGTTCCCCTGATAGTATTCTGTTTTCTGATTCGAAAGAACCTCTGTTTCCGGAATTTCTCCCGATAGATCATTGAACGAGAGATCAATTGTGGCAGTTTTCGGGATTTTCGCTGCGAATCGCTGATCCACTTGGCCTGACAGCTTGTTGTACGACAGGTTCAAGTACTTCAAACTATCTCCACCGAAATCGACCGGTAATAAACCGGTTAGCACATTCGCTGACGAGTCGAAAACCTCGAAAGACCGGACACCGGATGGAACATGTCCCGAAAAATAGTTGCTTCTCAAAGAAACTACTTTGAGGGTGGTCAATGAAGCTAAGCTACTCGGGATGTCACCGGTCAAGGCGTTATCGGATAAGTTAAGGACTTGGAGGGCTTTGGAGGAGATGGGGTTTGGGATTGAGCCGGATATGGCATTGTTTGAGAGTGACAGGACTTGAAGCTCAGAGGCATTGAAGAGTGAAGAAGGTAAAGTTCCATTCAAGAAGTTGCCTGAGAGGTCTAGTGTTTGGAGGTGTTCAATGAGGCCTAAATCTTGTGGGATTGTGCCAGCAAGATTGGAGTTTGGGAGTATTAGGCTTGTGACCCTTAGCTCATTAAGGGTGGTCTTACATGCTACACCTGTCCAAAGGCATGGAGTTGCATCATTGTAGTCCCAATTGTCAAGAACTGATAGAGGGTCACTAAGGATAGTGTACTTGAAAGAGAGGAGGAGAGTTCCATCCAAGTTTAGGCCTAGTGAAGGGACTAGAAGGAGAAAGAGTAGTGGAAAGAATGTGAAAGATTGCATTTTTTTTTTTTTTTTTTTTTTGGTTTTTTGTCAAGAAATGGAGAAGAGAGTGAAGTGTTGTTGCATGGTGAGAAGAGGCAAGATGAGAGTGGTGGTGTTTTATGAGGGAGAAAGGAAGAGAGAAGGTGGCCAAAACCAACAATGGAGATGTTTGTTTTGGTGAAGTAGAGGATACGTGGGAATTTGAGGAAAGTTGGTGGGGTTCTGAAAGTGAGCAGGGGAATGAGAAGGGTGGGTGGGTGGGGGTGGGTATCTAGTTATTTTAACTCTATCAATGGTTGGAGTATCTTGGACTATGGATTACATAAAAGTCACTTTATACCATGGATTAATACTACATATAAATATACTTACATTAATGTGTATTCACCGTTTTTATAGATGTATTAAAATTAACAGACAAATATTACATTATCGTATAATCAAAAACATTAGTAGGATGTTTGACATAAAATTAACGGGCATGGTAAGTCACTATTCACGAGTTTTTCTGCTTGCCATACAATTAAAATACTCTGTTAAGTCACTATTCCACTAACATAAAAATCGAATTACTATTTATCTGTTAAACTTGAGTTTGTTAAAGTCTTATGTCAAACAACTCATTAGTTTTTACTAAGAACATCAATAACATACATACACATAAATAATAATGACATCTAGTGTTCCATCATAGTATATTATTAATATTGTCTGAGAAATTATATTTATATATAAGAACATCATTCCGTCGATCAGATTTGTCACCAGTATAGATTCATTCCAGATATAACATAGGCTCTGTTTAACAAAACTAACTGGTAGCTGGTTAGGTAGCTGGAAAGCTAACTGGCTTTAAATGTAGGTGTTTAGCAAATTAGCTGAAAAGCTATCTGGTATTTTGTAAAATGACATAAAAGGGCATTACTCTTATTTTTCTTTTCTTTAACCTTTCTTATCGTATTATTAGTCTATAGTTTTTTAAATAATAATATATCATATTTTGTCCAATAATTATAATATATATTCAATGTACTTTACATCGCCACTTTAATAACATCATCAAAATTATCAGAAGTTGAAATAAATAATCGTTAAGCATTTTAACTTGGTAATGAAAAACATCAGTAATTAATGTGTACTACATGTATGCATTTTAAAGAGGTGCGGATACATTAATCCTTATGCCAGTTGCAAAAAAGTACACAAAATGTATAACAAATGATCCTTATGCTTATAACAATGGCTTCAGCACCTAAATTAAAACTAGATGTCATAACTTGTTGCATGCTTGCAAGATGAATCTCAGGTGATTATGTTGGGTGCATGATGTATAGAATTCGTTGCTTGGTAATATGGGTGTTTTTACTTCTTATTTTATGGAAAAAGAAGCTGCGCGTTCACGTAACGAACTTTTTATTAGTCAATGGTAAAAAAAAGCTCATGGAGCTGGAAATCTAGTGGTAAACAGAGCCATATAACATCAATCCATTGATAAGATTTGTCACCAGTATAGATTCATTTAAGGTTTTGTGTTATACTAGAACCTTCATTGCTATTGATAGTAGGTCTTGATTTAAAGCAACTTTAAGCCTCTCCCTAATTTGACCTCATGGTAAAATACTGACAAAAAGTTGAATTATTCTCATGCAATATTAAGCATTGTTTATTGTTTAGTTAGTCATTCAATTCATAAACAGTTGACTATTGTCAAAGCTCTCAACAAAAAGAGAAAGGGTGATATCATCATATACTCATAGTATGAGTTTTGCAAGAAGAGACCTTTTGGCACATGAGAATACTAGTATCTTTTTTATTTTATTTTTTTCGGTAGGTTTTGGTGTGAATACTGAGTTAATGTTTTGGGTGAAAACTTTATTGATTGGTATGGGTAAATGCACTGAATTGTTTTTTACTTACGTTGATTTAGGAAGGGAAAAAGGGAAAATAAAAGAGGACTCTTTTTTGTAACTTTTTTTTTTTTGTTTTGCTGCTACAGAGGGTTCACTATGAAAATCATGGCCCCATCTGGTATATGTGGAGGAGCTAAAGTCCACTTTCTATTAGCCTTTTCAAACTTTCCCATACCTCTAGTACAAGTGAAAATTATTAGGGACATTGACATGGACATGGTAATTGGTTATGTAAGATCGCATCATCAACTACTAGCTATAGTTGACTCTATCGAATGCGACATTCAACTTAAACATCTTAAATTATCAGTCAACTTATCAGGTAGTTTTGACAAACATGCATGTCAAGATTGATTTTGATCGAACTCATAAGTAAGTTCTCATCGTTTATATACATTTTTGTCAACGTTGTCCGATTTTGATGTCGATGAGTAGACCGTGTTATTTTCTTGAGAAGTTCAATTAAGTTGCAACGAATGCATTTGAAGTTATAGATTTTTTTAGAATAATTATATCTGTCAATCTGAAACTGAAACTAAACAGTACAAATGACTAAATAGATGTAACATTATAGAGCAATCATCTGTCAAACTGAAACTAAACAGTACAAATTAATGACTAAGATACAAAATAAGACTCTGGTGGTTATTTTTTAATACTTCTCTCTTCATGATCTATGCATTCTTTTTGCATTTCAAACTATGACACTTTTCTTGTAACTCTTGGTTTTAGTAAAGTTCACTAAGATACCTTTAATTAGACAAAATGTGCAAATTAGTATTAGCAGAATCCGGGAACAGGATATACCAAGTATGGCTCGGTTGATTAAAACAGAGGAGTAAAACATTATTCTTAGTCACAAGTTCGAACCTGCCCCAATTCCGAGCCTTCTTAGCAAGAAGTGGTGCTCCTGCAGGCTGCTCATGCGAAATATACTATGTGAAAATGGCAAATAGGGTTAGTTAGCAGGACATATTTCATAATTATTTAATCATAGGCCCTTATGGGCATCCTAATGGACCTAATCCATTACTTCATAACACACTAATCAATTCAAGCAGCCACAATAGTACTTCGATTAAAGAATTGACATATTTGTTGAATAAATTAAATAACATATAATATACAATTCGTGTTTGTTGAATTATATTTGTCCATACTAGCAAAAGTCTACCCGACATTTTGTTTATCTTAATGCATGCAACATCAACAAATTAAACCTTGAAGTCTGGAGGCTACATTTGTCTCTATGGTTCTAGTGGGGTTTTGGACACCTCAACTTGTTCACGTAAGTATAACATTCCGACCCTTAATCGCCGTAGATCATATCCAGAACATGATTATTAATGACTCCAATTGATATATTAGTACATATTCTTTTTAACGTACTTTATGTTAATTATGAGTATACTGGAAAATTTTCACGTAACAATAGATCCCCGATCCCTACTCCACCTTTATCGATCCTTTTAAACCTTGAAATTTTGGTAGTTACAAATACAAATTATCAAATATAATAACTCATTTGAAATTGAGAAGTAAAATTATGTAGTCACACTAAATTTCAGCAGTATGAAGTCAAACACATACAAGTGAGAGTAAAGTAAAAACAATTGCCTTGAAGCTAAAGCATATTACAATTTCCTCGGTATATTAACACTATTAAAATCAAGTCACGAGTCAATATGTCGGTGTACTTTTTACATGATTGTTTGAATTATTAATAATATAATTAAACAAATCCAACGTTCAAAAAACATATTCTGTTGATTTGCATTTTCCAATACAGTTCCTTGTGCTTGGATCTAGCTCGATTGCTGAATACTGGAGTTTGAATGTTCAAATATCTCATCATTTGAACTTTCAAACGGGACCAACTTTTATGATATATACCTCCAATAGATCAAATTAACATGACATATTTAACTACAAATATTACATATAACATAATATGATTGCTAATGCGGTGTGACGCCCCACCCTGAAGCACCCTGCTCCATGGCTCAGCGCACCCGCCCGCACCCTTCCTAACAGACCATCTCTTATCTGTCAGAAGTTGCAGTAACGGACTAAAACCCAAAAAATGAAAAGCCATGTACTATACCTGATATTTTCAGCATTCTTTACATCTCAATGAGGGTCCATCTTAGCAACTTACATCAATAAACTAATCTCCATAAAGTCGGATTTATCCTAACTTCTCCAATAATCAACAAACTCTCCTAAAGTGATGCACCTGAGGAAATATGGACAGAAGAAGAATGGAAGGAGTAAGTCTTTGATAACTTAGTAAGGTTTAAAAGTAACACGGTATCAAAGAAATAACAAGAGTTGAAAGGCAATAGAATGACAGACAATGTGAAATAGAGATTTCAATGTGTAACCAGATGATGATACGAGTACGAATCGGATACCAACCATATAGACTACCTTATTACTCCATCGAGGCGCGACCTCGCAAACAAACAAGATCAAGCATGTCGAGGTTCATGCTATACCAGATCACGGAACACACCAACCACTGGTAGTGTTCGGAGTATGGGGATTGGGGATCTGTAGGAGATGACCTTAACCGTCGGTCCGTTCCGCCCGGTAGCCACTCACTTACAGTCCTGGGCCCGAATCGAATTCAAATCAATATCTGTAACTCATAATCACGTATGCTCGTTATCATCTCTGAAAGAGAACAATATCAAATAAACAGAACCTGAACTCGAATCAGGTATATCAATATGATGTCATGTATACAACAATAGACCGAAGGGTCAACATGTCAAGAAGATGAATATGTGAATCATGATTTCATCATGAATGGTTCGAATAGAAGATTGAAAAATGTATGAAGAGGTACAAGCATACAACATCTGTCATTTCAACATGATCATAGTAGAAAGGAAGACAATGTGTGGCGAAATATATGTGATAAAGGAGTAAGTGTACAATTGGTCAAGGAAAGATACAAGGAATCTAAAGAAAGAGGAAAATCTGATCAATAGAGCATGAAACATGACGGCTTAAAATGAAAGTCATCACGGGAACAACTGGACAAGCAATCATGGACATAGAAATATCCAGAGAAACAATAGAAGTGATGAAATAATTAATCCAAACGAAAAAGAAGGAAATGATGAAAAGGACAAGATATGAATATGAGTGAGAACACTCAAAATAGAGAGAAATGAGTTCAGGAATTGATTGTCAAATAATCAAGGGGTTAACGAGCAGGAAATGATAGGAGATACAAAATAAGAGGTTTCAAAGAGAATATGGATTTCAAATGAACTAAGATGATCATGAGCTGACGAACTTATACAAGGTTTATAAGAATCAATAACAAGGGTCATGAACAACGAATGAGGAGGTCAACAGGTATAAGAACAAGCAAATGGTTGTTTAATAGGAATATATGAATAAAAGGTGGTCAAATATCGAAACAATGAACAAGATTTATGGCTAGTCTGATAAACGATAATGGAACAAGGGGATCGGATCTATACCCAGTGATATAAGATATCAAAGTTAATTGGATAGACTTAACCGAAAGAGCCTATGCATGATGAAGTACTATATCAAGAGTAGTACCACAGATAATCCGTCAATAATACTTGCAAGAACAAGACAGAATAAATATCAATTTTCCTCAGGTGCCTGATGCCCGAGCGGTATAAAAGAATAGGCTAAAATCCTTACCTCTTAAATTGTTCCAATATTATTGTTATGCTGCGTCTCTAAACATCGAAATTAGGTAGCGTAGATAACCATCTGCGTAAGGAGATATAAATAAATACCCCGGTTAATATCACGTTCTCATTAAGTATCTTGATCACTACTATACCACACTTCCTTTTGGTTTCAGATAATTGAAATGTCCCTTAGGCTTCATTTGATTTGAGGGGAAATGGGGGAAAAGAAACAAAATAGGGGAAAATATTGTTTTCCGCCATTTGGTAGTTCTCAGGAAATCCTGAAAAATTTATGAAACTCTATATCAAATATATCATCTCCATAAAATAAGGAAAGTTGTTTTTCCCTCACATTTTCCAGGAAAATGTTATTTTCCACTATTTTTTTTCTTTTCCCCCATTTTTCCTCAAACCAAATGAAGTCTTAAATGTAAATATACCCTCTTGTAATCCGGAATTTGACAAACATTGGTAATTGACTATGATTCATATATATGAACACATGTATGAGCTATATATGATAAATGAAAACATTGTAAGTCTGAAATTTGATCCATACATGTGATGAGTCGGTTTTACATCGTCTCATCTGGTCTTTTTTACCGTCTTTTTGTTATCCTTAAGTATAGTTTTAGTAGTTTTCCTAGAGTCTTTTTTACTTGTTTTGTTGTTTATGTATTTTGCAGGTATTTGGCTAAACCGTGCTAATTGAAGGTAAAATGGTGTATTTTACATGCATCTACAAGATATAGAGTTCCAATGCTTCGTATGGATGCTAGAAGTGGAGCGGGAAGCCCAAAATACCAAGAATCGAAGTTAAAAGGAGCAAAAAGGAGCGGAAAGGGCAGAACAATCATTTTGGAAGAACTGGCGACGCCAGTTATCAAACTGGCGTACGCTAGTAACTTTCTGTTCGTCTGACCAAATGGCGACGCCTTGATTTTGATTCTTAGACGATTTCTTCTTTTCTTGCTTTTTCTGCGATTTCGTTTCCTAATTCGCCCAGACTTAGTTTTTCAGACGTTTTATATTAGATATTCATTCGATTGTGAAAAAACACACTTTGCCCTAGATCTAAACCTAGTTGATAGAAAAAAGCTCCACACATCCATACTTTGACATTGATAACAACTTGGAGTTTGATTTTGATTATTCATCGAAGGATTGATATCGAATCCCTGGTTACTGTGGTAAATCTCTATTGTTTTATCTTATTCAATTCGTTCTTACTCTATTTCTCGAATTGTTTGAGCTTGCATGCAATTATCATTCTGTTGATGTTAAACATGGGCAATATCTTGTATTCTTTCATCCTTGCTTCGATTATGAGTAGCTAAATCACTCCGAACATGGTAGTTGCGTGATAGCTTTGCGTATTCGCTTCTAGGGTTCGAAATCGTTCATATAGGTTAGGCTCGTTCAAAGATATTCGTAAAACCCCTTCAATTCAATACTCTCGTTCAAAGATTCTCTAAAACGTTTTGGTTAAGGATCGTGGATTGACGACCCACGATTACTCTAGTTCAAATACCTTCAAACTCGTTTGGTAAAGGTTGAATTGATAGTTTTCTGTACACCGACCGTGTGACAGTATGAACGTATCCCTAGAGCGAATTAGCATTGCTTGATCGTAACTACTGTGTTCCTCCTACATCATTCTTACAAACAACTACATTGTTAATTTCCATTTTCTAGTTTTAGGAAGTACTCGAATTCAAAGAATTCAACATTGTTTTGCAAGTAACTGTTTGTTTCAATTGTTGCGATAGCCTAATTGATTCCTTAGCGAACGACCTCGTGGTTAGCACTGTCTATTTACAACAACTGCTTTCTACTTGTTTTCTAAGTAGTAATTTGAGCATATCAAATTTGGCGCCGCTGTCGGGGAATCAATTCCTACTGTAGCGTTTGATTGCAAATCTTTACTTGTTTTCCAACTTACCTGAAGTTTAGTGCACTAACAGAAACTCTAAGGATATTTCGAGGTTTTCGTATTGTGTAGCTCTAACAACAGGTTGATCAGAAAGGACATCTCAATGGCTCAGTTAACCTATGGAACCTACATGCAGCCCGGCGAGGTTAAGGCCGGGAAAGCGGCAATCATGCTGTCTAATGAGGCGAGGAATTTGGAACTCAAAGCTCACCACTTCCATAATCTTCCCAAGTTCTACGGAATGGCCAACAAGGATGTGATAAGGTTCCTTAAGGAGTTTGAAGTACTGATTACAGGGATTCCGTTGACAACCAGAGGAGTAACAGTTTTAGATGGAGAGATAAGGAAGAAGGTTTTTCCAATGTGCCTGCAGGATAAAGCTAGGAACTGGCTGTTGAACCGGCCTGGGGGTTCTCTACCTACTTGGGATTCTCTCTATAAAGCCTTCGTGAATAAATTTTACCCTCCCGAGGGAACGCAGCACATTCGTACTCAGATAATGCAGTTTCAGCAGATGCACGATGAGACTTTCTATGAAGCTCGCGAACGCTTCTTACAGTTGCTATCCCAATGCCCGCACCACAGGATCGACGAGATGAATCTGTGCATCAGAATTTATGAGGGTCTGAATTGGGAGTGTCAGAACATGGTTGATATGACGTGTAAAAATTCACTCCTGGAAGCATCCTCTGACGAATTAAATGGTGTTTTCGAGAGACTGACAACAGTGTCTCAACTCAAGGGTGCGAGAAATAAATCTAGGGGAGCGGGATACCGAGCAGTTGAAGGGACTCCAGGGGCATGTACTACTGAGTGGGACAAGCAAAGCGAGCAGACTAGACAGCAGGGTAACTGATAGGGTAACCAAGGTGGCAACAACTTCTATGAGAATGTGCCACAGGAGCAACCAGTTCTAGCTCAGCCAGTTTAGGTTCAGATTACGAAAGTGCCAGGAAGTCCTAATCAGGCAATCAGGGACCACATGGAGCGTTCCGAGAGGCTCTGGGCCGAAGCACATGAAAATCAGCGCAGGAATGATCATCGGTTCGACATCATTGAGCAGGCGCAGAAGCAGTTAGAGAAGACTTTGGGAGATCTGGTTAGCATTGTCTATTTACATCAACTGATTTCTACTTGTTTCCTAATTAGTAATTTGAGCATATCAACATGCGGGGAAACTTTATAGTTTTAATCCATAATTTGAGGTTCCTCTCTTTCCCTTGCAATTTTAATTGGATAAAAATGTAGTGAATATGTGCTAAAGATTGGTATTCACTTCCGTTCGGCATTTTTGTGGAAACTCTCCAAATTGATTCTTTTGTTTTGAGCTTATTGACTTTAGATATGTACTAAGAACATATAATAAACTAGCTCACTCGCTAGCAAATCATACATATTAGAACATTGATGGCGGTTCTATTTTACCACCTAATGTTACTTTGTAATATTTCGAAAAGAAAGAAGAAATAGTATATATATATATGGTTGCTTTTTTTGGTAATTTTTCTTACACTTCGTCTTTTGCTGCTGTGTTGAAGGTTCACATTTAATTTTGGTAACTCTCTTGAAATCCATTAGGCTATAATTTCATCTTAAGGCTCTGTTTTATTCAACTGAAAACTCATTTAATTCAGTTCAGTTCAGTTCTGCTTAGTTATATTTTATACTATAATTCAGTTCAGTTCAGTTCAGTTCAGAAAATTACAGTTGAAGAGAACAGAGCCTAAATCATAATAAAAAAAAATACTAATATGTATGTATGATAAATCTACTTTCCAAATAATTTCTTTAAATTAATTTTACTACATGATTTAAGATTAATTTATAGTTAAACGAAATTTTTGAAAAGTCAAGATAATTCTTGAGGGGAACCTTAATTCGGGACGGATGATGATGAACTATCATTTACTCAAAAATGGAACATATGGCATTATGTGATAGTTTGTAGGAGAGTAGTTCAAATTTTGTTCTATTTAGACTTTTACTTCAAGGGAACTGATTTGATCCTTCAAGATTATCATATCATAGTTGTATACCTTATAAAATCTATACTATCATATTATTTGGACATAACGATTTTATTACTAATTAGAATTTTGTGTTAAAAGTAACTTTTTCTTAAAAGCATATAGATGATCCTACAAAATCACTACGGAAGTTCTAAAAATGAGATTATTGCATCAAATAGAGAATAAGTAGTGGGGATATTCCGGAAGAAGATCATTACATAAAAGTACAAAAATTTCAAGTTAAAATGATTCGAACTTACTTGATAAGTTAGAGATGTTTTGGCTTCAATAAGAAGGTTCACATATAGACGAACTAATAAACACACTAAAACTAAAATATGTGATTATGACTCAAAAGTTTAAGTTACTTTGAATTAATTATTTTCATCTTAAATTTAACGTAATGGGAAACATAGTATATAATTATTTTTATAGAATATTATGTCAAATATTACTATAGAGGAGTATAATTACTTAAGACGGTACCTGAAACGTCATAGAATATTACAATTCAGAGTTTATACTTATTTATAATTTATCTCAAGTTGGATTATTATTTGATGGAGTGTTTTTTTTTTTTTTTTTTTTTTTAAGAATCAAACTTGATGGAGTATTCTTGATTATGATTTCTTTTACCACGATCATACTCCCCATGTCCATGAATGTGCCACTTGACTCTTTGCAATCTACTATGATCACAAATACTTCTATGTTTCTATATTATGGAGAACTTTTAATAAATATATTATATATGTAAGAGTAAGTTTTCTAAGCTTAAAAAAAGTGCAGTGTCATGGGAGAGACCGACCTACATCATTAAAAAAGATATTGATGTTATAACTCAAAATAACATGTATATTGTTAACATTGATGTTTCGCATTAATAATATAAATGTTTTGATTAATAACACCAATGTTTTTATTAACAACATAGGCCGATTTCTAGATATATATTATCTAGAGATCTTGTGATTATGAAATTATATTAAAATATGGGTTCATAGCGTAAGACGGACAAAGTTATTATTGATAGTTACTTATGGTGTTTATTTAAGATCAATGCATTTGTCAACAACACAAGTGTTTTGCTTAAAAACACTCATGTTCATATTAACAACATCACTTAGTATTTTTTTTTCTAAATTAACTATAAACGACTTCCCACACGTTGATTTTATTATTATAGCACAATATTGTTAAAAGAGTTTCCATTTCTATTTAGAAATTGCGTTGTTATAGTTGACTAAAAGTCAAATGACACTTTTCTTCGTGGAACAGAGGAGTATGTTTTGTAGTTAATGTTTGCTTAGTCCACCGTGAGTACCCGCCCGCCCTCCGTCAAAAAGGGAGAAAAGAAATTTGTGTTTCTCAGAGCAAGGTGACTTGAAACTTATAAAGGTGACTGGCCATGGATGTGAAATTTACAATAGCTTATTCAATCAACATATTTGGCAATTTATAATGGATGTGAAATTTACAATAGCTTACAATAGCTTTTTTTTTTTAATACCAACCCCACTTGTTCCGCTGTTCGTTCTCTATTAACACGTATATATATTAGATAGGTTAGTATTGTTATTGACGAAATGTGCCTACAGTAACTTGCAACTTAATAAAATAATATACATATGTAAGTTGATGACATATATGAGTTCTATTATAAATTAAATTTTCACAGAGATCTCTCACTATTAAATAGAAAATATGCCGGCATATATACTATTTAGATTATTCCGCAATAATTTATTTATATATTTAAAAAAGAAGGAAAATAAAAACATTTTATCATGCATATATTAACAAGAGACCAATTTGAAAGATTCAACGGGAATATTTAGTGTATTTTGGAATAATGACCGAGTCTAAGAAGACTATTTGATAATAATGGGTAAATATTTTTTTTTTTTTTTAAACAAGTGCCCCGTAAAGAAAGAAAAAAGGCACAACACTACTGGTTAAGGTGAAAAAGATTGGTATTGTTCGATTAGTTTATACTTGATTTATCAACTAGAATTAGGAACTCAAACCCAAACATTGGCCAAAATAATTTACAAAGTTTGATTGGAACAAGTTTACTAAAAACAATCAAAAGTCTAATTACGACTAGAAAAGTAAAATTTCGATATTAATAACTACTATCCATTTACAATATTGAACCTACCTATGTACAAATCATTTATAGTTTCTCTACGTCTCTTTTATACAAACAATTTGTACTTTGATACATCTTCGTGTACCATCAAACTTAGTTAGAAAAATGATATACAATAAGATATTAAATTTCACATCAAATGTGTATAAATGATAAACAATTTCTTATTATAGATTCAAGAGCATACGTTTTTCAATATATGTTTAATAACAAGAGTCAAGGATACTGTTGAGGTCATCTCGACCTATATCTTACTATCTTACTACACACGTATTCCGTTATTTTACTTTTAAACGAGTCGGGTTCTATCCGACCCGAATTCAACCCCGTTCGAAATAATAATGTTAAGATCTGGTATGGCATATACTTGAACCCGTTCCATAACTTTGTAACAAGACCCGACCGTTAATATCGTATGATTAAGTTAGTGAAACTTATGTATTTTTTTTTTTGGGTGGGGTAATCTATAGGCGGGGAAACTCTCTTCGATCTTCTTTGTACTTTCTTGATCCATAGGGGGAGGGGGTGGGGTTAATCTCTAGGCGGGGCAACTCTCTTCGATCTTCTTTATACTTTCTTAATCCATATGGGGAGTGGGGTGCGGAAACAACCGAATCATGTAAAATTATGTTTATTGAATAAATTTTTTTGGGTCTTTGGTGGTGGTTGGGGGGGGGGGGGGGGGGTGTTAATCTCTAGGCGGAGAAACTCTCCTCGATCTTCTCTGTACTTTCTTGATCTATAGGGGGAGTGGGTGGGATTAATCTCTAGGCGGGGAAACTATGTTCGATCTTCTCTGTACTTTCTTGATCCATAGGGGGAGTTGGGTGGGGAAACAACCGTATCATGTGAAATTATATTTATTGAATAAATTTTTTGTGTCTTTGGTGTTCGGGGGGGGGGGGGGGGGGTGGAGTTGGTGAAAAACACAACCGTAAAATGGTGTGTATTTGTGTGGTGGGGTGACCACATACCACCGCGGGGTTGTTGGAAACAACCATATTGATTGTGTTGTATACTTTTGTATATTATTTTTGTTCGGTTTGAGGGATACAATTTTTATAAAAACATGTAGTATTTGTTACTAATTAACATGTTAGGTACGGTAGGACCCGATATAAAAAAATTTTGTTATCAACCCGTTGGGTCCCGAACAGGTTATGGTTGGACGCTACCCCTTTCAAAGCATATTCGTCACGATGAGTCGTATTTTTACATTTTTTATAATTGGCATAAAAAAAGACTTAATGATATAGTATTGGATGAAGAAGAGCTATCCACCGACACCACAACCAACGTTATTTATATAAGTTTAACTATCTTATTTTCTCGATAATTTTTTTTATCCTTCCCCTTCTATTTATTATTAAAATTGAACAATACCGTGGTGCCACGGGTTAGTACTAGTGTGATCTAATGCGCGTTCGATTCGGCATGCCCTCAAATGCTTTATGTCAAAAGGGTAAGCATTCCAGACATCGTTTAGGCGAGATCCTACGGTTTAGTGTGTCACGGTTACACCTGATTAAGCATCGATCGAAGATGTTCTTGGAACCAATGTGGACCGACGGAATAATACGTAAATGACAACCTGAATATCGATCGTGTTAGATTTGCAAAATGTCCCCGGACCCAAAAGGGTAAATAAACAAGAAGTAAAGGGCCTAATTGAAGAAAATTGGATTTCTAAGGTGAAGGCAAGTCACTGAAGGGCATCATTTCCGAAAACCTCAAGCTATGCAGACTCTTCTCCTTCCGGCAGCTCGCTCAGCCGTAGCACCACCATCTCCGCCGTGCACGACAGCGAATTCGAGACCGTGTCTCACTCCTCGGTCATTACTCCGTCTCAACAGCATCCACGATCCTCAATCGTCATTCTATTTGCTCAAAAGCTCATCCTCACGTTACTCAATTCTGAGCAATCGAAGCAGGAAATTGCAAGCTTCGTTCTCCGTTTCAGCTTCTTATAGCTCGCCTGTTGACGAATCGGAAAATGCAAAGCTCGCTCAGGTATCTTCATTTCTGTTTCGGTATTTACTATATTAACTCGTAATCGCACAATGTAAGGTCTATTTGGATAAGAATCGGATTGTGCGTGAGTTTATGCACGTTTTGGATGCTGAATTTCGTATGTTTTGGCTTTGAGAGATGCAGTTTGGATCTAGGTTTAGGGTTTTGGTTATGTTAGAGGTGAAGTGAGGATTACAGAATTGGAAGTGCTTGTTTCCTTTTGTTTTGTCTCTTCGATTGCTTAAGGTTGAGAATTATGGCAGTGTTCTAGTATATGCTGAATGTATAATGTAGTTTTTTCGTAATGTTATGATCAATTGACAGGGGTTCTGGTGTTGAACATAATAATTAGGTGATGCTACATAATGTTTACGGTTTTGGTTATGTTAGAGGCGAAGTGAGGATTGCAGAATTGGAAGTGCTCATTTCCTTTTGTTTTGCCTCTTCGATTGCCTAAGGTTGAGAAGGCAGTGTTCCAGTATATGCTGAACTCATAATGTAGGTTTTTGTAATGGTATGATCAATTGTCAGAGATTCTGGTGTAGAATATAATAATTCGGTGATGTTACATAGTGTTTTTTTTTTTTTTTTTTTTTTTTTTTTTTGAGGATAGCTTAGGTGATGCTACATAGTGTTTTGCGGTTTCTTTTTTCTTTTTTTTTTTTAAATTTGTGAGGAAAGCTTAGGAGATGCTACATAGTGTTTACGGCTTTATTATTTTTTGTTACAAAGACATAATAATTCGATCATTTTTGTGCAACTATCCTGAATGTGCTCCTTGCGTCGCTACATTCTTTGATTTAGGTTCAGCATGTGTTTGTGGCTTTTCTACTTTTGTTGAAATACGAAGTAATAATTTGGTAATTGGTGTGCAGCTAATCCCTTCTGCCCTAGGTAGTACCGTAGGTGTAGGGTATTTGCACTCTTTGATATAACCTCATATGTTGTTGAATTGTACTGTAAAAGATTAGAGAAAGCCTCGAGGTATTTCAAGGAATTGAAAGTGCTTATTTCTTTTTGGTTTGTGTTTTTGAAGTATGGCAGTATTCCAATATATACTGAATTTATAATGTAGTTTTTTTGTAATTGCATGATCAATTATCAGAGATTCTAGTGTAGAACATAATAAATCGGTGAAACTACATATTGTTTACGGTTTTATTATTTTTTGTTACAAAGACATAGTAATTCGATCATTTACGTGCATCAATCCTGTATGCTCCTTGTGTCGCTACATTCTTTGATTTAACTTCATCATGTGTTGCGACTTTTCTACTTTTGTTGAATACGAAGTAATAAATTGATAATTGGCATGCAGCGAGTCTCTTCTGCCCTAGGTAGTACTGTAGGCGTAGAGCATTTGCACTCTTCGATATAACCTCACATGTTGTTGAATTGTTAACTGTAGGTTTCAAAAAGATTAGAGAAAACCTCGAGATATTTCAAGAGATTGGGAAGTTTTGGTTTCTGGGGACAGCTAGTCTGCACTCTTGTATCTGCTGTAATCCTTTCGTTTTCTATTGTGATAACTGGAAAGATTACATCACCTGTAACCTTCTATACAACTGCTGGTGGCATTGCAGCTGCATTCATTTCGGTGTTCTGGTCGTTTGGATATATAAAGTTGTCAGATAGACTCCGCAGAACAGCCAATGATCCTTCAAAGGTAATTTTCTGTTTTGATGCCTATATAAATGTTGGATTGTTTTCTAAGCTTTTACTTAGTTTGTAAAAGCTCTAGTTTCTCTAGTGTGGTAGTTCAGTGCTCACATATCTGATGACACGTTTGAGCCTCATATGCTCGGATTTCGAGTCATAAAGTTACTTTCTTGACATGAACTATAATTTAAATACTGTGAAAATTCAGCAATACATGTGTAGCTATCATAAGGGTTTAAGTAGAATGTTTGAATGTTCATTTAGCTTCCAATGAGTTAATCGACTTTCCCATTCCATTTAACTAGGTTAAGGCATAGTATTTTAAATTTTTCTGGTTAATTTGTTTTCAGGCACCTCCTCGTGCAGATGTTGTTAAAAGCCTGAAGAATGGCATTACTGTAAATCTTTTGGGCATGGGTGCTACTATTCTTGGTATGCAGGCAACAGTGGGTTTATTGGTGGCTAAAGCTCTTACGTCGTCAGCTGTACCTTATTATCAGGGAATTCCTCCTGGGAACAGTCCGGTCCTTGCGTTGGATGTGTTCTTGGTGCAGGTATACTAGTGAAACAACCAACTTGCTCATTACCTTTTTTTTCTTTTGTTCTTGCAGAATTTTGAAATAAAATAGGAAGCTTTCCTCCAAATTGAACAGAAAAGAGTAACTTATAGATTGTGATCATTGCAATGCATGGAATTGGCATCTTTCTTGATTTCTTATTGAATTCGGATTTGTTGATTGCATCTATTTTTCTCTTCTACCGTGTTTTTGAAAGTGATCAGCTGAGATAACCCATCCTTAGATTGAATACTGACTTGTAAGTCTGCAATATGATCATGAGCTGAATTTTCTTTTACAGGCGTCCGCAAACACAATACTTTCACACTTCCTGGGGCTAGTAAGCTCCCTGGAGCTCTTGCGTTCTGTCACACAGCCAGAGAGCGTTCCGATTCTGAAGACAGCTTGAGCTGTACTAGTGGAAGTGCCGAGAAACAAGTCAATAAAAAAAGAAAGTGCACGCTCCATTTCGATTGCAAGGAGAGACAGTTACATGTTAATGAGCTTGTATTTGATCCTGGTGTAGGTTTGTAGCAATCGCTCTAGATGTAATGTGGCATATACTTCGGGCTCAACCAGACAAAATTTTATTTTATTTTGAAAAGGAAAATGTATTTTATTTTCTTCCACTACTTGCCATTATCCGATTAGTCCGATATGCTTTGCTATTCTGGACAATTATTCTTCATGCATGTTACTTATATGCATAGTTATTTGAGTAATCCGCCCCTAATTGTCGAATCCAGATAAAATTCACATGAATTCAACTCTCTAATTCACTCTCAAACTAGTCTAATTTCAGCCGAGAACATAAGAATTTTACTTTTGTCATCATATTTGCTGGCTAAACTTGCAGCAGAGCCATCCAGTTATCATCTATTGTAGTAATATATTAAACCTAAATGAGGAGATACAAATGTTACACAAGGCAGATTCTAACCTTAAAGAACCTTACAGAACACTATTTCAGATTGAGAACATAATCAGGTCAAAATTGGTTGTGAAATACATGATTCTTTTCATAAGTGCACATAGCTGATAGAAACAGAGTCATGAGCTTGTTGAAGAGAGAAAAACAGCGTTGCCTTTAAGAGCTTCCTTGCACGCCAAGTTGCAGCAGCAGCAGTTTCCGAAGTTCCGATCTGGTAGTTCAAGATTATAAGTACGTTAGAAAGCATCTCGATTTTAAGGTGAAATTCTTGTAAGAAATCACGATTTTACAGAAGCCTAGGAAATGGCATATACCCCTACCCAAGTATTTAGCACTCATCTGATTTATATTAATGTGGCGTTGATTTTGTTAATGTTCTTAGAATCAATGTAAAGTATCTTAGAAATCATCTTAAATTAAAGTATGTTACTTAGTAAGCACCTTAACAGTCCTCAACCTTCATAAACCATCCTAAAGTGGATGTTCGAAATTTGTCATAGATGATCATCAGATTGCAGATAGAGTAAAAGTGAGTAGTTGTTTTTGGCTCCAAAATAAAAGAAAAAAAAACTGATGGTTTCAACATATTTGTTTCATGTTTCGAAATTAAATCCTGTTAGTTGGTGTATGCTGTTTTCTTAGTTTGTGCGGTTACAGTGTAGGATAGCTTATTGAAGATTCAATGCCATAATATTCTAAAAATAAATAAAAAATTCAATGCCATAAGCCCATATCGCATTGCGCTAAAATTATGTAGACGGTTATTTTACATAGACAGCCGTGTCTGGAAGATATTATTATTATTATTTGATCACGAGCTGCTCGCGAGCAACGAACTTTTCATCTTCATGATCGTTGCTCGATCGAAAATGAGTCATCTTCATCATCGTTGCTCGATCGAAAATGAGTCGATGTGTTTTCATGAGCGATCGGAAGAGACAAAGATACCTGAATTAGGGATATTATGTTCTGCTTGTGGACTGCTCTCTGTATGCATCTCTGTTGTTTTTCAATACTAATAGGACAAAGGTTACTGTTTTATCTGTTTCTGACTTCAATCATCAATTTGTGCAGGTGAACAAGAACAAGAAATACAATGCCTGAAGAACGTAAAGCAGGTGGTAATGGCAATGCATCATCTGGAGGAGCTTATGCAATTGACCCGAATAGCTTCAGTAGGCGGCTTCAGTCGCTCTATGCTCATTGGCGTGAACACCGGGACGTTTACTGGGGATCATCTGATGTCCTTGCTGTGGCTACCCCACCTGTCTCGGAGGATTTGCGCTACCTAAAGTCGTCTGCGTTGAATATTTGGTTGCTTGGTTATGAGTTTCCAGAAACCATCATGGTATTCGGTGACAAGCACATTCATTTCCTGTGCAGCCAGAAGAAAGCATCTCTGCTCGACGACCTTGTCAAAAGGTCTACCATCAAATTGGAGGTCTTCATACATGTGAAGCCAAAAAATGAAAGTGGGAGCAACCAGATGGACTCTATACTCCGTGCAATCCGTTCTGGTGGCCCAACAGTTGGATATGTAGCTAAGGAAACGCCAGATGGGAAGCTCTTGGAACTGTGGGCTGATAAGCTAAAGCATTCAGGCCTCAAACTGACTGATATTTCGAATGGAGTATCTGACCTCTTTTCGGTATAGGAGGAAGTTGAGATAACATGTATCAAGAAAGCTGCTTACTTGACTGCTAGTGCAATGAAGGTCTATGTGGTTCCGAAGATTGAAAATATTATCGACGAGGAAAAGAAGGTTTCCCATTCCTCGTTGATGGACGAGACAGCGGAGGCTATACTGGATCCTGTGAAGTTGAAAGTGAAATTGAAGGCTGAGAATGTAGACATCTGTTATCCTCCTGTCTTCCAGAGTGGTGGAAGTTTTGATCTCAAGCCTAGTGCTTCGAACAATGATGATAACCTATACTATGACTCTTGCAGCATCATCATTTGTGCGATTGGCTCGCGCTATAATAGTTACTGCTCAAATGTTGCGAGATGCATTCTCATTGATGCTAGCGCGGAGCAAAGCAGGGCTTATGAAGTTCTTCTTAAGGCTCAGGAAGCAGCTATACAGGCATTGAAACCTGGGATTAGGTTTAGTGCGGTTTATGAGGCAGCACTTGCTGTAGTAAAAAAGGATGCTCCTAATTTGGTCCCTAACCTGACAAAATCTGCTGGGACAGGCATCGGTTTGGAGTTCCGTGAAACAGGATCTACTCTTAATGTTAAAATTGATAGAGTGGTTAAAGCGGGAATGGTGTTCAATGTTTCCGTTGGTTTCCAGAATTTGCAAGCAGATACTAACAAACCAAAGAGCCGGAATTTTGCACTGTTGCTTGATGATACAGTTATTGTGACTGAGGATGGCCGTAACGTTGCAACCTCAGTCAGCACAAAGGCCCTTGAAGAGATATCTTATTCTTTCAATGAAGATGAAGTTGAGCCGGTGAAGGTGAAACCAGAATCGAAGACCAGTGGTGCGGTATATTCCAAAGCTACACTGCGATCGGACAATGGGGAGATTTCAAAGGAAGATCAACGGAAGCTGCACCAGGCTGAACTAGCACGCCAGAAGAATGAAGAAACTGCTAGACGTCTTGCTGTGGGTTCTGGCACTGTAGATGGACGATCTGCTGCAAAGACAGCAAGTGAGTTGATTGCTTACAAAAATGTCAACGATTTACCACGATCTAGGGACATGATGATTCAGGTCGACCAGAAGCATGAGGCAATTCTGATTCCTATTTATGGAAAATTGGTCCCTTTCCACGTTTCTACGGTGAAGACTCTATCAAGCCGGCAGGATAGCCGAAATTATATTGTTATAACTTTTAATGTACCGGGCACTCCATTCAATCCTCAGAGAGATGTCTACTTGAAGGAGGTGTCATTCCGGTCCAAGGACCCAAGGCACGCAAGTGAAGTTGTGCAGATGATTAAAACGCTCATGCGTAAAGTCATGGATAGGGAGTCTGAGAGGGCGGAGAGGGCTACCCTAGTGACCCAAGAGAGGCTTGTGCTTGCAGGAAATAAGTTCAGACCAATCAGGTTGTCTGATTTGTGGATTCGAACTCCTTTTGGAGGCCGTCCGCGAAAGTTGAGTGCTACGCTAGAGGCACATGTCAATGGTTTTCGTTATTCAACCTCAAGGCAAGATGAGCGTGTTGATATTATGTTTGCAAATATAAAGCATGCTTTTTTCCAGCCATCAGATAAAGAGATGATGACACTCCTTCACTTCCACCTTCATAACTTCATTATGGTGGGGAACAGAAAGACCAAAGATATTCAGTTCTGTGTCGAGGTGATAGAGGCAGTTCGAACACTCGGAGGTGGGAGAAGGTCAAATTATGACCCGGATGAGATCGAGGAGGAACAAAAGGAGAGGGATCGGAAAAATAAAACAAACACGGACTTTCAGCATTTTGTTAACCGGGTGAATGATCTGTGGAGCCAGAAATCTCTTGACCTGGAGTTCGACCAGCCATTAAGAGAACTCGGTTTCCATGGGGTTCCACATAAGGCCTCAGTTTTCATGGTCCCAACTTCAACCTGTTTGGTTGAACTGGTTGAGACTCCATTTGTTGTGATCACCTTGAGTGAGATTGAGATTGTAAATTTGGAAAGGGTTGGTCTTGCACAGAAGAACTTTGACATGGCCATTGTGTTCAAGGACTTCAAGCGCGATGTAATGAGAATCGACTCCATTCCGTCCAGCTCACTTGACGGAATAAAGGAATGGCTTGACACAACTGACATCAAGTATTATGAGAGCAGGATGAATCTCAACTGGCGTCCTATTTTGAAAACTATCGCTGATGATCCACAGCAGTTCATTAACGGGGGTGGGTGGGAATTTCTGAACCTGGAAGCCTCAGATTCTGATTCTGAGAACTCTGGAGAGTCTGACCAGTACGAGCCTTCTGATGCAGAGCCTGAATCAGACTCGGAGAGCGAGTCTCTAGTGGAATCTGATGATGACGCGGAAGAAGATTCAGAGGATGTTTCAGAAGAGGATGAAGGTAAGACATGGGAAGAGCTTGAGAGGGAAGCTACTAATGCCGACATGGAAGGGGGGAATGAGTCAGACAGTGAGGATGAGAGAAGGCGCAGGAAGGCGACTGCTAAGTCGAGGGTTGCACCAAGTTTGCCTGCCTCCAAGCGAATGAAGTTTAGGTAGGATGCAATTCGAGTGAACGTTGTCTAGTCTAGGTTGCTTTTAGTTGTAAACTTTATGGGAGCTAGCTTTTCTCTGTGATTTTCTGGGAGCTTTACAGTGTACTGATGAATATTTTGGTTTATATTCTAGTTAGTAGTTACTACTAAGCTTTTAGTATGTGTTAATTTGCTAGATATGTTGACTGCAGCAAAATTTAGTTGGTAATTCATATGGTTGGCTACTCTCCCTTCTTGAACAACATAGTACTAGTGGATATAATTAGAGTAATGCGATGTTGTTCGTGCGAGTTTTGGTGCAGTCTCTCATAAAAGTTATTCTTTATTAGACTTTTAGAATTAATTTAACATCAAATAAACCTCAAATTTATCATCGTTAAAAATTATGAAAAATAAAACATAAATTTTGTTTAAAAAATTATACTACTACTTGGTTACATAATTTACACATCTCTTACTGTGTTGATAGTGTGATACACCTCTATTTGCTCAAATAATAGATAGAACTCAAAATTGAGATAAACCAAATATTCAAGATCACATGAATAACATGCATTTCCAGTTTAACAGGTCGACCCGGAGCATTCCAGGATTTTACCCCGTTGAACCCGGCTTAATTCGAAGCAAACTCCATAGTAGGTTTCGGTCAGTTTTAGATACCATCACTGGCCCAACCGAGCGGATGGCAACGGGTTTAAAAACATTGATTACATCTAAGCCTGATGGTTATCTGAATCCTGGTCCTCGTCTGAAGATAGTTCGTTCTGATGCTCTTCTCCTCCGGACTCTAATTTAGCTTTCTTCTGTTTCTTCTTCTGCTTTTTCTTCTGTCGTTTTAAACGCTTCTTTGCTGTACGCTCTTCATCAGCTTTTTTTCTTTCTTCCATTCTCTGGTTGAATTCAGTTAGTTCTTTCCTTTTCTGGAAGTCAGCATCCATCCTAGAAAGCCTATCTTGCTCTCTCCGTCTCATTTGGCGGTACTGTACCATTAAAACCAGAACGAAAAGGTTAAGGGCCAAACAGTGAAGCAAGAAATAAAGTAACACGATGCTTGATTACTATCAAACCAAGCCATGATGTTACAGAAGCTTTTATGCAGGTATCTCAGTTACTTTCTCATGTTAAGGCAATGTGGATGATCCTAACACTGGTTCAGCATTATTCCCATGCTCTTTTTCCTACTTGATAGACAAGAAATGGATTTACCACACAGGTATAGGCATACAGCTATTATACAGAATGTATGCACTTAAGAAACAATTCGTAAAAAAAGAAGACCAGACAGCTAGATTAATATATATGATGGCTGAAAGGACAAAAAAGCAGAGCATGTAGTAAAGAAAAACTCTTCTTTTATTTGTAGTACTAGAGATTGCAACACATAACTTTCGACTCTCAAGATAAGAAACTAATACTCACACACTGAGCAAACAAAATTCCAGCTAAAAATCAGAATTCTCTTATGACTCACTAAAAACAAACCGTTCACATCAGCATGTTATAATATGTTGGAATATCTAGTTTTTCACAGTTCTTAAATCGACGTTAAGAGCAAACCATGTAACAATACATAAACCAGATACGAGTAGAAACTACAGTAACTATAGCAGGTAGAAAATCCATTCACATATTACAGAACAAAATTGAAATATGGCAAACCACATGAGCAGATACAAGATGATGAAACTTTCGTCAAGGATAGAAGTTCCCCGACTTATCTACTGGAAAATCCCGAAATGTTTCAGTTTTAATTCCATGAAAACAAAATTAAAAAGTAGTAATCTAGAAAGTGCATAAACCAAACCAAGCCTTCACGCAACAATCAATCTTCTCCCAGTGTTTAATACTGAAACTGCATATAATACTCGATTCCTTATCTACTCTATAAGACTTCTTAGCTCGTTTCCGGAACCCTTTGTAAAAAAAAGGTTCATATATCACTGTAGCCTGAACATAGCTAACTTTAATGCCAATGCTTGTCCAACTGTTCAGCAGTTAGCATCTAGGCATTACAAGATTCACTTATAAAGTTTGAATCACATGATGATGAATTGATGACTGATATGAGCTAATTATGAAGAGGTAAATGACTAAGTGTCATTAACAGGCAATCACCAGCTACGTTCCGTTATCTACTATACAAGACTTCTCAGCTCGTTTCCGAAAACTTTCGTGAAAGATAAAGGTTCATATTTCACCATATCCTGAACATAGCTAACTTTATTGCCCATTGCTTGTCCAATAGTTCAAGACTTCAAGCAAGTAGGCATTACAAAATTCACTTGTTATACAGTTTGAATCACATGGTGATGACGAATATGAGCTAATTATGAAGAGGTAAATGACTAAATGGCATTAACAGACAATCATCAGCTACGAAACGTTAAAATTGTCCAATAGTTCAAGGCTTCAAGCAACTGGGCAAGTAGGCATTACAAAATTCACTTGTTATAAAGTTTGAATCACATGGTGATGACGAATATGAGCTAATTATGAAGAGGTAAATGACTAGATGGCATTAACAGACAATCATCAGCTACGAAACGTTAAAATTGTCCAATAGTTCAAGGCTTCAGGCAACTAGGCATTACAAAACACTTGTTATACAGTTTGAATCACATGATGATGACGAATACTAGCTAATTACTGAGAGGTAAATGACTAGATGGCATTAACAGACAGTCATCAGCTACGAGACGTTTATCGAAAAAAAAAACTGAGATAATGTATACCTGATGAAAGTCACCGGAGCCAGAACCAGCAGAACTACCGGAAGTGTTGCTGACGCGAACCGGAACACAGTCGATAATTCGACGGAGCTTGACTTCGAGGTCCTCGTCTTCGATGTTGACGACCGGCGGTTGATACTCGACTATGGCTGAAGACGGAGCTGAAGAAGGCAGCGGAGCCACGGCGAGGGCCTTCCTCTCCGGCACTTTAACCATCTGCAGCTCTCCGGCAGCCACCGACGTCGGTCTTTGTGACATGTTCGCCGAAACCCTAGCTGGAATTGGGGATTTAGGCACTGTTAATTTGGGATTTTGTGATTTGAATGTTGCTTCAGGTCGAATGCAGGAAATTTTGGGGAAATTTGGGGAGTAGTATAAGAGTAGTACTAGTATTTATGTATACAACCCGAATCCGGAAATCCAATCAGGTGCGTCTGGATGAATTTCGGATCCAGTTTTTCAAGATTTAGGATCGGATTGGATTTCATCTGTCGGAAACCCCATTTGATCCGAAAATATATCTACAGTATTTACATTATACATAACACCACACAAACCATAAATCATACATACAATCCATATCTACATGAACCGTCTACTCCCTCCCTGCTCATATCCGGTAGTGCCTCCCCTCACCTCTGGACTTCAATATTGATTTTTAGCCATTTTCCTATGTTATTTTTAGGCTACTAAATTCATATTGACAACGTCACGTATTAAGTAAAGAAGATGTTAGCCACGTCGTAGATAAAATATTGAAAAAGTTGCATGGTCCAGTTCTGAGAGGGTGTTAAGGTTTCTATGTTACATTTTATGTAGGAAAAACTCAAAACATAGTTGGTTTTGATTAAGAAGTTTTTCACTTTATCAACTTCCTAAATGGAGAATCGGAGAAGCTAGGAGTCGCTTCAATATTTGGTATGGTTGGCATTGGAAAAACTACACTGGCTTGGAAAATTTTCGAGGATGGACGTATCAAATACGAGTTTCCAATCAAAATATGGGTAAATGTTTCCGAAAATCTCAACTGGAGTAATGTGCTCCTCACTATCCTGGACATGAGCAAGTACAATGTCGATCCTCACCCTCCATACATTACCCTTGATGGCATAAAAGATAAAGTGAGGGAGCATCAGTAGGCCGAAATGTTTTTCATAGTAATCAGCTATGTCTTGATGTCTGGTGTGTGGGACATGATCAGAGGTATATCCACGAAGGATAACAAGTTAGGCAGGGTTTTGATCACGACTCACCATAATCATAATGATGTGGCTGGAGTAACTTGTACCGACAACCTTCATTGCCTGAGGTTCCTGAATCCGGGCGAGAGTTGGAAGCTTCTCCACTACGAGTGTATGGAGATATTTATGTTGTGACTCAAGAATTGGTGAGCGTTGGGCACGTGCATCAACCGTTCGTGATGGTCTTCCATTGCCTCATGTAGTCATTTGGGGTATTTCGACTGAGGAAAATGCAAGAATAAGTGATGATGTTTTGTCAATAAAGACTGAGTGGGAAGATGCATCTACAAGAATGACGCCGAATCTAGTTGTTGGAGACATAAATCAATCGCTGACGAGTATTATACAGCTTCGCTATGAAAAACTCCCCTATCAATTGAAGAGTAGTTTTCCGTGCCCATGCATGTTTTCAAATGATGATGACATCCCTGTGAATAAGATGATCTGGCTATGAATTGCACAAAGGTCCATTCAACAATGAAGAGGAAGGAGCTTGGAGCAAACTGCATACGACAACTTGAAAGAGTAACCAACCAAACGACCAAACCGAAGCCTAGATTATTGGAAGTTCTCGAATGAAGAGAAAAGTGAAGGGACCAAGGAATGCAATTTGGTTGAATCCAATTGTAAAGATTTTGAAAGAACAAAGACTCAAAGTAAAGGCGCCATCAACAATGTGGTGTCAATTGAAAGGGAAAAGAAGTCGAACTAGGATCAAATGAAGAATAAAAGAGACCATCGTCTTCATCCGAAATAAGAAAACAAAACGCTGCAAAATAGTACCAAATTGGCAGATTAGGGTTACAGCTGACTATTATCAATTGAAATTAACGGACCGATGATTAACCTGGACGAAAGCAAATTCGACCTGAAACTGAACCTACTGGCTCTTCGAGTACCTAGAGAGCATTGTAAGCTCGTAACTCGAGTTCTGAACGGGTATGCATCTTCCTTCTTGCTGCTAAGTCAGCCTTTTCGTTTCAATTTTCTTCATTTGTTCTTCAACTTCTTGTTTTTTTTTTTTTGGAAAAGGTACTTGCTTGACAGGCCACGAATTAAACCGATTATTGAAGACCCCACCTGTCCGAAACATCGGTATGCAATATTATCTGAGAGAATCAGCAGTGAAGGTACTAACTTTACCAGCTATTGTAATGCACTGTATATTAATTCATTTTCATTCGAGAGGTAAATTGTTTGAACTGGCAAGTTTCCGACATTTCGAACATTAGTACTCTTTTATGTATTTAGCTATTACTTGGTGTTACGGTTTGGACATCGGTGTAACCGATATTGGTTCTGTGAAGTGATGAGCTGAAGTTTTATATGAATGTGTTGGACAGATTTGTCTGGAATCCCTGGTCATAAAATTGATGAGCTGAAGGAGAAATTAGAAATTGAAGTAGTCCCGTATTCGCTTACCCTCGGTTATTCGTATTGGGGTGCAGGTAATCTGCATTTTCATTACCTTTTACTTGTTTTTTTCATCATAATATATTTGCAAACTTATTGAACGTTGCATATGAATTGCATAATTAGTTCCATGCTTACACATATGTTACCAAATAAAATTAGGTCTGAGTGAGGACAAGTTGACTGGATCCTGCAAATGTAGACGTCTGTTGTTGCTAAATTTTACTTGACATTGAGTGTTGTGCATTGCAGATCATATATTGAAGCAGATTCTGCCTGCTGGCATTGAAGTGCCTTCATCATTTGAGACAATAGTTAAGTATTTCTTCTGGATTAACCATTGCGTCTTGGTGATGAGTGCTTTGTTGTTATTCTTTTTTCTTTCTCTCTTTCTTTCTTTTTTAATGGTTGTAGTCTGCACCTAAATATTCTCGCATAAAATCTCTGTTCAGGATTTCTAAACCAGACTTTTTTCCTTCATGCAGGCCACATTGCACACCTGAATATAACAGATGATTTACTCCAGTATAAGGATGTTGTGGCCAAAGTTATCTTTGATGTAAGTTAATATGGTTCTCATGCAAATTCTTGTACTCTCGAGTATGTTTGATAAGTTTTCATGCTTTAGCGAAATATGACTTTTTACAGTTAAATATTTCATTCTTGTGAATCTTTATGTTCTATAATTGACTTTAACTGTTTGACATGATATGTAAATAATCACACAATGATAAAGAACATTTCAAAAATTTGTTAAAAAAAAAATTGTGTAATGCTCTACATCATATCGAGCTGTCGTTAGCAGTAAGATTCTGGTTAACCGTTAATGCATTGTTGGTGATACTGTTTATCCTTATTGTCGATCCTTGTATGGATCTACGGCACACCACTGTTGTTATGATGTTGTTAGAGGTGAGTTAATGTGAAAATATGCAAGATTGAATATCGTTGCACTCTTGTACATATAACACGTGCCTCTCATATGTATGGTTATAACCTCAAAACATTAATAGGAAAATTGATTCAATCCAAGAGTGATTTATACTCTGGACTCAGGAGACTAGGAGTCTGGCATACTGTAGTGATTATGCAAGGATGAATCTTTACCTGTATATTAGCTCATTCGGAAAAAGTGTTCCTGTGTGATTATATTGTTACTGATCTTTACAGTTCACACATTTCGTTATCCGAATTTGTAATGGCATTTCTTAATTAATTCAACCTTTCAAATACACTCCACGGATTTAAATATATATGAAAATATTTTATGTATTACTCTCATACTGAGTCTGCTATCCATTTTACTCTCTAGAAAAATTATCCACGAATCAAGACTATTGTCAATAAAGTTGGGACCATAACAAATGAGTTCCGTGTGCCAAAGTTTGAAGTGCTGGCTGGAGAAAGTAATATGGTTACAGAGGTTAAGCAGTATGGGGCAACATTCAAGCTCGATTATAGTTTGGTATATTGGAATTCCAGGTTGGAGCATGAACACATGAGGCTAATTTCTATGTTCCAGGCTGGAGAAACAGTTTGTGATATGTTTGCTGGTATTGGTCCATTTGCTATTCCAGCAGCACAAAAAGGTTGCCAAGTGTATGCAAATGATTTAAATCCAGATAGCATTCGCTATTTGAAAATCAATGCAGAAATCAATAAGGTTGATAATTTGGTCTGTGCGTACAATTTGGATGCCCGAAAGTTTATCTCCTCATTAATGGAAGTGCCTCCAAATGAAGTCTGTCTAGAATCTAATACAGATGAAGGGGGACTGTATACCAATGGTCAGACGAAGTTGGAAGACAGTCTTTTAGCTGGTAAACATGTTTCGGCTTTGTTATTTTGCGATGATTCTATAATCTGTATTAACTTTTAGGCCTATCTTAGGTCATTTAAAAGAAATACCAAAAGAAAATGGAACAAATTCTGAAAGTGTAGGAAGGGTGGTGAGTGCTGGAGAAGGTGCCGATTTAGCTATGTCAAAAAGATCTGCTGAAAGTATATATGAAGGTAGGATAGACTCAATTGATTGAAATATTGCTAAATATTCCCTGCTTTCCAGCATGCAAGGGCCTTTTCTAATCCAAAATCCTGTCACTTGATAGATATCAAGAATGTTTTTCTCACATTTTCCTCCACTAATACCCTGAAAAAAAGACTACTATCCTTCTCGGGATTATGAAAATATTGATATGTTTGAATGACTGGATGCATAGAGAAGGTCTACTACATTTTGGAAAAGAGGGAGTATAAAGTTGCTTCGAGTTAGTGCTTTAGTTTTTGTTTTGGCTTGATTTAAATATGGTCCTATAAGTTAACAGTCCCCTCAAACTCGATCTTTCTCTTCCCTCTTTTCATTCTTTATTTCATTGTTCTTTTCTTTCCGTAAACTTGTTAAACTTGGTTCTCTTATCTGTTCAACTATCTAAAATGGAATAGATGTGAAAGTACCAAGTTCAACTTCAACAACCTTTTGGGGAGGAAGATTAAAGATAAGTGTGAGGGGACCTAAATCTAGAAGTACTCAATGAAATTTTACCAATTTTACCGGTATCACATTTCTTTCTGGATGCTATTAGTGGTTTCTATAAGTGTGTTTCTTTGACTGCTGCAGATAATTTACCTACTGCCGAAAATGTGGCTGACAAGAAAAAGAAAACCTCGAATAAACGCATTAAGACTTCTGCACCATTTAATTCAAAGCCTTGGGAGCATTTTGATCATGTCATAATGAATTTACCTGCCTCTGCTATACAATTTATCGGTAACTTTTCTCCTGCTTCTTCAATTCTCTGCACCCATCCTTTACTTTTATTCACTCTTTTTGTTGAACATTTGTTGCTATGTCAATATTCTACATTTAAATGGAACTGGAGTTTTAAGTCTATTCATCTCATGATATTGCACCCGCATATAGGTGTTTTAACTCCCTTTTCAACTTAACATATATTTTATTCCAAGAGAAGGCCGCTATTGTATTTCTTGTTTGCAGAGAGTTCTTTTGACTTAAGATTTTTAGCAGGCCTTTTTGATCCTCATCTCTGAAAATTTGACATCCACAAAGGCACAAACTAGGTTTTCTGCTCTTTCTGCTAACACTTGACCAAACACTCCCAGTTTAGTTGATTCTACCTGCTTTCTTTAAAATTTGGCACCAAAAGAAAAGCTTGTGAAGGTGGCAAGCCCCGAGCTAGTAGTAATGTCTCATCTCATTTTGAGCTCTTGGATATACCATGCAATCACTTTTCTCCTCTGTTCTCTGTAAAGCTCTAAAGCTCATATTCAGGGACATTTTGTTCCTTGTATGTTCATTTGTTTAATCATACATCATAGATGAAGGAAGTGCATGAATATAACCCTTGCAGATGCCTTTAGAGGTTGTATCAATAAAAGATACTGGAAAGGATCTCTCCCCTGGATCCACTGCTATTGCTTCATAAGGTCGAGTGAAACACAAGAATACATAGTATCAGTAAGTTCCGTTTATACACACGTACTCTTTCCAACAAGGTGTTTGACCTTTAATAGTACATGAATTAAGTTCTTCTCCTTTTAGTCTACTAAGAACTCAGTTATCATTCAGGAAGCAGAGAAAGCCCTGGGAACTACAATTCACGGCCCAATATTTCACAGGGTTAGAGATGTTGCACCTAACAAGGTACAAGCTGCTGACTTAGTTCGTGAAAGTTGAGTTTTTTCTTCATCACGTCATATGATGAGATATAATTTTGGTTGGAATTTGGTTTTCTGCAGGCAATGTTTTGCTTAAGCTTTCAGTTACCGGAGGAAGCTTGTGTCACTGGGCAAGAGTCGTTATAAAGACAGGAACATAGTATGACCAATCGTCTGCGTGCTATCTTCCCTTGGTGTATTTGGATCTATGAAATTTGCTTACATGTTATCTCAAATCAGAAAGATTTCAAACAATGCGATGAAAATTCAGGGTACTGAATTGTATGGTCGGTACTAAGTTCCATGTATGCAAAAGCCTCTTTATAGAGTTAGTGTGAAATCATTTCTAGTTAACTTTCAGAAAAGTCTATTTTTACCGTTTCTGTTGAAGTAAACTTCTCTCGACTTTCATTTGAATATCATCTCCATTTTAAAGGATCTGGGCATCATAAAATCCCACTTGGATTTTTTACCATTTGAAAGTTTGGTGAATAAGGGTAAAATGTGTTTTATAATAGAAACTTGATAGATGAAACATCTCGTTCCAGCGGACCATTGCCCGATCCTTTGTGCTGGCACAATTATTCCTGAACTGCTGCCAAAAGGGACGGGTCTTGACAACAAGGGGATGCGGCGTTACATATTTAGTTTAATTATATTTCAAAATTAATTAGTGGTCAAAATTGATTATGATCGACGGAAAAAAAATCAAAATTTCAAGGAATGCTTCCTACGCACACGCCGCCCTCCCGGGCCTCTTCGCTAACGCTCGCCCTTGACAGAATAACGCAAGTAACATGGAATCATAAAGGTTTTTATAATAAGTTAATAACTTTAGTGATATAAATAAATATACATAAAAGATGACATAAAATGTTCTCTCCTACAACATTATACTTATACTTAAAAATATCATTCAATTCCTCTGCCCCTCACTATTACATTATGAATATTAGTATAAAATTTTGAATATGATTTGGGGAATGGTAGATTAACTTGCTTGAGTCAGACTACGCGATTTAGGTTCAACTGGATCGACTCACCGGGATTCAAAACATAGAATCAGTTACCAAGTTTGTGGGCCTGTGGGGGAGCTGAATGGGCCTTCTCGTGCATGGTGTTAACGCCCAAATTGGCACTCTCCAGAACTTTAAAAAAAAAAAAAAAAAGGAGGCCCAATACAATCAATCAGTTGAGTTTTCCTTCCAGTCAATAGCAATGGCATTGTCACCATTTACCAGAAACACAACGAATTAGAGAAACAAACGTGAAATTGAAGAGATCTTCTTCTCAAATAAACTCTTTGCTGTAAATCTATCAGAACAAATTGCAGAAACTAGAAGAAGAAGAAGAAGATGCTTCCGACCTCTACATCAGTTAAGACCCGTTCGGGCTCTTACACCCGTTCCGGCTCTTTCCTCCCTCAGTACCTTCGCAGAATAATCAAGGTTTGTTTTCCTCATTGTTTTGCTTGTTCAGTGATTTAGTGTAGTTTATTGATGAATTGTGGATCGGATCTTGATCTTAAGCTGCAAATGATTATCAGATGGCTGTTAAATCTACTGTAATGTGATGTTTTTTGAGTGGATTGATTTTGTTCTATGGGCTGCATTTTGAAATCTGGAATAGGGATAATGTGATTATGAGGGTGTATCTCACAGTCTAATTTCTCTCTGCTAATTGTATAAATCCTGGTATAATCTGTAGCTCAAATTGTCGTAATATGAAGTGTGATTTATGAACTTGGATGAGAGTGTTTTCACGTAGTTGTCGTGCTAGATTTCAGTTGATGTATAATCGGAAGCTATCACTTGATGATCTTGTTGATGTGTAATGGATGAGAATTTCAGGTAGTGGATAGTTCTGAACTGTCTCACTGTCTGATTGCTCTCTGCTAATTGTCTAGCTCTTGGTATAGTCTGAAGCTAGCTCAAATTGTTTTAATCGAGGAAATGGAGCTTCTATATGAAGTATGAACTTGGGTGAGAGTTTTCACGTAGCTGTCGTGCAAGATGACAGTTGATGTATAATCGGAAGCTATCATTTAGGATCTAGTTGATAGCTCTTAATCTGAAGCTAGCCCAAAGTTTTTTAATCGAGGAAAGGAAATGGAGCTTCTATATGAAGTATGAATTTGGATGATAGTTTTCACGTAGCTGTCGTGCTAGATTTCAGTTGATGTATAATCGGAAGCTATCATTTAGGATCTAGTTGATGTGTCGTGGGAGAATTTCAGGGAGTGGATAGTTCTGAACTGTCTCAGCATATAACTTCTCTATTTTAATTGTGAAGCTCGTCGTATAATGGAAATTTGAAATGTTCGGGAATCGAGGAAATGGAGCATTGATTTGAACTGGGATGAGAATTTCATTTAGTTATCATGCGATGTAACTTTGAGAAGGGATATGATGGCTAAGATATATATTAGAATCAGCTTCAGAGTATAATTATTGTAATTAGAATATAGTAATCTTTTGATCAGAATTTTCTGGAAATGTTCTTGTGGTGTGGGAGCTTCAAGTGAAGGAGGAGGAGAGAACTGCATTTGGTTAAGCTTTGATAAATTTTCTCGGGAATTTAATCTTCATTTATCTTTATCAATATGCCATTGAGCATCAATAATCTTGTTCACAAGTAATTACTTAGGAGGCTGAGCTCTCAATCACAAACTTATGTGTGGCATCTTACAGACTTGGAAATATATGAGAGTTAAGAGTCCTGACTGAACTCTTCCTATGTCTATACTCTATATTCACAATAGATAGCTCCATGTATTTTATGGAATTCTCTCTCATTTGTTTTTTCCTGGTTAACTAACTGTTGTATCATTTTTTTATCTGAATATTCTGCTCAGAGAGTGAACTATTAATGCTTGTCCTTCTAGTTATTGGCTTTGCGTCATGTTTCGGCTTAGAATATGGTGATGTGGTTGTTTTGAATAATACTGTTTGAGCATTGCTGTTTGAGTAATTTTACATTCTGAACTGCTCTGAGCTTGAGCTGGATATAACCTTGTAATTTTGTTGTATTGATATACTATCTGACAATAAAGTTGGTTGATCTCTATGCAGTGGCAGCAAATGGATGTTGAATATACTTTCTGGCAAATGCTTCACCTCTGCACATCACCAAAAGTCGTGTGAGTACCCTCTGCTTACACATTAGGCTTCATATTCTAGTACTTTTGTAAGTCTGACATATGGTTCCTTGTCAAGCACTAGGTTTATTGGATTAGTGATCCTTATGAGTTGTAACATATTATACATATCCATAAATTTTGTCTGAGCTCTCTCACTTCTGAATATTGTTACTGTGTGAAAACGGTATGTGAACCTAATTATCTCACCATGACCATTCATATCCATATGCAAGCAGTATCACTTACAGATTGTTAGATTGTGCAAATGGTAACTGGATGAAAGTTTGGACTGGAACATGTGAGTAGTACTGTAAATGGCTTGTTAATTGACTACAAGAAGTGTCAGATGATAGAAGGCTGGCAGTACCATGGAATGCAATGCTGATTTAGTTATACAAACATTATCCATGAGATTGTGGGCATTTAGTTGTAGGTGTTGTCCTATGTCAAGTAGATGAAAAATTGTCTAGCTATTGTAAGGGATTTCAACATCTAAGAGCTATGTAAACTTAGATATGCAGTTCTATACCTCCGATTGCTGATCGCATTGTTCTCCATTTTGCATGTCAACTTTGCAATGGATACAGCTACCAGCACACCAAATATCACAAGCGTAAGCGCCCTTTTCATTTAGTTTTTTTAAAACTTTTGTGCCTGTATTCTTGGGTCAATTATGTTAATTAGCTATTTGTTCGGGCATTTGATATGCCTTTGTTACGTTGTTGAACGTCCCACTCATTTGGAGTGTTCTGTGAACCCTTTTATGGCTTGTAGATGCATAAGTATACTGTTCTTGTTTCACTGTTTTAGCTCATAGCTATTTCCTTGTGCAGAAACAAAGAATCAGTGGGCACGTGATGATCCAGCATTTGTTGTCATATGTAGTCTTCTCTTATCAGTTTGTACAGTGGCTTATTGTTCCGCGTAAGTATATCTTTTAGACTCTGAAGCACCAGTTATGCTTAACACGATTCCTATTTGTAATTCTCATCCAGACAAACGTTATTTGGTTGTGCGTATGAGCTGAGTGCTTGACATCCTTTTACCTTCTCTCCCCAAAGATAAGTTTGTTCATTGACCTTCCATCCTTTTCCCTTTCAGGTATGATCACAGCGCAGGACATGCTGCTTTTGTAGTTATTTCAGTATTACTTTTCCATTTCCTCGTAACAGGTGCAATATTGGCTACTATTTGTTGGTAAGGACAAATAAACTTTGCTGCCTTTGTGCATGTGTTTTTGTATTGCTCTGCGTTAGATTAGTTCTTCAGTCACTGACTTTTATTCCAGATGCAAACCTTTTCTATCATTGTTTCTTGTTCATCTTGGCAAAATGGCAAACACTTGCCCTTTCTTATCAGTTGTGTTCTGTACCATTTTGGAATGATTAACAGCCTAATCGTGGTTTATTACCACTCTGGCCATGGATCATAGGGGATTTGGAACTGAGCTCATCTAGTGGATTTAGGAACTAAATCTATCTTCTGCAAGAGTATGTTATGGAGGGGAAAGATGTAGAAACGTCTGGGACTGGGAGGTTATATAGTTTAGACTTCAGTGAGGAGTGCATGACAAATATATAGGCCAGCCATTAAATATTCAATTTGTTAGATCATATGCTGTTTTTTGATCCATGGGATTAACCGGTTGGCCATAACTAAAGCCTGTAGGTTTGCACCAGAAATTTAATCTGTTCACTCGAGTTTTCCACTTTGGATGGCCTATATATCTGTTCACTCTGAACTTACTTTCTCAATCATATTATCATAATACAAACCACTCTTACAAGTGCATAAACCTTGTAAAAATTCATTTAGCTTGTAGGGGTTTCAACCTCAGATGTTATAAATTTCTAATGCAGATCCAAGCCACTTCTGATTAGTTAAATATTTGGGGCACCCTAAAGTCTCGTTCTTAGTTTCTCCAGAAATGTTAGATTGCTATCCAATTTTGGCCAGAACTGAATCTTATGGACAGTTCACCATATGGTTAAATTTGTCTGTTCACCATATAGATGTTTGTGTTCCAGATGCCAAATTTTTATGAAAAATCATTTGCCTGTGGCCGTCTTTGTTGGCTTTACAGATATACGATACATAAAAATGAGGGCAATGCCCCCACTATTGCAATAATATCTTGCCTCTTACTGGATTCATGCTAAAAATCTTACACTTAAACGTAACTCTCATGTCACATACTTGGATCAACTTAGAAACAATGATAGTTTCTTGATGTGATTGCTCTTGGAGGTAGCGTGCATTGATGGTTTATTTGGTCAATTTCTTACAGGTTCTTCACTAATAATTATCTTCGAGAAGAAGCCCCAAATAGTCATGTGGTTGAGCAACGGGTGGAATGGCGAGTCCTGATCTTCTTTAGCAACCTTTTGTATCTTATTCATCATATGGGATTCTTTTGCTGACATTTTATTTCCCTTTTGAAGGTTGTACGCCTTTGATGTACATTGCAACTCGTTCTTCCCTATGTTTGTACTGCTTTATGGTAAGCGTAAACATAAGTTATGCTTCATTGGGACTTTTCTCACTACTAAATGAGTAGCTACTGATGCATATTTTATTTCTTTTTGCAGTCCTGCATTATTTTCTATCCCCACTTCTGGTGGCTCATGGTTTCATTCCTGTTCTACTATCAAATTTACTCTTCATGGCAGCTATTTCATATTATCATTACCTAAATTACTTGGGCTATGATGGTAAGTATACGTTGAACTGAAGAATCATCTCTCGTGCATGTAGATTATGTATTACTTGAAGCTAACTAAATCTTTCTTCATCCATGCAGTGTTACCCTTCTTGGAGAGGACCACTTTGTTCCTGTATCCAATTGGCGTCGTCATTGTCCTTTCTCCAATCTGTAAGCATCTCTATGCCATGTATCTGCTGCACTAGTGACATTTTTATGCCATCAGTTCTTTGAAATGTCAAATTGGCCTCCTGTTCAAATAACTGCCCCTGTGATTAATTCCCTCAAGGAATTCTTCGCTTCTATTTTTTCAATGCATAGTATGTCCTTCAAGTTGATGCTTTGCACAATAGCAAGGTTGTTCAAAACAGGAGTTGATTGTTTAGCCAACAAAGCATAAGAGTATGAATTGCCATGGATCCTGGTAAATATGAATTCAAACTGTTTCTCCTTTTCTACTATTGTGCAGTAATTTTGAGCGGCTTCAGTCCATCAAGATTTGTCATGAACATATATTTTAGCCAATTGCTGTAAGCTGAAGTGCTACATACAATTTTAGAACCGGAACCTAGGTGATTCATGCTCGTGAAAGGAAAGTTGAGGGTTTCATTCACTGGCCAACAACCTATTTTACTACCATGTCGGAAAGAGCAGTTTCTTGAGGAAGAGGTTTTGCTACTGGGATTGGGGTTGTGATTGTTTAATCCTAACTGACTGAGAAATTAATTCTAGTGATTGCCTTCTTGTAATGTCTTCCGCGCCCTGATTCTCTTGTGTTTGTTCTACTACGATTTAGAGAAATAGAGTGAAAACAGCGAACTGGCGATGGCCATTGCCTCTGTAATGAATGTTCATATTAGAGAATACTTGTCCAACAACATATATGGAGATGTGTTTTCAGTTTTTGCCTCATATTATAATTTCTGAATAAATGGTCTATCTGAACTACAGGTAGCAATGACGTTCAGCTTTTATTACGTAGGTGTGTTGTTTGTGCAATACAACAAGAGCCACAGACAAATCTGGCACTCTTTTATGCCGTGGGACAAGGTTTTGTTATCAATCACTTCACTTTACATGTCCAAACCAACCATTGTGTTAGGTTGTTGGTTCAAATGGTCCGCTTCACTTGACGTGTCCAAATCAAATTTTGTGTTGTGGTTGTTAGTTCAAATGGTATGCTTCACTTGACATGTCCAAATCGAATTAGTATCACATAGCGGATACCGGTAAAAAAGAAAAATACATGTCTAAATCAAACCAACTCCATACAAATACACATCTGCTTTTGATACTTAAAACACACTTGGAAAACTCTTACATCTATTCATCATCCAGCTTGCTTCCAGAAACATCCACAACGAATCTGTACCTAACATCGTTGTTTTCGAGCCTCTGGAAGGCAGTGTTGATGTAATCCATCTTAATGATCTCAATAGAAGAAGTCAGGCCTCTGTCCTTGCAGAATTGGAGCATTTCCTCCATCTCTTTTGTGCTGCCAACCGTGCTTCCTGTAATCGTTTTTCTCCCTGCATCCGGCCATGAGAGAAAACTTGCTTAAGTCCCATAAATACGCCCCAATAATCGATTTAAAACATCATCATACAAACTATGTGACAATATGAAACCGAATATAAGTATTAAAGAACTTTGAAGTTCAGAGGAAAACTGACCAAGTAAAAGCATGGAGTTGATAAATTTCAAGGGAGTACTTATAACACCAAGCAAGATTAACTTGCCACCAACTCCCAACAAAGAGAGATAAGCCTCCAAGGGATGAAGCACTGGTACTGTGTCAATTATGTAGTCCAACGAGTCGGCCAAGTCTTGCATTCTAACAGTATCTGAGCTAACCACATACTCATCCGCACCTAGATGCTCCAACGCCTCGTCCCTCTTCTTGTCAGATGAGCTAATCACCACAACATGGTGTCCCATGGCTTTTGCAATCTTTACTCCCATGTGTCCAACACCTCCAAGCCCCACGATTCCGCCTCTCAGGCCACTTTCTTTGAACCCGAAATGGTTCAAAGGACTGTAAACTGTTATCCCTGCACATAACAGAGGTGCAGCCTGTTCTGGTGCCATACCATTCGGAATTTTCACCACGAAACTGTTAAAAAATCAAAGCAACATCGCAATTAACTTTGTAGTATACACAGGTGATATTTATACATATTTTGTAAACCTGATGTATACTTTTGATCAACCACCATGGCACGAGCGAATCCACCTTGTGTCGGTGTCCCATCAGCGTAGACATCACTGTAAGACCAGATCCTCTTGTTGCAGTATTGCGCGTTATCTGACTTACATGATCTGCAGTTCTTACAGCACCCAACCATGTAGCCAACTCCAACCACATCACCTGCCTTAAACTTGCTCACATCCCATCCGACCTCCACAACTTCGCCTACAACCTCATGCCTGTACACATGTCAAAGGTACAACAAAAGAAGTAAAAAATGGCAAAATCTCAAGTTCAATAAGTACTAATGTTCTTGTACTTGTGAAAAAACGTGACATCTTCTTGAATGATTGTGCAGCGAAAGTGCAAGGCACATAAAAATGTCAGCAAATCTTTAATCAAATGTACACATACCCTGGAACCATGGGGTAACTGGACATGCCGAGTTCATTTTTGATATTGAGAACATCAGTATGGCAAATTCCACAGCATATCACCTTCAAACAGACGTCTTCCGAGCCAGTATCTCTGCTCATTCATGTATACATTTTCGCAACAATGTTCACTCTTTAGACAAAACAACTGAACTTACAAAGAACAGTTAAAGAGTAATACAGTATTAAGCTGTTCATTCTTTACCTGAGAGTGTATGTATAGCTGGAGAGAGTGCCAGAAGAGTCTCCTGCAGCCCATCCGGCTGTTTTCCTCTCCATAAAAATACTGATTTTTAAGCCCTTTACAGACCAGTTTGTTCATGATATATTAAGTTGTAATGAAGCAAAAGTTTGAAATTAAGTAAATGAGGTGTTATGGCAGTGTTACAAGCAAAGTTATAAGAATGTAACATATGGATTTCTTGACAAAATGGGCTAGTGACTCATGATCCTGAAAACAAAAGAAATCTACAATCGGTAAACATGATCAATTGTATTAGCATATTTTGTTCATGTCATGAATCGTTATGAATTAATGTACGTAGTACATGTGTACTGTACTTCCTCCGTTTTGGTCAAAAGTTTTTATTAAAAGTAAAAAATAAACCGTGAAATACTACTAAATTAAATTCAATAGTAAATTAAACAAGCCTGGCAAAAGGATTCACACTATCGAACGTTTTATCATCATCAGACTCTCACTCTCACATACTAGTAAGCAATTTTAACTTTAAAATGTCACCCTTTAATAATCGGAAATATAACTTGACATTAAAATTACATGATTACCATTATAAATAAATACAGATCTTCCTCGTTTATCATTTATTCTAAGTTTTCATTTAAACTACACAACAAGTCTAATATATGAAGTTTCCCGTGATCAGGTGACTAAAATCTGGAGAATAATTTATTTTTACATCTAATATATTTAAGATTTTTCTCACTCCCTAAACTTTAAAATTTAAAGTAATAATATAACCAAGTAGTTGGTGCGTGGAGGACCTGCAATTTTTCCTCAATTTCATCGGATGCAATACAAATCTCTCATTATCTTAAAATTGCCCAGTCTCAAACATCCGCGCGTGCAAGCTACCCACAACATACTAAACCTTATCTCTCATTCTTTCCACAATTTTCTCTCCTCCATTTCCTTTCCACCCAAATCATATTTTCATCTCAACATATATTTAACAGATCAATAGATGAAATAATCCATATCAATTTTTTTTTTTATCTCACTTTGAGCTTCATGTAGATATAATTTATTTGGAATTTGAGGCGGGCTGGACCTGAACCGGCGGAGAAGTCCGCGTAATCGAGTTCCGGCAATGGAAGAACTTATGTAGGCGGCTCTCTTGGTTTTGGAGTCTGACGATTTTATGATGATTATGGCGGATTACAGGACTACTCTACTACTTAGATATAGCTTGAATACCTGAGGTTAATTAATTATAATTATGTATATTAGCTACTTAATCTCGAATTGATATCATCTATTTTGCCCCGTGCTCATAAAGATAATTTCAGGACACATTTGGTACTTTCATGGTATAAACTGTCATGTTCTCTTTACATTGAACTTTAGTTCAAAGTAGGTGCCTTTTCTTTTTTGTGCCATATGGAATTTGGAAGTTTTGTGCGTATATATATCGACTATAGTGTATGTTTAGTAAAATAAGTTGCTCAGATGTTTGAGAATTGAGAAGTCAACCATTTAACTTTCGAGAGAGCTTAGAGAAATTAAGATATTTCGTTCGCTAACAAAGTAGTTTAAGTTCAATTATATATGAAAATTGTGTTGTTGAGCATTTTCTTTTGTTTAAGAGGGGGGAATAAAATTGAGATGAAAAGGATGTATGTCAAATATTCCTATTCTGCTTTTGGGTCTAACAAGATTGAGATGAAAAACATGTAATGAAAATTCAGGTAACATTTACATGTGGACATATGACAGTTTCACGATTTAAAACTAACTAGTACTAACCCGTGGCGATGCCACGGTATAATTTACTTTTAATAATAAATAGAAATGTGAGGATTAAATAAATTAACTGAGAAAATAAGATAGTCAAAATTCCTTGTACACAACGTTGGTCGTGGTGTCGTTCGATAGTCATTCTTCATCCAATATTATATCATTGAGTGTTTATTTATGTTAACTATACAAAATATAAAAATAAGGTCCTACCATACTCGACTTGTTAATTAGTAACAGGTACATGTTTTTTTACAAAAAAATCTATCCGTCAAACGGAACCAAAATAAAATACAAAAATATACAACACAATCAATAGGGTTGTTCCCAACAATCTCGCGGTGATATGTGGTCACCCCACCACACACACACACAAATATTATACAAACGTAATTTCACATGTTACAGTTGTTTTTTCCAACCCTCGGTTCCCAGCAACCCCGCGGTGGTATGCGTCACCCCACCAAAGACACAAAAATTATTATTCTACGAACATAATTTCACGTGGTACGGTTGCCCCCCGGGGCCCGTCATGGATGAAGAAAGTAAAGAGAAGATAGAAGAGAGTTTCCCCAGCCCGTTATGGAGATCAAGAAAGTACAAAGAAGATCGAATACATTTCCCCCGCCTAGAGAGTATCAGCTAATCCCTGCCCTCCCCCGGCTCGTTATGGAGATCAGGAAAGTAGAGAGAAGATCTAAGAGAGTTTCCCCACCTAGAGAGTATTAGATCCCCCAGGCCCGTTATGTATCAAGAAAGTAGAGAGAAGATCGAAGAGAGTTTCCCCGCCTAGAGAGTATATGCAGAAACCCCCCCCCCCCCCCCACCCCGGGAAAAAAATGTAGTTTTTACCAGACCGGACCTGAACATCATTATTTCGAACGAGGTTGAAATTCGGGTTGGATAGAACTAGTAGTCCTTCCAGCCAGAGATCGTAGAGAAGAGAAACCTTATACCTCATCCTACCGATCGAATCTTATACATAAAGAAAAGGAAATTGAAAGTCTTCACATGTAAAATGTTGTTGATAGACATGTAAAGATCAACACATCACCAATTAGCTCACGTGTGTCTCTTCTATCTTCTGAAACTGAATCTGGATTCATGCCCATTAAGAAAATTAGTGTGTGGGTGGCGATTTTGATGGAATTATGGGATTTAGAAGATTTGATTGATCACATTTATAAATAGTTACAAAGGTTGAATATCATTGGCAGAATTATGTAACCAAAATTAGATTAAAATTGTAAAGGTAACAGAACTAACACTACAAAAAAATGAGTTTTAGCGACGGAATTATCCGTCGCTAAAACTTGGCCGATCCGTCGCTAAATCCTTAGCGACGGATTTAGCGACGGATAACCCTCCGTCTCCAAAACAGTCGTCACAATTTTTATTGGCGACGGATAGAAATTCCGTCGCTAATTAGCTAATTAGCGACGGAATTAGCGACGGATAAAGTGTTGACCGTCTGAAACAAACATCAGCACTATTTATCCGTCGCTAAATAGTATTTCTTTTTTTTTGTATTTTTTTAATACGAATATTTCGACAATTTTATACGAATATTCAATACGGATAAATCGATAATTTTATTCCATTCGGATAAACCAACAATTATATACGAATATTCAATACGGATAAACCGACAATTGTATACAATTATTCAATACGGATAAAATGATAATTTTATTCAATGCGGATAAACCGACAATTTCATACAATATTCGATAATACAATATACAGCATTTAATAATAATTAATACAAATAAGAAATTACAAAATTAATAAGAAATTACAATAATACAATATACAATCTGGATCTGGATCTTGTTGGATCTTGGATGACGTCGGATCTGGTCGGAGATGGTGGTGGACGGAGAGATCTCGTGGTGGGAGAGAGAGAGATCGGAGCGTCATTTTCTTCTTTATCGGAGATGGTGGTGGACGGATCTCATGGTGGTGGTGTGGTTTGGTGGGCTGACAGTGGAGATGTCGTGGTGGTGGGGCAGAGGCGGTGGTGGAAGGCCGGATCCGTGAGTGGTGGTGGTGGCAGGTGGAGTGGTGGGAGGGGCAGTGGTGGTGGAAGTCGAGTGGGGGTGGAGGTGGTGGAGTGATGGTGGAGGTGGTGGGGTGGTGGAGGTGGTGGTGGAGTGGTGGTGGGAGAGAAGGAGAGAGGAAGAGGAAGGGTTAGTGAGTGATGGGAGGAAGAGAGTATAAATTAGGGTTTCTGCGTAGTTTAGCGACGGATACCATATCCGTCGCTAAATTTTAAGTTTTTTGTTTTTTTTTTATTTTTTTGGTCAACGAATTTAGAGACGGAAAAATTTCCCTAGCGATTCGTCGCTATTTAGCGACGGATAAAATCCGTCGCTAAATTCCGTCTCTAAAACCGGAAATTCTTGTAGTGTAAATACGCATTAACTGGCATCAAAAATAAATTTACCTTGATTATAATTGTTTTGTAATTTTTTAATCTAAAAAAATGAAGAATTTCTCACATTGATTTGAGGCAAAAGTACTATAGCTACAATTGATAAAAAAAACTGGTATTTATAATATATTGATAGATCTCATCATCACATGCCTAAAAATTGAAAATTAATTTATTACTTTATTCTTTACCTTCTCACATCTTCTACTTTATTCACTATCTCCTATGACTATTCATTATCTTTCATACATAAGTATTTAGAGAAAAGTCGAAACCTAAATTAAAAAACAAAAGAAACGTAGAGAGTTAATACAACTTAAAATGAATTTCTTTTTACATTAATTTTGTATCAGAAAATGTCAGAGTAATTAGAAAGCGCTCCAAGTATCATTTATGCACATGCGGATCATGTGTACTTCAAAGTAAACCATCAACTTTAGAATATAGTAGAAACATATACGAAAGTGCACAAATGGTATGGTCGTATGAATATATATATATATATATCCAGACTGTTTGATGCTAAATTATTTAAAATGAGTATCATTTTGAACGTTTGATGCAACGCTAATTATTTATAATGTGTTTAAATGAGTCGTTTTTAATTTTTAAAAGTTTATTATTTCATTTTATCTTATTCAATAAATTTATATTTTATTTTAATGAATAAATTAATTTATTTAATTGATAATATTATTCAAGATTGGTGTCTATAGATTCGTCTTGTCACGACGAATTCAAATATATGTTGAAAATATTTTTTGGATTTTTGTAGATAAAGTTATATGAGATTAATATTTTATTTTAGTGGATGAAATGATTTATTTAATTAAAATAATAATAATAATAATAATAATAATAATAATAATCTATTAAAAACACTATTCATGGTCGTGGCCACGACCCATTGGACATAATTTTTTCAGATTTTATCGTCGTTTCAGTCGTGGCTCACAGATGCCACTATTCATGGCCATCACCATGACCATTGGGAATGGTCTAAGGTTGTATAAGTTCCATTCTTATAAGCTTGGATTATCTTAGTATTGTTCTTAGAGTATATAATCCACTTTATCAACATCTATCTATTATATCGAAATGTTTTAATTTTGTTGAAGATGACTATGACTTAAATAAGTATATTATTTAGTACTTTTCTACTTCTTTTATGCTTGGATCATCCTGCATAATTGGAGAAACACTAATTGAAACGTAAAAAAAAAAAAAAATACGACAAACTGTTTTTTCTTTATTAATACAAACAGATAATCAATATCGGGCATGAAGATGGAGATAAATGATTAATGATTTGTATATAAAACCTATGTTTAATAGTGAAAGATATGGAACAAAATTTTCCATCAAATAGCTGAATTTCTTTGAAAATTGAAACAAAGGGGCAAAGCTAAAATTTGTCGATTTAAGAAATTTAATCACCAAAGAAAAATCCCTATCAATTACTACATGTTGCCACTCAAAATCTCGAATAAATTTAGTTCTTAATTTGGCTGGCAAACCTTCCGCATTTTCAGCAACCATCATACATAAAATTTTATCACTAAGCAATAACATTGATCACATGATCTTAGCAACAACACTACTACGTTCCCCTATTCAGACTCTGCTTAACCGTACAATCAAAATTTCACGTAGGATAGATGGAATTTGAATGAATCTGGTGGGTTTAGCTCATCAACTTTATATATTATATTATATAAGAACATCCAACTGATAATCTAAGCGCTAAAACATTAGCCTCAATTTCTCACGTTTAACCTGACAAAACTTTATGCAACAAAATTCTCTCCCCCCACCCGGAATCTGCTCAACCGTAAAATCAAAATGTATAATTGAAAATATAAATATCTATTATATATTAATTGAAAATATAAATATCTATTAATATAAACATAAATATTTTTCGGAGTTTTATAGATAAATTTATATGAGACATAATAAAAACTATATATGCAGCCAACATACAAAAAATAAACAATGAAATATACTGGTTGAAAATGCAACTAATTCCACAAATTCCACGTAGAATTGAATTAATTTAATAAATGCTATATTTTTAATTTAATTATTTCATTTTATCTTATTTAATAAATTTATATTTTATTTTAATGAATAATATAATTTATTTATTGAATAATAGTATTCAAGACGTATTATACATGGATTCGTCTTGTCAAGGGGAATTTAAATATATGTTCAATAAAGTTTTCGGATTTTTGTAAATAAAATTATATGAGATTTAATAAAAATTATATATGCAGCCAACATACCAAAAATAAATTGTGAAATATGTATATATCGGTTGAAAATGCAACTAATTCCACGTAGGATTGAATTTACTAAATGCTCTATTTTTAAAATTTCATTATTTTATTTTATCTTATTTAATAAATTTATATTTTATTTTAATGAACAAAAAATTATTTAATTAATAATAGTATTCAAGATTGGTTTCTATGGATTCGTCATTACCAAGTAAATTCAAATATATGTTCAAAATATTTTTCTGAATTTTGTAGATAAAGTTATATGAAATTTACTAAAAACTATATACACAGTCAACATACAAAAATAACATTGAAATATATATTGGTTAAAATGCAACTAATTTCACAAAATTCCAAATAGGACTGAATGAATCTGGTGAGATTTAGACTCATGTACTTTACATAATATATGTATGGATGGATTAATATAAAATTAACATGATTAACATAGAACTACGCGTGTTACCGAATTTCAAGTATATTATAGTAGTATATAATTTCACTCGAACTTTAATTTCTAGGTGAGAGTACGTTTCACGAATTGGTTGCTTTTCCAATTGAAAATGTTTTAATTAATCTCGCACGAAAGCGGCCGTTGTATGTATATTTGATTTTGATACTGCTAATTACATCATCAGACTCCAACAATGACTTCGTCTCAATCTTTTGTCTTCACTCTAATTTTCAATCACTTTGATGCATGCAATGACGTTACTTGCCCTAAATACCACGTTCCTAGTAAAAAATGACAACTTTGTTTTAACTTTAACTTTTAACTTACAGATTAAATTCCACGTACGGCTGCCAGTCATTTAGCAAATATTTTTATGTGTCACTACTTATATTTGACTATTCTACTTTAGGTTTTGTTCATGTGAGAAGTGTAGCTCAAATTTCATATGTTCAGTCTGTTCTAGTTCATTTGCCAGAATGCACAGGAGCCATACACGTAGCATGATGGACGAATCAGATTAGAAGGCGTGAGGAGGGAAAGTTAGTTAGCCAGCTCTGTTTATGTAACTAACTCACGTTTTCTTTCTCTTCTATTCTATTATTTATGAATAGGTTGATGATGTAATTTGTAGCGGTTATCATCACTTCTATCATTCTCTGAAAATCTGTAATCATCAGAAGAAAGTAGAATTAAAGCTTCTATGTTCGCCATTGTTATTGGTTGAGGAGAAAGCTTGATAGTTTGTATCTTTCTTGATCGATTAAGTGAAGAATCTCTTGTGTTGGCCTCCGTGCAGTAGGAATTCGTTCCGAAGCACGTATATCGATCTTGTGTCAATTACTTTCGATTTCTGTTATTCGTGAGTTTAGGGTTCTTCGATCGATTTGGGCATTTCTCAATTGACTTGATTGATTATTCGATCATTGCGTTTATTTGACAATTGGCGCCGTCTGTGGGAAATGAGATTGATAGTTGAGATCAATGGCGTCAATGGCGAAGTGAATCATGACTCCGGTATTTTTCCATACCGGACATCTTCCCATCCCTCCGGACATCCTCGAACTTCTCCTCAACTTTATGGAACAAAGTTGCGTACTTCTGATTCGTGCCAACAATCGGATTTTGGCTAACAACCATGTAGCAAGAGATGAGAACCAAGTCCTCATTCTGGTTGTAGAGTGAGTTCCGTCCTTGCTCTTTGTTGGACGTCGCTCCTTCCTTGGCTTTGGCTTTCCCTTTTCCACGCCTCCGGTTCGGTTGAATTTCCTGCTGCGTTTCAGGAACAACCTCAATTTCCGGTGTTTGCGAAAATATTGGTGTTTGGGAGGTTGGAGAATGGTAATTTTGAGTGTAGGGGTATTGGTAGGAGCTTTGGAACAAAGGGCGAACGAAGCTCGGTTGGGGTTGTTGAGAGGTGTTTTTGTTGAGCTTTTGCATGCACGCTTTGTAGGCTTCAGGTGTGTTTTCTTGCATCTACCTCAGAGTTTCCGGAGTAAACAAGTTTTCGTCCATGTCGCCGAAAAATTGAAGTGGAGATGGTATTTTGAAGTGAAGAGAGTGTTTTAAGTTTAATTAAGGGGAAACTCTCTTGAGAGTCTGGAAAGTCCTGAGAGTCCTACACAAAAAGATTCAGCCGCACAATTAGTATACAACAATAGACAATTTACAAATAGACAAAAGTCAACAATTTACACACAAAGCCGCACAATTAGTATACAACAATAGACAATTTACAAATAGACAAAAGTCAACAATTTACACACAAAGCCGCACAATTAGTATACAATATTGCAGAACTCTCACAAAAACTTGGACTTTCACAAGTTTTTGTATTAATTAAGAGAGAAAGAGGAGTTGGAGATGGGATGATCCAAACATATATAGTCCAGACTAGTCTCTATTTATAGATCTCGAAAAAATAAAGTCGTTGGTGATTTTTATTTATTTTTTGCATTTTTATTTTGAAAGTTATAACCGTTTGAAATTTGACAAAACACAAAAATTAAAATAAAAGGAAAGAACCACAATGCGCCAAGAGCTCGACGGCCTGCATTACAATTTAATGTCCTGGTCCTCGCGTCATGCCATGGCCTAATTCAAAACGCAAAAAACGCAAGCTAATTGATTCAGTCGGTGTTCCAACCTTCCAGATAAGAACATATATTCATATCCGAAAACGTTACAAAATGGATATTAACCGAATTTAATATAAAACTGATTTATGGGTGATAATTAAATGAACATCACAAAGTAATTGGCAGAGTGTGCCGAGTAGCTGAGCAGTCACAAATCACAATAATAGGTTTCCCACCAAATCTTTGTTGGTTAAGTAGCATTATAATGATATGCTCAATTCATTTTAAATCTTAAACCATGATTGGTTAAATACAAAATTATTTCACATAGAGTAAAAACTCCATATAGTAATATCGTTGGAATTGATAAAAAATATTCTTATAAAAAGTTTATTCCTAAATAGAGTTTGTTTTTAAAGCGTTTATGCATAAGTTGGGACCGTAAATTTTTATTATTATAGAGAGTTTATTCCTTTATAAAGTATTCTTTTAGGGGGTTTTATAGTATAAAAAATTATATAAAATGTTATGTTTTAAAATATTACACATATTAGTCAATTTCTTAAATTCTCCATTAATACAGATTCTTCCTAAGATTTTGTGATATGATACACCTTACAAGTAGAGCATCATTTGTCTAAAATGTATACTCCTTGAGCTAAGTTGAAAATACCTGGGAACACCAATGGTTATTGGCTCAAGTGATAAGGGATTTGAGTTCACTTAAGCAAGGTCTCGAATTCAAGCACTGTGGATGTAAAAAACACCGTTGGAAGAGCTACCCCAAAAAGATGCAACGGTCTTTCCTAAAAAAGATTCGACAGTCTTTCATTGGATTAATGACGTAATAGCGGATAACTGTGAGAAATAAAAAAAAAAAAAAAAAAAAAACTGGGAAACAAACAAGTCAGATGTATTACTCACATTTTCCTTCAGAATTTGATGTATATTTCCCTTTCTTCCTTTCCTTTGTTTGGTTCTTCCTACTTATTGACACAAAACTAATTATATTTATTTAGGAGGAAGACCCAGTCTTTATTGAGGAACTAAAATAGATCGATAAACATTATTTATAGATATCAACATTATTTATAAATGATACATTAAAAATTTCTACTAAGAAAATTAATGTTATACATATACACCTAAAATATGATATGAATGTCACTCATAAATACTACTCATAAATACTGATTATAACATTACATTTATATTTACCAACATTATTCGTCCTCCATTCATCCTTCACGTACGTTCCACGCTAATTCTAGTCCCTTTCAAGCATTTGTGTTTGTTTTCACGTTTCTAAGTCTTAATTTAGTTTCCAAATTTAACGGCCGCTCAGTTAGAAGATAAGGTTGTGTACTTACAGAGCATTCAACAATCAACTTGAATCATCAGTGCATACACCAAGTGACTAGGAGACAATTTTTCTCTACCTTTTTCATCCACTACAGCGATATTAAGGAATTGCTCCAAGAATCCACCCCACTTGGAAACAAAATGGAGCAGTTAACCGTGGTGTGTAAATTGGGGAAATCAAAATCGCAATTGGTCTAAAACTTCAAATTTTATATTTCATCTAAAAATCGAAATCGAGACAGTTGATACATTAAATTGATTTATTTATATTATAATTCTCGCGTGACTTATATATATCCACAATATTGAGGTCCACAAGAAATGAACCAAAAAGAGCACAACTCACAAGCTAAAACATCATGGGGACCATAGTTCTCTCCGAACCTCAGAACAACATCCATGTCTTCATGGTCTCATTTCCGGCACAAGGCCATGTCAACCCCCTTCTCCGCCTCGGCAAGAACCTCGCCTCGTTAGGTCTCCACATCACGGTCTCCACCTCCGAATTCATCGGCCAAAGCATCCGCAAGTCCAACAACATCACCAATGACGACGTGCCTACCCCGGTAGGCCTCGGCTCAATCCGGTTTGAGTTCTTCGAAGACGGTTGGGACCTTAACAACCCCAACCGAGATGACTTGGAAGCGTTCTTAGCTCAGCTCGAGCTCGTGGGACGCGAAAAGCTCCCGTTGATGATAAAAAAGCACGAGGAGGCCGGTAGACCGGTCACTTGTGTGATAAACAACCCGTTTATTCCGTGGGTTACTGACGTGGCCGATAGCTTGGGTATCCCTAGTGCAATGTTGTGGATTCAATCGTGTGCTTGTTTCGCGGCCTACTATCATTACTTTCATAAACTAGTCGATTTTCCTAGTGAAAACGACCCTGAAATCGACGTTGAGTTACCAACTATGCCACTGTTGAAGTACGATGAGGTTCCTAGTTTCTTGCATCCGTTTACGCCTTATCCGTTTCTCGGAAGGGCAATTTTGGGGCAGTTCAGGAACTTGGACAAGCCGTTCTGTGTGCTGATGGATACGTTCGAAGAGTTGGAGCGTGAAACCATCGACTACATGTCTAAAATTTGCCGTCCAATTAAGGCCATAGGTCCGTTGTTCAAGAGCAGCGCAAAGAGTGCGAATTCGAAGGAAATTCGAGTCGATATGTTCACCGTGGAGAACTGTGTGGATTGGTTGGATACGAAGCCGGATTCATCGGTGGTGTACATTTCGTTCGGGAGTATTGTCCATTTGAAGCAGAAGCAGGTGGAGGAGATCGCGTACGGGCTATTGGCGGCGGAGGTCTCGTTTTTGTGGGTTCTACGGCCTCCGCCAGCGGAGAAGGTGTTCGCGGCGCATGTGTTGCCTAACGGGTTTTTGAAGGCAACCGCGGGAAGAGGTAAAGTTGTGGGATGGTGTCCTCAGGACGCGGTGCTGGCACACCCATCCATTGCATGTTTCATGACGCATTGTGGATGGAACTCGACTCTGGAAGCGATCACAAGTGGTGTCCCGGTTGTGGCGTTCCCTCAGTGGGGGGACCAGGTGACGGACGCCAAGTTTTTGGTGGATGTTTATAAGATGGGGGTGAGGATGTGTAGGGGTGAGGCGGAGGGGCGGATTGTGGGACGGGAGGAGGTGGAGAGGTGTTTGAGGGAGGCTACCAGTGCTCCGGAGGTGGAGGAGATGAGGAGGAACGCATTCAGGTGGAAGAAGGCGGCCGAGGAGGCGGTGGTGGAGGGTGGGTCGTCGGATACGAATATGAGGGAGTTTGTGGAGGACATTGTTAGGTTGGGAAACAAGGGCAGTGTACTAGCATAGAACATAGAATCATTTTTACTTTATTTATATATATCTTATTCTCCATCGCATTACTTATTTATTCCTAAGAATTTGTTTGACATTTTTTAGAAAATCAACATAAGTGTTCCTATAAATTATTTTAAAATATAATGGTAAAGTGTTCGATTAAATTATATAATAAAAATTTATTTTATAATATAGTTTAATAGTTTAAGGAACCTTTTATGCAGTTAAAGTTAAAATTGACCGATCGAAAAAAATTAAAACTAGACAACTTTCTTTTGAACGAAAGAGTATAGCCCTACGGTTTCGAGAACATGTTAGATAAATGATCATGTTACAACTGTCGAAGTTGTTTTAGTTTATATTTAATCTTGAAGTAGCTTGCTTGTACTTCATGGGAAGCAAAATAATGAAGTTAGTCCATTTTTAGCTGTACATAACTTCATATGTTACTAAAAAAAGTAAGTTACTCTACATCCCATAAATAATAAACAATCTCAACTTTACACTCAAATTATGCATTCTACCACCACTTTACTTTTCACAACGCATTATTTTTAATTACGCATTCGGGAGGAGGGAGTAACAAATTTCGTATAGAGACCTTTGTTCTTTGACAAGTCAATAGTTTTAACTTTTAAGCTTTAACCACTAGCCCTCAAAATCCATGGGGTTGAATTTGCATGCCTATTATGCTTCGGGCCTACAAAAGCACTGAGGTCCCATAATTCAATATAAATCACTACTAATTTTCAAATCAATGAGAAATATTCTCTATAATCTTTTGCAGAATGGAAAGATCGACCAGTGTGGTGCTAGTAGTGGTAGCAATACCACACTTCACTATTGTTTGTGGGCTCTACTGTTACAGTGTGTAGCACCCATCATCTAAGAAACCGTGCGGTGTGATTACTCATCAATGCATTACATACTACCTTTATATCAGAAGTTCACATGAGATATAGTAAGTGAAGAGTACAAGTGAGAGGTGGAATGAAAACGACTTCAACTTAAAAATTCACAACCAAAATCCAACACAAAATGAAGTCCAGAGCTAATTTTATATCTTCTTTATAAAGTGTTGCAATAAGCCACCCGTCCCAATGCAGGCTACGCTCATAACACTTGGGAACAATAACATTTATGTATACAAACTATCAAGCCATATTATTTACAAAATATGTACAGAATGCATTAACAGAGCAGAAAATGCATATTCACAGCTGCAGAGTGACTGTAAGAGCAGTCAGTAGCTGCTAGATTTACCGAGAGAGTTGAAAAACGCGAGCATCTTGTCGTAGACGTCCTCCTTTGAGTTAACGCTCAAAAGGAAATCGATATGACCATAATTTTCAAGATAAAGCAAATCTGGCTTTGATGGCAATTCTTTTAAAGTATGTTGCACATCAATAACATCTGCTAATGCATCTTTGCCCCCATAACCCATCCATATAGGCAGTGAGCTTGGAATTGATCCCAGATCAAATACTGGTGGCTTTAGTTGTTTGTAATACTTCATATTTTTCCAGATCCCATAGTCATACATTGCAAAAGTCCCTTTACGTATCACTGCCAGCATAACGAGCAGAATTTCAGCATCATAAGACTCAGTGCACAATAATCACCAAAATTATTAGAAACAATTTTACCATGTTCTAATATTTATACCCTCCCAGGAGGGAGTGTATAAAAAATATAATGCTCATAAAACAGTATTTTAAATATCACAGACGGATTCAAATTGGATTAGACAGCCAAATGAGTGAACTGTGGACTGCAGATTTGACCTTGCGAATGGTTTCGAGTAAAAATAATGACAAGATCTATATCAGAAGGAACATACTCTGAAAGAGATGATGCAGGTTCTTTGATGATGTTGGATGGGGTTCAAATTCAAGATAGTAATCAATCCGGGAGCTATTGAAGCAACAGTTTTTCCCTGCAAATTAAAATAGATTCCTTCAGTTTCAAGTTGCGTAAAGAAAACTCGATGTTCATGCTTGTAACACAATATTCAAACCACTCATGGATGGTTTTGAAAATATCAGAGATGAAAAAACCCGATCCAAAGAAGGCCTCAAGTGGTATTATAAGAAAAGGAAAGTTGTCAAATGGATAAATGTCCATAACAATCAAAATTGGACTCTTTAAAGCTAATTTGAAGAATTATGGCAAAGCAAGAGAAGAATTATTAAACCTGTAATGGAAGAAAGCATATCATCACAGTCAAAGTGTCCATCACACATCATATCCATAATTTGAGTGCCCATCTCACTGAAAATATAAGATTAAATAATCAGAATCTACTATGAAGTACAATACAGTGATCAATGGAGCGGTTGAAGATCAAAGTATAGTAGAACCTTTTAAAATTCAGTTGATGAATGCCCAATGCCAGAATTACCTAGAACACAAGAAGTATCTTTTTAGTATGAAAAGCAGCATTTCTGCAAATAAGTAGGAAGGCACAAAGTTAAACAGACCTCATCAAGATGCATTTGAACTATTCGAAGAACAAATGGAGCAGTGACATGGTCCAAGTATGAAATAGGACAAAGAAGAGCAGCTGCTTCAACCATTTTTGAAATATCTGGTTGGGTTAGTGCAGCCAGAGACATAATTGTCCCCTGTATATGTCCAGAATAGGTACATCAAATCAATAACATTCCACCAATGCATACACTACTTAGCTTAATTAAAAAAGGCCACGGGATTGAAGACCTGTGAATGTCCAACAAGAAGTACTTTGGATTCAGTAGCTGAATATATGTAACGAATCATTTCCCCCAGATCATAAAGGGCAAGCTCTTGCCAGCTCCAATCCCAGAATTCCTAAGTAAGAGGAACTAATAAAAGTCAAATCCAGGACATGATCATGCATAGAAGGGAAAAAAACAAACATTCCAGATCTACTTTCTCATTTTTGACCATTAAAAGGTCCTTCAGTGAGTTTATTCCAGTACTTATTCCAAGTAATCTGCCCACAGCAGATGTTTCATTTGAAATGATCATGTGGAAGGTTAATCCTCACACATGAGACATTTTGCATTGAATTTAACCCATATCACTGTCAGATAGAGGTTCGAACAATTTCTGGAAGAGAAAATTAATACCTTCACCAAAGGGGCATAAATGAAACAAAAATCAAGTATAATCAAAGGCCAGTTCATGTTTTCAAGTTTCAGGAGACTGTTGTTATCTAGATACAAATTTATTGTAATAGTGCCAAAACATTGAGAAATGACATCTAATTTTAATTACAAAAGGTGCTGGGACAGGGGGTAAATCATACAGAGAGAGACAGTCCAGGCTTTATTGACTATCCAAAACAACTGGTTTCCTTTTTACTAACTTTGATTGCATCGACTATTACAAAAGAAAAACCCAAGGCACAAAAATAGTCACCTTATCTTTAACTGACAGAGAAACATGTCCATGACTCCAGTGTGTCCCGCGAACATTACCAACCCAGACATCAAAGCCATGATCTGCAAGGATAAATCCCAGCGATTGATTTGGGGAATCCATGAACCAAGCATCACCGGCCTGTTTCAATATTTAATTGGTCAAAATGCTCAGGTCATGGAATTATGAGGAGATGGATTTCCAGCAACTTAACTAACGATCAAGCAAAAAAATGCTCTTGCTAATCAATTAAAAAAAACTACAAAATGCAATATTCGCTTGACTACTGACATTGAAAGAAATCATTGCATGTGAACCTAAATCTTGGTCACCTTTGAAAGTAAATTAAACTTTTCATAGTTTACTAAATTTGCGGTTGTGGTAATATTAGATCAGAAATTGGCAAGTCAAGACACGTGCACTTGCACAGAAGCCCCTAGCATATTAATACACCTGCTTGGGTTGTGCTCTTAATTTAATCGTTTCATAAGAGAGAAAGGACGGAGCACATTTTATCAACAGAATACCAAGTCTTGTTGCCAGTTAGATATCCTTTAAAGTGAGTAGGGAGAGATACATGGAAATGCAAAAGTGTAAACGTCATACATATATATGTGCCGCTGCCAGTCTCACATTAATAAATTAGGCATAGAAAGAGAAATAGCAGGCTGCATATAACTAATATAGCAACAATCTCTATTCTACCAAAGGATACAATGAATGCATTAAGTAGCACCAAAATGATTCTAGAACTCATAATGCTGGGTGAGATACACTTCCCTCATTCAATAAAGAATTCATCAGCAAAGACCAAACAGTATTGTTTTGTCCTTAGCTAGACCAAATAATATAGTTAAAATGGTAAAGTATCATACGAACTATGAATTCGTACATTTAACATGGAAATCCTGCCATGCTATATAAATGAAGTGCCAACTTAAAGGACTAAGCTAGGAAACCATTACCATAAGAAGTCCATGAATAAGCAAAACTGGAGGAGCCTTTCCCCGAAGCACTACGGAAGGTGATGACACACGCTGAAGTCCCAATAAATATCCATCTTTTGTTTTCGTCTACAACAATGTATTCAGGTTAGCCTCGTACTCATCCACAATCGAAATCCAAGCTATATCAAAATCATATCAATAATCAACAAGCTAGATGCCGGTTCATGAACACAAATAAACCAAAAAACACTAGTGGATAATACAACATTTACATCATGAAATATAACAAGTAATGCAATAAAAAACAACAGCAAGCAAATATATAAGTTACAGTGTGTTAGGTGCTTACAAGTCATAACTCAACCACAATTGCAACTCACACAATATCAAGTCATAACCAACAAGCTTGACGTCGTATCAATATCATGTGCACAGATACAACGAAGTAGACAATACGACAACTACAACTATAGCATAAAATTTAACACTGCTGCAATAAACAGCAGAGTAGCAAGCTGAACAAAGTTAGTAACGAGTCAATAGATACATTACAGTGTGTTTGGTGCCTAAACGTTACAACTCGTCCAAAGTCAAAACCCAGGCTATATTATATCAATAATAAACAAGCTACATACCGAATTACGAATACAAATAAAACAAAAGGCACTTGTATTAGCATGACATCTAACAATCAATGCAATACACGGCAACAGCAAGTTGAAAGAAAAAAGAGGAAATGAGGAGTGAAGAGATATAGTACACCCGCATACGATCCTTATAAGGTTATATATATCCACAATACCACAATCGTATCTAGGCTATGTCATATAAATAATTACAGGCTAGATAACACAGATGCAACAAAATCTACTCTAATTCTACATCAATAGCAGGAATTTTAACAAATAACAACTATTAATACTGCAATATACAAAAATAGCGAGCTGAAAAAAGGTAAGATCAGTAATGAGGTAAACTGGAGTGCGTTCAGTGCAAGGCAATCCAGTGATCCACGATCGAAATCCAGACTATATCACATCAACAAGCTAGATACAGAATCACGGACACAAATAGAACAGGGGGAAAGTATGCTTGTCAAAATGAAGTAACTCGGCAGAACATACAGCAAATACAATAAACAGCAATTGAAAGCTGAAAATGAAGGAAGTAAGGAGTGAAGAGGTAAATAGATTACCGAGTGTTCAGTGCAAGGAAATCCGGCAGGCTCGACGATGTAAGAGCAAAGACCGCCGGTAGGCAGGAGACCGGTGGCGGTGGAATCGACGGCGGCGGAAAGGAGAAACGCCACCATCACGGCCAACGCCGCCGTGAGCCTCATCGGCAGGTGTTCGTTGATGAGGTAAGTGATCTCCACCAACTAACCACCACCAATTGATAATTTGTGACGATCGCCTACATTTTGACCTGTTACAATGTGTGGCTATGAATTATCTTAACGCGCGGAAATGGCGCGTTTTATGCAATGCTAGATTTTACCCAGTTTGGGCTTTGATTGGGGTGTAACTTGGGCTTCAGCCTGTCGGATCGGATCGGATTTCCAAGTTGGGTTGGACTATCGGTTTTTTTATATCCGTATTACGGTTCAGACATTTTCGAATTTTCAATTTCGAACGGAGTGTATCCCAAGAATATAATAAGGAAGTTGTTCGTTTTGAGTTAAAAGAGGAATGGAACACTTCATTTCGACACTTGAACATATGGTACCGAATTGGATTATTCAATTTGGGTACAAATGAATAACCGTGCCCAAAAACTCGAACTCGAATTATCTACGTATCACCAGTCACAACCATCACATGTTCTTATGCGAATTGAGGCTTATCGAGTATTCAAGTAATTCGAGAAGGTATTAGTGTGAGATCGAACGTTGCTATGTGTCTGTTTTTCAAAATAACGAGCCGAGTTATACTCGACACGAGAAGCTTTTCTTTTTTCTTTTATAAGGCTCAAAGTTGCTCTAACTTTAGCTTGAATTCAGCTTTAAACTCAGTTTCATGGGCAAATCAAGCCAAGTTTAAACTCAAACTATAGATGAATTATATAATACTCGACTTGATTAACTGTTGGTGATTTTAGTGTCATCAACTCATTTTAGTAGTAATGTGATTTACTAGAGACCGATGCGATCTCACGTTAAGGCTCGGGACGAGTTCGGGTAGTCTTGGTCTTTGAAATTAACGAGTTATCGACCGCAAATCTGACGAATGGGTCGAGGGGTTGCCTTATGGGTCGTCGAGCCCTATGAGTCTTGTGCAAATACGGTGTAAGGCGGAGCCTCGGCCGGATCCGCTTCGACTTTGTACTTTACAAATTGGAGGATTCGGTCTCCAGAACGGATATACGAAAATCTTACATCCTCTCTATTTTCTGATCGAAATTCATATAGCCTGAATTGGATTGTCTTCTTGGATTATCCCATGAGAAATTATGCAGTAAATTGGGTCGAATTATCTTGTTCGGAAAGTGACTACACGATCCATAGAAGATTTCCAGGATTATCACCACCCAAAATTTTCCAACATTAACATCACTGGACGTCTGGACCCTAACCATGGTCTCCTGGGGATTGGCCCTTCACCCTCCTTTTTAGTCATTTATGACCAGTCCAGATTCAATGTATTTCACTTCAAACTTCACTCGTTGCAAAAGTTTAGGAACCTTGCTAATTGGTTAGTTTGAACGGAATCCTATTCTTCCAATTTTGCCCTGCCAACATTCTTCGAGTCAATTACGTGCCATTTCCATGCCTCGTTTGTGACACTACCTAGCCACTACTTAAACCCCGTTCCACCACCTCAATTCGCCGTACTCCGCCGTTTCGCCGCCGTGGATATGGCTTCCGAAGGTTTCCTACCGATGAACGAGAAGCTATTGCTGGAGTACGTGAAGGCCACACCTTCTCTCGCAGCTAAGCTCGGTGACGATTTGGATAATCTGCAAATCAAAGAAATCGGTGACGGAAATCTTAACTTCGTCTTCATTGTGATTTCTCCTTCAGGATCTATTGTTGTCAAGCAGGTTCAGACTCGAAATTCCTCTGGCTTTTTCGATTTTCCTTTTGATACTGTGTTCTACACTTTTACTTGCTGTGAATTGTGATTGAAGATATTTCGATGCAATACTGTTGAAGTATCCTATAGTGATGAGCTTATAATTTCTAATTTGTTGATCGGTCTTTTTGCTTGAATGTTTTATTTTGCGGATGATAATTGCAGCTGTCACATGTAAATGCAACCAAATCAGGTGCATGTTTCAAGCTTCGGAATATGTATGTTTGCTTTGTAGCAGAATTCGAAATGCTCTCGTGCAAAATCAGAAATGGCATTTTTATGTTTTTTTTCGGATAGTGTATTTGGGAGCTGTGTGTGTGTAGATGTATCTAGGCATACTATCAGTAGTTTTTGAGGATAAATGTCATCTGCAATCCTCTCAGTAATTGATTGTTCTATACTTCTATTAATCTGTTGCAAGCTTCGGAATGTATAGCAGATTTCGAAAGGCTCTCGTGTCAAATCAGAAATGGCACTTCTATGTTTTGTTTCGGATATTGTCTTTGGGAGCTATGTGTGTATAGATGTATCTAGGCATACTATATCAGTAGCTTTTGAGGATAATTTTCATTATATTCCTCTCAGGAATTGATTGTTATCTCTACAGGCGCTTCCATATGTTCGTTGCATAGGAGAAGAATGGCCGATGGCCAAGGAACGTGCCTATTTTGAAGCTTCAACGCTGCAAGAACAACGTCGCTTGTGTCCTGATCATGTTCCTGAAGTTTATCATTTTGACAGGACAATGTGTTTGATTGGCATGCGTTACATTGAGCCACCTCACATAATCTTGAGAAAAGGACTTATTGCTGGGATTGAGTATCCATTACTTGCTGAACATATATCAGAATTTATGGCCAACACACTCTTCTATACATCTCTACTTTATTTGACCACCACCGAGCATAAGAGTGCAGGTAGCCAATTAAAACCTGATCATTATATGCTTTACGTATTTACCCGACCCATCAATATATGAATGATTTATCACATACAAAGATGAGCGGTTTTGTAAACATAGACAATGAATGATTTTTCACGTGATCGGATTGTTCTTAATTAAGATGAATTTCTGGTTCTTTCACGTTATCTGTAAATGTCTGTGCAGTTTGTCGGTGTTCATAGGCTTCATATCCTTTGTATTTTAATTTGAGTGTCCTTTCCTGCATTTCGTCATTGTCACAGTTAATATTTTGTGGAATGACTTTTAATGGAAATCAGTAGCTAGGTTTTTCGACAATTTTCGGCTGGTAATCAATTCGGATTGAAATTGCTTTTGTGCTTTTTAACTAAAACTTGTGTGTACTTTAAGTTGGGGTTCACATACTAACTAGTATCCCATTATTTATTTATTATCAGTTGCTAAATTCTGCGCGAATGTGGAGTTATGCAGACTGACTGAGCAAGTTGTCTTCTCCGATCCCTACAAAGTATCTGAATACAATCGTCACACATCTCCTTACCTTGATGCTGATGCAATGGCTGTTCGGGAGGATAACATACTGAAACTTGAAATTGCTGAGCTAAAATCCAAGTAAGCCACTGTTAAGTTGTGCTCCTTACAGTTTGTTACATAATCATACTTTTTGCCTTCTCTTATAGATATGGAGTTTATTTCTCACAGTTGAATGACATACTTCCTATTCAGATTCTGTGAAAGAACTCAAGCGCTCATACACGGTGATCTCCACACAGGTTCTGTCATGGTTACTAAAGATTCAACTCAGGTCATCGACCCTGAATTTTCTTTCTACGCACCAATGGGATTTGATATTGGAGCTTATATTGGCAACCTTATCCTGGCCTACTTTTCACAAGATGGACATGACAAGAATGGTGATCGAAAAGTATGTATTTCCTGCTCAGTACTTGGTTTTGCCCCATCCTATGGTTTTCCGCCTCCTCTATTTTTCTTATTCTTCTCAATATTATATACTCTCATATCTTCCTCCCATTTCCGCCTACTATATTTTCTTCTAATTATGTATGGTCAGTTAAGAGTCTTAAGATCATGTTCCGGGGCACACATTTGTGGAAGATTATTTTAGTTAGCCTTTTCAGTACTTAGGCAGCCTTTTGAATGGCTTCAGCACGTTCTTCTTTTCTATTTTATCTTCTTAGTTTGTTTTGTAGGTAGCACCATCTACCAAGATATGGTTTTGCGAACTCCGAACTTTTTCCTCCTCGTGTTTCCCAAATCTGCTTCTTAACTGCAGGGAGCTGAAAACATAAGTCAGGCAGAAGGAATCTTGTAGATCCACATATTAGATGTTTTGCATCATTAGAAATTTGCAGTCCCTACCTCTCAATCTTCACAATCTTATGCAGATGCATGATCTTCGTTAAGATGTGAATGATTTTTTACCACTAGGAGTGTCAGACTAACCTATCTAGATTCCTTCTTTGAGATTGTTACCATATTTTTGTACTAAAAGTTTTATTAATACATGATATAGGCGTACAAATTGTGGATACTGAAGACAATATCAGAGACATGGAACTTATTCCATGAGAAGTTTACTGCTCTCTGGAATAAACACAAGGATGGCCCTGGTGAAGCATATCTCCCTGGAGTATACAACAACGCAGAACTCCAGAAACTCGCAAAAGTAAGATACATGGAAGACCTTTTCCATGATATGCTCGGATTTGGTGCTGCCAAAATGATAAGGTTAGACTTCCTGTTCCTTTCCCTTGAGCTTTCTGCTATTCATCTATCCACCAAGTGCCAACTTACTCCTGATGGCACGCCTTGCTGTTTGATTTTTGAAAAATTGAGAAATATGTTGATTAACAGGAGAATTGTTGGGGTGGCTCATGTGGAGGATTTTGAATCAATTAAAGAGCCAAGTAAACGAGCGGAGTGTGAGCGAAAAGCTCTGGACGTTGCAAAGATCATCCTCAAGGAAAGGAGGAAATTCAAGGGCATAAGTGAAGTTATTTCTGTTATTGAGAATGTTAATGCATAGTGCCAAAACATTCCATACAAGCAGAGCAATAGTCTTGCATCAAATTCCGGACTCTGGAATTGATTTGATGCTTTCTTTCAAATAATGAGTGTGTTAAGATAATATATCACTGCCCCATCTGAATTGTAACTGGAGTTTGTAGTTGTACTTTTACATTGTCAAGTCTGTTAGTGAAGCTTGAGAATCCCTGAATATCAGAAAACGTATTCGAATAATTATTGTATTTGAGAGGTGTACAATGGTGATGCCCCTAATTTGATAACCTTTTAGATGAACTCTTGCACGTTTCTGTGCGATGAGCCACCCTCCACAACTGCCTCCGCCGCTGTTTTTTTCCACCTCAACGCATTCCTCTCCATCCCCGCCACCTCAGGACCACTGGTCGCCACCCTTAAACACCTCCACCTCCTCCCTTCCCACAATCCTCTCCTCCACTTCACCTCTACACATTCTAATCCCCATCTTATAGACATCAATGAAAAACTTGGCATTTGTCACCTGGTCCCCCCATTGTGGGAACACCACCACAGGAACACCGTTCGCTACTGTCTCTAGCATGGAGTTCCACCCACAATGTGTCACAAAGCAAACAATGGATGGGTATGCCAACATTGCCTCCTGTGGGCACCACTGGACCACTTTACCTCTCTCTGGCGACTCCTGCAGGAACCCCACCGACAAAACATGTCGTACGACCCACAAAAACGAGACCTTCGCTGCTAGTAGTCCGTAGGCAATTTCGTCGATTTGCTCTTGTTTCAAATGAACAACGCTTCCAAATGAAATGTACACCACTGATTGCTCTGGTTTCGTGTCCAACCAGTCAATGCAATCCTCGGCCTTGAACAAATCAACCTTAATTTCACGCGAACTTTGTTTTGTTCTTGAATAATGGGCCTGCTTGATAACAGGGCCACACATTTTGGACATGTATTCAATCAATTCACGTTCAAAGTCTTCAAAAGTGTCTACCAATACACAGAACACCTTGTCTAGATTCTCTAACTGGCCTAGAATCGCTTCCCCAATGAATGGACATGGCATCTTCGGATGCAAGAAACTAGGGACTTCATCATGCTTCAACAATGGCATGCATGGTAACTGAACGTCAATTTCCCCGTCCTTTCCGCTAGGAAAAGGGACTAGTTTATGAAAGTAATGGTAATAAGATGAATGCAAGCACAAGACTGAACCCAGAGCATTGCACTTGGAACGCCCAAACTCTCCGCAACATCAGTAACCCATGGAATGAACGGATTGTTTATCACGCAAGTCACAGGCCGACCGGCTTCCTCATGTTTGCGGATCATGAGCGAGACCTTTTCTCTACCAGCGAGTTCAAGCTGGGCAATGTAATCTTCAAGATTGTTCCCACGACTTTCATTGCTTCCAACCCAACCATCGTCGAAAAACTCAAACCTGATAGCTCCTGGACCCACTGGAGTAGGCTCGTTGGAGTTCATGCTATTGGCTTGGCAGATTATTTGGCCCATGTATTCCGGTGTTGAGAGGGTGACGAGCATGCCGGAAGAGGCGAGCCGCTTGCCAAGGCGGAGGAGTGGATTTATGTGGCCTTGGCCTGGAAATGAGACCATGAGGATATGGATGTTTAGAGATTCTTGTGGATTAGAAGGAACTACACTCACCATGTTCAGCTCCTCTCTTTTTCTCCTGGTGTCTGTTCAATATATTTTCCGTGTCAAAATGTTTTTGAGCAAATGTAGTGGAGTATAGATAGATTCATTAAAGTAAAAGAAAAAAGTTAAACAATTTGAATGGACGCTGCTCATTCACCAGTCCTGAATTCTACATCAACTATCTATTCCAGATTACGTACTTAGCTTAAACACACGGAGTACGATGTAGAACAGTGTTGTTCTGATCTCTGAATATGGACAAAGTGTCTCGCATTCATATGTTGGAGATAAATATTCCCTCCGTACAGTAGAACTTATGTCATTTTTAGCTATCATGAGAACTTCATACATTACTAATCTTCCTGTCCCAGAACAAATGTACATTTGGTTATTCAGATGAAGATTAATTTGGTTATTTAGATGAAGATTAAGGTAAAAAGTAAAAGTAATAGAGATAAAGTAGATTGATAGTATGTGGCACAAAGATGTACAATTTACTAAAAATAGAAATGTAATATTTGATGAGACGGAGAAAGTACTAAAAGACCATACACCCAACAGACAATAAAATATCAATTTTACACAGATTTATACGGAGTACATTTTACTACTAAAAATACACATTTTGCCTTTTTTAATGTTAGCATCATTTATTTTAGTTTTCCACCTAAAAGCTAAAACTACACATCAACCATTACGTCATAGTCATAATGTACGAAGCTTTCCAGGGTACATTTTATTTAAACACTCACGTTTCTTTCCCTCTCAACACAAACAAACAATTTGCTTGGGTTATTATCACTGAACCGATTGACAGAAGGTCTATTTCTATCAAGAGACCTAGAACATTCAATCGTTAAAAACATGCAATGAAGCCTTAGCAGAAAAAAATCTGTTAACTTTAATCAGTATACAGAATTATAATCAAACTTAATAAAACCGCATGTGGCTTAAGCATTGGATATGATTTGGTTTTCGTTTTTTTGGTTTCCCACCGGTATCCGCAAGTTTTTTTATACAGGGAACTGGGGAGGTATTCAAAACCTGAACACAATACAAGCTCTTTTCTGTCGTAACAAAGATGTACTCTATTTTAGACGGATTAAACTTTTTTTAAACATGTACAATATATTAACTATATACAAATTCCTTCCTATACGAGGTCAGGCCGGTTTTTTAAACATGGGTTAGACTTTCCCTAAGGGGCACTGTAAGTTACCAGTGACAGCATATGACTTGGCTTTGATCTCTCCCCCACCCAAAAAAGAAAAAAAAGCATGGCATGTAAATTTCTGATAAAGAAGTCACTTCACAGGTTACCTCAAAAACATCATAATGTAGAAACTGAAGGTCTCTCCACACTTTGAACTTATCTTGGGCATGTTTCAGCATCAGGAATCATATTCTCAGCCAATGTGATCAACATGCGTAAACTAATTATTCACAGATGGAACGTGGAGAGTTCCTCCATAGTTATCACCCACAGATGCCTGAATGTAGACCAACATGTAACATAACAACGTTAGAAGTTACCATAAGATACATCAAACACTTCTATCGTTTCCAAAACTAGAAACAGAAACAGCTTTAGGATGAAAATTGAGGAACGGTGGCCTGTTTTTCCTTTCTTATCATTCCTTTTTTTTGGTGTTAACATGAGACAGGTGCGAAGAGAGGTGGGAAAGGCAGAAAACAAGAGAACAATGCCAATTGCCAAGAGAGTGTTGAACCTGTAAGTGAGGAACTGTTGCATTGTAGATCTGTAGAAAAAGGTCCGACCTCCCAGCTAACCTGATTGAGAAGGAGAGTGGACCATTTATGAATGAATGACACGAGAAGGAATTGGATATACCATCCGTTCCATGTGAAGCACGCAAAAGCAAATGTACCATATTATATTAAAAGAGAGAATGACTTGCTTGTCTAATAATAACATGGTGGAAGAGCATAATATCACAAGTCACAAAATCTCACATCACAAAGGGTTTAGAAGCACAACCAAATACAAATATGTCAATGCCGCAAGTGAATTCACATATTGCAACACACTATTAGTAAATAAAGATTCCTTTATTTAATCTGAATTGTGTTATACTCCATCCGCCAATTCAATGCTATACATCTTACTGTTTCATTTGTCCCGCTCAATTCTTAAATATTGTGAACTTACTTTCTCATTCTCCAGCCCACCACTTATCTAATCAATGAATATTTTACCCATCATTACGGTATATTACTATCTAATTTGGGCCCACATAACACGTACTCATGATCATGAACTCATATACCCAACTCATTCTCCCAAATAAACATGCCCAAACCAAATGTATAGAAAAGGACAGAAGAAGCACATAACATTTCCTTTTAAAGCTTGACCTATACTGGAAACTCGCAACACCATCAAAATCTGGTCCCGGAGGATGTTCAACTTGTAGTTCCCGGGAATTAGAGAATTGTCATTTCAAGATTAAGTTGCATGCGTAAGAACTTGGAGCATATTACAAGATCTTTGATCTCAATATATTCAATGACCAGATTATGTATATCGTATAATTATCCCTGCAGGCTTCTGGACAGTTTTCCATACTGGACAAAAAATTATCTCCAAGCCATCTCATAGTAAGCTCTCAAATTGTCTATAACTGAGTTTGTGCTGATTAACATGCTTATTACACTCTGGGGGAAGAAATAGCACAGGCACATCCACACATGAATATTTCAGCAGATATCAACTAAGAAATACAGATAATGAGAAGTATTCAATGCAGAAAACTTACCTTTGCAAGAGGCACGCAAAGAAATAGATCTCCTCAATATCAGTTGCAACTATTAGTTCTATATATTGCTTAAAAAGTTCGCAGAGCCAACTACCAGCATCATACAGTTCATCAGAGCCCATTTCTATAGATGGATTACTTGCAGAAATCATATGCTGCAATACAGACGACAAACCACCACCGGTTCTAGATTTGTAGATCTTTGCAAAAGTTTTCAGCATTTGGCAACTGCTGATCTCAAATTTGTGAACCCACCGCGGAGGACTTCCAATCCAGAGGTCATTGCTCGAGTCGAGAAGGCTAGAATGGCTTTCAATGACATCAGTGGTAACACCATCTCTCATTTCCACCCTTCTATGCTGGGGAAGAAATTCAATTATGTCGTCTCTCAACTCTTGAGGAAGTTGTTGCAGCACTGAGCGGTCTACTTGACTCAAAGATTCGGGCATCAGACTATCGAAAGAAAAACCAGCGGGCCTGGCTAGAGTTGGGCCGTCACCAGTCTGCAACTCCTGAAAACACCAAAAATATTGACATACAGTGATATGGTAAACAGTTGAGGAAACAAGAATCAACTTTAAGCAGCAATGAATATACTAATTTCTTTCAGTGACAAGGCAGGGGAATTCCCCAAAACACTGTCTTTGGAGCTCCGCACTGAGAAGATGAGAACCCGGATTTTACCAACCAGAAAGAAAAAAAGTTTGTAATCACAGAGGTCCTGCGGATATGCATCTCAAAAAACAGAACAGAGAGAAGATGGATAGGTATCATTATTGAAGAACTCATAGATCAAAGTCAAACAGATGGAAAAATCCATGGATATGACACACGTGTTTATTCCTAAAAATTATCTCATTCCTAAATTATACTTCCAGGGCATATTTCCATCAATAATACATTGGAAAAGAATGAACACGGTAGTCCACACCAGAAGGTCATACGTACTCGACTGCTAAAGCCGGATAATGATAATAATAAATGCCTCTATGTCTCTAATAATCACAAGTGCTGAAATGACAATCTTATAACAGTGGAGGAAGTTCTTTCACGGATCACCAGTACTTATATATATATATATATATATATATATATATATATATATAATGATGATGAGAGTGCAAATATAACTGCCTTGTCTTTCAAATGCAGGTGAATTAAAACATAATGTTACCTATAAAAGAATATTCCTTGTTGGGGTCAGATTTGACAAGAAATTAGCATGTTAAATGAACTAGATGAAGTACATACCACTACCTGACCACTACCAGGGATTGCATTCAGTCTAACCAGCTGAGCAGGGATAGATTCTGATTGCTCTTCTGCTGCGCATAAAGCTACAAGAAGCTTTGTCAGGAAGTACATACCATGTCAAGAAACCGTCCCATGAATTGATGAAAATAATATTATTGTTTTCACCTTCACTAGATATGAGAGTTGAAGCATGCCTAATGTTTGCATCTACAGTTCTGTCTTTCTTTTCTGAAATGAGACCCAATAACTTCCCTCCATACATATCATTCATTTCTGAAAACACCTCTGGTGGAAGGCACTCTATAACTGCCATATCTAGATCCTGTAAAGGAGGGAGAGTTGCAGCCTGGTGAGCACCAAATCCAGAGCTGGACGACCCATCACCCGTTCGCATGGAGACTGTCCCACGCTGACCTTCATCTTCTCTTAGCCTTCGACTATCTGCAAGAAAGTAAACAACTATTACTCAGAGTAAAAACAGTACTCAAGAATAGAAATAGGTTATGAGAGGGTTTTTTGTAAAATGTTTTACACGCAATAAGAATATAATTCCTAGTGCAGTCGTTCTTCACTTGAAGATCTGCGTGTTAACAGTTACATTGACCAGATGCAACACTAAAGGTGAAAAGGTGAGGAGGGCAAATGCAAGGTTATATGCAATTTGGGTCAAACGTTACTGACAGTAAAGCCTTTTTGTCGGGCCTATAGTGATGATAATGAGACAAGCTGGAACAACAGCTGAGATTAGATACAGAAGCAAAGGGTTTGGAGGTGGTACAGCTGGTACAATACCTGTTTTCAGCTCTCCAACAAAGACAAGAAGCACAAAGATACATAAATTTTGGTTTAAGCTTGGTAGCAAGATCAATTGCAGAATTAACATACTTTGGAACAAGCCTAGATACGATGACGACCTAGATAGAAAATACCAGGAACCAATTATCTACAAGTAACTGCAGCCAATTTCCATATGTGTGATTACCGTGATAAGCATACTAATAATATTTGGATGCCCAAGAAGCATATGGTATGAGATTAGGTGTACTGATACCTGAGGTCCTAAACCTCTAAATTGGACCAAAAGAACTTAATAATAAATAGCCAGTAGCCACAAGTTATTATATTTCACTCTAAGCTTGCTAGTGCCAGTTTTCTACACAACCACCAAGGGGGAACAACAATCAATTACAAATACTTTGCTCAGAGACCACTATATTCATGTCTTGATACAGGATGGCATTTAGAAGTGCACAGGATTGGGGGATAGGCTAACCTTGAGATTCCTACGGAGACCCTGCCTCTATGCAAGAAATTCATGTCCAAACCAGTCAGTGTATACTATTTTATAACACGTTTATCTTATATTCTTATGCCATGTGATAATATAACACACTTTTTTTACAGACGAAACAAACAAGAAGCTTTCAAGCTTTCAAGCTTTTAATAAATCCAAATTCTAAGAATTGGATATTCAGGTAGATATCAATTGCCAAAAGTGTCTACTGCTTACCTGCTTTATCATGGTTGGGGACACCACAAATTTTGTTTGAGTCACTGGCATTTGTTGGCTCAGAGGCAAACCAAGAAAGAATGGATTTGCTTTTTTGGACTTCAAGGCCAAAATTATAAATGGATTAGTCACAACAAACATAGAATAAACAAAGGTAAACTAAAAGGGTCATTTCCAATCAGAAACAAGTCTACTATTCAAAAGTTGATCGCTCAAAGCACATACCTGGTTTGCCATCGTCTATGCCTTCAAGCTTTGAGACCTGCAGACCCATACCTCGAATGTCTTTGACATCTGACATGGTCAATGTACGCATAATGAGGAGGGAGTGGGGGATTAAACTTGGGGAATGTTTAGGGCTCCATCGAGGTGTGCAGTCTTAAGCCTTCTTAGCTCAGAGTTTATGGAAAGGAGTAAAGGACCAACAAAAGATTGAGGGAAGAAGGGATGTGTACGCCTGTTAAGTCAGGAATGATATGGAACCCAAAGTAAAAATGCAAACCCACTTTAACAAAATGATGTTGTTAAATAATTAGATTGTTTTCATTCATCGCATTTTGCTCTTAGAATTTTTTTTCCTTTTCTCTTTTTGGTGGGGAGGGGGTGGTCAAATCTCAAACTTCAAACCAAGTGCCAGAATACACAAGTAAATTGCATTATTATTGCTATGTTAAAGTCAGTGATTAATTAATGTCCCAAGAATAGAAAATCTCACTGGCAGAACAGAAGTGACATAGGTGCACAAGATTGAATACCTATGTTGAAGTAACCAAATAGCTGAGCAGCCAACCTCTGCAGCACGTCCACATCATCAGTGGCCATTGGAATCTGTAGTTCAAAATGTTAGATAGAAAAACATGCAATTATCCATAATGAATCCCCACGAGCAAATGAAGCACCTATACCGTTATTGAATGGCTAAGATTTTCACAATCTCCACAGCCCATATACTTTACTGGCTCCCCTGCATCACTTCTTCTCTTTTTTATCTAAGAGAAAACCAGGGACTTAATTTAATGCATTTATACACAGATCTGACGGCATTAATCAAATTAAGGTATCAAAGTGTCCAAGGCTGAAACACTTTGATACTCTATTCAAGAAGATGCTTAAGCACCTTAAGAGTAAAAGATCTCCCCTGTGCTCTGCATCCTTGTAGTCGCAGTGAGACTTCCTTACACAGATTCACCAGAAAATGTCGAGCCTGAATTTAAAGCACACATAAGAATTAGAATATTCAGTTATCAAACTCGGAAGTTAATAGTACCATAAGAACTAACATCAGTTAGGTCCCGAAACCTCACTCCCCAGTTTACTTCAGCACCAATAGATTTGCTCTCCTGCAAAAACATGAAATAAGACGTGTTAAGTTCCAAGCACACAAGCTCCTAAAAAGGTGGAAAGGAAAGGAATAATAAAAGTATCACTGTAGCAGTGTAGAGACTCAAGAGACATTGCATGAACATCTATGCAGGCACAGTTACCAATTTACTGGGAACATTCTTCATATAAGGCAAGAACGAAGTGGCATCATAATGTGTCAGCAAGAAAAATGTGAGCAGATATGACCCTCTAACCATAATATAAAAGATTTCCTCTACAGAAAATTTCAAGCATAAGGAATACAACTTAAATAACCATTGGCGAAACATAATTCACAATCATGCCAGTCAGAGATTTTGATATACTATCTCAGACCATGTAGTATTTGGACCCACCCACAAACACTGCATGTTACTAGTGCTGATGCTAACTACAACTAGCCTAAACATAATTGACCAGATTTGTGCGGCACTTGTCTGTGTAAAGAGAAGACCAAAGATTTGTATGAGCTCAAGGCTACTCAACAGCAATATGAAGCTTGTTACATGCAGCCAATAACCACGCCACTCTTACCTGAATCAATCCAACCAGTCGGTTATCTATGCCCCTGCTATAATTCCAGAGCATCTCTCCAGTTTTCATACCAAAATCTCTCTGAAGGGACTCCTGGGAAGTGGAAATGACAGAAAAAGGTCAGAATTACTACAACTTAATTTCCTTGAAGCAATACATTATGAATCATCATATGTGCTTATAATATATGAGAAAATAAACAGATGCAGCTATAAGTATACATCTCATAACTTGATTACAGGATGAAATGGAATTAAGCTGGCAAATAAGCAGCATCTAGGTTTGTATGTGATTAAATTCAAATTTCTTCACACGTGTAGATAAATTAACCAGGAAAAATAGGTATATGAGCATCAAATCATGCCTAGTGAGTGGCAGGTGATTTAAGGAATAGAGTGTATAAATCTTAAAACAAACTATTTTTACTCAATAACAAGTTGCCGGCAAATCAATCTTGAAGCAAACAAGCTAAACTTTTATACATTGGGCTATTATCCTCTATATCAAATTTCCATCAGAGTATCAAAACATCCAGCCCCCAATCGAGATAACCAAATCAAAGACTACTTGCATCTAGATGTTTTAGCAACTACACAGGATGAGGTCAATCTTATAGTAACAGCTACACACATGATGAGTCATAAGAAACATGTGTTGATGGAACATTAACTATTCTATACCTTTTCATGACTGCATTAGAACTTACATATCCCATACTCATAGTTGTTGAAAAGGATACCTTAGTGATTTCACGCAATTGGACACACATTTCAATTTGTTTCTTCTTCAACTTCTCTTCCAAAACACGACCAATTCCAGGGAGTGCCTTAACTGGAAGTGTGCAGAGATAACTATCAACCTGCAACATAAAAATTTCTTGAGAACAGAACACCAGAACTTTCATAACCAACAAGGGCCAAGCAGACGGTAGCACCAAAAAATGGGACCCCCTTGTTGCATAGAGTCATAAGCTAATATCAGAAGTAAAATAATAAACCGAAAAAAAATGTCGCACCAATTTAAATTGCCGACCACTAAACAATCACAGTAGGCCTTTCAAAAGTCTTTATGTGGAAAAAAGAAAAAAGAGAAGAAGTTCAGAGAATTAACAGAAGCTAGAAATGATGAATAGGATGATTACACAGACCAAATTGATTTTCAAGTTACATTGAAAGATAATAAGGCTTTATGCAACATTAGATACTACAGTCAAATGATAAACATTGGGCGTAAAGGTATCCTGCTATTATATTAAATGGTAAACCTTCAATAATAAACATATAGAGTTTGCATAGACCTCTTCAGGAGGAATATAACACTGTCCATCTGGCTTTGCAGTTTTTGTAGCAAGGCGGGCCATAAGCATATTTCCCCCGATTCCTGCACTTGCAGTGCATCCTGTAGTGTCTACTATTTCCTTCCTGATTTTTGAAGCCAAAAGTTGAGGGTCATCCACTTCTGATTCCGGGACCTCTAGAAATGCTTCATCACAGCTGACAGCCTGCAAATATAATTACAAAAGTTTGAGTGCTGCAATAAGAAAAGTAGCTCTTCAGCTGCAGTTTCATGGCTCAACCTGTACTTTGTTGCAGTGCTTGTGCAAAATGTCATAAAGTTGATCTGCAACCTGTGTATTCGCCACGTAAGGTATAAGGATCAGAGGGAAACAGCTACTGAATTCTAAAACAAATAATTTATACCTTTTCATAAGCTCCAAAATCATATGGAACAATGACAAGCTGGGGGCAAAGAATCTTAGCATCTTTAACAAACATTCCTGCCTTTACTCCTGAGGCAATGCAAGAGATTAATACCACAGTATGTGTGGCACTATCGAAAAGAACACAAATAATGACTACAGAAAAGTGCAAACCATGTTTCCGAGCTGGATAATTTGCAGAAGAAATTTCAGCAGTTCCACGGCGATTGTCTGAATGGCAAACAGCAACAGGTTTGCCTTGTAGTTCAGGACGGTTTCTGATGACAACTGACACAAAGAACGAATCCTGGGAACAATTTTCTTAATGTATCATATTGTTGTCAAACAGGTGATGGAACAAAAAATGGGCATAGCAGTAAAAAGTAAGGGAATGATATCACTGGTAGATTTAATAAGAAAATTATGTGCCATTGTCGACTCAGAAAGCTTCTCTGGTATGGAAGCACTGAATATGTAAATACTGATCACCAGGAGGGAAGAAAAACTGCAGCTGATACCCAATTGTAAGTAGGAAATATACCATATCAATGTGTATAACGTGAACATTCTGAGCAAATGCATCAGAAAATAGGTTAGAATTGCTGCTTTTCGACCCATCATTTGATCTGGCAAAACGCTTACGGTATCGGTTCCTCCAAGTACCAATAAAGTGCAGCCTGGAACTCTGGAAAAGGTAAAAGGTAACAAGTCAAAATAGCTTGAAAGTTTCAGATAAGACTTGTATACATGTCAATGTAAACAAGTGAGAATAATTCATCCGAATCTTACAGAAAAATAAAAATAAATAAGGCTACTTATACAGATAAAATGGAAAATGAAACATGTTTCAAGTAAGATCCTTCAGATTATTGATACAGGTATATCAAAGAGTACATATGTACCCAAATCCACCTCCCATAGCCACCCAAGAAGAAAAGAAGTAGAGATGCCAACTTTGTTGGAATGTGAAGAGAAGGATATTAAAAAAAAAGAAGAAGAAGTCATACTTATTTCTCCTTTCATCATGAAGTCATGATGACACAGCTTTAGTCCTGTACCTTTTCCAGCAAATGCTTGTAGAAATTATGCTAAACAAATTAAAGATGTTTTCATATTCATATTACCCATGCATCTCAAAGAGGTTGATTCCAGACTCTTATACATTTTTGGGGGGCGAAAACTGATTTGTGATTACCTTAAAATAATTTTCCACAAAATTTGGATCGGTAAGAGTTGAATGGCGCTGATCAGCTGGGAAACTTGTTTTTGAGCTCAAGCTCTGACAATTATCATTGCCTGGGCTATTATTACAAAATGGAACGGCAGCCTCAGGCTCAGGTGTACTGGACGCAAGCTCAAAACAAGAATTCATCCCATCCGAAAGTGAAATTTCACCTAATTCGACACCTTTGGGTTCACAGGAACTTTCTGTACTGCAAGTTGGCTTTTCAGCAATCCTGTTACAATCACCCGACTGGATAGATTCATTGGCCTCTATGATGCACCTGTCTTCTAGCCCTGAAGCTGAGTTCTCCTCAGATAAATTAGAGCCCATTTTGTCCAATAATGCAGAATCATTTTCAGGTGTTGCTTGATTATTCACAAGTGGATCTGTAATCTGAGGCACTCGACTCTTGTTCAGAGAAAAGAAGGCAGACAGCTTTGGTTGGTTGTTATTTTGACCTGCAAGCTGATCAAGCTGATATGGAGCCCCTACATGCAAAACAGGACACCAGTTGTTGAGGCAGGTCAAAATCAAATTTTGTCTAACAGTCTCATAACAACTCTAATTGGCACATAGAACACCATCAGTGCATCTACACAGCATGATCTGGATTTATGAAAATTGTTGGGGGAAGCACATTTTGCATGTCAAGACGAGATTGTATATGTCCCAAAACGATGTGTTTATTAGGTACATTTCTGAGAGTTCTTCCAAGTTTTATAAAAAGAAAGAAGGGTGGAAAGATTCAAAACTTCCAACGATGCACTTTTCACAAGTAATATTTGATAAATCATTCATGAAGAAATTCGTCGATAAATAAATTAAGAAACCAACAGTAATACTCTCAGAAATGAACTTACAGTTCAGAAGCTTATTAGCAGCAACACAGTCCAGCACCCATGTAGGTTTGACAACTGGAAGCCCACCACTAAAAGCCCTGTATCAATGACAGATAATATTGTTTAAACCCACATGATTATAACCTTGACATGGACTCTTTAGTCTTTACAAAAAAAATTACCTGAAATTCTTGATTTTACTATCAGGAAGATTGCTGCAGATAATATGAGTAACACGGTGTCTGGAAAAGTAATTTTCAAATCGTCCTCCATACTTCAACATATATCCTCGAAGCTCCTGGGAAAAGAAAAAACAAAGAGTTCTCAATACTAATCAAATGCACCACATGTCAAATAAAACCAAGTTTCTCTGAAAGACACATTCAGAAAGAAATAAAGGCAAAACCATGTCCCTGGAAGCTTCATAGTATTATTTATTAACCAAACTTTAGCTGTTCCAGAGAAGACATTTCTAGTGATGCAAGGCAGAAGGATACAAAAATTAACCTGACTAGAAGGAACAGTATACCCATCAACAAAAATTGACACCCCACTAAATGTAGACTTCCCCGAACCAGTAGCAATGTCAGAAGAGCCTGAAGCTGCAGCATCAAACTGGTCTTGTAGCTTCCGATTCTTCACAGCCATATAACTTAAACCAGAACCAATTTAGAAAATATCAATTTCAGGAGTAGAAACAACAGTCTTACTTAAGACATCTTAGTTCTAAAATACTCAAGACACTCAATAAAGCTCTCCGAGTCTTCAATCAGTTTTGCAGTTTAACGGTCCATACAAGTCCAACAACATACTATCCAAAGGATACCTAAATCAGTAACAAATATCTACGCTCTACTGATATTTTGAAACAAAATGAATCAGAATATCCGAATGTGTAGTACTATAATAAAATTTAGCTTTACAGTACTCATAAAATGAATAAGGCTCTCCAAGACCTCAATCAAATTTCCTGTTTAATGATCCATTTAACAACTGAAACCATAATCCTAAACCGATAACAAGTGCTCCGAGCTTCATAAATCACATACTACTAGTCTACATCCTTAATCATAAACATCCATAGTCCTAAATCATGAAAGGAATTTGAAGCACTGCACATCATCTCAGCTAAATAAATTGCCAGTACATGAAAGAGTGTTTAATTTCTCAATTACCTGCCGAAATCGGGGAAAGGTGAATTGTTACGGGAGGCGGAACGAGAGGAAGAGCGAGAATTGGCTCCCCAAGCTACTCCTACGGCAGTCTTCTTCTTCTTCTTCCCTTCGGCATCACCGCTGCTGTTGTTACTAGATGAACCAGGGTTTGAGGAAATCGAATTGAAACTCCGTTTCGACTTTGATTCCGAATTGAAACTCATCTTCACGAAGAAAACTCTGATATAGTCACCGGAAATGACCGTACGGATCAAAAACTTGCCCGGGAAGATTGAAATGAAGCGGCAAAACGTTGAACTTACAGACAATTTCTGTTTTTTCAGAGTTATGAGATTCTATTTCTGATTTATCAGTGAGCGGGCAAAGTCGTGGAGTACAGACGGAGTGTTTGAATTCTGGCATTTAATTGAGTTTCTCAATTAGGCCATGTTTTACAGATAAAACTCAATTTGAATTGTAAAACCGAATTCTAACGCCAGAACCAAACACTCGAGAAATGATTGCTGAGTTCATTCCATACCGAACCAGACCGAAATATATTGGGATTCGATGAGAATTTATGCCAAAACTCGAAAATGAAATATCCAATTTGTGATCAACGACTTATGAAGTTTATCACTTGTGAACTTGACTATATGTACTAGGTGCACTTTGTTTTGCTTGTAGCCCATAAGTTTGGAGCAACAATGTGTAGCCAGTTGGCAGTGGATTTGATTCGACATCATTGAGAAGAAGAAAAAAAATTACATAGTAGAATACCGACCTCATCAAACCGGTTTAGTATTTATGGTTAACATAGAAGTACAAAATTACAAATAATAAGGTAAAGTTTGGTTTGCGAGTGTCAAGGACAGGTATTATTTTTCATAGGCGATTGAAATCACATTAAGACACCTCATACTAGGGTTGCAAACGAGTCGAGCTTTTTTTCGAGCTATTCGAAAAAAGCTCGGTTCGTTCGAGCTCGAGCTTTAATTATAGCTCGCAAAAGTTTCGAGCTCGAATATTGGAGTATTCGGCTCGAAAGCTCGACGAGCTACTCGAACAGTATTTATTAAATTCGAGCTTTTAGAATAGTATTGAATTTCGAGCTTTTTAGTCGAGCTTTGTCAGTTTTCGAGCTGAATGAAATTAAATTCGATTTTCGAGTTTTAAAGGTTTGATTACATGACCAAATAAAGCTCGTGAGAGCTCGAATAACAAATTTACTCGAGCTCGAAATATATGCAATGATCGAAATCGAGCTTATATCAATTTGTTTAACTAACCGAGCTTTACAAAAAGCTTTCACTTCTACTGCTTACCCTCTAACTCATACCCGTAAAATTATTGTTGTTCATTACTTCAGTCTCTCGCAATATAAGTCATCGTGAACCCATACTCTTGCGGACTTGTCTTGTATTCAATAGTTTAATATAAACAAAGCAGTTTTATTAATTTAGTAATAAAACTGCAATAGCATCACTTACCACTCCTAAAGAAAAGAGCAACTTTAAACCATTTTAAAGGAACCACTTGGATACCCATTTACATGGCTTACTTGAAAAGGCCAGCACCAAAACATTTATCGACATGTAAAAGTGTCTGTGATCTAATTGGCAAGTTAAGACACCATGTATTCAATTTTTAAAAGTGGGTTCATCATTTCCTCCATGGCTTTGAAACTATTATTAACTTGTCCGAAGGTGGGGTTGATTACTCCATGGGGTTGGTTACTCCATAATCCATATAGAGCTTAGGTACTATTGTTAACTTGTCGAAAAACATTTCTCAACATATGAGTGTGAGTGTCTTACAGTCTTAGCATACAAATGCAGATCTTAAACATGTTACATCAGCAAAATTTGGAATTACATAAATCACCCATGGTGAGATCTTTTATTTAACTGTATTTATTAAAATGGGTTCACTCAATAGTAGGGAAATGAAAATCCCATTGGGGAAAAAACACAAGCAGCTGGTGTGCAATCTCAAGCCGATCAATCACAGCAGATCTCCTTCAGCTTACTCGCTGCAGATTCATCCACCGAATACTGCCACACCATCAAAACCAAATCAATTTCTCTGCTATGACAAATGTACATGGATTACAGGCAATAAAGAAAGACAAACCTTGTTGAGGACCCATAGAGAATGCTTGTATGTTCGATTAAGGAGCTCATTTACAGCAGTGGCGTCATTCGGGTCGACTTCCCTGTAGTTGACGAAGTTTTCGCGGGCGTATTTGGCGTAGTAGGATCTACTGTCCTCTGGCAAGCGTCGCACCAGTCTCAGCACTTGGCCGTATGCTCTCAGTGCCTTCTTCATTTCGCCGCACACCATTCAAATCGAGATTTGAATTTGAAGTTTGTTGTGTGGAACTGTGGATGCAGATGGGCTGTAATGGGCTGATGTGTGGTCTGGGCCTGTGGACACATAAATTTGGAGACCATGGACCGGATCAAAGATTCTAGTTACTCACGAGCTGATACCCCTCTCAAAATTTTAATTCATATAGAGATCTCAGCGTTACAACACTATATTAACTCATGACTCGTTGATTTACAACATTATATTAACTCAATACTCTGTGAGTTACAACATTATATTAACTCATGCTCGATCTTTTTTTTTTGTAATATTTGGTGTAAAAGGGTTTTTTGCTAGAATTTTCATAAGATTTTACTTATCATTGGGTTATCAGCCGAATGAGTTTATTTCTAAAATAATTGTTAGTGGTTGATTTGATAAGTTTGATCATATAGCTTATTTAAAAAAAAAAAAGATAGTTGATTTCTTTTTATATATCATATTTAAGCAAATCAAGTAACTAGTCTATCTATGGCATCATAAAAATCAACTAGATGGTTACCAACTAACTTATAAACTATGATCTAGCTTACCAACACACATTGTTTCTCCTAATGCAGTGACCAAATGCTCATTGTCAAATTTCTCGTATGAGATTGCTTACAGGATTGTGTGAACTTATAACACATAATTTGTTGTTTTAATTCCCACTCCTTAACCGGGTGCCTTGATCATGTTGGTTGTAGAGAGTGGGTGTATGAAGATGGTGAACGGATCATAATGTAAGATAGAAATCTGTTGAACAGAGGATTGGCCCTCGGTCCTTAAGACTTTGATTGTCCCGCTCTGGTGCGTACGGTTTACTTAGCAATCAGTCTCCCAAGATAGAACAACAGAGAGTTAGTATTCTAGCACTGAATCGCTAACTCGTCGAACTTGGCAGTACATAAAGTTCAGGTTTTTTAGAGAGTAAGAGAGAAGAAAGAACATTTGGATTTATGTGTGTTGAAAATCCGAATATAGGGGTCTATTTATAATTTCGAAGAGTTGCAGTCTGAATAGATGTAACTTTTCGTGAACAGGTCCCTGCATAAATAAAAATTCAAACGGACACTCCTGTTTGAATTTTCCCGTTCAGTTACATCCCTCAGCGAATGTACAGATCTGTTCGCTTAAGCCCAAACCAAACAGACGCATCTGTTAGGCTTTTCTGTTTCAAACTCTCTATTGAGCTTAACCAAACACAATATGTTTCTGGCCAAAAAAGATTACAATCAACTTAAGACTGCGACCCGCGAACCCACGACCCGAGGCCCGGCTCCTAGCGGATTCAGGCGGGCACATATGCTCAAGTGAATGAGCCATCTAGCTCCTCCCCTTCCAAAACCATGGGTGTCCAAACCAAACAGACGCATCTGTTGGGTTTTCTGTTTCAAACTCTCTATTGGGCTTAACCAAACACAATATGTTTCTGGCCCAAAAAGATTACAATCAACTCAAGACTGCGACCCACGACCCGAGGCCCGGCTCCTAGCGGAGCCAGGCGGGCGCGTATGCTCAAGTGATGGAGTCATATAGCTCCCCCCTTCCAAAACCATGGGTGCCCAAATCAAACAGACGCATCTGTTAGGCTTTTCTGTTTCAGACTCTCTATTGGCCTTAACCAAACACAATATATTTCTGGTCCAAAAAGATTGCAATCAACTCGAGACCGCGACCCGCAAACCCACGGTCCGAGGCCCGGCTCCTAGCGGAGCCAGGCGGGCGCGTATGCTCAAGTGATGGAGCCATATAGCTCCTCCCCTCCCAAAACCATGGGTGCCCCTTGGGGCCCAAACTATTAAGCCAAGTATTGGACTTATAACTAGTTCCTTCCTTCTCAATTTTAGCCATGTGGGACTTCTCCCATTTTCAACTCTTGGCATTCCATATTTAATGCATCAACCAACACACTTTGAGATTCAATTACTCTTTCACCTTTCAATTAGTAATTCCTTCTCAAGTACATTCTACTACTATAGTAGATTATTCATGTTGCTCAAGGAAACGTCATTTCCAACATGTGGAGCCCCTTTGGTTTAGGTGCAAAAACATGGACAAGCCTCATTGTAGACTAAAATTCTAACATATCATTGATTTGTCTTCAATTGACGGTGTAGTCATCAACACAATCCACCGGGAAATGCTCGTGGAACACTCGACTCGGCATGGCCTTGTCCCTGATTTCCATTGTTATTATATGATAATTTTTTCTTAGTTATTTTCCTTTGTCAAACTCAAACAGATTGTATCAAAAGCTTCTCTGGTTTGGAATTGATAGCAATTATAAATGTGAGGATACGTTGAGCTTTTCATAAACCAAGGCGTACATAATGTCAATACATCCCATGGTATAATCAAAAGGACGAGGAAGCTTACGGAACATAATCTCGTTCCCTCGGACGACACGAGGATTCCACAAGAAGCAATTTTTACGATAAGTGATGGAGATGAGAAGGCCGTTGCCAGTGGCGAATCTAGGGAGGGTCAAGCTGGGTCAGCTGCCCCCCCCTGAAATCTGTAGTTTTAGTATACTAGTAATAACTATAACAAGATCAATGTTTGTCCAACTGGTGAAGGAACTTGGTTTTTCAGTGAGATGTCAACTAAGAAAAGGAAAAGTTGTAACGTAACATACGACTTGGTTCATACTTCAACTAGGAAAAGGTAAGCCCAGCCCAACTAATAATTGGACATACTACTCCTAGTCAAATAGACTAATCCTCATCATCGTCATCATCATAAAAAATAAAATAAATCATGACGGTATATTTGGCACGGAACTTTAATGAGTAAGTAACATACGACTTGGTTCATACTTCAACGAGGAAAAGGAAAAGTTGTAACGTAGCATACGACTTGGTTCATAGTTCAACTAGGAAAAGGAAAAGTTGTAAGTCAAACAGACTAATCCTCGTCATCGTCATCATCATAAAAAAAATAAAATAAATCATAACGGTATATTTGGCACGAAACTTTAATGAGTAAGTCTCCTGAGAGACGGTCTCTAGATAATTTATTTAGGGACGAACCTATATTGTCAAGAAAATTATCGATATTATTAATCAAAACACCTATGTTTTCAATATTTGTGTTTTTTTTTCATATTACAACAAGACTTATTTCGTTAACAACATCGACGTTTCAATTAATAACATTGATGGTTTTATTGATAACATAGGTCGTCTCTAGATAAGTTATCTAGAGACCGTATCTCATAAGACTTTGTGAACTTTAATCAAGTAAATTTTAATTGAGGTATAACTGATAAACAATAACTATAAATTTTAATTGAATTATGAATATTTATATTTTGTATAGAATTAAAATTGTATAAGTTTTTTGAGGTTTGTCATGTAAGTTGTGAGTTTTAATTAAGTTTGACTCAATTAAAATAGATCGTTGTTAACTCAATCAAAATTGGACGACCAAAGATAAAAGAGTATGTCGATTCGGTTAAAATGGAGAGTTAATTATTGCCAAACAATTCGTGAATCGTATGGTTAATATTTACAAAAACTAGTAGGCTCTGCATGGTTTAAGGGATTTCAAGGGGAAAAAAAAAAGAATTTGGAGGAAAATTAAATCCCTTGGGAAAATGTTGAAGGAAAATCAGCATTTTTCCTTGTTTTAATTGTTTGATAATTTTTAAGTTTTCCAAGAAAATTGACAGTTAATTTTGTTTGTAAAATTTTTTGTGAATTTCTTTTGGCTTTTTTGAACTTTTCTTAGTCTCTCTCTCTCTCTCTCTGATCTTTTGTTTTTCTAAGCGATGAATATTTAAATTTTCGAGTACAAAACCAAGTTTATTATTAGACCAACATATATTTTCTTAATTACATACAAACAGTGGATTAAAACCAACCTTTCAGTTTATTATAATAGGTGAAAAGAATTGGAAAATTGTAAGTATACATAATAAGATTGAATAGAGTAATGTAATTTAAATTGGTTCATATCAGAATATTTTATGTTTTATTCTTCAAAGAATCAGTAAATAGTACATATGTGTCATTTGTATACTCTAATGGGGGAGTATTTATATTTATCACTATATATCGACTATGGTTATAGAACTTGCTAATAAAGTAAAGATATTAACGAGTTGAATGAATGTTATAAATAAAATGATTTGTATGCAAATGTATAGATCAATGTTAATAAAAATTATTTTTATATTAAATATATTGTTTTCAGTAAATATTTGTTTTTGTAAAATTTTCCGATATAAAGAGATAAAAATTTGTATGATTTTTTTTTTTTTTTTGTCTTTTTCACGTTTTTCAGGCTTTCCAACATTTCCTTTTCCACCGTTTTCATTTTCCTTATAAACAAAGATAGAAAAAGTACATTTTCTTTTCTTTTCTCCTGAAATTCTTTAAACCATGTGGAGCCATAGTTAAAATTATTGGAAGAGTAGTTTTTGCTCAAAAAGCAACGAATCATCTAACTATACTATATTTCTTTTTTAAAATGGTTTGTCACATTGGATACATACTACTAAAATTTGATTTTTTTAATTATACTCTTTACAGAAATCAACACACGATTGAAAGTTGGATGCATGAAGTCGAATAAACGGGAACGAATGAATTACGGTGAAAAAGAATTACTATGATTGTACCCAAAAGAAAAAATGAATGCAACTTCTACTAAGGCTCTATTCTTTTCGCCTGCAAACTCATTCAGTTCAGATCAGATCAGTTCTGTTATGTTCAGACGAAGAGGACATAGTTTAAATGCAGGAACTCAAGACATTATTTAAACAAACTCAACCCCCACCTGATCCAATGTCCGTGAATTTCCATGTATCTTATTTCAGTCCAAGTTTCACGGTCTACCACTCTACTAAACGTGTAATTTACCCAATCAACACTTGGGTAGTGAAAGTGCAAGTGTTTGAGTCAGTGTTTTCACAACACTAAGACTGCACTTGAGTCAGTGTTTTCACAACACTAAGACTACACTTTGTAATTGCACTTGAGTTACTATATTTTGCCTTTATTCAACTTCACTAGTTTCCAAGTTGAGTTATCTGATTTAGGACATTAAACAGGTTAGAAAGTACATGCGTTACGACGGTGTTTTCACAACACCTATTCGAACTGCAGCTTTAGTACTTGTTCGATATGTTCCTAAATTAACGTTAACCTAGTTCCACGGTTTTAGGTTAATTGTGCAGGTTCAAAGGAGTCAAGGGTTTCAAAATTGAATCCTAGAAAGAGTTCGAAGCCAAGTGGGAAAGCAAATTTGATCAAAGAAGAATTATTTCCTTATTGGAGACCAAGAGAATTTGCGACAAAGTTATTGAGGATATATGCTTAGGAAATCTGAATATTCCAAGTATATGACTGGCGGCTGAAACAAGAAGGAAATAAATCAAAGATCAGGAAAGCGTGTAAAGCAAGCATAAAGGAAGAAACAATAAGGAAAGCAAATATGCATTTTCCTTATTGAAGAAGAGGGCAAAAGAAATATTCATAAGAGAAGAATTCGAAGATACAAGTCAAGATCTTCTGCAACAAACAAAAGGAACTTACCATCTAGCGTCAAGGGTTGTAAACCTATATGAGAAGCTAGTCGTAGTTTACCCAAAGTACGAGTTTATACAGCTGTTCTGAGTGTATTCACTGCACGGCCTTGATATTCGTCTAAGCTTCAATCTAGTTGGTGCTAGAGTAGAATTGTGTGTCCATTCAGTAGCTTATTCATCCATAGCTTGGATTTCTGTAATTAAGCTATGGAGTGTCCTTGTAATTCATTATTGTAGTGAGTTACATTTGCCTTTAAGGCTCGGAAGGTTATAATATATTAACCTTCTAGAAAACCCAAACTTGGTGTCTTTACTTTCTGCTGTGTATTTATTTTGTTCAGTAGATTAATAGTGTGTTAGTGTATCAACTGTTCTAGTTAATACTCTGCTCAATTCAGTATACCGAAGACACTTTGTGATAGTGTTCTTAGGTGTACTGAATACACTAAAGTACTCACAGTATTCATCTTTGTGTAAGTTTGATTACGGTTGAGTTTTGCTGTCTTGACTATCTGAGTCAACAAAGGTAGTTTTAGTATTATATATTGTAAGAACCCGTACTTTATATATTGTATTTTATAGTTTATTTTTATATATAAGTATATTTTATTATTTTAATAGACCAGCCAAGCCATAGTCATTACTACTATTACAACCCTAAACACTTTACAAATTGTTTCGCCGTCTTCATCATCTTCCTAGATACCTTCTGCCACACCTTACCATGCTATAACCATTCGAGTTTTAGACTCATTACTGCCATGGTCATTAACCATTCAATAATCATCATCTCCGTGCCAATCATGTACCTAAGTACTCACCTCTCACGCCATAGCCAAACATTTATACCTAGCCCCCGTCTCGCAACCAAAAACCTATCAAACGACTTCCAATCTTGACCCAGTTCATATCGTTGAGATCCTTGCAAGTTGTAGATGTTGTTTGTGTAAGCCTCGGTCCATAAAACTCACTGGTTTCCCTCCACGGTTGCGTATTAAGCTTTCTACCTTCCGTTCTCCTTATTTTCTTACCGAAACTTCACCGCGGTTTCCGTAACGTATTCTTCATCTTGTAACGGACCCGCAGAAACTTGTGTCACGAAAATCGGATGCAAAACGAACCTCACTACAAGAAAGCCTGTTTCTAGCCACGGAATCCGTCGCTAGCTAGCGACGAATCGCTAGCTCTAGCGACGAATTTTATCCGTCGCTAGTTCTAACGACGGATAAGCATTTCCGTCGTTATGTTTAACGACGGATAGGCTTATCCGTCTTTATTTAACGACGGATAGTCGTATCCGTCGTTAGAACTAGCGACGGATAATATATCCGTCGCTAGATTCGTTGACCAAAATGGGAAAAGAAGTAAAAAAATGGAAAAAGAATTTAAAAAAAAAAAAATAGAAAACTGAAACTTTAGCGACGGATAGGACTATCCGTCACTAGAGTTTCAGGTTTTTACGGGAAGCAGAATGCTTCCCTCCCCATTTTTTCTTCTTCTTCCTATCCGTCGCTAGAGTTTCAGGTTTTTACGGGAAGCAGAATGCTTCCCTCCCCATTTTTTCTTCTTCTTCCTTTCTTCTCCCCATTTCGGCCAAAGCCATTCCGGTCCAAATCTCAACCATTTTGTCCATTCTTCGTGTCCATTCGAAGCTCGTGAATCAAGGAGGTCAATTCTGCCGTCAATCTCAAATTCCATCCGCTCATTTCTCCGGATTCGAAGGTAAACCCTAATTTTTTATATTTGGGAATTTTGTTACTTTGGACTAATTTGAGCAATTGAATGTAAATGGAGAGTATATAGTACTTAGTTTAGATGTAATTAGGTAATGTTTTACCTTTGAGATGTGCAATTGATATATATTGATTGTGAATTTGAATTTTTAGTATAATGTTAGTATGTTTGTAAGTATGTTGGGCTTTTAATTAATTTGATATTGGTGTATATTTAGTAAAATTATGAAGATTTAGTACCTCGTTTTGAAACCCTAACTTTTTGACATATTTGAAAAATTTAGTTAATTTAGACTAATTTAAGCAATTGTATGTTTACTAGCTAGTTAATTAACTTTGAGATGTGCAATTGTTTGAATTGTTAATTAGTATAATGTTAAGTATGTCGTAGTTTTGATTGAAGTATGTTAAGTATGTTAATTAAGATTTGCAATTATTTCATTTGATAAATTTATACATGTACTAGATCATAAATTATGAGAATTTAATTAATGAAGTGTGTTGATATAATTTGGTGATTACATTCGTAAAATGCATGTAATTTATAATTTATAAATTCGTATTAAAGGGTTGGAATGATTTATTTGTAATGGGAATTTTGGTAAGAGACAAAAACTTTAATACATGCAAGAAATGGGAAAATGGGAATCGAGTTGAAAAAATACGATCTAATCAATTCAAACGTGTCAGGTTATATAATCATCCAATGAACACCGATCGTTCATGGATGTACCAAAGGATAGTTAATGGCAGAGTTTTACCTAGTTTTGTGGAAGGGGTTGATGCCTTCGTTACATTTGCACTGACACAGACTAATTGTTTGAGTGGGGGATGATGAAGTGCCCTTGCACCAAGTATAAATGTAGAAATAAGCAATTTTTACCTCCAGAAACGGTAGTGGAACACTTGAAACGTAAGGGGTTTGTAGCTGAGTATGACGTATGGACTTCTCATGGTGAGACATACAAGCCGTTCATGGATTATGAGAATTTGGGGAAGCGTAAAAGAAAACAGGAAACTGTGATGGGAAGTACTCAAAATACTTCTACATCTGATGCTAATAATGATCATGAACGGGTTGAGCAAATGGTATATGATATTGCGGGTTCAGAGTTCATCCATTGGTGACGAGGATCAGAGTATGTGTGTAGTGTAGAGTAGTATATGTATCTTAATTGTTATATGCTTACTTTTCCCATTACATGCCAATTCATGTCTTCATTTATACTAATACAATTTGTTTGTGTTTGTCATGTGCTTTTTGCAGATGCCCCGGCAAAGAAAGTGTAGTTACCAGATTCCCAGCTCTAGTGGGACCCAGGGTTCACCACTGACTGATGAGAGTAGCCCAGGTGGATCGGGCAGCTACTCTCATGTTAGTCAGACTCGATGGATCGAGCATGGGGACGTCGGTGGTGGTTATGGGCAGATAGTACCGACTTTGTGGTGTCCATATACCGAGATCGTCGATGGTGCTACGTGGGAGGGGAAGTTGGTGTTGTTCCCTAATGGCAGGAGGAAGTAAGTATTATATATACATTTGTAGAACATAACTTAAGATAAGTGTTTATATATATGTCACATGAATTGTCTAATAAATATATGTACTTCTATATGTCATTCATAACTGCAGGTTGTGGCCTCAGCAATCTTCAGACGACCTGCATGAGATATTCAAGCTTAGGAGGGAGTTCCCAGGCCAGGGAGGCGAAAAGTGGAGCACACTCAAGGCTGAGACGAAGCACTTCTACTTTGATGAGCTTCGGGTAAGCTTAAATGTTACAATTTGTTGTGGTAAATGTTACAATGCTTTATTTGTAGAGAGAATCGATTAATGAACTAGTTTACTAATTTGTGTGGTACTTAATTGGATGATATGTTAGTCACCATTGTGTTAGTAAATTCTAGGACAGTTTGTGTGGTATGTTAGCCACTTAATTGGGTGATATGTTAGTCACCATTGTGTTAATAAATTCTAGGACAATTTGTGTGGTATGTTAGCCACTTACTTGGGTGATATGTTAGTCACAATTAGTACATTCTAGGACAATTTGTGTGGTATGTTAGCCACTTGGGTGAAATGCACCATTGTTTATCTTGAAATTGTGACCTTGGGGCATTAATTTTTACTTTGAATGGAATTGGAATGTAGAAAAAATAATACATTCCGACTGGCCTTATTCCCCAGATGTGGCCTGTTTTCGAGAGTTTGGGCTCTGACCTGTATAGGCATATGGTGGCTGACATGAAAAATACCGAGACAAAGGAAAGCCGCCACATTATAGGCATACTGGGGACGAAGAGTGGGCTATGTGGCATGAGTATTGGAGCATTAATCACGTCGAGGATCAGTCCTACAAGAACAGTAAAGTGGCCGAGCCATGAGATGGTAAGGGCTCGCCAGCATCACTTCAGTCACGAATTGTCATCACGATGTGATATGTAAGTATATATATGTGTGTTCTGATTACAACATGATTTGTACACATGTGTATTGATTTCATTTATACCAATTTACCACTTGTTTGCATTCCTACCAACTTACTAACTACTTGTTGCAATATATAATGTTCTTTAGCTGAACCTGAACCAACCCAAGACTTGCCTAGAGCAAATGAAGATGGGGAAGTTCAAGAACGGCGTTTGGGTGGACCAGAAGTCCGAGCTTATTGCAGTATGTGTATTTGCTAAGTGTTACAGTTGTATATGCATGTGTATTATAAATTAAATATGAAATTGTAGCTCATTTCGTATACATTTGACTATTACAGAGTGAGGTGGAACGGATCATTGCGGAGAGGCTACTCGAGGGTGAGGAGTTGTCCGTGGAAGAACAAGACCGGATCTTTCTACAGGTCAACTCACCCGACAACAAGGGTCGGGTTTATGGTCTTGGTAGTTATGGCGAGACACTGACGCAGAGCTTCTCCGTCCCCAAAGAAAGAATCTCGGGGACATGGTGGTGTTTACACAAGCGTGTCGGCGGATGGTGAATGAAGCGGACTCCTCTCGGTCGAGATTGGAAATCTCAGGGATGAGCAGGCTCGTATGAATCAGAGGATGGAAGAGCTCTGCCGCTTGTATATAAGCCAGAATACCCCCGGACCCTCGTCTTAGTGATGTTGTGATGTTTTGGATACTTTTTACTTTGTTGGATATTTGGATTTATATTTGGATATGTAGACTTTATTTTGGATAATTTATTTTTTGGACGAATCGTTGTTGTTAATTAATGCAATTTTCCCTTTGTGACATATCACTATTATATTTGTTGAAAAAACAGGTGAAAATTATAAAATAATTTTTAAAAAAAATTAAAAAAAAAACAGTATTTAGCGACGGATAATTATCCGTCGCTAAACAACGAATTAGGGAGGGCTACCCTAATTCGATTAGAGACGGATAATTATCCGTCTCTAATGGCGACGGAGGGTCAACGACCTATCCGTCGCCAATTACGTGGCTATTAACGACGGATAAAAATCCGTCGCTAAGGCCTTAGCGACGGATCGGCAGTGGCTTAGCGACGGATCGTCGCTAAACCACTGTTTTCTTTTTTAAATACCTAATTTTCTGGCGGAAGGTATTTTTCCTGCTTCTGTTTACTTCGTCTCTTCTGAAATCTTGGTGATGACATCATCATGATATCATGGCAGTTTATTTCAATCTTCCTATTTTTGACGTTTGACCCATGACAATTAACATTTCCAAGTCCAGTGCTTTTATTGATTTATTTCATTACAACCCAACTTTTGTAAAATCGTATTTCAGTCCTGAAAGTATATTTATTTATTTGGGTTCTTACATTCTCGTGGTTGGTGGTGCAAGTTAGAGGAGCGTTTGATGGTCTAGCTAGGTTATGCTTGGTTTCGAGTCGACCTTCACGTAAGGGGGATTTTCTGACACTTTTGCTCCTATTTTCCGTATATAAAATGTATATGTATATTTTTGCAATTGACAAATAACTTATGATTATTATATCATGTTATGGGACTTGATATAATATTCTATTCAAAGAGGATCAAGTATGTGAATTCCCTAAAGTATGTTTTTGTAATGTATGTGATGTGTGTGAAAATTAATGTTTCTGTACATGGAGATAAATATGTTTTGAGCTCACAGTTTTGCCTATGAATTCTGGGCCCGTCTTTGATGGTGATTACGTCTGGCTTTCTGTCTGTGTTCCTTTAGCGAGGAACTTTCTGTTATGTTTTTGTTCTGTGCCGACCTCTGTGCCACCGGACTTATACTAGTGGCCATAGTGTGACTCTGTTGAGCTAAACGTTCTGATACTACTGTTCTGTTACAAATACTCCATGAAACTGTTTTCTGGCTATGTGTTATGATATAGTGTGTATATATAAGTATGTTTTACTGCTCTGCTTGATCCGGTAAAAGTGCCAGGAGATTCACCCTTACACTTTTTTTTCCAGAGGTCTGAGTGGTTTTGGTTTTGAGGAGATTGTTGGCGGAGTCAAGTTGGGTTTGAGCAAGTATATGTCTTAGGTGAAGGTTTTGTTTTTCCTAAAAGATTGTATAAGTTCAAGTGTTGTAGGATTGTATTTATTGCATTTGTGTTTTAGACGCTCTGGATTACCTTTTCAAACTGTTTTGTAACTGAAACTGAGGCTTCGTCTTGGCGTGAGCCCATCTCACGATAGACGACCGGTCACACCAAATTGTTTTGGTTTTGGGGCGTGACATATATACTCTACCTATATTTTGTTGTGCTTATTCTGTTTGTGTGTTAAACTTCTATAGTTTAATACACTGTCTGTTTTTGTATATCGAGGACACTACTCTATAGTGTTCCACGGTATACTGAATACACTTGTTCTAGTATTCTACATACTTTACCAGACTTCCGTTGTGCCTAACTGTAAACCAGTATATCAGTTTGAAAACATCTAGGATCTGCTCTGTCATGTCTATCCCAGTGCATTAGAGACACTAAGTAATAGTGCTCTTTGGTATACTTGATTAGCATTAGTGTTAGTGTGTATTTAACTTGTGGTTATATACACTGTTTAATACAGTATAGCTAAGACACTCTGTTCAATAGTGTTCTTTGGTGTACTGTATACACTGGTCAACATTATACCAAATCCCGGTCCATACATCTCATTTGGCATCAGAGCCAAGCATCTAATTCATTGGTGTTTGGATTTGGTATCATGGGTATTGCTAATCCTAATGTCAATAGGTTACCTATACTAGATAGCTCCAACTACAATCTGTGGAAGACTCGTATTTGCTTGCATATAAAATCCATTGATATTCTAGTGTGGAGAAGCATCATTGATGGTTATACTTTGCCTTTATTACCTCCTGATGAGGATCCTGAAAAACTAAAAAGAACTCAGTCTCATGCTTGTGAAGGCTTTGGTCATTATTCTTATGAATGTGCTAACACTCTTCGAAATAAGGGAAATTCGTACACTACAAAAATACTGGTCTGTAGCGACGGATAGATCCGTCGCTATAGACCAGCGATCCGTCGCCCCAGCTCTGGCGACGGATAAAAATTCCGTCACCCCACTGGAGTTGTGGCGACGGATAGATAATCCTTCATCCAATTCGCGACGGATTATCATGTTTGACTTTTTTTTTTAATTTTTTTAAAAATCGATTATTGGCGACGGATAAATTCTATCAGTCGTCAAATGTAACGACGGATATAATCTATCCGTTGCTCAATTTAACGAAGGATAGAATCTATCCGTAGTTACATTAGGCAACAGATAGAATCTATCCGTCGCCCAATGTAGCGACGGATAAAATCTATCAGTCGTTACATTGAATCTATCCGTCGCCCAATGTAGCGACGGATAAAATCTATCAGTCGTTACATTGGGCGACGGGTAGAAGCGATCCGTCGCCCAATGTATTATTGGAATTAGTGACGGAATCTCAAATTCTGTCACGAAATATTTTTTTTTAAATTTTGTTTTTTTAATATTAATCCCTATTTTTTGTATTTCACATATTTAATCAATATAATGCTCGATAATAAATCAATAATACGGAAAATATTTCAATAAATGATAAATAAACAACGTAATATCCGAATAAGTCTAAATTATCCGAACAAGTCTAAATATAATAAATCTGAACGTACATAGTACATATACATAACTAGCTACCAGACGGGGGTGGGTGCTGGCTGAACTTGGACATCAAAGCCTCCATTTGTAACCGAAGGCGCTCATTCTCCTCCCTTCGTTCTCTGTCGCGCCGCTCCATCTCGTCCCTTTGTTGCTCCATCTCTTGAGTTAGCCGTGCAACCTGTTCCCGGACCTGCGACTGCACCATTTCCGAGACCTGGTCCTGTGTGTAAACCGGACGTCTAGACTGCTGGGATGATGATGAGGAGCACCCCGGACTAGCCAAGCTCAAATCGAGGCTCCCGAGTCCATATATTCGTCCTTTGTTGTCCGGTTTGTTGACCTCTAAGAAGATGTTGTCAACTTGTTCAGTTGACAGCACATCACCCGTCTCTTCCTCCTGCCTCGCTACCTGAGCATCAATCTCAGCCTGAAATTGTAAATAGCAGATATCATGATCAGTTACTATTTTTCAAAAATAACTTGTAATAGTGTACAAATATGAACTTTAAGCAACATACACATACCGCAATAGACGAGGCCCGGAGTCACCCATACCCGCCTTACCTTGGCCTTTTTGAATATGTCATACTTGTTTTTAACCCCCCCCCCCCCCCCCCCGGTGACATCTGAACAACATATATAGTCAACAATTTATCATCTCACAAGTAATAGATCAGAGACACAATACATCCAAAGTCATGCTAGATTGAAAAAAAAACATATATATACTTACAAATTGGTAAAAATCAGTGAGAGTAGATCGCCTCCCAAGGTGGTGAATGGCCCTTCCTTCCGTATTAGACTGATATGCCCGGTTCTGTCTGTTGATGTAGGCATTGTCCTGGACATCAGTTCGACGCCAGTAGGCATCCCAAAGGGCCCACTCCGCTGCATCAACCTGTGGAGGCATTGGGCCATTCCGATCCCGAATGGCCTTCCAAGTACAGACCATAACCATGTACAGTTTAGATCCCACAATCTCGTAAACACGCCAGATCTGTGGGATCAATCTGCTGGGAATGAAGTACTCCTTCTACATTCCCAATTTCATACAACAGCCAAAGTTAATATATATATAAACGTCACCATGTTACATCAATTTAATAAGATACAACAACATAACAGATATGGTGACTAACATATCACCCAAACAAAGTGGCTAACATACCACTCATATATAGTGGCTAACATACCACTCACATTGTTCTAAATTTTACTAACACAATAGTGACTAACATATCACCCAAATAAAGTGGCTAACATGCCACTCACATACAGTGGCTAACATACCACTCATATTAAAACGATTATAATAACAAATAAAGGAATGTCATATTTTAACTTACCCTCAGCTCATCAAAGTACTCGGCCCTCATGCGGTCCGAGATGTGAGACCAACACTCATCACCCTGCCCCGGTGGCTCTCTCCTGCTCCGAAAGATGTCACCTAGTTTGTTGTGGACCTCCCGAGGCCATAAACTGTTGTCAATGTATAGGATACAAGAAACAAATATTTATTACTTTAGTACAACAATTTATACTTGTCAACTATCATAAGTTATGTTTTACATATTTAAGAAGAATGTATAATACTTACTTGGCGGGCCACAGAAAAATCAGTAACCTGGTCCACGTGACGTTGGGATTCAGTGGATAAAACACGAGGTAGGGACAATCGTCATCGCCGTCCTCCAGTCTGTGTCCGGGCTAACTGGTAGAGCCCCTACTGCTATGACCTGCTGGGGGGTCTCAGGAATCCGAGACTTTCTGCCCTAACTACCAGAGCCCTCCCCCCTCTGTCCCGACCCAAAGACTATCATGCGGTCAGCGTGTGGGATAAAGTCGTGGTCTCTGTCGCGGCATCTGCAAAAACATGTAACAAATGCAATAAAATGTGTTAGTATGAGTTATAATACTGAACAAATTATAAATAACACATGTAATCATTTTTCATGCAGAACAGAAATACTCAAGTGACAACCAGAGTGCTATTCAGCTAGCAAAACATCAAGTGTATCATGTGAGGACTAAGCATATTGATGTGAGGTTGTATTATATCAGAGATGTCATTGCTGAAGGATGCATTAAGGTGGAAAAGATTCACACTTCTGTGAACATGTCAGATAGCTTGACAAAAGCTGTTCCAACAACAAAGTTCCAGTTGTGTTCTCCTTTGGTGAAAGTTCAGAAGAGTTTGCTCCAACCTTAAGGAGTATCTTGGAGTTAATCAGAGAGGAATTCAATCTAAGGTGGAGATTTGTGGAGTAGATTGAATTTGGTGTTGAAAGGTTGAAGAAAAGAGGAAGAAAGAACATGGTTTCTGTTCTTGTTCTGTTGATGTGCATTGAGAAGAAAGAAGAAGATTAAAAACGTAACAAGCTAATTAAAAGTGCGTTTCCACTTAGTCCGGGTGAGGTGTCGATCTGTGATTGGATGATGACACGTGAAGTGACGTAAGAAGATGGAAACAAAGGAGTATAAGTAGAATAGTGTTTCTACTTTAGAAGATTATGTTTTCTTCTTTGTAACAAACTTAACTGTCACTTTCATTCTTCTGTTCTTCATTCTTCTTCGTTTTTCTCTCTTCTCTGCAAATTTTCGATTGAAGCTTGTTGTAATCAATTTGTATTGATCAATAAAGATTCTCTGGTTGCTCCCGTGGATGTAGGCATTCGCCGAACTACGTAAAACACTTGTATCATTTACAATTTATGCGTTTTGTGTTTGATCGGAGTTTCGAAGTTGTTCGATCAGAATCGGATTGTTGTTTTGTTATCGATTGTTTGTGCTTAACAAATTTAGATCAGTTAACTAGAGTTATTTTGAATTCAACACGTTAGAATTAGTTAACCAGCGGTTATTAACGATCTGAGTCTAACTAGCTCTAGTTTGCTTAAAGTTACAATTTTTTAATAATATAAGAAATATCCCTTATATATATTCAACAGTCACCAACTTTATAAAAATGTGATTCAATTTTTCTATTTTTTGAGAAAATCAATTCTCCCACAAGTTGCTTATAATTTAGAAAATGATCTAAAACTACTTCACAAATAAAATAGTTATATTCTATATACTCATCTAATCTATACTAATATAAAAAGAAATCAAATATTCGACAACCGATTGATCATAAATTATAAAACCAAATAAAACTACTTCACGAAATGAAAGAAACCAATAAAATCAATTACAGTATCTGTTTTCTTTATTCGGGAAATGGAAAATAGAACATATGATTTACGACAATGAAATCAAGATTCAAGCCGTGATGACATCTGATAGATAATTATTGACGGGCCATTTTAAAAACGTTTGTTGGGGGTTACAATTTAATGTCCTGGTCCTCGCGTCATGATTAATCTGTACGCTATGTTGGAACATGTCGTGGACTAATTCAAAACGAGTTTGTTAGATCTGGGTCCTCCCATTCCCATTGTAGCAATGGAACTCTGATATTGAGAACCATTACGGTGAGTGTGTAATGCGGAGTAGGGATTGAATTTTCCTTCAAAACGCAAAATACTCAAGCTAATTGATACAGTAGGTGTTTCGACCTTCCATTTAAGAACATATATTCATATCCGAAAACGTTACAAAATTGATGTTAAACTAATTTAATATAAAACTGATTTACGGGTGATAATTAAACGAACTTCACAAAGTAATTGGCAGAGTGTGTCGAGTAGCCGAGTAGTCACAAATCACAATAAGTAGTACTAACCCGTGGCGATGCTACGGTATAGTTTACTTTTAATAATAAATTGAAATGTGAGGATTAAATAAATTAATCGAAAAAAAGATAGTCAAAACTCCTTGTAGACAACGTTGGTCGTGGTGTCGGTTGGTAGTCATTCTTCATCCAATACTATATCATTGAGTGTTTATTTATGTAACTATAGAAAATGTAAAAATAGGGTCCTACCATACCCGACTTGTTATTTAGTAACAGGTACATGTTTTTTTATAAAAAAATCTATCCCCTCAAACGGAACCAAAATTAAATACAAAAGTATACAACACAATCAAAGGGTTCTTCCCAGCAATCTCACAGTGATATGTGGTCACCCCACCACACACACACAAATATTATACAAACGTAATTTCACATGTCACGGTTGTTTTTTCCAACCCACCGGTTCCCAGCAACCCCGCGGTGGTATGCGTCACCCACCAAAGACAAAAAATTATTATTCTACGAACATAATTTCACATGGTACGGTTGTCCCCCCGGGGCACGTTATGGATGAAAAAAAGTAAAGAGAAGATAGAAGAGAGTTTCCCGCCTAGAGAGTACACCGGACCACCCCCCATCCCGGCCAGTCATGGAGATCAAGAAAGTACAAAGAAGATCGAAAATATTTCCCCCGCCTATAGAGTATCAACTGATCCCCGTCCCACCCCCCGGCTCGTTATGGGAATCAGGAAAGTAGAGATAAAATCTAAGAGAGTTTCCCCACTTAGAGAGTATCAAATCCCCAAAGCTCGTTATGGAGATCAGGAAAGTAGAGAGAAGATCTAAGAGAGTTTCCCCACCTAGAGAGTAACAGATCTCTCAGGCCCGTTATGTATCAAGAAAGTTGAGAGAAGATCGAAAAGAGTTTTCCCGCCTAAAGAGTATATGCAAACTCCCCTACCCCACCCTCCGTCGGAAAAAATGTAGTTTTTACTAACTTAATCATAAAATATTGTGGTCGGGTATTGTAACAAAGGTATGGAACGGGTTCGAGTATATACCAGATCGGACCTGAACATAAATATTATTTCGAACGGGGTTGGAATTCGGGTTGGATAGAACCAGTCCTTCCAGCCAGAGATCGTAGAGAAGAGAAACCTTATACCTCATCCTACCGATCGAGTCATATACATAAAGAAAAGGAAATTGAAAGTCTTCACATATAAAAAGTTGTTGATAGACATGTAAAGATCAACACACCACCAATTAGCTCACGTGTGTCTCTTCTATTTTCTGCAACTGAAAATAGCACGTCTAGTACACGATTTACAGAACATTCTTAGAAGATTAGTTGAAGGAACTATTTCAAGCATAGATCCAGAAGTACTCAATCTGGATTCATGCCCATTAAGAAAATTAGTGTGTGGGTGTCGATTTTGATGGAATTATGGAATTTAGAAGATTTGATTGATCACATTTATAAATAGTTACAAAGGTTGAATATCATTGGCATAATTATGTAACTAAAATTAGATTAAAATTGTAAAGGTAACAGAACCAAATACGCATTAACGTGGCATAAAAAATAAATTTACCCTGATTATAATTGTTTTGTAATTTTTTTAATCTAAAAAAATAAAATAATTTCTCACATTGATTTGAGGCCAAAGTACCATAGCTAGAATTGATAATAAAAACTGGTTTTTATAATATGTGGATAGATCTCATCTTCACATTCCTAAAAATTAAAAATTAATTTATTACTTTATTCTTTACCTTCTCACCTCTTATACTTTATTCACTATCTCCTATTACTATTTATTATTTTTCATACATAAGTATTTAGAGAAAAGTCGAAACCTAAATTCAAAAAAAAAAAAAAAAAAAAAACGTAGAGAGTTAATACAACTTAAAATGAATTTCTTTTTTTACTTTAATTTTGTATTAGAAAATGTCCAAGTAATTAGAAAGCGCACAAGTATCATTTATGCACATGCGGATCATGTGTGCTTCAAAGTAAACCATCAACTTTAGAATATAGTAGAAAAATATACGAAACTGCCAGAATAACCGAAAGTGCGCAAATGGTATGGTCGTATGGATATATATATATATATATATATATATATATATATATATATATATATATGAGGTAATTAAAATAATCGTATATTTTAGTTTGTCCAGAATTTTTGATGCTAAACTATTTAAAATGAGTATCTTTTTGAATGCTTGATGCTACGTTAATTATTTATAATGTGTTTTAATGAGTCATTTTTAATTTTTAAAATGTAATTATTTCATTTTATCTTATTAAATAAATTTATATTTATTTTAATGAATAAAATAATTTATTCAATTAATAATAGTTTCAAGATTGGTGTCTATAGATTCGTCTTGTCACGACGAATTCAAATATATGTTAAAACTATTTTTTGAATTTTTGTAGATAAGGTTATATGAGATTAATATTTTATTTTAGAGAATAAAATGATTTATTTAGTTAATAATAATAATAATAGTAATAATAATAATCATCTATTAAAAAAATACTACTCATGTCCTTCCGCATTTTCAGCAACCATAAGATATAAAATTTTGCCGCAAAGCAATAACATTGCTCACATGATCTTAGCAACAACACTACTACGTTCCCCTATTCAGACTCTGCTTAACCGTAGAATCAAAATTTCACGTAGGATGGATGGAATTTGAATGAATCTGGTGGGTTTATCTCATCAATTTTATATATTATATTATATTATATTATATTATATTATATTATATTATATTATATTATATTATATTATATTATATTATATTATATTATATTATATTATATTATATTATATTATATTATATTACATTATATTATATAAAAACACCAAACTGATAATCTAAATGTTAAAACATTAGCTTAAGTTCCTCACGTTTAACCTGGCAAAACTTTATGCAACAAAATTCTCTCCCCCTACCCGGAATCTGCTTAACCGTAGAATCAAAATGTATAATTGAAAATATAAATATTTATTATATATTAGTTAAAAATATAAATATCTATTAATATAAACATAAACATTTTTCGAAGTTTTGTAGATAAATTTATATGAGACTTAATGAAAACTATATATGCAGCCAATATACAAAAAATAAACAGTGAAATATATAATAGTTGAAAATACAACTAATTCTACAAAATTCCACATAGGATTGAATTGATTTAATAAATGCTCTATTTTTTAAATTTAATTGAATTTATTTAATAAATGCTCTATTTTTTAAATTTAATTATTTCATTTTATCTTATTTAATAAATTTTATTTTATTTTAATAAATAATATAATTTATTTAATGAATAATAGTATTCAAGATTGGTGTCTATGGATTCGTCTTGTCACGGGGAATTCAAATATATGTTCAATATATTTTTCGGATTTTTGTAGATAAAGTTATATGAGATTTAATAAAACTTATATGTGCAACCAACATACCAAAAATAAACTGTGAAATATGCATATACCGGTTGAAAATGCAACTAATTCCACGTAGGATTGAATTAATTTAATAAATACTCTATTTTTAAAATTTCAGTGTTTCATTTTATCTTATTTAATAAATATATATTTTATTTTAATAGATAAAATAATTTATTTGATCAATAATAGTATTTAAGATTGATGTCTATAGATTCGTCTTGTCACGATGAATTCAAATATATGTTCCATATATTTTTCAGATTTTTTTAGATAAAGTTATATGAGATTTAATAAAAATTATATATGCCGTCAACATACCAAAAATAACATTTAAATATATACCGACTAAAATGTAACAAATTCCACAAAATTCCACGCAGAACTGAATGAATTTGGTGAGGTTATATATATATATATATATATATATATATATATATATATATATATATATATATATAGGTTCCCACCAAATCTTTGTTGGTTAAGTAAGCATTATAAAGATTTTCCCAAGGAAGTGGCACACAAACCGGTGCAAGCCTTCAAAAAGGCAGATGGTCAGACTAGATTACAGATGGCTTTCAAGCCAGTCTTGCCCGAGACACTCCAAATTATACCCTCTGAGCAAGAGGAAGTTAGGGCACAAAGTTACTCTTCCAGAAGTGATAAATCTGGTATCTGAAGACGATGAGGAGGAAGAGACTGATGAGAATGACTATCAAGAACCTTCTTTTGACCATCACAAGGATGAGGATGATAAGGAGGATGATGATGATGCCCCTGCACCAGGGACAGGAGGGATTGCACGTGGAAATAATACCTCAGTTGTTGAAAAGCACACTGAGAGGACATCACAAAAATCCCCTCTTCCATCTCCTCAGAAATCTACCCATCCATCTCCCCAACAAAAAGACTCTCCTGAACAAGTAGTTGAGCACTCTGAGGAAAACACTCAGAAGATATTGGATGCACAAGCCAGAGTTGCTCAACTCAAACAACTGTTGGAGGAAGAACAACAACTACATCTTCAACTGGAAGAAAAGATAGCTGAATCCAAAGTCAAGCTAGATAAACTTGAAGAACAAACGCGCAAAGAGACACAAGCTTACTCTGAGATTAAAGGGCTCCGGGACGCTGTTGATTACATTGCCAAGGAGCTAGATGCTGAACAAGCATCTGAAGAAAAGCATGTTTCTAAGGTTGCATCTTCACCACATAAACCATCCTCTAAACGCAAGAAACCCATATCTGAGATGGTTGCCACCTTCAGAAACCTTGATGAAGAAGTGCAAGAGGATGAAGATCACTGGGCTGATGACTCAAATGATGAAGAAGACAAGGCATTGGCAGAACACCGCAATGAACATTTAGCGGTTTCTCATCTAAAAAGGAAGCTAATTGCTCCTGATGTATTCAACAAACTGCCAAATGTCCACTCCCAATAATACATGAATAGATATCAAGTTTTGGCACATCTTAAAAAGGAGTTGTCTTCACAGAACAAAGAAGTAATTGCCTCCGTCCCCTCAGATATGAAGAAATTCACTGAGCTTATCGCTCAGAGAACAACCGGTATGGTCCTTGCTCAGAAGGATCTGGGAATGGTCAGGGACAATGATGTGTCATTAGCTGAAAAATCTTTTGATGAGGCAAGTTACACTGCTGGAAAAGCATATGCCATACTAGGCCTATTGGCAGAGCTCACTGATAAGGAAAATGGACTTATCAAACAAAATCAGGATCTCAAGGCTGAACTTCAGAATTTGGTTACTGTCTACAATTACTTGCAAAGGAATTTTGAGTCTCTCTCAGAATCATTTGTGGTACTTTGTCAGTCACAATGACTAAGGGGGGAGGATTTCAACAAAAGAAATCTGGAGTTGGTGCTGCTCAGAAAGGAAGAGGAAACAGGAGAACTTCCCAGCCACCACTCAGAATAAATGAGCATTCCTCAAGTCAAGCTGCTTTGCAAATAGTAGCCACTTCCCAGAAACCAACTGAAGAAACATCAATGATAACAAGGGCCAGGGCACAAAGACCTCCAAGGAGTACCAAGGCTCCAGGGAGAAGACAAGTGAAAGGGATTGAAGAGTCTTCTGAAGAAGAAGAAGAAGAAGAAGAAGAAGGCCAAATCAAATCTCAGGGCAATGAAGAAGGCTGCAAATCACCTAACAAGAGAAATCTGGAAGATGATGATGAAGATGAAGCTCCTCTTCACAGAAAAAGAAGAAAGGTTGATAGCCTATCTGAGCCCACAGCTGCAAAGTCTTTAGCAGCAAACACTGATGAGACAATATTCTAACGTCTCATTTGGTCCTTTTTAGCGGTCTTTGTGAGTCTTTGTCTTTAGTTTTGTAGTCTTTTTAGTTCATTTTTACGTTTTGGTGTTTTGTTTATATTTTGTAGGAATCGATGTCTTTTGAGCCGAATGAGAACAAGCTGCTTAGCATGGCTCGCCGCGGCGAGATTTTACGAGCTTGCAACTGGCAATTGAAAGAAGGCTCGTCGCGGCGAGATTTAGCGAGTGATCATTTTATGTGATTAAAGAAGACTCGCCGCGGTGAGATTTTGCGAATGAAGCTCCTGTCTTGAAGATTATAGCTCGCCGCGGCGAGATTATGCGAGAGCTATATATATTTCGATTAAGAAGGCTCGCCGCGGCGAGAGACGTAAAATCAACGTTTTATTTTCCTTATTAGATTAGAATTTTGATTCTTTTCTTTCATACTTCTTTTAACCTAGTTTTTGGAGAAAAACTCCTGGATTCAGACATTGACATTGAGACATCTTTGGAGCTTGGTTAATCATTGATTTTACTCATCAAGATTATTGGTATTGATTTCTCCATTGCTTTGTTCTTTACAATTCGTTCTTTATCTTATCGATTGAATTGTATGTTATTGCATGCGAGTTTATCATCTTTGTTTCATATGATTTTTACCATGAATCTCTGTATGCAATCATCAATTATGAGTAGCTAAACACCTTTGAATACAGTTGTATGTGAACGTTATGCATATTCGTAAAAACCTTCAATTCGATAAGTCCGTATTAAATTCTCTAAATTTTTCATGTTTAAGGATCGTGAATTGACGACTCATGATTTCTCCAGTATAATATGTTCTAAGAATAATTGGTTGAATCGGATTGATTGATTTGATGTACAACAACCGTGTGACAAATATGAGTGTTATCCCTAGTTCGAATTAGCATAATTGGATCTTGCTACTGTATTCATCTTTCTCTCATTGTTAATCGTAATCTTAGCTTTAGTTAAACTAGTTAGAAGTATAATCAAAACCAAACAAATCAAGCCGTTTCCACAAGTGACTATTTGCTTTCAACTGCTTTGTAGCTTAATTGGTTCCTTAGCGAACGATTCTGTGGTTAGCATTGTCCGTCTACAACAACTGCTTTCTACTTGTTTTCTAAGTAGTAATTTGAGCACATCAAACACCCTCTGGAAATACCAAGTCAATCCAGGGTGGTTCTTCAAGCAATCCCCCAAAGGAGAATTCAAGACAAATGAGGAATAGATTGAGAGCTGAAAGAAGAAAAGGTTAACTCTCACTCTGGCCAGAGGAAGCCAGAATTGAGTATGTGAAGACCAACAATGACTCCTCTATCTACAGGTGCATTAATCAGAAGAATGGCTACTGGATTCTGGAACTCAAGCACTTACTGGTAAATGAAAAATTTCCAGAACCAATCCATAAACAACTCATGGCATGGAGAAAAGATAAGTCAATCCTGATTAACACCAACCACATCAAAGCCTGGTTGGATTTTGAAGTAATCAAGAGAATAGAAGCCATGAAGAAGGACCTCTCTGATGATTGTCCTTATGGAAAGCCAGATGATGTGCACAGAATTCCCAACATCAATGGAACAGGCACAAGAGCAAAACTTGATGTGGAACTCTATGAGTCTTTCTACATGACTGAAATCAATACAAGGGTGACATCAGATATCTGAAGATCATATATGAATACTTCAAGCTATCAGATATTAGAATTGAGCATGCCTGGAAATGGGGAAAGTATCTGTGGGTTAAACAATTTGCCAAGAAGTATCCCACCAAAACCTACAAGGAAGTTTGTGGATTTGCCATAAACACTGAGATGATATTCAGAACTTTGCTCTTTGACTACTCAGATGATATCAAAAGGTTTGGGGATAGGGAATTTGCAAATTGATCCATAGATCTGCTGTTTGAAGACTTGAAGTTTTGAAGACTAGTTTATTAGGATGTCTACTTGGAGCTTGGTTACTCCTGTTGTCCTAGTTAACTATTTATTTTGTATCTTGCTGATTGTGCTTTACTGTCTTATCATTGTAAAAGTTATCTGTAAACTTTACTTGTAACATATCTGATGTAAAAGTTATCTGTAAACTTTACTTGTAACATATCTGATGAACCTACTCTCAGATATCAATCTATAAAAAGATAACTTGTCAGCAAAGATCACACCTTGTGATTGGTTGATGTTTACTTTCTGCACTTAATTAAAATAAATTGAAAAAGATCATAAGAAATGATTAAGTGTTAGATTGTTCCCTCTTCCAAGTTGTAATAGGTTTTAAAGATAGTCATCGTTGACTGATTAAAAAGGGGGAAATTTGTTAGGAATATCTGTTTAGATTTTGATCAGCAACCTAATGACTTATCTTAGCTCAGAAAGGTGGTTAGTACTCTTGGTTCACTTGAACACTGTAAAAGAGGAAAATCACTAAGTATGTTAGTCTAGCAAATCTTGTATAGAATGTTAGGTCTCTGAATGTAATTTTTATATCTTTGAAGAAGACCAAGAAGAAGGCATCCAGCAGGAAAGTTCAACAAATTTTGAAGTTTTGAAGACTGCACAAGATTGTTGAAGGCGAAGGTCATCAGATACCTGTGTCCAGATACCTTGAATAAACAAGTGTTTTTCAATAAACAAGTTTTGCAAAAGACATCTGAGAACACAAGGTTTCTGAACAAGGAAAAGTGCCCACAGATATCTACACTCAGATATCCTGGATAAAACTATGTTTCTGGGAAACAATGTTTCAACAGGTAGGAGATGAGAAGGTCTCTGGAAAGGGACATGCAATGCTTCAGAAAAGCGTGCATGGTTCTGTTGGCACTGCAGCACAAAAATAGTACAATGCAATAAATGCGCAGACAGAGACATCTGAACAAAAGAAGAAATCTCTGAAAAGAGACAACGTCCTCTGCAGTACTATTTACAAATATCAATAGTTTGAATTTCATTAAGCCTAACAGATACTATTCAAACGGCATGATTTTCAACTATAAATATCAACACTTAGAATGCTTGAACACACACTGAACACCTTGAACTTACAGAATGAACTTATTTCTTTCAAGCATACAAGCCTTCAACCTACTTACTCATTAGCTTACAGTTGCGACTAAGCTTTTGAATCCTAAGTGGCACGAAAGTTCTAAGTGTCCTGATCCTTAACAAGCATTATTATCTGTGAAGGAGTTGAATCAAAAGATCAAGTATCTGAGTTTCATTCTCCAGAACATTTAACATAGACTTGGGTCAGTAAAGAACATATCACCACACATTGTGAAGTGTGTTAAGTGATTCTTGTTCTATAGAGTTTTCCTACATAACTGAGAAAGTTATTAAGACTACTCACCTGACAAACTACTTTAACCAACACCTTGAACGGCATGGAGTACATGAAGTACTTAGTTTGGGAAACTAATGAATAACTCCAAGGTTATTGAGTATAGGAAGTACTTGGCTGGGAGCTGGGGAATAACTCAGGGGGAACACTTGGTTGGGAACCTAGTGTATTTAGGAATTGAGAGAAGATATTTGTAAGGTGAACTCAATTATCTGTCTTAGTGAATTCTAGGTCTGAGAAAGGCCGAAGTGGATTAGTTGAAGGATTACGCCTCCTTCAGATACCACTATAAAGATCAGTGTTATTTACTTTCTGCAACTTATTACTTGCTTTATTTACCTTGCTGAGTATTTACACACATCTTGCTGAGCACGTGCACTTATCACATATAAGCATTCGCTCTCTGAAATTAAGTATCAAATATCTGAAAATTGTGTTTATCGACAAAAGTTGTAAAAGACTATTCACCCCCCCCCCCCCCCTCCGTCTTTTCATTTGTCGTTATCTGGACCAACAGTTTGCTCCAACCTTAAGGAGTATCTTGGAGTTAATCAGAGAGGAATTCAATCTAAGGTGGAGATTTGTGGAGTAGATTGAATTTGGTGTTGAAAGGTTGAAGAAAAGAGGAAGAAAGAACATGGTTTCTGTTCTTGTTCTGTTGCTGTGCATTGAGAAGAAGGAAGAAGATTAAAAACGTAACAAGCTAATTAAAAGCGCGTTTCCACTTAGTCCGGGTGAGGTGTCGATCTGTGATTGGATGATGACACGTGAAGTGACGTAAGAAGATGGAAACAAAGGAGTATAAGTAGAATAGTGTTTCTACTGTAGAAGATTACGTTTTCTTCTTTGTAACAGACTTAACTGTCACTTTCATTCTTCTATTCTTCATTCTTCTTCGTTTTTCTCTCTTCTCTGCAAATTTTCGATTGAAGCTTGTTGTAATCAATTTGTATTGATCAATAAAGATTCTCTGGTTGCTCCCGTGGATGTAGGCATTCGCCGAACCACGTAAACACATGTATCATTTACAATTTATGCGTTTTGTGTTTGATCGGAGTTTCGAAGTTGTTTGATCGGAATCGGATTGTTGTTTTGTTATCGATTGTTTGTGCTTAACAAATTTAGATCAGTTAACTAGAGTTATTTTGAATTCAACACGTTAGAATTAGTTAACCAACGGTTATTAACGATCTGAGTCTAACTAGCTCTAGTTTGCTTAAAGTTACAATTTTTTAATAATATAAGAAATATCCCTTATATATATTCAACAGTCACCAACTTTATAAAAATGTGATTCAATTTTTCTATTTTTTGAGAAAATCAATTCTCCCACAAGTTGCTTATAATTTAGAAAATGATCTAAAACTACTTCATAAATAAAATAGTTATATTCTATATACTCACCTAATCTATACTAATCTAAAAAGAAATCAAATATTCGACAACCGATTGCTCATAAATTATAAAACGAACTAAAACTACTTCACGAAATGAAAGAAACCAATAAAATCAATTCCAGTATCTGTTTTCTTTATTCGGGAAATGGAAAATAGAACATATGATTTACGACAATGAAATCAAGATTCAAGCCGTGATGACATCTGATAGATAATTATTGACGGGCCATTTTAAAAACGTTTGTTGGGGGTTACAATTTAATGTCCTGGTCCTCGCGTCATGATTAATCTGTACGCTATGTTGGAACATGCCGTGGCCTAATTCAAAACGAGTTTGTTAGATCTCGATCTTACTCCGGTAGTTCACCCTCTCATTGTAGCAATTGAACCTACAGTGTTGGACCCACTGCTACATTGAGAGGGTGAGACCACCGGAAATAAGACCGGGGTCTAAATTTCCTTCAAAACGCAAAATACTCAAGCTAATTGATACAGTAGGTGTTCCGACCTTCCATTTAAGAACATATATTCATATCCGAAAACGTTACAAAATTGATGTTAAACTAATTTAATATAAAACTGATTTATGGGTGATAATTAAACGAACTTCACAAAGTAATTGCCAGAGTGTGCCGAGTAGCCGAGTAGTCACAAATCACAATAACTAGTATTAACCCGTGGCGATGCCACGGTATTGTTTACTTTTAATAATAAATTGAAATGTGAGGATTAAATAAATTAATCGGAAAAAAAGATAGTCAAAACTCCTTGTAGACAACGTTGGTCGTGGTGTCGGTCGGTAGTCATTCTTCATCCAATATTATATCATTGAGTGTTTATTTATGTTAACTATAGAAAATGTAAAAATAGGGTCCTACCATACCCGACTTGTTAATTAGTAACAGGTACATGTTTTTTTACAAAAAAATATATCCCCTCAAACGGAACCAAAATAAAATACAAAAGTATACAATACAATCAATAGGGTTGTTCCCAACAATCTCACAGTGATATGTGGTCACCCCACCACACACACAAAAATATTATACAAACGTAATTTCACATGTCACGGTTGTTTTTTCCAACCCACCGATTTCCAGCAATCCCGCGGTGGTATGCGTCACCCACCAAAGACATAAAAATTATTATTCTACGAACATAATTTCACATGGTACGGTTGTACCCCTGGGGCCTGTTATGGATGAAGAAAGTAAAGAGAAGATAGAAGAGAGTTTCCCGCCTAGAGAGTATACCGGACCCCCTCCCCCTCCCGACCCGTCATGGAGATCAAGAAAGTACAAAGAAGATCGAAAATATTTTCCCCGCCTAGAGAGTATTAGTTGATCCCCGCCCTCCCCCGGCTCGTTATGGGGATCAGGAAAGTGGAGAGAAAATTTAAGAGAGTTTCCCCACTTAGAGAGTATCAAATCTCCAAAGCTCGTTATGGAGATCAGGAAAGTAGAGAGAAGATCTAAGAGAGTTTCCCCACCTAGAGAGTAACAGATCTCTCAGGCCCGTTATGTATCAAGAAAGTTGAGAGAAGATCGAAGAGAGTTTTCCCGCCTAAAGAGTATATGCAAACTCCCCTACCCCACCCTCCGTCGGAAAAAATGTAGTTTCTACTAACTTAATCATAAAATATTGTGGTCGGGTATTGTAACAAAGGTATGGAACGGGTTCGAGTATATACCAGATCGGACCTGAACATAAATATTATTTCGAACGCGGTTGGAATTCGGGTTGGATAGAACCAGTCTTTCCAGCCAGAGATCGTAGAGAAGAGAAACCTTATACCTCATCCTACCGATCGAATCATATACATAAAGAAAAGGAAATTGAAAGTCTTCACATATAAAAAGTTGTTGATAGACATGTAAAGATCAACACACCACCAATTAGCTCACGTGTGTCTCTTCTATTTTCTGAAACTGAAAATAGCACGTCTAGTACACGATTCATAGAACATTCTTAGAAGATTAGTTGAAGAAACTATTTCAAGCATAGATCCAAAAGTCTTCCAATCTGGATTCATGCCCATTAAGAAAATTAGTGTGTGGGTGGCGATTTTGATGTAATTATGGGATTTAGAAAATTTGATTGATCACATTTATAAATATATAGTTACAAAGGTTGAATATCATTGGCATAATTATGTAACTAAAATTAGATTAAAATAGTAAAGGTAACAGAACCAAATACGCATTAACTTGGCATCAAAAATAAATTTACCCTGATTATAATTGTTTTGTAATTTTTTAATCTAAAAAAATGAAATAATTTCTCACATTGATTTGAGGCCAAAGTACCATAGCTAGAATTGATAATAAAAACTGATTTTTATAATATGTGGATAGATCTCATCTTCAGATGGCTAAAAATTAAAAATTAATTTATTACTTTATTCTTTACCTTCTCACCTCTTCTACTTTATTCACTATCTTCTATGACTATTCATTATTTTTCATACATAAGTGTTTAGAGAAAAGTCGAAACCTAAATTAAAAAATAAAAAAAACGTAGAGAGTTAATACAACTTAAAACGAATTTCTTTTTACATTAATTTTGTATTAGAAAATGTCTAAGTAATTAGAAATCGCTCCAAATATCATTTATGCACATGCGGATCATATGTGCTTGAAAGTAAACCATCAACTTTAGAATAATATAGTAGAAAAATATACGAAAGTGTCAGAATAACTGAAAGTGCGCAAATGGTATGGTCGTATGGATATATATATATATGAGGCTAATCAAAATAATCGTATATTTTAGTCTGTCCAGAATGTTTGATGCTAAACTATTTAAAATGAGTATCTTTTTGAATGCTTGATGCTACGTTAATTATTTATAATGTATTTTAATGAGTCGTGTTTAATTTTTAAAATTTCATTATTTTATTTTGTCTTATTCATTAAATTTATATTTTATTTTAATGAATAAAATTATTTATTCAATTAATAATAGTATTTAATTGGTGTCTATAGATTCGTCTTATCACGACGAATTCAAATATATGTTAAAATTTTTTTTTTGAATTTTTGTAGATAAAGTTATATGAGATTAATATTTTATTTTAAAGAATAAAATGATTTATTTAGTTAATAATAATAATAATAGTAATAATAATCATCTATTAAAAAATATTATTCATGGCCTTCCGCATTTTTAGCAACCATAAGATATAAAATTTTGTCGCGAAGCAATGACATTGCTCACATGATCTTAGCAACAACACTACTACGTTCCCCCTATTCAGACTCTGCTTAACCGTAGAATCAAAATTTCACGTAGGATGGATGAAATTTGAATGAATCTGTTGGGTTTAGCTCAGCAATTTTATATATTATATTATATTATATTTTATTATATTATATTATATAAAAACACCAAACTGATAATTTAAATGTTAAAACATTAGCCTCAGTTCCTCACGTTTAACCTGACAAAACTTTATGCAACAAAATTCTCTCCCCCTACCCGAAATCTGCTCAACCGTACGTAGAATCAAAATGTATAATTGAAAATATAAATATCTATTATATATTAATTGAAAATATAAATATCTATTAATATAAACATAAATATTTTTCGAAGTTTTGTAGATGAATTTATATGAAACTTAATAAAAACTCTATATGCAGCCAACATACAAAAAATAAACAGTGAAATATATACTGGTTGAAAATACAACTAATTCCACAAATTTCCACATAGGATTTAATTAATTTAATAAATTTTCTATTTTTTAAATTTAATTATTTCATTTTATCTTATTTAATAAATTTGTATTTGTATTTTAATAAATAATACTATAATAGTATAATTTATTTAATGAATAATAGTATTCAAGATTGGTATCTATGGTTTCGTCTTGTCACGGGGAATTCGAATATATGTTCAATATATTTTTCGGATTTTTGTAGAAAAAGTTATATGAGATTTAATAAAACTTATATATGCAACCAACATACAAAAAATAAACTGTGAAATATGCATATACCGGTTGAAAATGCAACTAATTCTACGTAGGATTTAATTAATTTAATAAATACTTTATTTTTAAAATTTCAGTGTTTCATTTTATCTTATTTAATAAATATATATTTTATTTCAATAGATAAAATAATTTATTTAATTAATAATAATATTTAAGATTGGTGTATATAGATTCATCTTGCCACGATGAATTCAAATATATGTTTCATATATTTTTCAGATTTTTTTAGATAAAATTATATGAGATTTAATAAAAATTATATATGCAGTCAACATATCAAAAATAACATTTAAATATATACCGACTAAAATGTAACTAATTCCACAAAATTTCACGTAGTACTGAATGAATTTGGTAAGGTTTAAATCATTGTGCTTTATATATATATATATATATATATATATATATATATATATATATATATATATATATATATATATATATATATATATATATATATATATATATATATATATATATATATATATATATATATATATATATATATATGCTCAATTGGATGGATGGATAGGTTTTCACCAAATCTTTGTTGATTAAGTAAGCATTATAATATATGCTCAATTCATTTTAAATCTTAAACCATGATTGGTTACATACAAAATTATTTCACATAGAGTAAAAACTCCATACAATAATATCATGGGATTGATAAAAAATATTCTTATAAAAAGTTTATTCCTAAATAGAGTTTGTTTTTAAAGCGTTTATAAATAAGTTGGGACCATAAATTTTTATTATTATAGAGTTTATTCCTTTACATAGTATTCTTTTAGGGGTTTATAGTATAAAAATTATGTCATGTTTTAAAATATTACACATATTAGTCAATTTCTTAAATTCTCCATCAATACAGATTCTTCCTACTTAAGATTTTGTGATATGATACGCCTTACAAGTTGAGCATTATTTGTCTAAAATGTATAATACTCCATAAGCTAAGTTGAAAATAACTGGGAAACAAACAAGTCAGATGTAGACTCACATTTCCTTCAAAATTTGATGTATATTTCCCTTTCTTCCTTTCCTTTGTTTGGTTCTTCCTACTTATTGACAGAAAACTAATTATATTTATTTAGGAGTAAGACCCCGTCCTTATTGAGGAACTAAAATAGATCGATAAACATTATTTATAGATATAAACATTAAAACTTTCTACTAAGAAAATTAATGTTATACATATACACCTAAAATATGATATGAAATGTTCACTCATAAATACTGATTATAACATTACATTTATATTTACCAACATTATCCGTCCTCCATTCATCCTTCACGTTCCACACTAATCCTAGTCCCTTTCAAGGATTTGTGTTTGTTTTCACGTTTCTCACACTTATTTTAGTTTCCAAATTTAACGGCCGCTCAGTTAGAGAGAAAGTTGTGTACTTGCAGAACATTCAACAATCAACTTGAATCATCAGTGCATACACCAAGTGACTCGGAGACAATTTTTCTCAGCCTTTTTCACCCACTACAGCGATATTAAGGAATTGCTCCAAGAATCCACCCCACTTGGAAACAAAATGGAGTCGTTGACCGTGGTGTGTAAATTGGGAAATCAAAATCGCAATTGCCATCTCGTCTAAAACTTCAAAATTTAGATTTATTTCATCTAAAAATCGAAATCGTGTGGATACATTTAATTGATTTATTTATATTATAACTAGTAAAATTGTACATGTGAAAATTCACGTGCCAAATAAATGAGTGTCTCATATGCATGGTATAAACATTAGTATAATAAATATTTAAACTTATACTTAGTTAATTATAAATTCAATCATAATATATTATGTTATACTCCATAATTTAGAAAAAGTATTTACATTTGATACGATTATTTGCTCGCATTTGACCACAATATTAATAAATAAATTATTAAAATTATATAATAAAAATTTAGTAATTAAATTTTTATTATATGATTTTATTAAATTATTTACTATTAGCGTTTATGAGTAATTTGTGGTCAAACTCGAAGACAGTTGACCGGTCAAAGTCAAAATGTAACACTTTATCTGAAATGGAGGGAGTATAAGTTCTTAATAAAAATATAAATTTTGGTAATTATAATATGTAGGAGTAGTGGTAGATGATGTGCAAATTCCTTTTTTTTTTCTTTTCCTTTTTTGCTTTATTTTGATAGGTGAAATTTGGAGTCAAAATTAATTCAAATTGATCAAAATTAAATTAATTGGTGTAACAATTACCTTTGAATAGTTCTCTTTTAGAATAGGAAAGATTGTCGCGTCACTTGTATATATCCACAATATTGAGGTTCACAAGAAATGAACCAAAAAGAGCACAGCTCACCAGCTAAAACATCATGGGAACCATAGCTCTCTCCGAACCTCAGAACAACATACATGTCTTCATGGTCTCATTTCCGGTACAAGGCCATGTCAACCCCCTCCTCCGCCTCGGCAAGAACCTCGCCTCGTTAGGCCTCCACATCACGGTCTCCACCACCGAATTCATCGGCCAAAGCATCCGCAAGTCCAACAACATCACCAATGATGACGTGCCTACCCCGGTAGGCCTCGGCTCAATCCGGTTTGAGTTCTTCGAAGACGGTTGGGACCTCAACAACCCCAACCGAGATGACTTGGAAGCGTTCTTAGCTAAGCTCGAGCTCGTGGGACGCGAAAAGCTCCCGTTGATGATAAAAAAGCACGAGGAGGCCGGTAGACTGGTCACTTGTGTGATAAACAACCCGTTTATTCCGTGGGTTACTGACGTGGCCGAAAGCTTGGGTATCCCTAGTGCAATGTTGTGGATTCAATCGTGTGCTTGTTTCGCGGCCTACTATCATTACTTTCATAAACTAGTCGATTTTCCTAGTGAAAACGACCCTGAAATCGACGTTGAGTTACCGACTATGCCACTGTTGAAGTACGATGAGGTTCCTAGTTTCTTGCATCCGTTTACGCCTTATCCGTTTCTCGGAAGGGCAATTTTGGGTCAGTTCAGGAACTTGGACAAGCCGTTCTGTGTGCTGATGGATACGTTCGAAGAGTTGGAGCGTGAAACCATCGACTACATGTCTAAAATTTGCCGTCCAATTAAGGCCATAGGTCCGTTGTTCAAGAGCAGCGCAAAGAGTGCGAATTCGAAGGAAATTCGAGTCGATATGTTCACCGTGGAGAACTGTGTGGATTGGTTGGATACGAAGCCGGATTCATCGGTGGTGTACATTTCGTTCGGGAGTATTGTCCATTTGAAACAGGAGCAGGTGGAGGAGATCGCTTACGGGCTATTGGCGGCGGAGGTCTCGTTTTTGTGGGTCCTACGGCCTCCGCCAGCGGACAAGGTGTTCGCGGCGCATGTGTTGCCTAGCGGGTTTTTGGAGGCAACCGCGGGAAGAGGTAAAGTTGTGGGATGGTGTCCTCAGGACGCGGTGCTGGCACACCCGTCCATTGCATGTTTCATGACGCACTGTGGATGGAACTCGACTCTGGAAGCGATCACAAGTGGTGTCCCGGTTGTGGCGTTCCCTCAGTGGGGGGACCAGGTGACGGACGCCAAGTTTTTGGTGGATGTTTATAAGATGGGGGTGAGGATGTGTAGGGGTGAGGCGGAGGGGCGGATTGTGGGACGGGAGGAGGTGGAGAGGTGTTTGAGGGAGGCTACCAGTGCTCCGGAGGTGGAGGAGATGAGGAGGAACGCATTCAGGTGGAAGAAGGCGGTGGTGGAGGGTGGGTCGTCGGATACGAATATGAGGGAGTTTGTGGAGGACATTGTTAGGTTGGGAAACAAGGGCAGTGTACTAGCATAGAACATAGAATCATTTTTACTTTATTTATATATATCTGATTCTCCATCGCATTACTTATTTATTCCTAAGAATTTGTTTGACATTTTTTAGAAAATCAACATAAGTGTTCCTATAAATTACCTTAAAATGTAATGGTAAAATGTTCGATTAAATTATATAATAAAAAATTATTTTTATAATATAGTTTAATAGTTTAAGTGAACCTTATGCAGTTAAAGTTAAAATTGATCGATCGAAAAAAATCAAAACTAGACAACTTTCTTTCGAACGAAAGAGTTTAGCCCTACGGTTTCGAGAACATGTTAGATAAATGATCATGTTTCGTATAGAGACCTTTGTTCTTTGACAAGTCAATAGTTTCAACTTTTAAGCTTTGACCACTAGCCCTCAAAATCCATGGGGTTGAATTTGCATGCCTATTATGCTTCGAGCCTACAAAAGCACTGAGGTCCCATGATTCAATATAAATCACTACTAATTTTCAAATCAATGAGAAATATTCTCTATAATCTTTTGCGGTATGGAAAGATCGACCGGTGTGGTGCTGGTACAATGTGTAGCACCCATATAAGAAACCGTGTGGTGTGGTACTCATCAATGTATTACATACCTTTATATCAGAAGTTCACATATGATGGTAGTAAGTGAAGAGTACAAGTGAGAGGTAGAATGAAAACGACTTCAACTTAAAAATTCACAACCAAAATCCAGCACAAAATATCGTCCAGAGCTTCTGATATTTTAAATGAGCTAATTTTATATCTTCTTTATAAAGTGTTGCAATAAGCCACCTGTCCCAATGCAGGCTATGCTCATAACACTTGGGAACAATAACATTTATGTATACAAACTATCAAGCCATATTATTTACAAAATATGTACAGAATGCATTAACAGAGCAGAAAATGCATATTCACAGCTGCAGAGTGACTGTAAGAGCAGTCAGTAGCTGCTAGATTTACCGGGAGAGTTGAAAAACGCGAGCATATCGATATGACCATAATTTTCAAGATAAAGCAAATCTGGCTTTGATGGCAATTCTTTTAAAGTATGTTGCACATCAATAACATCTGCTAATGCATCTTTGCCCCCATAACCCATCCATATAGGCAGTGAGCTTGGAATTGATCCCAGATCAAATACTGGTGGCTTTAGTTGTTTGTAATACTTCATATTTTTCCAGATCCCATAGTCATACATTGCAAAAGTCCCTTTACGGATCACTGCCAGCATAACGAGCAGAATTTCAGCATCATAAGGCTCAGTGCACAATAATCACCAAAATTATTAGAATTTTTTTTTACCATGTTCTAATATTTATACCCTCCCAGGAGGGAGTGTATAAAAAATATAATGCTCATAACACAGTATTTCAAATTGGATTAGACAGCCAAATGAGTGAACTGTGGACTGCAGATTTGACCTTGCGAATGGTTTCGAGTAAAAATAATGACAAGATCTATATCAGAAGGATCATACTCTGAAAGAGATGATGCAGGTTCTTTGATGATGTTGGATGGGGTTCAAATTCAAGATAGTAATCAATCCGGGAGCTATTGAAGCAACAGTTTTTCCCTGCAAATTAAAATAGATTCCTTCAGTTTCAAGTTGCGTAAAGAAAACTCGATGTTCATGCTTGTAACACAATATTCAAACCACTCATGGATGGTTTTGAAAATATCAGAGATGAAAAACAGAACCTTTTAAAATATTCACACATCATATCCATAATATAAGATTAAATATAAGATTAAATAATATTCACACATCATATCCACTCATGGATGGTTCATGCTTGTAACACAATATTCACACATCATATCCATAATTTGAGTGCCCATCTCACTGAAAATATAAGATTAAATAATCAGAATCAACTATGAAGTACATTACAGTGATCAACGGAGCGGTTGAAGATCGAAGTATAGTAGAACCTTTTAAAATTCAGTTGATGAATGCCCATTGCCAGAATTACCTAGAACACAAGAAGTATCTTTTTAGTATGAAAAGCAGCATTTCTGCAAAAAAGTAGGAAGGCACAAAGTTAAACAGACCTCATCAAGATGCATTTGAACTATTCGAAGAACAAATGGAGCAGTGACATGGTCCAAGTATGAAATAGGACAAAGAAGAGCAGCGGCTTCAACCATTTTTGAAATATCTGGTTGGGTTAGTGCAGCCAGAGACATAATTGTTCCCTGTATATGTCCAGAATAGGTACATCAAATCAATAACATTCCACCAATGCCACGGGATTGAAGACCTGTGAATGTCCAACAAGAAGTACTTTGGATTCAGTAGCTGAGTATATGTAACGAATCATTTCCCCCAGATCATAAAGGGCAAGCTCTTGCCAGCTCCAATCCCAGAATTCCTAAGTAAGAGGAACTAATAAAAGTCAAATCCAGGACATGATCATGCATAGAAGCCAAGTTTAAACTCAAACTACAGACGAATTATATAATACTCGACTTGATTAACATCGCTGGACGTCTGGACCCTAACCATGGTCTCCTGGGGATTGGCCTTTCACCCCCCTTTTTAACCAGTCATTTATGACCAGTCCAGATTCAATGTATTTCACTTCAAACTTCACTCGTTGCAAAAGTTTAGGAACCTTGCTAATTGGTTGGTTTGAACGGAATCCTATTCTTCCAATTTTGCCCTGCCAACATTCTTCGAGTCAATTACCTGCCATTTCCATGCCTCGTTTGTGACACTACCTAGCCACTACTTGAACCCCTTTCCACCACCTCAATTCGCCGTACTCCGCCGATTCGCCGCCGTGGATATGGCTTCCGAAGGTTTCCGACCGATGAACGAGAAGCTATTGCTGGAGTACGTGAAGGCCACACCTTTTCTCGCAGCTAAGCTCGGTGACGATTTGGATAATCTGCAAATCAAAGAAATCGGTGACGGAAATCTTAACTTCGTCTTCATTGTGATTTCTACACTTTTACTTGCTGTGAATTGTGATTGAAGCTATTTCGATGCAATACTGTTGAAGTTTCCCATAGTGATGAGCTTATAATTTCTAATTTGTTGATCGGTCTTTTTGCTTGAATGTTTTATTTTGCTGATAATTGCAGCTGTCACATGTAAATGCAACCAAATCAGGTGCATGTTTCAAGCTTCGGAATATGTATGTTTGCTTTGTAGCAGAATTCGAAATGCTCTCGTGCAAAATCAGAAATGGCATTTTTATGTTTTTTTCCGGATAGTGTATTTGTGAGCTATGTGTGTGTAGATGTATCTAGGCATACTATCAGTAGTTTTTGAGGATAAATTTCATCTGCAATCCTCTCAGTAATTGATTGTTCTATACTTCTATTAATCTGTTGCAAGCTTCGGAATGTATAGCAGATTTCGAAAGGCTCTCGTGTCAAATCAGAAATGGCACTTTTATGTTTTGTTTCGGATAGTCTTTGCGAGCTATGTGTGTATAGATGTATCTAGGCATACTATATCAGTAGCTTTTGAGGATAATTTTCATTATATTCCTCTCAGGAATTGATTGTTATCTCTACAGGTGCTTCCATATGTTCGTTGCATAGGAGAAGAATGGCCGATGGCCAAGGAACGTGCCTATTTTGAAGCTTCAACGCTGCAAGAACAACGTCGCTTGTGTCCTGATCATGTTCCTGAAGTTTATCATTTTGACAGGACAATGTGTTTGATTGGCATGCGTTACATTGAGCCACCTCACATAATCTTGAGAAAAGGACTTATTGCTGGGATTGAGTATCCATTACTTGCTGAACATATATCAGAATTTATGGCCAACACACTGTTCTATACATCTCTACTTTATTTGACCACCACCGAGCATAAGAGTGCAGGTAGCCAATTAAAACCTGATCATTATATGCTTTACGTATTTACCCGACCCATACAAAGATGATTTATCACATACAAAGATGAGCGATTTTGTAAACATAGACAATGAATGATTTTTCACGTGATCGGATTGTTCTTAATTAAGATGAATTTCTGGTTCTTTCATGTTATCTGTAAATGTCTGTGCAGTTTGTCGGTGTTCATAGGCTTCATATCCTTTGTATTTTAATTTTGAGTGTCCTTTCCTGCATTTCGTCATTGTCACAGTTAAAATTTTGTGGCATGACTTTTAATGGAAATCAGTAGCTAGGTTTTTCGACAATTTTCGGCTGGTAATCAATTCGGATTGAAATTGCTTTTGTGCTTTTAACTAAAACTTGTGTGTACTTTAAGTTGGGGTTCACATACTAAATAGTATCCCACTATTTATTTATTTTCAGTTGCTAAATTCTGCGCGAATGTGGAGTTATGCAGACTGACTGAGCAAGTTGTCTTCTCCGATCCCTACAAAGTATCTGAATACAATCGTCACACATCTCCTTACCTTGCTGCTGATGCAATGGCTGTTCGGGAGGATAACATACTGAAACTTGAAATTGCTGAGCTAAAATCCAAGTAAAGCCACTGTTAAGTTGTGCTCCTTACAGTTTGTTACATAATCATACTTTTTGCCTTCTCTTATAGATATGGAGTTTATTTCTCACAGTTGAATGACATACTTCCTATTCAGATTCTGTGAAAGAACTCAAGCACTCATACACGGTGATCTCCACACAGGTTCTGTCATGGTTACTAAAGATTCAACTCAGGTCATCGACCCTGAATTTTCTTTCTACGCACCAATGTGATTTGATATTGGAGCTTATATTTTTCCTGCTCAGTACTTGGTTTTGCCCCATCCTATGGTTTTCCGCCTCCTCTATTTTTCTTATTCTTCTCAAAATTATATACTCTCTTATCTTCCTCCCATTTCCGCCTACTATATTTTCTTCTAATTATGTATGGTCAGTTAAGAGTCTTAAGATCATGTTCCGAGGCACACATTTGTGGAAGATTATTTTAGTTAGCCTTTTCAGTACTTAGGCAGCCTTTTGAATGGCTTCAGCACGTTCTTCTTTTCTATTTTATCTTCGTAGTTTGTTTGGTAGGTAGCACCATCTACCAAGATATGGTTTTGCGAACTCCGAACTTTTTCCTCCTCGTGTTTTCCAAATCTGCTTCTTAACTGCAGGGAGCTGTAAAACATAAGTCAGGCAGAAGGGCATTTCATAATCTTGTAGATCCACATATTAGATGTTTTGCATCATTAGAAATTTGCAGTCCCTACCTCACAATCTTCACAATCTTATGCAGATGCATGATCTTCGTTAAGATGTGAACCATTTTTTACCACTAGGAGTGTCAGACTAACCTATCTAGATTCCTTCTTTGAGATTGTTACCATATTTTTGTACTAAAAGTTTTATTAATACATGATATAGGCGTATAAATTGTGGATACTGAAGACAATATCAGAGACATGGAACTTATTCCATGAGAAGTTTACTGCTCTCTGGGATAAACACAAGGATGGCCCTGGTGAAGCATATCTCCCTGGAGTATACAACAACGCAGAACTCCAGAAACTCGCAAAAGTAAGATACATGGAAGACCTTTTCCATGATATGCTCGGATTTGGTGCTGCCAAAATGATAAGGTTAGACTTCCTGTTCCTTTCCCTTGAGCTTTCTGCTATTCATCTATCCACCAAGTGCCAACTTACTCCTAATGGCACGCCTTGCTGTTTGATTTTTGAAAATTTGAGAAATATGTTGATTAACAGGAGAATTGTTGGGGTGGCTCATGTGGAGGATTTTGAATCAATTAAAGAGCCAAGTAAACGAGCGGAGTGTGAGCGAAAAGCTCTGGACATTGCAAAGACCATCCTCAAGGAAAGGAGGAAATTCAAGGGCATAAGTGAAGTTATTTCTGTTATTGACAATGTTGATGTATAGTGCCAAAACATTCCATACAAGTAGAGCAGCAGTCTTGCATCAAATTCCGGACTCTGGAATTGATTGGATGCTTTCTTTCAAATAATGGGTGTGTTAAGATATATCACTGCCCCATCTGAATTGCAACTGGAGTTTGTAGTTGTACTTTTACATTGTCAAGTCTGTTGTTAGTGAAGCTTGAGAATCCCTGAATATCAGAAAACGTATTCGAATAATTATTGTATTTGAGAGGCGTACAGTGGTGACGCCCCTAATATTTAATAAATCACTTTAATCGTCAGAAATTGAGATTTTTGCTGTTACACCACGCTTATCCCCTAATTTGATAACCTTTTCAATGAACTGCACATTTCTGTGCGATGAGCCACCCTCCACAACTGCCTCCGCCGCTGCTTTTTTCCACCTCAACGCATTCCTCTTCATCTCCGCCACCTCAGGACCACTGGTCGCCACCCTTAAACACCACCACCTCCTCCCTTCCCACAATCCTCTCCTCCACTTCACCTCTACACATTCTAATCCCCATCTTATAGACATCAATGAAAAACTTGGCATTTGTCACCTGGTCCCCCCATTGCGGGAACACCACCACAGGAACACCGTTCGCTACTGTCTCTAGCATGGAGTTCCACCCACAATGTGTCACAAAGCAAACAATGGATGGGTGTGCCAACATTGCCTCCTGTGGGCACCACTGGACCACTTTACCACTGGACCTCTGGCGACTCCTGCAGGAACCCCACCGGCAAAACATGTCGTACGACCCACAAAAACGAGACCTTCGCCGCTAGTAGTCCGTAGGCAATTTCGTCGATTTGCTCTTGTTTCAAATGAACAACGCTTCCAAATGAAATGTACACCACTGATTGCTCTGGTTGTTGTGAGTGGCGGTAGTGTATGAGGACAGAAACGGAGTATGTAAGGAATAGGATTAGACTGTTGAGCAAAGGCTGGGCCTTATTCCTTAAGATCAGATTTGCCCTGGTCTTTGACGGTTCTTGACAAATAGTCTCCCAAGATAGAACAACAGTATGTGAATCAAAGTTCTAACACTCGAACTTTGACTCTGCGAACTAATACAATAAAGGTTTTTCTGGCTTTAGAGAGAGTAATTTAAGAGAAGGAAGAAGAATGGATTGTTGTGTGTTGAAATCGATTCTGGGGGGGGGGGGCTATTTATAATATTGAAGAGTTGCAGTCTGAATAGATGTATCCTTTCGAAAGGTCCTGCGAAACAAAAATTGAGCAGACATACTTTAGAATTTTCGTTCGATTACATCCTTTGGCGAATGGTCGACGGTTGTCAAATTCAAACCGACGGACTGGCAGATTCGGACCAACCAGACTCGATGATGGGTTTTCAGATTAACTGATTATCTTATTGCTTAACCAAACACAATATGTTTCGCCCAAAAGATAATAATCAACTCAAGATCATGACCATGGACCCGGACCAGGCCGGGCCCGGCTCTGGCGGAGCGGTAGTGCGTGTAGAGCATCTAGCTCCTCCCCCCTTCCAAAAGCATGGGTGCCCTAAGGGCCCAATCACTTAACCCAAGTCTTGGACTAATAAGTAGTACCTTCTTCCTCAATTTTAGCCATGTGGGACTTCTCCCATTCCAACTCTTGGCATTCCATATTCAATGCATCAACTAACACACTTTGAGCTTCAATAACTCTTTCACCTTTCAATGAATTTTAGTAATTCTTTCTCAAGTGTCATCTACTACCATAGTAGATTATACACGTTTAATGAAACTTCATTTCAAACGTGTGGGGCCCCTTTGGTTGAGGTACAAAGTCATGGACTAGCCTCATTAGTGCTAAAATTCTAACAATCCCCACATGAAAGAGAATTGATGCTCATAGCACAACGTGGTGCTCCAGCTTAGAATTTCCTGCGGAAAATCATATTGCATCGGGATCGATTGTCAGTGACATTGAATCGTCCCTAGTAGAATACCATCGGATTTACTTGCCACCCGGTGGACGTGATGTCTTGAACCAGTCGGCGTTTTGTGTAAACCAAGACAATGATATCAACACAATAATTTTCCTTATTGCCTCGTTCCTTTTCTCAGTCCGTTAAAAGGCCTTAAACTGCTCGGATTCATAGGTGTTCTCGTTTGAAGCGGCCTCGCATACTTCACACCCAAATAGGTGATCTCGTTCTAAGAGCATTCACCGCAATGCTCTTTCGTAAGCTAAAGAGATTAAGAATCTTCTTCAGAGATCATTAAGAGTTTAGTGACTCATCCTCCGCCCGGTCTGCAGGAGCACTTAAAATGTCTTTCACGGGAATGGCGCAAGTGGAGTTAGTAACTCCTAAGTGCTCTTACCTCGAAGTACAAAACTTCACGAGGCGCTTACTGGTCCTTTACAGTTTAGTTGTCCCATTGAATCAAATTCTTGGGATCTCCAACAAGATGTTTGGGTTGCCACCGTAAATTTCCTTATTTTGTGGGTCTTAAGCCCATTCCCCTAGACAAGCAGTGTACTTGATCCCTCGGTAGCGCTTTGGTTAGCGGATCCGCAATGTTATCCTTTGATTTCACGTAATCAATAGTGATAACTCCTTTAGAGACCAACTGCCTAATGGTTTTATATCTTTGACGTATGTGTCTAGACTTACCATTATACATATTGTTTGTTGCCCTTCCTAATGCTGACATACTGTCACAGTGAATTGTCACAGAAGGCACAGGCTTATCCCAACAAGGGACATCCTCTAAAAATTCTCGAAGCCATTCTGCTTCTTCTCCAGCTTTGTCCAAAGCTATAAATTCTGATTCCATTGTGGATCGGGCGATGCACGTTTGTTTAGAGGACTTCCATGAAACAGCACCGCCACCAATGGTAAATACGTAACCACTAGTGGACTTGGTGTTTGTACTATCAGATATCCAGTTTGCATCAATGTATCCTTCTAATACTGCCGGATATCTTCCATAGTGTAATCCATAATCTATTGTGGTCTTCAAGTATCCCAATAGATGAAGTAGAGCTTTCCAGTGAGCATTTCCCGGATTACGCGTAAACCTAGCCAACTTGTTGACTGCATGAGCAATATCAGGATGAGTGCAGTTCATCACGTACATCAAACTGCCAATTATATGAGCATATTGCGTTTGGTTTACAGGATCACCTAAGTGTTTGTCCAAACACAAAGATTCGTGCATTGGTGTCCTTGCACATTGACGGTCAAAGACCTCATATCTCTTTAACATCTCTTCAATGTAATGAGATTGTGAAAGCACCAAACCCTCGGGTGTTTTAGAGATTTTTATCCCTAAGATTAAATCTGCTACACCCAAGTCTTTCATATCGAAAAGTTGTTTCAACATTTGCTTTGTTTTCAGGATCAAATCCAGGCTACTTCCAGTAATGAGCATGTCGTCTACATATAAGCATATCATGACAAAGGATTCAGCGTTCCCTTTCACATAGACACACTTATCACACTCATTTATAGAAAATTCCTTTGATCGCAAAGTGTTGTCAAACTTTTCGTGCCATTGTTTAGGAGCTTGCTTGAGTCCGTATAATGACTTGACAAGACGACAGGCCTTCTTCTCTTGTCCTGGAACCACATACCCTTCAGGTTGTTCCATATAAATTTCCTCGTCCAAATCTCCATTTAGGAAAGCAGTTTTAACATCCATTTGGTGTATCTCAAAACCACGCAGTGCAGCTATGGCTATGAATACTCTAATGGAAGTTATTCTAGACACATGCGAGTATGTGTCAAAGTAATCAAGTCCCTCCTTTTGTCTATAGCCTTTGACTACTAGACGAGCCTTGTATTTATCAATGGTTCCATCTGCTTTATACTTGCGTTTGAGTATCCACTTGCAACCCAATGGCTTATTTCCCGGAGGAAGGTCAACCACTTCCCAAGTATGATTTTGCAGGATGGAGTCCATTTCACTTTCAATGGCCTCTTTCCAAAAGGGGGCTTCAGGAGTAGACATCGCCTCTTGGATAGTCCTGGGCTCATTTTCCACAAGGTATGTGAGAAAATCAGGACCAAAGTCTTTCTGAGTCCTAGCCCGCTTACTCCTCCTTGGTTCGACATCAGGAACCTCCACGTTCTCTTGATGTGCGACTTCAGCTTCTGCAGAATTCTCTGGTGGTAAATCTTCTGTCCCTGTAGCATTCTCTAGAGGAGGTGATCCTATAGGTTCTGCAACATTTTCTGAAGGTACACCTTTGAATTCTGCATTAGGGCCTCTTGGGTCAGGGACCCGCACAGGGTCCCCCATAGGGACCACCACAGGATCCCCCACACGGACCACCACAGGGCCCCCCATAGGGACCACCACAGGGTCCCCCACAGGGACCACCATATTTGACCCTATTGCCGTATCATAGTCTCATTTACGAGAGACTATCTTTTCCTTTCTAGGAAAAACTTCTTCAAAGAATTCTGCATTCCTTAATTCAATGACAATGCCCTCATGGATGTCTGGTATCAGCGACTTATGCACTAGGAAGCGATAAGCGCTACTGTTGTTTGCATATCCTATAAATATGCAATATACAGTCTTTGGCCCAATCTTTACTTGCTTTGGTTTGGGTATTACCACCTTAGCCAAGCAGCCCCACACTTTCAAGTGTTTGTAAGAGGGCTTGTTACCTTTCCACAGTTCATATGGAGTAATATCACTATTTTTCCGGGGTATTCTGTTAAGAATGGTAGTGGCCGTGAGAATAGCCTCCCCCCACAAATTCTGGGGTAATCCAGAATCTAGTAATATTGCATTCATCATCTCCTTTAGAGTACGATTTTTGCGTTCAGCAACACCATTAGATTGAGGAGAATATGGAGCAGTGGTTTGATGAATAATGCCAAACTGTGAGCAATATTCTTCAAGTGGTCCTGCATATTCTCCACCTCTATCACTTCGAATTACTTTAATTCGAGTACTAAGTTGATTCTCAACTTCAGTTTTGTAATGTTTAAATGCTTCTAAGGTTTCGTCCTTACTCCTTAGCAAATAAACATAACAATACCTAGTGCAGTCATCGATAAAAGTAACAAAGTACTTTTTCCCTCCTCTAGTTTGCACAAATTTTAAGTCACACAAATCACTGTGAATTAATTCTAGAGGAGACGTGGTTCTGTTTATTGAATGAAATGGTGCCCTTGTTAGTTTTGCTTCCACACAAACCTCGCATTTACTTTGAGGGTTGGTTTCAAAGGACGGCAAATGATTCGTTTTAATTAACTTTCGAATCGCATTGTAGTTTGTATGTCCTAATCTATGGTGCCATAAATTAGAAGACTCAGTCAAGTAAGTAGAATCATTATTTTCATTGCTTGCAAAAGAGCGTACAACAGACATTTTGAAGAGCCCATCACACATGTAGCCCTTTCCTACAAACTGACCATTCTTCATCATTACAAACTGGCTGGACTCGAAAGTCAACTTAAAACCTGCCCTAACAAGCAGAGGTCCGGACACCAAATTCTTGCGAATATCCGGAACGTGCATCACTTCGTTCAGTATGAACTCCTTCCCGGAAGTCATCTTCAGAACCACCTTGCCAACTCCCTTCACCTCGGATGTAGCGTCGTTCCCCATGAACAGCTTCTTATCCTTCACCGAAGAGTAGGTGGAGAAAGCACCCCTGCCAGAACAAATGTGCCGAGTCGCTTTCAGATTCAATCCACCACTGTTTCGAATTCTCAACCAGGTTTGCCTCCAAGACCACAGCAGCAAAGGAATTAACCAAATCCTCCACTATAGGGTCATCTTTTGTTTCTGCAACATTGGCCTTCTCCTTCTTGAGTTGGTGACAGTCCGCCTTCATATGCCCCGCTTTCCGCATTGAAGCGGTTTCCTTGATCCTCCTGGAAGGTCCCGTTTCCGAATTCCCTTGAGACTTCACGTCCCCATCACGCGTCTTGCGTTTCTTGCTGGAGTTCCCCTTTGACTTTCCCTTGGAATCGACAAGGTGAGCCTTTGCTTCAACTTGCTGCTTCCCTTTGCCTAGAGCCTTGCGGTTGTCTTCCTGAATCTGAAGCTTGATGATCAACTCCTCAAGCCCTATTTCCTTGGTCTTCAATTTGAGATAAATCATGAACTCATTCCATGATGGCGGCAGTTTCTCAATCAGTGAAGCGACCATAAATGACTTATTAGGCTTCATGCCCTCCTGTTACAAATCATGGAGAATCATTTGATACTCAAGAACCTGACTCATCACGGACTTCGAGTCACTCATTCTGAAGTTCAAAAATTTCCCCACAATGAACTTCTTCAAGCCGCATCCTGTACGCATACTTCTGTCCGATTGCTCCCACTCCTTTGTGGTCTGGCGGTGAGAGCAGTGTAGAGAACATCTGAAAGACAGTTCAGAATGTAGTTCTTACACATGAAATCTGCATGGATCCAAGCATCATAGGATAGTTGTTTCCGCTTGTTGTCTTCTTCAGCGGCCTTCTTCTCCTCTGGAGACATGGCGGCTTGATCAATCTCCTGCAGAGTGGGTGGAGCAGGAGATTCAGCAGTAAGGTAACTTTCGAACCCAATGGTTGTCAAGTAGAACCTCATCTTTTGTTTCCACTGCTTGAAGTTTGTCCCCATGAACTTCTCTAGTTTCTCCCCGTGGTTGGCAGGAGCAACATTGATTCGGGGGACAGGAACGTCAGCAGCAACTCCGTTGGCAGACATCTTCGATACATTGGCAAAGTACAGTCTTAATTGTTATGAGTGGCGGTAGTGTATGAGGACAGAAACGGAGTATGTAAGGAATAGGATTAGACTGCTGAGCAAAGGCTGGGCCTTATTCCTTATGACTGTATTTGCCCCGCTCTGGTGCTAACGGTTTACTTGACAAATAGTCTCCCAAGATAGAACAGCAGTATGTGAATCAAAGTTCTAGCACTCGAACTTTGACTCTGCGAACTAATACAATAAAGGTTTTTCTGGCTTTAGAGAGTAATTTAAGAGAAGGAAGAAGAATGGATTGCTGTGTGTTGAAATTGATTCTAGGGGGGCTATTTATAATATAGAAGAGTTGCAGTCTGAATAGATGTATCCTTTCGCAGAAAGGTCCCTGCAAAAACAAAAATTCGAACAGACACTTCTGTTAGAATTTTCGTTTAAGTTACATCCTTTGGCGAATGGTCAGACCAGTTCGCTCAAATTCAAACCGAACGGACACAACCGTTCGCTCAGACTAACCAGACTCGACCGATGGTTTTTGGTTTAACTGATTATCTTATTGCTTAACCAAACACAATATGTTTCGCCCAAAAGATAATAATCAACTCAAGATCATGACCCGGGCTCGCTCTGGCGAGCGGTAGTGTGTGTAGGAGCATCTAGCTCCTCCCCTTCCAAAAGCATGGGTGCCTAAGGCCAATCACTTAACCCTTGGGTAATAAGTAGTTCCTTCTTCAATTTTAGCCATGGGACTTCTCCCATTCCAACTCTTGGCATTCCATATTCAATGATCAACCAACACACTTTGAGCTTCAATAACTCTTTCACCTTTCAATGAATTTTAGTAATTATTTACCGAGTGTCATCTACTACCATAGTAGATTATACACGTTTAATGAACTTCATTTAAAAGCGTGTGGGGCCCTTTGGTTGAGTCTGAAAGTCGTTAGCGCCGTTAGTGCTAAAATTCTAACAATGGTTTCGTGTCCAACCAGTCAATGCAATCCTCGGCCTTGAACAAATCAACCTTAATTTCACGCGAACTTGTTTTGTTCTTGAATAATGGGCCTATGGGCTTGATAACAGGGCCACACATTTTGGACAAGTATTCAATCAATTCACGTAAGTGTCTACCAATACACAGAACACCTTGTCTAGACTCTCTAACTGGCCTAGAATCGCTTCCCCAATGAATGGACATGGCGTCTTAGGATGCAAGAAGCTAGGGACTTCATCATGCTTCAACAATGGCATGCATGGTAACTGAACGTCAATTTCCCCGTCCTTTTCGCTAGGAAAAGGGACTTGTTTATGAAAGTAATGGTAGTAAGCTGAAAGACAAGCACATGACTGAACCCAGAGCATTGCACTTGGAACACCCAAACTCTCCACAACATCAGTAACCCATGGAATGAACGGATTGTTTATCACGCAAGTCACAGGCCGACCGGCTTCCTCATGTTTGCGGATCATGAGCGAGACCTTTTCTCTACCGGCGAGTTCAAGCTGGGCAATGTAATCTTCAAGATTGTTCCCACGACTTTCATTGCGTCCAACCCAACCATCGTCGAAAAACTCAAACCTGATAGCTCCTGGACCCACTGGAGTAGTCTCGTCGGAGTTCATGCTATTGGCTTGGCAGATTGTTTGACCCATGTATTCCGGTGTCGAGAGGGTGACGAGCATGCCGGAAGAGGCGAGACGCTTGCCAAGGCGGAGGAGTGGATTTATGTGGCCTTGGCCTGGAAATGAGACCATGAGGATATGGATGTTTAGAGATTCTTGTGGATTAGAAGGAACTACACTCACCATGTTCAGCTCCTCTCTTTTTCTCCTGGTGTCTGTTCAATATATTTTCCGTGTCAAAATGTTTTTGAGCAAATGTAGTTGAGTATAGATAGATTCATTAAAGTAAAAGAAAAAAGTATCTCACATTCATATGTTGGAGATAAATATTCCCTCCGTGCCACCGTATAACTTATGTCATTTTTAGCTGTCTTGGGAATTTCATACATTACTAATCTTTCTGTCCCAGAACAAATGTACATTTGGTTATTCAGATGAGATTAATTTGGTTATTTAGATGAAGATTAAGGTAAAAAGTAGAAGTAGTAGAGATAAAGTAGATTGATAGTATGTGGTACAAAGATGTACAATTTACTAAAAATAGAAATGTGACATTTGATGAGACGGAGAAAGTACTAAAAGATCATACACCCAACAAACAATAAATATATCAATTTTACACATATTTATACGGAGTACATTTTACTACTAAAAATACACATTTTGCCTTTTTTAATGTTAGCATCATTTATTTTAGTTTTCCACCTAAAAGCTAAAACTACATCGACCATTACGTCAGTCATAATGTACGAAGCTTTCCAGGGTACATTTTATTCAAGCACTCACGTTTCTTTCCCTCTCAACACAAACAAACAATTTGCTTGGGTTATTATCACTGAACCGATTGACAGAAGGTCTATTTCAATCAAGAGACCTAGAACATTCAATCGTTAAAAACATGCAATGAAGCCTTAGCAGAAAAAAATCTGTTAACTTTAATCAGTATACAGAATTATAATCAAACTTAATAAAACTGCATGGGGCTTGAGCATCGGATATGATTTGGTTTTCGTTTTTTTGGTTTCCCACCGGTATCCGGAAGTTTTTTTATACAGGGAACTGGGGAGGTATTCAAAACCTGAACACAATACAAGCTCTTTTCTGTCGCATGCAATTGAAGGTTTTGCGCGCTGGCATGTATAGTCCTACTGTTTTGTACATTTCAGGTCCATCGTCCAAATTAGGTGACGTGGCCGTCGGGTCAAAGTCTATTTCCGACTTTGACCAACACATCACCATACACATCAGCACACTATTAAATTAAATCTCAAAAAAAATAAAAAAATAAAAAAAAAAACCAAAATACACTAATACATACAGTAATACACATTTAGGCGCCAAAATTCCCTCGAATACTTCATCTGCAAGCTGACTTATAAAACCCCCAAATCAGATTGAAGAACCCTAATTCCTCTTCTCTCTCAATTGAACCAAATCCACCATGTCTACTTCATCTGCAAGCTCGTACTCAAGCTCCAGCTCATCAGACGACACTCACCTTTGTGACTGTGGGAGAATTGCGGAGCGGAAAACATCTTAGACGAAGAGAAATCCCGGTCGGAGATGGCTTCAATGTGCGAACAGGGTAAGTCGATTTTATCTTTGAATCTTAGTTCTGGGATTTAGACTTTGGTTTAGGAGTTTAATTTTTGGGATTTTATTGAATAGGATGGACGAGGTTGTTCATACTGGCAGTGGTTCGACCCGAAAATGTGTGCAAGATCTGTTGAAATTATTCCAGGCCTTTTGGAAAGGATTAATGGAATGGAGGAACGAATGAATGCAATTTTGGCTGAAAATGCAACTCTGAGGAAGCAATTGAAGGAATTAAGGAATTTGAAGACTGATACAGGGATGAAAGAATTGATTGAAGAAAATGCATCATTGAAGGAGGAATTGATGGAAGAAGAAGCTAAGGTGAAGAAGTTCCAGAAACTGATTATGGTTGTTCTTGTTGTATTGATGGCTAGTATGAATTAATTGTGTGTTTAGTGCTTAATTTAGGACAGATGTGATCATTAAGGGAAGTTGTTAAATCCCTTCATTTTGGTTTTGTTATGTATTGATCACAAGTAGTACTGCAGCATTAGTATTTTGGCCAGGAATTTAAGTGAATGTCGTCATCTAATGTATCATCTCATTTTGAAGTGTTGAATGAATGAAGCATTCGGTTATTTGAGGAATCAGACAGGATAATTTTGATGAATTCCACAGCAATTGAATAAGTTAGACATCAAATTCATCAAGGATACCAATTCATCTAAAGAAAGACATAAAATTCATTCATAGATACCAAATCATCCTAGATACCAATTCATCTCAAGAGTGATCAAAAGCAGTAGCAAGTCTACATGAGCCAAATAGATAGCAAACTAGAGTGCAAAATAGAGTACAAAATAGAGTGCATAAGCAGTTCAATTACATCTGCATTACATGACATATCCAGTTCAACTAGCCAAAAGAAAGCAAAACAGCACACAATCAATTGTCCTTGCCTTTTGCCTTTGTCATGACATCCTTCAACTTGTTCAAGGGCACATATTTTCTTCCTTCCTTGTTGAATGTTCCATCATCAGACAAATCAGGATGCATTTGTCTGTACATGGAAGGTGGATCTATCTTCTGCTTTTTGGATAATATTTCTTTGACCTAAGTAACAAAATTCACAATGAGTATGAAATTAAATTCACAATACTTTGACCAACACATCACCATTCACATCAGCACTGAAAGAAGATTGTACTTACAGTTTTTGGGGGATCATCATGAATTTTGATTCCCTTTGCAGCATACTTTCTCAAGGAGTACTCAATCTGATCAGTACACACAAGTTAAGTATTGAGACAAGTACAGAGACAAGCAAACAAACTCATCAAGAAGCATTATGACTTACAGTATCATTCAACTGTGCAAAGTCTTCTTCAGTGATTTTTTTCCTTGTCTTTACTCACAGTTTGAGATACCTGTGTAGGGACTTGACTCATCTGTGAACAAGATCCAACAATAAGTATTTGAACACCAAACAACAATAAGTACTAGAATGTTATGACAGATGACCTTGCTTCTTTGTGAAGATCCAACATTGGTCAGTTGACTCAAGTAATAATCATCAACATCAAACTCATCAAGAATGTCATCATCAGTCTCAGACTCATTGTCAGCTGCTTGCTCCTCATCAGTAGCATGTGCACCATCACTGCCTTGCTCCTCATCATTAGCATTACCATCATCCTCACTGCCTTGCTGCTCATCATCATTAGGGGGAGGGTTATGCAGTCCAGTTCTATTCAGTGGGCACCTTCTCTTGTTATGACCAGATCTTCCACAAGAACTACAACATGCAGTTCCAGGTGGTTTTGATAGGGTATATTTGTCACCCCTTTTCTTGCCTTTCTTCTTTTTAGTGATCTTCTCTTCCTCACCCTTTCTCCTTGTCTTTCCAGGCCTGCCCTTTTCTTGCCTTTTCCCAAAATTAGGTGGCAATGGTGGTAAATAAAGAGATTCACCCCACAGGTCAACTCCATTGATGCCATAGATAGCATGATCATATACACTTAAGTACCTCTCAACAGTATAGCAGTCATCAACAAACTGGTAAGCATCTTCTTTAGCCCTAGCCATTGCACTCACAGCATGAAGGCATGGGATTCTCATCAATTGCCACTTTCTACATGTACATGTCCTATCATTGAAATCAACATTGTACATGGCACCCCCCTTTTTTTCTTTAACCTACAAGTTTGCATGCCACATATGAATAAATTGTTTAACTAAACATACAAAATCATGAATTAAGTAGTTTCAGATTAGCCATTTTACCTGATAATGAGTGTCATCAGCTTTCCTAGCTATGACATATTTCAGAGCATGTGTGTGCTTATGCATCTTTGCATTGATAGTCAAGTAGTCATTCTTGCTCCATTTCTTTCTTGCCTTGTCTCTGTTTTTTTGAAGCCTTGTCATCATATATTCTCTTATCCACTCCAACATTGTAATGATTGGCTTGTCCCTAGCTGGAAGTAAAACCTTGTTGAAGTTTTCACAACCATTGTTAAGGGTCATGTCACACATGGGATCTGTGTTGAAATAGGCTTTGCTCCTATGCCTAGGCTCCTTGTCAGCTAACCACTCAACTGTAGCTAGATCCAACTCTTTCAACTCCTCAATTGCCTTGATAAAGGTACCTGTAATGTCACATTAAGAACAGCATAAGAAACTTAAATTACCAACTCAGAACAAAATAAGAAACTTAAGTTACCCTCAGTTGTTGCATTTGATGCCTTATAGAGTGCATCCTTATACCCTTCTCCCTTGAATCCAGCCTTGTAGAAGTTCTTCCACATGTGTCTAATACAGAACCTATGAGTACCACCACTCAGCTTCTCTTCAAATGCAATAATCAACCCTTTCTGCTTATCACTTATAAGTGTGTAGTCTGTGGCAGGTGTTAACTCCAAGTCTTCTTTGATGACACTGAAGAACCATAGCCAAGTTGCCTTGTTCTCTTTCTCAACAACAGCCCATGCTACTGGGTAGGGCTTGTTGTTAGGATCAACTGCAACACATGATATCAATACTCCTCTTGCAGGATAACTGAGATGACACCCATCAACACCAAACAAAGTTCTGCATTTCTTGAAACCTTGTTTCAAAGCCCCAAAACACACATAGAAGTACTGAAACTCCCCATTCTCATCTAAACTAACAAGCACAGTAGTTCCAGGGTTACTCCTCCTCAACTCTGCTGCATATTCATGAAGCTTGGTGTACTGTGCATCTGGATCACCTTGTATCATCTTAATGGCCTTCTCCCTGGCCCTCCTTGCTTGATCATATGTTATATCTACATGTACCTCATTCTTAGCATCCTCTTTGAAACCTTCAATTGACCTTTTCTCATCATTCCTAAACCAATTGACAAACCTCTTTGCTAGATAATTTGATGTCAAATTAGACACTGCATATGTTGGAGCACAAGTGTGCTTATGGCGATTTTTCTCGTTCTTTCAACTGAAAACTCATTCGATTCGATTCGATTCGATTCCATTCGATTCGATTCGATTCATTCGCTCATCTTGATTCGGCTCTCTTGATTCGATTTCTTCAGTTCAGCTCTCTTAAGTTCATTAAATTATTATTATTATTATTATTATTATTATTATTATTATTATTAATATTTTATCATTTATTTACACAACCCATCTTTTGTACGAGGAAAATAAGAAAATTTATCCAATTGAGATATTTTCAACCTTTTTCTTTCTTTCTTTTTAACACGACTTTTAGTAGATCAATGAAATAAAAAGTATAGTTACGATTCGAATTACCCTTCTTTTCTACCGTAAAAGTTGAGTTAAGATGATAAACTACAGGAACCTGAGAGTACCATTCAAACTGGTTCACATACTTTGTACGTACATCTCTAACAAAAAATGGACATGTTCTTTTATTGGAAGATATTAGAACAATAGAAGTAAACTCAGAAGCATAAGTTGAGTTTTTTCTCAAACTTAATAAATAAAAAACAAGTTATACCAAACTAAAGTCAAACCAAACTCTACAAATTACGCACAAAAAAGTATAAAATAAAGTTATGTTAGTCAAATATACTTAATTTATTTTTATAATATAATTTTATTATATTCTTTTGTCGTGTAATTCTTGATAATCTGATCGGCGTCCAGAAAAAAGTCTCCTTACGAATTTATTAATGGACCGGATGTAGTATTCATTATTATTAAAAAATGGGACAAATGTAATTTCTTGATTCGTTTGATTTGATTCGTTTTGATTTCGTTTGATTTGATTCCATTCGATTCGATTTAGTTCGGTCAAGAATTTCAATTTGAAAAGAACAGAGCCTTAGTGATGTGGAAGGAATTGTCAATCTTAAGTACCCTAGCTGTAAGCTTCCATTTGCAGTCCTCTGAATCCACACATTGTGCAGCTAGTCTTATTAAGTCATTCTTTTTTATCTTCAAATTGTGCATGGTCTTCACTTTGCATGTATAGCATCCTTAATCTTGCCTTGTTTTAAACACCATACCCAAACTGAAACTAGGATCATACTCATCAGTAGGGTTGAATGCCTCCCTCTTCAACCTATTAGCAGGTCTCTCTGGGTCACTACCATCTGAGTCCAAAGGAGAGTCTAAATCATCATCAGTGTCATACACAATGTTAGAGCTTCCATAGCTTGAGTCACTAGAGTCACTATCATCATCATCTCCATTTGATTCACCAAGCCCACTGCCAGGCCCACTGCCAGATCCACCTGCTGCCCCACTACCTTGTCCATTACCAGGCCCAATACCAGATCCACCTGCTGCCCCCACCTTGTCCATCACCAAGCCCAATACCTGCCCCACTACCTGATCCATTACCAGGCCCACTACCTGATCCATTACCAGGCCCACTACCAAGCCCATCACCATAACCACTTGCAGTCCCACAGCCAGGTCCACTACCACTCTCTTGTCCAATCCCACTCCCACTTGCAGGCCCACTGCCAGGTCCACTACCACTCTCTATTACATTGAAGGAAGACTTGATCCCAAAATATTCCATCATTCCAGCAACATTGTTCAATTCTGCTTGCCTAGCTAATTTTTCTTGCCTAGCTAATTCTGCTTGCTTAGCCAATAACTCCTCCTCTTTAACACCAGAATCACTCAATCCATCAATTTCATCTGTCACTTCCATGTCCACATTAAATCCATAGTCATTGTCATCTTCTTCCATTTCTTGATCATCCATTTCATCTACAATAAAGTCACTGTCACTGCTAGAAAGGTCCACATGTTCATTATTACACTCTCCAACCTTATTCTCAGTCCCTACTTCATTTACACTCTTCTCACTACCTGCTTCATCCTCATCAATGTCAACATCACCATCAATCCATAAATGAAAGTTTCTTTCTTTGGCATACTCCTTGTATGCATTTTTCAAGTCTGCATTTGAACCAATAAATAGCCAACCACCAGGTATCTTAAAATGGATTTTTCTCACTTCTACAATACCCAATTCATCACAGTATGCCTTTACCAGTCCCACATTAATGTTCTTCAGTAGAAAGTAATTCCATTTCCTGATTTTGCCACCTTCATACTTAACATTACCATTACAAGTAAAAAACTTCCCCCCATAATGTAACACAAGAGTAAAGCAACTTTTTGCACGAGCTGGAGAAAAAAGAAATACACACATAAGGAGAAACACAACAAGACAAAACAACTATCATAAACAAATCATACACAGTGACTCGGAATAAAGAAAACGAATGGAGAGCAAAGTGGCGGGGGACAAAAGGAATCAATACACACAAAACTACAATAATTATTCACTCAAATGAGGGACCATTAGCAAGAAAGTAAAGCATTAAAGTAGTAGGATTCGACTCTAACTGTGAATTCCCAAATGGAAACCCCAGTTTTAAAACCCCCAAATCGAAACAGAATTCCAGGCACTTACCATGAACCGGAGCCGGCAAGTGATTCAAGTATTCCGGCCGCTGAGTTATCATATCGTCGTCCTAGTCCAGAGAATCGCCAGAAAAGTTCAAAGCGTTGTTCTGTCCTTTGATAGTCCCGTTTGATGTTAAGTTCAAGAGAATAACGGTAGTATTATACTAATGATAGTGTATTATTGTATTTTGTATTATTATTAGTGTATTTTGTTTTTTTTTTTTAAATTTTTGAAATTTAATTTATTAGTGTGCTGATGTGTATGGTGATGTGTTGGTCAAAGTCGGAAATAGACTTTGACCCGACGGCCACGTCACCCAATTTGGACGACGGACCTGAAATGTACATAACAGTAGGACTATACATGCCAGCGTGCAAAACCTTCAATTGCATGCGCCATATGGCCCAAACGTTGGGACCATTCGTGCCATTCTCTCTAAACAAAGATGTACTCTATTTAAGATGGATTAAACTTTTTTTAAACATGTACAATATACTAACTATATACAAATTCCTTCCTATACGAGGTCAGGCCGGTTTTTTAAACACGGGTTAGACTTTCCCTAAGGGGCACTGTAAGTTACCAGTGACAACATAAATGACTTGGCTTTGATCTCTCGCCCACCAAAAAAAGAAAAAAAAGCATGGCATGTAAATTTCTGATAAAGAAGTCACTTCACAGGTTACCTCAAAAACATCATAATGTAGAAACTGAAGGTCTCTCCGCACTTTGAACTTATCTTGGGCATGTTTCAGCATCAGGAATCATATTCTCAGCCAATGTGATCAACATGCGTAAACTAATTATTCACAGATGGAACGTGGAGAGTTCCTCCATAGTTATCACCCACAGATGCCTGAATGTAGACCAACATGTAACATAACAACGTTAGAAGTGACCATAAGATACATGAAAATTGAGGAACGGTGGCCTGTTTTTCCTTTCTTATCATTCCTTTTTTTTGGTGTTAACATGAGACAGGTGCGAAGAGAGGTGGGAAAGGCAGAAAACAAGAGAACAATGCCAATTGCCAAGAGAGTGTTGAACCTGTAAGTGAGGAACTGTTGCATTGTAGATCTGTAGAAAAAGGTCCGACCATTCCAAGGGAAAAGATAAAAGAATTTGGAGGAAAATTAAATCCCTTGGAAAAATATTGAAGGAAAACCAGCATTTTCCCTTGTTTATGTTGTTTGGTAATTTTTAAGTTTTCCAGGAAAATTGTCAGTTAATTTTGTTTGTAAAATTTTGCGTGAATTTCTTTTGGCTTTTTTGAACTTTTTTCTTAGTTTCTCTCTCTCTCTCTCTCTCTCTCTCTCTCTCTCTCTCTCTCTCTCTTTTTTGAACTTTTATTTTTTGCTAAGCGATGAATATTTAAATTTTCGAGTACAAAACCAAGTTCATTATTTGACCAACATATATTTTTTTAATTACATACAAATAGTGGAATTATTAAAACGAACCTTTAAATTAATTATAATAGGTGAAAAGAATTGGAAAATTGTAAGTATACGTAATAAGATTGAATAGAGTAATGTAATTTAAATTGGTTCGTATCAGACTATTTTATTTTTTATTTTTCAAAGAATCAGTAAATAGTACATATGTGTAATTTGTATACTCTAATGGGGGAGTATTTATATTTATCACTATATATCGACTTTGGTTATAGAACTTTGCTAATAAAGCAAAGATATTAACGAGTTTAATGAATGTTATAAATAAAATGATTTGTATACAAATGTATAGATCAATGCTAATAAAAATTATTTTTATATTAAATATATTGTTTTCATAAAATATTTTTTTTTGTAAAATTTTGTGATATAAAGAGATAAAAATTGTATGATTTTTTTTGTCTTTTCCACGTTTTCCAGGTTTTCCAACATTTCCCTTTCCACCATTTTCATTTTCCATTGAAACAAACATGAAAAAAGTACATTTTCTTTTCTTTTCCCCTGAAATCCCTTAAATCATTCATATCCGTAGTTAAAATTATTGGAAGAGTAGTTTTTGCTCAAAAAGCAACGAATCAGCTAACTATACTATATTTCTTTTTTAAAATGGTTTGTCACATTGGATACATACTACTAAAATTTGATTTTTTAATTATACTCTTTACAGGAATCAACACACGATTGAAAGTTGGATGCATGAAGTCGAATAAACGGGAACGAATGAATTAAGGTGAAAAAGATTTACTATGATTGCACCCAAAAGAAAAAATGAATGCAACTTCTACTAAAGCTCTTTTATTTTCGTCTGAAAACTCATTCAGTTCAATTCAGTTCAGATCAATTCAGTTCAGCTCTGTTTAGTTATTTTTTATACTACAATTCAGTTCAGTTCTGTTCTGTTCAGACGAAGAGAACAGAGCCTAAATGCAGGAACTCAAGAAATTATTTAAACGAACTCAACCCCCACCTGATCCAATGACCGTGAATTTCCATGTATCTTATTTCAGTCCAATTTTCACGGTCTACCACTCTACTAAACGTGTAATTTACCCAATCAACACTTGGGTAGTACTCTTAATACCCATTTGTTAATTGTTGTTTCTGATTATCAGTTTAGCTGCAACAAAGGTCAGTACGAAATATATACGAAAACAGTACAGGAATAAAAATTGTTAGCACTTACTGAAACTTGATTACACAAACAAAAAACAAAACACAGGTTCGGATTTAATCCTGGACGAGTCAGTAGTGAGATCACTTCCCCTTAAGCTAAATTTGTCCGCCTTTAGTAAGCTTCAGGCCTTCCTCGGACAATTAGCTCCCAAGGTACAACGTCCAATCTCAGCAACTACTGGAAGCTCAGCAGCAGAAGCTCTGTCGAAGAGAAGGAAAGAATAATTTTTGGTGTCTGTTTGTCAAGTGAGGGAGGGGTATATATAATTGTAGAGAAAACGTAACATCTCTCACCATTAGTAGCCAAATTGATACTGCAACATTTAAGTTCAGAGTAATGCAGCCTGTTAGTGGAGAGGTTACCTCTTCACATTTAAGTGGAATAATCTGAAAAATTTCTGGAAGGCCAAAAGGTTTGTTTAGTGAAAAATTGTGGTAAAAAGATAAACCCGCGAACCATATTTGCACCCATCTCGCTTGGGTTTTCTAGTTCAAAATTCTCTCAAAGTTACCAACTTAACACATTATAACACATAACAATTTTGGCTCTCTCTTGGTTGCCTCTTGCAACCAATTCCCCAACATTAATCATTTTGAAATAGCAAGCATCATTGACACGTTGGTTCCCGCGTATAGGACTTCTACATGTAAAACTAACTATAACTACAACTAAGATCACACAAAATGAGTAAGATTTACTATATTATACAGTATATATATAAGTGGACAACTATTGGAGTAGTGCAATTGAATACTTAATTTAACTTAAATTGGACTCATTTGTAATATATATATATATATATATATATATATATATATATAAATTATTTATTTTATTCAACAAAATCAATGCATCACAACAAAAATCAATCTTCCTTCTCCATTTAAATTTTAAACACTAACTCAACAACCCCCAACAAATCAATTTATCATAAAACAAAATGTCTTGTACAATTAAATTTTAAACCCTAATTCAACCAAACAAAATTAATTCATTATTAAAAAATAACGATAATCAATCTTTATGCTCCACCTTCTTCAATTAAATTAAAACATATCAACTCAAACACTAATTCAACTTGAAAAAAAGAAATTCATTATCAGAAACAACAATATTACTTGTATTTGTATACGTCTTCTATAACTGTAACTATGTGCCACAATAACACGCGTGTTCTTACATTCTAGTTTTCATAATAAGTCTGTTACGTGAACGCTTAGCTGGTAGCTGATAAGCTACTTATTTTTATAATAAGTCTGTTCGTGAACGCATAGTTGGTAGCTGAAGCTCATTACGAACAGATACAACTGTTGGGCTTTTCGTTCAAACTTTTCTTATTGGGCTTAACCAATCGCAGTAGGTTTCTGGCCCAAAAAGATTATTATCAACTCTAGACCGCGAACCGCGCGCGCACCCACGGACCGGCTCCGCGCTAGGTCGAACGGTGGAGCCATCTAGCTCCTCCCCCTTCCAAAACATGGGTGCCCCTTGGGGCCCAAACCCTTAAGCAAGTCTTAGACTTATATGTAGTTCCTTCTTTCTCAATTTTAGCCATGTGTGACTTCTCCCATTCCAACTCAGCCCTAATGCAACTCCAGCAAAATCAATTCATGATTAAAAAAAACTCAATATGTATTCTCCAATTAAATTTCAAACCCTAATTCAATCCAACAAAATCGATCATAGTAAAAAACAACGATAACCAATTTTTATTCTACATCTTCTCCAATTAAAGTAAAACATATCAATTCGCACTAACATAAATCCTAATTCAACTCTACAAAAATGACAATCCATTATCAGAAACAACGCTATTACTTACTTTCATATATTTCATCAATTATTTATAAGTAGATGCCACAATAACACGCGTAGCATGTTCTTACATTCTAGTAATCTACTATAGTAGTAGATGACACTTGAGAAAGAATTACTAAAATTCATTGAAAGGTAAAAAAAGTAATTGGAGCTCAAAGTGTGTTGCTTGAAAAAAAGAAATCCATTATCAGAAACAACAATATTACTTGTATTTGTATACGTCTTCTATAACTGTAACTGTGTGCCACAATAACACGCGTAGCGTGTTCTTACATTCTAGTCTCCTTATAATCACAAACCTACTGTCAGTATGAATTGATAATATGTGAGAAGCACAACAAAATGGAAAAGAAATTAGTATATATGGGGCAGATTATTTGTACCTCGTGAGACCATTTTCATTTTCACCTTACTGACTTTGATGACATTACAATGGCTTTGAACATGAGGGTATAGGGAGGTTAATTACAGTTAATTGAGAAGAGTGTGTTGAGAAGAATGATGAACGTTTCATTGTTATTTTGTGATGGTAGAGGGATGTTAATTACAGAATATTCATGGGTGGTTTGAACATGAGGGTATAAATGGCAAATCAAATTTTTGGTATCACAACCGCCACCTGTGAGACAAAAATTCATATCTTTTTAGTAGTAAAATAATAGATATTTTCAAGAACAAAGCGTCACCCGCCGATGAAAACACATGGGTCGATCATGACCGGATCATAAAATATTATTGATATTGTTTAAAACATTATACATATACTTAAAAACATTAACCCGTCTTTTGGGTCTCTCACTAATACACACTCTTCCAAAACTTTGTGTTCTTTTCTATAATGTTACGATTTTTTTTCATCGACTTTTGTTGATGTGATTAAAAAATTATTGACAATTGACCAAGTAACGACGATGTAAATAGATTTTGTAAGAAAATCGATAGGTTTGGAAAAAAATCTGGTTTTGATATCTTAAGTTATGACAGTTTCGGTTTTGATACCTTTAGTTATGATCGTCAAATTTTGATACATTTAGTTTTGTATTTGTCCAAATTACGTACTTTGTCTATTTCTTTATTTTTTTTAGTTTTTCTTTTTTTTAATTTTATTTGTTACATTATAAAAAATGAATTAATTTTTTTTAAAATTAAAACTTATTAATATTTTATTAAGAGTGTGTATAATTCACGCGCCGACTTGGCGACATAAAAATAAAATGTACCAAAATTAGACGGTCACAACTAAAGTTACCAAATCGACTGTCACAACTTAAGGAATCAAAAATGAATTTTTCTCGGCTCACAAAGTAAGAAAGTAACGGATAAGGCTATGTTCTCTTCATTTGAAAACTCATTAATTTCAGTTCAGTTCTGATTAGTTATTTTTCATACTATAAATAAATTCAGTTCGGTTCAGTTCCATTTAGTTCAGACTCTAAATTATTGTCTCATCAAACTCCCCAAACCGAACCTTTGCTCGTCCTCGAGAGTTTGATGATACGATAATTTAGAGTCTCATTTGGTCCTTTTTTGCGATCTTTGTGAGTCTTTGTCTTTAGTTTCTTAGTCCTTTTTGTTCGTTTTTACGCTTTGGTGTTTTGCTTTATTTTTGTAGGAATTGGTGATTTTTGAGCTAAAGGAAGAAAAGCAGATTAACCAGGCTCGCCGCGGCGAGGAAATTGGTCCGCCGCGGCGAGATTTTACGAGAGGAAGATCAATTCGACAACAGAAGGCTCGCCGCGGCGAAGGATTCTTTCCGCCACGGCGAGATTTTACGAAGCTGGAGATTTGAGCTGCAGAGAGGTTAAGTCTAACTCTTCAGTCCCTCACAAGGAATCCTACATAACTCTCTCTCACACTCTGGAAGTGTCCAGTGGGTAATCACTCAAGAAACGGCAAGAGAAAGGAAAGGTGACTTTCGTCACAAAGGTGCCTCAAATACCTCATGCAAAATACTCAGTCAATTGAGTCGGAAGGGACTTTTTCTTCATGTGCAGCAGCTTGTCAGAACATACAACCAAACTTCCATATATATCACCACATTTTTGCATACAATGAATTACATGCTAATCAATTTGGCCACTATGGATTCTTTTAGTCTCAATTTTTTGGTAGTGTCTGTTTTACCGAAGTCCGCACTTTTGTGCGTGTCAGTTTGGTATACGTGCCATCAACCCTCACGGACATATGGTTTTTTAGGACCACGCCGGTATATAGGTAGTATTTGAAACACGCCCAACACGACTACGGTGATGACAAGCACCACATATACACTCCGAGACGAATCAACTAATCAGGGGAAGAAATACAGATTACAAGAATAGATAAACATAACAGCACATTAGAATTCTTCTCCCCAAGCCGGTTCTTTGTAATGCACGGCTTAAAGTTTCTCACCGGCTTTTTGGACTAAAGAGATAAACAAACTTGCTATTTACAAGAGAAACAGACTTACGAGATTTTAAGTCCACTACGCCACATTAGTTAAGTATCATGCAAAAGATAAGCAGCTAGCAAATTTAACAGTCACAATGGGAGCTTTCATAACTTGGAAGAACGACTCACGAAAGACTCTAGAAGGGAAAAGAAGAAAAAGAAAAATGACCAAAACGTACAGAAAGTAGAGGACGAAAGACTCTAGAGACTCAGTTAATAGAGAAAATGCAGACAAGACACTAGAGAGCACATTCCCACACCCCAAACCTAAACTCAAGCATGTCCTCAAGTGTAGAGTGAAAAAGAAAAGAGAATGGGATCAACAGTGACTTGCCTGCAGGTGTACCTTTACAGTCATGTACAAGACTCTTTCGTGTTGGCTAATGGGTACTCTGGAAGTTCTTGGTTCTTCCAGTTGTTGTAGCCCCTTCTCTTCCCTACAGATAAGTGTGTATATATAGGGGTCCAGTGTGTGCTCCTATGAATTGCCTGCTGTTAACCTGCGAGACAAAATATAATGGAGCAGAATAGGCTTTCAATTCACGTGTCTTGCCTTGCACTTCGATTGTGCAGGTTCGGGCATGTGAATTCACCACCATGAGAGTCGAGCGAATGAAGGGTCGCCCTAGAAGCAGCATATCCTTTTCCATCTCTTTCCCTTTCACCCTCGACGATTCCACTACCACAAAATCTGTCATTACCGTTACACTATCGAGCTTAACTGGGACATCTTCCACAATCCCCATGCATCTACTCCGGCCGGGTTCCACCAGCAAGAGTCATAAAGCATTTGCGCGTCTCCAATCCTTTTAAGCCTAAGTCTTCATAGGTGCCAAAAGTCATCAAATTGCAACTAGCAACAATATCGACTATTCCGCTAACCTGAGTTGAACACCCAATGCCAACCAATAAATCAAAACTATCGGAGTTGCTTGTACTCTTTTTTGCCTTAGGAATTACTACGGTGGGAGGGCCGGTTTCTGCAGTTATTTGTTCCACATTCGCCTCCTCTTCTGGAATCACGGAACTCGGTTCCTCGACTTCATCTTCTGCCGGTTCAGTAGCGACAACATTCTCAGTCTGCCTAACTGTCACTACAGGGGTCACTTGAACCGTTGCTGGAGTTCCCACATCGAATGCAGAGTTCTCAGCCTTGTTGGTACAGGTGGCAACAACAGACTTAACCTTCCCTGGTTCTTCAAAATTTATCTCAACCGCCAGGACTCTAATGTTTTCTAGGGCTGTTGGGAATCTACTTTTCTCCATGAGCTGTAATTTCCCAAACAAGTCACCTAATGTCTGTTCCAGCCTTTTTTGCGGTTGCTCGATACTGTCAAACCTCTGGTCAATCTTTTCCTGAATTTTCTGCGCCTCAAACCAGAACCTCTCAGACCTCTCCATATGTCTCCTGATTTCTTTTTCTAGCTCAGTAATACACGACCCTGGAGTCTCTTCCACTGCTCTGGCTACCACTCTCCTAGCCTTATTTCTCGCCCCCTTAAGTTGTGATACTGCTGCCAGCCTCTCGAAAACACCATTCAATTCGTCAGAGGACGCTTCCAGGAAGGAATTTTTACAGCTCATATCGACCATGTTTTGATACTCCCAATCCAGACCTTCATAAAATCGGATGCATAAGCTCATGTCGTCGATCCTGTGGCGAGGGCATTGGGACAATAACTGCAAAAAAACGATCCCGAGCTTCATAAAAGGTCTCATCATGCATCTGCTGAAACTGCATTATCTGGGCACGAAGGTGCTGCGTTTTCTCGGGGGGGGGGGGGGGGGATAGAATTTATTAATGAACGCCCTGTAGAGCGAATCCCAAGTAGGCAGAGAACCCTCAGGTTGGTTTATCAACCAACTCCTCGCCTTGTCTTCAATACAGATCGGAAATACCTTCTTCCTTATCTCCTCGTCAGTAACTGTCACCCCTTCGACCGTCAGTGGAATCCCCAAAATCAATAGTTCGAACTCCTTGATGAATCTTATCACATCTTCATCTGCCATTCCGTAGAATTTGGGGAGATTGTGGAGGTGGTGAGCCTTGAGTTCCAAATTCCTGGCTTCATTAGATAGAACAATTGCCGCTTTGCCAGCCCTAACCCCGTTGGGCTGCATGTAAGCTGAGCCATCGGAATTTCCTTTCTGACAAACCTGTTGTTAAAGCTACACAACTCGAAAGCCTCGAAATATTCTTAGTTTCTGTTAGTGCACTAAACTTCAGGTTGAAAAACAAGCAAATAACAAATCACTCTCAAATGCTACAGTAGGAATTGATTCCCCGGCAGCGGCGCCAAATTTGATATGCTCAAATTAATACTTAAAAAACAAGTAGTAAGCAGTTGTTGTAGACAGACAATGCTAACCACAGAATCGTTCGCTAAGGAACCAATTAAGCTACCAAGCAGTTGAAAGCAAACAGTCACTTGTGAGAACAGTTTGATTTGTTTGGTTTTGATTACTTCTAATAACTAGAAAACAGAAAAGCAAAGAAACGGTTTTTTTTACAGAGAGAGAAGAGAACACATCAATTATGATCGAGTAATGCTAATTCGCTCTAGGTAAATCGTTCATACTTGTCACACGGTCGGTGTACATAAATCGATCAATCTAACATTAACCAATCGTCATTTGAATGTTTTGAACTAGAGTAATCGTGGGTCGTCAATCCACGATCCTTAACCGAAAATGATTTAGAAAATCTTGAACTAGTGAATTGGATTGATAGTTTTTACGAAGATTTTGAACTAGACGAACCTATATGAACGAATCCTAACCCTAGAAGCGAATACGCAAAATCGTCACATAACTACCGTGTTCAGAGTGGTTTAGCTACTCATAGTAGAAGCAAAGATCAAAGACTTCAAGGTATTGCATATGATAAACACAGACATGTTGATAATCGCACGCAAGCTCATACAATTCGATAAACAATAACAACACGAATCGAAGAGATAAACAATAGAGAATTATCAAATATTACCAGGAATTCGATATCAATCTTTCAACAATGATGAAAACCAAGCTCCAATAATGTCTCAATGTCAAAGTATGAATATGGAGCCTTTTCTAAGAACTAGGTTAAAAGAAAGTATGAAAGAAAGAATCCAAATTCTAAACTAATAAGGAAAACAAAGCAGCGGTGATCGGCCTCATGCGGTAAGCGACCTACCATGTAGTCTTCTTGTATCGCAGAACATATCTTTCGCTTAATCTCGCCGCGGCGGACCGATTTCCTCGCCACGAAACCTCTCTGACTCAAATCTCGACCAGAAATCTTGCCATGACGGAAAGAATCATACATTGTCGAATTCATCTTCCTCTCGTAAAATCTCGCCGCGGCGAGCCTGGTTAATTTGCTTTTCTTCCTTTAGCTAAAAAATCACCAATTCCTACAAAAATAAAGCAAAACACCAAAGCGTAAAAACGAACAAAAAGGAATAAGAAACTAAAGACAAAGACTCACAAAGACCGCAAAAAAAGACCAAATGAGACTCTAAATTATCGTCTCATCAACTAAGCGATCGCCTGTGATCGCCTTTCGTCTTATGAATATTTAAATTAAAAAATACAAATATTAATCAAAATATCCAAATTTATCCACTAAGGCTCTGTTCTTTTCATCTGAAAACTCATTAATTTCAGTTCAGTTCAGATTCATTCAGTTCAGTTCAGTTTTGCTTAATTCATTTTTATACAACAATTCAGTTATGTTCTGTTCAGATGAAGGGAACATAGCCTAACATTGATGTTTAAAACTACAGTGATAGGTGTTAAAACTATAACATATGCGCTAAAACAATAACATACATAAACATTCAACACAAGCTAAAAACATAATAATGATGCTTAAAACTATAACACCAGCCATTAAAACCATAACAATGCCTCTTAAAACCATAAAAAAAATACTAAATAACATGATTGCAAAATGATTCGATTTTTCACTGTATAAATTTCAGATCTGAAAACATCAGATCGTAAAATCAATGAAAAACGAAAAATAAAAGGTAAAATTTCACTTCATGTTGAGATTTTAACGAAAAAAAGCGAAATGAATTCATATAACGTAGATGCTTAAAACTATAACACCAACTCTTAAAACCATAACAAAACACCAGATAACATATGCATGAAATAATTCGATTTTCACTATACGAATTTCAGATCTAGTTTTAGATCTGGAAACATCAGATCGTAAAATCAACGAAAAACGAAAAATAAAAGGTCAAATTTCGTTTCCAATTGTAATTTTAACAAAAAAAGCGAGATGAATCCATGTAACAGATGAAAAACAACAAAAAGCACGAAGATATTCAATCGATTCACCTGATTCATGATGAATTTGAAGAAATCCAGTGAAATCGCGTAGAAATCCGGCAATGGAAGAGAGAGAACGTCAATGTAGACATCTACGGCGGTGCGGATGAGGTAGATTGCCGATTTAGTGTCGATTGGAAGGAGATGATCCCAGCGGAGATGGCGGATCTGTTTCACATACTGTGTTTCTGACCTGTTTTTGTTTCTGATTTGTTTTGGCTTTGTTTTGTGGGTATATATAGGCAACCGTTTCTGGTTTATTTTGAAAACCGAACCGCCCGTGTCCGATTTAACCACGTTTTTCATTAAAAACCTGATTTTCCTAATCTATAGGAAAGTCTTGCATTTTACTATACTAACTCAATAAACAATGAGGACGTTCAAAATGCTAAAAATGGACTTTATTAATTTTTGCAATGAATGGAGTATGTTGTAAATTAGTCCATTTCAGTACGTATGCAAAGACTAAGGCGGTTGCAATTAATGAGGTTGTTATGTACGCGATCAATATGAAAACAAGTACACCACTTGCGATCCGCCAAAATTCTTCTTTCATTTTGGTGAAGAGCAACTGAACAGCATTACAACAACCCCAGGAACTTGTTTGTGCCTTAAGTTGGTAGGAATAGGAGTAAGCACAACCATGAACTCTTGCTCCCCGTGATAGCAAGTTAAGAGGTGACAATTGGCATGCAGATAAAATAACCACTTGTTGTTCTATAATGATCGGACGGACAAACACGGTTACCAAATACGAGTACACATATGATAGAATATCATCTCATTTAAACATTCGAACTTATAAAGATAAGTTGTAAAATAGGAACATATTAATGTATCTAAGAACATAGGAACATATCATTCGTTTGGTATAGTTTGATTTGAGATGCGAGAGTTTACGTCTGACTATTTACTTATATACCCTTTCAATTAAAAAAAAACCTGTCACGTGGGAACCGGGGTATTAGTGTATCACAATTAATACCTGAAATTAAATAATAATAGATTATATTTTTATATTTTATATGAACTATATGTAGTGTTAAACTTTTTTTAAGGATGAATTAATAACATTATATACTCGAAATCATTAGATGAGTACAAAGATCATGATAAGAATCAAGAGAATCTAATTATGCTGTACACTCAAATATGAAATATTCAGTTTATGAATTTAATTACGAAGTCAATGTCATCAGAAAACAAACTAATGTATACTAGCAGTAGACAGTCTAATATTCCATTTTTGTTTTGCTCTAGCCGATAATTGGCGTCCTCAAATTTTCATTTTGTCCTAAAAGTCCAAGACAAATACGTGCATGGTAGATTGAACTTAAAACAAAACAAACCAATTCATAATATCCCTCGCAATTAATGCATCCAAACTCTAAAACTCGTGAAATCGAATCAAACAAACACAGGTTTTGTCCATTCTGTAGAAAATCACTACCCAAGTAATGGTTCTCAATCTTTCCTCATCTCCGGATAAAACCACCTTCAACTTGGCTCTCTCTCCGCCACTTATTCTCTCTATAAATGTTCCCCAAGATTCACTTCCATGTCTCATATACACTCACTCTCTAACACCAAAAAGATAAGGCCAAGAAATTAAGAAAATATGGATATATGGTCTTGGATTTGTGAACTTTCCGACTCGGACGAGTGGGATCAGTCTAACTCACAACTCGCATTCCAACTCGCTTCCTCTCACAACTCAACTCAATCAATTGAGCTGAGAGCTCACAAATCTCTCGACTCGAACTCCAAAGATTACATTACCCTCTCCGTGTCATTCCAAGGTTTGAAATCTCCCCATGAAGAAACGACGACAATTTGGGTTTCCGACACGTTCCCATTGTCACCATCCGATAAGACTTTTTTGCCCCTTGTCCTTCAACTCCTCCAAGAAATCATTTCCCACGCGCCCATCACGCATGATACCACTTGCCCTCGCTCTCAGCTTCAGAAACTCAAGCCCGACCCGATTTCGTGGATCCTCGACTCACACGCGCCCGAGTCGTTCTCTGGATTCTTTAGCGTTGTCTTCCTAACGCGCCTTTTTTGGTCGTGTGCGTGTGACGCACCACCAGAGGTTGGCGCGTTTTACTTCCACTATCTACTAGGTCCCAACCTTGAGGCCTTCACGTGCAAGAACGTGCCCGTGTTGCGAAACTTTTTTGTCACTGTGGGAGCTGACGTGGAAATATGTTTTGCGCGCACTTTTGGGTACATTTTGGCAAAATGGTTGGTTTTGAAAGAAGTTGAAGGTGGCTTGCGTAGTTTGACCAATTCATCCCCGCGCAAGCTTGGGTTTTCTTACGCGGTGGAGTCTCATGGGTTGTGGATTCTAAAGGGGTACACATCGGTGAAGTCCATGAAGATTACGCAGTGTTATGGGCAAAATAATCAATTCCGCACTTTGGTCGATGCTAGGCAATCTTTGCTAGATTACGCCCTCGCACACCAACAATTGGAAGTTTTGATTCAACTCGAATATTCAATTTCGTTCCACGATAGCTTTATTCAAGTGAATGCACGTGTGGACAACATTAGGATTCACGTGGTGAAGTTAGGGTTCAAGGAAAATTCAGATTATAACTTAATGGATGAGAAGCATTTTCCATCGAGGGTACGAGTATGGGTAGGACCAGAGGTTGGGGCAAGTTATGTAGGTGGGCTGAGCTTGGGCCGATCCACGTCTAATTTAGAGAGAGAAGTTGAAATGCAGAAAACCTTGAAGGGTAGTTCCGGAAAAGTGAAGATCCCTAAGGTTAAAGCAACAACAAGGATGGCGACGAAGACTAAAATTAAGAATTGGAGGTGGGACCAAGACGTCGAAGGAAATGCCGCCACGTTTGATGCCATCTTGTGCGATAACACAAACGGAGTTGAAATTGCCACGTGGAAGCCTCCTGCTGGTGGGGATGAGAAATTTAAAGTTGAATTTAAGAGTCGTTATACTGGTGGTAGTCGAGCGTTTACTAAATCGGGTGGGGTCATATTTGCTAAAGATGAGTATGGAGAAGGTGTTGGGTGGAGATTGAGCAAAGAAATGGAAGGGAGTGTGTTAAAGTGGAGGATTGGAGGGGAGATTTGGTTGACATATTGGCCTAATGATGTAAGGAGCTCCTACTATGAGACAAGGTGTGTTGAGTGGTGCGATGAGGTTGATTTACCCTTGATACCTAGTAGTAAAAGTTAAGATGATATCTCACAGGCTAAATTTGTAATGCTCATATATGTTGTATGTTTGTAAATACACGTCTCCAACATAATGTAATTTCATATCCGTTTAAGTAAAATGCATATTGAGTTTCTAACTATTGTTTGATACATATACCGAAATATCACATTCTTTATAGTCTTGAAAGTTGCCGAACGCCCATAGGTATCGCAATTGGTAGCCTTCCGGCTGCAAAAGGCGGATCGATAATAACCCGACCCGATTCGTCTGAGTACATGTCGGCTCGTACGAGTCTAGGACAATAATCGATCAAAATATAGCATGTAATAAAAAATCATATGAACAAAAAAGAATCGATCCAATTAACTAATAACGAATCACAAAACTATGATCTAAACTTGTCAATTCTTGATAAATTATAGGTCTGCTTGCTTGCCCGATAATTCTTCAATATTGTTGTAAAATCAATTGTACTCTCTTTACTGCTTTGTCTTGTCAAATGACTCAAATCAATGATGTAATAGTTCGATCGAACAATTGCATATGTTTTCTTTGCATCTTTTGATCGATGTCCAACATATATACATGAAAAATCAATTCTTAAGATTCGCATGCAACTGACCCCATGAAAAAACCGGGTTTAATTGTTAAATAATATACTAAGTATATAATTTTTTTTATGATTTATGATTAATTTGTGTTTTTCCCGTAGATACGATTTCCGACACTATGGTGAGATCAGTTTTCATCTGGGTTGCCTATAAGCACCTGATCGGCAATTGGCTAGTCAATACAGATGACTTGGATAGGGATGAGTATGAGGTACCCCTATGCTTGTGCAAGAAGGAAAAAAGACACTTTTGGTCCTAAAGTTTGGGGGTATGGCACGCACAGTACAACGTTTGGTCACCCCGGCAATATTAGTCCTCTTGTTATAATTTTTTGGCAAATGTCATCCTTTTGGCGAAAAATCGACCATTGACCAAGTTGACTGCTGATGTATCAACTTGGTCAACTACTTAATCACAATTTGACTAACATATGGTTGCCACATCATACTGGGAAAAAAAGTAAAGCTAAAATAAATTATGAAATTCAAAAATTAAACAAAAAATGAATTATAAAATAAAAAGAAAACATAAATAAATGAAAAAAAACGAAATTAAAACAAAAAAACTAGAGAAGACCATTGACCAAAAAAACCTTAATTCCCCCCTAAAAAACCCTAATTCCCCTTTCATATAAACAAAGATCCATTCCCACAGTCATATCTTATTCTCTTCAATTTCGGCCATGTCTTCTTCTTCGAACTCGTATGGGGAGCCACTACATAGACGTTGTTTCTGTGGCATAATTGCCGAGTGGATGACATCTTGGACGGACATCAATCCCGGACCCCGATACTTGGTCTGCGCGAATAAGGTATGTCGTGTTTCTGTCCAATTTCTCCAATTTTTTTCTCTCTCCAATTTCTGAAATCTCTTTAATTTAAGGTTGATTTGGTGGGTGTGATTTCTGGGAGTGGTATGATCCCCCAATGCGTCGAATATCAATTCAAATTATTCCTGGGCTTTTGAGAAAATTGAATGCGAAGGATGCACGAATCAGAGAACTGGAAATGGAGAATGATAGACCCACTACAAAAGAACTGGTCTGTAGCGACGGATAGATCCGTCGCTACAGACCAGCGATCCGTCGCCCCAGCTCTAGCGACAGATGGGGCGACGGATAATAATCCCGTCACCCCGCTGGAGCTGTAGCGACGGATAGATAATCCGTCGCCCAATTTGCGACGGATTATCTAATTTGACTTTTTTTTTATTTTTTTAAAATTTAATTATTGGCGACGGATAGATTCTATCCGTCGCTACAGTGGGCGACGGATAGATTTTATCCATCGCTGAGCGCGACGGATAGATTTTATCTGTCGCCCACTGTACGACGGATAGATTCTATCCGTCGCTAAATGAATTATTGGAATTAGTGACGGAATTTGAAATTCTGTCACTAATATTTTTTTTAATTTTTTTTATTATATTAATCCCTGTTTTTCGTATTTGACCTATTTAATCAATATAATGCTCGATAATAAATCAAGAATACGAAAAATGTTTCAATAAATGATAAATCATTCATAAGTTAACAAACCGAAGATCCAAATAAGTCATAATTATCCGAACAAGTGTAAATATAATATATCCGAACGTACATACTCTAAAGTCAAATAAACATAACTAGCTACCAGAGGGGGGTGGGTGCTGGCCGAACTGGGACATGAAAGCCTCCATCTGTAACCGAAGACGCTCGTTCTCCTCTCTTCGTTCTCTGTCGTGCCGTTCCATCTCTTCTATTAGCCGTGCAACATGTTCTGAAACCTGCGACTGCACCATCTCCGAGACCTGGGCATGTGTGAAAACCTGATGTCTAGACTGCTGGGATGATGATGAGGAGCATTTAGGACTAGCCCAGCTCAAACCGAGGCTCCCGAGTCCATATATTCGTCCTTTGTCGTCCGGCTTGTTCACCTCTAAGAAGATTTTGTCAACTTGTTCAGTTGACAGCACCTCACCCGTCTCTTCCTCCTGCCTCACTACCTGAGCATCAACCTCAGCCTGAAATCGTAAATAGCAGATATCATGATCACTTACTGTTTTTCAAAAATAACTTGTAGTAGTGTACAAATATGAACTTTAACCAACATAAACATACCGCAATAGACTCGGCCCTGGAGTCAGTCCACATCCCGTCCTTCAGCTTGGCCTTTTTGAAGATGTCATACTTGGATTTCACCTACCCCTCTGACATCTGAACAACATATATAGTCAACCATTTATCATCTCACAAGTAATAGAGCAGAGACACAATACATACACGTAATGCTAGATTGAAAAAAAATATATATATACTTACCGATTTATCATAATCAGTGACAGTAGATCGCCTCCCAAGGTGGTGAACGGCCCTTCCTGCTACCTCAGACTGAGACGCCCGGTTCTGTTTGTTGATGTAGGCATTATTCTCGACATCAGTTCGAGCCCAGTAGGCATCCCAAAGGGCCCACTCCTCCGCATCAACCTGTGGAGGCATTGGGCCTTTCCGATCCCGAATGCATTTCCAAGTATGGACCATATCCCTGTACAATTTAGACCCACGGTCTCGTAAACACGCCATATCTGGGGGATCAATCTGCTGGGAATGAAGTACTCCTTCTACATTTCCAATTTCATACAACATCCAAAGTGAATATATATAACGTCACCATGTTACATCAATTTAATAAGATACAACAACATAACATAAATGGTGACTAACATATCACCCAAACAAAGTGGCTAACATACCACTCACATATAGTGGCTAACATACCACTCACATTGTCCTAAATTTTACTAACACAATGGTGACTAACATATCACCCAAATAAAGTGGCTAACATACCACTCACATACAGTTGCTAACATACCACTCATATTAAAACAACGATTATGATAACAAATAAAGGAATGTCATATTTTAACTTACCCGCAACTCATCAAAGTACTCGGCCCTCATGCGGTCCGAAATGTGAGATCAACACTCACCACCCTTCCCGGTGGCTCTCTCCTGCTCCGAATGATGTCCCCGAGTTTATTATGGACCTCCCGGGGCCATAAACTGTTGTCAATGTATAAGATACAAGAAACAAATATTAATTACTTTAGTACAAATCATAAGTTATGTTTTACATATTTAAGAAGAATGTATAATAGTTACTTGGCAGGACCCAAAGGAAAAATCACTGGCAACCCGTCCCACGTAACATTGGGATGATGTGCATCCCACTCGAGGTAGGGACAATCGTCCTCCTCCTCCTGTCTGTGCCTGGGCTGACTGGTAGAGCCCCCGCTGCTAGAACCTGCTGGTGGGGTCTCAGGAATCCGAGACCTGCTGCTCTGACTACTAGAGCCCTCACCCCCAGGACTATCATGCGGCTGGCTGGGGGGGGGCAATAGGTGCGTGGTCTCTGTCGCGGCATCTGCAAAAACATGTAACAAATACAATAAAATGTGTTAGTACGACTTATAATACAAAACAAATTATAATAACACATGTAACCATTTTTCATGCAGAACAGCAATACTCAAGTGTTATCAACTACTAACTAGTTATAATACACATAATCTACCGTTAACCCCTTTTACAAAACTCCTACAAACTCTGTCATTTACCGCCGTACGATCGTACATCCATGAACGGTCGGAATTCATTAGATACCTTTGTAACCTGACACGTTCCAATTGATTAGATCGATTCCAATTCTGCCGAGATTGTCGAGATAAATTGTTAATTATTATACGTTCCTTATAATTTCATGATTAATTATTAAGTATTCGATATGTTACAAAATTTCCCATGTATTTGAACCATTTCAACCACTTACTACTACGAGTTATAAATTATAAATTACACGTTAATATAATCAACAATGTTCTCAAAACACTTAACTAAATCCTCGTAATCTAGTACATATACGAATTTATCAAATCAAAACTACTTAACATTATACTAATTAACAAAATAAGTGATAGCAATCTCAAAGTTAATTAACTAAATCTTTAACATTATACTAATTAACTAGTAATACTAATTTGATATATATACTTAACATTAAACTAGTCGAAATTAACAAAATTTCCAAATTTGTCAAAAAATTAGGGTTTCAAAACACTAATCGTAATACATATACAAAAACATCAAACATGAAAATCAAGCTTAATCAATCAAACATCAAACATGAAAATCAAGCTTAATCAATCAAACATCAAACACTAAATCAATTTCACAACAAAATCAATCAATTGACAACACCAAGCTTAACCCACTACTTCATATAACATATACTAGCTACCATAATTGTTTACAAACATACAATTGATCCAAATTATCAAAAATTCCAAATTTAGAATAGTTAGGGTTTAGCCTAATACCTTCAAATTGCGGTAAAAATAGCCGAAGAAGGATGAAATTGATCGACCACCCAAGCTCCTTGTCCCACGAGCTTCGAATTGACACCAAGATTGGCCGGAATGGTGGAGTTTTGGCCGGAAAGTGGAGAAAACGAAATTGAAACGGAAAGGAGAGAAGAATGAAGTAGAAGCGAAAATGGTGGAAATGGGGCTTCTGCCCCGATTTTTACTATTTCGTAGCGACGGATCGCTATCCGTCGCTAAGACGGATAGCGATCCGTCGGTCGCAATTTCTTCTTTAAAAAAAAAAATTAGCGACGGATAATTTATCCGTTGCTATTTTTTTATTTTTAAATTAAATTTTAAATAATTTACGACGGATAATCTATCCGTCGTAAATTTTTGAATTTTTTTTTAAAAAAAAAATTAGAAGTCAACACATCAGCGACGGATAACTTTTATCCGTCGCTACCCTTAGCGATTCGTCACTATAATCCATCGCCCCTTTCCGTCGTTTTTTAACAATTTTTTTGTAGTGACTAAAGGTGGAGCGTATGACAGAAATGGTGGAGGCAAATGAGAAAATGAAGAAGATGGAGGCACGAATCAAAGAACTTGAAGAAGAGAAAGCTAAAATTGAGGAGGTGGAGGCACGAATGGAAGTATTAGTGTTGGAGAATGATAAGATGAATGACATGGAGTCAAGAATCGAAGCATTGGTTGAAGAAAATGACAAACTGCATAAATTGAAGAAGTTGTTGGTAATTGTTGTTGCAATTTGGTATGTGTGGACTGTTAATAGGAGGTAATTGTTGTTGTAGAAAGCTCCAGTAGTCAGCTTGTGCAATTTGTGGTGTTTGCTTAAGTTTGGTTTGGGAGCTGATGATCACTAGTAATGATCCATGTATGGTTGTGGTGTTTTGTTAAGTGTTTGGTTTAGGAGCTCACTAGTAATGATCCTATTTTGTGGTGTTTTGTTAATGTTGTGTAAGCTAATGATCCAGTAGTAGATGTTGAAATTTGCAATGAAGTTTGAACTTAATTATTTGTTTGTCTTAATTTGTTTTAACACATTGCTCTTATAGGTGTTTTGTGTTAATTTCGTTTTTTTCATTTATTTATGTTTTCTTTTTATTTTATAATTCATTTTTTGTTCAATTTTTTAATTTCATAATTTATTTTAACTTTTCTTTTTTTCCCTGTATGATGTGGCAACTGAGATGTAAGTCAAATTGAGTTTAAGTAGTTGACCAAGTTGACACATCAGCAGTCAACTTGGTCAATGGTCGATTTTTTGCCAAAAGGATCACATTTGTCAAAAATTATAACAAGAGGACTAATATTTCCGGGGTGACCAAACGTTGTACTGCGCGTGTTATACCCCCAAACTTTAGGACCAAAAGTATCTTTTTCCTGTGCAAGAATGATGCAATGCTAAGAGTATCTCGCACTAAAGAAAACCGGCTAAGGCCTTTCTTCAATTGCAACAATCCCGTTCATGGTAATGTAAGTGATAACTTTCTGGTATGATTTATGATTAATTTGTGGTCAAAATTTACTTTGAAAGGAGCAAAACTAAGTGGAAAGCTACATTTTTGCGCTTTGATTTGTTAAACTTACAACGCATAGTATACAATAGCTAGCGAAGAAAAAAAATCGTATATACCTCAGTGCTCATACCCGTTTAAGTGCGATTTTGTAGCGATGCCGGTTCTTCATGTGGGTGGATGAGTTCTTGTATGTAGCAATGGCACTCGAGGAGATCAAGAGTCTAAGGGCGAGTAAGGCTTCTTTGGTCAGGGTGAAACCGGAGCCATCGGAGGCGTTACAGAGCCCTGAATCTGAATCCTAACATATTAAGAAGGATGCAAAGGTGAAAGATGAGCCTTTGGATCAAGATGGCGATGAGAGAGGTAGTGAAGATGAGTCGATGTATGACAAGTACATGATGCTAAAACGAAAGATGGATGATAACGAGGCTTCTTGGAAAAAAGAGAAACTAGAGCTGTTAACAAGGCTGGAGACTGTTGAATCTTAATTGGTCCGGATAAAAATGAAGGCCAAGCTTGATAATTGTGCTGAAGGTAAGTCGTTGTTTGGTAAGTTATCGAACTTAGAGAATGAGACTGTTAATGAATCAGGATCGGATCAGATTGAGACGATAACGAAGCATGCTAACGAGGCTGATGATATTAATACCACCATTTTTCGACAAGTTATCAGCTGCAGAGAATGAGACTGAAGATGACCAGGATATCAAGGATAAGGTTTAGAAGTAACATTTATATACTATGTACATTGATTTGGCTTGTAAGTATCTCTCTAGTGTGATCATGACTCGTGATCTTTTTATAGTAGTAACATGTTTTATTTGGGTTATAAGTTGTCTTGCTGAAGTTTACTTGTTGCAATAATGCCTAGACAGGTTCAGTTAGGACAATGTTTTAAGAGTTGTTTAGGAGCTTATGCTGTGAAGTTTCTCCGCATCAGTTTTTTTTTTGAACCGAAAATACTTTTATTCCATTCCAACAGTTAAGTACACAATCGATCCGAAGATCCAGATAAGCGAAAATAATCAAAACAACTAAGCGAATCAAAACAATTTTCTAGACTCTATCTTAACATGAGAAGGGCGCAATATTTGCGTAAACTCCTATCCTGCCAACATCTATTTATAATTTTATTGACTATATGCTCATCCAGTCTTGCATTTGCCGGTTTCTGCTGAAAGACAGCAAGATTCCTCTCCATCCAGATAGAATATACAGTCTCTGTGAAAGCACACCGCAGCACCTTCTTTTGCCATGCATTGTTCCGCAGCTGCATACATAACCACTCGACCTCCTCCTCCCACGGGCAAGGAGCACGCTGAATTCCCATCCATCTCAAGACGCAGGTCCAAATCTGGCGCGAAAAAGGGCATTGGAAGAACAAGTGTTCCATCGACTCATCCGCAGGGCAGAAAGAACAAACAACAGTCACATTCGGGTTCCACCTACGAACTCTATCCTTGGTAGCTAATCTCTTATGTAGACCCATCCACGTACAGAAAATTGCTCGGGGCTGCGCCTTGTTATCAAACCACCACTTCTTCCATGGTACATCTGCTTTCACACCCCGCAGCTCCTCATACAAATCTCGATTTTGAAATCGACCAGTGTTCCACATACTTGTCCAGGCTGGTGATTGTCTTAACATACATCGGTTTTTCATTATAGCCTTCAAGATCCAAGAGGCATCCCCCGGGAGTTCTACATCCATCACCTCCCTGTCTTTTATATAGTAGCAATGCACCCACTTCACCCACAATCTATCCTCTTTCTGGCAGATATTCCAAAGCAACTTTTTTCACCATACAGATATTCCATTCGATCAATGAGGTAAGGTTGAGGCCTCAGCATTCTTAGCATCACATACTTTGTCCCAGGCAATCGGTGCTCTATTTGTTATTTCAGCCGTACCACTCCACAGGAAGGAGCGACAGAGTGATTCTATATGGTGGATTACTTGTTTCGGCATGGGAAAAACCTGCATCCAATAGCTCGTCATTGCCTGTAGCACACTACGGATTAATTGCATCTTACCCGCATAGCTTAGGAGTTTCGAGCTCCAGTGCCGGATCCTAGCCGTAATGCGGTCAATGAGCGGTTGGCAGAGTCGAATAGTCAGTTTCCTGGTGGTTAGAGGCACACCGAGGTATTTCACCGACAGCTGCCCTTCCCCAAAACATGTAATCATGAGCAAACGGTTAAGGCAGGCACGGTTTACTCCTCCACAATAAATTCGGCACTTGCTATGATTCACATTAAGTCCTGTTGCACGAGAGAAGCTATCAAACTGAGCCATAAGAATCGAAACTGATGTAGGGTCCCCTCTAACAAAAAGTAGAAGGTCGTCAGCAAAGCACAGATTCACAATATCCAATCGTTCACACTTAGGATGGAAATTAAAGTCCGGGACAAGCTTAACTTTAAGTAACACCCTATGTAAGTACTCCATCATGAGGACAAATAGGAGTGGAGAGATGGGGTCACCCTGGCATAAACCCCTTTCAGCTTTAAGTATCCGGGATGGAACCCCATTAATGGAGTAGCGATACGACACCGAACGAACACACCGCATCACCCAATCCGTGAACACCACAGGAAAACCAAGCTCAGCCATTATATTCTCAAGTGCACTTCATTCCACAGTATCGTATGCTTTCTGCAAGTCCATTTGAATCATGCAACGAGGAGAAATATTCCGCCGATCATACCCTCCTCTAACCAACTCACTAGCCAGGAGAATATTATCATGGATAACCTTTCCCGGCAGGAACGCAGACTGGCTCTCATCAACCACCGAACGTATAACCTTGCTTAGCCTATTTGTGAGAATCTTCGAGATAATTTTATAAATGGTAGTGCAGCACAAAATAGGCCGCATCTCCTTCATAGTGCAAGCTCCTGGTGATTTAGGAATGAGTGTAACTAGTGTGCAATTGGCCGCTCGATACAGTCTCCCATTCTTAAAGAAGTCAAAGACAGCAGATAAAGCAGACTTGAAAAAACGAGCATTAAAACCATCAATTCCCGGGGCCTTTTTATCAACAATGCCTTGTAGTGCCTGCCATACTTCAGCCTCCGTAACCTCACGAATAAGACCCATCCGTTCTTGACGATTAAGTTGCCGTCCACTTCTTAGAGCCTCAATGTCAATACCCTCAAGTCGTGGTGCTCTTGTTCCCACAAGTGCCGTGTAGTAGCTTAAGATCTCATCCTCCATCGCACGGTGTTCAGTCAGCACTACACCATCCGCTATAATTAGTTTCGGGAGTACAATTCTGCGATTCTTGTCTTTGACCACAGCGTGGAAGAAAGCATTATTTCCATCTCCTACACGTAGCCAATGAACCTTTGCCTTTTGCGACACGAGAGATTCCTCAATGTCATTCCATCTAATCAATTCTGCCATTGCAAGTTTCACTCTATCAATGCATGTGATGTCAAAACGATCTAACAAAAGTGCCTCATGTGCTGCTTTGAGCTCAACACGCGCAGCTTCTACCTTGATCCTAGCCCCTGAGTGCTGCTGTCCCAGTACTTTGAACGGGTTTTGGAGGGCTAATAGTCGCTTCCATACCGTGTACATCGGTTGTCCTGTGGCCCCATGCTGCTAGTGTGCACGGACCGTCTCTAAGAAACGGTCATGGCTTGCCAAAGTATTAATAAAGCGGAACTGATGATGACGTGGCCTTTGTATAACCTCCAAATGCAGGTGTAGAGGGGTATGATCAGATACCCCTGGTTCCAAAACCCGTAGAACCATGGAGTCGAATTTTTGGAACCATTCTGGATTGCATATGGCACGGTCAATTCGCGAATACACCCATCGATTGGACCACGTAAAGTGGTCACCAATCATGTCCATCTCAACAAGTCGTGCGGCATCCATCATAGCTGCTAGGTCACGGTATTCCGACTCCATTACACTCTGACCCCCAATGCGATCCTCATAATGTAAGACATTATTAAAATCACCAACTACCATCCATGGTTCAGAAATCAGAGTTGCTTTTTGTTCAATATGTCTCCAAAGAGTACGACGGTGCTCAAGCGTATTATGCGCGTAAACAAAAGTGATCCACTGCGACAAAGTACCATCCAAGGAGTAGATACCACAATGCACGTATTGATCCGACAAATCAACCAGACGAACATCAATCTTTTGATTATCCCAAAGTATCCAAATCCTTCCATTATCATGTCTATCATAATTATCCAGGTAACTCCATTTACGACCCAACCGTTTACGGACACGGTCCATCTTATCCTTCTTTACCCTTGTTTCCAATAAAGCAGCAGTTGAAACATTCAGCGCAGAGAGACGGGAGCCAATCTCTCGGAACTTTACTGCTTTGTTCAGCCCCCTAATATTCCAGACAATCATAATGACTGGTTTTGCTCAGCCCTGGAACCAAACAAAGGGTCCAAAGCCGCAAAACCATTATGTAATACCAAATCCTGCGAATTCAGTTGTCGTGTTGCTGCAGGGGATCGCGCACGTCCAGATAACAAAGCTGGGTTAGGTGCATGATTACCGTGTCCAGCTGCTTGCTCAACATTCGCCGCATCCCTCCCTTGTCCTACCAGCACACTACGTCGAGTCGCCTCCTGAACTTGTCTCTGATCCGTCCCACCAGCCTACTCCGGTCTTTGGCGATTCTTTCGAACTAGGCGGCGTCGTCATTGCTTCCTTCTGGCGACCTCACTTTGTCCTCCTTACCACCCATCTATTCCCCACATTCTCCCCCTGTTGCATCTGTGTTCGAGTAGGTGGATGTCCCTGCCCTTTCGTAACACCACATTGGTGTCCAATCTGCTGATACTTATCACAAAACGGAGATTGCCATTCATATTCAATAGGCTGCTCTATGCGTTTACCCGTGTTATCCTTTATTATGACACTCTTCCGAAGGTCTTTTGTAACATCAACCTCGATCATCACCCTAGCATACGTAACACGGAGTTTCTTTGCAGTACACTCATCCGTAACCATCGGCTTTCCAACTGTACTGGCTATCTTAGCAAGGCTCCGTTCACCCCAAATGTGCAATGGGAGGTTAGGGAATTTCACCCAAACAGGCATGGTTCTTAGTAAATCTTCTTTTAGCGAGAAATTTTGCACCCACTGTAATAATATGATCGTCTTCCCAAACATAGAGTACGGCCCCTTCTACATAACTTCCTTCCATTCACTTTCATCCTGAAACCTTATTATGAAGTATCCCTCCTCATTGTAAAAAAGTTCCGGCAATTTGACAAAATTCGAGTTCTTGATCATAAATTGTTTAACCGCATTCATTGTCAAATCCGTTCCCATAACAAAGAAAATTAACGAATTTTTCCAGAAAGTTAGTTCTGATGCAACATCCTCATCGTTAATCTCTACCTCAACCTCACCATCGCCGATTTCCTCTGATTATATCCACCCATAAGGGTTTCGCTGGAGTAGCATCAGCTGCAGCCGAGTTGTCCAGGTCATTCTCCAATTGCGGATCGGAAGCCAAAACAGATTCCAATCGGCGATTCTCCTCTGCCCTAGTCAAACTCGTGGGCGTCTCCTCCCTCATGTCGCCAGAATCCAACCCTGCTGTAATTCGTCCACCATCCTCAGCCACCTGCGGTATTGCAGAGCCTTCCTCAGGCGGCGCCAGCTCCTTCTCCAAAGACGATGTCCCATCCCCGCCACCAATTGTCCCTCCATCCGTCATCAATGGCGCCTGAGAGTCAACCAAATCCACAGCAATTGCCGGAATCCCCTGCTTCTTCGGGCGGCCCCTTGGTCGCGGCGGTTCTGACGGGTTCTTCTTAGGAGCCATTGAGATGAGATCTAGCCTAGCAATCGATGTTGGGTACAGAATTGAAAAAGAATGAAGAATCAGACGGCGCGAACTCAAGGACTTACCGGCGTGCGAGTGGCGGGCGGTGGAGGAGAAGAGGCGGCAGAGAAAAAAGCCCTGATCTTCTCTTCCCGATTTTCTCTCTTCCCCTTTTCTCCTTTCCTCGTAGAGCTGCAATCCTCTTCTCCGCATCAGTTTGATGGCTAATGATATACTCCCTCCGTCCCAAATTGGATTCGACTTTTCACACAACATTTTCAAACGTTTTGATTTGAGCAGTTCTTTATATTATATTTTTAATGAATTTTTGAAAAATATATAATAAAAATTTAACATGTGATCTTTAATAATATGAATTTTTAATTTTTTTACCAACATTATCTATGAGTTATTTGCATACGAAGTTTGAAAACGTTGACCATGAAAAGTCAAAATGGGTAATCCAAATTGGGACGGAGAGAGTACAGTAGTAGTATATGTGAAAAACAAGCAGTTTAATAAGCCAAATGTTTAGTGTTGTTTATGGAGCCTATTATCTCACTTTTGAGTTGTAATCAATTTTGAGCTCGACTCAACTCTTTAACAAAACAAAGTAATTTTACAAGCCTCAGCTTCATGTACAATAAGTCCAGGCTTCGCTCTCTTCTTTGAAATTTAGTAAGAGCTCGTTATCAAAAAATACATGAGTATTATATAAAAAGGGCGATTTTCGTTTGACACCTTTTTAAGATGATGTTTAGGTCCCTAATATTTGAAATATTGTGTGGAGGACAAAATATGCCTTCCGAAATAGTATAAATAATTACACTGAAGGACAAAATTCAACCCACATAATTGATGTTACAATTTTACCATTCCATTTTTCCTTTTAGATTCAATTTAATATTTCATTTTATTACAATCAACCCCATAATTTTTAAGTTTTAATATATAAACCCCCAAAATTTTCTTTTTTCATATTTCAAACATTCTTCGTCCTTAACTAAACTCCAATAATTTTTTTAAAAAAATTCGTTAAAATAGAAAACTATAGATTCCATGGAAGCTTTATAAACCAAGCTTTCAGGAAGCTCAATGTCGGGGCTTCCATGGAAGCTCCGATTTTGGAGCTCCAACGGAAATTTATCGAAGCTCCTTATTCAAAAATAATAGTTTAACAAAGAAAGAAGAAATATATACAAATTAGAAAGGATAAAAGTTTTGGGGTTTAATTAATAGTTTTTGAAAGTTTTAAGTCAAATGTGTAATTAAATTGAACTTGTATTTCAAAATAAATGGTCTAACTAAGAAAAAAATGTGGTAAATATAACTTTTTAGTCAAAGTCTTGGAAAATGTAAGATTTTCCTAAAAAATAGGAAAGTCAAGGTTTTTGTGGTTTTTTACGGTTTATGGGTTTTAGCGGTCTGACCAGCCGAGTTTCTTAAAAACCGTCAAGACACACATTTTTCGTTATGTTTTTAATAGATTCTGTTATGGTTTTAATTTGTTAGCATTGAAAGTTTTAGTTACGGTTTTAAAATATTTAATTAATGTTTTAAGAGATGATATAATAGTTTTAATGGGTCAGTATTGTATGTTTCAATCATGATTTTAACCTTCTTTAGTTAATTTTTAAGAGGGGTGTGATGGCTTTAAGGAGTTACATGATAGTTTTTAAGATGGTTTGTTATAGTTTTAGTTGACAATCTAATATCATTACCATTAAACAAATCTAAAAGTTTCAGGGATGCCATTAAAACATCAATAAACAAGATTAAAATAAGCTACTTGAGACATCTGTCATTACAATTTTGACACATTCAGTCATTTAAATGTTTTAAAACATCTATTCTCATTTGAAAAAAAAATTACAATAAACGTTCATTCGGTATTTTTTATACATATGCAAACTAAGTTGTTAAAATATGCATTTTCTGATTAAATTTGTTGGTGAACTTCGGCTTCCTACCTTTTTGTTGCTTGTGCTTGTTGTTTCAATACTGCAATGACACATTTTGAGAGACCTATCATCAAACTCGATGTCATCGTCATCACCTGCTTAAAACATTCACCAACTGGGTTAAAACCATAACAACTCTCATTAAAACTATCACATTGGTGAACATGCAAAACAAGCCAAAAAATAGTAGAATTGATGCTTAAAACCATATCAGTGTCTCTTAGAACTATAACAATATATCTTAAAACTATAACAAAGCAGGAATATGCAATACAAGTTAACAACAGTAACATTGATGCTTAAAACCATAGTAATGCCTTGTAAAACTAAAACAATGCCTCTTAAAACTATAGCAAAGCATTTGCATGCAATCAAATCATAAATATTTCATCAGAAGTTAAAAAAATTAATGTTGATGCTTAAAACTACAACAATAAGTCTTAAAATTATAACCTATGCGCAAAAAATAATAACAGACAAAAATATTCAACACATGCTAAAAAATAGTAACATTGAAGCTTAAAACCATAATGGTGCATCTTAAAACTATAACGATGCATCTTAAAACTATAATGATGCCTTTTAAAACTATGACAAAGCAAAATCATGCAACACAAGCTAAAAACAGTAACATCGATGTTTAAATCCATAACAGTGTCTCTTAAAACTATAACAAAACATCTGCAAAAAATCAAATCATAAATATTTCATCAGAAGCTAAAAACACAAACGTTGTTGCTTAAAACTACAATGATAGGTATTAAAACTATAACATATGTGCTAAAATAATAACGGACATAAACATTCAACACAAGCTAAAAACGTAATCATAATGCTTAAAACTATAACACCAGCTATTAAAACCATAACAATGTCTCTTAAAACCATAACAAAACACCAAATAACATTATTTCGAAATGATTCGATTTTCACTGTACGAATATCATATCTAGTTTCAGACCTACAATTATAGGTCTTGATTTCACATTCCTTTTCCACTTTTCAGCCAATACTCACTAACCCTCAGTCGAGAGCAATTCTACTTCTAGGCGAACAATGAACGGACCTAGGAATAAAGTATGGAATGCCAGCTGTCGAAAATGAAAAGAAAGATAATTTCCAAAAAACAAAAAAGAAAATGAAAAGAAAGACCAGATGGCCTTATTTTAGAACCAAATGTCCAATGGTAAGGACTTTGAGGACAACATAAAGAGGGCTGAAAAACTTACATCCATGTCGAATTGAATCACAAACAAGATCTATCCAATAAAACCAGAATACTACTCGTAGGTGAACAACAAATAAGACAAGGAAACATAGCAAACAAATTTCATAGAAAGCATAGGCAATGAACCAAACCATTAGCTGAAACGAAATAAGTAAGTCGGGTGAAACCGAGGAGAATCACAGCGATGGTGATGCGGTGCTTCTGGTGGTGGCGGGCGGGGGCGGATGGGCGGCAAGGGTGCAGATGGCAGTGGGTGGAACTGTGAAGATAGAGAGAGTAAGAATGTTTATCTCACTAGGTTTTTGTAGAAAGAGAAAGATGGTTGAGTTATATGATTTTTGTGAAGAGAGTTTGTTGTTTATTTGTAGTATTTATATAAAAACTACTGACCGGTTATTTATTGTGAAAACCGAATTTTCATATAGATTAGGAAAATCTTCACTTTTACTATACTTACTCAACTTTTTAACAAAAGTCAACCAAAAATAAAAAAATTATCTTTCATTGTAATATTTCAAATATTAGGGACCTAAACATTCAGTGACCATCTTAAAAGGGTGATAGAAAATTCTCCATATAAAAAAATATTGGACCGAAATTGAGTTGAGCCTTACTCGACCAACTAAACAAAACGAGTTCCTAATGAAGCTCAATCTCGAATCGAACACCTTATTACAAACGAGTCCAGCACGGTCAAACAATTCCAAAACTTCAAGTTCATGTTCTCTCCGGTCGAACACCTTATCATTACTTAACATTTCCTTATTGTTTTTTCTTCCATGGAAAAACACAAAGCAAAATTCTCTCCTGCGTAACACCTGATCACTTCTCAAAAGCTTCGTCAACACCAAAACCCTCACCATTTTCCCTCGAATCAGTCATTCACACAACATCAAGGCAACAATGGCTTGGCCAGGTTCTTTTATTGCAGCATTCATCTCGAACTTCTCAATGTTCAACCTATGGAGGTCAGTGTGATATTATATTATTATTTTTATTGGATTGGATGCTATACTTTTCCATTTTGCACATTTAGTTCGTTTGCGTTTCTACATTTTTCACTCCTCTCGAATTCATTGTTCATTTTCGTTTTTGCCATATTTCTTTTGTCAGTGTTTATTAGCTAGCTCTAGATTTCTGGGACTGAAAATAGTGTTGGATTTTCTTTTTTTCAATTTTGTATAACTTTCATGAGTTTGCCTGTGCAAACAACATTGTATTCGGGAATTCGAACGGTAAGTAAGCTGGACTGCTGGAGGTACCAGCGTGAGGTGTTAGGATCGAGCCCAAGGTGTGATTTTCTCCGAGTGGAGTATTGTATATCGGATTCTCAAAAAAACGAAAAAGCAAAGAACAAGATTGTAATTTCATATGTTAGGCTGAATTAGGAAGTTAATTGGTAGCTAAAATCTAAAATCTAAATGCACTTGAACTTTCACTTCATATGACTATGAATTTTTACAAGTATTTGAAGTAAATGTTTGCAATTAATAATTGCATACTAATTATGACTTTTCTTAGGTAGAATGACTCGAAATTCTGTTTTAGATGCTAGGGTGTATTCTGCTCTAATAGAATAATATTAGAAGTATGTGGTAATTCTGCGTTACATGTGAATTGGTGTCTGGGTAATTCAAAGATCTAAAAAGCGGAAATTCTGTTTTAGATGCCTTTACCCTGATTATTCATTTAATCATTTCAAGACAATTGGAGTTTTTGCAAACAGGCACTAAATGATCTCTTTGCAGTATGAATATTGATGAAGAATCAGAACTGGATTCACCGGATGACTCTGATGAGATTAGCAGTAGCTCTGATGAATCTGACCCTGAACCGTATCCCCTGGTTAACCGTGAACGTTATAGCCTTGCACACCCTGAACCATATTCCGCAGATGATCAGCACACTGTGCTTGTACCGACTTGCTTTTGTGGGCATATTGCAAAGCGTAGAGTATCAAACACCCTAAGGAACAGGCTAAGGCCTTTTTACAATTGTCGTAGGCCGGATTTTGATGAAGTATGTTCCATGTTTTATTGTTTAACTGATCAGTATTTTTCTTGCCTCGAGTGTTATTGCTGTTTTACTCAAACTACCGTTTTGTAGCAATGTCGGTATTTTGAGTGGGAAGATGATCTCTTGGATCAAGAAAGCAGAGAGTCGAGTGGGACAGTTTGTGCCCAGTGCCTGCAGCTACGGCAAAGGATTACTGCGATTGAAGCGGCAAGGAGAGATGATCGGGTTTCATGGGAAAGGGACAGATTGGAGCTGATAGTGGAGGTAACCAGTCTTACATCTGAGCTTGATGGGATTAAAAAGAGATTTGAGCTTGCGAACGAGGCTGATGAGATGCCACCTTTTGACAAGTTATCCATATCAGATGATGGGGTTGAAGGTGAAGTGATCAAGGCTATAGTTCAGACGTAGTAGAAACTGATGAATATAGAGATAACTCCGTCTCTTTTGCTTGCTCGTTGCATCAACACCTTCAAGTTGATGGTTTTTGCCGGAAACAAGGTCTAGATTCTTTTGACAGGATGATCCAATTATGTAGTTTAGGAGCTTTCTTGTATAGTGCATGTATGCTGATGACTTGCTGATCAAATTTGTAGAGGCTAATGTGAATGTAGTTATTTCACTGCAATATGTTGTGCAGGAAGAATGGATTCAGGCCAAAAGTTACATTATAGGTTTATTAGACCTGCGCACTGGTGATAATACCACACATCAGAATAAATGTAAATTATGATTATAGTGAGCACCCTTACAATATAATTTTCCTACACACTTCGTAGTTTATTAGGAAAAGTTTAAGATAGTAAATTTACATGTTAGGATAATGTACAATTTAGTTTTCGTTCATAATCTTAAACGAGATGTTTTGAGTTACAAAAACTTTGAGAAAATGATAATACCAAAAGTGATGTATTTTTCGAAATAACTATAAAAACATAAAACTATTACGTAACCGAATGTATCACGCAGTAACAATTTAAATATCGTAATAAACGACAAGAACTATGTTGTGACTTGCATAATACCTCAATGTAACCTATCATACCATGTATCCAGCTATTTTAAAAAAACAAAAAATGAATAACGAAAATAAACAAAAAACAAAAATACCAAATATTCAAGTAGTTAATTGGGAAGGATCATATAAACCCGACCAGATGTCCACATTCAACACCCGCTCTTTCATATCGTTGACATATATATGAAATATGTAACGTTATTATAGTAATTAAAAAAAAAAAAAGTCAACTGGGTGGTCTCTGGTATGTCGCGATTTAGTAGTATGATCTTTATGTATATTATGCGGTCTGGAATATATATCAGATCTGACGAGGGTAAAACATTTAAAAGATCATGCGGCACTACTAACAAAACCAACCACACCCATATACTAGGTCCGTTCTCTTCCTGCTCATCTCTTCTCAAAAACACCCAATACCCTCACTCATTTCATTTCCACAGTCCACAGCTAAGCTAAGCAAAGCATCTACAATGTCCTCCTCAATTCAGTTTCCAGATCTCTCACGTCCACCGCACGCGCTTCCGCCTTCCGATCATCGCCGTCGCTCTCCGCCCCTGGCCGCCTTCGTCCTCCTCAATTCTCCACCGCCCACACTCAACGCTTCTCCTTCTCAAATCCAAGGTATGATTCCATATTCAACTGCACCTTACAATCATGCAGTCATGCTTTCTTCTCTCAATTACAGATAGAGATTATGTTCTAGTGTTTCTAATGCATCAGTCAATCGCATGTAGTAGTACTACTTTGTCCTATCTCTGTCATTTCTAGTTTTGCTAAAAGGAATGCAGTATGAAACCATCAATGTAATCTGATTGATTTGGAGCTTTTTTTATTTCCATTATTCGCCGCTTTCAGCTTTCATTGTGATATCGACATGGATAGCTTATGTTATTGGCAATTTCGGGAAGTGTTGTAGTCTGTTGCAGATAAGCTCAGTCTGGTGAATCTTGTCGTGGATGCCAATACCTTATTTTATTCTTCAAGTTTGGAGAGGATTGTAGTGTATATCTCTGTAGTATCTATTGCAAATAAATCCAATCTAATGGAGCATCTTGTAGATATAGTGGATACCTTCAGTAAGTGCTGTAATCTAATCAATGTAGAGCATCTGTTCCAAATAAACTCGATTTAATGAATTTTCCTGTGGATAGGCTGTATTATATTGGAAACTGTTTTCAGTCTAATGTAGTATCTGTTGCAAATGTGCGCGAAACCCTAGTCCCTGAGTTATGAAAAATGTGCACGAAACCCTAGTTCCTGAGTTATTAAAAATGTGCGTGGAACCCCCCTAGCCTTTTTTTTACGGCGTGCTCGTGTTAGGTGTGACAATCGATGTTCTTTTAGGTTTTCTTACTCCAAATTAACTGAACTGGACATTCATAGTTTCAGTTTATTATCTTTTGCCTTCACTTTTTTCCGTTTACATGACTAATATTGAATTGGTATATGTTGTTGATATGTAGTGACAATTTTAATTAGTGTTATCTATGGTTGTTATTTATATATTTCAGTGCTATATAACCAGTAGTTTGTGATCGATTTTTGTTGTTCATTAACCAGGAAAAAAGTAGAGTTTCACTATTTTTAATAGCTCAAATTTAATTAATTTTAATATTTTCGAAAATTTGGACTAACGAGTCAAACTGCACACGATACGAATTCATCATGTATATTTAGTATTCATGTAAAAGGGTATTACAATGACTTTATAAGAATTCAATGGGATTTTGCGCATATTTTTAATAACTATGGTCTTTTTTCTTTTTTGGCTGCATTAATTTGGCGTAAGATAACATAAACAAACATATATAGTCGTCCCTAATGAGAGTGTACCTCACACACTTCAAAAATAAAGGGTGGGGGGTTTTGTGCCCAGTTTTAATAACTCAAGGGGGTTTGGTACTAATTCGTTAACTCAGGGGGTTTCGCGCACATTATTAATAACTCAGGGGGTGTTATGCATTTAACTCTAAGTAGTATAGAAGTTGAAGCTTGGAGATAATTTCAGTGTATAGAGTGAGCTACAGAATAGCCTGCAAGGTTAAAAGAGAACATTTGAGGGATGTTTTTAGCTGTTATATTGTGGCACCACTGTGTGATAGAAGTTTACTGTTCCTCCAATAATATTGTTATTTGCATTATTACCTATTCCTACTTGGCGCATGGGGTTTGGCCCTTTAGGATTACTTGTGTTGAAACAAAATGCTTTGGTATATTTTATTTTATTATTTATTTATATATATTTGTGTAAATCACGGAGTAAAGTTTTTTAAAACCACTGTTCTTTGGTTCGTCACAAACTCAATGAACTTTTACAATACAGACTTTGGGGGAACTTGGCTGCACTCAGTCACTACTGCCTCTTCATAGTGCAGCAGTTGGGGGATTGCTGACCTCTCACCTAGCTGTCAGTGCACGAGCATGCTGCGAGCTGTACAATGGTATCTGCCGTTCTTGTCAGGATCGCTAATGTTTTCTTAGTGAGTCTGGTTCTTGTTATTAGGATAGATATCATGGTGATATTGCTCGTAAATAAACTGGCTAATTGTGTTTTTTTTTTCTTTCTTTTGGTTATACTTTATCTGTCTTCTAACTACTTGATAGCTATATTGGCATGTGCTATATAAATTGAGAGGAAGCAATGGAAGTCTATTTGATTTGTCGAAATTGGTTGATAAGAAAACGTTGGGGTTGCTGGGATTGATAGGTGGAAAAGATGGGTGATGTCAGCAGCGCTTCCAAACACTCAAAGGCAGGACCCTCATGCATTGTATGTTAATTTTTCCCTTTAATCTGCAGTTCGAATTAGCACTGATATTTTTAAATCATCGATGTTGCGTGAAGAGAAGATGAAGTGATAATTTAGAGGTTACAAACTAAAGTGGAACTGTGTTTGAGAAATTTGAGCTTTATAATTACTTAACCAAGCTATTGCTAAATTTGTTTCCGAAGAAGTACGTCTAAAAGCTACATCATAGAATTGAAATATGTTTGGAACAATTAAACAAATCAGTTTGGCATGGCCTGTTTACTGGTAAGGTCTTCTGAGGATCTGCTTGTTTAAATCAACATTATTCATATTTCTTTCGTTTGGATTTTGAAAAAGTAATGATACAAGATGAGAATGTCTATACTAGATAGAGCAGGGATTTTCAGGTTATAAAGGTCAAAACACATCTTTTGTGGCGGGTAATATATATTTGGGAAGAGTATATGAGAAAAGTGTGTAGTCGTGTCTGTTGGAGTTGGAGAAACTGGGCCGAATTTGACCAAGTAATGAGTATCTTTTACCAGTACTAATGGACACTAACTAAGAACAAAAGTGGAAAACACTTGCTGTGTTTCTTATGTCCTTTCATCTGCATATATCCAATAGGTACACTAGACTTTGTTCCTTGCATCTTTTTAATGTGCATAATGATAGACTGTTGCTTATGTCTTTTCATAAACACTACTGTGTTGTGTTTATTCATCTGTAATATGGTAGTACTCAAATAAAGCATTGTTGTGATTGCGAAGTAATATATCTCTTGCACTGGTTTATGTATTTCAGTATTTGGAGCCCTTTATCACTAACATTGCAGTGACTTGTTACCTTACATTTGCATGTTTATATATTGTACCATATGAAGCAAGGGACACCTCTGTCAGTATATTTGAACAATTTTGAAATGCCCATCCCACCTCTAACGTGTTTATTATGAGCAACTCAGCAAGTGTCCTGAGGTTTTCTGAATTGATTAGGGATGGAAAGTAGAAAAGAAAGAGTCGTAGGAATATATAGAAACTATAATCAAAAGAGGTATCCTAGTTATATAGAAACATGACCTTGGTTTATTATTCATCACATCTATGTATTAAGAACTGACTTTAACTTCTTTTGCATATCCTTATCCGGTTCTTTGGGGCTTCTATGTACCCATGTATTGGTGCTTCCTATGTTTTACTGTTAAAATGGAATCTGGTTGCTTAGAACTCTGCTCAAACACATGACATTATAACTTTTGTTTCTTTCTCATCGATGCTCTTCAGAATATCCCCACTTCAGATCACTGTATTGCTTAAAAGACCACCCCACATCTAATTTCTGCTCCTAGAAGTAATTTGCCATAGCCTAATTTGACTTTCTTAGACGTTATATCAGTATTGGAGTCCAGCATACCTGAATGTGCGCGCCCTCTTTCATTTCTTAGTGTACCATGAACATCCTTGATAACTGCATGAATCTCACCTTGTTTCAGGTACTTGAACTTGCTGCTCTGGTGTGCATGATATACTGGTATTGGCCGAAGGCGTTTTCCTGGAGGAGCTTTTCCGATGTGGAAAAAAGGACTATTCAATAAGAAATAAAACATGCGACATTTATGTTTTTGTAGCCGTGACTCGGGATTCAAGTATTCAATTGATTTTACCTTAAAGTTGTACTCCCTCCATTCTTTCTTTTCAATGTTTACCTTTTGGATTTGTGTAAATTTTAAGGAAATGAAATAAAATATCAAGTGGTAAAAAAGTAAGATGAAGAATATTAAAGTAAGTGAGAGAATAGATGAAGTATGAAATAGAGTGTTTAAAAAATTAATAAGTAGGGAGTGTGTTTCCTTTAAACTTAAAAAAAAAAAACTCCTGAAATGGTAAAAAGTAAACTTTAAAAATAAGAACAGATGGAGTAACATTCATTTGGCAGTCGCTGCCATGTCTGACCTGTATATTGGACTCTACCTGTGCTCATCGGATATTGCCATTCAAGGTAATCCTGACATCTGCTTATTCTGCCTCATCTTAAACTGCAGAACTCCAGTTCATTTACTTGACCTAGTTCTGGACATGGATCCATCTGGTTCATCTAAAGGGTAAAAATGACTAAATGACAGAAATGATAAACCAGGCCTCTGTCAAAAGTTAATACCCCATTTACCTTTGATGATGATGTATGATCATGATTAAAAATTTATAGCTCCATCCAGTGTGCGGAGCTTTACAGTTCCGCCCAGGTTCATATTTTATTTTTCAATTTTTTGTTTCTTAATTGTTTGCTATTTTAATCTTTTGCAATTTGATGGATAATTTGGTAATTTCATATGATTTAATGTTGACCATGTTGACTTTAACAACATGATCTAAAAGTGAGTTTACAACGGAGAGTATCGCAGTTCTTATTTATTTGTAATTAACATATACTTGGGGGTCTTTGTCTATGTAGAAAGTGAGTGTTACTTTTTGTGTGACTTCAGTATCCGAATAGTAGTATACTTTTAAGTTTTAATGTGCCTTGGTTCAATTTATGTGCTTGATATTTAACAAAATATACAGTACTTCTCTAGATCTACAGAATCTTGGTTTTTTTTCTGTGCCTTAGTAAACTACCCAGCAAGTTAATATCAGTCCTTTGTCATGTAAGTTGATAGGACATGAATCGCTTGTGGTCAAGAGAAGATTGATGTGTTTTGAACTTGGTGGTCATCTAATAAGCGAGCTATTCACATAAATTTCAGGCCCACGTTAAGTGAAGTTTTGAATTTGATGTCTACAAAGTGATGTGATGTTGCGTAATGAATCCGTTGTGAAAAGCCAAGTTACCCGATCAAGTTCACGAAAGGAGCATCTCATCTCCTTTGAGTAGTTACATGTTCCATTACTGCATCATTATTTGAAGAGCTTTTGAAAACTAGTGTTTTTCAGTTTCCACCTGGCGGCTATCAAATTATTGCACCAAGTCATTTTAAGGATTGTAGTGTCAACATAAGTACTCAACGGACAACGTGTGTTTTCTGAGGTGTCCCAGAACAAATAAGCATGCATTTGAGTTTGAAAACGTCTCAGAGGACTCTTAGTAGTCCATCAGTTTCACACAAACTTCATGACGTTTACAACTTTTACACGTCTCATGAAACTTTATACTCCATATATTATTAAAATGAAAAATATCTCACACATAACAAATAATAAAACATGTTACTTTTACACTTAAATGACCCATTTTGGCACTAAAAATACTTTTTCCAAATATTCAAGTTTTATCATTTATGTTGGGTAAAATAGGTTAATTAGTTCGACAAATGTTCAAAAATAAGTATAAAGTGTTTGTATAAAACTATTTTCACAATGAGTAGTGTTTCAAGTCTTGTAGAAAAAACTATTTTCATGAATGTTTAAAACTGATTTCCCTTTAATCATAGCTACTATGACTACCAGTTGGTGATAATAAAATTATTTTACAGTTTGTTAATGTAAAACTAGTCGTATAAACTGGTTTTACAAGAGTATTAATTTAAAAAGGAAGATTATGCCACATTTATTAAGGGAATATGTCACTCAATCTCCACAATTCAAAGTTTGCCGATATAGTCACATAGTCCATCAATCAACGTCACTATCCTCATTTCTCATGTCCAACTTCAGCTTCGGGAAATTGTATGTATTAATATTTAAAAAAGGAAGAAGACGAAAATATGATACGCCCCTAGAATTTAATATATCTAAAAGATCGAACTCCCATCCCCGACGCACTCAGGGTCGGTTTCAACTTCTCTACAAATATTATTTGACTGAAAATTTAATATGGAGTGTTTCCGGGAAAATTTTGATTATCATGATATTACATCTCATCTAAAAGTCTTGAAGATATAACATCTGTTCGAGCTTTTAGTTGATGAAACTATTTCATGCATAACAACCTCTCGTACTACTCATCCACTCATTGACCTCCTCTAAGAGGTTGAAATGAGCCTACGAGTAAGGGGGGATGTTAGATAAATTAATACAAGTGTATTAAATTCACACCTCTTTTATAAGTTCGAGATTTTAGGTGTGATGAAAACCACAAAGATGAACGTTTGGTCTCGGTAAGATGCGAAGAGCACGTTGCACAATTTGAGATGGATGAATGTAACGCCACAAAGTTTCAAAAATCTTAACGGGATTCATAACACTATGTATGGTACCCCTCCATAAAAACCCAAGAGTCAAGTGCTTGCTCTATACTAATCTTAGGACGCGGAGTACTATGTAGTTTTCGGTGCACCAAGGGAGTGTATTGATATCTGGGATGCGTAGCATGTCACCCAAAGATCAATTATGTAGTAATAGTGCCGGCCAAAATGGTCGGGGTGGAACACTGCGTTCCAACAGTTGTGATTGTTGCACCCTTTTCAATGAGGACCATTTTTAGTTTCCATTAAAGTGAAGCAGTCAAACTACACATGCCAAAGGGATAAGAGCGAGTTACCACGTTTGCAGAACAATCATCATCTGTTGTACCACCAATCAACGTCGTTGATTGCTGGTAATAATACTTGGCAAGTTGGCATCTGCTTATATGGACAGAGACCAACAATGGCATCCTACGAGATATTAAGAATTTTAGGGATAATATATGGTTGGTTCAAAAGCAGCACAATTTGTATACCTAGCAGCTAATCCCACCTTATTTTCTATTACCTCATCTCTATTCTAAAACTAACTGCCATATATTAAACATAATTTGATATTTCCGCATTTCCTCCCCCATTCGCTACTTTTACTCACTACTATGTTTACCACGGTGTATTCATGTTGCACACGACCTGTAGCACATGAGACCCACATGAATCGTGAGTGGTAGGCACAAAAATCTAAACCCATGTACAACACCGCATATATAATCTTAGTTAATCAACTAAATTGCCCAGTGTTCACCACATGAAAACATATCATCGAACATTACTCCATAGTTAATTTAAGGGTGAATCTCACTCACTCCAGTTAGCATTGAAGTTATCCGTTTAGTAGTATTGATCAACCTCAGGCATTTATTTTATGAACCGACGGATATACCATGAAGCACCGTCATAGAATAAAAAAAAGTGTTAGCAGTGACATTCCACAACTTGATAGCCATAACTCTGAGTGGAGTGTGGGGAAAAACATGGGCTTTTGGTAATCCCCAAAAGCATGTAACAGTAACAATCACTGCAGAATAAAGCAGAAAACCTCATAAAGCGGTGGAGGAAAAAGAATACTTTTAGTCAAGTAGGCTTCTGAGAGAAACTAAGATCACAAGTACAGAGGATTCATCAGGCAACTTTCACTGTAGACACGTACCATACCCACTACTACATGGCCAAGAAGTACCAACATCAAGACACCTACGTAGATACGCCTGTTTCCAGAAAAAACCCAAACCAAACTGGTTAAGATTCGGTTCATGTCTTTTGAACCTTATTACTTTTTATCACCATTATTGCATTGCCAAGTGCACAATTCGTTTGCTTTACCCCACCACCTTGTACAGGACTTTTCAATCACTTCCCTATATCCTCATGTGATGCTATTAACTGGTGTGTAATTATTCATGCTTTTCCGAAAGGGACTGGCTTTGGCTTTTAGATTACGATTAAGCCTTGAGAGTTGGTTCTTCGTCAAATAGTTTTTGTTACGGAATCAAAGGCGTAAAAGAACTCTTTCGAAAACATCTCAACACCTACTAAAACTCCTTGACCGAATTCCACCTGACTTACAAAATCCCATTTCCCTCATAACTTAAGCACGGAAATGGATATGATACGGAAACAGGGATACAAAAGATTTTGGAAAATCACACGGTAAAAAAACTAATGGCTCAAGGGGCAGGATGGCAAAAGGCTGGGAAAGGATTGGCAGGCATTCTTTGCCGCCTTGACTCCTATGTTGAAGTCTTGAAGAAGTCTAATTAGTCCACAAACTAATTAAACCAAGGAAAAATCAGCTGAAAGCATTTTCTAGCTGTACTTTTGGCGTATCCATATTCCAAATCTGATGAGGTGCATAAAAATATGTAGAGCTCGACTAATTATCCGTGCTTCAGGCACAACTTCTGTACATAATCTTACTAGGCGACACACGATAAGTTATGTTAATAGGACACGAGTACATCAAATGATAATGTGGTTTAGACTCCACATCTTGGTTTTATGCATACTACCAAAAACACATTAAAAATATGAGCAAAATTCTGCAACCACTTATTTAACATCCTATACTGCATCAAATCTTACCATTCACTCAATTTATTATTTAATAGGGGAACACTTCTATAAGGTGGGTTCCATCTTTCACTAAATGCCATACCTACCCGACTTGAAAGCTTTGACAGTTCACCATTAATCGAAAAATTTACACACAAGTTGACACAACAGGAAAAAGAACAGCTGAAAGCTGATTAGAATAATGACCCAAGATCAGATAAGGCTATAGAGAAGCACCAGGTCATAGATTGCTTTACTGAGTTTACTTCATAAACAATAATGTTGCCTGATAAGGTGGTGTTGAACTTTCAGTTTTAGATAAAACTCAAGTGCTCATTAGCCTCATTTAGGTTCTATACGACCCATATACGAAATAAACGGAAGCATATTTCACAGAACGGCAGAACCATTAGCTATTCACTTCGAATTAAACTATGCATCCTAAAACTCGATCAAGGCATAAATAATCAGAATATATGGTGGCAATATAAAAGATTGAGAAATAATAAGACTTATATATTTGACCAGGGATGGAATTTTCTTGGATTTGTCAACCTTTGTTTAAGTTTTAACTGACCCAATAAAAGCAAGGCAAAGTTGAATGTGGTTTCATCAGATAAGGAGAAGAATGATAGTGGGGAATCTAAAACTTGACAGGGCAACAATGAAAGATGAGGTGAGCATTCCCACTTGGGAAAACCAAGCTGCAGTTGGTGGGGACAGAAATAGACAAATTTATGATTTCTTACAGTTGAATAAACTCTAGACCCCCTATAGTTTGAAACTACACCCAGGCCCCTAGTTTTGTTGTATTGTTACACTTACACCCTGATATTAACATAATTTACACATGCCCCTAGTAATTTCCCCGAACCTTACATTTCTGCCCCTTAATCAGGTAGCTAAATGCAATATTTCAAACTACAGGGAAGATAATTGAGAAAAGACATATCTGGAGAGGAATATATGTAAATGATCATTCTTTTTTATTATAATAATAATATCAATCATAGCTTCTCTCTGTCTCAATGTATTCCCTTTCTAGTATCTCCTATAGATAGACTCATCAATAAAAGGATTCAGTGAAGTACCTTCACTACTTCCATATTCTTACCTTCACTACCTCAAGATCACAACACCACCAGTTTCAATAACTCAAGAAATTATAGCAACCAAAACTAAAGAGATGCAAAGTGAAGAAAGCAGTGAAAGAGTAATACCAGAAAACCCGGGAGAATGGTTGGATTTGAGCCTGGGAAGGAATTCACCGGAAGAACCGAAAGACTCCGAGCCAAAATCAAGACCGCCATCATCCAAGGTCTTCTCATGCAACTTCTGCATGCGGAAGTTTTATAGTTCACAAGCATTGGGAGGGCATCAGAATGCTCACAAACGGGAAAGGGGTGCTGCAAAACATTACCAGTCACACAAGATGATGGCCATGATGGCACTTCCTATGCACACTTCAATGCTGAGATCCCTCGGAGTGCAGGCTCACTCCCTTGTACAGAAACCAGGCAGAGATGGAGCAGCGATTATAGCACGATTCACTGAAGCCAACGCACGATACGGAATGGCATGGCCGCCAAGTGCACCATATAAAACATCAGAATCAATGTGGCCTGGAAGTTTCCGAGTGGATACTCAACTACCAGAACTGCAGCAATCATCGATTTCAAACATGCCTGACTTGAATCTCAAACTGTAGTCGTTACAGTTGGGTACTTTTATCTCAATGTGGAGCTTTTTACTGTACTTTTGATCATGATTTCACTGCCATATGCCAATAAAGTTTAGAGACATTTTTATGGGGAGAGCACCATTATAGTGAATGATAGCATGGTTTCGTCTCCTTAATTAGAAGTATTTTTATTTTTTCACTTGTCTAAATGAAAATCCAGCTTTTCTTTTATGATGCAGTGCCGATTCTTGAAGGTTAATAGCAATAAAGGACTTAGATTAACATTATGTTGTTTGCACTTTGGAACATAATAAACTTCGCTCCACAAATTCTTAGCTTTGTTATAAGTCTGTAATACAGGTATATCAGCCACCAACCCCAACACAAAAATTTGCTCATGGATGTCTCTGTGTATCAAAATTTGCAGGGTTCCTATCTATGCACATATGCATTTGATATCAAGTTCAGCTAAGAGGCTTAATGTCTTAGCTTTAACAGAAAACCTTAGATGGTTCGGGCAAATTGATTATGCAGGATCTTACAAAGTTTTGAGCTTATTAGCAATTAACTGCCCCCCATCCCACTGCCAACACACACACACATTTAAGGTGTGTTACACACACACACACACACACATTTTAGAATCATATTTATGGTCTCAGGATCATTGACACTTAATATTTTACTTCATTTGGTAAAATGTTTAGTTTATGTTTTATCATCTCTATTTATGTTTGGGTTAGTAGCTACCTAGCTCCATGACTAGGTTCAATCTCTAAAGGCTAAATTTGTTCCAATCCAGGAAAAATCTAATGTTTGTGTCCTAGAACTTGTATGTGTACATATACATACACACAAGTATAACAAGGCACATATATAAGGGTGGATATTCTCACTACTTTTGAGTATAGTTGGTTTCACCACTAGCTACCTCTTTATTCCATCTATAGTCTCATATTCCCTATTTTTCCCCAAGTATCAGTGAAATGGTTTTTATGCAAAGCATATTCTTTATAATAATTCAAACCTGCAACTGAACATTTCTACAAAAAGAAAGAGAAACAGGAGATGGATTGTGTTAGTGTAAAAAGAACATTGTTCAAGATACAGTAGGACTACTGATAGATAATGGTGGATATCGAGACAAGTCGCACGTATCAAAGACAATGAATCCAACTAATATAATTTTTGGTTGTAGTGGAGATTGTAGAGTGCCAAGTATCTGGTGACCTGTTCATTTGGAGAATAATCAACTGATATTTCATCTTAAATAGACTAAAAATGGGCCATCTTTAGGTTTCAATGGCTTAGCTGAAAGAACTCACATCCCTCAAAAAAAGCAATAAAATGTGGTATGGGCCACAATGGTGGATTTAACTCTGTCCTCATCAACTGAAACAAACATGTCCGAAACAAACACATTGGCCCCTAGTACTACTAAGCAACACAGGATGTCAGCTCAGCATTTATTATCACACTGTACATGCATGTTCTATGATAATCATTGGTACCAAAATCACTCACATTTATCATTCAGTAGCCAGTTGAGTTGTTCACAGCCTACATCAACTAACATCTGATGCACCATGAATGGTACTCCTAACCAAACCATGAGATGTGGGTTAGCTGACCACTCTATTTTTATGTCTTTTAGCCTGATTCCTGAAGTACATATAATCAATGCTTTCAGTTGTCCGTATGCCCCATTCTCTCTTGTATACGGGCTAGCTGAGATCCATCCTACTTCCCCAACATGTACAGGCCCTCACCAAATTAATTATTTCTATTCTTACTTTCTTGGACTGATCAGAATTACAGATGTAGGTGTAAATAGTTTATTCATAAAATTTGGTGGAATTACCGTCACCTAACTTATCACTTGAACTAAAAACCACAGCTGAAAGTTTTGGAAAGAATTGAAGGTAAAAGTACTGATGTAGTTTTCAATTAAACAAACTATCGTTTCTGTTGGCATCAAATGGGTCGTGCACTTCCTCAAATGTATATATGATGAATACAAATTAGATAATATCAGTTATACTAAATTACTGATATTTAGGAATTGTTACAGCTTACAGGAACTATGTGACTGTAAGCTTTTGGGTAGTGCGCTTGATGATTGGGAGCCTTTCGCTTATGGCACCGGGATCACCATATGCAGGAGAATCAGTGGGATATCCTTTCTGCAGCAATCAAAAGACATGTGAAACATACTAAAAGAATCAGGTTTTTACGCACAGCAACACAGAGACGTGAAACATTCAAGAGTAATTAATCGGGCAGTTGCAGCAACAGATCCTTTTAGATAGGATTGTAGCAAAATGTACTACCAATCAACAAACTGAACCACCATAGTCAAAGCTCAAACACAGACACAGTTATATGGAAACAATTAAACAAACAAGAAATTTTGGGTCACTCACAGATGACAAGGCCTTGTAGGTGGCTTCTCTCCAGCAGCTCTCTCGAAGAATAATTGGTTCCCTTCCCTCGCTGAATGTGCAGTGCATACGATTGTCCCTCAACCTCATTAGCACTCCATCGACTCTGAGCTGTAAGAAAATGTCAAGTAAGGTAACTGGATGTAGCAATATATGTATGTGTCATGTATAGAGTTCATAAAAAGACAGGGATTTCTTATGCCTATCCCTGCAAAGAGATTATCAAGATACAGGTTTTGAAGTACTCACCCAGAAACGCAAAAGAAGAAACCAACCACTTGGCATGACTCGCTGCAAAGTACAAAATAAAGATGTAAGAGTCTATACGAGCCTTCTATCCAGGAAATGTAAACTTTACAAATAACAAAAAAGTTGAAATTTACCACTTTAACAGTCAAAAGGGAGATACCATTGTCAGCCAATTCATCTTCGTACAAAATAACCTATGGAGATATAGAAGACGGCTTAAACATAATTCGAGTGGAACAAGTAAATCAGGTGCAAGGTGATGGCTGCACAATATGAACCAAAACCTGAAACTGCCAATCAATTACAAACCTCATCATAGAAGAGAATGGGCTCCTTGGATGACAATGTAACCATATCAATTTGCTCCTGGGTGTCTTCCCACTGAAGTTGGCAGCTGGTTTTGTCAGAGGATCCTTTGCCAGACTAGTAAAGGAATAAGGGCATATATTAAGAGTCCAAATAGATATAGCATAAAGATCGATGCATATGTTCTACACATTACATATGGCTGAATTGTTTAGTTATAAAGTTCAAAATTCAGTTTCAGGATTGAATATTAGTAACGGGAAAGAAAAAAAAAAAGCTAGGGCCTAGGGAAACTATATTCTCTGTTTGGAACGAAAGCAGAAATGGTTTCCAGGATATGAAATTCATTTTTAATTAATTAACGACAAGGAAACTTCTATGAAACCTAGTTTACAGTGGCTTTGATTTTCCTTGTCCAAACTAAAATGTTCAGATTCAATGGTAAAATGAACAAACGCCCTGGGGAATTTAACAACATATACTGCAAGAGTTAGCAGGATAAGAAAGTAAATACTAAATAGAAGAGAAAGGAGGACAAAGAAGGAAAACTAAATTCCAGTAAATCACAAACTTTGAAAACACAAAATCAACAGAAGAACCTCACAGTTTTACAGGGACGGTGGTGGTTGTGGCGTTCTCACTACAGATTATCTAAGATGGAAAACAAACCTCGGGATCTATTTCAATACTAGCACTCCCACTGTAGGGAGTCGTGAAGGTGTAGTCATAATCCAATATAACCTGATCGGCCGGCTTGCTGCAGGAAAAAGGATAATCGTAAGATATAGATAGAGAGATGAGACAAATGATCATTATATTGGGAAACTTAACATCTTCAATATTAATGAAGACAGAAGAGGTCCATAATATACAATAAATTGTCTTGTGGAGGATACACTACATGAACTCCATAAAAAAACATTTCTCTACTGAAAATGCAGCCAGTCAAAAGGTGATATCCTTGATTCTTGAAAATTTTAATACTAAAAGCATTGATGTAGGACACTAGAAATCCAACTCGATATTCTACAAAGTAGATAATGTAGTTCCTGCTTTAAATGCTGATTTCATCTTGCTTAAGATCAGTGGGACTGATACTTGTACGTAAGAATGAAAACTTATGTGTGGATCAAGATGATTTTGGAGGTAAAGAGAGAACATTTGGAACACAAGAACACTGGTGGATTCACAATATACACTTGTATACTAAAATATAACTCATTGACTTGATTAAGCCTATTCTTGCAGCACTCTCTCATTTTATATGAGCATGAGCTACTTTACTACTTTCGGAATTCCGGTGCTATTAGAGATAGAATGAGGTCCTGATTAATGTAATAACCTATAAGCCCAAGGAATAAGGATCCCCACCCTGCCCAACACTGGTAAGTTTTGAGATATCTCTTGTGCAGATGGTTCGTCCGGAAATTCCGTATTCAGCTGATCAACCATCGTGTTATTACTTATTCCTTAACTAGTCTGGTTATTAGCTTCTTCTATTCCAATCAGTATCTTACTGACATAAATTCATAAGAGTAAAATAGAAGGATTTTGAAATTATAAATGGATATTTGATACATAATACCTACGAAATTTCCATTTAGCAGCAGCTGGAACCTCAACTGGAGGCAGTGCTTCCTGCTTCCAGTCACATAGAGCATCAAATGCATTAAAATGAATCTTAATGCCACTCGGCACATGCTTAAGAACCAAAGAACTCTCCCCAAAAACCATTTCTGGTAAGTGGGACGTCTGGAGCTTCTCTTCCCAGCTGCAGATTCAGAGGGCACACCAGTCATAATTTAAATCAGAGTAACATTTTTCAGTTTAACAAGAAAAACTATTCAAAAATCATCAGAGTCACTAACCACTCCACTGGGACAAACAGTATCCAAAATCAATGTATTTAAATGTTTATGCAAGTCAAAACATTTCAAGAAGCACGGTGTTATCATAGAAGGCTTGTTTAGACAGAGGTACAATAAAAATTCACAATTCGTCTAACACAGCTAGACATTATTTCCAACTAATGATGCTGGCAGAAGTACTTGTACAGCAATGTCATAGCCTTCACCAGAAGTCTAGCATTGCTAGAATACTTAACTCAAGAAAGAAATTAATCTACTAACACTGAGAAACCACTCTCCTTAACTTTTTATCTTATAACTGTCTATTGACGTCAAAACCAATATACTATCCCTACTCCAAAGTCCAAACAAGTTAACTCCAATATTAGCAAGTATGAATTTATATACAAATCGACACGCTTTAAAATATGACCGAGTAAAAGCAGCATGGCAATTTGGCATGACAATTGTACATGGGTTAGTATAGGGACAGTAGCTACAATTTACCCAGAAACATTTCTAACAGGCTGCTCAATGTCTATGAGACACAGAAACCGCACAGACAGCAGCCCGTAAAACTGAAAGATTCAATGTTGGAAAAGAGAACAGGTGAGAATAGATGATTGCTGGTCGTCAACATAGCTAAACATGATTTCATAGAATTGTTCTCACTTCTCATTCTTCAATGTAATAGCGTTCTCCAGGAGACCAAATTCCTAACATTAAGAAGAAATTACATCTGGTACTGCAAAACTACTCTCCTTACCTTTTCATCCTACAGCTAATCACTATAATACTCAAAACCATTATTCTATACAGACTCTAACCATATTGACTCCACATAAATTAGCAAGTAGGAGTATAAATTTCAGTGACCTAAACCACAACAAAAAAATAAAAGAAACCTAACAGCTCAACATGTTTCAATTTATCACTGAGGATAAACGCAACATGATATCCAGGCAATTATACGAGGCAGTTTAGAAAGACAGATTCAATTACCTAAACAGCATTTCTGAGGAACACACTCAGTGTAAACACAACAAAGGAAGTAAATCTGAAAGGCGTACTGTTGGAGAATAAAAGAGGCGAGACTAGATTGCTTGCCAGTCGTCAACACAACTAAACATGATTTCTAGCATTTTTCTAAGTCTTCAAAGCGATAGCATTCTCCAGTAGATCAAATTAATAACATAAAGAAGAATTGAGACTAACACTACAAAACTAATCTACTCAAATTTTCAAGCCACTTCTACTCACTATAACAGACGCAGCCATTATACTGAGATACTGAGTCCCTAACTCTGCGAAACTACTCTCCTCAACTTTTCAACCCACTGAAACAACTACAACACTCGAAACCACTATACTACTGACTCCGGACAAATTAGCAAGTATGATTTTCAGTAACATCAATCAATTCACAGATATTTCAAAGAAACAAATAAATCAAACCTAACAAGTTAACATGCTTCAAATCATCACTGAATATAAAAGCATCATGATATCCAGGCGATTACTGTTTAAGCTCTATGCAGATAGCTGCAATCCGCCCAAACGGTGTTTCATAAAAACTGCTCAGTGTATACACAACGAAGGAGGTGAATCGGAAAGACTTACTAGACATGATTTCTAGCGTTATTTCAACTCTGCAATGCCATAGCGTTATCCAGGAGATCAAATTACTAACATAAAGAAGCATTAAGTCTCCAGCACGAAAGTACTCTCCTCAACTTCACTCGAAACCACTATACTACTGAAATCCGTACAAATTAGCAAGCATGATACTCAGTAACATCAATCAATTCACGAACATTTAAAAGAAAAACAACAAATCAAACCTAACGAGTCAACATGCTTCCAATCATCACCGAGTATAAAAGCAGCACGATATCAAGTCGATTAATGCTTAAGTTCTATGCAGATAGGTGCAATTCGCCCAAACAGTGTTTGATAAAAGCTGCTCAGCGCATACACAACGAAATAGATGAGTGAAATTGGAAGACTCACTGTTGGAGAAGAGAAGAGGTGAGAATAGAACGCTTGCCAGATTCGATCTCCCAGCCGTGAATGCTGATTCCGCGGCGTCCGCCGCTCAGCGCCACCGCACCGGCTGCCTTGAGCTCCTTCTCATCGCTTTCCCAGTCCATTTCCGATCAAAATTTTCAGTCGACTTCACTCAGAATGGAGAGACAATTCTGGATTTTCTGCCTCTTCGCGCTTTATTTATCCTGGTTTTAGGCTTTTAGCTCTCCTAAAGGCGTGTACGCTGTTTCTTACATACAAAAGGCGTCTTCATAAATGAACATGACAAGAGACGTCTCGTAGACATTTTACAATTTGTCATTTTTAACTTATTTTGGTCCGTCTCGCTTCATGATCACTCCATCTCGGTTTCATCTTCCCGCGAAGAAAAATGAATAAAATAAAATAGATAGTGATAAAGTAGAAAAATGAATAAATATAGTATAACAAATACTCCCTCCATTCCACCTATTTATTTCCATTTTGTTTTTGCACAAATTTTAAGAAATTTGAGTAAAAAATGGGTTTATATAGATGAAGTAGTAAGTGTATAGTAAAAAATAAGAAAGATAATTGAAAAAGTATGAAAGAGAGAGATTAAAATATTAATAATGAAAATAGTGGATTTCCATAAAAGGAAATGAAAAGTTTTTAATAGAACGCCCAAAATGAAAAAATGGAAAAAAATCTATGGAACGGAGGGAGTATTGAATAAAATATGAAAGATAGTGTATAAAGTAGAAGAAAGATTTTCCACTTAAGGAATGAGAAGATGCAGTTGAAACGGACCAAAATGAAATGCGGTAAGATGAAACTGGAACGAAAAAATTATATTTTTAAAAATGAAGATATCTTACAGTTCTAGTATGTACAATAAACGAGTCGACAACGGGTAAAAGGAACATAGCTTCAACAAAAGTAAAATGAAAATTAATCTAAGAGCGTGTCATTTTCGAAGTCATTATTAGACAACATAACAAACAAATACTGGGGCTGCTTATAGTCCAACACAGGCAACACCAGATTTACCAGCATCATAAAATTACACACGGAAACTATAAAGAAAAACAAAGATAGCTTTTACAAATTAGAACATAAATGGTACAAGGACTCCAATCACCCAAGGTAAGAAACGTCTGTTGATTGCTTGAGTGATGATTTACTGGAAATCTGTTCGCAACCTCTCAACAAATACCAAATAACAAATTTGATCATGCTACACAGTTGCTGCTCCTTGTCAGTTTTAGTGATAATGCTAGAGAGGCCAGCATATTCTATTTCTGACCACTCTGGTCAGCCAAAATATTGTCTCCCGCCTGATCTTTTTCTCCTTTCCTCTTTCTGTATTTCCTCTTTCCAGAATTTTCACCAGGTCTTGGAATTTCAGCTACCGCGCCGGTGCTATTACCGGGCTCAGGTGGCTTCACACTTGTATTTGGTTCATGAGTGTTTTGGGTAGCCGAAGCACCCGCTTCATCTTTTTTATTGGTCTTCTTTCTGCCTTTCCTCTTTCCAGAATTTCCACCAGATTCTTGAATTTCAGTTAACTCACCGTTTGAAATGCCGGGATTAGATGGCTTCTCACCTGTATTTGGTTCAGGTTTTGGTTTGTGGTTGAAACTCCAACGAGCATGTCCAAACCATTTAGTTACCTGCAATGTGAACATAAAAATCTCTAAAATCAAACTTAATCCCCAAAGAGAAGTATCACCAAAAGAAAAATATTAATGTTCACAAAACTAACACGACAGATAACAAAATAATTACAGGCAAGAAATCATTATTGACCTGTAGCAATGTGAGGCCAAGCTCAGTCGCCAAGTTTTCCCTTACATCTCTTTCAGGGTACTTATTTTCGTTGAAGGATTCAATGAGTCTCTGCACCAACATAACATCCATCATAAAAATCCAGAACATATCCGAAAAACTGATGCAATAGATCGCCATTAGTGAACTAGTAAAGTTATGATGTTATGTACCTTCTTTGCCTCTTCTCCAATCCATGTAGCTTTATTTCTTTTCTTGCTCGTCGAAACGGAATCAACAGTAGCAGATGAATCTTTAGCCAGTGGGCTATCTTTCTGGTTTTCAGGCATGGTGTGCATCTCATTGTTTGCCTGCGGAGTACCATTGGTGGATTTCACCTTTCTCTCACGATTAATCTTTCTTCTCTTTTGAGTGCTACCCTCACCAAAATCTTCATCACTTGAATCGGAAGAATAATCTCCGTATGTTTCCTTTCACCAGAAACAGAAAGCTTTACCCCAAAAGCCAACAAAGATAAATTACTAGGTGCAGCAGATTAACAATTTCTAATGGGGCAATCACTGAGCACATCAGACAACAACAAAACAAGAAGTCGTAAATAATGCAAAAGCTTCATCATGATCATGATGACCAATACATGCAGTACCATTTTCATTGATCAGTACTATTAAGGAAATACCATTGTAGTAAAAAAGAAAGAGAAACATCGATCGTTAACTTAATTTTTGCATCCGACCAACGATTGAAAAGTCATCCTATCACTCCTATCACTTATACAGACTTACAGAGGGGTACTTTGAAAATCATAACAAACTGTGAACGGAAATACACTCTGAGAGTCTCAGTGACAACAATAGGACTCAATGATGTGTGCATAAAAATAAGATTGAAAATTGCAGTCGGGTAGATTTGGAATACTGTTACAGCAATGTAAAAAAATACTCCAAGATTAATAACTCCACATCCATGTATCTTAAAATGAACATACACAGTGCAAAAGGATGTATAGAATTATAGATCCAGAATAAGAAACTTGTAATCTTAAAATGAATATACCCAGTGCAAAAGGATGTATAGATCCAGAGTAAGAAACTCACGTCATGCAATTTTTTGTAATCCAACCGTTCTACATGTCTTCTTCCGGAGACAGGTTCTTCGGAAGTCCCTATAAGGCATGACAGCTCATTTCTCAGGGATTGTCCCTGCATTTGATCTGGCAATGGTGAAATCTGCACGGGATCTTTACAAGGCTCAGCAGAATCAGCAATGAGACCATCAAGATCCTCCGAGTCAGACGAAAAATCAGAACTAGAACTCCCCGGCTTCACCTGCTCCTCTGGATCGGCAGCCGTGGGGTCAAAATCATCATCTTCTGAATCTTCTGAATCATCAAGAGGAAGTGCCATATTATTGCCAGAGAATGTTGTCACATTTTTAGATGCCTCAGAACGTGAATTTTCTCCCTCAATGCTTTCAAGTTTGTCAGGCTTATCAGGGTCATAATCATCATCATCAGAATCATCTGATGAGGAAATGGAATCTTCCTCCAGTTTCTTTCCCGATGCAGCTGCAGCAGCATCAGGAAAGATTTTCTGTAAGGGAACAGTAGTACTCACTTAGCACCTGAGGTTAACATTTAACAGTTTCCTATATAACAGTACATATCATACCTCCCAACTGTCTGTGACAGAAATGTTTGTGCCCTGAAAATACTTGAGCATATCAATGCAACTGACTTTACAATCACATCCAGGGCAAAGCCAGCTTTCATCACCCGGAGGAACTGTCAGAAGCGAAAAAAAAAACAAAAACAAAAAGTTAAGTAAATTAAATTGACAATTATTGTCGAGTTTTCTTCTTTATTTTTTTAATTTTTTTTTGGGTGTGTGCGTGTGTGACTAAAAACTTGAGCAGTGTAGTTGAGAATTACTGTGCTCTTTTAAAAGAGGCGGGATCAAGCAAAATTGGTGGAATCCACGTTCACAAGCCCCGTCGCACAGAATGATATCGTTATCAAGAGGAATATCCTTAGACCCACATTTGGCACAAAAAATCTGCAGTAGGAAAGAGAACTCAAGCATTCCCAAAGACGATTGAAGAATGATGATGACGCAATCTATCATCACCAAAGAGCCATTTCATAAAAAGGAAAAGGAACACACCAAATATCTATCCAAGTCTGTCTATGTCAAACATGATATCACGTTAATAAATGTTAAGAGTTGTGCATTACAGAGTTAACTAAAGCCAAATCCTACTAATCAGAAATTTCACAACAGTTTCTCTGCAGGGAAGCTGAAATGCACCATCGAATTCTTAAACAATGCAAGCCCAAACTAAAACCTCACAAAAGCCGATACAAATAAATACAGAATCACAAATTGGAAGAATCTACACGTCTCTGGATGTGAAATAGTACTACAAAGGCTCACATATGAAAGAGCTTGGTTATGTCAATTTGGCTATAGAGCAAAGGCTAATGAAAGTATTGATTGTGAAAAATTAACAAAGAGATGTCCGTTTTGTTGTTTTAGTCCCCTATTTAGTTAACTGTGAGGACACTCCATTGAATGATTCAGAAGTTCAACAAATCAAGTGCCAGTGCTAAAACAAGGTCATGCTTGACAGAATTACCAAGCAACAGAAAAGATAGATACATATTATGCATGAGAGTGAGACCAACATACATGCGGCACTTATGCATGCACAGGAAGTAAAATGCAATTGGCTCCATCGGTGGACACACCTTGAAATGGATCCATAAATCAAATTCGGAGACACAAAAGAAACAAAAATTATATCTTACATCTTCACTGTCAATCTGTCCAGCAGAATCGAACAGCGTCGGTGGAAGCTTTCCCACAGCAAGTGCAGAATCAAGTTGCTGAAATAAATCCCTAATCCTCAATTTGTAACGTATAATATGAGATTTAGCACGCTCGAGCTCTTTCTCAGGCTTCAGCTTTTCCAAGCTGCAAAGTATGAAGACATCAGAAACTTTCCTCACGAGATTAAAAGCAGGCAGGGACAGACTGATAATCTTGTAGCGAGTTAAAAGACCGAAACACTCCCGGAAATTTAAAAAAGATACATGCTGGAACTCTTTTTAGTATTTTGTCAAAATTTCAAGGCTTCTGCCATGGAACATATGCATTTCTCAACGTGCAAAACCCCTCATGCCACTCATGCCACCCCCCCCCCCCCCCCAAAACCCCCAAAAAAAAAATGAATCAGAAGAAGAAAAACCCTTGCTTCACCCCGTGCCCATATGCCACTTTAACATGCATAACTATTTAACAGCTCGCCAGAAAGAAGACACGGTACATGGTCCTTATATTTCAGTACACTATGGTTTATAAAGTAACAATGTTGCCGATAGCATAACATAACCTAACAACTTTTCAGGGCTCAAAATCCAATGCTCTTAAGAACTGAAATCACACATTCGTCAAAACTCTAAGTAGCTGTCCCGTGCACCAAGAAACTTCTAATAATATGAAGTTCCACTCAGCAAATTTTTTAATGAAACCTCAGAGTAACCCAGAATTTTAAAATCTCCTCAGACGTAAGCTACTATTATATTCTTATCAGAACTATCAACACATGACCCCATGAGTTTCTAATAGGATTAGTGATTTACCACAGCTGCACACCAATTCAGTTTGCATACTCATTATAACAAAAAATATGAGCCTCTCTATACTAGTGTTGCCATAGACTCTGAGTTATCTTCAACTTCACTCTCATGCAGTGTGAGTGTCCACTCACCTGGATTTTTTAAATCAATGTTCCCAGTAAATCTTTGTTTTCATAAAGGTTGAACCTTATCCAGATTCCAGACTCCATTAGTTTGTTAGGAATATTGAAACCAATGGCCATATATGCAACAAGTCACATGATAAGTCTCACAATCAACAGAGAAAATAAGTAGAGCAGGCAGAATTTGAAATAGTTCAATAAGTATGAAAAATTATGCAAACCACACAGACCTCTGTCCTTTCCAGCCTTCGGCCGAGTAAGCATCAATCAGATTTTGCTCATACTTTATCCGGTGCAATAAGTATCTCAAGTGTGTCTTCTTTCTCGAAAACTCATCAGCAGTATTCTCCTTGCTGTCCTTCTTTTTTCGTCCTCTCTTCTTTTTTTCTCCATCGACACTGCCTTCTTTAACATCATCGTCTGGTTCGGGAGCCTTAGTTTTCTCTTGTGATTTTGAACGCAGGCCCCACGAACTGGATACGGGTTCTTTTAGTTTAGGTTTTCTATTTCTCGCTTGCACAGGAGTTTCGTTGTTTGAATTTTCCAAGTGACCAAGATCGTTGGCCACATCTATCTCTACTAGGTCTAATTTTTCATTACCGGGCTCCGGATAACTAAAGCCAGGAGGTAAGTCCATATCTTCAAAATCTATCAGCTGACTGAGCATTGCCCCTTCAGAGTTTTCAAGAGTTGGTGATATTTTCATATTATCCAAAAGCACTCCCCTTTTATCACCGATATTTTTGGATTTATCTCCTTGGTCCGTTTCACTGTAATTAACCCCATTGGAGCTCTCTTCAACTGAAACTGGTTTTAAATCCACGTTTTCAGCTTCTCTCACTTCTTTTGGTCCTAGATTAGAGTCACCATCACGAGTTCCATTTCCAATCACTCCCATTTCCACGCTTTCAAAACTTCTAACAATCCTATTCCCTTGCAAAAAACTAGTATGCCCAGTGAAAACTTAACCAACTCACTTCATGGTCCTCAAATCCACCGTCCTTTCAAAAAAGTATAGCTCTTATAGCATCCACTACCTCCGAATTAATATTACATAACACATGCCCACCAATTCAAACAACAACCAAACTGAAAGCTCCTGCTCCAGTGTACAAATGTGTCCATTACAACCTGGAAGCCACACAAAACATAAAAGCTGAGAAATCACTACTATTTATGGAAATAGGACATCCTACGTCTCTCGAACAAGTAAACCCATTTCCTGAGAGACCTAAGCAACAAACATATGTCTAAACAGAACATACTCCCAAAAGCATGAACATATAGGAGTACAGAATACAGATCAAGCTAACAGCACCTCTGACAGAATTAAATTATCTCAGGTCAGCTGAATTTGCAAAAACGAGCTCGAAAGTAGCAATATGGAAGGAAACACTCTTATCCCTATCCGACTACAATCAACATGCGATTAAGCTAATAGCATTGTCTGAATTAATTAAATTATCTACGGTCCACTGAAGTTGCAAAAATGAGCTCAAAAGTAGCAAAATGGAAGGAAACACTCTTATCCCTATCCGACTCCAATCAACATTTGATCAAGCTAACAGCACCGTCTGACTGAATTAAATTATCTCCGGTCCACTGAAGTTGCAAAAATGAGCTTGAAAGTCGCAGAATCGGAGGAAACATTCTATTCCCTATCCGACTACAATCAATATCAAATCAAATTTCGATTATTTAACTTACTGTTCCTCACATTTCTTTTATATCACTAGCTCTTATACAATTCATTGCCTCTGAATTCAACTATTACACAACACGCACTGCCTCCAATTCACACAACAACCAAACTGAAAGCTGATATTTCAATGAACTAACGTCTACCTCACACAACAGCTGAAATTCACGAAGTTTTCATGCAATTAGTACATCTCCTGGTATAACAAACTGAAAAAAATTAATCAAAGCAACTACAAAAAAAAACCTACAATCAACATTTGATCAAGCTAACACCGCCGTCTGACTAAATTAGATAATCACCGGTCCACCGAATTTGCAAAAATGAGCCCGGAAGTATCAATGTGGAAGGAAACACTCTTATTACCTATCCGACTACAGTCAATATCAAATTAACATTTGATTATTTCACTTAGTGTGCCTCACATTTCTTTTACAATCGCTAGCACTTACACAATTCGCTGCCTCTGAATTCAACTATGACACAACACGCACACACAACCACCAAACTGAAAGCTGATATATCGATGAACTAACGTCTACCTCACAAGTCACAAATTCACAAAATTCAGGCGAAACAAAACAGCTGAAGCTCGCGATGTTTTAACGCAAATACATCCCCTGGTATTCCAAACGGAAAAAATCAGAACCTAAGCAGCAACAACAAAAAATCACAAAAACATGCGTTCAAAAACAGCCTACACAGAGAAGCACTAACAAACGCATACACACCTGCGGATCAAGCTAACCACACTTGCAAACAGCAGAATACACATCCCATGGCCTTCAATTTCGAGAAAATGAGCTGGAAAACATGAAAATGGAAGGGAAAGCAGAGTTAATGTCGATGAGGATTTGCTTACCTTTTCAGCACATGAAATCAGAAGCTCTACATGAAATTATTGCCGTGTATTGCGTGTTTTTGAGGTTTTGTTAGCATATATAGATGGTCTAAATCAGGCTAAACGGAGAGATGTTCGTGAGGAAGAGAGAGGAACAGAGATAGGAGGGAAGGAGGTTTTGCTTTCGGTGACTGACCGCTATTGTGCGCCTCGGGTTCGGTGTTGCTGTTGATGATTCCAGAGTCCACTTTGGGAAATGGTGCGTAGTATCGGCCTTGAAATGTAATGGGTTAAATTTATTTGGATCCTGTGGGTTGGGTCATTAAATATTTGCCATTTTGCCATGTTATTTAGGCCCGTGCTAGCTTACTTGCCAATTGCCATATTGTTAAGGCCCATGCTATCGCAAACGATGGATTGGAGACTGGACTCTATTTTTCTAGATTGAGTAGTGTCTCTGTACTTTTAAATAGTTTAATTACATCTAGGATAGATAAACAAAACAATATTTAAAATAAGAAAAAATGAAATGGGAGAGAAGAAGTAACAAAAAAGAACAACATAAAGGGAAGAAGAGAGGATAAAGAAACAGATGAAGTAAAGAAAAGCACGGGAAAATAAAAATGAGCGAGACGCGTCTCACATGTAATACCGGGTGAAACGCTACCAGGCATTTCACCCGGTATTAGCTCCGAGGGTTACTGCACTATTTAATGCTCATGATAGAACTTCATCTCATCTACAAACTCGATTTCACCTGGTATTAGCTCCGAGAGTTACTACACTATTTAATGCTCATGATAGAATTTCATCTCATCTACAAGCTCGAACTTGTAGAGAGGTGTGGAATTTAGTAATTTATATTAATACTCGAATACTCCCCCGCACTCATGGCCGATCTCAACCTATTTGGGGAGGCCATTCGAGTGGAAATTTAATATGGAGCGGAGTTTGTCTCCGTGGAGATTCGAACCCAGGTTGGACGTGTACTCCCCGCACTCGTGGCCGATCACAACCTCTTTGGGGAGGCCATTCGAGTGGAAATTTAATACGGAGCGGAGTTTGTATCCATGGAGATTCGAACCCAGGTTGTGCGTGACCCAGATACTCTGATGCCATGATAGAATTCCATCTCATCTACAAGCTCGAACTTGTAGAGAGGTGTGTAATTTAGTTTTATATATATATATATATATATATATATATATATATATATATATATATTTTTTTTTTTTTTTTTTTTTTTTTTTTTTTTTTTTTTGAGAAGTAGATATCACATTCATTCAAATTGCAACAACGAAGTTACAAAGTTCAGAAAGGTAAAGTCATAGAACCATCACTATTCCTAACAATATTGCGTGCCAAATCATGAGCCAAAGTGTTTCCAGATCGACAAACATGTTGGAACCTACAACTAATAAATTTACTACTTTGAAGCTTAATATCATCAATGAAATTCCCAGCCACATATAAGCAAGATTCATAAGAAAGAATCGCCCGAATTACATAAAGGCAATCTCCTTCAAAGATAACATGAGTCCATCCTTTTTTTCTACTGCCAATTCAACACCAGAAGCCATAGCTAATGTCTCTGCCGTCTCTGGATTAAAAACATGAGAAAGAATCCGTCGGCGCCAGGCTAAAACATGTCCATTGTGATCCCTTGCTACCACACCAAGTCCAGCAGCCAACAACGATCCAGTGGCAGCGGCATCTACATTTATTTTAATAAAAGGCTGAACTGGAGGAATCCAATTAGCTTGAGATTCCGGTGGACGGGAAACTGCAAACTGTAACTTAGCCTCTTGGAATCTCTGTATATAATCAACAACAGACTGTGCTAGTTCTTTTGGATCTCGACACGGTGCACCATGGACCACTCCATTTCTATTATTCCAAATATACCAGCAAAAGCATATAAATCTTGCAAATTGATTCCGATCCAACCCCTGCTTGACAAAGGAAATCCAATCCCAAATATCATACACTGGATTCATAAAGACACACGCAGGTAATTGAGAGAACGCCCAAACAATCCGAGTGAAACACATGACGAACAGATTCCTCAGATTCTTCACACAAACAGGATCAAGATTAATCTGTCTCTTAATTAAATTTATAGCAACATGAAGGCCATCTTAAAGCAATCTCCAAAGAAAAATCTTCAATTTGCTGGGAATATCAATATTCCAAACAAAATTCCAGTTTTTGCCTTGAGAGTTCGAAGTGGATGCTCCTTCTACTGCCTGTCTATTATTCTTCATATTGCGCGCAACTTTATACCCAGATTTAACTGAATAATAACCATTTGCTGAATAGTGCCATCGTCGAATATCCCTTGTGTTACTGTTCACTGGTATTTTCAGAATATCATCGATATCATTATTCCAGAAAACAAACCGTAAAGCCTCTACATTCCAACCTCTCCCCTGCTCATTTAAGAAAGAAGAAACTGGAATGTCACCCACATTAAATAAATATGGAGTAACCGGTCTATGACAACCATCCCTAGGAATCCACTCATCTGTCCAAACACTAACATTTTCACCATCTCCTATCCTCCAAATAATACCCTTCTTAATCAAAGCCACAGAAGACAAAATACTCTTCCAAGTAAAAGAAGAATTTTGATTAGAAGCAGCCTCTAAGATATCACAAGTAGGAAAATACTTCGCCTTTAAAACACGACTAAGTAGAGAGTTAGGATTCTGAATAATACGCCAAACTTATTTCCCAAGCATAGCTAAATTAAAAGAACTCAGATCACGAAATCCCATACCCCCATCCCTTTTACTATCACAAAGATTATCCCACTTCGTCCAATGAATCTTCTTCTTATCCCCACTAACCCACCAAAATCTCGAAATAATTGATTCAAGTTCACGAAGGAGATATTCAGGTAGTTTAAAATAGCCCATAACATATGTTGGAATAGACTGAAGAACAAACTTAATCATGACCTCTTTTCCTGCTTTCGACAATTTTTTTTTCCCCATAACCCTGAGTTTTAGTCCAAACTTTCTCCCTAATCCAACCAAAGATCTCACTTTTCGACCGACCCATTGTAGTAGGAAGGCCTAAGTACTTTTCATGTTTTTCAACTACTCGAATTGGAAGAAAATCCCTGACCTCAACATCCCTATCCCTTCCCACATTCCTACTAAAAACAGCCGTAGACTTATCCAAATTAATGACTTGACCAGAAGCCAAACTATAACTCAGAAGAATACGACTAATTGACTCCGCTGCCCTTCTAGTAGCATCACAAAAGATTAGAGTATCATCAGCAAAAGAGCAAATGTGAAACTCTAGGAGCAACAGGACTAACGGCAACCCCCCTTAATAGACCCCTTCCTTCTGCATGGACAATCAAGGAACTAAAAGCCTCAGTTACAAAGAGAAACAAATAAGGGGATAAAGGATCCCCTCGACGCAAACCTCTCTCAGGCTGGATAGGACCAAATAAATCACCATTAATGTTAACAGAGTAAGAGACGATTTTCACACAAAGCATAATCAATTGAATGAAAGTATGCTCAAAACCTAACTTAACTAAAACACTTTCAAGGAAAGACCATTCAACTCTATCATACGCCTTCTCATATCAAGTTTCAAAGCCATAAACATATCTTTGCCTGAAGTTTTTCATTTTAAAAAATGATTAGTCTCATAAGAAACCAAAACATTGTCAGTAATCAAGCGATTTGGCACAAAGGCAGACTGGGTTTCAGCTATGATTTTATGCATATGAGGTTTGAGTCTATTTGTTAATGCTTTAGAAGCAACTTAAAAAATGACATTACTCAAACTAATGGGTCTGAATTGGGTCATTTGATCTGGTGCTTGGCATTTAGGAATAAGGATTATATGCGTATAGTTAAGCTTAGGACAGAGGGTACGCTGATTAAGAATGGCAAGGATACTGTCATTAACATTTTTACCTATGACATGCCAGAATTTTTGATAAACTAACGCAGGTAAACCATCTGGACCAGGAGATTTAGTAGGAAACATATCAAAGAGAGCAGTTTTTACCTCACATGGAGTGAATTCGCGAGTGAGATCCCGATTAATAGCATCGTCCACTTTAGTGCTCATAGTATCTACCACCTCAGCAATATTCTCCTCGGAAGGTTTACTACTAGCAAAAATCGACTGAAGATAGTCCACAACAATTTTACCCATATCATCAACAGTATTCTCCAGTCCCCCACCTGAATCCCTCAATTCTTCAATGAAATTCTTATTTACTCTTTTTTACGCGTGAGCATGGAAGAATTTGGTGTTCCGGTCTCCTTCAATCATCCACTGTGTTTTTGATCTCTGACGCCAAAGCACTTCCTCACTATCCGGTAGTTTTTCAAGGTCCATTTTCAACTTACCTTCCTCTTCTTTAACTGCTTTTGTGTAGGGTAAGTGCTGAATCCTTTCCAAATTTGTATTAACACGACGAATTTCTTTCTGAATATTCAGGAAATTGGCGCGACTGCAAATAGCTAAACCAACAACACAATTTTCCAAATTAACCTCAACAGCTTCATCATCTTTCCAGCCATCCCTGATAATCTGCTGACACACCGGAGAGCGCAACCAAACCGCCTCAAATCGAAATCCTTTTTTAGTACATAAAGGTCAACGCAAATGAGGAGAAAAGCGAGTGAGGATTGGGACATGGTCTGAACATCGACAAATGAGATGGTCCACTGATATTTGGGAAAATAATTCCATTAAGCTTTGACTAGCCACTGCTCGGTCAAGTCGTAATTTGGTATTACAACTATCTTCACGATTATTACTCTAGGTGAATGGATATCCATTAAAACCCAAATCTATTAAATCAGTATCTTCTAAAGTTTCCCTAAAATTTCGTAAGCGCCACTCCGGAATTTGGGGTCCTCCTAATTTTTCTCTATGATGCAAAATTTCATTAAAATCACCCATTACCAACCACGGACGACCCGAATGAGAGCCCAACCTCTTTAATAAATTCCACATAATCTTGCGCTTAGCATTGTCAGGTTCCCCATAAAATCCAGTAAACCTCCAAATTGGACCATTGCCTTCCAATTGAATATTGGCGTCAATATGATTTTTACTAAAACTGATAAGCGAGACCGAAACTTGTTTATCCCATAGGAAAGCAAGGTCACTAGAACGTCCAATAAGAAACTCCTACACCAAATAAATTAAACTTCTCATTCACTTTGTCAATCCCATGTTCAGTTAGTTTCGTTTCCATGAGAAAGACAACATTGGGGCAGAAAATCTCTTAAAAGATATCCCAAAGCATGAACTGTCCAAAAGTTCCCCAAACCTCGACAGTTCCAACTTAGGCAACTCATTGAGATCAACATCCTCCACCTCTAGTACAATAGAAAGAGCCCCTTCAGTCTTTAATTTTTTGGAGTTAGGACCAAGAGACAACTCGTTAAAAACTTCATTACCATGAATAAGAAGATTAGTCTTCGAATTTTTCAAACCACTTCCTAATGGTCGACCACGTTTCTTCTTAATCGGTAAATTAGCAGAACAATCAATTATGGAAGAATGATTCTTTCTTCGATTTATTTTTGGTGGATTATGGGCTGGATTCTTTGGTTTTGGCTTAATCTGATGTTTAACTGGAGGAGGAGTATGTGTGAGATGATTAATAAAACACTGTTTGGCGTTTTGGATTACGTCTTGTACAGGTTCAGATTGGCTATGTGGAAATGGTGCTTATTGGGCTGATCCAGGATTTGGGAAAGAGTGGATGGAAGATGGGCTTCAACAGGGGTAAGCATATTTTGTGGGCTAATGGTCTTGATGGGTAATGGGCTTGGAGTATCGGTTAATGGGACTAGAGGGAGAGAGTTCGGTTGGGTAGGGAAAGGATAGGATTCAGCTGGACTAGCATCAACTTCACGTTCCACATAGGCTGGTGTATCTAAACAATCCATATAACTGCTTTCCTGAAATTGCTCCACGTCCACAACAACCGCCTTACCCTTATCTATTTCACTGGTTTCTCCAATAACTGCTCCAGAAAAGTTGTAACCGTTTATGCAAGATTTCCGATTCTGCACAGAGGAATACTCTCATAGTTTATACCATGATATACAGGCGGAGGTTTTAGAGTGTGTCACCGGATAACGAACTCTAGCCCTGTAAGCCTTTCCACATATCTTGTAACTATAATACGCTTAATAGCACCTAGTAACATCAAGATACACACCCAATCTCAACACCATGGTCGATCATTTAAGAGCAATGGCTAACCATTTCAGCTCAAATTCGTAAGGAAAATTCTCATGCAAGTCTAGTCTACATTTGAATAGTAGACTGTGTGCCCATTCATTCAAATTAGTCTTACAAAATAATGCAATTGGCAAGGGAACATAAAAGACATTTACATTATCCATGATTCATATGTATAATACTCCATCATTCGTACCAAATTCAACTTTTCGTATTTCTTTTTTATACGTTTTAATTTCAACTTCTTATTCCTTAGATGAAAAATATCATTCATATTTTATTCAATGTTTCTTTTACTCTATCATCTTTCTCTAAAATTTATGTTTGAACTCGCCAAAAAAGTAAAATTCAGGATGGAGGGAGTGTGTTTTTGTAGTCTATTCACTTAGCTAGATAGACAATAAATACCAATAATGCAGATAATATGTCTGCAAGACAATGAATACGAATAATGCAGATAATATGTCCAATTCAGAAAAAACATAATCATAAAATCTTGAATAGACAAAAAGTGAGTTAAAGTGCATAACATAAAGAAAACAACAGGATATAGATAAGTTTTCTAAAAGTTCACACAATTCCCCGTTAACGAATTCATTTACTTGCCTCCACAATTCTGGTTTCCAGAAATTCCCCGCATGAGCTATATCGGTTTTTGGCACTCTCACCAGCAACTATGCTACCAGTCTACCACTACCACTCACTCCCGTAAATGATTATTCCGGTACAGTTTAACACTAACTTATCAACTATCTTAAACAACTGATGAGTTTGTTTTCGAAATATAGTCATATTTGAAAAGCCCCTTACAATTTATAAGAAAATGAAAATCCAACAAGAACACGTGTTACGATTTGAAACAGATGTATTATGTAACGATCTTTAGGCTCGTATCATATAAAAAAATCCGTATATATGATGTACTTTAGGACAAAGGACCACAATAGGTTCAGCAATTTAAATTTGGTGTCATCGTAGATCAAAATTTCTCTTTTCCTATATAATTCGAGCTACAAAATTCATTGAAATGATGTAGACCTTTTAACCAGTAACAACAATTTGGTACTCGATAAATCATACTGCTAGAACACAGTCGGACACGATGCAAACATTACCAAAACAAATCCAACTTATAGTGATCAAATTATGGACGGACCATTTAAAGATAATATAATTCCAGTATTGTTAAGCATGCATTTAATGGTGGCAAGTGACATGTGAACGGTGTACAAAGTTTAAATACGCCAATAATTTGTTCGCTATGAAACTTAAATGTAGTGGGTAACATCCAAATATGGTTCAACAGTCAACACCCACATCACTCCACATGTCCATAACGTATCGGTTTGGTATATGAAGGTTTTTTATACCCTACACGTGACTATCTAACGCTTAATGCACAGATGACAAAGATTTAATGACATAATACAATCGCCAGACAACCTTTAAAATATCAAAATGTAGTGCAACATGCGGTAGGGAAGATGAAACCATGTATGAATGTGTTGGTTTTAAGTGAGGTTAAATTGGTTCTATGATCTATTGTATTGTCTGAAGAAAAGTGTATATCATGTGTCATGTGTGGAGTGTGGTTCAATTTGTTAAGTGAGATTAGTAGTATGGCTTCCAAAAGACTGACAAAATAATGTGATGTAGGACTAATATCTTATACCCTCTATGTTTAAGCTTGTTCGTCTCATTTTATTTTCCTCTATATTCATAATTAACTTTGACCAAAAATTATTTTTAAATATAACTATAATAAAAATTATTTTCCTCTATATAATTATTTTTAAATATAACTATAATTTTTAACAATAATAAAAATCTAAGAACCAATATATTATAATTATATGATTTTATTAAGTAATAAGACATTATATTTTAAAAAGAATGGTTGGAATATGTTGTGATTAAATATGATAAAACATTAGAAAAAAATAGCAATGTAAAGGTTGTAAAGTGCGTGGAGGAGGAGGTATAGGAATTGGGTAGTATTTTGATTATTTGGAAATGTAAAGGTTTCGAGATTGTATTGTTTTAGAGCATTTCTTATGCTATTGTAAACGTTATTCAGTATTGATGATAAATTTTTAAATTTTTTGTTGCTTCAAAAAAAATTGAGAAAAAAGTAGCGTCAGGTGTTGGAATATGATGTCGGTATTTTAGAACTTCTCTTAATATTTTAAATATAAAATGAAAATTTATTACCTTAAATTGTTTAAAGTAGTTTTGGATTTAAGTTCATTTCAATTTATTGAAGCTAAAATAACGTTTTCGACATTTATCCTCGTGTTTTGATAAGATATAGAACTATGCTTCCGTGAACATACTTGTAGTGGGTTTTACATTGACACATAGCCAGGGAAATCTTTGACCTTTCCATAGGAAAATTCTTTGGTAGAAATCTGCCTAAATGCTCCTTCAAAGTTCAAATTAAGCCACTCATTTTTTTTCTTTTTTCCCATCGACCTGTAAAGTAAAAAAACTTTTCGAATGAAAGCTACATGAGTATGTCTTCTGAAAAGAACTCCATTTTATTCGAGTATACGTTGCATATGGATTTGTTGACGATGGACTATTAAACGAGCTGCATTGGCAGCTCGTCAGTGTGGATGACGCGCGTTGCAGCCCTGGCGCGTGAGCCACTCCCCCGTCACTTAGTGACGGGAGACAATTGGTGGCAACATCCCAATCGGCTGCTGCCACCTGCCCTTTATTTTTATTTTTTAATTTTTTTTCATTGTCCAATTTTAAACGCGAATAACTCGAAAAATAAAAATGTAAAAAATAAATAAAAATCACCAACGGCTTTGTATTTTCGAGATCTACAAATAGAGACCACTCTTGACCATGTTTGGATCATCCCATCCAAACTCATTTTTCTCTTTTAATTAAACTTAAAATTGTAAAACGACTTCTAAAAATGCAATTTTATTAATTTCAACTTTTAAACACTCTTATAATATGTTAAATATGTTTTTAAAAAATTAAAAAAAAATTTGAAATTTCATGACGGCACGATGACGCGTCACCAATGCAGGAAAATCTCGTCACGGAGCCATCACCATTGCAAGTAATCTTAGTTAGTAGTCACTACTCAGACGTCGTAGTACCTATTTACATTTTTAGTTTAGTTATTACTCTATTCTATTTCATTATTTCAGTCGCTTAACTTTAAAATTATACCCTATTGTCACCCGATGTTGTCAATAATATTGTTAATTTTATAACTAAACATTTTAATTTATTTTTTAAATGTATGTATAACGTTGATGTTTTTAGTTAAAATGAACTCCTAATGTTTTTAATTATAACAATAATTTTTGTTGGTACATTTTAGTCCAATCGGTCCGGAAAAGTTACTCGATAACATGAGGAACGAGAGAACAATATTCAATGAAGGTTAATTGCCTAACTCATAGTATATGGTTCTGTAAGTCATGTTGTGGATAATGCTTAATTGAAATGTCAAATTCATATTGCAACTAAGACATAAAAAATGCGCCAATTTATTGATCTTCTCATGCATTATTACTAGCGTTGGAAAATTAATGTACTGTATATGAATATAGTATTTCACACATATGTAAAAATACAAACTGCTCTACAAATTAAATATACTCGTATGACCTCATCAAATTAAACAGGTTGTTGAAACTGTCTTTGGATGGGGAGATTTTTTTTTTTTTTTTTTTAAACAGCAAAAATTTATTAATATACTATAAAGAATTTACATGAACATAAGAGATACTCTATATTTGACGTGCCCCAAACCATTACAAAAACACTTCACATCAATATCAATCTATACCACGAAGATTACTACCACATTTTTATCTCAATCTTGCCATTACATTACTCTTCCAAGAACCATTGTTTGGTTGCAGTAGCCTATCTTCTTCCTGCCATGGTTCCATTTGCGATTTCCAGTCTCCAACATATGTCTCTACCCCATTCAAAGACTCCAAATATTAACAAGTGTTTACTCCACCCCTCCACTCAGAAGGTATATAACCCGTCAATTGATTCCAAAGAGAAACTCAAACCATCAAATTTCATTGTTATTTTGGTCACCTCATTGTCTAATATGTCCAGAGCTAAATCTAGCCGATAGTGAGGGGTCGCGGTTGAGACCTAAACCAATACCACATAGGCAGAATACAACTGGCACATATAAAACATGACCGGAATTGATGGTCCTATGTGGCAACGAAAGGTGCAATAAAAGAACAAGGTTAAAGCCCAAAACTGTCAATTCCTTAAATACAACCAAATATTTGCCAATGCTCCTACACCCTATACTCTTTACCAAAGCAAGTGGCAAGTAATTTAAAGCAAGGTCATCGGTCATGTTCACGAGAAATCAAAACTTCAATCCCACACTAACAACATCCCTACACCCTATGATCCGGGGACCAAGTGGCAAGCACTTTAAGATGCGATCATAAAATCAAAGCCCCGAAGAGAAGAAGGGTCTGGATAATTGACATAAATGAATATATTTAACACTTTTTTACAAGTTCGAATTTTTAGATGAAATGCAATTTCATTATAATAACAAACAGGACCTGGATATATAGAAGATGCACGACACGGACCCCGTCAAATTTTCAAATTCGTACATTTTACTTTCATTGAACTAATTTTCAAATCCTTAATCATTTCGTCTCATCTAAATTTCCAAAATAACATTGTCTGTCGCACCTTCGATCTCATTAACCATTTTGACTTGTGCCTCATGCTTCTAGAGTTCTAGTCGATCGGCTATTTACGTGGATATACATAAAACACTAAAAAGATGACGGTCGCATTTAATTTGTTAGGTGTAATTTATACTACATGATCATGTACGACATTGCAACTCATGTAATTCCTCCCCCGAATAAGTTTTTCACTTTGACTTTTTGCAGTTAAATTTTTTCAACTTTAACTACGAATTAATCTTAAACCACAAATGTAAAATGTTAAATTGAATTATATAATGAAAATTTAGCCCCTCAAGTTTCATTATAAAAAATTGAACATTTTGTGTTTGCGGATTAAGATTAATTCGTAGTTAAAGTTGAAAATATTTTCATTATATAATTCAATTTAACATTTTACATTTGCGGTTTAAAATTAATTCGTAGTCAAAGTTGAAAAAATTTGACTGCAAAAAGTCAAAGTGACAAACTTATTCTGGACAGTAATTACTCCCCCCGTTCAATAGATTTCTTTCTATTTTTCCATTTTGGGCGTTCCATTAAAAACTTTCCATTTACTTTTATGGAAACACACTATCTCCATTATTAATATTTTAATCTCTCTCTTTCATACTTTTTCAATTCTCTTTCTTACTTTTTACTATACACTTACTACTTCATCTATATAAATCCATTTTTTACTCAAATTTCTTAAAATTTGTACAAAAATAAAATGGAAAGAAATTGGTGGAATGGAGGGAGTAATACTTATCAACATTCCACTTGGTCAGTCAACCCGTTGAACCACTATTTCACAAACGTGAGTTTGAAAAACACGAAGCGAGAAAATACATGAACCAACCACGACCACTTTAAAAACAATGTCATTATCCTGAAAGAAACATTGCATGTCTTAATGGAGACAAGTGTAGGACCAGGGCACGTAACTGAGGGTCTAAATCGTAGACAACCCGCACCACGTCAGCAGAAATGTCCGGCCATGACATTGACGGGCGGCCGGCGAGTCCGACAGTTTATACTGTTGGCGTTAGGACAGTGGGCGTGCGTGACATGAGGCATCAAGCACTACTACGTAATGCACCTGAAAGTTAGTACGCGTACTCCCAAGGTCCGTTTATTGTGGTCTCACTTTACTTCGTATGAAAAATGTCCGTTTAATACTGTCTCATATAAAAAATAGTAAAAATGTAAGCTCTACTAACGACTATTCTTCTTATTTTATTTTCATTTTCTATTTTTCCATTCTTTATCATAAAAATGTGACGTACGTTTAATTCTGTTTTTTTCATACTTTATCATTTTTATCTTCCATTTTAACGCACACTAAATAATTTTATCATTATTTATTCATATTACTAGGGAGGAAAAAAAGAAACAGGTGAGACAATGAGTATAATAATAATTGTAGTGAGCAATAATTTTGTAATAGTGATATCAAATTTTGTTTTTGATGTTGGTGCTTGTTTTTTTGGTTGAATGTGATGTTTGAGATAAAGACTGAAGGATAAGTTATGATAGAAGAAAAGTTGGATTCAAACTTATCTTTCAATTATTTTTATGAAATGATGATGGTTTTCTGCATAATTTGAGATGTTGTTTGTGAATTGTGATAATCTACCACTAATGTACGTCTAGATTTGGTTATTGCAGTTCCAGCTACAACTTAGGCTCTGTTCTTTTCAACTGAAACTAACTGAACTGAAGAAATTATTGTGTAATAATAATAACAATTATATGATGGTATATATAATCACAATTAAAAAAATATATTATTTTTGTCATCTTTCTCACATTCTTCCTACTATTTTTTCGGTCACTTTACATTTTTATTTATTATTGTTAACAAACTTTAAAACCAATCGCGTGGAAAACAATATGAGAATGATAACTCGATTAAAACCGAATTTTAATCGTCGTATAAACTGTCTTTGTCTATTTTTTTTTTTTGAATCGGTGAAATTTATTACAACTTGAAAACGTTTACAAGAGTATGGACAATGTTCGGCAAATAAAATAATTAAAAGCTTAACCAAAATCACTTGTCCATAAACCATGCACAAGCTCGTGTCAACAACTTTACATCAACACTCTTTTTTTCCAGAACCTCCAGAACTTCAATTGGATAAATTTTCTTATTTTCCTCGTACAAAAGATCGGGTGTGTAAATAAATGATAAAATAATAATAATAATAATAATATTATTATTATTATTATTATTAACAACAACAACAACAACAACAACAACAACAATAATAATAATAATATTATGAATTTAATGAATCGAATCGAATCGAATCAAGGCGAATTGAATCGAATCAATTGAATTTGAATCGAATCGAATCGAAGAGTTTCAAGAAAAAGAACACTTTACGGTTATTGACTTAAATTCTTTTCTTTATCTTTTGAAAATGCTGTCTGGGCGACGCGCTAATAGTGTATAGGAACAAGGTACTAGAGACATTTTAATTTAAGGAGAAATGATGAAATGAATTATATCATCTAAATAAAAATCTCCCACATGTCCAACAGATGACTATAAATTCAATCATCAGTATTTTAGTACCAAATAAATAATTCTCCTAGTTGTCACAAAATTAATTATATAGTGTGTGATGATTCATATATTAATGATAAAAATAGTGCTAGTACATGCAAAAACGTATGCAGTAAAATAAGGGAACCACACGTGGGAGCTCATTTCCTGCATTGTTCCTGGCATTTGTGTTGAGCCTTCATCTCAAATCCCATGAGATTGTTGCCGGAACAGTGTCATAAGTATTTCTGCAGGCGAAATGGAGCGCTGTCTTGCTTGCTATTTCGCTTGGAATTATCAACTATCTTATAAGTTGCATCAATTTGTTCGACCATTTGAATAAACTGAGTCTGATACATTATAAATATTTCATTTGCAACTCATTCGGTTAGGTACACAATGACACGTCATTAGCAAAAACCCAACTAATTTTGTACTATTACTTGGTAGATCAGTTTTTTATTAGCAACTATCCTGCTCAACGTGTTCATTAAATCAATTAGCTTATAAGCTCTCAAATTCTAGCTACTTGGTTGAATTGCTTGTAAGTGCCAAGTATCTAATCAAATCTACAAGCTAGTTTATGAACTAATATAGTTAGACACAAGCAACGTCTTTTAATTAGATTTGTAATAGCATGTTATTTGAAACATCAAACACTAATTTAGCCTGGCCTTAATTATAAGTTTATCATACTACCTACATTTCGTAGTACTTTTTTTGAGTATTTGAATTTCAATTACCAGGGACGACAATCTTTACTAGTTAACATATCGTTTTGTGTGAAACGAATAATAAAATATCTTTCACATTTTATTCCATACTTGGGGTTCTTGATAAACTTCCCACCCCTTTAATTCCTCCTCGGAAGAAAAAATCATTACGTATTGACGAGTTTTGTGAAGTCGAAATCTATGACAGCACAACGGGAAACCAGTGGCCTGTAATTGACTGCTTCAGCTTGATCATGGTCATGGTACTACTTTAAGCATTTAAATAATCAGCTCTTAATTGTGATTAGAAACAACACAAAGGACAAATTGTACAGTACGTACATTTGACAATTCTTCAAGACTGAAAAGGATCTATACTTTAAGTGTTATCTTTCATATTATAATATGTAGTGCATGAAGCTTAATTTTTTTTATATTTTCACTAACTAGCAATTAGATGGACTAATTGTGGGTTTAGGGAGTTGGTTTGTGTACGGAAGACTGAGATAAAGTATTTCAGCCACCCTCGTTCAACAAGACAAGAATTCTTGGATTGATTTAAATTAATAACCGCCATAACAAATTCTGCAGCCAGACAACTAAGTGTTATAAAAGACTAGATAATGAGATTAAGTATTAAGAAACACTCGTAACTAAAAGAATGTGCCAATCGTTATACCAGGTTAATTATTAAAGTGGTTTTAAGTAAAATTTATTAGCGATTGATATATCAATTAAAAAACAGTGGCAAGATCAATAATAAAAGTGTAAAATTGTATATATATAATTGAGTTACTAATGTGTTTATGGCTTTAGACTTCAAAAGTGAAAAATCAGTTTTTAATACTACTTCTAGGTGTGCATTTGATAAATGATTCATTTTAACTCTAAATCAGAGCCATATAAAGTATATTTCACTTGAGAGGTGCACAAGTTGTTATTGTACTTTGTTGACAAGACTTGGAACGCATACAAATTTGGTCGTGGAGCATAAATCAGAGGCCTGGCCCCAATAATACAACTCTATAGAGTATTTTTTTATACGCATCATATACTCACTCCGTTTCATTAAAAGTGTTACAATTTTTCGTTTTGATTGTTTAATTAAAAGTATTACATTTTCTTTTATTTAAATTAATTTTATAATAAAACTCATTTTTAACTACACATTTTCGGGTCCACATGTACTTTTCCACTCAATTAATATCTTATACTCATTCTCCAGTATATATTTTTGGGACCATATACCTCTATACATTTTTTCCTTAAAAACTGTGTTCAGCACAATTGTTTCAATTTTAATGAAACGGAGGGAGTATAATGTTTATAGGATGTTTGACATAATACTTTAAAATAGTTTTTAATTAATTTTAATAAGATACATAGTAACTTAATTTAGATAAGTATAATAGTAGGGGCGAATCCAGAATTCGAATATTAATGGTGGGGCAAAATTATATATATATATATATATAAGGTTATTTTAGGGATTTGGGGGGAGGGGGGCAAAATTCTAAATTAACGAAAATATTACACATAAAAAAAAATTCAAATTTTAAAGGGGCGAACCCCCTCGTGATCCCGCCCATGTATAATAGTGACTTAACATAGTTTTAGTTGATTGTCAAACAAGAAATTGAGAAATTGATGAATAGTGACTTAACATATTTCTTATTCGCTTGACAAACAGTCTTTTAATGTTTCTAACTATAAATATAATATTTTCGGTCCATAAATAAATATGGTTCTCCAGGTACGTATGTATGCGTTAATCTCACACGAGACCAACTTTATATAAAGACTAAAATGGACCTCAAACATTAATGTTATTGTCATAAACATTAGAGGTTTTTATTAATTAATAACATTGTTATACATATACTTAAAAAATAAATTTGATAAAATGTTCACTTATAAAACATTATGAATATGATCTAAAACATCATATATAACTTGTGCTCTGTTTAGCAAAACTAGCTGATAAATTAGCTGTAGCTGATTGGGTAGCTGATAAGCTAGTTGATTTTTATAAAAGTGTTTAGTAAATCAATTAGTTGTTAAGCTAGCTGATTTGTTAAATATATATGTAAAAGCAAATCAGCTAGCTTATTTTGTGATAAGCTTCCTAAACAATCTTATCAGCTACAACTTAGGCGTTCACGTAATGTTTTATTATTTAAATAAATTTCATCGAAATTGAGTTTCGCTAAATGAAATTTTAATAACATCGGTCCGCACCTCAATCCCCTCTATTACATCTCATTTTCAAGAATTTATGTCAAATAAAAGAAAAACTTGCATTGCATACTACTTCCTTCGTTTCGGAACAAATTTTATACTTTGACTTTTTTCACTAGATTTTCATTATATAAAAAAATTGAATATTTTACATTTGCGGTTTAAGATTAATTCGTAGTTAAAGTTGAAAAAATTTAACCGCAAAAAGTCAAAAGTGAAAAATTTATTTCGGGACGAATAAAGTAATTAATTAGTCACAAGTCACAAATCAAGTCACAACTAACGAAATCAAAATCAAAATATTCCAATGTGTAAGTGGATTTACGACATTATTAGCCATCCCAAGTAGTTTCCTCTAGCTTTCCGCATTTTCACCAGCCCGCGTCCGAAATTCCTTCTCTTTCTTTAATTTCCCTTGCTTGCCCACCCGGGTCCCACCACCATGACATCACCCTCCAACGTGATACTCCTCCAACGTCCCTATATATACCCCCATCCTCTCCTCCATCCACTCACAACACAACAACAAACTCCATTCATTCACTCCATAACCAACTAACAAAACAAAACTTGCTCCAATTTGCTCTCAAGTTCAAACCAAAACAACTCTATTATTCGACTATATTCCATCAATGGCTGTCGACTCAATCCTCACATCTCCACTAGGCCCACCGGCGAACGCCAAGGACGCGAAGGCCCTCCACCTCATCGAAGAGCTCACTCGAAACGCTGATGCCGTGCAGCAGAACGTTCTGGCTCAGATTCTGGAGCGTAATGCGAATACTGAGTACCTGAAAGGGTTCGGTATCGATGGAACGACTGATCGGGAGAGTTTTAAGGCGAAAGTTCCCATGGTTACCTATGAGGACTTGCAGCCGTTGATTCAGAGGATCGCCAATGGTGATCGTTCTCCCATTTTGTCGTCTCACCCTGTCTCCGAGTTCCTTACCAGGTAACTTGGATTTCGATCATTTTAGCATTTCGCCCAGTCTAAAATTTTAAAATCGAACCTTGTGAGTAAATGATTAGAAATGGAAATTGATTATGCTTTGTTTTTTTGAATTTTGCAGCTCTGGAACTTCAGCTGGAGAGAGGAAATTAATGCCGACGATTAAAGAAGAATTGGATCGTCGCCAGCTGCTCTATAGTCTTCTGCAGCCAGTTATGAACTTGTGAGTATGATTTGTAATTATGCATTTTGACACTAACATTAGATTATATTGTACTTGTTCTCAAAGTTTTAGAAAAGCCGCAAAATGTCTCGTGATTTTGCATAGTAGTTTGACTCTGAAGTTTCAAACAATTCTGCCATTTGACTTCCAAAATTGGGATTTTGCGTTTATTTACAAAGGTCAAATGGCAAACTTAATCGCAGACTTGTTCGAAACTTTATAGGTCAAATAAGACACATGCAAATTTTTATGGGACATTTTGGGGCTAAAATGGCAAAAGCTTGATGAATTTGGGAAAGGATGATTTTCAACTTCTGACCAAGTGACATTTTGACATGTAACAGATATGTGCAAGGACTAGACAAAGGCAAAGGGCTTTACTTCTTGTTCATAAAGGCTGAGGCCAAGACACCGGGTGGGTTAGTAGCCCGACCCGTGCTCACAAGCTACTACAAAAGCGAGCATTTCAAGACCCGACCGTATGACCCGTACAACGTCTACACCAGCCCGAATGAGGCAATCCTCTGCCCTGATTCGTTCCAAAGCATGTACACTCAAATGCTTTGCGGTCTTTATGACCGCAAGCAAGTGCTCCGAGTTGGGGCGGTTTTTGCTTCGGGTCTTTTACGTGCTATCCGGTTCCTACAGCTGAACTGGCAACAATTGGTGGATGACATCCGGTCCGGGAAGCTAAACCCGAAAGTAACTGACTCGTCGCTCCGAGAATGCATGGGGCGGGTTGTTCGACCCGACCCGGAGTTAGCTGATTTTATTACCAAAGAGTGTGAAACTGAAAACTGGGAGAGTATTATCACTAGGATTTGGCCTAACACAAAGTACCTTGATGTGATTGTTACTGGAGCAATGGCACAGTACATTCCAACACTTGATTACTACAGTGGAGGATTGCCTAAAGCATGTACCATGTATGCCTCTTCAGAGTGTTACTTTGGTCTCAATCTCAACCCAATGTGCAAGCCATCTGAGGTTTCCTACACCATCATGCCAAACATGGCCTATTTCGAGTTCCTGCCACACGAGTCGAATTCATCCCAATCGAGCCGTCTCATCGACCTAGCCAACTTGGAAGTCGGAAAGGAATACGAGCTCGTGATCACGACTTTTACCGGCCTCAACCGTTACCGAGTCGGCGACATCCTACGTGTCACAGGGTTCCACAACTCTGCCCCTCAGTTCCAATTCGTGAGGCGCAAAAACGTGTTATTGAGCATCGACTCGGATAAGACAGACGAGGCCGAGCTCCAAGCAGCCGTAGAGAACGCTTCGCGACTCTTACGTGAATTCAACACAAGTGTGGTCGAGTACACTAGTTATGCCGATACGAAGACCATTCCAGGTCACTATGTGATCTACTGGGAGTTACTAGCCAAGGATTCGGGCAATTCGCCTAGTGACGAAGTGCTAGGCCAATGCTGCCTCGCAATGGAGGAGTCCCTCAACTCAGTGTACCGCCAATGCCGTGTGGCTGACAACTCAATCGGGGCGCTGGAGATACGTGTAGTGAAAAACGGAACGTTTGAGGAGCTTATGGACTACGCGATCTCCAGGGGAGCATCCATAAACCAGTACAAGGTGCCTAGGTGTGTCAGCTTCACACCCATCATGGAACTTCTCGACTCTCGAGTCGTGTCCACACATTTCAGCCCCTCATTGCCGCACTGGACCCCTGAACGACGTCGCTAGAGTCGAGTAATTTGAGAATGAGTCACTCGTAGAGATCCTAGTAGCTCCAGTTTTAGTTATTCTCTCAGCAAGATTTTAATTTTGTTGTGTGAAGAGTAGATTGTGATCAAGTTAATTAGGCCATGGTTCGTAAGAATCTTAGTTTGACTAAGAAGCCACGTAACGAGTTTGTAGCTTGTGTCAGTAAATTCGAACAACTGTTTGTTCTTTAAATGTTCTTTCTTTATCAATTGTTGAACCAATTGACAGATTGTGTTAAATTGACGCGTAACACTATATACTATATTCAGCTGGATAGATCTTGACAAATATCGTCATACTTTTAAGCATGTGATTGCAATTAATACAAGTTTATGGAGCAACAAACTTCATATTTACGCAGGTGCGGAGCCAGGATTTTAAAGTGGGGATTGCGGAGTATTATAAGACGAGCACTATGTGTAATTTGGTTAGGTTGAGCTATAACGGGCCGGGTCGGATCAATATTTTAGACACTAAATTCATCATAAATATTCAAGTAAAATGAAAGGAAAGAAAGAATCACATGCAAACCAAAAATGAATAAACTATTCAAATTCAAAAATTATCTATAAAACATGATCTACTTATATGAAAATCGTACTCTACGTCTCTTTATCATTTCAAAATCATCAGTGATTGAATGAATGTCAAAACCCTCGACAATTTCTTTTTCAATATGCATTATCACGTTGCTAGACAATAAGTCATCCTGCATTTTACTAGGAGGTCCATTTTACTTTGAAAGGATTGAATTAGGTTTAGGTTAATTAAAAAGAGTTTAAGTGAATTTACTTGATAGCTAGAAAAAAAATCCTTATTAATAAAATGGTCTAAAAGTATAAAAGTTGCCCGTATAACCCTTTTAAGTTAGTTAACTAATAAAATATCTCTTTTGTCACAAAGTCTTGGAAGAAACGTGTATGAGTAAGAGACCTGAGAGACAGATTGATGTTCTTGAGTTTATGTATAATGTTTTAGACAATATCAGTAAAATTTTATGAGTATACATTTTATATTACTTTTTATGTATATGTATATTACCGATGTTCATAATAATACCTTTGATGTTTTATGATATAATTGCAATGTATGTCGTCTCTTTTAGTCTCTTCATAAGACCGTAGCTCAGGAGACTTACGTTAAATTTATTAAATTTTATAAATTTTCTCAACTTATTTAATTAAAAAGCCGACTAACTAAATGTACTAACTAAAAAAATTAGGGGTGGCGAAACGTAATGTTTTTAAAAAAATGCATATAGTAATAAAGAAAATAAAATTTTTGGCCCGCCACCCTCTGTGTCCGCCCCTTTATTTACGGGTATACTATATAAACAATCAATCCTTCATGAAGTATTTATATCTACATGGACTACATAGTGCAGAAATTGATGTTCTGCACATGATAGTTCTTCCATATTTGTTAATGCAGATTCGCAAACGTTACCGCCATGTTTTTCTAGATGGGGCAAAGTTTTACCGCAATGTTTTTCTAGATGGGGCAAAGTTTCAAGAAAATAGTAAACATACCATAAGTCCATAACTAGGGCACTCCAAGAACCATCTCTTTCGGGTGAATTCGTCCCCAAGTCCTCATAGTCCTTTGGGTGAGACCTTTTTTAGCCGATTTGCACAAACCGTATGTTGCTCAACTTAATACTCGGCATTATGTCCTTAGACAACACATGTACTTTTTACTCTGAATGGGCCTGAAGATTCACTACTGATAAAAGCTCGGACATGCTTAGGATGAATAAGGGTCCGAAACGAGCCCATGGGTACTTCTTAGAATGTTTTTACATGGCAAGCTTCGGACACATGCATTTTGAGGCATAACAGTAAAACTAGTAAACAATATATATTCAAATTGATGAATTCGTATTAGGTTATCCTGATCCGTTCGACTAGAGGCGAATGAATTAGGTAGGGCTTAATTTATACTCAGCACAGACCAAGAAAATTCGAATATACATGATGTGATCGAACAAACTTTAATCGAGCATGGGACTACACAATTGCAAGATTAGAGCTTCTCTCAAGTTCGAACCGAGCTAGATAACATGTGTGGTTCGAGCACAACCAGGTTGGGTTCGTTCGAAGCCAAAATTGGACTCAAAACATACTTGTAGGGAATTATTGAATTGAGCATCTTTGTAAAGTTCAGATCTTTTCTAGTAGTTCAAATTCGAGCTTAATTTCTTATAAGTTATCGAGTCGAGCTTTTCCATATTGCTTTGGGTGGATGCTCGATTATAATCTACATCTAGGAATCAATAGGTGCATTAACTCGAACTGTTTCAAATCATTATAGTTAATGACATGTCGAAGGAAGAAAAGGCAAATGATGAAGTATCATGTTACATTAGGATTTATATTAATAATATCCGGATCACATGTATGTTTAACAGTTTAAGAGGCACAAAAACAACATTAAAGAAAAGTCCCTTACTTTAAGCCGCTAAACAGACATTAGCGGGCCAACTTTTGTATTTGCGGGTAAACACCTTTCCTGATCTTTAATTTTTCTCCAGATACTTATTTTGTTCCCAACATTCAACTTAATGCTATATTTAAACACCTTTTTTTCTCTTGTTCATGTACTCAATTAACTCCAATAGTGCTTTTCCATAGGCGGATGGTTTGGAACACAAATTGAGACGGAAGGATATTTAACTAGAATAAGTTAAATCAACCATAGGCCGACATGTTTAGGTAAATTTACTTTCAATAAATTAAAATTCAAATAATTCGTCCGGATGAAGGTTGGTTCATGGTTGTGTGGCAACCTACAGCGGATTTCATGTCATATTGTAGATTTGTAGGACTCAAGTCAAGGAACAAGAACCACATCAATGTCACATATGCGAACATACACCACATTACATGAGTACATCTGACTCTGAGGAAAGAGAGCGGATCGGTACCTAACTTGACACTTTTTATGCAAAAAGATGACACCTGATTTTACTGTCACGTTATATTTCTTCACAATAATCATCTTTTTTTTTTCTTGTTTAATTTTGCCAGGTATATTTTGATGATTCATGGGTAAAAATTGATCTTTAACTAGACTTTCCTCCCAAATTTTCTCACTCGGAACATGGAATGTGTCGATTGGCCCAATGGGCCCAAAAGCAAGTCAACCCGCAAAAGGACATTCTTGCACTCTGCTAGCAAGGCCGAATTAAACAATACAAGACCCACCTGAAGCCCACTGGTCCGCACATGCTCTGCCGACCGACCCACAAACCCGCCGCACCGCATGTTCGGATTACGAATTTGACTCGAAGTCAAACCCACATTACTCTATCCGTAATCCAATTACCAAACCATTAAAGGCATTAATTGCTCAACCAAATTGACCCTGTTTGTTAGCTACTGTACAGACACACAGTAGAGAAAGAAAGAAGAGAGAGAAAGAAGAGAAACGAAGGATGGCAAGTATTGCCTCCTTTATCTCCTACTCTTCTCCTCTTCTTCATCCTTGCTTCCCGTTAACCAGCTCGAGACCTTTTCCATCGCTATCCTTCTCCAATTCCAATCACACGACGAGGTTTACCTGTTCTGTCAATTCACGAAGAAATTTCGCAATTTTTGCTTCCTCAGCTTCTCCTGGCTGGGAACTCAGTGATGCCGACGATAATCCTCGCTCTAAGGTTTGGATTTACTTCATCAGTTAATCTGTTTGATAAATTAATCTGTTTCTGATAGGTGATTTCAGTATTGATGATGAATTGATGATACTGGACTTGTTTGTTGTTGCTGTGGATAGAAGCAAGGGGTTACTATTTTAGTATTAGGTTTTAGAGCTATCCGTGGGCATCGAGAGTAATTTGAATTTGGTTTGTGATACATGTGACGATGCGTGAATTTGGTACAGCGTTGATTGATGTGTTTTTGATGACTCATTACCGTATAGATGATGATATGTGCTTGGTTTTGATCATTTCGTAATGGTGATGGATTTGGTTTTAAGGCTATCCATGAGCTGTGGGAGAAGTTTGAATTTGTTTAGCGTATTATACTATTATGTGACGATGCATGAATTTGGTACACCATTAGTTAATGTGTTTCTGATACTACTGCATAGATGATATGTGCTTGGTTTTGATCGTTTCCTAATGGTGATGTATTGGCTTTAAGTCTATCCGTAAGCTGTGGGAAATGGTTGAATTTTGTCAGTGTGTGATGTGATGATGTTTGAATTAGATACTGCAACAATTCATCCTATTTTAAAAATAGAGGATATATTGATATCTCTTTGCTTTTAAATGTTTCATAATCGTGACATATACCGATTTATTGGTGCTATAGATGGAAGGAAAGTGTTAGTCTTAGGCTTTAAGACTGTGCATGAGCTATGAGAGAAGGTCGAATTTGATTAGTACGTTACATGAGAATGTTATCAGAAAAGATAGCGGAAGACATATTTTATGAAAATGTGTTTCTTGTATTCACAATCACTTGAATGACTTAGGTTTACAAGGTTCCTACTACTAGTATTTATAAGAAAGAATTTGCTATCTAGGAGACACTTAACTAGGTTAATTACATCTAAAAGATATTACAGAACCGTAAAAGATATATACAAAGATATACGAAGATCTTTAAGGATCTTTCTAAACTTAGATCTTCTGGACGCCATCAATTTTGTCTTAACTGTTGTAGCAACTGTTGTCATAACATTGAGTGTCAACATTGACTATAAGAGTCTTCAACAACAACCAAAAGTTCTTCCTTCATCTTCTATAACATTACACAGAACTTGGTAGTTATTTTCTTCATGATTAGACATAGTATTTCCTGAAAAGGGAAATACGTGTTCCACAAAGTGTATATCTCTAGAAATCATCACTTTATGTGTATTCAGGTTATATACCTTGTAGCTCTTGACATGATCAGGGTATCCAATGAAAATGCATGCCTCAGCTCTAGCATCAAACTTTGTTCTGCCTTGAGTTATTGTGGATACATGACAAAGGCAGCGAAAGACTTTGATATTGGAGTAGCTGGGCTTTTTCTTGAAGAAAGCTTCAAATGGAGTTTTGTTTTTCAGACTTGTAGAGGGCAATCTATTAATAATGAAAGCAGTTGTGAGGATAGCTTCTGTCCAAAACTTAATAGGAAGTCCAGACTGAAATAACAAGGATCTAGCCACATTGAGTAGATGTTGGTGCTTTCTTTCTACTACTCCATTTTGTTGTGGAGTGTAAACACAGGCTCTTTGGTGTATAATGCCGAGACCCTTCAATCTTTCTGAGAAACTAAACTCAGTGCCATTGTTCGTTCTAATGTTCTTTACTTGAGCATTGAATTGGACTTGAGCATAGTTGATAAAATTAAAAAGATAGTAGAAACCTCGGATTTGTGTTTGAGTAAATATATCCAAGTTATTCTACTATAATCATCAACTATTGTTAAAAAATAGTGATGTCCATTCAATCCAGGTTTAGCATATGGCCCCCAAACATCTAAATGGATAAGTTCAAATATATTATGACTGCAAGAAGTGCTAGTATGGAAAGATAACTTTCTTTGTTTCGATTGATGGCAAATAGTACAATCATTCAATCTATTACATTGTATTTCAGGTGACTTGATATGAGTCAGCTTTTGAATAGATGGATGTCCCAATCTATAGTGCCAAAGATAAAAAGTTTGAGGAATACGAGCTTGATTTGCTCTTGGTACATGACCTTCTTGAAAAGAAATAGGCTTGGTAGCTACCGCTTGACCTTGATTGAAATGAAACGACTGATAATATAAGCTCTTTTTGTCAAGTAAGAGCAAAGACTTATGCTTTTGAGCAGCTCCAATCACCTTCTTAGAAGAGATTTCCTGTATGATACAAGAAGCATCATTGATAAGCAAGAATGAAATCTTTCGTTCTGCACTGATCTTACTTGTAGATATTAAATTCACCTCAAAACTGGGCACACACAGAACATTCTTCAAAGTAAGCATATCAGAAAGTTTGATATCTCCTTTATGAGTAATTTCAGCAAAAGTGTAATTTGGTAATTGAACTCTAGCTGATATAGGAACAACTGAGTGAGTGTAAGCTTTAGAATCACAGACAAAATGGTCTGTTGCTCCACTATCAATTATGTAATGATGTCTCAGATCAATGTGCCTTGAGAAATTTTTATACAGTTCTGGGTTTATACCTGTTAAATTGATGTAAGCAATGGTGGGCTCTGCATCTGACTGGTTCCTTGAGGCCTGATAGTCCATTCAGTGTTGCTGGGTTGATGTTGAAGCAACTGTTGGGGCAACTGTTGAAGCAACATCGCACCATCAACATTATTTCCAGCATTCACATTGATTGATCTAGATTGTCTTTGTCTTTCTTCTTGTAAGACCAAATCATAGACCCTTTCAACAGTAGGAACGGGACTCATCATAATGATTTGTCCTCTTATAACATCAAAACTTTCATTGAGCCCCATCAAGAATTGAAAAACACGATCTATAGCATTAGTGTTTGCAATTTTTGCAACACAACCACAATTGATATGTGCATATGATGGAGCATAATTGTTCAATTCCTCCCATATTCCAGAGATGTGTGTAAAATACTCATTAATAGATTGAGTACCTTGAACAAGAGAATCTAGCTCATATTGAAGCTGGTAAATCCTGACATTATCAGGTTTTGAGTATATCATCTTTAATATTTCCCAAGCCTCTTTAGCAGAGGAGCTGTGCATTATAGTGTAACCAATCTCTGTAGATACCGAGTTGATCATCCATGATAGAGTAGCGTTATTACACTTAACCCAAGGCTGATATAGCTTTGAACCGGTTTCAGGTGTTGCAATTGATCCATCAAGAAAACCAATTTTGTTTCTGACGGAGATTTGCAATAAAAACTTTCTTTGCCATGATATGAAGTTAACACCATTGAGTAGAGGTGTAATCGATCCAGAGGTTCCATTATCACCATGGTTAAGATGATATGGACTGTTAGGATCATCATGGATCGAAGTAGTGAGATCACTTTGATCTGTTGCAACCATGTTTCAGAAAAGCAAGTGTTGTGAAGAATCAGAAAAGTGAACGGAAAACACAAAAGAAAATGAAAAAGAAATCTTTGCACAACAAATCTGAGAAATTGGAGAAAACCAGTTCGAAGAAGCAACTAGGACGAAAACCTAGAGCTCTGGTACCATATCAGAAAAGATAGCGGAAGACATATTTTATGAAAATGTGTTTCTTGCATTCACAATCACTTGAATGACTTAGGTTTACAAGGTTCCTACTACTAGTATTTATAAAAAAGAATTTGCTATCTAGGAGACACTTAACTAGGTTAATTACATCTAAAAGATATTACAGAATCGTAAGAGATATATACAAAGATATACGAAGATCTTTCTAAACTTAGATCTTCTGGACGCCATCAATGTTGTCTTAATTGTTGTAGCAACTGTTGTCATAACATTGAGTGTCAACATTGACTATAAGAGTCTTCAACAACAACCAAAAGTTCTTCCTTCATCTTCTATAACATTACACAGAACTTGGTAGTTATTTTCTTCTTCTTGGAATGTCTTTTGTGAGATCATGACAACATTGCATATTGATTTATTTCCATGTAGTTTCTTCTCCAGAATGTTGCTCATACTTTTACAAATGTTCACGCTCTAAGGTTTGGAACTTAGGGTTTACTGCATTCAATTCACCTACTTTGGATGAGGGCTAACTGATTCCTTTATGGATGATATATTGTTGCTTTTTTATTGCTTCTTGATCGTGACATAGACTGGATTGGTTGTTATAGGTAGAAGCAAAGTATTAGTCTTGCACTCTTTTAGGTTTTAGATTATACTTGAGCTGTGAGAGAAGGTTGAATTTGATTAGTGTGTTATGCAATGATGCAGACATCAGTCCTGTTCAATTTAATACAAGAAATAGAGCCTTTGGATGTGAGTGTTATTCAGAAAGATGTTCCACCCACCACTATAGATGCCATCAAGAGGACCATATCTGGCATGTTGGGTTTGCTGCCCTCTGACCAGTTCCAGGTGATGGTTGAAGCATTATGGGAACCACTCTTCAAGCTGTTGATTTCATCAATGATGACCGGGTACGTCCACCTCATTTGAAATTTGCACTCACAAAAAACTATTGCGAATTTGCTCATTAGAATGAAAATTTGAGCCATGTAACTAAGATATACATGGTGTAATACTGTAAATATTGTTTATATGAGTCCATGGCTTCCTAGTTTTGTACAATACTTTGTCAGGTGGAAATTTTCATTTTCACGTAATGTAAAGTGCCGCAGATATATGAGTTAGATTAGATCAATGTAGAGATGATACGGTCATGATTTAGGAATTTAAATTAAATAATATGTTATTTGTGAGTCTCCCATGTCATCTAGTTGCATGTAAAGATCACATGATCGAGGAACAAAATGTTCTCATTGACATCCTGTTCTATGCAGGTACACTCTACGAAACGCAGAATATAGACTTTTTCTTGAAAGAAATCTTGAAATACATGACGAAAATATGGATAAATCAAATTCACACGATTTTCACATCGAGGCTAAAGGGACAGCTATTGAAGGCGAGGAAAAGAGAGGAAGTCCTGGACAAAAAAGCGTGCCCACGTCAAAGGATACTAGAGAATTGATGTATAGCATTCCAGACTTTGGTGAAATGACCCCTGAAGCTCGAGAATATATTTTAAAATTGCACTCTAGCTTATCTTCCGTTAAGAAGGTTAGTCCACAAGTTTATGTTCTGTAAATCATGGTCTATTTTGGATTTTTTTTTTTCTTTTATAATTCTGCCTTGTTTGTGATTGGCTATAAGACTTTGGCCTGGCAGCAGTTCTGGTAACTATTAACTAGGCCAGCCTTCGGAAGAATATTGTGGCCTTCTAAAAAGCAAAATCATTGACCGGCAGATTGACTTGCTTTATGTTTCTTCAATGCATCATATCTCTAGAATTGTTATAGATCATGACATCATCTTCAATAAATGTACATCTCTGCTGCTATAATTTAGCTGGATTTTAGGGGAACCTTAATTGTGCATTTAGTTTTATGGCAGACTCATGATTGTCATCCAGTTGATTGTTAGGAGTAGAATGATGTGTGTTCATTATTTATAAAACCGATACCCTTGGGTATCAGGATTCCTTGCCCTTCTGTTTGAACTTTATGTTTATGTATGTATGTATATTCAAGTCACGTGATATGGCAGGCTGGCGGCTTTACTCTATGTTATGGTGTTTTTGGTGCCAAGGTTAAAATGTATCGGAATGTTTTTGTGTTTCATAATATTCACCATTTCTAGGAGCTCCGTGATGTTAAGAGGAAGACTGCAGCACTTCAAATGCAACAGTTTGTAGGAGAAGAAAAGAATGATTTATTGGACTACTTGAGGTCTTTGGAACCAGAAAAGGTGAGATGTTCATCCATAAACTGATTTTGATGATATATCTGTATGGGTGGTCTTTGCTATAAATTCTACACAGCGGGAAGAGAAGCAAATCACAATTTTCAGCAAATCACTAAATATACTTTATCAACTGAGCCTGTGATATGATCGCTGTTCCATTTGAACTCAACTACCTTTTCCACCATCTCTTCGTTCTGTATTGACATTTAAATTTGTTTACCACTTCCTGAAATATATAATATAGTCTATCCACTACCTTAACTGTCATCAAGCATTTATAATTTGCTTTATTTCTTTCTCTCTAGCCTGTGTATTTAATCCTATACATCATGATGCTTTGCTTTTGCCAACAGGTGGCCGAGTTATCAGAACCAACATCACCCGAGTTGAAGGACATGATCCATTCGGTAGTTCATGGTCTCTTGGCTACGCTTTCTCCTAAGATGCACTCAAAAGGCCCTGATATGGGTGAGAACCCTCCAAAAGGAACTTTGGATGTTCAAACTGAAGGAGATTGCATTGATCTTGTTGAGAACACATCCCTTCAATTCCAACCCCTTATTTCATTGCCACGGGATTATCTGGCTCGCCTACTTTTTTGGTTAGTCTATGCATTTGCTCGCTTCTTTTAACCCCCTCATATTTCATGAACAATTTGTTGATTGATAGCAATGAGATTAATATGTTAAAATTTTATTTACTGTAGGTCCATGCTGCTGGGACATTATGTAAGGGGCCTAGAATATCGCTTGGAGCTTATGGATCTTATGTCATTACCCTGTGCTGCTACTGGAAACTCCTTGAGCGACGAACAATTTGTTTAAGAGTCTCTCTTTGCATGCTAGATTTTACCTATAAATGTACAGTTACCCCTTTTCCTGTCTGTAAGGTTTGTAAGTAGGAACTGTAAAGTATGACATATTTTAGCTTTCAGGTCGGACTAAAATTGCTTGATAAATAGAAATTATTTATGAAGTGAATTAAAATTTTATTGCAGTTGCATGGGTAGAGAGGGGAAGATCCATGTAGTATTTATGTATGCTTCTGCCCCTTGTTAGTAACAAATTCTTGTCGGGACAGGCCAATGTAAAACTACTTATGTTTTATTAGTGAATATTTTATGTGTTGACATTAATGTTGTTTTTTATTATCAATTAATTTAGTCGTGAATGTTATTGCTATAACACATAATATTAACTAGTAAACCAAGTAAAGTTTTTACCTTATGCAACAGGGGAACGGATAAACTTTTTACCTATCTAATACGGTCATATTTGGTTGTATATCACCTGCCTTAATCAAAATTTTAGTCATTTAAACAAATCTGAATCAATATGTTTGGCAATTAATTAAAATACAAGCCAAATACCTGAATAAGAATAAGGTGAGGATTATGTATAAGCCTACGAATTTCCATTATATCAGGCAATATATGTAATATCGAGAACTTGGAGTGTCTACACGTAATTTACACCTCACTCTTATTACCAGTCCAGTTTACTTTACCACCAGTAACCACTAACCATAAATGTCAACTGTAAAAACCAGTAAAATGGCTCAAATTATCCACTGTAAATGGCTCTGTGCTTCACAACTTCTTCCAATTCCTCATCTTTACCTACTCCAAATCCACGAACTTCTCACCGCTACTCGTCTCATTGGTAAGTAACGTCATCACTAATCTCTCAGAATCTTCCAATATTTGCACAACCCAGCGTTTTCCCCTTCAACGGAGTGTTAGATGAAGAGATTTTATGAATGAATCATTTTTCGTTTTTTATGAGCTGAGAATCGGTTTGCTTAATGACTTACGTGTTCGTTTCTGTTCAAAGTGTGTCGTGGGAGTAGAAATGTGTTGTGAGTTGTGTGAATCAGGTCTATTGTTACGTTGTTAAGTTAGGTTTTGTGGGGTGAAGGACTTGGTGTATACTCGGAAGGTGTTTGATGAAATGCTAGAGAAGGATTGACTTGTTGGAGGTCTTTGTTTTCGGGGGTGTGTTCGAATTTGATTGGCTGAAGAAGGGCTGAAGCTGTTTATGATGGTTGAAGAAGAGGGTGTCGTATCGAAGAATGATACTATGTTAGTGTTTTATCGGTTATTCGAGCTTTAAAGGCAGTTTAGAGGTTGAGAAATGGGCGAATCTATTGGCAAACTGCAGGAAGGGTGTCTGTGTGAATTTTGTACTTGTGTATTTATATGGAATGTTGGGAAAGTGGAGAAGAGTAAGGAAGCGTTTGATGATATTTCCCAATACGGTGAGTGAACATTCTTTTTGGAGTGCTGTGGTTGGAGCGTATGTCTAGAATGTTTACGTTTTGGAGGCTGAGTCAATTTACAAAATGCTGGAAAATTATGACTGTCGCCCCAAACCACGTGACTATGGTGAGCTTTCTCTCAGCTTGTACTAAAGTGGGCTATTTAGACCTTGACATATGGGTTCATGAAAGCATAAGAACTCGAGGCCAAGAAGTTGTATTGTCATTGAACGTAAAACTTGCCACCACACTCATAGATATGTATTCTAAATATGGGATTTTGGATAGAACGTGTTATGGTTTTGACCATATAAGCAAGAAAGACGTTATTTCGTTTATTGCAATGTTAATAGGTTCTTTCCTTTGTGTTTTATATGCCTGTAGCCACTCTGTTTTACTAGATAAAGGACGCAAAATTTTTCATGTGAATGAAGAATACAATAAAGTGGCACTTATAGATTGGAACATTACGCGTGCTACATTGATCTATTAACTCGGTCAGTTTATATTGACTATGCGCTTCTTATTCAGCTTGATGCCTTGCGGTTTGAATAAGTATGTCTGGGGTGCTCTGCTCAATGCCTTGTTGTCCTTTATAGTTTTGAACTGGTTCATAGTATATTTCGACTAGGCTTATTGCAGTAGATCTCAATATCTGCTTGCTGTGTAATGTCCAATTCATTTGCTGCTGATTGTCAATGAGGCGATATGTTGAATTGGTTGGGCTTATGAGGGAAAAGCGGGATGCGAAGCAACCAGGGTGCAGTTGGATAAACATAAAATGGACTGGTGCATGAATTTATGGCTGGATCAGTTTCAAATCTTCAAATTGAAACTGTCCATCATATTATGCAACTGATGCTAAAGGGAATTCAATAATCAACTTCATTGGTCTGCTCTGCTACTCTGGAAGACATTCAAATGCCCTCGCTGACTAGTTAAGTTAAAGGTATACCTCTTTCACACATTTTTAAGACATTTTTTGCGCTGTTGCCCATGTGTTTAAGCTTATAATTCACAAATGTATTTTCTTTGTGAATATTTTACTTTTTTCAGTTTTGGGTATGAGATGATCTTGCAGACTATTAAAAAAACATTGAGGCTGTCGCTATTATTTGATTTTCAACAGTGTAATTTTTTTTGCTTTCTCGATCACCTACTGTCACTGTTAATCACCATTATTCCTTTTGTGCATTGTCTTGCATGCCTATTAATCATTAGCTGATGGTGCCTGACTTTAAGATAACAAGTCATTGAACTATCCAGTTTTGTCCTGAAAGTCTCTCTTAAAGATGACATGAATCATTTTTATAAAATTTTGACCGAAGCTATAAATAATGCCAATGAATCTTTTTTTTCTGGTGCAATGCTCTTTTACTGCATTTATACTGTGGTTCACTTTTTCATGTATGTTATACCGTGTAGACTAATTTAGTATTGGTGCAATATTGTTCACTAGTAAAATCTATGTGTAGATTAAGTGTTATTGTGTTCTCCCAACAATCAGAATGTCTAATTTAAAAAAGATAATTCATGAACTGTGTAATAATGTGCCAACCATGGTAGAATTATAAATAGGCTAGGCTTATTTGTTCAAAATCGAACTTTTTGCTACCTTTTCATTTCTTTTTAAATTTCATACGATGTAAAGATGATGAGCTCGTAGTTATGAAACATGGTAAATCTGTACATTTTCAAATATAAGGGGCTCTCAGTGTAACTAACCATAACTTAAAGAGGGCTCAACTGCTCAAGTAAAGGATTTGAATTTTCTCCATTTCTTTAAATGAAGAATCACCATACCATAGAGAATCCCAATGTAGTTTATGTGACATAGTTCTCAAAAGAATGTTGAAGAATCATCAAGAACTTCCGATCAATCATGATCTGAATAATTATCTGAGCTTGCTCCCAGATCCTTGGGTTTCTCTACGGCATTGTTTAACCACATCTGGCATACTTGTTCAACAAGAGATGAACACAGCTTCCCTTCAACATTGATATTATTTATATTGTTACATGCAGTATCCTGAGTATTTTTACCAAGAGTGACACCACTAAGTTCCTACTGTAGGGATATGTAAACATAATGTATCAAAGAATGCAATTAATGTCAGCTGTACGGAAGAATAACATTATTACCTAGACGTTGCTCCCAAAATTTATCCACATACTTGAAGGTAAACCCAAATAATAACTTTCCAATTAAACATACCCGAAAGGATATCTAGACAAATCAGTGCATTGATTCTGCCAAAATACGCTTGTGGCCTTCTCCATGTCTATGCTCTGCACACATTTGCAGCACAACACATCCATTTTTTTCGGTAGCCAAGTCCATACAATTGTCAGCTAGCACGCGTTGGGTATGCCGAAGATTATACTCGAGCATTATGCAATTTAAACTAGGGAAAGTTGTCAGCCAACATGCTCTGGATATGATGAAAATTAGATTATATTCAGACATAATGCAAATGCGCAAAGATTGGCAACAATTATTCTGGCCTAGTTTTCTTGGGCACGATGCTTGGGTGTTGTCTATTTCTCAGCATATTTAACGTGTGCTGTGTGACAACTGTATGCACTTAGCTACGGACAAGAATGGATGCCTTACACTATTGGAGAGTATGCCTGCAAGCCACCGTGGGCATATTTTGGTAGAATTAGTGGAAATGTACTTCTTTTGTCTTAAGATCCTTATGGCTAAGAATTCTCAGAAAGCTATTACTTGGATTTAAACTCACTTTAGTGGTGTGGATCAATTCTGCAAGGTCTATCTCTCTGTTGAACTAGCATAAATGGCATCTTTGATCAATTTTTTACTGCTTATATATTCCTAAATTAAGAATTACGTGGTGTCACTCTCGGTGATGACACCAAGGATACCGCAGGTAACAACAATGTCTATCTCGACGAAAGGGAAGTTATTTAGGCCTTGACATGTGGGTTTATAACAATTTGAGGGCGAAATGTGTATTATCATTGATTATGAATATTTCAACTGCACTGATAGATATGTATTCTAATGTAAAGTTTTTTTATCCGATAAGCAAGAAAGACGTTATTTAGTTTAATGCAGTGATAATGGCTCTTGCTATAAATGGCAAAGGACCGAGGCTCTGATCCGTTTTTGGAAGATGATGGGTTGTCATCTATTCCTGAATTCCAGGACTTGGTGTTATCATGTGCATATAGCCAACCTGGTTTATTAAAGAAAGGGTGCAAAAATTTTCGTGAGATGAAATACTATAATGTTTCACTTAAATTGGAACATTATTCTTGCTACACTGACCTTTTAGCTCAGTCTGGTTATATTGAAGAGGCACTTTCTTTAGTCAGCTCAATAATGCATTGCGAGCACAATAAGTATTTCTGAGGTGCTTTCACAATGTCTGTGGCGTTGTCCGTTATTTGGTTAGGATTGGCTTATAGAATTTCCACCAGGCTTGTTGCAGTAGATCTCAATAACTCTGGTGGCCTCATGTTGTCCAATTCATTTGCTGCTGATTGTGAATGTCGCTATCTTCGAAATTGCAGGTGCTTATGAGGGAAAGGCGGGTTGCTGAGCAACCAGAATGCAGATGGATAAATAGAAACGAGCTGATCCAGTTACAAGTTCATGTAACCAGCTCATATTGAGCTGGTGCATGTACTTGTAGCTGGATCAGCCTCATATCTTCTAATTTAACCTGTCCGTCTGATGATGCAACTGCTGCTGAAAGAAATGTGAACATCAACTTCATAGGTTTGTTTTTCTACTCTGGAAGACATTCAAATGACCTTGCGAACTGCTAAAGCTGATGGTACATCTCCTTTCACTCATTTTTACTACCTATTTGCAATATTACCTATGGTTTATGCATCGAATGTATGTTTTCTGTAAAGCTTTTAATATATTCTCTTTTTAGTTCCGTGTATGAGATGAGTTTGCATATTCCACAACACTTGTATTTCAACAGTGTAATGAACTATTCTGTGCTTCCGCAAATTTATCTGCTATTATCACTGTAACTATTATGATACTTATGTTGCTTCCTCTCATCATCCACTGATACCTTCCTTTTGTCCACTCTCCTGTACACTCTTCATTATTTTGTGGTGTACTTTAAAATATTTAGTGGCTGAACTATCCAGATTCGTTCTCTTTGCAGATTGAGTTTTCCTGTGCACGTTGATATACTATGTAGTTGTAAGTTTTTCCAGTTTCATCCATTTTTTACTTGTTGATGCAATGGTGAGTTGTCGCTTCATTCCGTTCGTATCCGCATGACTACATCTTAAAATCAAGTACTTGTGCAATTACATATGCTTCCATTAAATTGCTTAGATTAGCATCCATATATTCTGACGTTTTCAGTTCTCACCCTTTTAATTTGAAAGGGCGTGGTTCTTGAATGACTGTTTGAAAATTTTCAAAGTGCTAAGAAAAGTTACCTTATGAATTCAAACTCATGGCTTACCATCTCTCCTTAATAACTAAAATATCTCAAAAAGATTATCCTTAAAACGTTTCCTTTTCCTTCGCAATCGGTAATTACCAACTCTCTTCTCTTAAGATCTCTAATTAAACACGCCACCGTTAAACCCTAATAAATTCAACAAATTTCTTCCTCTTTTCACAAACTCCACAGAAACACAGCCACCCTTCCTTTTTCTCTTTGAATTTATTTCTTCAAATCAGCACACCAGACATGGATAACATTCATGAGACTCCCAACCAGGCTGAAGAAAACGGTGTCAGTAGCTTCGTTGGTGATGCAACCAGGGCCATGTTCAGCTCGAGTAATCAGAATGTTGCTCCGGTGAGCTCCAGTGTGAATGTGAATGCTATCCCTAGTCTTAACGACATCTTATCGAGCCTCAATCAGCTTGAAATTGGAAGCCCTTCTCGTAGCATACCCAGAGTTGTTGATGCTTCTAATGCTGCCGGTGGTTTTAGCCCCTCCCGTAACTATTTGCCGTTCGTTGATCCTAATGCAACTGGTGGTTTTAGCATAAGAAGCCCCTCTTTTGTCCCGAGTCCGGTTCGTCATGCTCAATTCCCCTCTTGTGAGGATATGTTGAGGATGAGGGCTCCTCCACAAGAAGGTATAATGATGGTGCCGCCTCAAAATCATCAAGGCCAGTACAACTATTTTAATCCATTATGTCGTACTGGAGCTTCAACTCTTGCTGGTAACTCAAAAGGTTCAAAAGGTGGGATTTTTGCATATGCGAATAGCTCCTATCCCTCTTATGCAAGTGGAATCCATCTGAATTCAAGGTATTCCTCTGAGACTGATTTAAGAATGGGATCTACTGATTATTTGGAGACTGGTTTAAGAATGAGTTTGAATGATTGGTTGGCCAGGATTGAATTCTGGGATAAGCAGTTGTCACTGGGTTTATCACAGGGGAAACCCGATCTAATCAATAAGATATATCTTGAAATCAAGGATTTCGTTCGGGATTTAATGGTGGATCAGTATGGAAATCGTTTTATTCAGAAATTCTTTACTATATGCAACGAATACCAGATGGTTACATTAATCTCCAATGTATTTAGTGATGGCAGAAGACTTCTGGCTATTTGTGCGAATCCGATAGGGTATGTTTAAGTTTATTTTATTAATTCTGGGGTATGTTTTATGCTGAAAGGATTGTGACCTTTTTTTAAAAAAAATAGGATTTATTTATTTATTTATTATGTGTATGTTCTATGTTTTTATATATCATTCTAGGGAATTTTCATTAAGGTGTCATCCCTTCCAGCTTCTTTGGTAACCGAGTGGTCGTAGACTGCTGTTCCTACAGAATAAAAAAGCTAGTAGAGCTGTACCAAATTACATTGAATAATCTTATTTTGTCTGTTCTAGTATGTGATTCCAACAAATTCACTTTTCCAATTTTTCCAAAACAATAAGCATACTATATCTTCTTCGTTTTAGTTATAATATTTACTTTTTAGAATTGATGCATTTCTTTCCACTGTTCTATATTTGGTTCTTTCATTCTGATTTCTTTTTGGAACAAAGTTCTTTTTGGAACAAAGTTTTTGCCTCCATGATTTGACTTGCGCAACTGTACTTGCACATCTGTGAGCTCGATCAAGAAGTTCCAGAATTTAAATAGCACACAATTTTGATCTCATAAAAAGAGCCTTGGACTCATGTTTGCTCTTTTTCCTTTTTTTCTTCGTAGAACTAGAGTTGTGCAAAAAATGTTGGAACATCTCACCACAAGGTCACAAAAGTGTCAGGTCTTAACTACTCTGAGGTGCCTCACGCTTAATCTTTCAAAAGGCTTAAACAGTCATCATGTGATTAAGTATTGCTTGATGCATTTTACTGATGAAGAGACAAAGGTATGTTGCGCCACTACATTTTTCATCCGTGATATTTGATACTGTTTTTAATATTTTGTATAGGTACTTCATTAATTTTCATTATTTTCGTAATATTACTCAAGTTTGTAATGTCTATTAGAAGTTCTGAAACCTATGTGTTTTAAGAATCCGAAACATATTCCGATCTATAAGTGACGCAACTTGATTAGTTACAATATTTGTTGATTATATCACATGTGACCATAAGAAGGATTTCTCTTCCTTCCAAGCGAGCTCAAGTGTCTTTCTTTCTACCCTTTTATCTCTCTTCTCTCTCAGACGCTCTCGTCGAATTCAAGCATTTTCCAGCAGCTGTATGGGTTCTTTACTAGTTTTTATGGCATGATTATCTTAGTCACAAACTCACAATGTTAGATTATATCTGTTTTCAGCAACAGTCTTTTTAGCTTAGCTTTCTTGGGTATAATGTTTGAGTATTAACTATTTTTCAGTGTATCGAACACGTGTTGGCTGACAATTGTATGGAGTTGGCCACAGACAGAAATGGATGTGTTGTACTTCAAGTGTGTGTTCAGTATAAACATGGAGAGCATTGCAACCGCATTTTGGCAGAGTTGGCAGCAAATGCACTCGTTTTATCTGAACATCCTTACGGGTACGGCTTCTGGTATATGTTGTTTTTAGACCAGGTTAATATATCATCCTGCATAAAGGCCATTTTGTTATCAAGTTGTTAATTATGTTTGTACATACTTTATTGTTGTTAAAGGTAGGACACATTTTATTTGCAAAAAAATATTTCAAGGGTTGATGATTTGCAAAAAAGACCCCTTACTTTATGAAGTTTGCATCCTTTTTAAACTAGTGCAATTAAACAATAAATACAAATAATTATTTATTAAAAACGAACTATTCGAAATAATCAAATAGATCAATAAGAGTAATTAAATGTATAACATACACAATTATATTTAAATAACCTAAACTGTAATTAACAAATTAATTTTATGTTTTCAAAAAAAACCAACTCGCCATGAAAGGATTGAAAATCTGTAATTTTTGGCCGGTTTGGTGGGTGGTGCCACCATCGTACCACTGGTGGCAGCCTGCAGCAGGCAGAACTGTTGGTACTGCTACGCACTGCAGCACCTGCAGATGTTAATATAGAGTTTTGACTGTACTTTTTTAGAATTCACCATGTTATTATGTTCAGTAATGATGGTTCCAATTTGTCCCCATGATTTAATCACGATCAGGGTTCTAATTTGTCCCTCCCAAAGTTTTGGTTCTCATTATTAGTTGTTCAATGTTTGTGTTATTTGTGTTCTATTTGAACTTTGGCTGCTTTTTTTTTTTTTTTTTTTTTTTAGTGGGAAACTTGCTGGCTAAATATGTTAGGAACTTAGGATTTAGGAGTGATAAGTGCCCTCTTGAATCTGATCATGCAAATGGAAATAGTGTTTCAGTGGCAGTGCTATATGGCACAAAACAAAATGATTCTAAGGTTAGTTTTGTCATCTCGTTCAAAATGCTCTGTTTTAAGCAGGCCAGAGTTCTCCTAAATATTTCCCATCTTGAGCTCATAGTACTGTAAAGAAACCAATGTATTAAGTGTTGGGACGGTCAAGATATGTTAAATAGAAAGCCGATCGGACTATCTTACATGTTTAAAAAAATTAATGTTATAGGACATCTTTGCAAATTATTCTACCTTTTATCTTTTTTTTTTTTTTTTTTGTAAAATATCAAAAAATATAATGAGTTTAGTAAAATATGTTGTTCGTTCAACATTATCTTACCTATATTAAGAATAGGTTTTCATACTATCCTTCTATATAACTAGCATAATGGCATTCTCTTATCAAGTTTTTAATTATCTTACCTATATTAGGAATTATGTGGTATCACTCTTGGTGATGATACGGAGGATGCAAACAAAAATATTATCACAGTTGAAGGGAAGTTATGTTTCTCTCTCGATGAACAAGCATGCCAGCAATGTGGTTGAACAATGCTTGAAAGGAACCCGAGGCTTTCAACAAGAGCAGATAATTATTGAGATGATGAACGATCATAATTTCTTGAGGGTTCTCCAAGATCCTTTTGGTAACTATGTTGCACAAACTGCATTGGAGGTCTCCACGGTACGTGATCCTTCAACATATATACTTGAGCACTCTTTATGGTGTGTTAGTTAGATGAACATCCCCTTTATATTCGTAAATGCACATATCACTTTTCATGATTATGAGCTCCCGAAACTGAGACAGAGTGCCTATTAGGAGCAATTTCTTCATTAGGCTAGTCTACTTTTAACCTACACCTCATTGTGGTGTTTATCATATATATAATACACATCACAAGTATTTCTATAAATATTTCCTCTTGATGAATTTGCTTCCCAACCTGTAGGGTGGACTCCGCAATGACCTGGTAGACTGCATTCATAGCCACTCTCGATTCTTGCAATGCCATCCCCATGGAAAGAGGGTTCTTGCTGCGACAAAACGAAGCGTTCGCCGATGTGAATGATTGCATGTTACATGTATCACCAAATCTGAAGATCGAAGTTTACACCATCTGTATGTGTACCGGCTTTAGTCCCCACCCGTGCGACCGCTCGCTTCGATTTTTATCTTCGTTATAGTTTGTTCTTTTGTTGTTGTCATGTTCCATTCGCTTTGTTGTTCCAGTTAGTTGTGTTTTACTTGTAGATGTACATTTTGGATTTATTTGTTGTCTCACGATGATGTTGTATGGATTTCTTTGGTGTCTCACTATTGTTGTTTGTTTGTATTATTCCATCAGATTGGGTGAACTTCTTTGACTATCTTAGTTTGTTAATTATACCTGATTTTCTATCAATGTTACACATCAGGTTTTCTACCGTTAGTCGACTATCGCTACCAACGATTACATTCGACACGCCGTGTCCGCTTCAGATCGTCTCTAAACCGTCACTATGCCGCCTCAACCATTACTAGACGCTTCAACCGCTATCTGTTTTTTTTTTTAAATTTTTTAAAACTATTAACTTCTCCCAAAAATTTTACTTATTAAAATTTTAACCCTCCTTCCCCACCATCCATCTTCCCCAATCCACCACCACCCACCACCACGGCCACCAACGCCACCACCCATCTTCTTCCCCAATCCACCACCACCACCACCCACCACCACGGCCACCAACACCACCACCCGCCACCACCCATCTTCCCCACCACCAACACAGCACACCGCCACCAAAACCACTGTCGGAGCTTCCATGGCGGAGCTTCCGCCGTGGATTCCGATGAGTTGTGGTGGTGGGTGGTGGCGGTGTGGTGAGTGGTAGTGGTGGGGAAGAAGATAGGTGATTTAATTTTGATTATTAGTTTTGATTTCAAAATTTTAATTTTGATTTTTTAATAGAGGTAATTTTTTAATATATCAAAAATATTTTTTTAAAATATATTTTAATAATTTAAAGCGACGTAGACGATTAGAGCAACACATAGCGCAACACCTTGTGTGACACGAGGGACAACCCATGGCAACACTTAGTGCGAAAGAATATAAATTATTCGATCTCCACCGTTAAAATTTTAATCTAATAAATCAAAATAGGTGACTGACGTTAGTCAGGGCGACACCTGACTAACGATAGAAGACCCCATGTTAACATTGGTAATTTATTTTTTTTGTACATAGGACATATATATACAAAAACAATCCCCTTGTAGTACCGTTATGAAGTAACTTGTAACAAGTCGTTTTTGCAATTACAAATCATGTATGAAGAATTCCCAAGACCATCCTAATTTCATGCAGTCACATTCCTAGTCTAGATTGTAGCCACTAATCAGATGTAACTGGTATCTATAGATTTGCAAAAAAGTTTTTTGAACCAAAAACTTGTCCTTTATTTCCTCCATCTTTTCTCTTCGTCCCTGCCAAAGCACGCGAGATTTGTATGATGAGTTCATCAGAAACCATTTGTTATAAATAAAACAACTGAATCAAAACCTAACGCCCAAAACTGGTACTATCTGACAATCCAATACCCTTGTATATATCTTTTCTTCCACATATGATGCAAAATCTTTCTCCCAAGAAATGCAGGTGTAATTGCACAAGCACATAAATTCTAGCACGGATCATATCGAGTAGCAACACCATATATAAACGAGACGTGTGTACCTCTAGAAGGTTTAGGAATACTATCATCAACATCCATTCCATCACTATCATCATCTGAATTAGCAGATTGATTCTGGGTAGTTGCTTGGGAGCCTTGAAGCAATATTCCAAGATTATGTATTAAAAGCATGTAATAATATAAAAATGCACGTATCTTCAAAAACACAAAAGGAACAGTTCTAAATTGAAAATACAATTTGATTGAAGTAACTTGCTTTAAAAGGACGGTACTACCTTTAAGATGGTTTGTGTCTTTGTCATGAGAAGAAACAAGGGGAAAGGCCTTGTCTGATCATGTGATATACTGCCAAGGAGCTTCCTATCATGAGAAAAAGCTGCAATATCAAATTGAACTGATAGTCAGAGAAAATACAAGAGATCTGTGATTTTCTTTTCTTGAAACGTATATCGATTATTGGGGTGTTATGCATGACAGAATGTTCGAGTAAACAAAGTGCATAATAATGACTCAACTGCTTGTCTCAGACGAACTTTACCAAAATACAGAGAGAGAGTTTAAATTGCATCTCCAGACACGAAGAAAAATAATCAGTATAAAAAAAAGGCACGAAGAAAAATAAACATCTTCATGTAATTCATAACCATATAATGAACTCTCAAATCAATTACAGCTACAAATGTTGAGCAATTAGACCAATATACGCATCATATCAACTAGTCATGAAGTGAACTAGCACTACAAACATGATTACAGCCAGGCAATACGCAATTAAACACGAGCCAAAGTAGGAGGCATATCGTCCAATATTAGGAGATAATTTAGTTACACGGGAGTCACCTTAACACAACCGTCATCGTCTCCAGATGCAACAGTCGTTTCTGTCAAATTAACTATCCGATTAACTGCAGCCCTGCACAGTTTTGCACGCCACCACCCATACATGTTGACTAAATAAACACAACAAAACTCAAAGTAACACTAAAAAGTTAAGCAGTCCACCACCAAAAACACAAACATAAAGTCTTATAACCTACCATGTGCACTCTCTAGACGAGCAATCTCCGCTCCTGTTTCCACATCAGTTGCAAGAATAGAACAATACGGAGAACCCGTCCAGATAGCTGAAACACAAATGCAACACAAAGTACAATTAAAACATCATACGCCATGGTCAGAGCAATAGTACAATTGCTTAGTCGAGATACTATACTATACTACACTTGAGTAGTTAAGTAGTTAAGTTAATGACTGTTGAGTAAGTCCTGTTTTCAGTATCAGCACCAACACTTGTTTAGTTTCTTTTGGCCTGTTTGGTCCATTCATGCTTGGATTTCCGATGTTGGGAAGTTTCGAAATGTTTCGGAAGATGAATATTTACGAAGGCTGAAGTGTTTAGATACAATTTTAGCTTTTATTTTTATTTAATCTTGGCAAGCTAGAACAGCGAGGCGTTTTAATACTGTTCATTCAATTTTAGGCTATGTTAAGCAAAACTAGGTGATAGTTGATAAACTAATTAATTTTTTTAAAATTGTTTAGTTAATCAATTAATTGATAAGTTAGTTGATTTGCTAATAATGCTTGTACTAAACAGAGACTCAATTATATTTTGAATCATGTATGAGAGACATCTCTCTTCGTTTATGATCATTCAAGGTGACTCACTTGAAGGTTCAAGTACAGCTGTACAGGTGCAAACGAACAAAACATTCTCGAACGGTTTACATATAAGTAGGTTTGTTCATCGAGTCTGTCCACCCAATCTAAATATTGGATTAATCCTTTAATTTGGATTAGATTTTGTTGAATCCAAAAATCCGGATTCAAATTTTTTTGCATACCTTACCAACAAATCCGGTCAAAACTCTATACAAATTCAAGTTTGACTCAACCAAGCATGTTCTAATCTATCTCTCTCCAAACATAATGTGGTACTGATATTATCGTCTGTTTGTTCACAAACATGCAAAATGCAAATGCACACCCACGAAAAAAAGGTTTTCAAAATTAATCGAACTCGAACTTGTGAAAACGAACTGGGAGAGAATGAACGGTCTTTAAGACCACTAATCACTATCTTGGTTGGAAAATTATATGCCATAATAATTAATAACTGTTCAAGTTTAAGCACATCACAATCATTAGTAAAATCATACTCTTAATGTTGCTCTGAATGGTGCTACATATCATTAAAATCACTCCCACCGGATAAATATTACTGTGTACACTCAAAACTCTATATTGCAATGTAAACATCCATGGAAATTTTGGCACAGTAAGATAAAGGGAAGAGTTACAACATGCTCCCATCCAGGTGATGAACAATAATAAACATCAAGATAATAACTAGTGAGCTACTGAATCTACTCGGAGTCTGAGTCGTACGAGCTCTGCCGAACGTTCCTTGTTGGAGCTTTCGATTTTGAGGTAATGAGTGATGATGATTCACCCTCGTAGATAATGACCTGAGCTTTAGCCAACCTCTCTTCTAGTTCCTCTGTGGTGAAGTCATCTCTCCCACCGAGCTCATCAAAGCCGACCTAATGTCCATGAGAAATTTATTAAATCAAGATGACTTCAGAACACCAAATTTGAAATCTGGGGGTTGAATTACCAAGTAACTTACCACATAATCCTCCACTTTGGCATTTTTCACGAGGGCAAGAGTGGGAAGAACAACTATTCGAAGCTTCTCACTTAGATACGGGCTTTTCTCAGCATTAATTTTCACAAACCGGGTTTCGATGTGTTGCTTAGACAGTATAGACAGATGCTTGTCTACCACCTGCATTTGGGAAATTTCGGTCATCTTTCCACCTAAAACTCACTCTTTAACAAGCAACCATATACACTACAATGAAAACTTCATTATTCTCAGGCAGTCGCATTTTATAACCAACCTACTGGAACAGAAAATTACTCTTCAAATACAGACAAAACTGTATTTAAAGTATATCACTGTAACTACTAAATACAATACTCTCCAGCAACATTCTATGGCAATAGGGAAAAACCTAACCACAGGAACTGCGACAAAACTATACCCAAGGAAATTTAAATGGATGCATCTCGCCAGCAAATATGAAGATGTCAAGGTCAAGGAGTGCAACATTAAGTTCAGATCAGGTGGGAAAGACAGTTTGTGAATCATGTAGCACAGAAGCACAAGTACCCAGCATACATATGCCTTCTGCATCAGATGGCAAATAGAGTGGCGTATCATGAATTGGAGCCTTTGTACTATGAGGTGGGCTAGCATTCATGTACAGTGGTCGAGTAATTTTTTCAATGCAATTCAATAATGTTCATTCTTGTTTCCAATATGAGTTCTTCCACTAGAATTTTAATCTTTGGCATCTATAAGTCGGTAACAAGTAACACAATATTATGGTGGTAAAAGGCATAAGATCAGGCGGCATTGCAGTCCATCCCCAGATCACATTCACTCTAAGAAGACGGCTTCAAACTCAAAATTATAAACTACCCTGCTAAATGTAATGACCCAGCAAATAGTTCAGGACCATAGAGAAATGCAAAGTGCCATAAATCACAGTTCATCCAGAAGAACATTAGCAAAACCTATGCTAATTGTAAGAAGCTCTACGCATACAGCATTGATGAACTCATTAGAACATAGCTGATATTTCCAGTTCTACTCACACAGCATTCAAACGTAAGATTTCAGCACAGCAAGCACATTACAGCACTAAAGTAATCCAATCAAAACAGAAAGCCACAAACTTCAAAAACTAGCAAATCAGTGACCTGATTCACTTGAAGAAACGCACCTTACAAGGCCAATTTTCGCGGTAAAAATGGCAGACAACACGATCGCTAGCCTTAACTGCAGCGAAGAATTCCTTCTCGTTAGGGATCTCGGAGTACTCGCCATGGCCAAGTCCGATCCATCGGCTCTTCTTCTCCGCCATTTTCTTCATCTGCTGCAACCGCCTTTCCCTCAACATCTCTATGTCGTCCAAGTCAAGTCTATCCATCGCCGAGATCTCCTCATCGATCTTATCTTCCACTGCTTTCGCCACCGTCAGCAATTGCTTCTCCAGTACCTAAACATAGAGAATAATTAAGATCAAATTTGACAGCTTGCTGCAATTGAAATGAAGCTTGTATTTGTTTCAATACCTCTTTGACAATTGGATTATCCATGACTGAGATTCAGCAAAAATGTCTGGTGTATTTGATCTTTCGAGAGCTGATCGACTGAAGAAGAGTTCTGAATTCAAATAAGAAATTGTTCGGTCAGTGAGTATGATAGAACGAATTACGAAGGTCATGAACATCAACCTGCAGCAGCAAGCTGGAAATTGATGTGCAGGCACAAAATGTTAGCCCATTAAATGGGAGGCGACCTGTTACTCTCCCAAATATCACAAGGTCAAAATTGAAAAGGAAGGATGTTTTGATTTCCTTTCCTGGAAAACTACATTTAAAAAAAAAAAAAAAAAAAACCAGAACTGATGGCATACTTTTCGATAATTTCAATTTCACAAGATGAAACCATAAATCACAAATATTCAGAAGCAAACAACCAAACTAATCAAGAAACACTGATTCAACTTCTGAACTAATCAAGAAGCGCCGATCAAAATACAACATTTTGAGATGTCATGAAAGAGATAAATAGCATCTGGGTATAAACAATATCACATCATTCGAAAGCGAGAGCAACAGTTTGTGAAAAATTAAGATAAATATGAGTGCGGAGCATCTCAGAGGCATGTATGGTTTCAAGTACTTGTCGTACAGTACACTATACATTTGAAAACTGATCTTTTACATTTACACTTATTCTAGCAAACTGTATAGGCATCTGCAAATCTGCATCTACTCTGTCTTTCATCACCAACAGGCGTAGAGTAAACGATCTGATAAAAATCAATACTTTTTTCGGGTATATATTGATACATGCACTACATTACTGCTGATGAAATAAAATACGCTAGTAAAAACTAAAAACGTTTTGCTCAACATAAGCCACAAATACACATCTACTGTATTTTAAAAAATCTGAATTCACATCTCAACAGTTAATAAAACAGCAAATGCCATCACTATCCTCTACGAGAATAGACAAAATCGGTAAAGAAGAGCAACATAAGTGATGGGGAAATCGATCAGCTTGGTGTTCAACTGTTCATAGTCAGATTGAGCTTCATAATCAAATCAATAAATAAGAAACCCACAAATCGATCGATAGTTATGGACAAATCCATGAAACTAAATCCTGAAGATTTAGCTTGCTGCATTGATGTCGATCGGTTATTGGTTCGATCCGAGGTGGAGATCGAGGATTTTGGAAATGGAGGCGTAGCTTGTTTATACACCAAAAGCAAGTATTTTTTTGCACAAACTAAAGAAGCATAGTGAATTAGTCCTTGTCTGGTTCACGAATCAACAAAATGTAAGTCTCCTAAGAGAGCGAACTATGATGTGTGTTCGTCAATGCGTGAACAGGATGAAAAAGAGCTGTCAATCTATGTATACATTAAAAGAAAAACCATTCAAGCATTCTTAAGGGGTGACAAGTCATCAATTATGTGGAATTGATGAGCATTCCCATTGGCTGTGAAATGTCTATGTGGCAGTACCTACTGTCTGTAGTTAATATGACTGACACAAACAATGCAAGGGCAAGTATTGTAGATTCTTATTTATATTATGTTTTCCATGTTGGAGATGACTTTTCAAAATTTATTCCTTCAGAGCAAAAAATTGATCAGTCCATTTGTTGTAATCTAACAATACCACCACTTCCCTTTCCAATAACTTGAAGTGCATGAAAATTAGCTAATGTCAATTGGTTATCTGATGGTTGAATTAGAGCTGCCTGAAACAGTTATCAAGCATGAAAAATCGAGTGTAAGCTTTCACAGTAGGATATAATAGTGACCTAAACAGAAAGAGAAAATGATTAACGAAATCAATAAAGCATTTTTAGTCCAGTAATATTGCAGAACAAAGCAGAAATATAGAAGAGGTCCTAAAACACCATTTAAGTAGAACATAGCATAAATATATAAGAGGTCCCAGAAACACCATTTTAGTCCAGGAAATAGAAAAACCCCCCTTTGTTAAACTAAAAAAAAACCTAATAATCTTTATTCAAAACACCATTTATATTGAAGAAATCGACAGAGGGTTTAGTCACAGAACTCGAATTCGAAAAACCTAAAAACCTTAATAATCGAGGAAAATCCAATAAATCGAGTAAACTCAGATCGATTAAGCAGAATTCAAAATCATTGTAGCCTAAAATCGATAAACCAATAACAACAAACGCAAAATAAACATGAACCGAACCGTGAAATTGAAATTCAAAATCATCAGTAGAGAGTGAATCAAACCTTGAAATTGAAAGAACCAATAGCTGGGATGATTTTCGATTGTTGGAGCTTTGATGATTCACTTGAAAATTTTGACTGCCGGAGAGGAAGAAGGTGGCGTGAATTCACCGCCTGAGAGGAAGAAAGCGGTTGGCAGTGTCCAAGAATCGCCTGGGAGGAAGAGGAAGGAACAGAAGAAAGCGGCTGTTGTATTTTGCACTTGGAGTGATTTAGGTTAACATCTGATTTTGTTGTCCTAGTTAATTGAGTTTATCTCTAATTCTCTATAATTCGCTTCTCAATATGTTGTTGTTTAATTATTGATTCTTTCACGGTTATCTTTTTTTTTTTTTCTTCTAACAATCAACTTTGACACGCGAATATTTGCGTGTACGTTTTATGTTTACGTTTCTACAAAATCATACAAAAACAACTATCTATTATGAATAATCGAGTAAGTTACATGATCATGACATAAGTTTTAGAATTAGAATAATACAATCAACATATGCAGTTTGATATGATCTCACCTTTGTCTAAATCATTGAAAAAGATATGTTTAAAGTCATGGAAGACCTAGAGTCCACTTCTTCTTCCATCACCTGCAGGCTAAAATGGATCAACATATAAGTAGTACATATGATGAAATAATCTGCCAAAATTAAAGCCTTAATTACAGTTAATTGAAAGAGAATAGAAGACCTGAAATCAGGAAAGGGCAAACATCATGTTGAAATGATAAAGGTGGCTACGATAATTGGGATATTGGAGTTAGAAGAATTCTTAATTGGTGCGGTAGTTAATTTACATATACAAACTTAACTGCTCCATTTTGTGATGGGATATTAAGGGTAGAACCGGGAAAGTATATTATGGGTGTTACAACTGCTCCTTACTTTGGAAGTGACAAATTTAGCCTCCACAATTCTGATTATTTCATCTAAAGATAGTAGTCACTTCTTCAGCCATTTAAAGAGGTGATAGGGTTATTATTGTAAAAGTACACAAAAACTACCTCTTGTGAGGGAGAATCAACTTTCTTTTTAGAAGTAGTATAGATGACCTTCAATTGTTTGTTACTTCAAAAGTATTCAAGTACTGGTTTGACTTAATTCATCATAAAATTTTAATTCCCCATAATTCCTATATTTTTTAAAAATTAATTTTTTAGGAAATGGACTAACTACAGCGCTTTTGGAATGAATGTGGTGAGGACGTTAAATGAAACTTATGTATCACATCGCACTCAAAGGACGTGCTGAAGCAAAAAAGCATGTTGATTTGGTTAGCTCACAATATTTTTAATAACATAGTTTCATTGCTCATACACTAAATTTAAATATTTTTCTAAATTCAATATTTTTTTTCAGTATTGATTCAGCAATACGAGGTTTAGCAAAATTACCACATTCGAAACCGATTTCTTGAAACATGTAAACTTAGATGGAACGCCTACCGATCATTGGGGACGAGCCACTTCCCAAGAACATCTATTCACTGTGAATTGCACAATTGATGTCAATCCCGAGATGTATTATCGGTTATTGGTGGTAATCTCTAACCTATATATTGGTCGTAGTATTAGTTTACTAATTGAAGCAAATAACATTTATATGTAGGACGATTTTTTTGAACATAAGCGTGTTGACTCAATTGAGAATACTTCAGTAAAATGATAGAAGGTAAACACCAAGACTCCAAGCACGCACGTTACCTATTCCGACTTATGTATGATAAAGTTGAATATAGAAATGAGGGACTTGGCTTGCTTCAAGAGACAATGGAAACACTTGGAGGGTGTTTATATCTTACAACGTGTAGATACAAGTTGGGAGGGAAGCTTGCATGAAACGGCTGCCCTATGTTGCCCCTAGAAAGCTTGATTGTTCACTCATAGAAGCTTTAGGCAAGGTGCAAGGTTTAAGAAGATTGATGCCCCTACTAAGATGGCCTTAGGAGCATTATATCGGAGCCACGTTTTGACAAATAGAATTTAGGCGATCTAAATTAAACAAAGTGAATTTTTAACATTGTTATAGATACTATGTTATGTTTAACTTTTAGTTTGTTCAATTCATATTATTCTACTTCCTCCTCCCGGGAATAGCTTCCCACTTTGACTTTTTTGCAGTCAAGTTTTTTTACTACAATTTAATCTGAAACCAAAAATGTAAAATGTTCAATTAAATTATATAATGAAAATTTAGTCCCTGAAGTTTCATTAAATAAAAAATTTGAACATTTTACATTTGCGGTTTAAGATTAATTCGTAGTCAAAGTTGTAAAAGTTTAACTGCAAAAAGTCAAAGTGGAAAGCTATACCCATGACGAGTGGAAGTAGAATACTTCATGTAACATCATTTTACATTGAATTTTGTCATATTTGATTATCATAATGAATATTATTTTGAATTTATGCATGTTATGTTAGTATTATCCGATTTATACTTTTCATTAGAAATCGTCTTTTATTATTGCAAATTATTCATTTATTCTGCAACTACTTGAGGAGATAAGGCCCAATTATATAATTTGAAATGGAATATAAAACAAAGAAAATAAAAATGTGACTATCATATCAGGGCCAACCTCATATGCAAACTCCTAACGTAGACTTTAATCTAAGGTCTCCATTATCAAACGTTACTAATGTGAGTTTTATTTGATAACTTTTTTATAGTGTAGAGATGTATTAGTATAAAATTAGTGGAAATTAATTTTGCATCTATGAATGATCCACGTTTTTTTGGTCATATTAGTTCCTTTACCTGGAGGCATTCCATGTGTAACACCATCATTTCAATAAAGATTATATACCAGCGGTACCATTATAGATGGAGCTCCAAGCTCAGTAATTAAGGATAGTTCGTTCTTTTGGTCAAATAAGCAATCTCCCCAACGATATTAAGATTTCATATGTGCTTAAAATTCATATTAACAATTTATAAAGTTGTTTTCTATACTAAATATTGAAATTCAATATTAGGTCAGTATATTGATTATGGGCAGATTACATCTGGACCCCCTGTTAGATTTCGTAATTACAGATAGGTACCCGTTAGTGAAACAATAACATCCAAATCCAGTTAGATAAAAATCAATTACATATAAGTCCACGAATTTGACTTTTGGCGATTTAAAAGCTGGAAATTCCATTTTTGCCCCTGTTCAATTATCAGCTTTTAGAAATTGCCAAACAAATTTTAACTTATTGTGCCATGCACATGTGGACTCCTATGTAATTAAACCTAAACTTCTATATGCTTACATGTAATTATTACAGCATTACAAAGTAATAAATGTATATATAAAATAAATATTATTTTATTGATCGGAGCTTCCGCCATGGACTGCCGGAGCTCCGGTGGAAGCTCCGGATCGGAACTTCCATGGTGGAAGCTCCGATCCGGAGCTTCCGTGGCGGAAACTGAATAATAAAAAAAAAAAAAAAACAGATCGGAGGCTTCCACCGGAGCTCCGGTAGTGATTTTGGTGGTGGTGTGCGGTGTTGGTGGTGGTGCGGTGGGGATTGGGGAGGAGAGTTAAAATTTTAATAATTAATTTTTTTTGAAGAAGTTAATAATTTAATAGTTTAAAATAACTAAGGCATGTTTGGTTTGTTTATAATCTTAAGTTGGTCAACCAAAAAACAGCTTTTTGGACCTATATGTTATTGTTCCACTAATGGGGATTCAGATGAGAGAGGGGCCACTAAGAGGGTAGCCCTATGTAATTTTCCCATTGATTATTAAAGATACAAAATTGTGCAGGTGTAAGTCTGACAAGTATAATGTATCATACACCTTTTCATCCATCTAGTTGTTTTCCTCCTGGTATGTTCAAGTTTTTACACATCAAAATTTGTGTTAGTATAATTAAATAAACACTTCCATTTGTAATAGAAATTGTTTTCATATTTACGATAAAGAAGGATCAACATATATATATATATATATATATATATATATATATATATATATATATATATATATATATATATATATATATATATATAGACACCACATGCATCATCATGTTGTCAATTCATAAACCAGTGAGATCTTTTTTATGTCAAAGGATGGACGACCTATAATTTGCCTACTGCATCAGAAATTGCTTCCATTATTGAAGGAGACATTGAGAATGTGAGGCATGAGAGCGTATGGTTGAGGTGAAGTCGACTAGATTTTTGCATAGGATAAATGAATAATGAATTTCTTCCATGCTACCTTCCTCTTCATCACCCACTATTGTTCGTCTATGAAAGAGATGGTTGGTGTACAGATATACCCAGAACAACATACAATAAGAGGCCAAATCTTACACTTAGGCAATTCTTAGCACTCAGAATCCAATACAAGGGAGAAGGTCATCAGCTTATACTTGGCAGGAGGTTGTTTCAACAATTTATTGTTGGTTCCTACATGATGATGGAGTCTCAGAGACTTCAGTGGATTCGTCACTATCAACCATAGCTTAGATACGAGTCTTATAATAAGATTTCCAACAAGTTGATAATTGTGATTATGTTCCTTCATCATGTGATAGTCTCTTCATACTTCCATCATCTTTTCCAGGGGGTGCTAGATAGTACCAAAGTGTGTTGAAGGATTCTATGGCTATATGCAAGTGGGCAGGATATTTGTGCATATTCATAACATTGACATGCAACCCAAAGATGGCAGGATATCCGTGTATCTTGAGAGTCTTGGGTTGAGAGTTGAGACCGGAAGACACGTTTGATATCATATGTCGAGACACACATTTTTCGTTATACTTTTAATAGATTATGTTATGGTTTTAAGTTGTTAATATTGAAAGTTTTAGTTACAGTTTTAACGTATTGTATTAATGTTTTAAGAGATGATGCGATGGTTTTAATGGGTCAGTGATGAGTCGGTTTTATACCGTTTCATTTGGTCTTTCTTACCGTCTTTTTGTCATTCTTGTGTATGGTTTTATAAGTTTTCCTATAGTATTTTTACTTGTTTTGTTCTTTGTGTGTTTTGAAGGTATTTGGCTAAACCGCGCTAATTGAAGGCAAAATGGCGTATTTTACATGCATCTACAGGATATGGAGTTCCAATGCTTCGTATGGATGCTAGAATTTGTGGAGCGGGAAGGCCAAAATACCAAGAATCGAAGTTGAAAGGAGCAAAAGAGCAAAAAGGGCAAAATAGTCATTTTGGAAGAACTGGCGACGCCAGTTATCAAATAACTCGCGTACGCCAGCAACTCTATGTTTCCTCAATGCTCCAAACTGGCGACGCCAATTTTCAAACTGGCGACGCCAGTTTCTTCTTTTCGCCGTTTTTCTGCGATTTGATTCATAATTCACCCAGACTTAGTTTCTCTCCTTTCTATTAGTTATAACAAGACAGAATTACTTTTAATTATTCATCTATTATCAAGAACACACACTTTGCTCTAGAGCTAGACCTAGTTTCAAAGGTAATTACCCAATTTGAGGTAATTGAACCGTTTTCTCTTGTAATCCGACGATTGACGTTGATTGGGAGATTATCTACACAGCTTTAGCTTCAATTCGTTTTCTTTCTACAATTTCTACCTAGGGTTTGTGACAACGAAGGGTAAAATTGTATCAATCCACGCGAATCTTTGTTTTGTGCTTGAGATTATGTTTATTGCTAATATGATTATGCTTTCGCTTGTCATGAGTAGCTAAACACCCCTATTATGGGGTGGTGACTGATTAAATGCATGCTATCTAGGGTTTATGTGATTCGAAGTGCATCGGGATTCGACTACTTGTGCCTTTTAGATTAATTACTATTCCTGCTATCACGTTTGATGATCTTCTAGACAAAATCACTGTTAGATTAGGCATTTAAACCTTGCAAATGAAAATGTCTTTCGTCTTGCTTGATCTAACAGTTAGTTGCAAACGGTGATAGTAGGTAAGTCAAATTGATCGTAGCCTAGTGAAACTGATGCCTTCATTAGTGCTATTCGTTTTTTAACTCAAGACTGTGACAACTTGCGTAGTCAATCCCGTGAATCACATGTATCCTGCTAGCTAGCTTGTTGACGTTACCATTCCATAATTTCCCCCATTCATATTTCAATCTCGTTAGTGTCAAATCGGTTTCTAGTTGTTGCAAGTAGTTGTTTTCTCTAGTCTATCATCTCGCTGACGAAGCAAACAAACTTTTACTGCTTTTTGTATTGTTACTTTTATTCGTAAACTGAAACTCAGCCTAGTTAAGTCCCTAGAGATCGACCTCGGGGTTAACTCCACTACACTACAAGTTTTCGTAGTGTTGAGGATTAACTCTTGGCTTAAAACAAATTTAGAACTTTGATTTGACGTATCAGTCAGTATTATATATTTCAATCATAATTTTAACCTCTTTTGTTAATTTTTAAGAGAGGTGTGATGGTTTTAAGGAGCTACATGATAGTTTTTAAGATGGTTTGTTATAGTTTTAAGTGACAATCTAATATCATTACACCACCACTAAACAAGTTTAAAAGTTTCAGAGATGCCATTAAAATATCAATAAACGAGCTTAAAGTAAGCTACTTGAAACATACTATGTCATAATTACAATTTTAAAACAACTATTCTCATAGGACAAAAATTACAATAAACGTTCATTCAATGTTTTTTTATATAAATACAAACTGAGTTGTTAAAATAGGTTTTTTTTCGATTAAACTTGTTGGTGAACACCGGCTTTTTGTCTTTTATTGCTTGTGTTTGTTGCTTCAATACTACAATGACACCTTTGAGAGACCTATCATCAAACTCAATGTCATCGTCATCAACTGGTTAAAACATTCACCAACTGGGTTAAAACCATAACAACGCACATTAAAACTATCTATTGGTGCTTAAAAAAAAAAACATGCAAATCAAGACCAAAAAAAAAAAAAGAAGTAAAATTGATGCTTAAAACCATATAAGTGGATCTTAAAACTATAAGAATACCTCTTAAAATTATAACAAAGCAGGAATATTCAACATAAGCTTACAACAGTAACATTGATGCTTAAAACCATAACAGTGTCTTGTAAAACTATAACAATGCCTCTTAAAAATATAACAAAGCATTTGTAAACAATCAAATCATACATATTTCATCAGAAGTTAAAAAAACTAATGTTGATGCTTAAAACTTCAATAATATATCGTAAAACTATAAAATATGTGCTAAAAATGATAACAGACATAAATATTCAACACAAGCTAAAAATAGTAACATTGAAGCTTAAAATCGTAATAATGCATTTTAAAACTATAACAAATCAGAAACATGCAATACAAGCTAAAAATAGTAACATTTGTACTTAAAATAATTAAATCCATAACAGTGACTCTTAAAACTATAACAATATATTTTTAAACTATAATAAAACATCCACAAAAAGTCAAATCATAAATATTTCATCATAAGCTAAAAAAATTAAAATTCATGCTTAAAACTACAATGATAGGTCTGACATACGCGCTAAAACAATAATGTATAAAAACATTCGACACAAGCTAAAATCGTAACCATGATACTTAAAACTATAACATAGGCTATTAAAACAAGTGCTTCTTGTGGAAAGATCTCACCAATATATCCACCAAAACATCACATTACACCCTCCAGCTCATAATATCTCGAATACAAAACCTGTAATTAATGCACACAAATGTACACTATTAACCTTCGGATTGTTTGGCTACCCACTTACTCCGTCGTTGGATTCGATCTCCGGTGGAGGTGATTCATGGTTTCATCCCTGCGAGGAGGATCGGCTGCGGATGGAGTCATAAGGTGCGGTGGATGGGAGAGATGATGGAGCTGGAGACGAGAGAGATGGGGATTGAATGTTTCTCGGTTTATGTAGAGGAGATAAATTTTTTGAGTGGTTTGGTTTTTGTGATACATTGTGTTTATTTGTGGTATTTATATAAAATATTCTGACCGGTTCTTTATTGTGAAAATCGGATTTTCCTATAGATTAGGAAAATCTTCCCTTTTACTATAGTTACTCATGTAAAAATTTGATGATTTTTCTTTTTATTGGCACCTCATATCTTTTTTTTTTCCAATGTCCACACATTAGAAGGTGACACACCATTTACCCGACATCTACAAAGTATTTATTGGGATTGGCTTATTTGTTTGACCAACTTTTGCAATAGACTATCTCTTGATCAACATTATACATGTAGCTAAACACACCACATGTTTAAAAATTCGGTGAATACAAGTATAGTACAAGTTTATTAACACACACGATGTTCCGGTTTGGAGTTAAACATATTTGTAATTCAATACTTGATGCTGATCAAGTCTCTCTAATATCTAGTCCCTTGCAAAAGTTTGTTTATTTAAGATGAATTTGGTGTATAGACAATTAGTGATGTTTTTTAACAAGGCGAGTCGATCCAAATATCTCATTCCCTCGAGCTCAGCTCGGCTCATTAACAACACGAGCCAGTTTTTCCGAGCTCCAATCATAACAATTAAACTCGAGCTCCACTCATTATGTTCGAGATTTGGTCGAGCTTATTGAAAAAGTACATATGAACATTAACGAGTCTAGTCGAGTATTAACGTACGGGACGAACACTACCTGGTATAGCATAAAGTTAGGTTCGAGCTCGGCTCGAACACCTTATTGAACGAGCCAAACTCGAGCCTTAACGAGTCGAGCTTGGTTTGCATAGACCATGACCCAGATTGGAAGTTGAAATTTTACTGGATTAAATTGTATATTTTTTTCAACTGTAAAAGGCACCGTAATGTAGAATATAGATGTACTTAATATAGATGTACTTAATATAGATGTACTTAAACAACTGTTGAATGTAAACTTATCAACTGCTCATTTCACTACTCTACTTGTAATACTGCTTGAGCCACCCAGCAGTAGACACTTGGCAGAGTTATTTAGTAAAAATCCAATTGCACAATTCATCTTTATTTACTGCAAAAAAGAATTAAGAAAATTGATCTGGTTAAGACAGAATCATCGGAACCCATTTCAGCTTCTTCTCCAACAGTATCGGTGGCCTTCCTTCTCTGAAGTAACTTTTTCATACAACCCAATGACGAAAGCACCACGATCCTAGAACTCCAGGAGTCGTCTTTCAGTCCTTGTTGGATTCGTTACATGGTGAAGTTTGAAGAAAAGCTTTGTGAAGTTTTAGGGAAGCCATTAATGGCGGCCAGAGTTTCGCAAGTTCATAAATCGCACAACACCTGATAGATCGGGACAAATTAGAGACACGAGGCAATTGAAAGGTTGGAGGGATATAATATTTCACTTGATCAACGTTTTGCTAGCTACCATAAATTAATATAATCTTAGTCTAAAATTATTGTTGTAGAAGAAGCTGAAAAGAATTATGGGTGTTCTTCCAGTTTTTTCTTAGTCTAATAGATGTGTTATTGGGTTTTCACTCAATAATTATGCCACATGTCTAATGTTGATTGGCTCAAGCAGGATTATGAGCAGTGAAATGAGCAGGGAATCATCCCTAGCCCTGTTGAATATACTTAGCTGGAAGCAATATTGTTTAAATTAGTATTGTTTGTAAAGGCTTAGCGTGTTACAAGCTTAAAAAAAAAAAGGCTTAGCGCGTTACTTGGGCCTCTAAACACGGGAGCGCTCGGCCATAAACTTGAGGATAAATACTTGATTTAAAGTTTAAACACACTTTGCATCGTTAATGGTGAATAAATCTTAGTTTTAATTTCATAATTTTATATTCATTCAAAATTTTGTACATGTGCAGTTATTTAATTAGCGGCTTATTACTTTAATCTGAGCCTTTAATAATTTCATTTTTGCTAATGACCCGACAATAAATCCAGAATACTTTTGAATGACTTGTGTGGAAGTTTTTAATCATCGTGCCAAATATTCACTTGAAATCTCACGAACTCCATCCGTCCCACATCCGTTTCATGTATAATGTGTCATTTTTGCTATTTAAGTCGACTATATCAAGAAAGTATATTGCATGTATTTCACATTACATAGTACTATTTATTAATTGGTCCTTTTGTGTGATTTAGTATAAAGAATTTCTTCGAGTATCACGTCGCTTACATGTGTTATGAACCTCTTCCCCATTTCGTTATCATGATTATGCATAAATGTGTCTTTTAACTTATATTATGCTTTACACGTTATTAAGGCAGAATCACGCAACTAGTTCAACTTCATTTTAATATCACATGATTTTTGTTTTGACATGCCATCTTCACCCTCTAGTGAAAGCTTTGAATGTTGGGAAGTAAAGCAAGTGGTATATCATGCAACTACTTTAACTTCTTTTTTAATATCATATCATTATAGTTTTGACATTGGAATTTCACCATATAGTGTACAATAAAGGTTACACTCTACATTTCTACAATATGTGATAGATTTTTTGTATGTATGCTATTATAGATACCACATATGTAAGTAGTTGTCGTGTTTAAAAGGAAAAAACAAGTCCAAATGTGTACATAGAGAATAAATAGTTTGCACCATACCCACCAAGAATACATAATCAAATTTTTCGTGTGTATATCTAGTCTTTTAGAAACTACTTGTTGATTACGAGATGCACAATAACTCATAAATACTCACATTGGAAAATAACCAAATTGTGAATCATTACTAACTATAAGACATAATCCAATTTTCATATGTATATACTATATACTATACTAGTTTATAAATTTACACAAAGTGGCGGTGCGTTAAAGGCACAATAAGTTGGGAATACACTATCATATTTATAAGATTATTGTTCTAGGAAATGTTTATGCCAACCAACTATCGTGTTTAAAGCACCCGGTAAATAAAAAAATACAAACATGGAAAATAAATAAAAAGTAGATTGGTTTTGTCATGCTAGTACCTACCGAAAATACACAATCCAATTTATCGTATATATATATATGAGAAAACTACCCCGGCATGAGTTTTAGTATTGAAAGCACACATTAAATGAAAATAAAAATTTGAAAAACAAATAATGTCGTTTGGTATACCTACCGAGTATGTATACGATATTATTCTAGAAATCTACTCCGTAATGACTTGTCATGTTGAGTGAGTGCACATAGTAAACCGAATATACAAATATAGAAAACGAATAACGATGTATATGAATAAAATCCGCGTACACATGCATATTATCCAATAGTTGCCCCTTATCGTATGTAATAAAAAAAAAGATAATGAATATAGAAAAAATATAAAAGTATGTGCCATTTTTCTCATTTTTTGTTTAAAGAAAAAATACCATGATAATATACTTCTCATAATTCTAATGGAAAAAAGGAAATGAAAGTCACCACGAGTGAACTCCACTTGCCTCCTTCCTCACCATATTACAGTCGTGTAAATGCACACGTAGAGAATAATATGTTTGCACCACACTCGCCGAAAACAAATCATACCTATCGTGGGTATATTTACTCTTTCTAAAACTATTCATAAATTAGGAGCCGTGTTCAAAGCACATGAAATAACTCATACTTACATTGGATATAAATTGAAAATTAAATCGTGACCGAACTATAACACATAATTCAATTCTTCGTATGTATATTATCCTATTTTCAACAAATAATAGTAAAAAAATACAGATACGAAAGATAAATTAATTTGTGTATCATACATATCGGGAATACGTTGCTGTATTTATACTATTATTGTTTTAGGAAAAATGCATGTAAACTAATTGTGGTGTTTCAAGCACCCAATGGATCCAGAACACAAACATGGAAAAGAAATAAAAAATATTTTGATTTTGTCGGGTCAGTACCTACTAGAAATACACAATGCTATGTATCTTATAATATTATCTAATTTGAGAAAACACCAAATTTATGATATGTCGCATTGAAAGCACACAGGAAATGAAAAATGCAAATTCAGAAAATAAATAACGTCACTTGGTACACCTAACGCGTATTTATCCGTAACTATTCTAAAAAACTACTCTGTAATGAGTTGTCATGTCGACTGTACATAATAAATCGAATATACAGATATAGAAAATAAATAACATCGTGTACCAAACCTACCGCGTACACATATTATTCAATATATGTCCCTTATCATTTATATCGTAAAAAAAATAATGGCAATACAAAAAAAGATAAAGTTATCTTGAAATGAATATACAATGTATTATTTTAGAAAACTACTCCGTGATGAGCTTTCGCACTGAATGCACACGGTAAACCAAATATACAATTATAGAAAATAAATAATGTCGCCATACCTACCGCGTACACATTATCCAACAACTGTCCCTTATCGTGTTTATCGCCAAAAAAGAATGAATATACGATATTATTTTAGAAAATAAATAATGTCGCATAATCGTACCTACCACGTACTCATTATCCAACGGCTTTCCCTCATCGTTTATATTGCAAAAACAGAACGAATATTCAAAAAAAGAAAAAAAGGAAATCATGTGACATACTTCCTATAATATGTAATTTTATTTATAATATTACTAGCTTTATTAAAGAAAATTACATACTTTTTTTCCAAAAAAAATACAATAATATTAATAGTAATATAATTATTATTGCAAAAAAGAAAGCGAGTGAACTCCACTCGCCTCTTTGCTCTCCATATAAATTCCACAATCTCGATACAGTCTCTCTCACCCGTTGTCATCTTTCTCACTATTACAGTTCTCTCTCTAGTCTTTCTCACTAAAATAACGCCACTTTTATATTGAGTATCAGCTCCACTTTGACCTAGTCCTCCTTATTTCTCTTATAGAAAACTTCAAAACAAAAAATCCCAATTCTCATCAACAACAATAGAGATCAACAATTTCCTCATTTTCATCATATAACCACATTTTCACTCATAAAAAACCACCATCTGACCACCAATTTAGTAATCTCCCAATTTCATTTCCAATTTCAGCTACTAGCATCAATGGAGAAAAAACAAGGTTTCTTCTCAGCACTGAAAGACGATGTAGTACGCAACTTCTCACCATTCCGTTCAGGTCGGGCCGGGTCACCGTTCTTGGGTTTTATCAGGCAAAAAAAACAGTTTCCGGCGTATAATTCAGACCCGTCGTTCCTTGGGAGATCCGGCAGCTTGTCGCCTTTGTTGGAGGGTCCGGATCCGGATGGGTGCGATAGCGGGTCAAAGTCGAGGAGGATGACCGGGTCGGGTCTGGGTAACTGGGTCATGGGTCAACTGATCCGGAATCCATGTGTTCTTTTGAATGAGAAGGAGAATAAGAGGTCTGACCTGAGGCTTTTGTTGGGTGTTATGGGTGCGCCTCTTGCTCCGGTTCATGTTAGCTCCACTGAGCCTCTTCCTCATCTTAGTATCAAGGACACTCCCATTGTAAGTTTCCTAACTTTTCGTATACATTTTGGTATTTTTCGAAAAGTCTCGTCATATTTGAAAGTAAAATAAAAATTTATAAGTTTAAATTATTTAAAATAGTTTTAGATTTCAACTCTACTTTAAAAACTAAAAACTGTGACATTTTAGCAGGGCCGCTCAATTTTTTAGGGGTCCCTGTGCAAATTTTAATTTTGACTCTCATATTCTAGATCATAACAAAATAAAGTTTAAAACTACAGATGGAAAAAGTTAAATCTTAAAACAAAAAATAATATTTAAAAATAAAGTGATGAATCATTTTCAAATATCTGTGTTTCAAATGAAAAACTAATATTTCGTCTGAAATAAATATTAATGATTTATATTGATAACCGTTTTCATATATATATATATATATATATATATATATATATATATATATATATATATATATATATATATATATATATATATATATATATATATATATATATATATATATATATATATATATTTCAAGTGAAAAACTAATGTTTCGACTTTGAATGGTTTAAGTATATAGTATATAATTAGTGAAATTAAATGTATAACGATTTTGAAGAATTTGTTTCATTAGAACATAAGGATAAATTTTCAACCCTTATAAATCATTACATAGAAACTAATGGAATATTCTGTAGAAACAAACTAAAATATAAAAATTTAGAGGGGAATAATACATATAAAAGCCCATTATTTGTCGTCCTCGCACATGTCCAGATCCGACCCTGATTTTAGTATTTATATTTCCATTTCAGTGAGATTTAGAACATGTTGCAATCATAGAACTAGAAGTAGATGGTAAATTAAGTTTTAATTAATATCTGAATACATGAAATTGAGTGTTTTTGTGATTATTGTTGATTATTTGGAGCTTTAATTAATTGCTAGTTATGGGACTACTGTAGTAATATGTATCTATTACATGGAATTGCTTATAAGTGTAGGTAAAAATGGATTTTAGGTGAATCTAGTTCCTGTTTGCAAGGTATGTTGAAAAGTAGAGATGCAAAGTGTTTTTTTTCTCCCCATAAATTAAATCTAGATTTCGGAATATGTTTCGGATTCTTAAAAAAGGGAGAAGTTTCATAACTTTTTGTAGAAATTTTGGTATTTCTCAGAAATCTCGTAATATTTTGAAAATAAAATAGTTTAGGATTCTAGGTACGTTTCATCTGGTTGAGGTTAAAAACTATTCCGTTTCGGTGAGATTTAAAATCAATTTTCTCTCTTTGTATTTATTTAAGCTGATCAAAATATATTTACAAAAGGAAACCTTCATAGCTAATTATTACTATGTGCCTCTACATAGAATATATCTCTTAGCTTGTTATTGATAACATATTATAGACTATAGTACTGTTTTAGCCTAAGTGTTGATGATGAGACATATGATGATTGCATTATAGGAAACATCTTCAGCGCAGTATATACTGCAACAGTACATTGCAGCATCTGGAGGTCAAAAGGCTCTTAGCTCAATCAAGAATGCTTATGCCATGGGGAAGGTGAAGATTGTGGCTGCTGAGTTTGAGACGGCGACGAAAGTGGTGAAGAACCGGAATGTTGCTAGAGCTGCTGAGTCTGGTGGATTTGTCTTGTGGCAGATGGATCCGAACATGTGGTATGTCGAGCTTGCGGTTGGGGGTAGCAAAGTTCATGCCGGTTGCAATGGCAAGCTAGTGTGGAGGCACACACCATGGATGGGGGCTCATGCAGCAAAAGGTCCAGTTCGGCCGTTACGCCGTTCTCTTCAGGTGGGAATCAATGTGATTTTATATTTTAGTTTCTTGTTTGTGTAGTGCTACGGTATTTATTTAATATATAGGTTTCAATTATTCTCAGGGTTTAGATCCAAGAACTGCTGCGAGCATGTTTGCTGATGCAATCTGCATTGGGGAGAAGAATATCATGGGAGAAGACTGCTTCCTGCTCAAGCTTGTGACTGACCCTACAACATTGAAGGCTAGAAGTGAAGGACCCGCCGAAATTATTAGGCATGTCATGTTTGGCTACTTCAGCCAGAAGACCGGCCTTCTTGTCCACATTGAGGATTCACACCTCACCAGGATTCAATCTAACGGTGGAGATGCAGTTTACTGGGAAACCACTATCAACTCGTTTCTAGATGATTATCGGTCCATTGAAGGAATCATGATCGCAAATTCTGGGCATTCTGTGGTGACTCTTTTCCGGTTTGGAGAGATGGCAATGAGCCATTCAAAAACGAGGATGGAAGAAGCATGGACGATCGAAGAGGTGGCGTTCAATGTTCCTGGTCTTTCAGTGGACTGCTTTATCCCACCAGCTGATTTAAGATCAGGTTCCATCAGCGAAACCTGTGATGACTTTCCTCAAGAAGATAAAGGGAAGTCGACGATCTCCCTTGCAGCGACACACCAAGCAAAAGTTGCAGCATTGGAGAGCACTCATGATAACAGTGGCAAGAAGAATCCGGTTTGAAAAATGGAAATACGACAAAGTAGAAGCAAGTGTTCATAAGGGTAGGCAAGTTTCTAATTGACTAACGCAACTGAGGTCATTACTTAGGCTTAGTCTAGTGGGAATCTTTCTTCCATTCCATATGTTATTCCTCCATAGTATGTCTTACAGAGAGCGAGTCTTTCGTACTCTCGTGGCATAATCCAACCATAGAGGTTGGAGCTCATTTTCTAGCTAACAAATTGAGCCAAAGTAGGTCCCTTTTTTGGTTTACCTTCTCATGTGCTCAAATTAGTACTCTTTTAAAAAAAAAAAAGTAACTAAAACAGTGCAGAGTAAACAAACCTTAACTACGAGATCGTTCTAACTAGGCAACTTAGCATTTAAAGTGTTAAAACGTAAAAGTTTGCAGATAAACAATTGATTGGTTTGTGTTTGTAGAATCAGGTTGATAAAACTAAGTAAATACGAAGAAAGTTTTATCAAGGAAGAGAAATAATGAACAATTCAGAGAAATCGAATACAGAGTTAAATCTATCGTTCATACGTTTGTCACAGTTATTTGTCCAGAAAAGTACAAATTCAATTTAACCAAGACATCATTTGAAAATCTAAAAGTAGTGAAATCAATCGATTGTCAAACAATTGATTCTTAACCAAAATGATTTGAAGCTTTGAAACAAACGTATTGAATTTGGGGTTTTACGAAGATCTTGAATGAGTTTGACACGTATGAACGATTCTAGGTTAGAACCCTGATTCGATTAATCCTACATCACTACTGTATTCACTAACGAATTAGCTACTCATAACGGAAGCAATAACATACGATTTCATTGTCACGATCGAAGTAAGCATACAAGAGATAGAAAGATTCATACATGTACCAAATCAATCACAAAGATATAAATTGCAATAGAAAAGATAACTAGATTGATGATTCTAACCTTTAAATCCAAATGTCAAAGTATGAGATTACAAACCAATATGATGATAATGAAAGTCAATAAGCTAAAACTACGGTTCTATTGTGCTTGAGAGTGAAAAATAACGTAAGAAGAAGTGTGTCCATAATGACTAAAATCGAACTAAATAATAAGTAGAAAACAGATTCAAAATCGAACTAAAATCTATGAAAATTTACTACCAAAACTTTAATTATATAATTTAATTGGACCTTTTTAAATATCTGGTTTAAGATTAAATCATAGTCAAAATTTGAAAACGTTGACTACAAAAAGTTAAAATGTGACATTTGATATGAGATAGGAGTATTACTTAGAGCTTCGCTCACAATTATAAATGAGTTTCTAGATCTCAATATATTCCTTTGCGTTTCCACGAGGATTAGCTATCCATTTAATATGCAATTAGCCATGTGATCTTGAATAATTTAAAACTAACATGCTGCTTTGGAGTTCCACAACTTTTTGCATTGACCATTTTAACGGCACCTCCATTTATGAAGAGTAACTATAAAATGTTATTCCCTCCTATTCATATTATAAGAATGATTGAAAACAAAAATGTTGATGTTTTGAATAAATAAATCCATCAATAAAATATGAAAGATATATTTACTTTTTATAGAGTACAACACAAAATAAATGAATAATAATAAATTAAGTAAATGGATTAGTTGTATAGAACATAATGAAAACACAAAATCATATGATAGAATCTTTTAAAACATCTTATATTATTAAACAAATAGTCAATAAATCAAAACATCTTATTAAACAATATAATAAGTCTCAATATGTCCTGTTAAATCGTGTTTTTTTTTTTCCAAAAAAACGTTGGTTCACTAAATGCCTCTTCTCCATCATACGTCTCCTCCTTCAGCCCAATTGCACCGCCAAAATTCTCGCCGGCGCCCTGTGGCTGCCTTTCGAGCTCTGATGGCTGGCCTTCGACTTGCCGACCTTGCTTTCTTTCCACCAGCCCTGCATCAGCGATCACCCATAGACCCATCTACGCGAAAGGCGCGCCAAAGAGCTAGTGAGCTGATCCAAAAGTCTAGGTGAACACGCTTTCTTTCTACTGTTTCTTGTTGGCCTGAAGGTGTTCGAACAAAGGTTGTTTCCTGTCTGCCATGCTCATGTTGCACTTGTGTGCGTTGTGTCTGTTCACCTTTTACGTCTCCTGCGACGTTCGACCCGAACCATTGCGTCCCTTGTCAAACACATAAATACCAGCTTGCACATGAAATTAAAATGAAAAAAAAAAAAAAACGGATGCATCTCCCATCTCCATTTCTCCTTGCGTTTCTTCTGACTTATCTACAGTGTCCTTGAATGATCTAACTCTCTCATTTTATATCTATGAAATCTCAAGGTTCCCAGGGGAATCCCTTCCTTTTTTTTTAATTTTTTTTCCTCAAGTCTCATTTCATATCCCACACTTTGAATTTGCCTCCACTGTTTAATTGATTGCTCATAAGAAGCCCGTGCGGCCAAAAATTTAAGGAGCAGGCAAGCCAGGGCTCTTAGGACTCCTCAGCAGCGGGCCAATGATCGCTCTTCTGCAAATCAGCGGTACCTACGATGCAAATTGGATTCAGGTAGTTATACTTCGATCTTCATTACTTTTTTTCATGTTGGCTAATTAACTTATTCAGAGATGGGCCATCTGGCAATTTGGGAACCCAATGGAATGAGGCAAAGAAGATGTGGAAAACTTTGTTTTCCAGTTCCCTTAATTGATTCATTATACAGCCTTTATGCCTGCCATACCCGACGTGGACTTTCATACTCGACCATGATTATTTTGTTGAAAAGTAAGGGGCTCGAGGAAAATTATACATACATCTTTAAGGTGAAGTTAAAAATGCAAAAGATTTGTTTTTTCTGTTCCATAGGAGTTCTGTCCGACCTTTGATGCAACTTATGTTGTTTATATGATAATCTCAAATACGAGTTGATTATTTTTAATTTGAAGTCGTCTCAACTCTCAAATCCTTGTATATTTTCAAGTTTCCAGTTGTATGATGCTTTTAACATTTTCTTCTCCAATTTAAAAACTGTACAATATTCTTTTTGCTTTGTGATGCATCACCACCCTAGCGGGCCGATACGTTTTCTTTCCTTATGAACATGAATGGCATGCACCATGGATTTATCAGATTTAGCAATAACATATAATATCTCATTTTTATGTTCCATATCATACTCCGAGTCTAATTCTGCACAATATATATACTAAAGCATTTCCAGTGGGCTATCTCTACGCTTTAATCTGTGACCAATTAGTGTTCCCTACCTGGTGATGAAACACAATTAGCTAGGCAGCCATGTGAGATAAACTTTGAAATGTTCATGTTCTTTTTGCAAATATATGGAGAAATTTTAATTCAATGATAATGAGTTCCTTGTCTTGTGATCTGTTTGGGATTGTGTCATATAGGTGATTGAAAAACTACTCCAAGGTTCATTTGGACATGAATCATAGAGTGCACACTTTGACTACTCGATCAAATGCTTTTCAGGATTGGGCAGATATGCTTCCTCTTCTTCGATGTCGTTTCAGAGCATTGCTATTTCTTATGTCTGCACTTTTTTCACGAGGACTGGTACTTATCTTTTCTATAAGCACACATTATTTCAATTTTTAGCTTCTTTGGCACATTATCTTCTTTTGTTTCTGCTCGACATGCTTCAATGCAATTAATTAGCTGACAAAGCTCTTTGTAGAAATGCAGTGGTTTCTTGTATAGAACTTTAGTAGCCAAGAGCGTTGTAATATGTCATTCACAATATATGACATCTATCACATTTTAAGAATAGAGCCATGTCGTGGAAAAGGTTGGCTTTTCTTTGTATTTGCTATATTCGTCCTGTGGATGTGCTCATGAAAGTTTTCAGTCATGAAATAGGGACCAACTTGAGAAATAAACCATGGTAGTAGTAGCACAGAGACAGAAGACGACTTTGGAGAGTATATCAGCTCTTATAGGAGCACTAATGTGAATCAGGATGGAAACTAATGGTAATGTGGTTTGGGCAAGTGCTACAGTAGGTTACCGTTGCATTAACTTACACTGACATGAATTTAGCTGAACTTATTTTGATGCAAGTAATAAATCTTTTTTATGGTTCAGGATGCAAGCTGAAGCATTTAATTAAGAGAGGGTATTTGATGGAAGCGCTTCGATGGAATCTATTAACAACATTTGAAATTTATATGTAAAGAGAAGAAAATGAATTAGCACGTAAACGAGCCACTAAGTGATGTGAAAGGGTCTTTTTTTTTTTTTACTCTTGATGCTTGCTACCCTTGTTTCTTGTTTTTTGTTTTATCGAATAATTGAAGAGTATTAATTCCAAGAACATAACAAAGGAAAAATACGGAAGGGAAAGAGTTAAGACCTCAGAGTAGTTTCTATGCGAGTATGTAGCAACTTCAGCCACACCACTATTGCTTGGTTCACTTTTACAACTTTATTTATGTAAGTTTATTTGTATGTGTAGTATTCAGATAATTTATTGAGCAGGTAATTTTCAGTGGTAGATAAGTTTTTCCCATATCTTTACCAATTTGTTGAAATCTCAAAAGGTTTCATACCTTTGAATTCGCAAACAATCTGAGCCAAGGATAGTGATAGGGTGTATACTAGCACAGTGAGGAAGCTACGGAAGATCTCTCACAAAGGAAGCTTCTTACGAGGGGAAGATTGCGTTCCCCTTGGATTCACTATACCATCCGAGGGGAATCACTTCCACTAGCCACTACAATTAAGTCAACAAGAGTTCCCCTAGGGCAACTACAAGGGGACCACTGACAGTGACGAGATATGACAGGGAGACAAGATCCCTTAAATCAAGGAGGTTTGTCCCCTCCTGAAATCTATAAATATAGAGCTACCCCCTCACATTTATGGTAATTATTCATTATCTCATCTACCCATGCTCCCGAGCTCCGAGGCAAAAAAAAATATCTCAAGCTCATTAGTTGAGTCTACCACCGACTTGTCTAGGGCAAGTCGGTTAAAGAGGGCTAACCCCTTTCCTTTGTCACGCAGGGAATCATCTGAAGGGAATTACAGAAGGTAGTGGACCACTTGAGATTTAATTACCATAACACACATATACCTATACGAGGAGACTTATTCGAGGGCAACTATACCTTACCTTACACTTTACGTAGGGACTTAGTGCCAAAAATATACATCATCAGATAGAAAGAGAGTCATTTATGTTGCCGTAGTACTTTAGGCTTGAGACATGTTATTGTTGAGATTCACGACAGAGCAGTAATATTTATGTATTGAGTTAGTGGTATATTTGTGCGAAGCATTTTTTTCTTTAATTCGATATAACTTAACTTCTAATGGTTAATATTTACACACATAGAAGTAAAAAAAAAGTTATTTTTAATGATGTATGTGCAAACATGTATGGGCACCGCGCTTAGCACGTACCAACTCTAATAAAAAGAATAGGAGGGAGTAGATTATTTTATCATAAACTATGTGAGCATATTAAATAATTATGTATTATGATTATGGTATTTCCTCGAATTCAAAAAAAAAAAAAAAAAGAACTTTTACAAGAATTTAAAAAAGAAAAGGATAAAGAGAGTAAGCATATAGGAGTATGATTGAGTTGGAAGCCACAGGTAGTAATGCGATGAGAACGCTCTTAGAAGCATGTGGTGCTAAGATCGAAGTAATTTTCTACGAAATAGAATGTTATTTATTAAAATATAGTCATAGAATATCGAATTCTAAGCAATAGGTAATGAAGGGTTAGTGATAAAATTACAAATAGATAAGAATGAAAGTATTAGGTTCATCCCAATGTGATGTAAATTGCTATTTGGGTATGTTTAGATGTCATGGGGTAAACATTGAAATACCCTCTAAATTAATAGTTATTGTATATTTGGGACCCGTGTTGTGTATTAGAGTATGGAACTTAATTACGTCTAAACTTATAATAAACGGTATATCTATAACATGGGGAATTCTGCAATGGATCTATAACATATTAACATGGCTATAGAACCTTAACATAGGGCTTGGTCTCATTGAGGTGAAACCAATTGTAGTTGGGCTTTCATTAAGAGGGACTGCATCATCTCGAAAGTCCTCCTGATTGCTCCATTAATCGATTTTATAATAACTCTGGGTTGTATTATAAACTTCATGGTTTCTTTTCCCAATAGTTACATGTCCTGGGCTTGTCTAGCATTCTATCAGCTTGTATTCACCAATGTTAAACGCAACACAATTTTCGTTAAACGCAACACAAAATATTTATAAATTCACCAAAATGCCCCTAACTCAAAAAAAATTTATAAACTTAACAAAAAATCGAAAACGCGCGTACGTTTACGCAAACACAAAAACTTTAACATGCACGATCGAACACAAAATAACAACACTAAACATAAATTGGAAAAATTAAATAAAAAAATTTCGAAAAATATTTCGTTTACGCAAACACAAAAACATTAACATGCACGATCGAACACAAAATAACAACACTAAACATAAATCGGAAAATTAAAAAAAAATTCAGAAGTGGTCAAAGTCGAATACTATTGACCGGTCAAAATTAAAATGACAAGTTATTTTAAAATGAAAAGGATGAAAGAAATGGGAAGAAAGAAAAAGAATTGAAACGAGAAATGTGAAGAGAGATAGGATCATGGGTCTTGAATTGGAGTAAGGATAGTATAGTAAATTTATGGATTGGTTGATAGTGGGTACCAATTGAGTTGGATTTAGTTGTGGGGAAATAAATTGATGAGATTGAATACTATTAATCCAATGGTTATAATTTGATACTACGTAAGGTTGTTGAATGATAAGTATATACAAAGGGTGTAGAATGCTAGACAAGCCCTACATGTCCTTGCTTGTTTTTGTATTATCTCTCATACTTTATCACTATGCACTACTATAATCCTAATTTACTAAGTATATACAAAGGGTGTAGAATGCTAGACAAGCCCTACATGTCCTTGCTTGTTTTTGTATTATCTCTCATACTTTATCACTATGCACTACTATAATCCTAATCTACCATATTTGATTGGCACACAATTACAATCAGCTATAGGTACATGAGGGTCTTGCATCTTCTATTCCAAATGCTGAATATCAACTTTGTTTTGGCCCAAATCTAACCCACTTATATACTCAATTAGATAAGTGGGCTCACTTATTCCTGGCCCATTATTACATCGGTAAATTACTCCTTCCAATTTATATTATTTAAATTTATATTCACTATGTGGATGGAAATTTGTAGGAGCAATTTGTTCATCTCTATTCGTCCACAACTACCATTCCACACGTATCACATTCATAATTTCATATCCTTGTTCATGTTGCTTTCGTTTTAGGTTAACTTGTCCCAACTCGGCCATTCTACAAATCATTATATGATTTACGATAATGTGAGGGCAGAAATTACTATTACTAACATGTATCTTGCAAGAAGCTACTACAAAAGATAACATCGAATAAAATAACTCATCATAATCGCTCTCGAAGTCTCAATACAAGAATAACAATAATAATAACAAGTAGATCCGAAAGAATCCAAATCAATCTATAAACCATGAACAAGTAGAATAATACTGATGAAAAAGTGAAGGCCAAAACTATGCAACCGGTCCATGTGTATATCTGGGTACAACACACTCACAGCCCATGAGGAATCAATGGAGCACATACATCAAGGCCCATCCCAAAATGATGCCACTGGATATTTTATACAATGAGCCCACTGGACTTGCTCCACTCTGCAATAGATACATTAAAGAAAAAAATATAATTAATTTTTTTTTAAAAAGAAATGGGTTAAATAAAGTGATGCACGTGAATTTAGGAGAATCATGTGACAAGCTCAATTTTCTTTTTTTATGTGGAGAAAAGGAATTGCGAAAAGTGATATCCAATGGAGCGGATACCACCTGAATGTTATTCGCAAACAATTCAACCATAACTTTCGAAATCTCCCCAATGTATTTGTGGAGGGATATAAGGTAAGGTTTCGACATACAAATTCGTACGGACACTATTTACTATTTAGCATGTCTAAATGTAACAACATTCCAAAATGCACAAACATATCGAAGTGTTTGGTTACAATAACTCAATTCCAATGGAGTTTAAAATTACACAAAAACGCAATTATAATGCACAAACATGAGTTCGCAGAGATCCACCCTACCGGAAATCACATTTAGCACCGAATTTAGTGCATTATAAAAGCGTGAAACAATAACTCCCTGCATCTCGTAAAGTCATAAGGTATGACTAGTTCATAAATCAAGTGTTGGTTTTAATCAACCGATAAGGAATTCGATGGTACAACTATAAGGTGCTGGGATGGACTCCCATGGTTAATTTTATAGTTTATACTAAATGGAGCTTCTTGTAAAATGTGTACTAAATTAATTTATCTATCCAATTGGACTATCCGTGTACCTGATAATTAGATTCGACCAATTGAACTAATTCAATTTTCCCGGTTTTAATCTCCTAATGAAATAATCAATCCTACTTCCTCCGTCCCGAATTTTTGCGGTTAAATTTTTTCAAGTTTAACTACGAATTAATCTTAAACCACAAATGTAAAATGTTCAATTTTTTTATATAATGAAATTTTAAGGGTTTAAAATTAATTCGTAGTTAAAATTGAAAAAATTTGACCGTAAAAAGTCAAAGCAGTAAATCAGACTAATTACTTTTTTGAAATCACACTTGACTTACAAGCAAAGCAATGGGAATCAAATTTGCAGAATCAGATCAGAGCACACAGATGATAGATCTACTGTGATCGAGATCAGTTACCTCATCAGTAGCTGACGGAGAAGGAGACAGTCCCAGCGAAGTCGTCGGAGCAGGAGCTCCGGTAGGTGGAGCCGGAGGACTCGTCAACGAAGGAGTCGGCGCCGGCGAACTAACCGGAACTGGCGCTGGCGGAGATGCCACCGGTGCTGGCGTCGGAGCTACCGGAGCTGGTGGTGGCGCACTCACCGGCGGCGGAGTTGCCGGTGGTGGCGAGCTGACTGGTGGTGGAGTTGCCGGCGGTGGTGTTGCTACTGGTGGTGGTGTGGCTACTGGCGGAGGAGTGACTGGTGGTGGTGTGGCTACTGGTGGTGGTGTTGCTACTGGTGGTGGTGTGGCGGCTACTGGTGGCGGAGTGGCGGCGGGAGGAGGAGATGAGGTTGGGGGAGGTGTGGTGGCCACTGGCGGAGTGGCGACGGGAGTGGGTGGGGCGGGGGTGGTGGTGGGAGGAGTGGCAACGGGGGTGGGAGGAGCAGGGGTGGCGACAGGGGAGGTGGCGGGGGATTGGGCGGTGACTCCGGCGATGGCAATGCAGATCAGAGCAGTGAGGATTTGTGATTTTGGAGCCATTTTTTATCTGGCTATTGTGCGCAGTGATCTCTCACTCGGCGTATATTAGCAGAGTGGAGAAGAGAGAGAGATGGATTATAGGGATGAAGGTAGGACTCGGTTTATATATAGAAAGGACATGTGGGTGTTTGATTTTAAGCTTTAAAGTGATTAAGGGAAAGGAGATTAGATGGGAAATAAATTTAATCACTCTCTTGTTGAGTGTGATTTTCCTAGTTAAATTTGCAGCCTAATCTTAAATTATACTTTTTGATACATATCCGTGGTGCGTGCTAAAGTCTGGTATTTGACTTTAAGAGTTGATGAATAGTGATTAAACTGGAGATGTGTTTTGCAGTTTCGTGTTTGATATTGAATTGTGATATTGATCGGTAGTATATATTTGAGTTTTGGAGTTGATGGTGAGTGGTAACTCAACTCGAATAGTATAACGTAGAGTGGATAAACAGACACAAAATTGGCAAAACTTAACTCCATATGAGAGTCAGGCAAGCGAATCACCACAAACTCAACTTCCCATTGAATTATGCACGGATTCAAAAAGTAAACTGGTATGATACACAATTATGACAGTGCACATCTTTTTTCGGGGCGAATGTTGCATCATAATACATTCTAGGTATAATCTTCCTTGAATTTGTATACATTACACGCAACAATCTCATTCTGCATTGTTTTCCTTATTTTTTTTAGATCTCCATGGTTAATGTAACATATATCAAATTCATCAAGTCGCTACACGCAATAGAAAATAAGGATGAAGAACGGGAGTTTTGCAAATGTGAAATACATGTAAATGGGGAGGAGTAAGAACGCGAGTATGATTTTCCTACCACGATAAAATATCATAAATTTAATACTTAAATGTTTAACACATTCACTTAATTTATACTAATGTAATGAGAACTGTTCTATATGTACGGGAATAATTCTTTTATAGTGCTTCCTCTTGGCGAATTGGGAGTATTTACCTTTAACACAAAGCATTCATTTCGTGTCAAAATATAAAGGAAATGGATTAAAGGGAAGCTCATGATGAACATGAATAGTGATGAAAGTTATGAGGATTTCTTCATGGACAAGGCCACAACGGTGGATCGAGGGACCGAGTTAGTTACAAAAAGTAGGCTGTAATCAATCAAAATGGTCCGGTTGGTAGATCGATCTCATGTGAAGATGATTGAATCCAAAGTAAAATACTAAAAATAAATAAATATTAAATTAATTAATTATACTCCAATCTTTTTGCTTAGGAAGAAATTTACCTATGCCTTTTTTCTTCTTTGTTTCTTTCCGATTTGCATGTGTTGATAATTCGTGCCACACTTTTAAATAGCGTGATGGACGGTGGACATATTTTAAAGAAAAAGGAATGTATCGAGTATAAATCCTTCAGCTTTTGGAGTTTGTATAACACACCCAGTATATTATTAAAATGTGCCAATTGTCCCAGACAAATGTTGTCGATATAAAAAAACATGTCATCCGGCGGGTCTTTGATCATGCTGGGTTTGGATTTAACATACCCGAATGGATAATATATTGAGAGTGGACTTAAAAGTCGATTATGTGTGTCTACCTGAAGTGTGGTGATGTCTATACACTATATAGTCATTCAGCAGTATCTTGTTACACAATTTGCTCTTCTTCATATGGATGCCTATGGGATATATTTCACCTCATCAAATGCAATAGCTTGCAATGCCGGAGTGCTTGGGATATACTTGGACGGGTATGTCAACGGTGAATGCTAATGTAAAATTAAGTGTTAAACGATGTGGCTTGTGATTTTCATTAATGAAATTGTTGGACATTAAGAGTAGGTAAGATAGCATAATAATAGCAGTATTGTGCAGTTAGGCATGGTATTGCCAAAAGTGGTCCGTTGCGTAGTTGCTACATGCCTAATAGTTGCAGATTTTCCATGGGCCAAAAAAAGGCATTATACAACTGGTTATAACGTAGCTTTAGGAATTCAAAATTGAAAACTATGCTACACCATACATTGCTACGAGTTAAGATTTCAAACAAATGTGTACGGCTAGACGGCTAGTGCATAATTCGACATGATCTCAAGGACACAAGGCGCCGTGTTAAGTACACATATAGCATGTTATTATGTGAGCCTCACCTACTCATTCGTCGGGTTAATGAATCGAGCTTGTTACAGGATACTCGGACTCCATTTAGTGTTTGCTTATTTTACTACACAAATCAGAGCTGAACTTGACCGTCTCAATTCCATATTCTCAATTTCTCCTTTTTATGTTACGATCACAACTCTCTCATATATTATTCACTGTATCTCATATTCTAACAATCATCTCTCATACTTTTACTACTTTTACCTTACATATTCTTAATCACACTAATTAGCGTGTAGTTTAAACATTGTATATCCAACTCAATGAGAAGAGATGAGTCATAGACGGAGGAACTATAATACTCGACTCTGTTAAACTCAACTTGTTTAACATCACTCGTCAGATCCTATAAAACAGGTTATGCATCAGCATCACACATTTGCATTTAGACATCATGATAAACTATTGCTAAATGTATAATACAATTGATATTCCCATCTTAACACACTAACTCCTTTAGATAGAACCTAGTGAGTTTCAACTTTCAACCTACTTGACAAATTTGCTAGGTAAAACAATTTTGGAAACTATGTAAATAGTTCACACAAACTCTCCCATTACAGGAAATGTGATAATTCTCTGGCCTGATAGCTATTATCATGCCAAATTATGAGATGTGAACCTGACAGGTTGGGATTAGTACGATATCATGTGTTGGATAGGGATAAAGTTAAGGGGCATTTACTCAAACTCTCAAAGTTTGGTTGGCGTGAATAAGAAGGGAGATGCAACAGAAGGCCAGGTTGGTGTGAGCATCAATGTGTATGATGTGCCTAGAGTGGAAATTATCTATCTTGTACATTGCCATACCCTACAGACAAATGGATTGGGACGTACATTATTTTTATGATACTGCATAGGTGTCATCCATGTGTTGGAGAGTGGCTTGTACCCACAACTAGGGTCGGAACGGAGGTATAATGGGACATATGTCCCCCTCGGCCTCAGGTCTCGACCTTCAAATCATGGGTATGTCCAGTGGCGAAGCTAGGCTGGGTCGAGGCGGGTCACTCGACATTTTCTTACTCGGCTACGAATTAGTAGTGAAGCGGGGAAAAAATTAATATAGTTAGATATCGTTCTGGCCACAAAATTAATAAACTTTGTATGTAGCTGAATGGATGAGTATGTCCATATTTAACTTGAGTGTATGGGTTTGACACCCATCTTCATCACTTTTTACTTTTGATTTAAGCATATTTTTCTCTCTCATTTTAGCTTCACTTTCCTTTTGTTTTTCTTTATTTTCCAAAAATACATAGTTTTCTCAAAATATCAAATAATACTCGTCCATAATCACCTTATAATATATCATAACAAATTTATGAATACATAAAAAATATTAATTTTAAATATACATATTGTTACACAATATCAGTGAGTAAATGATGATAAACATATATATTCGTACTTATACAATATACTATTATGACAATAATATTTTAATTGTAAAAATTGCAAGTTAAGATTCGACCCATCTGAAATATGCTTCTGGATTTGTAACTGGGTATGTCATGCCCACACCAAGGTTGTATGTAACATTTCGAACGAATAGACCTGATGGTCACGGGTGACTATCGAACAACTATGGTGAAATGAAAGGTGCAAGCACTCCCATTCCTTGTTACTTGTTTCACTTTACTCGGTGGATAAGCAAGGTGTGATCGGCATAAATGTGTTTATTCAGTGTAAGATATAATACGATTGTTAAGTGCATTTTTTAAGATCACTAGATCCAGGCCGGCTAAATAATTTTGGAGCCCAGTGTGAATTTTATTATCCTGAGTTATATTTTTGTTCACTGATAAACAACGTATACAAATATACAAATGTCACTCATAAATGGAAAATTAAACTTTTAAAATGAAGTCATGAATACTAAATATGTAGTAGTATTAACAAGAATTTTCAAATGTTTCACTAAAATCTTTATGTTTTACTAAGATATAAAAACGACACCATATTTCACTATAACTAAATATAAGATGTTGGAATTTAGATTGGTAAAGTTTCACCTTAAATTTCTAAGAAATTTTAAAACAATTTGATAAATAGAAAAAGAAATAAAAGATCATGAATCAAATGTCATATTTGTATTTAACACTAATATTAAAGTGCAGTGTAAATATAGTGGCAAAAGGATGTAAATGAGTATAAAATATGATAAAAAAGAAATGTGATAGTTGTATTAGAACTGTATAATATATAAATAAAATATAAGTCTCAATAGAGGGATGCTGGAAGTTAAGAGGAGAGGAAAATATTTTGCACACCCATTAATATTGAATTTTGTAATCAAAATAGATTAACAGAAAAAGCTATAGTAATGAGGGAGAAGAGATTAATGTAATTAATAGAAGAGTAATTATCCTGAGAGACAGTCTCTGGATAATTTATCTAGAGATGTACCTATATTGTCAAGAAAATCATCGATGTTACTAATCAAAACACCTATGTTCTCAACATTTGTGTTTTTTCATATCACAACAAGACTTATTTCGTTAACAACATAGACATTTTGATTAATAACATGGATGGTTTTATTAATAACATAGGTCTTCTCTAGATAAGTTTATCTATAGACCGTCTCTCATGAGACTTTGTGTTAATAGAATTAGAGTTTGGGGAAGAAATCGGGAACGAAATTGGGGGTAAATGAACGTAATGAGAGAAAAATAGAAAACATAAAGAAATTATACATCCAAGCAGGATTTAACATGGGACATCAAAACAAAACAAAAACCATGAACAAGTACCATAGCCACTGGACAACAAGAAATTCTCTACATTTTTTACGATATAGATCTATCATACTATAACTGATATGAAATTTTTGGGCCCCCGGATATGTTGGGCCCTGTGCGAGACCCCTCATCGCACGGGCCCTAATCCGGCCCTGACTAGATCATTGGTTCATCATTTAATATCCTAACATTTTGATGATATTTAAACACATCTGCCAATGTTATTACAATATGAAATAGATCAATTCAAGATTGGCAAAGAATCTGAGATTAAATCATGCCACTCTCAGTTTAGATTGACTCGTGTCTTCCGATTTCCCCATCAGGTAGAGAAGTAGAGATGTTATATAGTCGAGTCTTATCGGAGGCTCGGTTCGACTTAGCTCGATAAGGCGCAAGCTTGACCTGCGAATGTGATTCGAATATAAAAAAAGATCAATTCAAGACTAGTTATGCATCTCAAATTAAATCATGTCCCTTCGGTTTACATTGACTTTTGGCCTCCCTTAGGTAGAAGTAGACGACTCGAGCCTTATCGAGGGCTCGACTTGGTTCGAGCTCGTTATACAAGGCGTTCGAGTCGAGCTCGAGCCTAAGTTTGGCTCTATTTATGTGTATTTTCCATTAACGAGCTCGAGCCTACTTATCGTCACTCGAGCTCGGAAAAAAATTCGTTTTGTTAACGAGTCGAGCTCAAGGATGAGATACATGCCTAGGCTTGGCTCGTTTAACAACACTAGGTAGAAGTGACCATTCCACACTCTACTTGTTCCGTGAAACTTAATTTACTAATCATTTTTAACCGTCATACAAAACTTTATATATTACTTAAAAATCAAGCTATCCCATAGCAGTAATAAGAAAATCTTACATATTTACAGTTCTACACATAAATTACACTTCTTGCCATCTTTATATGTTATATCATATATTTTAATGTTTCAACTAAAATTACGTATCACTTCTAATGTATAAAGTTATCCGGGCGGAGGAATTACCGTTTTCAATTCAACAAAACATCAACTCGGGATCTTATTTTCACAATTCATGTTAATGTCAAACAAGCCCAAGCAATTATCATTTTCTCAACGTGAGTAATTGGGCTTAATGGCCACCATAACTGGACTACAAGTCCATAACTCTTGATTCGGCCCATAAAAGCAAACCCACCTAGAAATCCAGTCACATAAAACGGGTCGGGCAAAACTTGAACAGAGACAACCCATTGCTACTATTTCACAAGTCTGTCTCCTTATCTTCTTCCACACTCTCGTCACTTCCAATTTCAAAAAACCTCACCAAAACTTGCAGAAAAAATGGCCATGTCTATCGGCGTTTTCTCCACCTGCTTCCTCCCAGGCCAATCGATCTCGTTTGCTCCACCCACACTGAAGCTCGCTCCTCCCGCTAACATGCGCCGGTTAGCTGTTACTGCTGCGTCGAAGCCAGCTGCTGCTGCTGAGACGAAGAAGCGTGAGCCGAGGGGGATAATGAAGCCTCGCCGTGTCTCGCCGGAAATGCAGGCGTTCCTTGGCGGCGTTGCGGTGATTCCTCGCACTCAAGCTCTCAAGGCAATTTGGGCTCATATCAAGCAGCACGAGCTTCAGGTATACCTCTTTAGTTTGATTTAGGTTTTCCTCTAATTATGTCCGTACTGTTTTTAATTCGTGGTGAATGAGCTAGGTTTTACTGTTTGTTTGTTCTGTATCTGCGCATATCTATTGCTTGTGTATGTCTATTGCACTTTAGTCTAGTTTTTCCCCTTAAATTGTCCGTACGGTATTGTTTATGGATTTGAGGAGTATCTATGAATGGTGAATGAGCTAGGTTTTACTATTTGTCCGTTCTGTATCTGCGCAGCTTGTATTGATTTATAAGGTCTACTGATGTGTACTGCTATGTTTATGGAACTTCGAGTGAGTACTGGTTTGTTTTGGATGAGCTCTGTTTTCCTATTTGGTTGTACTGTATCTGCGTACAGTGCATATCTACTTATCTAGTCTACTGGTAGACTGTACTGTCGTGCTTATGGAATTTTAAGGTGTATTGAACTATTGATTCTCGATTACAAGAAATTATTGAATGAGCTACATATTTTAAGGAGAATGACTGAATGAGCTACATATTTTTATTTATTTGTTCTGTATCTGCGTGTATTTATTTGGGGAAAAGCATGTGTTGGTTGTTGGAATATTGTTGTTCTGTGTTGTGTGGTTGGATTATGGCGTTGCAGAGTATCAGTTTGGTTGTGTATATGAGGGACATGTTACTATGTGTTTCTTCTCAAATTTGATCTTTTTAGCTTCTCTTTTCCTCGTATATCTGCGTTTGGAAAGCATGGGGTATTGGTGGAATGGTTTTAAAATTTCATTGAGGACTTGCATTAAGGTGTTAGTGTTTTACATTTGGTGAAATATGATGTTATATGTATGCTGGTAAACTGGAGTATGGATATGGTGCTACTTCGGTTATGGTAGCTGCAGTTCACAAATTAGAAACTCCTACGGATATTGTTTGGTAGTAAGTCAGCAGTGGTAATAAGTGTGTAATTCAATGTGCACTGGTTATTTGTAATCATAATCTTCTAGTATAATGTTTGGCTATCAGCTAAAAAGAAGTATGTGTTGGGAATTGGGATAGCTTGGGATAATCTGCGACTAATTTTTACATGTAATCTACAGGTAGCATATTATAAGCATTATTTATCATATGTTTTGGATATACACGAGTGCATAATTTTTGTGACGCATGGCCAACAGCTCTAATTTCTAAAATTCTTTTACTGGCGTGAGCTGTTGTTTTGGTGCATGATAAGTAATGAGCTGATTTGATCAACAATGTGTGAAAGTGGAGGTCAAATACAGTGCTTGTTGTTTTGCCTCGGATGGTATGATTACATGAAATCATGCTTATTATCTCTTTTAAGCTACTGCCTTCCTCTCTTCATCCAATTTGACCTCAACGCTAATTGTTAATCCCTACACTCGATACTCGTATCCTGTAAAAGACTCAATGACAAATGTCTGCATACCAATGGCCGTACATTTACAATGTTTTTTTTTTTTTTACTAATGATCGTACATTTACAGTGTGGAAGACTGAAAGCTTACTTTCTAAAATGGATTTTTGCCCTGTCAATTTCAGGATCCTGCAGATAAGAAGGTCATCATTTGTGATGAGAAGCTGAAGACTATCTTTGCAGGAAGAGAGACCGTTGGATTTCTTGAGATTGCTGGTTTGATCAGTCCACACTTTCCGAAGGAAACCTCGGTGTAATGCCACAACTTTTTGGCTGGAAGGCACGTTTTTGTAAATGAAGTTAATGTCGGCTGATTATATCAGTATTTTGTAGGAAAAGTAGCAACACCGGCCTTGCTTTCCTTTATAGAACTATCTTAGCTCATTGATGGATCATGAACCATGATGAGTATTGTTTTGATCCAGTTTTAGGTTTCATGCTTGTAGTGACTAGTGACTGGTATGATCTGTAATATTATCATTTCTCAAGAATTTACGTAATCCTTTCGTGTTGCTTATGTATGTGATGCATCTGATATGCCATGTTTCCTTCAATTGGAATTCTTGACTTGGGCACAGGATACAGCTGGATCAGTATAATGGTAAACTGTTTTGGAGCAATGTGAGTTGACTCCATTGTGAGTGAAAGCCTAAAATAAATGATATAAATTGAAAATTCAACACGTGCACTTTTTGACTTCTAGTATAGGATTGTGTATGAAATTATTTTTAAAGATTTATTATATGCATAGTTTCATTGTAGATAATGTATAAAATGTACAGTATATGGGATTGAGGTTTGCATACGATACGAGCCGAGGCATATACTAAAATTTGGCTCGTTAAGTTAAGAATGGTTTCGTCTAAGGTTGAACTTGAGTTCAATTTGAGCTACACAACTCAAACTCGAGTCAAAATAAATCTTTTCAATTCGAGCTCGCCTCGTGAGTTTTTGTTCGTCAAACATTTGAAACTCAAAAGTTTGGTGTAGCTCAACTTTCACCGAGCTTTGCAATATTCGGACTTGGCTCGAAATTTTTGTGAAGCTCGAAAGAACCGCATCTTTTTAATCCGATTTCAAGGTACTCGTAAAAAAAAAAAAGCAATCCTACATGATTTTTTTTCCCAATTTATCACTTGTATCCGCTATACAAGGGAGAAAAAATAGAAGGAAAATATAAAAGGCCTATCCAAAACCGGGCGGCCCCTCGTAAGCTCCGCCCTTAAAATCGCCGGAGCAATTCACAGTCCCCATTTCTTCTCCTCTCTCATACAATAGCAGAAATGGCGATGTCTATCGGCATCTTCTCCAGTTTCCTCACACGACAATTGGTCTCGTTTTCTCCACCTACAGTGAAACTCGCTCCTGCTAAACTCCGCCAAGCAGCTGTCACAGCTGCATCGAATCCGGATTCTGCTGGTTCCCTTTCTAACGAGACGAAGAAGATCGAGCCGCCGAAGGAGATGTCGAACTCTCCCGGCGTGTCACTGGAAATGCAGGCGTTTCTCGGCGGCAAATCGGATATTACTGGCGCTGAGGCCCTCAAGGAGGTTTGGGCTTACATCGAGGAGCACAACCTTCAGGTATGTCAATCAATTGCACGTTTGTATGAATCACTGATTGTACGTACACTGTGTTTGTTTGATTTTGAGAAGTATCGATAATCGATTCATGGCGAATGAGCTCCGTTTTACTACTTGTTTGTACTGTATCTGTGTTTATATGTTAGGTATGTCTAGCAAGGTATATCAATTGCACGTTTATCTAGGTCACTGATTGTCCGTACACTGTGTTGTGTGACTTTGAGAAGTATCGATTCATGGCGAATGAGCTCCGTTTTATGATTTGTTTGTACTGTATTTACGTTTATGTCTAGCAAGAGATTATTATTACTTTAGGTTATAAGCTTGATTGAGCTTGAGTTTCTGCCTAGCTTTGCTAAGTCACTAAAAATCTACTTGAAACTTGAAAATCAGCTTGGTTTTCCGCCAGTTTTACTTGCATCGAGGAACACAACCTTCAGATATATCGATTGCACGTTTATTTAGGTTGCTGATTGTCCGTACACTGTGTTTGTTTAATTTTGAGAAGTATCGGTTCATGGCGAATGGGGTTCGTTTTACTATTTGTACTGTATCTGCGTTTATATGTTAGGTATGTTTAGCAAGAGATTGTCACTTAGGTTATAAGCTTGAGTTTCTGCCTAGCTTTGCTAATTCACTAAAAATCTACATGAAAATCGGCTATATCAACACTTAATTCCAGCTAGATTGTTCGGCATATCCGCTAGTTTTACTAACATCGAGGAGCGCAACCTGCAGGTATATCAATTGCATGTTTATCTATGTCACTGATTGTCTGTACACTGTGTTTGTGTGATTTTGAGAAGTGTCGATTCGTTGTGGATGAGAAGTATCGATTCGTTGTGGATTTTGAGAAGTATCGATTCGTTTGTACTTTATCTGAATGTTAGTTCGATCTTTTAGATGAGATGAAATTCTATCAGTTAGGTATGTCTAGCAAGAGAATTGATGAGCTTGAGTTACTGCCTAGCTATCAGCTTGTATAGCTAATTCACTAAACATCTACATGAATATCAACTAGTTCATGAACTCTTAATTCCGGCAAGATCATCTGCTAGTTTTATCTATGTATAGTCTGTGTATATAGTCATAGACTGATAGTCCGTACTGTTGTGTTATGGAATTTTGAGGATACATGCCACTATTTGTTCTGTAAGTAGTATTTTTTATTCGGAAAATTTACGTGATGCTTAGATAGAAACTGTTGTTATGTGTCGTGTGATTATGGACTTTGAAGTATATTAGTGTGTTGTTGTCGATGAGCGACTTGTTACTATGTATTTCATCTAGAGTTTGATCTTTTTAGCTTCTTTTTTCTTGTATATTGTGTTTATGTTTGAAAGCATGCGGTAGTGGTGGTTTTGGAATGATTTGTATGATTTCATTGAGGATTGGCATTGGGGCGTTGGTTAACGGTTGCATAGTGTTCTGCACTTTTGTAATGTTAGTGAACTCAGTATGCATATTGTTGTGGAAGTATGGTTTATGCAGTTGCATTTCATATAATACATGTTGCTGATCTTAATTCTCAATTTGAGGAATCCTACGGATATTGTTTGATAAGTTGAAGTAATGAACTGATTTTATACAAAATATCAGGCGCCGTGAGCATTACTCTAAGGTTCGCTTATGTTACGTTTGAAATGATTTACTTCTTGTTCTGCCGCATATAATATTGTTATTATCGGTATCCTTTTATGTTACTGCCTTCCTCTTGAATCTTGATCATCTTTGATTCAACATACTTTGTTATTCACTTGTTCCCTGGGTTTTATCCTCACATTTTGTGAAAGACTGGATGAACCACCAAACTGTTGTATTTTCATTCTCCAACTCACAAGTCATCACTCAACTATATTCCGTTTTATTACCCGATCAGTTTCACCGCACTTTACAGATGGACTGAGTGGACTTGTTTTTCCCTGCCGGTTTCAGGATCCTGAAGACAATTTAATCATCGTTTGTGATGAGAAGCTGAAGACAATCTGTGGAGGACAAGACCGTGTTAATTTCCTGAGCATTGGTGGTATGGTCAGAAAACACTTTACGTAACCCTATGGTTTTTCCCGATGTAGTTAATGGCGGTTGATGTTATCCGTCTTTAGTAGGAACCATAGCAATACCACCCCTGTTTTTCTTTGCAGGACGATCTATAATCCTGTCACTAGATGATGAATCTATCGTTCGATGTTCATGATGAGTATTTCTGTTTTCTTATTTTGATCTGAGTTTGAAGCTTTCAATTCGATGCTTTTGCAGTGTAGTTGACTTGTATGATATGCATTTTGTGCTACCCTGTTGATCTGCATTGTCTCAAATGTTTTATTACCTGATTGGTAGAGGTGAAAATGAGCTGAACCTTCATGAAATGGTTGAGTTACAAAAATTTGGTTTGAGTTGTTGATCAAACTGAAACATGTTCACGAACATACTATAATATGTTTCAAACGAATTTCGATCACATATAGTTCGAATGTACACAGACATTCATTCAATCATACCGTCTCGCGCTAAATAATGTAACATTACAAGTGGATCTAACCGTTTTTGCAGAAATCGTGTTGAATCCGAGGAACTCGTTCAAACAAATTGATTAACTGAATAGTTCAATTATCTTAATCTATATATATCTATGGGATATAGTTAAACTCATGACCAACTTGACAGTTTTTTGACAATTTGCATACATACCCTTATTTTGATAAACATTAAAAATCACCCACAACTTTTAAAAATTACACAATTAACAAAAAAGTTGCTCAATGCATAAACTTAAAAATTCATTATTCTACTTTAACAATATCAAACTAATTTCCAACATGAACATAAATCATTGGGATGATTATGAAGACGAACAGGTGTGTGAATATGTTATGTGTACTTCAAAATTTTGTGTATCCATATAGTTATCATTTCTAACAGATTATATATTGGTACTTAAATCTACTATGAACCTGATTACATTCATCAAATACTTATTAGGAAATCCCTAACTAGGAACACATGACTGAGATATTGAAAACTAGGAGTCATAGTTAATGCAATTTCCTAAGGCATCCACTATAACACTTGTCTAACACCTACATCCACACTACCAATTTATACCAATTTAAAGAAGACTTCGACTACTACTAACTTTGTGCTAACCTACAGAACATAATTAAACTAGATAACAATTAGCATTAAAAAAATTAATAATACCGGTCAAGACGTCCGGACCTTACAAGTTGCTTAACGGTGCTCGGAAGGTCTGGCCAATCGATAATCGTTAAGGATTAGTTGTTTACTATGACTACTTCTAGTACTTGGGTACGGGGTACCTGAGTTTGCCACTCGGCTACAAACGCTTTGACATAATTTTTGTATTTAAATATGTGATTTTCATCCGATACCTCTGAGAAACGTTCCCTCGCAAAGTTTGTATAGTTGTATTTGCAAAAAGCGACTTTTTTTTTTGTTGGTAAAAATGACATTATATTTGGTATTCGTCAGATAATTTTCATCCCCCTTTAATACTTTTAATAATGTACTCCCTCTGTCCGAATTCAACTTATTGCACTCCATTTTGGAAAGTCTCGATTACAACTTCTCATCTTTAAAACTTGTGTTCGCATCCGTGAAAAATTCAATCTAGGACATATATAAGAAAATGATTATGATTATTACCTTAGCTATTTAAAAACTCCATTTGAGAGTTTTTCTTTTTCCTTTTAGGCTTCATTTGGTTTGAGATAAAATGGAGTAAAAGAAAAAAAATAGGGGAAAATATTATTTTCTACCATTTGGTAGTTCTCATAAATCCTGAAAAATTCATCAAAATCTATACAAAATACATCCATCTCCACAAAATAATAAAAGTTGTTTTTCCCTCACATTTTCAAGAAAAATCTTTTTTTTCCTTTTTTTTTTTCCTTTTCCCAATTTTCCATCAAATTTTTTTCTTTTACCCAATTTTCCATCAAACTAAATGAATGCTTATTTTCTTTATAAACCCATTAAATCTAATGAGTAGGACCTGGGATTAAGGGAGTAGATTTTTATTTCATGTGGTTGAAAATAGAAAGATTTTTCATTTCTCCATCCTTCGTTACCAAAATCTTTCTACCCAAAACTCTAAAACCCCTTGTATTTCAATCTCTTCTCCCTACACCATACCATTATTTTCTCCACCACCACCACCAATGGCAGCTGAAAAACTAGCTCTCCCTCTTATCCTCCCAAATCCACCACCCTCAAAGCCCTTCTTCCAAGACCCCCACCACTCCTCCGCCACATTCCCACCCATCTCCCCACCACCCCCCGCCGTAATCCAGCACTTCCTCCACCACCAAACCACCCCTATCCACCGTACACGTGTCCACATCGGCAAGCACCGTGACCCCAACAAGGGCAAGCGTTGGTTCCACCACCGGTTGTCTCCTCAAGGTGAGCTCACTCTCAAGTCCTTAACTGACCCTCAGTTTGATATCAAGAACTTGGATAAAGAGCTGTCAGCTCTCTTTGCTTCTTTAAATAGTGTTAATAAAGATGGTGAATTTTGTGTTGAAATGGCATGTTATGATGTTTTGAGCATAGTTAAGGCACTGGGGCATTATAAAAAAGCAGTCTTGGCGCTTGGTGTGTTTGATTGGGTGAGGAAATGTGAAGGGGGGGAGAGGTTGATTGATGGGTCTGTTGTGGCTGTGGTTATTAAGATGTTGGGGAAGGAGGGGAAGGTTTCGAGTGCGGCGGGTTTATTTCATGATTTGAGGAAGAGGGGGGTTGGTGTGGATGTGTGCTCGTATACGTCGTTGATTAGTGTGTTTTCGAGTAATGGGAGGTATAGGGAGGCGGTTATGGTTTTCAAGAAGATGGAGGAGGAGGGGTGTAAGCCTTCTTTGATTACTTACAATGTGATTTTGAAGGTGTACGGGAAGATGGGGATGCCTTGGCATGAGATTTTGGAGGTTTTTGAGGGTATGAAGGAAGCGGGCGTTGCTCCGGATGAGTATACTTATAATACGATTATTAGTTGTTGTAGGAGGGGGTCGTTGTATGAGGAGGCTAAGCGGATTTTTGAGGAGATGAAGTTGGCAGGGTTTGTGCCGGATAAGGTCACGTATAATACTTTGTTGGATGTTTATGGGAAGTCGAGGCGGAGTAAGGAGGCGATGGATGTGTTGAGGGAGATGGAAGTTAAGGGGTTTTCGCCTAGTGTGTTGACTTACAATTCGCTCATATCGGCTTATGCGACGGATGGTTTGTTGGATGAAGCGATGGATTTGAAATCGAAGATGGTTGAGAATGGGATTAAGCCGGATGTTTTCACTTACACGACTTTGTTGTCTGGTTTTGAGAAATCCGGGAAGGATGAGTCGGCGATGAGGGTGTACGAGGAAATGCAGAGTGTGGGTTGTAAGCCCAATATATGCACTTTCAATGCTCTTATTAAGATGTATGGTAATCGAGGGAAATTTACGGAAATGATGAAGATTTTTGATGATATAAAGGCGTCTGGATGTACTGCAGATGTGGTTACTTGGAATACGCTTTTGGCTGTCTTTGGACAGAATGGTATGGACACTGAAGTGTCTGGTGTGTTCAAAGAAATGAAAAGGTCCGGATTTGTGGCTGAGAGGGACACTTTTAACACATTAATTGGTGCTTATAGCAGATGTGGCTCTTTTGATCAGGCAATGGCTATTTATAAGCTCATGCTAGAAGCTGGGGTAACCCCCGACCTTTCCACTTATAACGCTGTCCTGGCAGCACTCGCTCGGGGAGGGCTTTGGGAGCAATCCGATAAAGTTTTTATGGAAATGAAGAGCCAAAAGTGTAAACCGAATGAACTGACTTATAGTTCCTTGCTTCATGCATATGCTAACGGGAGACAAATTGAGAAGATAAATGACCTTGCTAGTGATATATACTTGGGTGTCATTGAACCGCATGCTGTGTTGCTGAAAACCCTTGTTCAAGTTTATAGCAAAAGAAATATGTTGCAAGAAACAGAGGAGGCTTTTCTTGCAATAAGAAGAAAAGGGTTATGTCCTGATATTACGACTCTAAATTCTATGGTTTCAATATACGGGAGAAGGCAGATGTTTGAGAAAGCAAATGAGATTATGAGCTTCATGAATGAAACAGGATTCACACCTAGTTTGGCGACATACAACAGCTTGATGTCGATGTACAGACGGTCAGAGAATTTCGAGAGATCGGAAGAAATACTAAGGGATTTATTGTCAAAAGGGATTAGACCAGATGTCATTTCATACAATACCGTCATATCTGCGTATTGCAGAAACGGTCGGATGAAAGATGCCTCGAGAGTTTTCCGTGAAATGACTGAATCAGGGCTGGCTCCGGATATCATCACTTACAATACATTTGTTTCGAGTTACGCATCTTGTGCGATGTTTGTTGAGGCTATTGACGTGATTCGGTATATGATCAAGAACGGCCGTAAACCAAATGAGAGCACGCACAATTCTATCATTGACTCCTATTGTAAGCTTAATAGGAGAGATGAGGCGTCTATGTTTATTGCCAATCTTCGGGAAATCAATCCTCACGTTTCCACGGAAGAAGTGAATAGATTGTCGGAGCGACTGATGACAAGATAATCGTAATTGCTTCTTCATCACTATCACACCTGACGATATCTTGATTTTGCTCTCCCTTCTGGGCACTCCCCGTTATGAATCACAGTGTTTACATCTTTACCAGTGCAACTTGCAAGGGTGAATGGAGGATGAATAATTCTTGAAAGTGCCATCGAAATTCACATCAAGATCTGTGACACGATCACACTGAGGTATGCGAAAGTGATCCCTCCCGTAATAAGTAGCTTGCTTTGCTGTAGGAAGAGAAAGAAGTTGATATAGGTCCAGACATATGTTACAGTATAGTATATAGAAAGTATCAAGAAATCATGTTTTTGTATTGCTAGATGATTATCAACAGGAACAGGATTCACTGTATATATTGTATGAACTGAGCTAGTTTGATAGACTATATGCCTCGTGCTGTAAACTCCAGTCCATTGGTTCTTTCTTTTGATAATATAATTTTTGTTTCATAAGAAAGAAGTGTTTTTGTGTCTTTAATCTGATGCTGATAATCAATTTAACTTGTACTGGTATATTGTTAACTGTATATCATCTGCTGGTAAGAAGCATGTGGTTTTGTAGATTTCCTCGCCTTCTTAAGCCTCTGTATTTGAGGTGGTATCCTGGAGAAACTGTATCTAATTCTCAGGTTGTAGAGTACCCGAGAGTTTTGCTACCTTAGGATTGTTATAGTTACAACTGTTGTTCACCGGGGCTTCGGTCGTCGGCTCTACTATAACGTCCAACTTGCTTGACCTTCCAGCATTGGGTAGGTGTCAACCCCATACATGATCTTATGACTTTACGGAGACATGTGTTTTTAGTATACAGTCACGGGCCCAGTCACTGGGACCCCTTTGTGAGTAGGTACTACTACTGAAATTATGGGGCTATTTCACCGAGTTCCTTTAGAGAGAGTTGTCGCAAGTATCCCTATCTCCGGCCCTGAAGATAAAACATGGTTGGTTTTGGAGCCAAGGGCATGAATGTTTAAGAATAAAATTCAGATTTTTGCAGCCACGTCTACTACAGTCTCAATCAAGACATTTTGGCCAACTTGGCAATAATTAATTAGCCAACTTTTCCAGTTCTTTTATAAGCTCTACTGTATTTATCTACCCTTTCTTTCTCTAAGAATGTTTTTAAAATGTGACATGTTTTTAAAATACTAAACATATATTCCTATTACGTTTATTACAAACATAAAGTACAAATACAAAGTGATCGTATAAATGTGACATGACATACGAGTCCAGTGTAACCAACACATATAAAGCATGTAGCAACCAAGTCAACAACAATCCCGAAACATGTACTCCTATACCACTCTGACTAGAACCCTACCCCGCTTGACTAGCGCATCAACTATGCCATTTGCTACGCAACAGACAAAAGAGATACGAACTTCCTGAATTAACTGGAGCCGGCACCGTAAGGTCCGGAACTCAGCTGCCGGTATAGGTGTACTGGGACATCCTTCCCAATCAAGAAGAAAATTCACAAATTACAAATAAGAAAAGAAGTTGTACACGTAAGTAAAAAAACTAACTTAATATCATAACAATAACAAATCGGCCTACTCTGTTTCTTTCCCATTTTCTTCTCCACCTGTCACTGTCAATATCATACACAGACGAAAAACATGAGCTAAGCAGTTCTTCTGCTCAATTCAGATCTTTCCTCTCAATCCCTAATCTCAACACCATTGTACTACAGCTATCCGAATACGACGTTTTTCGCTAGAATCTACGCGAAATCAGGTATACAGACAATCGATTCTCAATCTGCAGCTGAGAGATGAGCTGGTGGTGGGCTGGAGCGATCGGCGCTGCAAAGGTTTGCGCTCTTTTCACTTTCAATCGAAAAATCACTGTATTCATAGTGTGAGTTTGCGCAGATAGTGTGTTTTTGTGTAATCGGATTGGTGATTGGTTGAAATGGTAAAAAATCGGATGAAGATGAGTCACCGATACAATCAGTGTATTGATAGGTTCGAGTTTGTGAATATCTGTGTGTCTTTGTGTGATCTAATTGGTAACTGCTTGAAAAAAAAAAAAAAAAAAAAGATAACCGCTGCAAATCACTTTGTTTTGGCAAAGATCACTATATTCATGGCTATGAGTTAATATTTCTTATAATTGAACGGGGACTATCTACAGAATTTGTGTAATCTGGTTGAATTAGAAAAAAAATACATTGCAAGATCACGTGTATTGATGGCTGTTAGTTTGTAGTACTACAGAATATGTGCATTTAGGTGATCTGGTTGATATGTGGTTGGAATTGAGGCACTGCCAAAGCATTTTTCGTTGGGAAATAACTGTATCAATGACTACGAGATTGTAGAATGTCTGCAGAGCTTCTTTGTTTGTGTAATCCGATTGGTAATATGTTGAATTAGAATAAATAGATGAAGATGAGCCTTGACCAAATCAATTTCCTTCACAAAACCACTGCATCATGGCGTATGCGCACACTTGGTGTAATTCATGGCTATGAGATTGTAAGTATGTGCACACTTCATGTAATTTTTGTAATCTGATTAAATGATTGGTAATCCGTTGAAATAGAAAAGATGAAGCACCACGTAAGCATTTTTAACTGCAAACTTACAGTTATCAATACACGTTATTTTGGAAATAGGTAAAACCATCAATACACGTGATTTTGCAATGTGTAAGTATTGATGTCTGAGTTTGGATATAGGTGCTTAGATATTTGTGCATATGTGTAAGACTGTAACCTGATTGGTATATGTTGAATAGAAGAATCAGATGAAATTGAGGCACCGCTGAAGCATTTGTCATAGTGAAATCAGTCTAATGATGGTTATAAGTTTATAAATGCCTGCAGAATTTGTATCTGTGTGTAATCTAAATGTTCGATTGGTTGAAACAGAAAAGGTCGGATGAGGATGAGGCACTGCCGAAGCATTCAAGCGTTGCATTGATAGTTGGTGTGACGGGGATCGTTGGCAACAGCCTGGCGGAGATCCTGCCTCTTGCAGATACCCCCAGTGGCCCATGGAAGGTCTATGGCGTTGCACGTCGCCCCAGACCTGCCTGGAATGAGGATAACCCAATCAATTACATCCGCTGTGACATATCTGACCCAAAGGATACCCAGGAGAAGCTTTCTCCTCTCACTGATATCACTCATGTGTTTTATGTCACATGGGCAAATCGGTCTACCGAGGTGGAGAGATGCGAAGTGAATGGCAAAATGCTCAAGAATGTCTTAGATGTGGTTATTCCAAATTGTCCTGATTTGAAGCACATTTCATTGCAGACTGGGAGGAAGCATTACGTTGGACCGTTTGAGTTGATTGGGAAGATTGAAACGCATGATCCTCCGTTTACTGAGGATTTGCCACGGTTGAAGTTTGATAACTTTTACTACACTCAAGAGGATTTACTGTTTGAGGAGGTGGAGAAGAAAGAAGGCCTGACCTGGTCTGTTCATCGTCCTGGGAACATATTTGGGTTCTCGCCATATAGTATGATGAATTTGGTAGGTACACTGTGTGTTTACGCGGCTATTTGTAAGCATGAGGGGAAGGTATTGAGGTTTCCGGGATGTAAGGCTGCATGGGATGGCTACTCAGACTGCTCTGATGCGGATTTGATTGCTGAACATCATATTTGGGCGGCAGTGGATCCGTATGCGAAAAATGAGGCCTTTAACGTCAGCAATGGGGATGTGTTCAAGTGGAAGCATTTCTGGAAGGTATTGGCTGAGCAGTTTGGAGTGGAGTGTGGGGAGTATGAAGAGGGAGAAAACTTGAAACTGCAGGACTTGATGAAGGGTAAAGAGCCGGTGTGGGAGGAAATTGTGAGAGAGAATGGACTGGCTTCTACAAACTTAGAGGATGTTGCGGTTTGGTGGTTTAGTGATGCTGTGCTTGATATTCCATGTCCTCTGGATAGCATGAATAAGAGCAAAGAACATGGGTTTCTGGGATTTAGAAACTCGAAGAATTCGTTCATATCTTGGATTGATAAAGCAAAGGCTTACAAAATTGTTCCTTCATATGATTCCCCTCCGGTTTAATCTTGGCTATGTCCGTGCTTCTGCTTATGTTTTCTTTTCATCTTGCATCCTGTTTCTATGGTTTCAGGCACTGTTTGTTGTTCATAATTTCTGTTTGTCACTGTATGTTGCAAATAAACTGTAATGATTCTGGAATGAAGAATCTTTTCATTTCTGTATGGATTTGTAAAATGGCTTCTAAGTTCTAATGGATAGAGATGATTTGCATCTTCTGGAGTCTGTATTGCCTGTTAAATATTCTGTTTGCTGTTTCTATCTTCTTCTGTGTTACATGTTGCTTCATCAGGATCGATTCACGTCTTTGAACATTTACGCTCATTCGTGCCATTACAGAATGGCAGATGTTAAGAAGCAGCATGAGCATGAGTGCAGGATGTAATCAATTTGCATAGCTGTTAAAAGTGCTGAAACATGTGTCAAGTGGATTCAATTAGTCTTCCACAAAGACTACAAGTCTCTCTAGCAACACTTCAGCAGTTTTACCAGAGATTTTGGCTTCAAAAAAGCTGAATGGCAGCCTACATCAGGAAGCTCAACAAGAAGAAAACAAGCTGCAAATGCAACTGTGCTACTGTTATTAGTTCTTGAAGGCCTCAGAGGTTGGATAGCAGCAAAGCTAATTCCTCATCGGTCACTTTAACTTCGATGCAAGCTCCAACTGAAGCCGCGAGTCTTGCTGCCAGCTGATGCTTACACTGAGATGCAAGACCAGAAAGAACATGAGAAATCGCAAACAGAAATAGTATATAAACAGTCGAAAAGAAACCAAAATCTCACACAAAGTTGTTCTCCTCTGTTGACAATGTCATAGAAGAACGAATAACAACCACAGTAGTGTTCTGCGAAACACAAGTACTCCTCCTTTCGCCTCGATTCCCCAACAACCTGAACGAAACACACAAGGCTTCAATGCTTTAAATCATGAAAGTTGCTAACAAAAGGATCATGAGAGGCAGCGAAGCACCTGAAAAATCGAACGGCCACTGAGCTCACCGGAGATCCTCTTCACACCTCTTTGATCAACTATCCTCGTCGCTCGCTCGAAATTCTTCCCAAATAGAAAATGCAATCTACAATACCATTCATCCACCCATTATTAAACATAATTAACATCTACAGTTGCAGAATTGACAGATTCTGTAGTGCAAATGAATCGGTGATACTGACATGGATAGCTGGTCATCGGTTACTGATCATGTATCCGAATTGATGATTTTCCATGGAAATTGTGATAGAGAAAAATAAAAAATTGAAAGTTCAGTAACTAAACATGAAGAGAAAGGTGATGAATTCACGGAATTGAATCAAGTTATGGAGAGGAATGAACCTGAATGAGTGGATTCGATATCCTGCCATGTTGATTCAGCTGCCAGACTTGAAGCGCTCATTCTCAGACCTTGTTTGTTTGATTTCAGCTGCCATTTTTCAAATACTTTTGACTAAATAGTTTACCCTTATCTTTTCCTCACTTTCCCCTTTCATTCTTTTTTTTCCTTAATAAAATATTACCGGAGGGGTGGATGTGGGACGGATTGGGATTGAAATGCAGGCACCTGATAATCCGTGCGTAAATTTATAGTACATACTAATTCAAACTCTATCTTTAGTCCAAGGTAGACTCTATCTTTAGTCCGTACTTGTGAGATATCAAATGGGACCGAATTGCTCTATCGAATAGTCTTTTTTTCAATGATAATAAAATAATTCAACCGTATTAGTGTCTATAACATTGTATGGAACATGTCTAGAGTTTTTTTATGTTTATGTTTATTATCATACAATAAAGTTAACAAACTATCAGGGTGTTTGACATTCGATTATAAATTCAATTTTAGTTGGAATTTGGAGTTGATGAATAGTAACTCAGTTGTAGTTGGTTTTTCAAAGTTTGTGTTTAGTGTTGAATTATGAGTTTGGTAGGATTTTCAGTAATACAGTATTTGATTTCTGAAGTTTTGAGTTGATAAAAACTCGAGTAGCATAGTGTAGAGTGGATAAAAAGGCACTAAAATTCGATAAAACTCAACTTGAATCGATACCAAACACGCGGTTTAAAGACTAGACAAAACTATCTTTTGAGGCTTGTTTTGCATTTTGCAAGGACCTATTTAAGTTTTCGTTTATAATCTTGTCTCGAACACACGAGGAAAAAGGTCGGGAAATTTATACTGCGGGTACCCAATCCCTAAATACACGACCCAATCATATTTATTGGTATAAGGTCGGGTTTGGATCGGGATTACCGAATCCTTCTCCCGCCCCTACTTATCGGGTCACAATAAAACCCTAAGTCCGTAATAAACGGATGAATTACCACTATGCCTTCCGAAAATATTGCAATTGTTTAAACTCTCAATGACACATACCATGATGTAATGAAATCGTACCGCTGCTCTAATTCATCAAAATGTAACGAACATGAAACTCAAATAATTTTATTCACATTGTCGTTCAAAATCTATTTTATAAATATGACGAATTTGATGATAGAACTCGAAAAGTCTTTTGATATTTTTTAAATCGTACTATCTATTTTATAAAATTCGAAATATATTTCAGAACCGATACGGTAATATGTCCCCCTTCCCTTCATATCTATTAACCTATGAGCCCTAAAATATTTCCAGCTGCTGATTAACTGTAATTTATCACTGTCACAAAACCAAAACCCCTACTCTCTAACAAATTCTCCCTTGTGAAGAGACATTGAATTGCAGATCACTGCAATTCAATCACATACACATTCTTCTCCTTCTTCGTCTTCCTCTTCTCAACAATTTACAACAAATTCGTCATAGTTTTTCCTGTTCAGCTACTTAGTTCGAATTCGATCTATTACTAGCCGGAATATGGGTCGACCTGAGCCCTGTGTGCTCTATGCCCATACGTTCGTCCACCCGCACCTTGACGAATATGTCGATGAGGTATGCTTGTTGTTTCTCTATTGACATGATTTTGTTGTCGATTTTAGGCGTTTTTGCCCTACACTGCATTTGCTCACTGTTGTATTAAACTGTTAATTTGTCTACCTGTTGTATAATGTTATCCTGGAAGTTGTAATGGGGATTATTAGGACCTGAGTTAATTTGTTATACGATTCTGGAGAAATTCAAGTTTTGATGAAGCGGTATCAAATCATAAAACAAACTAAGCTGATGGAGAAAGGGGCTTTAGCGAATTTAGGTGTTGCTGTGGTGTTATGCTATATCAGATTAGTTTATCGTGTATGCAAGTAGTGTTGTTGTATCGAGTTTTTGAACATTTTGCATACACTTATGCTAGGCCTGGAAGTGTTCGTATTGCAGTATCAAAACATAAAAAGAAGCTGATGGAAAAAGAGGCATTTGGTGAATTTGATTATTTTTACAAAATAAAAAAAGAAAGATGACTTTTACCAGAGGTTGTTTCTAACATTGGGTTTATCAGAGCGCTTCCTACTGATACAAATTTGCACTGCAGAGTGCTAGCCTTTTACGCCGTGATAGTTAAGTAGTAAAAGTTGCTGGAAGATTTAGTTTAGCAAAGGTCATGTTCAACATGCTATCACACAATCATCCATTGACGTACTAAGCCTTCTTTCATTTTTTTTTTTGTGTCTCAACTATGATAACATGCTATGTGAACCAAAGTGAAAATTCGACCTAGCTAATTCTTTACATTGAATCCAAGGACCAGGCTTATAAAATTGGGTATTTCTGTACCACGTGAAACTAAAAGTAAGATGGTGTAGTTCATTCTCTTTAGAAAAAGACACTGTGTAGTTTGGTTGAACTTTTATTCACTGTACCGGATGAAGGAAATGTAACTGAGGAATGATTGGAAATCAGGTTAAATTCTCACATGAACATTTGATAATGATCCTGTTGAAGGGCATACAATATTCACAAGCCTTATCATGTCAAGCCACCCTGTAGTTCTTACCGCCCAGACAATACAGCCTTGTGTCAAACCATCCCATGGCCTTTAACTGATTCCATGGCTATAGGCTAGTAGAAACAACGGCCTTGGATTAGCCCTATCAGAAACATAATTTCATTTCACTAGTAATATTAGAGGCCATCTCTGTTATCATTGGTTTATAAGGTTTTTTTCCTTCCCATTTTCCCTTTTCATCCTTGCATGGCCTTTTCCATACCTCTATGTCAGTTTTGCCCATCTGTCAAAGATGGCCCCTCATTATGTCACCAAACATGGTCTACCGAGCCTCCAACTAGCTGTACGCGGTTGCTTGACTTGCTTAACTAATGTTGTTTCTCAATAGCTGTCTACCATACTCTGATATGCTGATATGCTATGTTCATGTATTATTGCTTCCTTCTAACCTAACAACAATTGAGACTCGTGTAGTCTGAGTCCTTTCACCGTTTGTTTCATGATTTGCTCCATTTAGAAAATTAACTAAATAAATTCACCAGAGATTATTTGACACCCTTATTCCTATATTTATCCACATTCTGACACTCACTGCCACATCTGAGACATGGTTGTATCGAGACTTATTGGACATCCAGAGATTCTGTTCTTAAATTACTGATTAATCTCAATTTGAATTTTGAAGACACTCTAAATCATAACTTAGTTTTTTATTTTTTGAAAAGTAATCAAGATGCTTTTATAAATAAAGCTGATGATACACGGGAAGTGTTCTACAACAGGTCAGACAAAAAAGAAAAAAAGGCTAGCACTATCATGTAAGGGATTAACAGCAGGTCATAACTTAGTTTATTCACAAAAATCAACATCACCACAATTTTCAGTAATTCAATTTGGCATGAATATGACCGGACCTACCCTTTGACATAGGCATACTAGCGTTATAGATGCTTTATTGTTTCCATGCTACAAAATTTTCATATTCGGTGCATGCCCTCGATATAGGAAAATATTAATACGTAGTTGCAGATTTAAGCGTAGTTAGTTACTTTCTGCCGTTTTTGGATCTCTACTTTTCATGAATACATGGGTGTGAGCTCCATGTGATATATAACTAATTTGTCAGCATTTTATTTAATTATTCATTGTTTTTGTTGCTGTATTTTTGGAAATCTCTAATTTATTTTCTTGAGCTTTTGTGTACAAAACTTCCCTTCCGTCCTGCATTACTGATACAAAACCTGCTACTTGATAAACAATGTTGAGTCCAATTAAGAAACTTGCTGACACTTCTGAAGATATGATTCCGTAGCATCTATGAACATGCACATGGTTGGTGAACATCTGATGCTTAGTATATCTATCACAGAATGTGAAACTTTTAATTTTTTATATTTTTCTCATGTACTCTATATTCATTCATATATTTTTTAGATTGTTGAAATGTTGCTGAATTACTTGTTCATTTAACTCCCAGGTGTTGTTTTCAGAGCCTGTATTCATCACTGCCTGTGAGTTCATTGAGCAAAATGCTCCATCACTTTGTCCTGCAGTGAAAATGATAGGGTATGGTATATTTAAATTTTGCTATTGTTTTCTCCAAAATGTGACGTTTAACTATCATGTTGTATTTTGGATTGGTTATTTCTCATCTGATACCTCAGAGATAGTGAGAGTTATTTGGATATATAGTTATATACCAAGAATGACATTATTCTTTCCCGTCAGCCTCTTCAATGGTTCTGTAACTTTTGTGTATAAGTGCAAGTTTAATATGTCTTTTGTCGTACTTTGTTGTGCACAGGGCTACTTCACCTCCATCATTTGCTCTGGAGGTTTTTATACAGTCAGAAGGGGAGGCAAGATTCAGGCGGCTATGCCTGCCTTGTCTGTATTCTCATTCGTCATCAAATGTCCTTGAAGTTGAGGTATATTCATCATCAAATGTCCTTCTTTGTATACATATTTTGATTTATTCAATGAACATGTTCAAGTAAAGGTAGAGCACTTTCAATGACGTTGGGCCCTCATACATTCGTTCCATGGTTATCTCGTGTGCTTTGATTTGTTCGGCCGACCTTTTGCATTTACTTTTGGTTGCAAACAGATGACAATGCCCTCATATGAGGCCAATTCCATTGTGGTAGCATTAATGATCAAGTTCTTTTTGGGTCTTGTTTTACCTTCAAATAGGATTAGACATTCATTTCTTTTTATTTTTGATTTTGTATTGCTGTCTCCTTTGCGGAATTACTTGCCCATGAATTTTGAGCCGAAGTATTAAGGAGAAAGAATAAAGAATGAAAATAATGAATAGAAGATGTAAGTGGGTGTTTTGGTATGGGAAGTATGGATATGGATAAAGAATTAATTTATAAGGGTAATATTGAAGTAAAAAGTTGCCAAATTGGATTGAGAAGTAAGAAGTTTATATGGGGCAATTTAAACTCGTAAATGGGAAATAAGTTACGGACAATGTAAGTATAATACTGGCTGGTCATTATTATCAAACCTCTTTTATGCGCCTTTCATGCTTTCAGTGTAATCCAAATATGAAAAATTTATATTGTTCGATGTAAAACACTAAAACATTTTGTAGTAGTTTAAGATGATTTTAAAATGACCTTACCTAAACCATATAAAATCATTATGGCACCAACTGTGGTACCACCATATTCATCATAAATGCACCAATAGTTGGTACTTGTTGGTTATTCATCTTTCGTCTCTGGGAAATCTATTCCAAAAATAGGCTGCAGAATTTGTTGGTTTATTCTTAAGTTTAATTCTAAGTAATTATATTTGAAGAAGGGTAAGAATGTCTAAAGTTGGGGTTGTGAGCAATTTATTTGGGCACAATAGTGATGGGGTTTTGAGAGTGGTTATTAGGGCGATATTTGGTCATAATTTGGTGCTGGGATAAATACTCTCATTTTTATATTTATAAGACTAGCTGAACCATCTCTAAGATAAGTGGTTTAATTATTAATTAAAAAATGACTAGGATTGCTTAGAAATACTGATGGCGTATTTTTTTCTGGCTCGATATTTTGGTTGTATTCTTTCTGTTTTAATTGTTTTTCTTTCTCCATCTCCCCTAAACAAACATGTACTAATGCAACTTCTGGTTCTAGGCTGTGGTAACCAGTCATTTGGTTGTGAGAGGCAGCTATCGCAGCCTAAGCATGGTTGTTTATGGAAACACAGCAGAAGATTTAGGCCAATTCAACATAGAGGTTGATCTGGATGGGCCGCTGACAGAAACTGTTACCACTGTTGAAGGGAACCTAGAAGACCTACCTCCTGCTTTTCGGCCCATTAAGCTGACAATTGAGGAACTTATGCCCTCCTTCAAAATATTGTCTCAAGCAGTCGTTACATTTAATATTTCTTTTGAAATGAGGCAGTTTTTGCAACTAGTTTTTACAACTCTAGACTATCCGGACCTTGGAGCAGCAGCAGCTGATGACGTGTTATGTTTATTATTATCTGTGACCTCAACTTATGCAAATCCTTGCATGGATTACGAAAATACCAACTCAAAGCAACATGGATTTGTTACACTGAGAAGCGGTGCAGATACTGATGTAAGTCTTACTGAAGCTGTGAATAAAATTTTACAAATTGGCAGGGAGCTGCAAAATCAGAATGCGAATCCATCTGAAACTTCTGCAGAGAGCTTGTTTGTGGGTGACGCAGCTGCCCCTTCTTCGGGAGAATTGGTGGAAATTTTACATAAACACTATGATTTTCTAGGCATCGAAAATGTAGGATATCCGAATCTTTCTCAGGTAGGTTCTTCGCTCTTTAATTTTTTAGCTTCTCGTCTTCGTTTTCTATTATTTTTTTGGATGATCTTGCTGTGATACTTGTTATCTTGTTCGTTTATGCGTTAACATAAATAGTGTAAGTTGAACTCTGATTTGCCATTTTTTACATTTCAGCATAGCAATACAATCCTTTGGTTGACCGTCGTTCGATTGTTGTGCTCTGCAAGAGAGAGTTGTTTTCACTTTGTTAGTTGTGGTGGCATGAAGGATCTGGGATATGCATTTACTCACCGGTTGCAGAATTCCCACACCCTCACATTGTTGTGGCTTGGAGTGATTGAGCAGGCTACTAGACTTTCTATAGGCTGTGAAGGTTTTTTGGGATGGTGGCCTCGAGAAGATGACAACATACCGTCTGGCCTTAGTGATGGATATAATCAATTATTGAAGTTGTTACTAGAAAATCAGAGACATGACGTTGCCTCCCTTGCAACTTATGTGCTTCATCGTACACGTGTTTATGAAGTTGCTTGTAGATATGAGGTACGCGCTGTCAGTTGTTACTTGCCCGTGTTCACTGTAATGCTATATTTTTTAGATTGCATATTCGTTCGTCCAGGATTATCAATGGATGTACCTGAACTGTGTGCATTTTGGCCATCTATGGGAACAATTTTCAAGCTCAGTGACTGGGACTGTGATGCTTCATCTCTTGTACTCCCTCGACCCAGCAAAACTTCATACATTTTCCATTTTTAGGTGTCCCATAGAACTTAATACATTACCAAAAGTGGAAACTACCACACACATAACAAATAATTAAAAATGTTACTTTTAGACTAAAATTACACATTTTGCCACCTTTTGATGTTCTATCATTTATTTTAGTTTTTCACCTAAAACTACGTGCCAACCCTAATGTATTAAGTTCTCCGGGGCGGAGGGAGTACATTTTTGTGGATGAGAAAAGATGGTGATTATTTGTCTACACGAAAGATTTTGTATCAATGCAATCTTTATCTTTATGTCATCTAGGAAAAGAAGTTCCTATCTAAAAAACTGTACTTGTATTGGATGGTCTGTTCTGTGACTTTTGAGTCGAGAAATAGTGGATGTACTGGACACCTGGCGAAAGGACATTTATTGATCTTCCTGAATATTTCCAAATGACCTCATCTAATTTTGTATAGTCTTTGATCTTGCAGTATGCTGTATTATCTATACTTGGGGGTTTATCAGAGACTGGTCAGGTTGCAAGTTTGAATCTGGACATGCTTGCAAGTGCTAAGCTGCAACTAAAGAAACTCCTGGTTAGTCCTACCTTTCCTTTTAGTAAGAGCCTGCTGTTAACAGCGCACTTATTATATGATTTATGAACCGATATTTTTATCTTTCACTTATCTACTTCTCTGAGTGCACTTTGGCGATATATATGGTGCAGAAATTATTAAAGTTGTCCGGTCCAATTGATGATCCGTCTCCGCTGGGTACAGCAAGCAAAATTCAGATAGCTGGAGATGCTGATTTATCAGCATATAAGGCTACAAGTAACTTGATTAAACTGTCAAATTGTTGCTTTCTGAATTGGGACATTGATTCACATGTGCTCTCACTCCTGAAGGTATGCAGTTACACTAACTTTTCTATTGTCAATGAAGCTTGTGTAGAGGAGCCATGTTTAGTTTCATATGAACTTCATCTCCTCCTCAACCTCCATCTTTATTCCTATGTTAGAAAGAAAGAAAGACTACAGATACTTTCCGTTTGTCCTTTGTAAACCGCCGTAAATCCAGTCATTTAGTTCTGTTTATTTAAATATAGCCTGAAATTGTTTTCCTTCATATAAAGGTAGGTATAACATAATTTCTTTCTTTTTTAGAATGAATGTATGATTAAGGACTAGAATATGTGTACAGAGATGCATAAACCAATTAGATGGAGTAGGAGAAATCAACTTTGTGCTGGTCGAGGGTGAGCTACTGTACAATGGTCAGTTGCACTGCTGGTGACCTGTGAGTCATTGGTTCGTGTCATGGAAACAGCCTCTTTGAAGAAATACCAGGTTAAGGCTGAGTTCCTGGGAGTGCTTAGTGTACGGGTTGCCCTTTCCCTTAACTGATCTGGTTTGTGGCATATTGCAAACTTAAGGCAGGGTTAGATGAAAGTCCATGTCTCATGGTCCTTTTGAAATTGCCAGATTTCTAAAACCTAGGATTCCATTTTTTCTTCTCTGTAAATGAGTAAATCAGAGAGAAAACTTTGACCTTTTATTCCATGTGATTGCCACTTCAAAGAGAATCTTTGGGTGGTGCGTCTGTTAGAAGTGAGATGCAATAAACAAACCATATATCTTGGGCTATTTCTGGATGATCATTGGCAAAATCATAATTTGCTGAGTGTCTTTGCTTCACTTGTCAGTACAGCACTCTGCTTTTGTCCTTGTGACTTTAGCCCTGTATTTGTTTCTTAAGTGAAAGTGAAATCTTCTTTGGTTATGATATTTTATCCATTCGACTACTAAGTTGTCAATTTTAAAGATCATGCCCTCTGATATTCCCAACAATGGCATGGATCACAGCTATTGATGGTTCTTGGTTAATAGCACAAAGTCAATGTGCTTATCCCTGATATCATCTCACTAGTGGTTTTCTTGCCAACCAACAACAAACAGAGATTGTGTAGCCTCATTTTCTTTTCTCCGTGTCGCATAACCAACATCACTCTTATAAAAACCCCACTTTATCATCGCTTCAGCCATGCTGATGTTACTACATTCTCATCTCTGCATACTTTGATTTGTCACTAACTCACTATCTCTGTAACCCTATGGGCCTCCTTTTCTATTTTTGTATGGATATCTATCTTTATTTGCAGCCTGATAATTCTGCTTATTTTTCAATCAGGAGAGGGGTTTCCTTCCTTTGTCAGCTGCTTTCCTGTCGTCTTCTGTTTTGCGATCTGGAAGAGGGTATGAGCTGGAGTTGTTTGCTGATGTTGTATCAAGCATCGAATCCGTAGTTCTTTTGCTTCTCTTTTGCCGTTCAGGTAGTAGACGTGTCAAGTTAATTGTTCTTGCATCCAGTCAGCAAATCTTTTATATATGTTATTGCTTCTATTTTCAGGATTGGATTTCCTTTTACATGATCCTGAAGTTTCTTTAACAATTATACGTGCCTTGCGGGGTATAGAGGATGTTCAGAATGCAGAGTCTATTTCTCTTCGCTACGCATCTGTATTGATATCTAAAGGTTTCTTCTGTCGACCGAAGGAAGTTGGCATGATTGTTGAGATGCATGCAAGAGCTGTAAGTTCTAATTTTTTTTATGAATCTCTTCTTTACAAAAATTGTCATGTATCTCAAAGTTAATCTATGTTGTTTTTTGTCCTACATATTTTTATAAGTTGATCACTATTTATTTTCTTGTCCTCCCCCTGTACAGTTATCCGCTATAGACAGTTTATGTAAATTGACGCCAGACAACGAAGAATTTCTATGGGTGCTCTGGGATCTATGCCGCATGTCTAGGTATGCCTTTGATTTATTTACTTTTGTTGCTTAATGTCTGATAGTTTTTTCTTAGGGCTAAGACATTTCTGGTTTGTCTAGGTCTGAATGTGGACGCCAAGCACTGTTGGTTTTGGTGAACTTTCCAGAGGTATGCTATATGTTTCTAGCCTTCTAGGCAAAATGTATAAGCTTGAATGATTACATAATTAGTTATTTACCATCTCCAGCAAATGTTTTTGTAGAAAATATAGATAATTCCATCTACTCCGTGAATTGTTCTGTCTGTTGGTTATTCTACGGGCCACTGTCATCATTTTGGTTGAGGTGGTCATGAGCTATCTGATAATTGCAAATATTTTTACTCTTGTGAATTATATTCTCTTTTTATTGTAACAAGTATTTCTTGTGCTTCAATTTCGGAGAAATCATTTGTTCCATATGTGCTGCAGGCTCTTGCAGTTTTGATGACTGCTTTACATTCTGGAAGGGAACTTGATCCAGCCGCCTCAAATACTGGTATATTAGTGTTAGTGTCATTCTTTATTTTGTTTCGTATTTTATGTTTAGCATCGCATTCTAAAGTAGACAATTCATAATTACAGGAGTATCTCCATTAAATCTTGCAATCTTTCACTCAGCCGCGGAGATTTTTGAAGTTATCGTTACAGATTCAACCGCAACTTCTCTGGCATCTTGGATAGACCATGCAAAGGAACTTCATCTGGCTTTACATTCCTCGTCCCCAGGTTCCACCAAGAAAGATGCTCCTGCACGGCTTTTACAATGGGTAGATGCTAGTGTTGTTTACCATCGAAATGGCGCTACTGGGTTATTACGATATGCTGCTGTCTTGGCATCTGGAGGAGATGCTCACATGGCTTCAAACAGTGTGATATCGTCTGACATGATGGATGTTGACAATGTAGTTGGAGATTCTTCCAGTGGTCCTGATGGTAACGTTATTGATAACTTAATTGGAAAGCGTATTACTGAAAAGGATTTTCCTGGAGCTATCCTGCGTGATTCCTCTGTTGCACAACTCACTACAGCTTTTCGAATTTTGGCATCTATTTCTGATAATTCGGTATGAAATTCATTTTCGGTTCCATGTCTGCATCTATGAAGTGAAAGATGATGCTATCTAATTCTTATCTGTTTCGTAAAAGGTTGTTGCTGCTGCTTTATATGACGATGGTGCTGTAATGGTTATCCATGCTCTTGTGATAAATTGCAAACTGATGCTCGAAAGGTCTTCCAATATATATGGTTAGTTTTCTTTTTATGTATTCCAACTTATGCTAGCTAACGTTCCACAAACCAGTAAAAATCTCTTGGAGGACACTAACGGTGCTACTTCTGTGTGTGTGTGTGTGTGTGTGTGTGTGTAATATTATCTGCCCTATAGACTTGCCAACATACATATAGTCGCTTCATTTTTCTTGACATGTTTATGACTTACGAGCGATGAAATGGGTCGTTAATATTCGAGCCATGTAAATGACTTCAAATTAATCTATCTACTTAAACAGACACAATATCACAACCTGATTTGCTTCTCTAGTTGTAAATCGCAGCTCTACATCTTACTCTGTCATCATATAAGGCAAACTTTTTGTGTCTGAATTGCATCACATTATCTACTTGTGAAGCTGAAAAGTTTCTTATCTTAAGCAGATTATCTTATTGATGAGGGTGCTGAAGGCAATTCAACTTCCGATATGCTCCTGGAACGTAATCGCGAGAAGAACCTCATTGATTTGCTGATTCCTGCATTAGTCCTCCTTGTCAATCTGCTGCAGAAACTACAGGTTTGGTTCTACATTTCTTTATACATCTTTGCCCTGCAGAGGGTGTTCAGTTTAGTGCCAATGAAGATTTTTGTTTGTCAAGTTATAACGCATATGAAGGCAATTATGTGATGGAACAAATTTAGATATGCTAAGTACTGTATTTCTTAATGTTATGGATTTGCACTGTTCATGTTCCCTGTTCTTCCTTGCATATTATTTGATTTTTTTTAGTACCTCCATATAATTTCACCTTCCTTCCCCTTTTTTTGGGAGAAGTAGAATTACACCTTTATATCAACACCGTTTGGGGATCCGAACTCTGCTGTCACTCGGCCACCTTATAACTCCCTATTATTTCACGGATTTTGAGAACCGACTATATTCATGTCAAGATGTCCTTTAATGCTCTGAAATTCAGGAAAAAAGAAAGAAGTTTCGGAATTACATGGTATCCCCATACTTAACATCCACAGAAACTATCTGGTAAACAGGTCTACTCGTCAAGTTAATGGGAATATCTCTTCATCCTTAACATGATTGACAGTGACAGTCACGGGAACTTGGAGATCCTAGGAAATTTATATGTACTTTCAAAACTTTTGGCACTTCAGCGATAGGTTTGTGACATATAACTCTCATCCAGAGCAACATACAAAGTTAGTATGCGTATATTGGTAGTTTGATTTAGGATGAGCAAACCAACATGTATAGCATCATGGCTTTGGAATTGATATTTATGATGGTTTGCTGTTCTATTTTTTCTGTTGAGTTTCAGGATGCCAAGGAGCAACACAGGAACACAAAGCTCATGAATGCACTTTTACAGTTGCACCGTGAAGTGAGGTAGTATTTATAGTTTATCCTGTATGAAAGAACAATATACATTCAGCCGATGTTGATTTATATATATTCCCTTTGCAGTCCCAAGTTAGCAGCCTGCGGAGCTGACTTGTTGCTTGCTTGCCCTGAGTATGAACTCGGTTATGGAGCCGTGTGCCATCTTCTTGCATCTTCACTAGCCTGTTGGCCAATATACAGTTGGACTCCTGGCCTTTTTCATTTCCTCCTGGACAGTCTTCATACAACTTCACTCTTGGCATTAGGCCCCAAGGAAACTTGCAGTTTGTTTTGTCTACTGGTATGCAAACTTGATATCATGTCTTCTGTAGCAACTTGTGGGAAAAAAAATTCGTGTACTTACCAATAATTGATTTTATGGTGGAAAAGTGACATTATGCTTTGTGCTGTGCTTTGCAAGAATGATTTACTTCCGGATGGAAGTATTTGGCTTTGGAAGAACGGAATACCAATTCTTAGTGCACTGAGATCCTTGGCCGTGTCGACATTACTAGGTTCACAAAAAGAGAAGCAGATCAATTGGTACCTTAGGGCTGGGCAGCCAGAGAAGCTGCTAGTTCAATTGGCTCCACAACTTGCTAAACTTGGAGAGATTATTTTTCATTGTGCCATAAGTGTATGTTTTAAATGTCCTTTAACTGGTGTTTTGAAATAGGCAGAGGATGGTTCTAGTAAAAGACGTATCCAGTTTTATTTACATTTTGGGTTTTTTTTGTGTGCATTTGATCTGATATTCACCTCATATACAGATGTCAGCCGTGATACAAGACATGCTACGTGTCTTCATAATACGGGTGGCGTGCTTAAGTATTGATAGTGCTTCACTATTGCTGAGGCCTATCATAACATGGATCTCTCAACGTCTCTTAGAGGCATCAACATTATCCGAAGCTGATGCATTCAAGGTTTCAAATAAATTCTTGTGCTGAATTGTTTTTGCATTTTACCAAATATACTTTGTGGTTGGGTTATTTAATGTACTTATTTTTTTTGGAACTTTTAATGGTTTCACCAGGTTCACCAATTGCTTAATTTTCTTAGCTTGATGCTGGAGCATCCGTTGGCTAAGGTATGTTTATACAGTGTCACTTGCTCTGCTATCCTATTGTTGGTCTTCCACCTGCTCCCCAGATGAATTAAACATGTAAATACTTTATCTCATTATGTGCATTCTACTCACAGCCACTGTTGTTGAAAGAGGGGGGCTATCAGATGGTAAAAAATATGCTTGAGCTGTGTCTCAGAGCTGTCAACTCTGATGTGAACCCGTTCACAGAAAACATAAATTTGCTGAAAGATGAATTTTCACCACTTAGTTGGTGCTTACCACTATTCAAGTCTATCTCGTTAACTGTTGATGCTCGGACATCTGTTCAATACTCAAGAGCACATGGAAGGTCAGAAATTTTCTGAGTAGATACGATGCCCCACTTCTCAACTGTTGCTTGGATAAATTTGTTTATCTAACAAGATTTAATGGTCCCAGGAACATTCCTGAAACATTTGCAGCTGAAGAATATTCCATTCTCTGGTCATATCTCCTTCAATTTTGCATGGTATGTTTCTTTGACTCCTGTATTAGACTATAAGTAATTAAATTCCGCCCTATCATGGAATGCCTCACTATAATTTAATTTGTGAAAGCATTTATTTGATAGCTGTATGTTACTGCCCTCCGGCTGTTATATGATTTGCCTTCTGTTTCTACGTGAAAATCTGCTGAATGCTTTTTTGCATTTTGGTCTTGCTTTCTGTATTACATGATATAATTATTGAAATTATTTTATCCACATTCTGTATCTTTAATTCGTTCAAATTACAGGTTTTGCCAGCCGGGAGAGAATTGCTTGCTTGTCTCTCAGCAGTAAAGGAGATGGGGTCCTCCACTGAAGGCCGAAGTGCTTTACTATCCATTTTCGCGCACATAAAATCCTCGATTACTGAGGATTCTGAAGCTCAAAACAAACGTGAATGTGATACAAGTTGCAGCCCCGTTGATGCATCTGAATGGAGGAAACAGTCTCCACTGTTATGCTGCTGGTCCAATTTGATAAGGTCTATTAACTCTAAAGACGTTCCAGTGGTACTTGTTGCTGCTGATTGCATCAGCATGCTATCCTCGGGTGCTCTAGGATTTTGCATCACTGAAGATAGGTATATGTTCATGGTAGTTTGCTTGTTGGTTGTTATTTTCCCCCACTCATTTAGTTTGGTCATTGCCTTCCTTTACTTGAGGTCTCCCATTCATAGTGTCATTTCAATTCGACTACAACCAACCAGGAGAAGTTCGGTCTGTCATTTTCCTTTGTGATAAGCATTATATTTTACCAGATTGTTAAAAATACATGATTAAGAAAGCAGCAAGTACAACATTAAAATTCCTTCGTTGACGTTATAGAAAAATCTAGTCTAGTTGGGTTTGGGAAATTTTTTCATGTATACTTGAAGAGTTATAAGATACTTAAAATGTAAATACTACTCCTAGAAATGCTTATAAATGCAATATGAAAATTTGGAAACAGCCATGAGAGAGTGTTGCGTAAACTTATTAATAACATGTAAGAGCTAAAAATCCACCAAATTTAACAGTGTCCTCTTTTAGTATTCGATCGTTTAAGGTTGTTGAACATCTAAATGGTTTTATGATGGAGGCTAACTTATGTGGTAGACCTTTCTATTCTTGCTGGTAGCATTCTCTGTTGTGTATCTGTTGTTTTGTAAAAAATATTGTTCAATAACAAGGAGATCCTGTAGGATTTTCGAACACCTAAACAGTGAGGTGGTAAAACTATCTTAGTTAGACCTTTGTATTCGATCGTTGTTTTGTAGAAAGTGTCCCCTCGGTGTCATCATATGAGAAAATAAAATTTTTCTATCCCTCTCGTATAGCCTTAAAACAAGACAGCTGATAATAGAGTCACAAAAGCGTGTATAAGATATTTAAGATTTGCACTGCCTTCAGAAAGTTGGTCAACTTCTATCACTCGACAAGTTTGTCTTATGTGTTATGTTTTCTCAGTATCAATGCAGATAGTGTTGCTTTGATCAAATTCCTTTTTGGAGTAAAGAATGATAGTTCTGCTGAAGTGGTTTCCGAAAAAGACCTGAAAGACATTGAGGAGCTCACTAGCATGTTAGGCTCAGAGACGAACAATCAAGCGGCATCTGACTCTCTCCCTTCATATTATCAGGTTTGTTTTCATATTCTTATATGAAATTGACATCACTGATGAGTTCCTTTTCCTTTAGAAAGAACAAAAGCTAAGTATCTTCTTTCATTGTAAATACACAGGTGAAGGAGACTGCAAATTTGTTATTCCTTTTGCTACGCTCCGATACAGAGGTGGATGCAAAAATCTCCAGCGATTATATCTCATTAATTACTCCAGTTTCCTCGAGGATACATAAAATAACCAACAGGAGAATGGAGCAGATTGAAGATAATACACTGGACGAAGTTAGTGCTAGGTTCTCCTGGGAGTGTCCGGAGAATTTGCGTGAGAGACTGACACAGATTGGTCTTCCATCAAAAAGAAAAATCTCTGCACTAGAGGGGCCAACTAGGCGTGCCAGAGGAGACAATACGACTGCTGAAAGCACATTCTCGCGGGGCTCAGTACCGGTGGTCACCCCCTCTGGCCCCACTCGCCGAGATAACTTCAGGCAGCGTAAGCCAAATACTAGCCGGCCTCCTTCTATGCATGTGGATGACTATGTTGCAAGGGAAAGAAATGCTGATGGTACTTATAGTAGTTCTAATGTAATTGCCGTCCGAATAGGATCATCTAGTGGAAGACCACCATCCATTCATGTGGACGAATTCATGGCTAGACAAAGGGATCGCCATAATGTTGTCGGAGCATCAGTTACTGAAGTCAAAACAGCTCCAGATAACAACAGTGATGCAGAGAAGTCGTCGAACAAATCTCGACCATTGAAACCAGATCTTGATGATGATCTTCAGGGAATTGATATCGTTTTTGATGCTGAGGAAGTTGAACCTGATGATAAGCTTCCCTTTCCGCAACCAGACGATATTCTACAGCAATCTGCATCTGTTACAGCTGACCAACATTCTCGTTCAGTAGTTGAGGAGACAGAGAGTGATTCTCGCTTAGGCACTCCATTAGCATCAATTATGGATGAAAACACACCGGAACTCTCATCCCGGATGTCTGCATCTCGCCAGGATATGTCACTGACACGAGAACCAAGCATTTCTTCAGATAAAAAGCTCTCTGATCAGCCTGAGGACTCAAAGAGCTTTGCGAATAGAACATCAAGTGCTATTGGTTCCCCAATAGTTGGTAGTTCTGGAGCTGCAACGGCTTCAGTCTACATGAATAGTCCATCAGCACATTTTATGAATGATTCAAGGCGACCGCCTAACTTGTACCCAAAAGCAAATCTACAACAAAGCGGGTCACAGGGTTTCCACGATCAGAAATTTGCTTCAAATCAGCCTCCTTTACCTCCAATGCCACCCCCGCAACAAATCATGGATTCCCAATCCTTGATGTTTAAGTCTGCAGCTGATCCACATACGCAGTTTCATCAGAATTTCAATGTAGAGAAGATCTATTTGCGAACCGCCTTCATATGTTTTTGGGAATGATAGCATAAGGACCCTGCTTTAGTAACTTGCACCAAATCCCCTTATTTTTGCAGTAACTCTGCTTGGAAGCCCCTTTCTTTCCAAGTGTTGACACTTGACAAAGTCTTTTTCTTTCTTTCTTTTTTAATTTTACCAAAATTTTCTACACGAGGACAGATTTTGGGTGCAGTGTTTTTTAAACATAAACGATCGTAACAGAGGGTTTGGTGCAAGTTGCATATAACACAGGAGTTCATGCATTCTCCACTTCCCTGTTTCCATGAATCTAGTTGCTCATTTACTTCTCGTGTTGCAGGTTCGTCCAGAATACATGTCCGCAGTGGCAAGTAGTTCTAATTTGTCAGATCCTAAATTTGGACGGATTTCTCTCTCTTCTCCTGGCGGATCAAGACCTCCTCCCCCACTTCCTCCTACACCACCACCTTATGCCACCAATTCATCCCCGTTAGCGTCTGTAAAGAATTCAACAAGTCAATCTCTGCAATATTTTCAAAGCGAGCTTCCGCAAACCTCTATTGCACCTTCATTTGATACCAACCTAACAGCATCTGGCACGATGCTAACTTCTTATCCCCAAGCTCCTTTCATGCAACCATTGCTTTTCAGGCCTGGTTCCGTGCCACCTGTCAATTTCTATGGAAATAGTTTAGTTCCCCATCATGGAGATAACTTACCTTCTGTCTCACAAAATATTTCCATCATGTCATCGGTTAACCAATTTCAGCCTCTGCAGCCACCACAAGTTCATCGTCCACCTCAGCATCTTAGACCACCTGTTCCAGCTTCACCAGGGTCGGAGCAGGGATTGCCATTAAGTCATAGTTCCCTGTATATGCAAGCTCAGCAGCCGCAGATTGCCCCCCCTGCTCATCAAGTCTACTATCAGTCTCCACAGCAGGATAATGCTTCTCAACTAAACCCAAACTTGTCAGGCGTTGGCACTTCCCAACAAGATCCTGCAGTTTCTCTGCAAGAGTATTTTAAATCCCCTGAAGCTATTCAGGTAGTATAAATTACCAATATCTGTTGGTTCTGTTTTGGTGTATTTATACTTGATTGTTTTCATTTTAACTGCAGTCCCTGCTGAGTGACCGTGATAAACTTTGTCAACTCCTAGAGGAACATCCAAAGTTGATGCAGATGCTGCAGGTTTGATGAGAACTGCCTTTATCATCTTTGTTAAACATTCGCCTAGTTAATTGTTTGTTTGGTGGGAGTATCCTCTTGCGTTTAGAGTCTCAGTAAGCCTTAGAGGCAAGAAGTATGGCCCCTTGCCATGCACTTGCATACCTGACTTTAATGTCTGTTAGTAAGATTTTTGTCCGGAATTTAAACTATGGGAATTTGGGAGTGATGTGTTACAAGAATCATGACTGTTGGTTTATGGGGATATAATTCTGTTTGAAGGTTTCAAAATTTTGTATTTTCACTGTCTGATAATTAATAACTTGGGCTTTACAGGCACAATTGGGTCAATTGTAGCGGCATTGGTTCATCGGAACAGCAGAGCCTTACCTATAGGTCGGCCGGTTATGTGTATCATTTGTAGTTCTGCAATTCATTTCAAACTGTAAATTAGACTTTGTTGTTTGTGTTGTACTATATCTGTTACTTTGATGTAACTGTATATTAATTAGGTACATAATGCCACTTCACTTTTCTTACCAACTTTAGGCTTGAACGGTTTAGAATCTCACATGCACGTAACGGAAAGTACATATACGTCAAATTTTCACCTCATGTAGATGGCGAGTATTTGGAATACAAAGTTATTTTAAACATTTTGTGATTTATTCAAATCCGAAATATATTTTGAAATTGAAATTTTAAGTACCTAACCCTTCTATGTTGCGAGGATAGACCCTCTCCCATAACCCCCTTCATCCCTTTCTTTCGTCCATCTCCACTGTAAAAAATGAGTAAATGTACTACAGTACAAGTTGTGCTGCAATGTTATTTGCCAGACTAATTTATCAAATTCACCTCGGAGAATGAAGAAAGGAATAAGAAAAACCCACTCCATCCTTTCTGTACGTTAATGCAGTATATTTTCGGCACAAAATTGGAAAATATGTTGAAACCCAATAGGAATATAAATAGTTGTAGGGGACAACTCAATGTACACGAAGTCAAAATAAAATCACAAGCAAATCCGCAAAGCACAAAAAGGCATACTACTAATTTATAAGACCACTTCCAATGGGAGTGGTCGTCGGGACGGCCGTGCCTCACGGCCGGCCGTGAGGCACGGCCACCCCAAAATTCGGCCTTAAGTCGTGGTCGTCGGGACGGTCGTGCCTCACGGGCGGCCGTCGGTGCTCCAATGGAGCACCACGGGCGGCCGTGAGGCACGGCCACCCCAAAATTCGGCCTTAACAAGGCCGAATTTTAGGGTCGGTCGTCCCGACCGTTGGGCTGGGCCCCAGCCCAACGGACCGGACGATCGGGTGGGCCCCACCCCTTTTTTATTTTTATTTTTTAAAATTAATTTATAAAGTAATATTAAATAAAAAAATACCCCAACGACTATATTTTTTCGATATCTATAAATACAACTCATTCATAACTCATTTCGAGATCTATAAATTACTCATTTCTCATTTTTTTCATTCTGATTTCAATCTCAATAAATTATAAAACGAGTTTTAAGAATCTAATTTGAGTAATTTCAACTTCTAAACACTCTTATAATATGTGAAGCAAGCTAAAAAAAATATTAAAAAATAATAAAAAAATACTATTCACGGTCGTCCGACGACCTATTCGACAGTTTTTTTTTCTGCAGTGGTCGTTATATCAGCCGTCGCTCACGACCGCAACTATTCACGGTCGTCGCGACGACCTATTGGGAGTGGTCTAACAAGGCCGAATTTTGGGGTCGGTCGTCCCGACCGTTATTGGGCCTGACCAACGGACGACAGGTGAATTCCACCCCTTTTTTATTTTTATTTTTATTTTTAAAAATTAATTTATAAAGTAGTATTAAATAAAAAATATCCCAACGGCTATATTTTTTCGAGATCTATAAATACAACTCATTCACAACTCATTTCGAGATCTATAAATTACTCATTTCTCATTTTTTTCATTCTGATTTCAATCTCAATAAATTATAAAACGAGTTTTAAGAATCCAATTTGAGTAATTTCAACTTCTAAACACTCTTATAATATGTGAAGCAAGCTAAAAAATATTAAAAAAATACGAAAAAAATAATTAAAAAACACTATTCACGGTCGTCCGACGACCTATTGGACAGTTTTTTTTTCTGCAGTGGTCGTTAAATCAGCCGTCGCTCACGATCGCAACTATTCACGGTCGTGACGACGACCTATTGGGAGTGGTCTAAGACCACTCCCAATGGGAGTGGTCTTAACACCGGCCGTGCACCACGGCCATTGCAGTACTACTGGTCTTGGAATCGACCTTCGACTCCCAAATTGTCAGGCCCAATTAACTGGGAGGCCCGTATGGGGCCCACCCGACTTTTTTTTAATTTTTTTTTTAATTTTTAAAAATTAATTTATAAAGTAATATTAAATAAAAAATACTCCAACAGCTATATTTTTTCGAGATCTATAAATACGACCCTTTCACAACTCATTTCACCACATCTCAATTTCCTCTCATCTTCCATTTCTTAAACTCAAAACGTCTCTAAAATCAAACACATATCCAAACATGTTTGCAATTAATCACTGCATCAACAACTTATCATCATCTAGTTCCGATGACGATGAGTTTGCACAATATGCTGATTCCTCTTCTTCCTCTTCAAGCACAAACCGACATTCTTACACGCATACCAAACTTCTTATTCAAGCCACTCCTCACATAATCAACCACTGCGAGCAACAAAATCCACGAAGGAGGTATCGGCGTGAATACATTGATCGAAAGAGAGAAAGCTTTCGTTTCTACTCGATAACGATTACTTTGTTGAGCGTCCAACATGGGGAGCGGTAAGTTCACATCGGTTCAGATGCAAAGGCCATTGTTTCTCCGGATCGTCAAGCTTTAGAGCAATCGACCGTATTTTCAACAACGCCGGATGCTCTGTGGAGGTTGGGTTTTACGGCAAAACAGAAATGCACATCTGCCATCCGACAACTTGCATATGGTGTATGTGCATACATGGTGGACGAATACACTCGTGTAAGTCAAACGACTGGTCAAGAGGCGTTGAAGGCCTTTTGTGATGGTGTTGTTGCGGTTTTTGGTCCTACATATATGAGGAGGGCCAATGCGGAGGATGTACGTCAATTAGTCGAGGTAAACACTAGTCGAGGGTTTCCCGGCATGCTTGGAAGTATCGATTGCATGCACTGGGAATGGAAGAACTGTCCGTCGGGTTGGAAAGGGCAGTTTCAAGGAAAAAACAAGAGAGCCACACTTGTTTTGGAGGCGGTTGCATCCCAAGATACTTGAATTTGGCATGCTTTCTTTGGTGTTTCAGGGAAGTTAAATGATCGAACCATTGTGGAACGGTCACCGGTATTCGACGAATTACTAAGGGGAAAAGCTCCGGCTGTTAACTTCGAAGTGAATGGGAATCAATACGACATGGGGTACTATCTAACTGACGGCATATATCCTATGTGGGCAACATTTGTGAAGTCAATTAAGGGTCCTATCAATCCAAAACAGGCCAAATTCGCAATGCGGCAAGAGGCGTGCAGGAAAGATGTCGAACGTGCTTTCGGAGTTCTCCAAGCACGTTTCAAAATTATGATCCAAAGATCGGCCCATACCCGAGAAGACCTTGCTAGGATCATGAATTGTTGCATTTGTTTGCACAATATGATAGTAGAGGATGAGCGGCACTTATATCGCAACTACAAAGACGTGATAGCAGAATTCAATGATGATGCTGTAGAATTAGGCATCCACAACGATGAGCTTAATGTCTACACACGCAGGGATTCCTATATCAATCAAATGGATGGCTATTTGAGCAAAAGAGTTGGCCTAGAAAGTAAGGAGACCCATTTGCAGCTTCAAGAAGACATCATGAACCATGTTTGGTCTTTCAACCATGAGTAGTTCTTTTCATTGTAATGTGTTGTTGTTTATTTCATTGTTATGCATGTGTGATGTTGGTTTGTTTCCTATCATTTTTATGCATTTGTTCTGTTTTTTTCTCATTTTTTTTCATTCTGATTTCAATCTCAATAAATTATAAAATGAGTTTTAAGAATCCAATTTGAGTAATTTCAACTTCTAAACACTCTTATAATATATGAAGCAAGCTAAAAAAATATTAAAAAAATACGAAAAAAATAATAAAAAACACTATTCACGGTCGTCCGACGACCTGTTGGACAGTTTTTTTTTCTGCAGTGGTCGTTAAATCAGCCGTCGCTCACGACCGCAACTATTCACGGTCGTCGCGACGACCTATTGGGAGTGGTCTAAACCCCTTGAGGTACGGCCACTCAACTATAACTCCATAACAAACTAGTTGAAACTTGAAAGTTTAAACTAAACTTGGATACTTAATCCAACGTAAAAAATTTGTAGTACTCCAAGTCATTCTTCACTTATCTGTGAACCGACAAACAAGCTTCCTGGGAATTTATTCTTGGTCAAATTATTGACCATATTTTCAAAAAATAACTTTTTCCAGTGCTTCTTATACTCCAGTTTTAAAATTAATTTGTAGTTAAATTGAACTTGAAAAATGTTAATAAAATGAATTGGTAAGCTAATTCAGTTACACGTTAAAAGTAAACACTTCATTTGTTGAGTGAATTTCATTTATTTTTTTGAACAATATATAGTAAAATAAGGCCATTTTTTGGGCCCAGAGAACGAAAAATAACTGGATTAAAGCGGGTGACACAAATAGCAAATTTTTCCATGCTTTTGCATCGCACCAATACAGGAGAAATTATATACATGGGATAAAAAGTGATCCATGCTTTTGCCTGTTGTGTTGCCTCCAAGAAAATATACTCAAAGAATTCTTCACTTTCTTCAAAAACCAAGCCAAAGCCCAAGACACGAATCTTGAACCCTTATCACATTGTGACACCAAAAATCTCTGATGAAGAAAATACTACCCTACTAGCCCCAATTTCCGACACTGAAATCCTGTTAGCCCTCAGGTCCATTGGTCAAGACAAAGCCCCTGGCCCTGACGGCTTAAACAACAAATTTTATATATCCCAATGGGAGACTATAAAACCTCAGTTTTGCACAATGGTCAATTGTTTCTTTGAATCTGGTACCATCGAACCTAACCAAAACATAACCACTCTAACCTTAATACCAAAAAAGTCAAACTCCAGTAAACCCTCTGAATTCAGACCGATAAGCCTTTGTAACGTAAATTATAAAGTACTCACAAAGATTTTGGTCAATAGGATTAGACCACTCCTCGCAAAGCTAATATCACCATTTCAAAATGCCTTTGTACCAAATCGACAAATAAGTGACAATGTTATGATTGCACATGAAATGATCCACACCATGACAAATAAGAGAAAATCCTCAAAACAACACTGTTTTGCTTTAAAACTAGACATCGAAAAAGCCTATGAAAGGCTAGAATGGAGTTTTATTGAACTAACCCTTGCTAAGTTCAATTTCCATCCCCACTTTAAAAAGCTCATCCTCACTTGCATTCAGAGTTGCACCATGCAAGTTAAGGTGAATCAACAAATATCGGAAACTTGGATACCCACCCGTGGTATTAGACAAGGGGGGCCCGCTCTCACCTTATATTTCATTTTATGTCAAGAACTACTAGTACACCGCATACACTCAAAGTCTGAACAAAAACTCTTTTCTCCACTAAAAACTTCTGCTACAGGTCCTCATATACCTATCTTATGTTTTGCTGATGATTGTCTAATCTTTAGCAAAGTTGACCAAAAATCCATCACCACAATAGCAGAAACACTTGAAGACTATGCCTTGGCTTCCGGTCAAAATGTTTGCTGGGCAAAAAGTAGAATTATCTTCTCTACTAATACCCCGGTAAACAAGAAACAAAAAATTACAGATTTTTTGGGAGTCATCCCAAATAAACGTCAGGATAAATATATGGGACTACCCTTCCGTTTAGGAAATAAAAAACGTGATCTTTTTGATCAAATGATTAATAAGACCATGAATAGGATAAATATTTGGTATAACCAGTATTTATCTTCTGCTGGTAGACTCGTTTTAATTAAAGCTGTGACTAATGCTATACCGGCTTATTGCATGACCATAACAAAAATTCCGAGTACGTGTTTGAATAAACTTGAAGAAATCAGTAGACATTTTTTTGTGGAATGGAGAAAAATATGGCAAAGCCAAAGGAAAAGTAAATTGGAACTTAGTTTGTCGGCCAAAACATTATGGAGGTTTAGGTTAGGAATCTGCATATTCTAAATAATGCTTTTCTACTAAAACACCTTTGGAAACTTGCTTTTCAGACAGATACTTTATGGTATTCTATCTACAAGAATAAGTATTTTCCTAACACCCATTTCCTCCCGGCATAAGCCAAATCGAACCACAGTTGGTTTTGGAGAAACTTAATAAAACTACAAGAAGTTTTTAAACAAGGTCTTCTTCATCTTATTGGAGATGGAGAAACCACCAACTTCTGGACTGATCAATGGATCCCAGGAAAACTAGTTGCTGATTATACTACTCAGAATAACATTTCTAGTAATACAAAAGTTAAAGAATTCTTGATTAATAATACCTGGAATTTGAAAAACTACAGGAAAAGCTACCCCTTGACACTGTATATGAGATTCTAGGAATCCCAATACAAGATCAGGAAAACCATGACACTGTTCTTTGGCAACATACTGTGTTGGGAAAATTCTCAGTGAAAAAGACTTATTATTTTCTCATGAATATAATTGAGCCACCACACCTACCAAACCTCCCATGGAACAAACTATGGAATTTAAATCTCCAACCCAGAATCAAATTCTTCTCTTGGCTAGTCACACAAGACAGACTACCTACAGTAGTAAGACTTCACAAACAAAAAATCCTGCAAACTGATACTTGTATCCTTTGCAACCAACACCCTGAAACCATGCAACACCTGTTTTTCAGTTGCCCTACCACTTCTAAACTAACCAAATGGCTGAAAATCAGAAACTATGAGAATAAAACATTTACTGAAACACTTTTCCAGTTACCTCACAACTCTGACCAAGAACTAAAAATCATAACCTCTTGCTGGATTATATGGAAACTGAGAAACAACAAAATTTTCAGGCAGAAGGAAATCCAGGAATATGTTTATCATAATCAACTGATCAATACACTAAAAGAGCAAAAACTCTGCCATCCTGGAAAAAAACCAAAACAAGTAACCACGCGCATATGCAAATGGAAGGCAGATCCAGATCATTACACACTAAACATTGATGGATCCTGCCTTACAAATGGAAATGCAGGAACTGGGGCAATACTCAGAAACACAAGAGGAGAATTCATTAAAGCAAGTTCGATCTTTATTGGAAAAACTGATCACAACACGGCAGAATTAGTAGCTTTACGGAACGGATTGAAACTATGTGTAATGGAACAGTTACAATCAGTTTGTGTACAAACGGACTCAAAATTCCTTATTTCTTGCCTAAACATGCAGGTTGCAGCAACACCGCAGCAACAACTCATACTTGAAGAATCAAGGAAGCTTTTGAGGCAACTATGCCAGGTGATGATAACTTTTGTGTACCGAGAAGAAAACATGGTAGCAGATCATCTAGCCAAAGAAGCAAGCAACAAGACTTTGGAAGAAATGCCCAAGAAGGCACATTTTGTAATAACCCAATATGTTTTAATTTTATTTGAGATGCTTGCCCGGAATGGCTTTCGATTGTAATAGCTAAGGACTATTGTAACTCTATTAGAATTAATTAATATGAATGCTTTCTACTTTTTCAAAAAAAAAAACATATTACAAATTCTTAAATGTTCATATTATGATTTTATTAAATTATTTAATATTATATTTTAAAAACAATTTGCGTTCAAAATTGAAAATTATCGGAAAAAAGTACAGTAAAGTTTAAAAACAATTAACCGCAAAGAGCTTGGTAAAATAACAATTGAGTTGTGTATACCCGCCATTTCCTTGTTCTCTAGTTTTTTGAATCCCTAATCCAGCCAGGTACTGGTATGGCAAAAGCAGGTTAATTATGGAAGGTATCAAGCAAAATTGACGATATTGTGAGAAGGAAAGTAAATCGGAATCAATCTCAAACTAAACTATGGAAGGTTATCATTCTGCTCAAATTACAATCTTCTTCAAACTCATCATATTCAACACGTTGTTGAGCCGCCGGAAAAGAAAACGACGAAGAAGAAGAAGAGGAGAGCAGAGGAATTTTTCACCTTGTGATTGATTATCTTTCTGGTAAGATTTCAGTTCAGTTTGCAATTTACTAGAGGTTCATTATTGAGCTGAGCACCAAGTGTTTGATAAAATTCCTCAAAGGCAGCATTACAGGATTCGAATTGCTCCTGTATTGTTTTTTGTCATGTGTGGTTCAGAACAAATGGATGTATAATTATTTAGTTAGCATTTAACTAACTGGAAATTATCTTAGTAGTGACCTATGCAAGTATAACTAATAACTAGTTAGAGGAAGGAATCATAGTTCACTGAATTTAGTTGGGATCTAATTGTTCAATTTTGATAACTGAATCTTTTAAGTTAAACCAACATGAGATAACAGGAAGTGTATCACTATGGGTTTCTCCTAACAATATCTGCCAAGGATTCAACTTAAATTGATGTCAGCACAGCAAAATACCTTCACTTGTTTTGTCCATTTTGCGTTATGTTCACTTGTTTTGTCCATTTTGCATTTTTTTAGAAACATTGAGTTCATTCGTATTAAGAGGGAAGGTGACATTATAGCTCACAAATAAGCATCACAAGTATTTCTCAAATAGTGAAGGTGTGTATTCATTCAGAAGTGCGATATCTTATAACAGCTCGTCCGGGAAGTAAGTGTCTTTCGAGTTTCGACGTTAAATGTGTTGGTTCTTGTTCTTTTCCAACTCTCCAGTCATAATTTTTTCTCAGTTACCTTTTTGCCCCCTTAAAACATAGTAATTTATTTGTTTCTCTCTTTGCCATTTATTTTGCTTGTCATTTATCCATGGGAGTAAAGATTGTGTGGTAATTGGTCAAAGCCAGTAAAGTTAGGTGAATCTGAAGCTTTTTAACTTACCTTTTAAAAATTTATCTTAATCTAGCTTTAATATGGTAATGCAGGAACACACATTGGCAACAAGGTAGATTGCTACAGTTCAGACTCAAATGAAGCTATGGTCATGTGTTGTGATGCGGCCTCTTTGTCTTATCGTGATCCTGGTATGTCTTCGACTAAATCTCTTACTCATACAAGCAATGATGTTGTTTAAGATTTGAAAGTTTAACTTCTTCATGAGTTGATTTATAGCAGTGCCTTGTATTCAGAAATTTTTTGTTTTATGGTTTTACCAAAATGCGTGTAGACGTTTGCAGTGCTGATGTTGGCTGGTATCTTGATTCCTTTGGGGATGAAAAGGACTAATAGAATCGAGAAAGAAGCTGAGTTGGTTTCCCTCAAAATTATTGAAGAACTTCATTCTGGAATTCAAAATACAGCTACTCTATTTTCCCCATTTACTGCATCGGCCTCCAGTTTAGCAAGAATATTGGATTCTTCTTTGCCTGAACATGACTTTCATGACTTTAACATTATCAGAACAAAGGTACTGTCCATATCAATATATTTTTATGTTCAACATTTATTTTACTGCAATTGCTACATTCATTAGTTTCATTGTATCCTTTTGAATGATGCAGGTGGCTTCGAATTTATTCCAAGCTCTCTCTACTATTCCGTACTTATCAGAGATTTCTTATATTGGGCTTGATGGCTTATTCATTGGGTACTATAATGAAGACAACCAATCTTTTGCACTGTACTCAAATTCTACATTGTCAGATACAAAGAACTCTACATGGTACAAGCAACCAGCAAATCGTGAAAACGGAAATTTATATGGTAAAGCTATTGAATATCCTCCCTTTGCATTGATTAACTCCAGCTGGTTTCAGAGCGCGTTAAACAGTACAGGTGGCTATTGCTCAGTAGGGAAGGGTTGGGGAAAATCTCCCGACACTTTATTGCTCAGCACCGTGCCTTTGAATGGAAGTGGAGCAATTTCTTTAGCTTTTTCTGTCAAATCACTCATTGACCTCCTGAGCACTCAAGTGGATGTATATAATGGAATCTTATATTTGGCTACAAAGAACGGGGTCCTGCTAACCCGAGGCTTTCCACACACTCGTATCATATTGTCTGGTAATCAGATTCAGTTTCAATCTTTCAGCATCAATGATGATCATGTTGTTCAATTTGGAGAGATGACATGTGGTTATGACAGTGGAACATTAAGGCAGACTACATTAAGGATTTTAGACAAGAATTATGTAATAAATTGTTCATCAGTTCAAATAGCAGGACTTCAATTGGTAAGTCTGGTGAAGTCTGAATTTATTTTCTTTCCTCTTCTAAATGTTACGGAGAGTAGAAGCTAGGGTTTTCCTTGTTACTAATCATAAGTCGTACGTATATGTGTCGCATGATTGGTAACATCTAGTTCTTCTGTTTTTAGCTATATGTGGTGGCTCTCCCACATGAAGAACTATCAGGCCTTATTCGAAGGACCACCGAATTGGCATTTTTGCTACTCATGTTGATGATTGGAGCTATGTTTATGGTGTTATGCACTTTCTTCTACTTAATCATTGGAGCAGCAAGAAGAGAGATGTTCCTGCGACGTGCATTGATAAAGCAAATGGAGGCAACACAACAGGCAGAAAGAAAGAGTATGAACAAAAGTCTTGCTTTTGCAAGTGCAAGCCATGACATTCGTGCTTCCTTAGCAGGCATCACGGGTCTAATAGAGATATGTCTTTACGAAGTTTCAAAAAGGAATGTACCTTCAGAATTTCAAACTAAGTTGTTACAAATGCAAATCTGTACAGGAGATCTTCTAGGTTGGTATTTCACTAATTTTCTTTATAGTTTTAACGAAATGCAAGTAAATATAATCTCATCTTTATTTTTCAGGTATACTGAATTCCATTCTTGACACGACGAAGATAGAAGCTGGAAAGATGCAGCTTGATGGGGAAGAATTTGACATGGAGCAGCTACTGGAAGATGTGGTTGATTTGTTTCATCCTGTTGGTATGAAAAAAGGGGTGGATGTAATTCTTGATCCTTCTGATGGGACTGTCATAAAATCTTCTCGTGTAAAAGGTGACCGAGGGAAGCTAAAGCAGATCTTGTGCAACTTATTGAGCAATGCTGTAAAATTTACGCCAGAGGGTTCCGTGTCAGTTCGAGCTTCGGCTAGGAAACCAACATTTGAAAAGGAAATACTTGCCTCAAATCGCAATAACTTGATAAGTAGTCTGTTTTGCGTGTTGTGCACGGCTGATGAAACATACAGTGAATCCGAAGTTGTGAATTCTATTCAACAAGATCCAAATTGCGTGGAGTTTGTATTTGAGGTGAATGACACGGGAAAAGGGATTCCAAAAGAGAAGAAAAGTTCTGTTTTTGAGAACTATGTCCAAGTTAAAGAGTCAGCAACCGGTCATGAAGGAACTGGTTTGGGGCTAGGAATTGTTCAATCCCTGGTATGTCTATATATTTTTGGAAACTTGAATTATTCAATGTGATTTTCCATTTGTCTGGAGTATCCTAATGAAACTTGACCCTCCTTGTACTATCCTGAAAATATTGATTTGGATCATGTATTGTGGCTTTAGGTGCGCCTGATGGGCGGAGAAATAAGAATCGTGGACAAAGAAGTGGGTGATAAGGGAAGTCTCTTCAGATTCAACGTATTCTTAAGTGCATGTGAGGCCGATGCATCTGCAAAAGGCAAAGAGACTGGTGTTGAGGCTATAGGCGGCCACTTCACGGGTGACTTTGCCAACCATTCCAGTCCCCTTATCCGTAATTGCAGCCCCAAAGCAGAAGGATCTCATGTTCTACTGTTCATTCAAAGTACTAAGCGGAGCACCGTCATACGAACTTTCATGGAAACGCTGGGGATAAAAGTGCATGTTGTGAAACACTATCAACAGCTTTCTCCAACTCTCAATAAAATCAAGAGCAAGTTAGTCCTATCTCGCTATAGCTCTTCTGGTAAATCTGATGTAAACTCAAGAAGTGATGGGTGCATTTCTAGTGCGTCTAGCAAGCGTTTGAAAGAATTGCCTCTTAGTTCTCAGGATGGGACAGATGGTGTTTTACCATCTCAGAGGAAACCAGCTCGTGGTTTTTGGGGATTTGTTTTGATTGTTATTGACATCCGCGCTGGTCCTTTGCGTGATATTAGGAGGGCTGTAACTGAATTCAGAGGGGATTTGGATAACAATGGCAGCAGTACAGTTGTTTGGCTGGACAATCCAAGCGTGAGCAACAATTCATCAGGTCTTGATGAGGCTAACCCACATCCATCCGACTTGGTTATGTCTAAGCCGTTTCATGGCTCCCGTTTGTATCTAGCTATCCGGCTTTTGCCCGAATTTCGCACAACAATGTCTCCGAGGCCAGTCAATGCTCCAAATGTTTGTTCTGGTGAAGCGAGTCCGTCAAGCATGAAGGAAATAGTTTTGGTACCAAGCCCTGCACATAAAAGATGTGAAATTGAAGAAGTTGAGGAGCCAACCAAGACAAAGCCTTTGACAGGAAAGAAATTACTGGTGGTTGACGACAATCCTATTGCTCGCAACATAGCTACGCTTTTCACTAGCCAACTTGGTGCAAGTGTGTATTCGTGCGAAAATGGTGAAGAGGCTTGGAAACTAGTTTGCAAAGGTCTTGATGATGGTGGATCTTCTACGAATTCATTACCTTTTGATTGTATCCTGATGGATTGCCAGGTAAGGAACATATGTTGTTGATTTCACCAACGATTCTTTGATTTTTCGAAATTTTCTTATCCCATTTGCTTGCTGACTTGTTAGATGCAAGTGATGGATGGGATTGAAGCAACAAGGAGAATCAGAGAAACGGAGAGCATGTTTGGAGTCCATATCCCAATTATAGCTTTAACTGCTCATGAAAAGGGAGAAGAAGAGATTAACATGATGCTTAAAGCTGGAGTTAATGGTTATTTATCTAAACCATTCAAAAAAGAAAACCTTCTGAAATCTCTATCTGAACTCGAGTGCCAGTTAGTCACCAAAACTTAGGAACTCTGGTACTCTTGATTTAACAGGGTATGTTTAGCACTAGCGTATATGTGAAACCCCGTAATTTTATTAGTTTAAATTTGTCAAGAGAGTTTTTTTTACTAATTGCTAATTATTTAATTAATTGATAATTAGTAATTAATTAGTTACTAGCTTGTGTAGTTCACGTTAGATGGCAATATTTGGTCAAGTCCCCAAGTTTGGTTAGAGTTTTTCAAAGTTGTGGGTCTTTCTATGTCACGCCTTTATATTCTTTGCCTTTGTTACAAATCAAAACTCCAGTATCTATATTGCTACGCCTCTTTCAGATTCTTCAAAATATACCATCTTTATCTTTACAAAATTCGCAAACACTTGTTTAGCGTCGTCTTCTTCCCTATCCCATCACCGTATGTCTTTATGCTATCTTCGTGTTAGCCTCTTCGCTGTTTATTGAATCTCTTACTACTTGTCGTTCGGTAAGTTTCAAACCTTCGTTTCTTCTCGTAAGCTCTGACCTTAGAGGGGGGAAAATTGTTGCTTTGTTCTTTTTAAATCGAACTTGTGAAACTCGTAATTGTCTCGCTTGAATTCCATGCTTTGATTCTCAAAATTTGTTTTGTTTGTGTAACTCTGATTTACTCGTTTGTTTTCTGTTTGAGTGTTTACAACATACTCTGTTTTTATGAGACTGCATGTAAAATAGCTTTGGAGATGATCTTTGTTTTCTGTTTAATCATTTACTGGCGCATGGTACATAAATATCGGATGGGATTTTGTTAACTCATATGTTGTCTCTGAGTGGTTAATTGCCTGCGCTTAAAGAACTCTTATATTGCATGTCTGGGGTTCGATTACCAGCTTGCCCCTTATTTTATTTTGTTTTCAGTTTCACGGTTCTCTGCTTTAAGCTGATAGATTAATAATTGTTATGCGGCTGCATGTTATTGAAACACTAGAATTGGAGCGCGGTGCCCATCTGCACTCAAAAAAACATTGCCCGACATTTTATATTCCTTCATATGAAATTATCAATGTGTACATATATCTCGAAGTGTTGTAAATCCACTGCAAAGTACTATATTTGTTTTTGAGAATGCCAAAAACTACTGCAATGAAATATCGGAGTTGATTGTGCAGAAGCGTATGCAGCTAGATTTTATCGAAGATGATGTTATTAATGACCTCAATTCCCCTAACGTGACAAGAGCAGCAGTCAATGATACTTGCAGGAGATTAGCCCTTCCGTGGAGTCTATTTGTAGAGAAGCCAATGAACTTGCACACAAACTATTTCATAACTTCTCTGCTCATTTTTTTAGTTTTGCTATGTTACCTTTTGAATTTCAAGAATCTATGTAACCTGTTCTGAATCTTGCTTATCAATGAAAAGCTTTAATTCTCCAAAAAATAAAGAAAATAAATATACTGCAAAGTGCACTTGAAAGAAAAATGACAAAATCTAGTATTACATTAAATCATTTCACAAAATGTATATTAATGTACTTGAATTTGCAACTTGTTTGTAGAAGATTGATGGAATTTACAATTACATGTGTTCGATAAAATTAAAGTGCTAGCTATCAAAACTCATAGCATAATCTAACGCACAGGCAAGTGTTTTATACACTTTTCTTCTCCCCTTTACTTTTCGATCAGATTGTCGGTTGGAGCAAGGAAGGTTCCTGGCCCCTTGATTCCTTATGAAACATAGTGCTCTGAATCCGCATGTAGTAAAAACCTAGTCTCTGAAAGATAAACTGCTCCTTGTTGAATGTGCATCTGTTTTCTGCACCCAGTCCCATACATCTATTTCCTGACATATATTATCGGTTTCCTCTCTTGCTGCATCTACCTCCCAGTCTTTAAAGGTTGTATGTCATTGGTTTATGCGTATGTATTAAGTGTTATGCAGACAATACATTAAAGATGTAGTCTGACGTATTATAGGTAGAAAAAACCTATATTATCCGGACACCGCCATGTCAATTTCCAAGCGAAGCTACAACTTTGTTTGTCTAATGAGCAGCCTGCACCAATATGATATGTATATTACTTCAATGTTCGTTTCTAGGCTCGGTCATATGCACAATTTGCATCAATTGCATACACAAAAGTTTTACACGGGGAAAAGACCGCATCACATTTCCAACCTCAAAGTGAAGGCCTAGCCCCTTAAGTTATCTTGACTTATCAGAGGCAAAGATCATCTAAAACTTTGTGGACCTACGTATATTTATACATCTCCTTGGCAACTTATATGACTCGAGTCTTCGCGAATGAGTATATCTACTCTAAAGAAAGTAGCTTATATTAGGTTCACTTTACATTATTTAAAGCACCTTTCTCGACTCCTCCATGGTAAGTGCATGCATAATTAGTAACAGTCTATGTGTTACACATGAATAAAGTACTATATGTTTCAAGTATAACATCTGTATTATATAGCTTCAATTCTTGGTAAAAAGACAAGCTCATATTTGAAAAATCTCATTTTGCAATATCTCCAGTAAGAAATTAGTACTGTCCATGTAATGTAATAAAGAAAATCAGCACTTGATATTGGAGAAAAATAGTACTACTTGATATTCTTAAACTGAATGCGTATATATAATGAATAGCTAGGGGAAATCATCAAAACAACAAGAGAAAGTTCCATTAGAAATTCTGAGATCTCCAGGTAAACTCCATGAGTGTTTTAGTAAAATATATACTCCTCTATATTATTACTTGAAAAATCTCAGAACTCTTCCATAGCACTATATGTAAAAAAAAGTCTTGTAGTAGCAGACAACTTTCCATACATAAGAAAAGTAACTACTGCAAAATAAAAGTTCAGGCATTGAAATTTAAATTGATAACAGTGCAATGCTCTACCTAGATGCCTCTGAACTCTGAATTTCCATCTCCAGCACCTAATGTTCCTAGAAAGCATTTCATTTAACAGTTAAAACAAATCTTGAAATGTCACGGAAGGAAACCATCACGTTCAATAAACAATAAGGACAGGCGCAAGAAACTCAATTGGTAGAAAAACAAATACCTAACGAGTGTTTGCACTCGATAAAAGAAATGGAGTTTGTAGTCGAAATAAACAACAAAATTATACAACTGAATTATTACTCTAGAAAAGGGAACAAAGTTAGTTGTTTTACTAAGTAAAATATGTGTTACTCTAATAGGTTTTATTAGTCATAACAAAAAAAGTTTTACTATTGGCAGTCATTAAAAAAAATCACTTCAAATTGAGCAGGCCACTCCATCAAGCAATTCATGTACATAAAATGAAACTCTAGTACTATTTACCATGGAAATAAAGATGAAACAAAAAAGCCTCTGCTGCTCTGCATATTAAAATGAAAATACAGAGAGGGTGAACAGCACCAAGAATAGAACCCATGTACTCACAAATTTCAACTTTTGAAGTGAAAGGTTGAATCTCACCCGAGTAAAGCAATTACATTACATCTAGATTCCGAACTCTCGAATTTACTTGCCAAGGGACCTGCATAGAAAAGCAGAAATCACAAGTCCTAACCAAAGCACCGATAATTTATGGTGAGCAATATCAAACAACACATGTACCTGCATATAAAAACCTTACCACCACAGGCCCACACAACTTTAACCCACATAGCAACATAGAAGAAGTATAATCAGGAATTATGTAGCATGTGCAGGTATGTCCTCTGACGCATTTCGTCGAACAGGTAGTGTGACCCCAAAGTTTTCTTTTAATGTACACAATTTATATTGTTTAAATTTAATTATGTCTCCAAGTGGTAGTATGCATGGTTTTGTGTTGTAGCTATGTCAAGTGTTCGATACCTAGAATTGCCTTTATTTTTTTCTCGTTTATTTTCCAGTATATCATGTTTGCAAGATTGTGTCATTAATGTAATTGCATGTTTATTTAATTGCTCTTATATGGTCTGTGTTGATTGCTAGACTTAAGTATCGTGGGTTTTAGGGGTAGTTGTCTTAGTTTTAGATTGATTTCTTACTAGTCGGTATTTTATTCAGGAACTCTATACTCTGATATTTGTCGAGAAACTTCTACAGTGAGTGTTCTTAAACCGCTTGCGAAAACCAAGGAAGTACTTGTTTTTATTGTTATATATACATATTGCATCTAAGTAGTTTTCAACCCATTCACTTTCAAAAATTGCATCAAAATTGATTTGGCATCGCTTACGCTCAAATATAAAGATATATTGTATATGATATTGTTTCGATTGATTGATTGTTTTGGCCAAGTTTTCGGTTAGGGTATACTCATTGCATTTTCGGGCAGGGGTGACTGTCGATATGTTTGTGGGTTGCTCTGGCTTACTTCTCTTTGACGCGAGGCAGAAGTCGCCGAGGTCTTAGAGGGAGTAGTGTACCACCCTGTACCATGACGGGTATTGATTGATTGAGTGGAGAGATAAGGGCTCGGATTGGGGTTATAAGGAGACTGCACCAGCAAACGATTGATTGCATTGTTATTGATTCGTTATATGATATGATTATTATTTTTTATTATGTTATGAATTTCCTATTGATATGTTAATTGTCACTGTCACACGAACACCACTGAGATTTTTGTATCACACTCTTTTGTTTTACTTCCTTGTAGATTCCGGAGTTTAGTGGAGGACCGAGTCGGGTAGACGTTCAACAACTAGAGTGAGAGTGGGATTTTATATGGGATTTTTGTAACCTTTTAGCCGTTGCTTTTGACAAAAGTGTCTTTCACAAGTCAACTGTTAGAATTTTAGCTTCTCAAAGCTTCTAGATTGTATCCCCGTCTTTGATTTAACGCCTTTGTTATTTTTAAAATTACTGTATTTTTTGGGGACGTTACAGTATCGGGTAGCTTATTAGTTCAATGACCTTATTTTTTTAAATAAGCCTATTATGATAGCTAGTTTATCTTATAAGTTTATTCATGTAGTTTATTGTTCAAATTAACTAGCTAACTAATTTACTAAACAATCGATTAACTTATCAGCTACCTAATCAATTACCATCTACTTTTATCAATTACTAACATATAGTTTTTCTGAGAAGAGCCGGCAGGAGATACAAAATCAGACTACATTTTTCTAGAAGTTGAATTTCTGTGAAAACAAATTTTGCAAGCTAGAATATGGAATTTAGGTGGTAATTATATCAGCTTCTCATTTGAAAAGTGATGCAGAAATTACTTGGAATCTGAAACTATTTAGTAAAACATTTATATGTACTAATCGATTGTGAAATATAAAGAGGGTGCATTTGAGCCCGTCCCGTCAGATACATAGTGCTGAAAAGTAAATAAGCAAAAAGTCAAAACTCCAAAACCTTATATTTGGTGTCAGAGGCTACATTTCAAGATTAGTCGGTAATCCTTTACATACTTTTGGTACTTTTATCTACACAACAAAACCTGTGTACAAATACACTGTTTGCATACGACACTGTCAATCAATCAATATATCACACTTGAACGCAGTTCATCGTTGGGGAAAACCCTCTCTGTTGAATTTTCAGCTACTTCGTTTAAATTATGAGAATATATATCAACAGGTGCAGAAACACAACCTGGAGTATTCTTCTTGTACTTAGGATTGGAAGAGCCATTGTGGTGATCGAGATATATGACAATAACACTTATATCGTCATGGAAATGCCGTCTAATTCCTTTCTCAATTTTCTTGATGTCTTTGTGCCTCACCTCTCTTTTCTTTGCCACTTCCTGAAGAGCAGCTGCAACCAGTCTCTTGGCTATGCCCTGTACATCATTTAGGCTGTGAGTTTTATATATATTTTTAAAAAAACAGAGAGAACCTATTGGTTTTTGCTGAGGCTAAACAAAAGGTCATGGAAATCACAAAACAAATCATCTTTGAACAATGAGAGCATTGAGAATTGATGGAGGTTATCGACATCAGCCAGGTTTGAATTGAAAAAAAGGTTTGAAAAGTAAGACGTGATGGAGGATGATACTTACAGCTCTAGGGTATTTAGACACTATTTGAACAGCCGCCTTATCAGTTAGTTGTTCCCAAAGACCATCTGATGCAAATATTATAAACATGTCTTGTGGCCTTAATTTTCTAGTCAAAATGGAAGGTTCAGCTGACATTAGCGGTCGCTTCATGGGAACAAAGTTTCCAAATTGTTGGTAGATAGGGTCTCTGTGAATCTCAGGTTTCTTCAAGTAAACATCGCCAATAGATCTAGAAACCTGACCAAAGATAAAAGAAATAAGTTAATGGAAAAGTAATAGCTTTTCTCAACAAAATTGCTTGATGTTGGCATCTAAAAACGATAGAGAACAAATAAACTGTGAGAGAGGCAGATAAACTATTTGTCTAGTCTGTTCACCATGCATACCTCTACATTATATGGAAAAAGAGAATAAAATGGGTCCTAAAAAGATAAAAAGGCTTCAGAAATCACAACGCTTTGCTTTATAAGAACTCCATCTACATCTCATGCGCGGAAGACACTCTACTTTGACTTCAGCTACATGAGACTGGCAAGGGACAGAGCATGTGATTCCTGGAAGAGTAGCGAAGACAATATCCTTTAGATCAGATCAGACTTGATTAGTACCGAAGAAGACAATCCTTTACAACATGCTTTTTTCGTATACCTTTGATGCTGCTGCTAGTAAATCATAGGGGAAAGTACATGCATACAAAATCAAGTAAACTGAATGGAACGATCAGAAGTGATTTGTTCGATCAACTTAAGGCAAACTACATGCAAATGCTCTATCTAAATAACAATAAAGGCATTCAAATGTACAAGAGTCAAGAGGTGAGATCTCCTTAACCAATCAAATGAGTAATCAGTGCCATGGTAAATGCAAGAAAACAAGCACCAGTGCTGTCTTTAAAACCTGTCAGAATAATACTCTTCTCTTCTACCACTTTTTACAAAAAGCCTACCACTCATATGTACTTTAATCTAATACTCCCTCCGGTCTTTTAAAAGCTTTCCAAGGAGACTTTTTTCCTGAACTTTGACCGTAAATTACGCTCAAACTACACGACAAAAAAATATAATAAAATTATATTATGAAAATAAATTAAGTATATTTTACTAATATAGATTTGTTTTATACTTTTTGCGTGTAATTTACTGTCAAAGTTCGAAAAAAAAGTCTCCTTAGGAAGCTTTTAAAAGACCAGAGGTAGTATAACAAGACAGTAGCTCAAGTCCATACAACACATTTTTCTTGGCAAAAAACCACAAAATGTTTTATTATTAGAAAAAACAAGAATTTTGACTAAAAATTGAAGGTACAAAATAGAAGAGCTACACAGCCTGCAAGTTGTTTTGTCCGGTCAAAAATCATGGTCTCGTTTAGGATCAGTGAAAGCATGCTAAGCAAATTGTTTGAAATATTTAGAGTAGAGAAATGTAACATGAAAGTCAAACAATAAAAATTCAGCAATGAAAAGTCTCCCATCTAGATTCAATGACAGCTTCAACACATAACAGTAATTGAGAACAACATGGCGGTCAATGGTATGAATAAGCAGAGACCGTACCTGAATTATCCCCTTAATTCTCCAGACTCCTCGGCAGAAAACAACGACAGGTTTATCATCAGGATGAAGTGCTTCGACTTCCATCCTTACTTCCTCAGAAGAAACATTATGATCCGTTGTCAATCGTTCTGCGACAACAGCATCCTTCTCTCCATCAAAACCTCTTCTGCCAAGAACAGCTCTCGAATCGCCCAAGTTTGCTACATACAGTTCACCGTTAGAAATCGCACCAAACAGGCAACATGATCCTACCGAAGCAATCTGTGGTTTAACTTGCACTGTTCTCGTAACTAAGCGAGTGAAGTCCTCCTCCGTAGCATTAAACGCCTTCTTTAGTACCTCCGGTGATAATCTCCCTTGCTCAGTTGAAAATTCTACAGGTAAAAACATTCAATCAAATGTCAGTAAAGGCTGTAAATAAGTAACCAAAAGAGTGCCACTGCCACCCAACACTTGGCACAAAATGACTGCAATCAAAGCAAAATTTTCAACAGTTCCTAAATCTCCAATTCAACACACTTCACTTCACACTAGAATTGAATCAATTCTCATTCAAACCTACACAATTGAGCTACAAATCAACCAAATCCATAATTTCATAGACACACCATCAAATTCAACCGACTAAATCCCCAATTCCCATCGAAAACCTCAGAAACCTTTCCACATCCAAATCCAAACGCGTCTACACTCCCAAACAAGTACAAAACACGTCTAACAACAGCACACTCGAGCAAAAATGACTGCAAACAAAGCAAAATTTCCAACAACAGTTTCCTAAATCTCCAATTCAAGACACTTCCATAAGAATTGAACCAATCAATTCTCATTTAAGCCTACACAATTGAGCTGGAAATCAACCAAATCAAAATGACTGCAAACAACGCAAAATTCCAAAAACACCAAAACAAACACATCCAAATCGCAAAAACTCAATCCAAAACAAACACCAAAACCTCAAAAGGACGATGATCGAGCTGATAACTCACTCTGAACATAAGCAAACAGGTGCCGATTAACAAACCGAGCAGCTTCCGGTCCACCATGACCGTCGTACACTCCAACAAACACACCAGTCGGCGAGGTAAACACCTGACACTGATCCTCCAGTGTCGAATTCGCCTGTACCACAGCCATAGAAAACTCTCCGGTGGCGTGAGGCTTCAGGTCCATGTTCCAGAGCATTCCATCGCAATTCCTGCTCCCGAGACACCTGAAACAGCACGATCGCAACATTTTCCGGCCAGTTATCACCCTCTATACCTTCTCTCTCTAGCTTTTCTTCGTCTGAAATTGAACGGTTTTGGGAAATTGAAGTGTGAGAATTTCTGTGCAAGGTTTAAAGTATCTGAGTTTTAGAGAGAGAAATCAGTTTATGGAGAAAAAGGGGAGAAATGGGAATGCGAGTTCTGGTTATAAAGAAAAGAGAGTCGGGTTAATTCGTAAACGATGGGCTAATGCGGATAAATGACGCGTTATTATCATTACTTCAAGAGTCGGGTTAATTCGTAAACGATGGGCTAATACGGATAAATGACGCGTTATTATCATTACTTCAATTTGCAGTACAGTAGTATCTAACCACGTTCTAATACTTTTCACCCTATATATAACTTATCTTAGAATTTGAGTCAATGCTACCCAGACAACAACCCAACGTTAAAAATGAAAATTCGACCCCGATCTTATTTCGGTAGTCTCATCCTCTTACTGTAGCACTGAGGCCCATACTCCCGTTAAAAACTACTGAATAATCGTTGATATACACCATCTAACTTTACCAGGGAGATAGTAGTGCAAGTAGTGCAATGTTTTTATAGAAACATGGATTTGTAGTACTGGAATGAAATCTAAATGTCCTAATATATAGGCTATTGTGTATCCGCTCCGAGATTATAATTGAAGTTCAGTTTATTTACTGCGAAAAAGTTAAAACTGAACGAGTAGCGTAGGAAGGACCGAAGGAGGAAGTATGATGTTTTTGTCGTTAAATATATGCTGGCTGTTTAGTATACAGTTAAAAAAGTGAGTTAAGGAAATTTTTTAGTTGATGAATAGTAACTGAGTTAAAAGTAAGTTATAAAAAATGGTGTTTGGAATAGAGTTAAAACCTCAAAAAGTAGAATGATGATTGTTAAGAGTATGGTAGAAAGAGAATGATTGTTAAAAGTAGAGTTAAAAATGGTGTTATTTGATTGAAAAAGTAAGAGTATGGTAGAAAGAGAATGATGATTGTTTAGTGAAGAAAAATTGAGTTAAATTTTTTACTACATAAGATACAAAACAAATAACATGAAACATTTTAACGGGTGAATAATCTTTTTAAGTGGCATGCCAAACAGACATTTATTATCACTTACTTCCTCCGTTCCGGATCAAACTTCCCGCTTTGACTTTTTGAGGTCAAAAATTTTCAATTTTGACTATGAATTAATTTTAAACCGCAAATGTAAAATGTTCAATTTTTTTATATAATGAAAATTTAGCCCCTAAAGTTTCATTATATAAAAAAAATTGAACATTTTACATTCTGCGCTTAAGATTAATTAAATGATTAAAACTATGTTTACCACTAGCTTTTCATTCATGAGTTTTTTTTACCATCGACTAATAAAAAGCTGAATTACGTGAGCGAACTTCTTAAATCAATTTAGCCAAATGGTTAGTTAAGAAGCTACACAAGTTAGTTTTTTTTTTAAAAGAAGCTCCTTCTTATCTTTTTCATTTCGAAAATATTCCTGACCTAAATTAGAAAAAAAAAAGAAGGAAAAACTACACGTTTTTATTATTTACTCGTGTTCCATCTTTACTGCCGTATTATTTGTAGACCACATGGAAGGTCATTAGAATTCTCGACTTATATTTTATATTGTTGGATCCTTTGTTATACATTTTGTGTACTTGTTTGCAACTAGCATAAGGATTAATGCATCCGCATCTCTTTAAAATGCATACATGTAGTACACATCAATTACTGATTTTTTTCATTACTAAGTAAAATACTCAACGAATATTTCTTTCAACTTCTGATAATTTTGATGATGTTATTAAAGTGGCGATGTAAAGTACATTGAATATATATTAGAATAATTGGACAAAATGTGATGTACTATTATTTAAAAAACTATAGACTAATAATACAATGAGAAAGGTTAAAGAAAATAAAAATAAAAGTAATACCCTTTTATGTCATTTTACAAAATACCAGCTAGCTTATCAACTAATTTGCTAAACACTTACATTTAAAATCAGCTAGCTTCTTAGCTAGTTAATCATTCTAATCAATTCCTGTAAATTTCTGAAATTAATCACTATCACCAAATTTCTAAATTTGAAATTTTCATTAGTTTCTTCATAAGCTGGTTGGAAAAATTTTCATGAAAGTTAAAGCGGTAAAACGATTCGAGCAGATATAAGTTTTCCGGTATTTGTTATTTCTATCTTCTTACGCAACAAAATAAGTGGATCACTACTATTTAGTAAAGTGCGTTGAGTTTATGATACGGTATGCTATATTTCAGCCACGTGTTTGCTTATTTATTGGTGAGTCATTTTTCGAGATATTTTTCTTTGCAGTATTTGCTTATTTATTGGTGAGTCATGTATTTAAATATCTATCGTTTGTGTTTGTTTATTTATTGGTGGGATGGTGAGGCATTTTTAAATTGTTTCTTTTGCCTCACTTTCGGTGTTTCAGGTCCAACTATTCATATCTACCTCTTTTGGCAAGTTTTGACTTCAGTCTTGTTTGTTTAGAGATTGTAACCGAAATTTTTGGGGTTAATTGTTGAAATATTTTAAGTATTTATCGGTATACACTCCATTTCAATATCGTCAGTGCATGTTTTAGCTCTCCAAATAAAATGTGAGTTTATGTTGTTGACTTTAACCGTTTGCTTTGATTTTCATCTCTCAGACATCAAATCAAACGTTATATGTTTTGTTACAAATATCGTGTATTTAACAATAAATATAATACAAATATAATGCAAGCTATTATACTCACGATGTTTGAAATGAAACACATAATATTTCTATTTAAATATTTAATGTTAAATCTCGTAATAGTTTGAATATTTTCTTTTGTTCCATTGCCTTTCATCCAAATTTTATTCTTCTTTTTCTCTTCGTTTGGAAAATGTTCAATGATGTGATTGTATTACATTACATAAATGTTACAGTACTGAATGTTGGAAGACTGTGCAAATGTATGTAGGTTTTGAAGTGAGTGCTCTAGTAGAACGTTATAAATCATACAGTATGTTTTGCATTAATTTTGAATCTACTATTCATTTGTTAAAATGTTTCAGGTATTTATTTTGTATATCATACAGTAAAATTTTAACTCAATTTTTTCTTCAATGGAGACAATCATCATTATCTTTCTACCCTACTCTTACTTCATCTTTATATTTTCAATCAAACTAACAATTCTAAACCAATCAAATAAACTTAAAAAATATCAAACACATCACTTCCTTTACATACATCACTTTATTCTTACACACCCCATATAACAACCCTATACGTTTTTAACTCTATTCCAAACATCATTTTTTATAACTCACATTTAACTCAGTTACTATTCATCAACTAAAAATTTTCCTTAACTCACTTTTTTTCAACCCTATACCAAACAGTCAGATATTCTCTGACATATGGTGTGAATTAGAAACGGGTTGTTTTACATGCAATTTTGACCGACCGAATTTATATGACCTTTAACGTATGATTAGTAACTCGAGTTTATATGAGTTGAGTAGTGACTTAACTTATATAGTTGCCGAATAAGATTTACTGTACAATTCAACTTTAACGGAGTTACTCTCCTCATAAATTTATCTAGCTCCTTTTTTTTTTTTTTTTTGGAAAAATGTAAAATTTATTCATTTCAAGAATACCAAATATCCAGCATACTATCATTCACCAATTCTAACACCTCTAGCAAACCCTTCACAAGTCATGACTTGGTTGACACTTGACAGAAGATTAGGCCAGAGAGTAATAGTTTACACAAGAAATTTTGATAGTCCACAAATTGTCTGGATTAGAATTTAGATGTACTAACTGAATTATACTACTGGTGTTTGAAAAATCTACCAATTCTTATTTTCTATTTGAAACACGTTTATGTTGATGTAAATTGGAAAATTCAAACTTTTCCGATATACCGTGTAGAGACCAATTCAACATCACACACGTATAAACATTTATAAATGTTTAACTTCAAACATCGTGCGTGTGTATAATAAACTTGCACTCTACTTGCATCAACTGCATTTCTTAAAATGTGATGTTTGTACCTAAACATATAATGTTTATAACAAAATGCGTGATGTTTTAATTTTATCTCTCCGATATACCGTCTCTATCACTCACAGGAGAATAATATACGAGTGGAGCTTATTAATGGCGTCAACTTCTTCTGTGGCTATAGTTCGAAGTATGTTTAGTCCAAGTGACTAAGGACGATATTAATTATGTAGGTTATATTAATTAACGAAATAAATGGCCAATCTTTAAAGAGCAAGCAAATAACTAACCTGTTCATGGTAAGTAGTGAACACAATTGATGATCACTGCGAACTAGTACTTCTTAATGTTTAAAAAAAATTGCGCACATAGACTGATAAATTAGATGCTAGTTGATGACATGCATGTTAGTCTCTATAGATTAGTCATTCACTTTAACATACTGGATGTTTTAATCAACATATAGCTCGATCGTATATTTGTGTGCACATATTTAAATAGTATAACCCTCTAAACACGTTATACAAAAGCAATTTGAACTAGTGCTAGGGAGAAAATGGTAATGAGAAAAGTTCCATTGAATTTGAATGTCACATACTCCCATACATATTACTTTTAGCTCCAATCTCATCTTACCATTTTCTTTATTATTTGTCTCGATTTTCATTTTCTCGTTCTCGTTATTTAAGTGGATAAGTGGAAATTTTTTATCATACTTTTTCATTATCTTTATGATTTTATTAAACTCACCGTAATACAGTTTTTTTAATTATTTATATTATTTTATCTTAAAATTTATATACAATCAGGAAAGTTTAAATTGAAACGGAATATAAGTGATAGAAATGTGGATGGATGAAGAATGAATATGCTATTGGGTGGACTTTAGTTAGTGGAATTTGCGAGTTTATTAAGATAGTGGTCTCACGGATGTGACATGGATTTTTAATTTTTTATCATTAACCATCACAATTAATTTTCTTTATCATTATTTTCTACAAATGATTCAAGATTGATGGTGATTTAATCGTTTTAATTGGAATTTGTATGTAGTTAACGGCTAAGTCGCAAGCAAACCACGTCGATCGATTTTGGCGAGCTCTACTTGCCGATACGATCGACAATTCAATGTAAGTTAAACACCCAACTAATCCTTTGTCTGAAAATCCATTGAGGAGGTATATACCATATATAGGTGGTTATTTGAAAAGCGATTAAAATTGATCGGGTTTTGAAAAATTGTGTTTGAGAATTAAAATTTTATAGGTTTTATTGGGTTGTTATATAGAATGTGTAAGTTTTTTAAGATTATTTAATTGGTTTTAGTGTTATTTGATTGGTTTAAAGTTGTTATAATAATAAATGGAAAAGTAAAATGAGAGAAAAGAGTAGGTAGAAAGATAAACTTAATTGGATTATGAATAGTTGATGGATTAAAAACGGGTATCGTTTAACGCGATTAAAATCATATGGCAAATATGATGAGAAGGATAACTCGATTAAAATCAGGCTTTAACCGCGAGACAACCAGTCTCTATATGTTTTACACAAAAGTCACTTATCACTTGAGAATAAGATGGTTTGACTATAATAAATTTATTTATTTATTTTTTTAATGGGAAGAGTGGTTTCAAATGTATTCTCTGTAATTTTTTCTTTAAAATGAGGTGATTGATGATCTGAATGATTTGAAAAACCATCCTATATAGTGGTTTTATAATCAAGTGACTAATGAACTATTAGGATCTATTCTATTCGTATGCAAATTCATTCATTTCAGTTCAGTTCAGTTCAGTTTAGATCCGTTCAGTTCAACTTATTTATATTTTATACTATAATTTAATTGAGTTCAATCATGTTCAGGCGAATAGAACATAGACTTAGTCACTTTATTATTTATGAGTCAGTTCGTTTTTTCGAGTCTTTATTTTAATTTCCCAATTCATACTTTGTTGAAAAGTTTATTAAGCAATTAATGTTGTTACTAGTACTAACTAGTGGCGATGCCACGGTATAGTTTACTTCTAATAATAAATTGAAATGTGAGGATTAAATAAATTAATTGAAAAAAAAAGGATAGTCAAAACTCCTAGTAGACAACGTTGGTCGTGGTGTCGGTCGGTAGTCATTCTTCATCCAATATTATATCATTTAGTGTTTATTTATGTTAATTATAGAAAATGTAAAAATAGGGTCCTACCATACCCGACTTGTTAATTAGTAACAGGTACATGTTTTTTTACAAAAAAATCTATCCCTCAAACGGAACCAAAATAAAATACAAAAGTATACAACACAATCAATAGGGTTGTTCCCAACAATCTCGTGGTGATATGTGGTCACCCCACCACACACACACACAAATATTATACAAACGTAATTTCACAAGTCACGGTTGTTTTTTCTAACCCACCGGTTCCCAGCAACCCCGCCTAGAGAGTATACCGGACCCCTCCCCCTCCCGGCCCGTCATGGAGATCAAGAAAGTACAAAGAAGATCGAAGACATTTTCCCCACCTAAAGAGTATCAGCTGATCCCCGCCCTCCCGGCTCGTTATGGAGATCAGGAAAGTAGAGATAAAACCTAAGAGAGTTTCCCCACCTAGAGAGTATCAGATCCCCCAGGCTCGTTATGGAGATCAGGAAAGTAGAGAGAATATCTAAGAGAGTTTCCCCACATATAGAGTATCAGATCCCCCAGCCCCGTTATGTATCAAGAAAGTAGAGAGAAGATCAAAAAGAGTTTCCCCGCCTAGAGAGTATATGCAGAATTCCCCCCGGCCGGAAAAAATGTAGTTTTTACTAACATAATCATAAAATGTTGTGGTCGGGTCTTATAACAAATGTATGGAATGGGTTCGAGTATATACCAGACCGGACCTGAACATCATTATTTCGAACGGGGTTGGAATTCAGGTTGGATAGAACCAGTCCTTACAACCAGAGATCGTAGAGAAGAGAAACTTTATACCTCATCCTACCGATCTAATCATATACATAAAGAAAAGGAAATTGAAAGTCTTTACATGTAAAAAGTTGTTGATAAACATGTAAAGAGTTGTTGATAAAACACACCACCAATTAGCTCACGTGTGTCTCTTCTATCTTCTGGAACTGAAAATAGCACGTCTAGTACACGATTCATAAAACACTCTTAGAAGATTAGTTAAAGGAACTATGTCAAGCATATATAGATCCAAAGGTCCTCCAATCTGGATTCATGCCCATTAAGAAAATTAGTTTGTGGGTGGCGATTTGATGAACTTATGGGATTTAGAAGATTTTATTGATCACATTTATAAATAGTTGCAAAGGTTGAATATCAATGGCAAAATTATGTAACCAAAATTAGATTAAAATTGTAAAGGTAACGGAATCAAATACGCATTAACTTGGCATCAAAAATAAATTTACCCTGATTATAATTGTTTTGTAATATTTTAATCTAAAAAAATGAAATAATTTCTCACATTGATTTGAGGCCAAAGTACCATAGCTAAAATTGATAATAAAAACTGGTCCTTATAATATATGGATAGATCTCATCTTCACATGCCTAAAAATTGAAAATTAATTTATTACTTTACTCTTTACATTCTCACATCTTCTACTTTATTCACTATCTCCTACGACTATTCAATATTTTTCATACATAAGTATTTAGAGAAAAGTCGAAACCTAAATTCAAAAATAAAATAAAAACGTAGAGAGTTAATACAACTTAATTAAAATGAATTTCTTTTTACTTTAATTTTGTATTAGAAAATGTCCAAGTAATTAGAAAGCGCTCCAAGTATCATTTATGCACATGCGGTTCATGTGTGCTTCAAAGTAAACCATCAACTTTAGAATATAGTAGAAAAATATACGAAAGTGCCAGAATAACCGAAAGTGCGCAAATGGTATGGTCGTATGGATATATATATGAGGCTAATCAAAATAATCATATATTTTAGTTTGTCCAGAATGTTTGATGCTAAACTATTTAAAATGAGTATCTTTTTGAATGCTTGATGAACGTTAATTATTTATAATGTATTTTAATGAGTCGTTTTTAATTTTTAAGATTTGATTATTTCATTTTATCTTATTCAATAAATTTACATTTTATTTTAATGAATAAAACAATTTATTTAATTAATAATAGTATTCAAGATTGGTGTCTATAGATTCGTCTTGTCACGACGAATTCAAAAATATTTTAAAAATATTTTTTGAATTTTTGTAGATAAAGTTATATGAGATTAATATTTTATTTTGGTGAATGACATAATTTATTTAATTAATAATAATAATAATCATCTATTAAAAAATACTATTCATGGCCTTCCGCATTTTCAACAACCATAAGTCATAAAATTTTGTCACCAAGCAATAACATTGCTCACATGATCTTAGCAACAACACTACTATGTTCCCCCTATTTAGACTTTGTTTAACCGTAGAATCAAAATTTCACGTAGGATGGATGGAATTTGAATGAATTTGGTGGGTTTAACCCATCAACTTTATATATTATATTATATAAGAACAACCAACTGATAATTTAAGTGCTAAAACATTAGCCTCAGTTCCTCACGTTTAACCTGGCAAAACTTTATGCAACAAAATTCCCCCCCCCCCCCCCCCCCAACCGGGAATCTGCTCAATCGTAGAATCAAAATGTATAATTGAAAATATAAATATCTATTATATATTAATTAAAAATATAAATATCTATTAGTATAAACATAAACATTTTTCGGAGTTTTGTAGATAAATTTATATGATACTTAATAAAAACTATATATCCAGCCAACATAAAAAAAATAAATAGTAAAATATATACTGATTGAAAATGCAGCTAATTCCATAAAATTTCACATAGGATTGAATTAATTTAATAAAAGTTCTATTTTTTAAATTTAATTATTTCATTTTATCTTATTTAATAAATTTATATTTTATTTTAATATATAATATAATTTATTTAATGAATAATAGTATTCAAGATTGGTGTCTATAGATTCGTCTTGTCACGGGGAATTCAAATATATGTTCAATATATTTTTCGAATTTTTGTAGATAAAGTTATATGAGATTTAATAAAAATTATATATGCAACCAACATACCAAAAAAAAACTGTGAAATATGTATATACCGGTTGAAAATGCAATTAATTCCACGTAGAATTGAATTAATTTAATAAATACTCTATTTTTAAAATTTCAGTATTTCATTTTATCTTATTTAATAAATTTATATTTTATTTTAATAGATAAATTAATTTATTTAATTAATAATAGTATTCAAAATTGGTGTATATGGTTTCGTCTTGTCACGACGAATTCAAATATATGTTTCATATATTTTTCGGATTTTTTAAGATAAAGTTATATGAGATTTAATAAAAATTATATATGCAGTCAACATAACAAAAATAACATTGAAATATATACAGACTAAAATGTAACTAATTTCACAAAATTCCACGTAGAATTGAATTAATCTGATGAGATTTAAACCATTCTGATTTATATTATGGATGGATTTGGCCATATTTACTATATGGGAAGTATCTCTACTGGAAGTCTATGTTAATCTACACTTGACCTAACTTTATAAGTATTTTTTAAGATAGGATGGATATTAGGACTTGTGTTGTGAGTGCTTCAAGCACTTAGGTATTTGTTTTATATTTATATCTTCTTATTAATAATTCTCCTAAAGAGGTGCACGAAGAAAACATGTAAGATTAAGTACTAAAAACACTATAATATCAATGATATGTATATTTTACTGTAACTCATCCCTCTTAACCAAACAAGTGAATATATTAACATGTTAGACGATGGGATTGTTAATTTTCTATTCTTTGAGACTGTAAATTAAAGCTCGTTTTGAGACCATGCTCAGACCATTGTGAGAATACGCCTCGGCATTTGTAAGTTAGTTCAACCTGTTGTATTCAACGATTCATTTCTTATGCTCCATGTGTTAAACTATGATCACCAATAAAATTAATTAATTGTTTAGTAAAACGGAGCATCGGAAATCCATCCGTAATAACTCTAAAGTTTAGCATTTTAAATGTAAAAGTATTTTAGAATGGATCGATGATCAATTTGGAATATTCTAGATGCCATTGAAAGACTTTCGTCAAAACAATTAACTCGTCGTAGAAACGGTTATTCAACTCAGAGAAGACGATCGATACAGAATCAATCGACACAACAGAAAACAATCAGAGAATGCGGAAAAATTCTTCAAGATCGAAAGATCAAAACTGGCGTTTTGATGAAATCAAACTGATACCATATTAAGAAAACAATAGTTTGAATATAACTGACATAGATGAGCAAGAATAGCTCAATCTATGTTTTGAATTTTCAGAGAAAATGAATGAAATCAGCTGATAAAACTAATTGAGCTCAATAGCTCTGTTTAAGTAGCTGAAGAAACTAACTAACAGTATAACCGTTCAGTACAACAATTAAAGCACAAGGTATAAGTCGTGTTTCAACTTATTTAATAAAACGTAAAGCAGGAAGTGACGCTTTTGCGTCTTTCTCCATTTCTTTCTTTTCTTCTTTTCTTCTTTTCTTCTGTTCTTCTGCTCTTCTCTTCTGTGTACAAAATCATGTAAATACATGATTTTGTCCTTCTTCTTCTATGATCCTTTAGAGTATATGTAGTGGTCTTAGTTCCTTCAAGTTCTTTTAAACTTGGGTATCACATTCGGATTCCTACTTTTGTCGGATTAGACATAATTTATATAGCAACTTTTGCAAAAGACGTTATTCGATATCTAAATATGTTAGAAAAATATAATTACATAATATGTGATATTCATTCGGTTTCTCTGATATATATATATAAGGTATCTCGTAAAAGTTTGAAAAAATATACACGTGTACTAGTACTCTACTCTATTAATTTGGACTAAAATATATTTCTCGGCCCGTTCCAAAGGTATCCTTGTTGAAATCGACAGTTTAACAGCGATATAAAATCCAGGAGACAAGTGACTGACCTTAAGAAGAGATGTTGCTATAAATATGTTATCACAATAAAGTCTTGATTGGTGATTTTGACGTGTGAATTATGGGACACGGAAAACAGAACCTCCGTGTATACGACGATATTGACGAGTTCAAATATCATCTCATCACAAACTGAATCTTTTTTCACACCCTATCTAAATTTCGTTTGGATTTTTGCATTTCACCAATTATAATATACTATGGTACAAAAACGATTCTTTGTAATTTTGGACCAAGAATAATATTGATCGATAAATTAGTAATGCATGTGTACGCGGGTGGAGTCCATGGTCACTACTAATGTAGGGTACTATGATAATTAACTCTTTTAATATATACTCTAACATTTAAAGTTTATACGGCTGCTATTTTTAGTGTGTAAAAATGAAGTGATGTATATTAAAAATAAAGTGATAGATTTGATTTTCTAAGGTTGTTTAATCGGTTCAAGATTGTTAGTATAAAAAAAATAAAAATAAATAGAGATAATTGGATTTCAGCGATACCTTACAAAGTCAATTAACATTTCATGTCAAAGTTAAAATATTGATTAAAGATGTGGTTATAGTTGCAATCCAAGTAGCCAACAAGGATGTACGTACATGGACCATATTATTAAGGGTCTGGAGATGTGCAAGACTAGTAGACTAGGTTCATGAACTAGTTTGATTGCAAGTCTACTTACTACTATGCTCTTTGGTATTATAAGCCACTAGTAACTAGGACTGCAAACGAGTCGAGTTTTTTTCGAGCTATTCGATCTCGGCTCGAAAAAAGCTCGGTTCGTTCGAGCTCGAGCTTTAATTATAATTAGAAAAAGTTTCGAGCTCGAGCTCGAATATTGGAGTATTCGGCTCGAAAGCTCGACGAGCTATTCGAACAGTATTTATTAAATTCGAGCTTTGTCAGTTTGAAATTTCATGATTTAAATTCGAAGCTTCGAGTTTTAAAGGTTTGATTACATGACCAAATAAAGCTCGGAGTGAAATCGAATAACAAAATTTACTCGAAATCAATATATGCATTCGATCGAGCTCGATTTGAGCTTATATTAAATTTTGTTAGCGAAACTTCTAATTCGCTTACGTTTTACCCTACTAGTAACAAGTGAATTAAAGCAAGATCAATTGGGCAATGGGTGCAGAAAATGCATGTGACTCTGATGCCTGAATGAATGAAAGCCTTTTCACCACTATGGTTGTACTAGCATTAGACACTATAGTAAAGTTCCATGGAAAATTACATATACCAACTTTAATAATACACCTCAAATCAAATTAAATTTGTATCCAGATTCGTTTATTTGGCAGTCGGACAAGATGCACAGAGTACGTGTGACGTATAAGTGGTATGACAAATTAATACTTCTAATGGTCAAAAGCATCAGTGTTCCTGAGCCAGAATGTAGGTTCAAACGAAGCTGCTTCACTTGGCACATCGTCCATGACCCATTCTTGCCCTTTTGGGTAAAATATCCCCGAACGTTGGTGTGGTACCCAACAGCTCGCCATCGGGTCATAATTAACCTCGGGTTTGTCCTCGGTTGGCGACTCTTTCTTCAAAGGGTTTTGTCCTCCCACATTGCTCATCCACTGTGTTAGTAGTGGGACTGATCCTATCCTGCGCGATTTTGTAAACAACGCTTTTAAGAGACGATAGGACTCAACAAAGCAACTAGCTAGTATGATTGGGACTCTTACAGGCCGGTTTCAACCGAGCCCATTCCGGACACTTTATGATTGGGCCACAAGCCCAATAATCCAATATGAATAAGCCCACATCTTGATCCAATAATCCTTTATCTTTTTGTCAACAAAATAATGCTCCATTAATTTTGCAATAAATAATGCAAAATTGGTTGACAGACGAATTTAAAGATAAAATGTGAGGAAGGTACTGATTTTTTTTTAAAATATACTTAATATTATCGTTGAAGGAAAAATTGTCAAAAATGAAAACGTGAAGTTTTGGTCGGGGCGTTAAAGTTGACCAAAATTGGAAGGTTTTGACGTGTACGTACAGTGTAGAACAAACAAATGGTAGAACACGTACATGGTGAATTGCTTTTGAAGCTGGAGTGAAACATTTGAGTTGTTGATTCTCCTTCCAGCCATGTCTATGTATGCTCTACAATTGCAGATTTACATTTTCAATCAGGGAGGCTCATGTATATATATAGAATGGTTTAGGGGTTTGGTATAGTGTTTTTGAATCAAGAAACAAAAGTTACCTTTTACTGGAATAGTAATTTAAAGAATATCACGTTTTATCTTAATAACATATTTTGTTCTTGAATATATTCCCTCAAATTGATTATAGAATGGATATTACACGTTTCAACATTGGATTGTTTATCTTATTTTTCAATGATGGAAACCAACGGCTGTTATATATAGTGGTAAAAGCTTGAGTTTATTAATTTAGACCTTGAATTCGATACTCGTGAATATAAAAAGACACATTTGAAATAGAGGCCCTCACTAAAAAGGATCCGACATTACTCAGATAAATTAGTCGGACGAATGGAAAAAAAAGAAGCTACTATGGAAATTCCGGACCAGAGAATATGTAGGTAGCTTAGCTAGCTCTTGCTACTGAATTCTTTCATAGTCAACTTTGAAATATTCGGGCTAAGTTAAACATGAAAAACATGGTGATGAAAATGTTGAGCATATACATCTATTCGTGCACCTTCATGAATCATGTGATAATCATTATTTAATGTAATTGATCAATAAAAACTCAATTATTTTGGTCGGTGTGATTACCAATAATTTGAGCCTTAGTGCCCGTTTGGTTTGAGGGATTTTTGTCCGAATACCTTCAATAATCCAGTTTGGTTGCCTTTTTGTCGGCCCGAAAAAAATGGATTATTTGGAATAATCCAATTTCTCTAGCCCGCCTCAAGCCCTCAAATTTGTACATGAATAATTCAATTTCAAATACCTTCTATGAGGAGGTATTTACTTTTGGATTATCTTCTTTCTCGTGAAATGTCTAATTTTATACAAACTTCCCATCAATTACTAAATATGCCATCCCAATCCAAGAACACCAATCGATTCACATCAATGCACTTTTTTTTCCTTCCTAATTTCCACCTTCCATTTCTTCTTTTATATTTTCCTAGTTTTGCACTCTTTCTTTTTCATTTTTTCCGCTTTCTGGTTTCCACCTTCCTTTTTTTTTCCCCCAATGGTTTCCTAGTTTTACACTCTTTCTTTTCATTTTTTACCCCTATAATATTTATTTCTCTTTTCTACTCATTTACTCATTAGACCTTTTATACTTTTGTTTTTTGGCGTATCTTATGTATTTACATCAAAATTAATTTTGTTTGTTTAATAGTATAACCAACTTTTTTATAAGAATGATTAAACAAAACAATACTAATAATTAAAAAAATTGGTTAGCGTTGCTTACGAGAATAACGATGATAATTTAGAGTTGTCGGTTCAAGAACGTTTTTTCTTCATCATTTTTTGAAAAAATATTCTAGCATATTAAATATGTGTAAATTTTGACAGAATGTAGGCGGAGTATATATGTGTTTTGGATACAAAATATGCATCGTTAATTACATATATGTGAATTTTTTTTTTACTTTATATATTATAAAAACAACATTTATATAATTAAAAGTTTGTGTTTTTATTTGTGCCCTACCTGACCTAAAACCCTGGCTCCGTCACTGACTTTGGCGTTTTACATGCTTTACACTTTTATGTTTAAAATGTAGGAAAATTTATGTTTAGATGGGATGATAAACATATGCGATGTCGATTTCAATCGCCAAAAATAATTATTCTACGCATGAGATGAAAAATATGGGATTATAAATTTCACTCATATGAAATATCGATCTTATAAGGAAACATGTATTTCGTTAAGATAATTATTACACAGATTATAAACAATATCTATAAACTAAATTTTAATGGTCAAGTCATATAAACTCAAAATCGATGCCAAAGTTATCAACAATGGCAATGTAACTATGGATGCAATAATTTCAAAGATTTTCGGATAATTTTGTATACGAAATTCATATGATCAAAATTCCAGAATTTCCCGATTAAACACGAGAAGGTGGTAAAAATTTGCTCCCCTAAAATTATGTTCACATGTAATTTTCACTAAATCAAATTGAATATCAAACTCAATTTTATACAATAAGTTGGAAAGCATAGAGGTATATCAGTAATTCAACTTTGCTTTATCCTATTGAATAATCCAAAATCAATTCAGAACCAAACTGAATTTTATTGAAAATAGTTCAATTCGTAGAGTGTCCAACCAAACAAGATTTTTAGGCGAAAACCTACAAACATAATCCAATTCCTTAAATGGGTCGAATAATCCAGTTTTACAAAATGAAATATCTCTTTTCAAATCAAACGGGCACTTATAGTTCTTGTATATGACGTTGTCTGACTGCTTCGGATTTGAATAGCCCTACTAAGCAGCATGCTAAAATACATGTATGCTTTCCGGAGTTTGATCACACTCAGTTTGTACCTGCTACCAATCCATTCATAATTGCACAACATTCATATACTTCACAGTATGTTATTATCCTTGGATTGAAGCCTGCACGAGTTTGATTTCTTAATTATCAAAAGGGAAAGCCCCTACATTTTACATGATCCCGCTATAATATCACATATAATATCAGTATTCGGCTAAATTAGCCGCATGTAATGGATATTAATAATAAATCGAAGAAAAAAATGACACTATTACTAATTACTTTAGACTTAATCATTCAAATCGATGCGATACATTATGATATAAGCACGCCACATTGATACCGTATCATCCGTTTCGGACCGGCCCGATTCGGAGCATCATACAGAACTCCAAACTGAAGCAGGCAACTATGTTAACAACGACGATTCGGGCATGATTTTGGTCAAAGATTGGATTTTTATTTCAATTTTTGCAGACAAGAAGACAACTAAAGGATTACCTCCCGCCACAGGTGGCTTTTGTCAACCTTTCAGCCAGCAGAAATCTTTCATCTTCTCCACCACTATTTCAGTTTTCCAAGAAAACCAATTTACTAAAACTTATTGCATTTAAAGATCCTCTACATTCCTCAGCAAAAAAACCTCACAAATCCCATCAATGTGTATTTGATTTCCAAGAAAATGATGAAACACAGGGGAAGAAAGGTCCTTGGATTCAATTCCAAGCTCAAATTGCCGGTTGTGTTCTTCCTATGTTTCTGTTTCTTTCTTGCTGGCCTTTTTGGATCCATGATCATATCCCAGGTACTAATAACGATGAAAGTTGTGTTTTTTTGGTTCTTTAGTGATGATGGGCGCAATGTGTTTGTTGAATTGTCTCAATGAAGTTACGCTTTGTTATCTGTTTTGCAGGATGTGAGTAGGGGTGGTGGATCTAGGCATAAATTGCACGAAGATTTTCGAAATGAGGATGGGGATTCGATGATTCGGGGTGAAAGTGGAGATTCTACATTGAGCTCAATCCCATTTCAGGTTTTTGCTAAGCTTTAGATTTATGGGAATTGTTGATTATGTAACTAGTTCTGATTGAGAAAAGAATGGTGTTGAAAGATTGATATATGAAGAATAGTATCACCTAATTGCTCAGCAGTTTAATTAGGAGATGAACAATTACATAAGATTGTGTATAATTGGTGCCAAGGATAATACGAATCAAGATTGGCCATAATCGTTTCAATATGTTGTAGTCTTGTGGATTATCGGCAGATTTTGATGTGGGGTACTTTATTCAGTTGTGCATTTAGCTTAATCCCATTTCAGGTTCCTGTTTGACATCAGTTGCTTACATTTTCTTGGGACTTATCGTCTATAATGTGCGGTAGTTGTAACCGTTGTGTGCTTGCCGTGTTGTTTTTCCGTTTCCACCTTGAGCTAGGCGTCGAAAGATAAGACAAATGAAGATAATAGAACTGATTGCTTAGCAGTTCAATTAGGAGATGATGATTGGTATGCAATGGTATTATGAATTGGATATAGGTCTGTTGAAGATGATAGGGATCCAAATGCACCATACTCACGTCATAATTTAGTCAATGTGGGAAAATATTGGATCTTTATAGAGAAGAACTTGTGTTGGATAGGTACAAATTAGGAGAATGTGCCTAACATTTGGGGTGGTGTTGGTGTGGTTCTTCGTAATGTTTACGAAGTATATGCAAATTAGGGAAATGTGACTAACAATTGGGTGGGTGGTGGAGTGGTTCTATCTGATATTTAAGGTGTGTCTAAATGTTTGACAGCCTAACACAAGTTTTTGTCATCTATGCACGTTATTTTGGGTTTTATGGTCATTAATTCTAAAACCATGAAGTTGTGCAGGTTTTGAGTTGGAAACCGCGTGCTGTTTATTTCCCTGATTTTGCAACTGCCGAACAATGCCAAACTATAATCGATAAGGCCAAGACAAAGCTTAAACCATCTGGACTTGCCTTGCGGCCTGGAGAGACAGCTGACAGTACGAAAGGAATAAGAACAAGGTATTTTCTCACACCTTTTCCTTTTCTTCGTCCTGGGAGACTTACCACTAGTCAGTCATGTTATATCTATTTAGCTTATCAGAAACTAAATTATGTCCATGAACTACATGTAGAGGTCTGAGTGGTTTCTAGTGATCTTTGTATCATTTCCTAAAGACATGTTTTAGTAGCTTGATACTTCTTTCGTTCAATCATAGAGCTATGTTTAATTAAGGATGTTTTACCTGGAAAAAGTTCAACAACTTAGGACGGGGGACTTTTTACTATAGATCCACGAGGAGAACAGCTACTCTGTACTAGCTACAGATGATACTTTGATATCCCATTCTAGTTTATTTTACATTCCATTCCGGGCCCATCTTTTTTCTAGTCCATTATATAGCATGTATATAATTTAGCTACTCTCTTCATGAGCATGGACGAAGTGTTGAGACTTGAGAGGCTATGTCGTAAATTTGTTATCCGTAATCAGGAAAGAAACTTTTTGCTCCATTATCAGAAGTGATGTTCCGTTAATATTCTAGTGACGATCTTGAAAAGCCCATTGGTATATTGTGGTTTTAACTTTCAATCTTGAAACAGCTTTGTTAGTGGTCCTTTACGCATAGGACTTATCTGAGGTAAGGATATTAGAATGATGTTAAGCACATAAATGAAGCTAGTTGCTTTCTTGTGGTATAACTCAGTCTTCTTTCTGAATTCATCATACAGTTCAGGCACATTTATCAGTGCATCAGAAGATGGATCAGGTGTTTTGGAGTTTGTTGAAAGGAAAATTGCCCGAGCAACAATGTTACCGAGGAGCCATGGAGAGGTACACCTTTCTTTGGTCTACTTTCTTTCTGCATGGTCTTTATTTGAATGCACTACAAGTGCGTCATTCCATTCTACGAAAGATCAGAATGTAGCTCCTTATAAACCAGCTACTCCTAATAAATCCACAAAGCTACTGTATTCTGGAATCTAGATCACTGAGAAATTCATGAAGTAAATTAGTTAGTGACATACTTTCTCTTATTTATGAGTTTATATTAAGAGTTTGATTGGATATGCATATGCTATGCATATTATATGCATGTTTCGTGATGTGCTCTATGTAGAAAGTTGAAATGTCGAATCTTCAATTACAGGTCATTCTGAGATAGTCTTGTGTAATGCGGATCACCATATTGCAGGCTTTCAATGTTCTCCGGTATGAGATTGGACAAAGATACGTTTCTCACTACGACTCATTCAATCCATCCGAGTATGGCCCACAGAAGAGCCAAAGGGTATGTCTTTTAAGATAAGTAGTAAGTGTATAGTAGGAACCGGACCAGTTGAATTGTGTAAACATCTTTAGGTATATCATATGTATACGCTTAAATTTGCACGTTTTCATGAGATTATATATAACATAGCACCCAACAGTGGTATAAGCAATGAAACAATAGCTAAAAGAAGCGTTTTAGCAGATAAAAAAACAACTTGAATATACTCTGGCGCAGCTTTCCTGTGGAACGTGAGAATGGTGTCCCTTATGCCCTTTGAATCACTATTTTGTTTTCTCTTGCAGATTGCTTCGTTCTTATTATACTTATCTGATGTCGAGGAAGGTGGAGAAACCATGTTCCCCTATGAGGTAAGATTGATCTATGACAATGTTGCTGCAAACTTCAGCAACCTTTGTTATGTTAGGTGAACAATGTTTACATGCACTAATAGAGATTGATATTATCTGATATTCTGTCTTCTTCCAGAACGGCTTGAACATGGATATCGGGTATGATTACAAGAGTTGCATTGGTTTGAAGGTGAAGCCACGCAGGGGAGACGGACTTTTGTTCTATTCCTTGAATCCAAATGGAACAATTGACAAGGTACAGATATCGTACAACTTGTAAGCCTGAGGGATAAATGCTATTTGCATTCATTGCCTGTGACGCTTCTCCTTTTGTGAGTTAAGAGCCATACTGTAATTTTTGTCTGAAAGATGATATCTCATACATGGTTGATTCTGTGATTCGATCAGACATCACTCCATGGAAGCTGTCCAGTTGTTAAAGGCGAGAAATGGGTGGCTACAAAATGGATCAGGGACAAAGAACATCAATGAAAAGGCAAATCATGCATTCCTTAATTGCTGGACACATTTCTTGATTCTTGATAAAATGATAATGTGGTGCTTATACTTGATACTTCTGTAGTTGAAGCAAGCTTTCTGGTGTTTGATTTCTCCTGTGAAAACAAAAGGTTGGAATGGCGAAAAACAATACTGCACTTTTACATTGTTCATTTTGTTCTGCGTTGTTTTACAGTACAGTTTGAAGAGAAAACTACCTGGCAGGAAATCTGTTCCTCTACCAAATATGATTAAGGCTGTGTTTAGCTTCATCTTATCAAGTATCAACCAAGTTGGATTATATTAGTTGACGGTTTTACTACAATAAGTATGTTACGTTAATGTCGACCAAGCAGATTATTATGGGATTAGAGGACCTGATACACAATGACGGGATAAGGATTCCACCTGCAAACAACAGACTGTACCTCTCCCAGAGAAAGTTCCCATTTTTGCATTGTCCTTCCTTTCAAGTCACACTTACCTGTCTTTTCTCCTTCATGTAAATTGTATGAACCCTACTTGTAAGACCGACTCCATCAGAATTGCAAACTCCGTTTGCAACTTTGATGCAACTCACTCTCAGACTCCAGCAGAGTCCGAGAGTGAGTTGGAACAATGGGGCGCTGGGCTGCGCCCCAAATTTTGGAGCGCAGCCCAAGCGCTGTTGTCTATTTTTTTTTTTTTTAAATTGATCTCTTTTGTTTGTTTTGTTTCTCTCGCTTTTTCTCGTGCCTGTTTATTTATTTTCTTTGCCCTATTTTGTCACTTTGTTAACTAGTTTGTTTATTTTTTTTGTTTTTTTTCTTTTCTTTTTTTATTTCAGTTGAATATCAAATGTAACAATAATATTTAAAACAATTGAGGCATACCGTTGTTTGTAAAATTTAAAATGCAGATTATTTAAAATTAAGTCACACTTGCAAAAAAAAACGTAAAATATACTTGAAAAATGTTAATTTTACAACTTTTAATTTAAAGTATTGCTTCTATTTTAAAGTAATATAATTTTTATTTGAAAGAAATGTGAAAAGAAAATAAATTTGGGACTCAAATATTGAAGTAGAGTATTGCATAGAGTTGCAAAGTGAATTGCATTGAGTGGAATGTTGAGATGTCATAAATTTTTGGACTGAGATAGTTGCAACTCCTGGTGTGGAAGTTATACAAAACTTGGTCTCGAGTCAACTTTTACTCAAGGGCAGGAAGAGAGTTCCAATTATACCTCTGCAATTATCAATGCAAAGTACTTAATAAGTGCAAGATTGCAAAAGGTGGATCAAAATTCAAATGTACTGTAGAAAGAAAATTGGCAAGTGGTCCACCGGCTGGTTCTATTACCTATTTTAGGCAGCTGTAGCTGTGCAGAAACAGACCAATAATCAGATTATTACCACCAGAAACAAGAAATGAAAGTACAGTTATACTCAATGGTCCCTACTCTATCTCACTTTGTCCTACACAATTCAAATGCCATAGACCTCTTGATACATGGTACCTCAATTCCAATTGCTTTAAGATGTGCTATTGTTCGTGATATTTATACATAACACAAGCCACTCAATGAATAAAACACGAGCTTATAACACTTCAAAATCAATATGTACACAGGCATTCATAAGTTCTCCTATTCTATTGTCATTCCGCAAGTTATTGACCAAATCAAATTCAAACCATGTTGACAAATCTTAAAACTAGTATGAATCCAATCACATTAACCCGGACCAAAATCACTGAACCGGTTCGATTTCATTTCAAACAATCAAAAGTGGTGCTATTAAACCAGCTGAGTATTTCATTTCTCGAGCTCAGCTCGGGTCGTTAACAAGACGAGCTATAAGTAAAAGTACATCCATCTGTTCTAAAATTCCACAAAAGATTTTGAAGTCTGCCAACATTGACTTGACTGTCCCTTAGTGTCCCCACCAAATAGAACTCCACCTGTTCCAACACGGAAAATAACAATACATACATTTACTTCCATTTTTCTCACCATCTCTCCCAAAAAGAATGGCTTTTACATCTCTATTCACCCTTCTCACCATCCCAATTCTCCTATCTTTACCCTCATCAGTAATCTCCACAAACTCTGAAGGTCTGCCTTTTCAATTCAATTCTTGAAATTCCAGTTTTTCAAGAATTTCTTGATTCTGAGCTGCTTTTTTTATTGTGTTTCTTTGTACAGGAAATGCTTTGCATGCTCTGAGAATCAGGCTTGCTGATCCTAAAAATGTTCTGCAGAGTTGGGATCCTACTCTTGTGAACCCTTGCACTTGGTTCCATGTCACTTGTGACTCTAATAACCATGTTGTTCGCTTGTAAGAAGATCCTCTTTTTTTTTTTTTAATTTCTTTCTACTTTAAGTTCTGTTTCTTGTTTCTGTTTGTAGTTTTTTGTCTGAAAGATTTGGGCTTTATTGATTGTAGGGATTTGGGAAATTCTAACATTTCTGGGACTTTAGGACCTGAGCTGGGTGAACTCAAGCACCTCAAGTACTTGTAAGTTGTGAATTGTGATTCTCTGTATGTGCCTTTTGTAATCTGTTCTTTTGGGATATTTTACTTGAATAGATGGATTGTTTTGTATGCTTGTATCAGTAGTAGAAAGTTAGAAACTATCTTGTTGTGCTAGAAATTTGCATTTTGCCCTTGTGATCTGGCTGTCTTGTTGACACTTTAACTATGTGGAAGTGAAATCTTTTGGAAAAAAAATGATGCTTTCATAGAAGGTGCAAAGACTAGACTAGAAATTCGGTTTTCGTATTGTTAGAAACAGAACTCACAAGTGTTGGCTCAAGTGGTAGCAAAGGGGCTTGAATATCACCGCAAGGCCTCAGCTTTAAGTCCTTTACTTGGAGAGTGGATCACACGGGATGTGAAACCGAAAAGCAAGTGAAATACGGGTGGATTGAGCTTTTCGAGTGTCGGAATGGAGTTTGTGTTTGTGAGTTGTGCTATATTTACTAGATTGAGTTGTAATTAGTTGTTACTTCTTAGCTTCCTAGTAGTAGTGCATAACAGTTATTGAGTTATCTCAAGGGAAGAAAAGGAAAAGGTGCGAGAGAATGGACATTTCTTCGTTTTATGATTTATTCTTTGATAAGTAAGCTTCACGTTTTTCTCGGTGTGGTAGCATCATAAAGTCTTTTTTCTTGGCTTCTATCCGGTATACACTCCACAAGAATCTGCTGTAGAACATCGTATGAGCTATTGTTGTGTCTTCATGATCACTTGAACAATGAATAAAAGTCAGGATTTCGTATTTTTTTGCAGGGAACTTTACAGAAATAACATAGGAGGCAAAATCCCAGAAGAGCTAGGCAATTTGGAGAATCTTTTCAGCATGGATCTTTACGGAAACAGTTTCAGCGGGAACATACCAAAATCATTCGCTAAGTTGAAGTCTCTTAGATTTCTGTGAGTAGAATGTGAAGCGGCTAATCCTTTCGTTACATAGTTTCTTCGTTTAAAAATGGATGTGGTTTAATCTTGGAAGTTTATGGCACAGGCGAGTAAATGACAACAAGCTTACTGGATCCATTCCAAGGGAACTCACAGTTCTGCAGGATCTCAAAGTCTTGTAAGTGATGTTATTAGAAACTTTATCCATGCGTTGCAAGTTTGGATTTTTTTTGTTTATCCATAACTTATGTTGATGTGTGTATCGCAGTGATGTCTCGAACAATGATCTCTGTGGAACAATACCAGTCATTGGCCCATTTACTAGTTTTCCCATGGAAAGGTACTCTCTTTGGACATCAACTGATACTTGATGAATACATTATACATCTCATAAATAAAATGTTTGAAGCCGGCACTTTTTGCAGCTATCAGCAGAACTACCGGCTCAACGGTCCTGAGCTGAAGGGGTTGGTGCCTTACGACTTCGGATGCTGAGAAGGCCCATAAAGATTTTGTATAGCAGTATAGAGATTCTACATCCATGATCTATGTATTATGTAATGGAATGGTAGGAAACTGATTTACTGCTTACATGAGGGATTGTAACAAGAACAAAACAACTGAACTACTGATGGTTAACAATCAATGAAGAACCAGAACTCGATTCAGCTCAACATTTTCTTGCTAAAAAAACAAAAAAGAAAACTTAGCTTGAGTTTCCAAGTATAATCTCCAAGAGGCCTGTTCTTCTCTCCATTAGAACAACAAAGCCGTTATGTGTTCATTACTGAACTTGATGAAATTTTAACCAAGTTCTATCTTTTTTTACAAGAGGTTATAATTAGGAGAAAAATGGGAATACATTCTGGAAAAATCAAACTTCAATGGAAGGTAACCAAATTTAAGTCTTTCATAAAAAAATTCTTAGAATTAAAAATGAAGTTTTTACGTTGTACGTGCTACAACATTTGTTATATTAATATGAATATCCTTTAGATTGATAAAAAACCTTGAACACGATTTTCACATAAACCCGATTACTCTCTATATAACAAATATTTTCTTAATTTAAAGACCAAAACAACCTCTAAAAACCCGTTTTCTCGATTATTTTTGATCGAAACGCTTTTGATTTCGGTTAAATTTTTCACTTTTATTTAATTAATCTTAATTCTGAATGTAAAATGTTCAATTTTTTATATAATGAAACTTAAAAAATTGAACATTTTACATTTTATGATTAAGATTAATTCAGAATAAAGTCAATTAAAAAATCAAAAAAGCGTTTCGATCCGACGTAGGAATAAGTCATCAATTCTGATAGTACCGACCCAAATCAGAATTCGTTAAAATATTTTATCCCCAAACTCAAACGTGTAACCTGTAATTCCGATCCATACCAATACCTATTACTACCATGTAATTCCACCGGCCCACAAGTGTTATTTAACGAGTCGAGCCGAGTATCTGAAATAACTTTTTGAAGACCCTAAGCAACACAACACAACACAACACAGTGACACAGGCAAAGCTCAAGGCCGGTGGATTCATCCGATAATGGCGGCCTTATGGACGAAATCCCACCGTCAAGGCCACATGATTTCCCTCCGCCACTTACGCAAACCAATTACCAGACCCGACCCGTTTCCATTATCGAAAGATTCTTCTTCTCCACACCAATTTCACCAACGGAAATGGTTCACCCGTTTGCCCAATTCAAGCTCCCAAAAAGCTAAGGTGGAATTGGCCAATCCAGCTTCGTCAAGATTCGGATTGGTGAAGTGGTACTTGGGCATGCTGGAAACCCGACCCATTGTCACCAAGAGCATCACTTGTGGCCTCATTTACTCTGCTGCTGATTTATCTGCCCAGGTAAATTGATTTTCTTGGATTCGGAGATCTTTGTGATTTTTCGTTCTGTTTGCATTTTTGAGTTGTCTGTATACGTTTCGGGTTGTTAAAAGGCTGAGACCTTTCACTATTTTTCGTCACTTAAAATTTATGAAGTACGGTGTTTAAAAGGGTTTAGAATTTCAAGTTCATTTGATCTCATTGAGCTGAAAAATTGAGACGTTTCGGTCATTCTCGTTTCGTTTTGATGAGATTGGAAGCATGTTGTTAGCTGATAAAATGGATGTTAATTTAGTTGAAATTGAGAGCTGACTCGGTTCTAAACAAGTTAGTTGAATTTAAAGCTGAATATGTTGATGTTTGATAAATTAGGTGATGAGCTGCTAGATCATATAATATGTTCAGAATTCAGTTCATTTGATCTCATCGGGCTGAAAAATTGAGACGTTTAAGTTCTCTTCGTTCCGTTCTGGTGAAATATAAAAACATGTTTATAGCTGATAAATTGGATGTTAATTTAGTTGAAATTGAGAGCTGACTTAGTTAAACAACTTAGTTGAATTTAGAGCTGAATTTAGTCGAATTTTAAGTAGTTGATATGGTATTGCATAAGATGGTTCATCCTCCAGCAAGGTTATGCATTTGGAATGGCAGCTAGAACCATTTTGAAACAATATGTACAAACTTATTGCTTTGGATTCTTTATCATGTGAAGTAAGGGATAAAATGCGGAGGATATTCATCCCATTAAACTCACTTGTTAGTCCGGATATATAACAGGCTTGTGCGGCTTAAATGATGGTGATTAAACATTAAAGAATTCGAGGGGTAGATCATGCCTTGAGTTAAGGCTTGCACTAGCCCTAGCCCTAGCCCCTAAAAGATAGATACTCACTATTAAGGTGGGTAGACATGTTTAGCATTAACACCAGGACATGCAGTAGAAAACGTATACACATTTGGTTTGACCGCGAAGCATAGCTTACATTGGTTAATTTTACATTCAGACAATTGAAGGCGGTGCTTCCAAGGGGTATGATTTGGTGAGGACTCTGCGGATGGGTGGATTTGCATTGCTGATATCAGGGCCTTTGCTACATTATTGGTTCAGATTTGTTTCAACTAAGTTTCCAAAGCGCGACCTTACATCGACGTTTAAGAAAGTGGGCTTGGCACAGGCGATATTTGATCCTGGCATGATTCTTACTTTCTTCTCCATTAATGCTGCTTTACAAGGTACTTTTGGTGTTTCTCGGTCATGCTAGTTTATCTTTTAATCTGATGAATGCCTGAACAAAATTATGAAGACCATGTTATCCTTTCCCTGCATATGATAAAGATATAAACTAACATTCTTCTGATGGAAAATTATTGCATGTGGCTGCATAGCACTTGTTCGCATAACTCTTTGATTGTACGCTTTCTAACTTGTTAGGGGAAATTGTCTTAGAATTTGGTCTTGCCATCCTCACCGGTTTAAGCAGTGTTGAATGCTACTTCTTGTATCCAGTTAGTTTTGTACCAATGACTTGAGAACATGTAAGACAGATGAAGCTCTTGTTATCGTATCACTGTGATAGAGTTGGTGGTTGCGTAATCAATATGCATTATCTCTCTCAACAAAATCCCTGTATCAGGGGCTGAACTGAATACAATGAGTACTCGTTTGCAGGTGAAAATAGTACTGAAATTGCTGCACGGTTGAAACGTGATTTTCTCCCCACATGGTTCAATGGCATAATGTACTGGCCTGTATGTGATTTTGTGACATTCAAATTCGCCCCTGTTCATTTTCAGGTGAAACTATATAAACTAGACACTCAGATCTCTTCTTTATGTCATTTGCTTCTCATCTGTTTGACTGTTTAGGCTAATGGTTTTTGTGCTTTCGAACTTGGCAGCCACTGGTGAGCAACGTGTTCTCGTTCATATGGTCGGTGTACATGACTTACGTGGCAAGCTTAGAGAAAGCTGTTACGAATTGATGTTTTTTACTGGCTGCGAATACCCTATATATAGAGGTCCAATTTGGACGCAAAATATTATATCTTGCTAGTATATCCATTCATGTCTGTATTTTATACTAACAATAGAACAGCAGTAAACTGCATTACTGCTAAACGAGACTATAACTTGTTCTTTCAGCTCAATCTTGCACGGATAAACAACGATCCAATCGAGGTGATACGTTGTCTCCATAGATCACACTTTCATGTTGTCTCCATAGATCAATATCTCCATAAGATAGTTTTATAGTTAACATGTTTGAGGCTGGAGTCCGTAAATTATATCTTATGCATACTACTACCTCTCTTTCAGACTCAAATTCTTGTGGACCTGGAGACAAGTTTTAAAAGTGAAATATATAAATATTTAGAATAATTTAGAAGGTGTAAGGTTGAGTTAATAAAGTAAAAAATAGTGTAATTAAAGTATAATAGAGTATGAGATATATTTTCTATATAAGCTATGATAAGTTTAGATTGAGACAGACCAAAACAGAATACGAAAAGTTGAATTTGAGACGGATGTAGTACATCAAATGCCATTAGCATTTTATATATAGTGTACACAATATACTTTTTCGTATAAATGTAATGCTTTCGGTGTGAATTCTCGATAACGATTTAATTTGAGCTAATACATAGAGGGATTAAATGATACCGACAAACATTATTACAATTAACTTATAAACATTCGAGCGCCCGTTTTATATATACATATACTACATTTTTATATAAAAAGTTTACAATAGAAAATCATTGACATCTTTTAGAAATGTTATCGGTTACTCCAGGGTTGGACGCAAGATTTGAACATTGGGGAGGGGGTTATGAGGTTTTTCCGAGAATTCGGGGAGTGAAATTCTAAATTTTCAATACGCCCTGGGTTACTCAGGTCCCAAGGCAAGATTTTGTGTTAGAAAAACAGAAACATATGTGAACCCGAAATTTAATGCATGCCAAGTGTTAGAAGAATTTTGAGTTAACTTGGTCAAATGAATGTTTCCCATTTTCCCATCTTCTTCTTCACAAAAACCCCTCAAAATTCTTAAACCCCAACCAGCTCACTTCATAGTTCACACTCATCCATGGCGGCCACATGGAACAAAACCAGTCGTTCTTTGTTTCCAGTCTCGAAAGCTTCTTGCTTTCTTCACCAATATCAACAACACAGACATTTCTCCCGATTACCCAATTCCATTTTCCGTAAAACCAAAGAATTAGAGTTGGCGAATCGACTTTCTTTATTTCTGTCCAGGTCCAGATCGTCTTTTCCGAATTTTGGGTTGGTTAATTGGTATTTGGGCATGGTGAAAACCCGACCCATTGCCACTAAGAGCATTACTTCAGCCTTTATCTACACTGCTGCTGATTTCTCCTCTCAGGTAGGTAACCTTTTGTATTGATATAATTTCATCCCTTTGGTGTGCACGGGTGGTTTTCGGGAAATTTATCTTATATATATGTTCAATTTTTTTGTTTAATTTTTAAGTTTCACGGAATACCGTCCACAATAAAAATAAAAAAAAAATATACGAACAAATCTTAAATATAAAAAAAGACGTACATACCGTACATACCTTAAGGTTATCAATGGAAACAGAGGCCGTTTAGTTAAGAATATCGATGTTTTTCATAATAAAAATAAAAATGCATTTTTGTTGACAACATAAACGCTTTGCTTAAGAATATAGATGTTTTATCCATCTATATTTAAATTAAATATAGACGTACTCCACCAGACTTTGTGAATATTTATTAATTTTGAACTCTTATGTAATACTTATCCGTATTGGAGAACTTCATACAATACATAATTATTAGGTAAAATAATATATGGAAAAATGTACTTTTAGTTGCAAAAAATGCAATTTATGTGTAGAGTTGATATTGATTATTAGATGTTTTGTAGTTTTTGTTAGTAATGTATGAAGTTCTCTGGTACGGTTAAAAATGACAAATGTATGAAGTAATACAATATGTAGAGATTAAATTATTATTATGTTAATAACTCTATTACTCAAAATCGAGCACGGGCCAGGAAAAAATCCTGGCTTCACCCCTGATCTAAAAGCTCGAGTTGGTAGAGATACCTTGTGTTTTTGGAATGGTATTGTAGCTTAGTTGCTCTGTAGACTGTAGTTGCTTTAGTGTGATATTATGGTTGACATACGAATTTAAGAGATGGATAGTAACTCGATTTTATGCGTGTGTGATAGTGAACATAGTTTTTTAGTTGTACGCCAAACAGTCTATATATGTTCTGTTTCGATGTTGTTTGTGAAGCATTGAAAACATTACTGGAAAGTGAAGAAATGCATGTAAGTAGTACATTTGAAAACAAATGGTGATTGTTTGTTTTGATGGGTGTTTTGATAGACAAGGGCTTTTCATGAAACATGATCTACCGGTCAAATCTATAATATATATTTGTTTTTAATCTTGAATGCATATGGATTTCTGTATTTGGAATGCAAAATGAGTTAAATGTGAAAAGCGGAAAATTTAGCTTGTTTTTATCTCAAAACTGATAACTTTGCATGGTATACTGATGGAACCATTTTGGAGCATAACGTGTGAAGTTATCGGTCTAGACGTCTACATGGCATAAACGGGTGACAAGACTCTTCATCCCAATAAACTTAAGGCACTCCAAATGCAGAACGTAATTCTGTAGCGATGGTGATTAAAAAAAGTTGTGGAGATTATGTTTTGGTTGATGTTTGCACTGAGGGCAATGTTGTGGATGCTAAAATTACTGTCAATAGAGGGTGTGGGGGAGCAGAATTCGACCCGAAGACAAATTTAGTTATAATACTCTGAAGTATTAAGAACTCCATGAACTATACTCCCAGTTTAGAATACATTTATCAAAGAGTAATTTGTTAGATTATCACCTATTTTCTAGACAGAATGGTGGTTAACGTCTTCAGGAGCTATGTTGTGATCTCAGCTAAATTTTATGGTCGCAAATTGCTGACAGAGTTGCTATCTAGATATCAAATTGGACTAGTTAGATGGGAAAGCATTGCTCACACACATCAATTAATTCTATGTTCAGGCGATTGAAGCTGAAACTTCTGAGGGCTATGATTTGTTGAGGACACTGCGAATGGCTGGATATGGGCTGTTGATATTAGGCCCTTCATTGCATTATTGGTTCAATTTTGTTTCAACTGTCTTTCCAAAGCGCGATCTTTCATCGACTTTTAAGACAAATTTAGTTATAATACTCTGAAGTATTAAGAACTCCATGAACTATACTCCCAGTTTAGAATACATTTATCAAAGAGTAATTTGTTAGATTATCACCTATTTTCTAGACAGAATGGTGGTTAACGTCTTCAGGAGCTATGTTGTGATCTCAGCTAAATTTTATGGTCGCAAATTGCTGACAGAGTTGCTATCTAGATATCAAATTGGACTAGTTAGATGGGAAAGCATTGCTCACACACATCAATTAATTCTATGTTCAGGCGATTGAAGCTGAAACTTCTGAGGGCTATGATTTGTTGAGGACACTGCGAATGGCTGGATATGGGCTGTTGATATTAGGCCCTTCATTGCATTATTGGTTCAATTTTGTTTCAACTGTCTTTCCAAAGCGCGATCTTTCATCGACTTTTAAGAAAATGGCTTTAGGGCAGGGGGTATTTGGACCTGCCATGACTGTTATTTTCTTCTCCGTCAATGCTGCTTTACAAGGTACATCTAGTGTTTCGCTCAGCCTAGCTACTTTACCTTGCTTGTGTTTATTACCCTTCTTTTTTTTTTTTTTAAATTTATTTTGTCCTCATCATTCATTTGTGTTATTACCTTGAAAATGCCTAAGCTAACTATGTTTACCTTTTCTTCTATTATTTCATATGGCTGCATATCACTTGGTGTCATATTCAAATACTATTTGTTTCTCTTGTTTCTACTATATACATATTAAATTGGAGAGGTACTGAGTATCTCAATTTTATAGACGAAGTAAAGAATCAACCTGAGTAATTTAGTAGTAAGATCTAAATTGTAAAATTTGATTGTCTTTCCGTATTTAGAATGATAATTATGTTATTTGAAAAGAAATGGTATTGGTTATTAATTCAGATGTGATTAGCCATATGCCCATATCCATACTGATCTGGTGTTGCTAGAAAGCAGACTGATGTTTCAAACAATCCAACACTATGTGTAATGCCATTTGGTCATATTTTGATCTTCGTAATTTGGTTGAGGATGCTCTTAGCTGTCTTAGGGATTGGGTTTTGCCAAATTAGCTGCTTGTAACAAGTTAATTTTGCATCGTGGCAAGAATGGAACTCTTGTTATGATATCACTAAATCTGAAAACGTCATATCAATGTGTTTTCTTGTTTAGAAAGTATGAAAAGGTCTTTTCATGATCCTTTTTTGTTAAGAAAACAGACTTTCATTGATTATGGACGTATGGTTTTATTCTCAGGCGAAAGTGGTTCCGAAATTGTTGCACGGTTGAAACGTGATTTTCTCCCCACAACAATCAGTGGCATAATGTACTGGCCACTATGTGATTTCATGACATTCAAATTCTTCCCTGTTCATTTACAGGTTTATCCTATATCTTAATCTATATACTACGTACTGGTTATTTTCTTCCTCGCTGCCATTTGCTCCTCTTTCTTTTCAAAGAAAGGCTAATCTTTTTCTGCTTTTGAATTTGGCAGCCACTGGTGAGCAACTCGTTTACATACTTATGGACGGTTTACATGACTTACATGGCAAGCTTGGAGAAAGTTGTCACTGATTGAGGCTTTACTGGCATAAAATGCCTTATTTCCCACGAGTGTTGGATAATAGATAGCCTTACAGAACTCGTCTGCCATATACCGATTTGTATCATTCATCATAAACCGTTACACATACTTGTAGGAAATTCCTCTTCAGTCAGTCAAAAGTGGAAAGAAGCAAGTGAAACCTATGGCACAGAGCTAGGAATTTTTTTTATTTTAATTGTTTATGTATTTGGCAGCAATATGAATGAAACAGAATCTTGTATTTTAAGATACAGAATTTATCTGTATAAGATCTAAAGATATGATAAAAGGTCCATGTATTCTATTCGAATTGCAGTAGTTTTCTCCAACAAAGGGGCAAATCCAGAATAATGCATGTATCTTTTAAGCACTGGCTTGAAAATTTGCTTATTTCCTGACAGCATATAATAAACACAGAATTGAACTGTGGGGACTAAGAACTGCATTATGGAACTATACCAAATTCTTAACTTTAATGGCAACAACTTCAAGTTCAAAAAATTACTTGGTAGAACAGACAGATGCCTATATCTGGTAATGAAATTACCTGCCCCGGTCCACCTTCCATAAAATTATATTCCGCGTGGATCACGAATCATGGAAGTAGCCATAAACGATAACAACCAATTTCAAGTTAAATTAGAGCGAATCTTGGCCCTCATGATCGAATATCTCAGTCGCTGCTCTTCTCGTATGTGCTCCATGTTTAACAAAAGAACAGTGATATCACAAGTACAGTGCAGCAGAAGAAGATGGTTAAGTGAAGAGAATCTCCTTTTGGGAAAGAATCAGAATCCCAGAAGTCAGCACTATGAAAGAGATGTAATTCACATTTCTATTGGAATTTGGAAGAAAGTATTGTACACTGGATATAACATGAGATCTGATCTCAGGCTCAAAAAAAAAAAAAAAAAAAAGAAAAAAAAAAAAAAGGAACAACAATTCTCAAACAGTACCAGATGAGTACAAATCACCCTATATATATATATATCCCCCTCCCTTAGCAAACAATGTGTTGTCAATATCTATCTATTTGCAGCCCCTCCATTTTCACAAGCCATGAACTATCGTCTCTGCGGCTGGTTGACAGACGCCAATCGACGTTCAAACCAGGTACAGTCTCTTCTACTGTCATAAACTACAAGTCTTCTGGTGAGTTTCTTCTAACTGTTCAGTTTACCCTTCACCAAGCATTATCACAGATCTTCTGAAACTGTACAGGCCAATTTTCGCCAAGTATGCGAGGATTCGACTCAACTGCAACCTGAAAGTCCCGCATACTTATGCACGTTGGCTGCACTGGCCTTCTTGCGAAATTTCCTTGCGTCATTTGATTATTCTGTCTCACACTTATGCGCTGAGATCGCGCAATAGCAACACAAGGCTCGATCAACTTCTTCATAAATGCATCCAATCCACTATTCAACACCTTACAACAGTCCAACGAAATCCCTAATCCTTCCGGAGTTAACTGCTTCTGCAAACGATCTCTTAAAGAAATCGTATCAGGCAACATACCAGTTTGCTGGCACGACTGTTCTATGCCGCCATATCTGAAACACAAAGCTTTTCGAGCCTCTTTCAGAGAAATACCGTGAGGAGCAGTAATACTGCTCCATCTAGGCACATTGGAGCCTCCGTATAACTGTTCGACCTCCTCACCATCTTCCTCTACCGGAGGCCGACTGGATAGAGATTGCAACTCCGTCGGGCTTTCATTTATCCTCAGACCCGTTTCTTCATACGTGCTTGAACTCTTACCCAGAGGTCCAAGAGGGCTTGGCCGGTCTGCACGGAACTTACGCCTCGGTATCAAATCTTTATGTTGCACGTTGTTCGCTGTCCTGATACCAAGCCCATCGGTTCTATGAGCTTTTTGAGGTGGGGTTTTAGAGTGTTGAGCATTTTGGAGGATGGCTCGAATGAGCTGGTTGTGAAGAGGGATATTTTCCCTTCCGAGTGTTAGCACGCAGCATTTATCGAACTGAATCTTATCAAGCTTTAGATTGAGAAATCTGTTAAGCTCATCGAAGTACTTGTTTGCTCTTTGTGGACCAATTCTTTGAAAAATCTGCTCCTTCAGCTCGAATGTATCAGCTCGAGTAGAATGATGGCTAGCCACCATTTTGTTTCAACTGTTTCACATGATCCCAATCAACAGTTCAGTCACAACCAAACGAAACCAAACAGCTTAACTGCTAACAGATCAAACAGTACTAAAAGTATCATTTCCACTAAACAGTCACTAAATCACAGAATCAGATGTACAGGAATCATCCAATCAACAACAGAAACAACAGAAGCCCAATCAAAATCAGCAAAATTAACATTTCTGAGCAAAAATCAAATCTTGTTCCAAATGCATCCACAATAACACAGTAAATCATCGAAATCAATTGAATTCAGCTGCAAAACACACAAATGCACAAAAACTCAACCAATTGACACCCATTCCATACCCAGATCGAAAAACAAGCAAAACCCACAACACCAATCCCGCAAATGAACTCGAATTACACCAAAACAACGCAAACCCAGCAAATCAAACCACAAACCCACTTCACATTTCGATTCAGCTATAAAACCCAGAATCCAAAATTCAATTTTACTCTACTCAACAAATCCACCCAAGAACAAGAATTAAAAAAAGATTCCGAATTTGACCTGGAAAAACGAAGACCAATTCTCCCTATCTTCTTCCTCCAATCTGGGCTTTCAGATTTGACGGCTGCTGATGATTGTGTTTTGTTTTTGTCTACAATCTAAAATTGATTAGAAGAAGAAGAAGAAGAAGAAGAAGAATGACAAAGCGAAAACACACGAAAAAGACTTGTGTCAGCTTCGAACATCCTTTGACGATATATGGTCAACTCAACTCAACCAAGTTTGCCTTTGCTTTTGCTCGAGTCAGTGTAGTAGTACTAGTAGTACTAGTGAGAAACTAACTAATCTAAACTTGGCTAATCTAGTGAGGAGTTGTAGTATTTTGTTAAAGCCTTGTTTGGCAAATGTGTGGGAGTCACTAGGTTTATCCTTTCTAAATGTGTCTAATTTTGGAACTTCTTTTCTCTTATCTTGACTTGATGGGCACAAAAATTTGTGTACAAAAAGTTCCCAATTGTTTGGAGTCATGGTAGGTGGCTAGGTGGGCTTGTTTTGTGTTAGAAAAAGAAGATCTTGGTGAGTAGTACACTACCTAGGTGTGTTAAGTGTGCATCCTAGTTTTTTTTGTCTCTTCTTGCTCCATCATCCAAGCACCAATAGGAAGAATGATTTGTTGGGTTTTATGTTATCCTAGTATTGACTTGATTGTTGTTCGTTTGTTTCTGTAAGGAAATATTTATTGTATTGATTCGTTTTTATATCGTTGTTCTAAATTATCTTCGCCGTTGTTGCAGAGTTGGATATTTAAGTCGAATGAGTATTTGATATGGTGTTGTGTGAGTTACCGTACATATTACTTCGTTGGTTGTGTCGTTTCATTATACTTATTTCAAGTCTGATAGTTCGAATGTTCGGTTTAACTGAATTTGGCGCTAATCTTGGTCATTTATTTGTAGGTGTTACTCGATCTATGATTGTTTCGTAAACAATCATATGATTTGAGCCAAACAATAAAGTTCGATGGATAAATTTATCAGTGGTGATTGTTTTTTCCTTTCTAGGTGTATGAAAGTAATGACGGGTGCCCGATAATGTATCCGGAGGTTGGTGGATATGGCCACCAAAATAAAGTTTAGATAGATTCTCAATGCTTGTTCACTTTAAAGTATCACCACAAAAAACAATACAACACGTAGTTAGCAATAGTTGGTCCTCTTTCATCATAATAATGTACCAGAAAGAGATAAAACTAGTATACTTACAAATTTAAAAAAATATTGTTAAATCTTTCGGGTGAACATCTACAAAAGTTATAGTGAAGCAAGAATCTTTAAATTTTTTGCACAGTTAGACTTTGGAATTTATGTGAAATAATTGATGGCCAAAATGAGTATTTGTAAATAGTAGAAGTACAACTTAAATAAGTTGATTGGCAGAGTATTAGTTTTGATTAGTTCATTGACAAAACTGATTATTTGGAAATAGAATCTCAGTATAAAATAGTGATCTAGATGGTTTGTGTTATCCTATTCCTACCCATGTCTAGTTCTAATTCTCTTTTCCTACTTGGAGGACTATCATATAAGACTTGCTTATTTTTTTGATTAATTTGGCTCCTATTTAACTTAAAGAATGCATAAAAGATTTATTACATAAAAGCCGGCAATTTAAAAAACGCTAAGCTGTCAGAACTTCACGCAACATTCATATACATAGATGATAGATATCACTTCTATGTCTAAGTAGAAGTTATACGGACCGGAGGATTTATTTTTGATGCTAGTGGGTTTCCCACTAGTCTACCTTATCTAAAATTTGATAAGTGTAAATTTATTTATCTTTATATTTAATTGAAGTTCAATAAAATGTTAACCCTGGTTAGTAGTCATAATTAATTGGAAGGGAGCTGAATCGACACAAGACAAAAAGGTAAAAGAGTAGACCTAAAATTTTACCACTTCCCGCTCAAATATGATTCTGCCTCTTCACACTTCACGGCCGTAGCAATTGACTTCGATCGTCGCCGTCACTTCAATCTAAAAGTTGCAGAGTTGATATTCATAATTTAAGGTTATGTAGTATTCATTTCATCTTTTTTATACTTTCTTTTTTTATTGTTCTCTCCTTGGTAAGACCATAAATATTCATAACCACCCAAACACCCCAAACACCCAACCTTCTCAATAAACAATTAATTTCTCTCTCCTTCACATACCCAACCTCCAACCATAACAATAAAATTCAAGTTTATCCATGACCACCACCAACCCAACCGATTCAATAAATTTTATTATTCTTTTCATTATTATCATAAAATAATTTTAATGTATAATTAAATATAATAGTAAAATATTGAAATATTAAATAATTATAATATATAATAATTATAATATAATATTAAAAACATTAATTTAGTTTGAAAAATTAAAATACAAGGTGATGTGGCAATTTAAAACTACATTACAGAATTACATGGAAAAAAAATTACAACGCTTCAAATGTAATTTCAAAATAAAAACGCTGCTGAAAGATAAAAATATTGAAAAATTACATTTTCAGTCCTCCTCATCATTAAAATGCTCCCATATGTGCTCAATTAAATCGTCCATAAGTTCCTTATGACTATTTCTGTTACGAAGTTGGTCCCTGTTAGTCATATATCGGGCTAGACTTGCAATACGTTCAGTGGAGTAGTTGAAAATAGGATCAACAACGGCTTCTTCGCCCTCATCTGCATTCACACGTCCGGGACGATCTTTCATGAATTCGGTGGGATCAGTATAGTTTAGGTAAGTGTCTCTTTCATCTTCAACTATCATATTATGGAGGATGATGCAAGCAATCATAATTTGACCAATGGCATGTCGATCCCATAGAAGACATGGATGTTTAATAAAAGCGTATCGGGATTTTCTGCTCGGGATTGCTCATACAATTTGAGAACTTTGACCCACAGACTATCACCTGTTTGATTAGTGCCGGTGATTGCATCTCCACCGACGTGAACCCAAGCTGACATTAGGGCCACATCTTCAAGGGGCTCCCATTGAACAGATTCATTGCCCTTGTTCGTTGCAACTTCGGGCTGAGGGTTATTTGGAGTCAGATTAGGAGGGCTATTTTGAGTAAGATTCGGAGGAAATTGAGAGTTGAAATTTTGCAAGTAACCAGAAAATTCTTCAGAGTTTTGGGAGTTTCCATATGAAGAATAATAGTGTGGATAAAAGGAATCATTAGGATCCATTGGAGATGAGAGTTTTGAGGTTGGGAGTGTTTGAGATATGAAGTAGTAGAAGAGGGATTTTCAGATGTAAAAACTATACTGATATGGGTGTCTAATTATAGAGAATTTTTTTTTATGAATTTTGATATATTTTTTAATTTTTTTTAAAAGGATAAAAAAAATACAACCACAATAGGGAGGGGACAAGTGTCCCCTCCCTATTAAAAGTTAAAAAAAGGGGGAGGGGAAGAAGCCAACCACCGTTCGGTGGTTGTATATATATATCATCATTGGTTTTTTCTTTTTTTTTTTATCAATGAACTTGGTGGGGCCCACCCCACCACCCCCACCAAGTTCATTGATAAATATGGTCTAATTATGTTTATCCTGATTATAGTAATTGGGTTGGGTAAATTGGAGTTTCTAGTAGAAATGTTATTATAAGATGATTGAGCATAATTCTATGTTGAAATTGATGGAGATGATGTTCCTGATCTAGAGATTTATTAAACTTATTTTCTTATTGCTAGTATCATGGGTGGAACGGAGGGATGTTCAAATAAGTCTCTAGCCACTGGTCTACATGAATTACCAGGTGTGAATCTGTCCACTTCTGCATTGCTATCATTTGTACAAAATAGTGATATAATTCATCATACAAAATTTGTTGTTGTTCTCAAATTCAAATTGTGAAAATGATCATGGAGAAGAAAATTGTTCCAAAGAAGAATTAATTGGGGAGTCATCAATTTCAAATTATGACGAGATACATGCAGCTAACAAGGTAGAAAGTGCTCATTTTACTCTAGAGGAAATGGAGAGTAGATTAAAAGTTGATCAGATTGTTGAAAATGAACATGCAGCATATGCATTATATTCCAAATATGCTCGTATGAAAGGCTTTATGGTAAGAAAGGCACTACAAGAATCCATCCGTAACGGGACGGAAGGCGATTTTTTATCCAGCCAGAAACGACAGATCGCTACTTGGGCGACATTCTATCGTCGCCTGCTTAGCAACGGATAAGGTTATCCGTAAGCTCATGCGACGGATAAAATTATCCGTCGCTACAGAGCGTTGACCAAAATTAAAAAAAAAAAAAAAAAATTTTAGCGACGGATAGATTTATCCGTCGCTACAAGGCCGGAAAAAAAAAAAATAAAAATTAGCGACGGATAGATCTAGATCTATCCGTCGCTAAAAACCTAAAAAAAATATAATATATCTCCTCCACCACCTCCTTTTCTCCACTACTTCTCCTCTCCTCCTCCTCCCACCACCACCTTTCTCCTCCCACCACCACCATCCTCCACCACCACCACCATCTCCTCCCACCACCACCATCCTCCACCACCACCATCTCCTCCACCACCTTTCTCCTCCCACCACCACCACCTTTCTCCTCTCACCACCACCATCTCCTCCACCACCTCCTTTCCTCCACCACCATCTCACCACCACCACCACCACCTCTCTCCTCCCACCACCACCACCCTGCCACCACCACCACCATCTCCTCCACCACCTCCTTTCCTCCACCATCCTCCTCCACCACCACCACCTCTCTACTCCCACCACCACCGCACCACCACCCTGCCACCACCACCATCTCCTCCACCACCACCACCACCATCTCCTCCACCACCACCACCACCCTTCCACCACCACCACCTCCCACCACCACCTGCACCACACCCATCGCACCACCACTGCCACCACCGCACCACCACTGCCGGAATTAATCCGTATACGAATATAAAAATTCGTATCCACTCGTGGGAGAAGAAGCTCTTCCCGTATCAGGCACTAATCTACTTTTAACGTCTAATTAAAAAAAAAAATGGGGCGACGGATAGATCTATCCGTCGCCCCATAATCATTTTTTTTTTTTTTTAAAAAAAAGGTCAATCCGTCGTCCAATCCGTCGCGAATTGGACGACGGATTTTTATCCGTCGCCACGACTCCGGCGACGGATTTTATCGTATCCGCCGCAGGCGGCGGATAGGCTAGGTATCTGACGGATCTATCCGTCGCTTCTGATGATTTTTTGTAGTGAGGGGAAGGGCCTGAAATTTAAAGATGGAAGTGGTTTGCTTCAAGGCAAATTCTTCTCGTGCTCGTGTGAAGGTGTAAAGGATGAGAAACGTTCAAAAAATAAGGTTGCAGTATTCCAAAAAACATCATCTAGGTGTGAATGTTTGGCAAGACTGAATATTGCTCGAAGGAAAGGGGGCCATCAAAAGTTACTATATTCACAAAACAACATAACCATCCATTATTTGCCCAAGATGAATCTTACCTATTTAAATCATCTCGCAACTTGACGGAGGAGCAAGAGTCAGTATTAACTGCGATGATGAAGTGTAAAATACCTGTCTTAAGAGTTTTTAGCTTCTTCGAGAATGTTGCATAAGGGAAAGAAAATGTCGGGTTCTTGCCGAGAGATGCATATGATTGTCTTCATCGTGCAAAATGAAAGACCAAGATGGAAAATGAGGACTCTATGGCCTTCGTTCAACACATTAAAGATAAGGCTAATAGTAAGCCGAATTTTTTTTGGGATTGGGAAATTGATGATGATAACAGGCTAACACAAGATGTTTTGGATATTCAGTGCTCTCAAGAACCATCAAATGCCACTGTTCAAATTTCACATGGAAGGTCACATGTTCCCCAATATGGAGTACCGACCCAAAATACGCTTTCCAGGTTTCAACCGATGGTAGAGCAACTTCCATGGTCCTTTCCTTCCCAAATTGCAAATGGATCAGTAAACACACAACCATCCCAGGGCACCTTGCCATCTGCAACTATGACTCATATGGTGAGTGATTACAGTGAGTAATTCAAACTGTTGGGCGATGCACATCCATCTTGGGGTCGTTGACGCATCATAGGTTTGTTCCTGAAATAAGTATTGTGTACAAAGCTAAGTATTTCATTTTTCCCTGCTCAAGCCTCTTATAGTTCAAATATTGATTTGGTGTAGCTCAGGTTTTGAATAATTTTTGCTTTTTGGATTGAGTGAACATGCTTCAATGCTTCCATCCAGGTTTAAGTTATATTACTAATGCTGGTTGTGATATATTTAATATTTCATAAAAAAATCATCACCAATACTAACTTCTAAATTTATTAGTGGCATTTTGCAGGTCTTTAATCAATCATGCAAAGATGAAAAGTAGAAGAATTGAAATTTTGCTCCGGAGTAGTTAAAGGCTGATACATTATCCAGTGCATTGATTCTCTTGCCTAGTCATTTCGGAAGATGAAACTATCATTCCTCATCTTCTTTCCTTTTTGTTGTGATGTTACCTAGGTTGTTGCGGATGTTATAAAAATGTGATAAGCAAGCATGTCATATATTTTCCAAAAAGATGTAAACTCCAGTGTTTTTGAGGTTATGTTACATTAGAACGTGTTTAAACTCCAAGTTTTATATTTCGCAGTTCTTACTTGCCGATGATTCATATTCGCGTATTTTAGTAGTTTATATGAGTGAGAGGGACTATTTAGCGATATGGTAACGAATTTATTTCCAGCTTCATCAAGTTTTTGTTGCTATGCAAAGGTCCATAACTATTTGATACATCAAGAGTTCATCTTGCTAAGTAAGTTTAGAGAAATTGACTTCAAGTGATGTTGCACAGTCTACATGTAACAGGTTTTACAAATCCAAGAGGAAAAAAACAAAATCAATACTTGTTAATTCTAAAGCATTACACATTATAGACCAATTACACACAATAACGAGTATGATCATTATTCTTTCCCACAATGACAACAAAAATATGAACTTCCCGATCTGGAGAAGAAGTGAGAAAAAAAGGTGAGAATTCTATACTTGAGATAAATAAATTCAAAAATATCAAATTTTGAAAAAGGTAGACTAATAGGAACCCCTAGCATCAAATAAATCGGCCGGAGGGACTATATAGAATAGGGCTACTTATATTTTGTCTCTGGTCCCTTCCAAAATCATCAATTTCAAGAATAATGTTAGAGAATAATCCTGTTCAATTTCTATTCCAAGCTATTGGCAACATTTCAGCGTCAGTTCAGACTCATCTTTCTCGCTTCCTCGTACCTTCTTCATCTCCACGCACCCACAAACACGACCCAATCTTATCGTTATCCGATTCCCATCTCAATCAGGATGAAATTCTTCTAAAGGTAGCTCCTTTTTGCCCCCCAAAATCGTATCTTTGCTCCGTTAGCTTTCAATAAAATGTATGCACACCAACTGTTTGATAAAATTCCTTAATGGACTTTTCTTCCTTTTTTTTGGTCCATATCGTAATTTCTTTAACTGATCAGCAATTAAAGTCTGGTTGGTTTGCTGTTAAGCTATCTTCTTTGTGCGAATCTTTTACTGTGATGCTTCATTGGATTCCACATTCTGTTCTTTTTCTTGTTAGTTTCTATAAATTTTAGATCAATGGTAGCAATTGACTAGAGCTTGTATTGTTGGAACTCTAAACAGGGTAAATCTTCTAGTCCAACCACAAAAGAAGATCTTGGAAGAGCTACATGGACATTTCTTCACACTCTTGCAGCTCAGGTCCTTCTCATAGGCACTCATCTGATCGAATCTTTCTTTCGTTGATTTGGTCTCTCTGAGTTGTTGTTTCCTTTCCATGCTCATCCTTTCGTGAAATGTACTATCACCATTGCTTTCCATTATGGATTCTTTTCATGGATTTGATATGACTGCTGATCTAAAAGTGCTTCTTAATTTTGCAGTACCCGGATAAACCAACTAGGCAACAAAAGAATGATGTGAAAGAGTTGGTAAGTATGAGTTTTCATACTTTTGGGGAAGTGCGTGTGTGCAGGCAGGAATAATCTGTGGCCTTATAGTCATGTTTCTTTTGCATAGTGCGACTGGACTCGAAGTTTTCATCTATCATATATGCAATGATTTCTTTGCGATTGTTTATTACGTAGCTGATATTTTCTATGTCCTCCTGTATGTTACATTTGCATCATACTTTATACATTTCATAGATTTAGGCGCCAGACATTGACTAATTTCATATCTGAAGACCTATAATATTTTTTCCATTTATCGATGCAGATGTCAATATTATCTCGGATGTATCCCTGCAAGGAATGTGCGGATCACTTTAAAGAAGTTATAAGGTGAGGGCAAACAATTTTAGAGTCCTAACAAGATGCTTTTGAACTATTTGTGTTGGCCCGACTATGTGGAACTGTTGCCTTTGTCTGGGGACCGTTTCCATATACTTTGATACTTGAGGTAGTTTGGTGGCCAGAACATTCGTGGTTTTCATGCAAGAGTGCAAAAAGGAGTCTAGCTACAGAGGTTCTTGGCTCATTAGGTTCTAGTTATCCAACCGAGTTCTACATATAGTGTCAACTCATGTCTGCTATGGTGTATTTGGATATCATGAGTGTATACCTTTAGGCTAGCTATGTCATGTAAAGTATAATAAATCTAATACTCACTTCATAAACTGTGTGGTTTGATGAGAGTAAATGATGCACTTGCAAACTATTTCGATCTTTCTTACAGACAACTTTGTCATTTGATTGTGTGATGCAGAGGAAACCCGGTACAGAATGGGTCCCATGAGGAATTTTCTCAGTGGATGTGTCATGTTCATAATGTAGTTAACAGAAGGTACCAACTTACTCTCTAGTTTCTTTAACTTCCATATATTTCGCTTGTATGCTCTCTCAACTGTTCCTTATATGCTCCTCTAGACTGGGAATAAACATAATCTTCGGCTTCATTTGGTTTGAGGGAAAATGGGAGAAAAGAAAAAAAATAGGGGAAAATAAGATTTTCCTGGAAAATGTGAGGGAAAAACAACTTTCTTTATTTTGTGGAGATAGATCTATTTTGTATAGATTTTGATGAATTTTCCAGGATTTCATGAGAACTACCAAATTGTGGAAAATAATATTTTCCCCTATTTTTTTTTCTTTTCCCCCATTTTACCTCAAACCAAATGAAGCCTTCTTTATTCTATATCTTACTTGTGTAACATGACTGGTAAATGAAAGTTTTTACTCTTACTATGCTGATATTAGTTATAGTTTGAGCTTTCCTGTCTGAGTTCTCAACTTCGAGGAAGCAGTAAATAGTGAAGTAGTTAATGCTCAAAAAAAATGTGTAGATGTTCAACTACAGAGAAGAAGAGATAGAACCTGTGTTTTGTGAACACCGAGATCACTACTTTTATTGGAATGAAGTTTTTCTTTTCTTTGTTCAGAATGGCCCCTAAATTGACTACTGCGAAATTTAATGTTAGCTTTCTTGCACTTGTTTGAACAGCTTGGGCAAGCGCATGTTTCCCTGTGAACGTGTTGATGCACGTTGGGGCAAGTTAGAGTGCGAGCAGCGTGCATGTGATTTACAAGGGACTGTAATGGATTTCGGGAAGGAAATGCGATGAACTTCACTTATATTCAACCTGGATCAGAAGCTGCATTGCTTATAGAGATTAGAGAACATAAAAAGAATCAACCAATTTCCATTTAAATATCTAGAAATCTCCTTTTCTTTTCTTTCTTGTTATCTGAGACAGAAGCTACCTATGCTTTGTATATTTCTGCTTCAACTTCTAATAGAAAACCTAAACACAGTTTTGTGCAGTTTAGTTTCATTTTATTTTATGCAGTGGTATGTTTTGAACAATTTTTTTTTTACCGTAGGGATGCTATAATGTAGCTAGTGGGGCCACTACTATGAGGAGCTACCAGGTACCGTTGGTAGCAATCAGGGTTGTGTTAAACCGCTTTGAACAAGCAATCAACTAGAAGGAAAATACTGACATTGTTGCATCTTTTTGGCACATTATTATAAAATCAGACGTTAAAGTCCCACAGTTCCACAACGAAATCTACATAAAAGTTGGATATATGAATGAATACCGGTACGCAACATGCAACTTGGCTAGTCGGAATATAGAATAATAACTATTAAAGTAGTTTTTGTGTGAATTTATGTGATACTCCGTTCTCTTTGTGGACCGAGATATGATCCTTTGTGCCAACAAGCTTACAAATGTATACCGATCTTTGGATGATGTCGGCCCAACAAAGTGACATACAAACACATAATTTCACGACATGAAATATAAATAAATGAATATATACTCGATATATCATATCTTACTTGTTTGTAATCTATGCATCACTAATTCACTATCCTCACAACATTGAGTCAAAATATTTATATGGCACAAAGTGAAGACTCATGAGAATCAGGTTAAAAATACATGAGTAATATCCTCTTGGTTACATGTTCAAATCCCACATGGTGCAAATTTTATGTGATTTATGTCTTCTTAATCGGAGCATGTTGCAACTTGTTACGGTTTAACTTGTCTTACGTGTTTTGCAATATATTCTGTGATCCCGTTGGGTTTATCCAATGTGTACCCGAAAGGTAGCAGCTACGTGTTCCAACGTTCTAAAACAATTTTTTTATATATTGCAGGTCAAAAACTGCAAAATTGTAAAATTCATGGGTGAAAGGCATAAATAAATATGTTGTGTTGTGATCGTAGTGCTAAAAGTCCAAATTACCCCCAAATCCAATGACTTCTCATTAGGGTTTTGAGTCCAAATGATATAAATACACTCTTTCTAGCTCATTCCAAACCCTCGAGCCTCCTCTGCAAAACAGAAGCTGTAAATCGCATCTAGCTTTCGAGCAGAAAGGAAGAAGAAGAAGAATCAAAGAAGAAGAAAATGGGTCACTCAAATGTCTGGAACTCTCACCCCAAGACCTACGGTCCTGGATCTCGGACATGGTAATCTTTACTTCAAGCTTTCTTGTTTTTTTTTTTTTGTTTTTTTTTTTTTTCCTTTTCTGTAAGTGATTCGTCTGTTTAGCAATTGTCTGATTCAAAGTTTGTACCTTTATTTAGGGATTCGTGTTGTTTCATAGTGGTTGACGATTCTAGCTGGGTTTTTAGTCTTTCAGTTTTCTTGAATTTTTGATTTTTCTGTATATGATTCGTTTATTTAGCAATTGTTTGATTCAGAGTTTGTACCTTTATTTAGGGATGCGTGTTGTTTCCTAGTGGGGTTAATGATTCTAGCTGGGTTTTTGGTTTGGTGTGTAGATTTTCATTTGATTTATAATTATGATATGGTTTCAGGCATATTTTGAAGTAGATTTTTTGAAGTAGATTCTAGCTGGATGTTATGGTGTGAAATCTGTAGTCTTCTTGCAATTTATTTGTTATATTATTCGATGCTCTCTCTTTATTATTGGTAATAGCTGATTAAACAAGGTGATTGCTTTGATGTGCTCCCTAAGAGTATTTGTTACTCAGCTTCTTCGTATGAGTGTGTTTGTAAGAGCTTAGACAAGCTGAATAGAGTTGACTCAGTTATTTGCAAAAGCTAGTGTAGTCATGTTCTACTTAAATATTCACTTATGCCTGTCTTTGTTGTCTTCGTGTTGATGCATTTCTTCATTACATTATTTTCCTTGTGTAACCGATATTCAATGGTTGATTGGCAACTTAGCCTTCTAGTAATATTGTGAAGATCTAGCTTTTTCGAAGAAGACATAAAACTAATACGAGTCAGTATTGTGGAACACAGTAACTAGGCTGGATTTAATTAGTAATTGTACCAGAGTGCTTGTTTTCTTAGATATTTGGTTCTTAAATTATGTTCACTCGTCACTTATGGTTATTTGTTTTTGGGACAGCCGTGTCTGTGGAAACCCCCATGGGATCATTAGAAAGTATGGGTTGATGTGCTGCAGACAGTGCTTCCGCAGCAACGCCAAGGAAATTGGCTTCATCAAGGTAACTCGCTTATCCTCTTTATTTATTCTTTATAGCTAAATGATGCTTATCTTTATGTTGCAACAGATAAATGGCATTCATGATTTTCTTGCGTTTCTTTCTGCTGTTCATCTTCTAACTTGATTTTGCTGTTCTTTTCTTTTGCAGTACCGCTAAGGTGTCATTCCCAGTATTGGAGCAACATTGCATGGGGTTACTCTGATGAGGGATGGTTTTGAAGAACTGTTATAGTTATTTTGCTATTTCATTTTGTCTAGGTCTGTCTCTGATGTCACTGTAATGACAGTTTTGTTATTACTCCATGATTGAACTCATTTGAATTATGAAAGACTGAAAGACAAGTTATATTTCAAGAATGTCCTGTCATGTTATATATTCCATGTGCTGTTGCCATTTATTCTTTCCTGTTTGATTGACTGGTTGTGTATGCTTAAGATCGAGTTTGCTGATTGACGACTGCACTTGTGTGGTGCTGGATGTTGCTAGTGTAGATAAACCCAGCCACAACCATTTTCTTCGTGAGGTTTCAAAAGGTCAAACAACATATTATTATTGGTTCGATGAAGACTCGTGAGCATGGTTCTTGACAATTTCCTTCCGTTCATGTTGATAGTCCTAATGTACAACATGGTTCTGCATATTCTAATGTACAACATGGTTCTACATATTCTAATGTACAGGTTTTAGTCAAAGATGAAATTACCAAGTTAAAGCAAAGAGTATTATGGAAGGGATGATCATTATGTAGAATGCCAAATTTGAACAAGTTGAGTAGAGTTATAATCACTCTGTTGAGTGAAACATCAATTTGAGTGGGCTAAAGGTAAACAAAGCTCTAGTTACTTGGCATAACAAACATGATTAAGCAGTGAAAGATGGACTACTTTTGAACTGATGAAACTTAAAAGTGTTCCTTAAGTCTCTAAGCTCTCAACCTCCAATAACTTGTTAATTAAAGGGTTAATTATGTTGCCTTTTTCCTTTTCAAGCAACATAAGTCTAGTTAGTTTGTCTAAAGAGTGCTTAATGTCAACCTGTAATACACATTTGTACTTAGTAGTTTGGATATAGACTTCATATGTCTTATCTTGGTCATTATCACTAATCTTCCTTGTTTTTAGTTAGTGGTCATGGAAACATGTTTCTTAAGCAACATTTCTAGATCAAGTACTGCGAGATCTACAGTGTTTAGGATATCACATACTCGAATTTATCTACGGAGTTATTGGTTAGAGGTGGTGTGGTCTCTCTATCTTTTAATATCTACTAGTAGTAGTTGTATGGCGACCTACTAGGGTATAGCCCATACTCTATGTGGAAAGAGTAAGGCTTAGGATTCAATCCTAAGGCTGACATTAGAAATATGGTTCTTTGACAATGTGATTTTCATGTTGTTTTAAAAAATCTTAAACTTGGGTACTAAGAAAGTTTTTGCAGTAGAGAACAAGAATCTCACTGTATTCACACAAGTATCTGAAAACATCAGCCTGCAAGAGATTATGTATAGCAGGAGACGACATCGATTAAGATTGGCGAAAATCTTGTTTGTCTAAGAGGGAAAGTAGGCACGCTTCACGGCTTCAGTAATGATCCTGAACTCAACATATACGCGCGGAACAAGCATCCCTATATGTGGTACTGGTAGTAGACAGATACTAGTAGAGCAAGAATATACATGCACCTACCTATCAAAAGTAACTCAAGAAAACCAAGAGTATAGATGATGGTTGGATAGAGACTGAATATGACACTGCATCTCATTGTTTCTTGCAAACTTGTGCTCATTCATAAAGATAGCTTAACAAATAAAGCAGCATTACAAACAGAAACAAACAGTTCCTTTCCCTTGTAGCAGCTTTTGGCAGCAACCAGTCTGTTGGTTCGACAAGGAACTTATCGGTCTTACTTTGAGAAGATAACGCAAGGTACGGTATAGCTTCTGTTCATTGTGTTTGTTGCATATTTAGCTATTGAAAGAGTAATACTACTATCTGGTGTTGTGAATGAGAGTGGGTTTATTCTGAATCATTTTCTTGCAGGCTGGAGTAGGTTGAGATATCGATAACAAGAGAGCTCGGAATGTTATTGATTCATTCGGGATAGCGATGATATAACACAATGGTGATATAACACAATGGTGACTGCTTCTGTTTCAACTACAGATGAGGTAACAGCAAGAAGGCCACCTTTGCTGCCTTCTGAAAAGAATAGCAATAATGTGGTTCCAAGGAACACTCAGAAAAAGCATTCCAAATCAAGACATGCACCTTCTTCACCCTTGTCGTCGAGAAGATTGTCGTGTACAAATGACGATTCCAAGCAAGCTGAGGTTTCAAAAGCGATGAAATTGTTACTGACGTCTAGTCGTAGACTGGCAGTTTCCTTCCAAGGAGAATCATTTTCTTTCCCCATTAGTAAGGTTAGGCCAGGTGCTCCTACTTCCCCTACTTCGAGGACGCCAATGCCAGAAAGGCGAAAGACTAGCGCTAATACTAAAACCACGGTGAATCAGGGCGAGTACTCCTCTGTTGTATCTAAGCCCGATACTGTTCAGTCCACTGTAAATCGAAATGCTGGGTCGGGAAATGCGGTTCAACTGAGCTTGGATTTGGCCAAGTCTGAGCATATAAAGGTGGAACAAGAAGGCTCAGATAGGCTCATGGCGTATGATTTGGATAGCGCCTCCTCTGGTAGCATTGTATCGGAAACGAAAGAGTCCAATGCCGATTCCTGTAATATAGCTCCTGGACGTGCCATTTCAGCTAGGTTTTGGCAAGAAACGAATAGCCGGCTTCGGAGGCTGCAGGATCCTGGTTTATTGTCAACAAGAAGTCCTATATCCAAACAAAACGCATCCTCAAAAGTGCCAAGGTCTACTAATGCTGCGCCATTGTCATTCCCACGATCACCGAGTCGTGGAGGTATTACATCACCTTTGTCATCTCCGTCGCGGGGAAATCATAGTCCATCTCAGACCAGAAATGCTGTTAGCAAGATTAGTACGTACAGCAATAGTGAACCTCCTTCGGTTCTTAGTTTCGCAAGGGAGAAAGTTGGCGAGGATAGACGTGATGATGCACACTCTTTGAGACTTTTGTACAATCGGCATTTGCAGCTGAGGTTCATGAATGCTAGAACCGAAGCAGTTTCTGTGGCGCAGAAACGCAGTTCAGATGTAAGAACTTTTATTTCTCTTAGCCACACATATACTTGTCAAGCATGTTAAGTATTATCTGGGAATCAATATTTGTTTTCGCATCCCAGAGAAGTCTATGGAACGCGTGGATAACAATCTCAGATTTACGCGATACTGTCACCAGGAGAAGACACAGACTCCAGTTGCTGAAGCAGAAGCTGAAGCTAGCCTTCATTCTCAGAGGACAGGTAATCAATCCCATTCTTATTGTAAAAACATGAACTCAAAGAACCTTTCGAGATGATATTATGATAGCTTATTGAATCAACTACGAAATTTCATTGAATTGACTAAGAGAAAGGTTAAAACATTCAATACTTTTTACACTTACGAACAACAGAGTTCATTCAAGTCCTGCTTGTAGATAACTTCTTTAGAAGACTGGACTTCCTTGGATAAAGAAGAATCGACATCTTTGCGTGGAACTATGGAAGCTTTGAAGACTAGCACCGTTCGTCTTCCACTAGTTGAACGAGCAACTGTAAGCAGGCATCCATCTAAATTCTTCGATCAAACAAAGTGCTACAAGGCCTAAAATCATCTGTCATAATTTGAATCTTACAGGGCAATGCCAAGAGCTTGAAGGATGCTATCGGTTCAGCAGCTTATGTCATGGAAAAGATTTCATCCTCACTGTATCGATTTCATCCAACGGTAACTGACATACTACTAGATCACCGCTCCTTTTTCTTTCCCCGTCCTGTGCTGAAAGATTGTGTGTATCTCCAGGTCGAAGAAATGAATTTCTTAGTGACAGAAATCGCGAAAGTGACTTTCGCTGAGAGAACTCTACTTGAACAATGCACTGCCTACATATCCTTGCTAGAAGCCATGCAGGTTATAACTACTTACCTTAATCTGCCTAGCTAAACTGCATTTTCACATACTTTGCTGCTTATTCGATTTCTGATTGAATCTACTAGGTTAACGAGAGCAGTCTACAAACGCACATACTACAACATAACCAAGTAGCCACAACTAGACGCGGTGTGTAAAATTCGTCATATTCAGCTGCCACGCTAATGCTAACACTACACTGAGCCTTTCGACCTACTCAGAAAGGCACTCAGATGAGAGTTTTCGTGTTTTTTGTGTCTAGTTTGTGATTCGCATAGTTTCTAAGCTCCGGTTTTGCAGGTTATCTTAATCTTTCTTGAAATAAGGCCATATGAAGCTCATTCTTGATGCTTCTGTGATTGTAGATTGAACTGATTTGCTGTAAAATGATATTATAACATGTTTTTTTCTATATTGTCAAATTGTTCAAATTGCAACTTGCTTGAACAGAGTGGATAATGCAACATTATATGAACTTGTTGGTCCCTCAGTTAACTTGCCTCTTTAAGCACTCAAAAGGCAAGTTTAACTTGTGTACAAGTAACAAAGGCAAATCCAGTGAGATCAGAATATTATTCTACTTTTTCTGTCATGTGGATCATAATACACAATCTGCGTCACCATTGTAGGCAAAAACCAGAAAAGTATGTACCTAAACCAATGACATAGAATCCATTATTATCAACACAATCCGTGTTATCTTTTGATCAAGTGCGATTTATTCCATGCTACATCATGTTGTACTTTTGTTGCTATTCAAATGCAGTAAACCAACGACATATCCATTATTATCAACACAATCCGCGTTCAGATTTTCAATCAGTTTAGTTTATTCTATACTACATCATGTTGTATTTTCCTGCTATTCAAAAGCCAATAATGATAAGTTACTTCAAAACTAAGATGAATTATATGATAAAAAAAAAAAGTTTGGTTCCTAATGTTTGTAGGGTATAAGACCATCTCCAAGAGAGTTGGAAATGGAGTTGCAAATGCAATTCCAGCTCTGTTTGCAACTCCAGCAGAGTTGCAATAGCAGTTGCAAGTTTGGGCTCCTGAGACTTGTCGCAAATTTTGGGGCGAGTTCCAGAACATATTTTTTATTATTCTTTTAAAAAATTATTTTGTTTTTTGTTTTGTCTTTGTTTTTAACTTTATGTTTTATCTTTGTTTTCTGTTTGATTTGTATTTCTTGTTTTCCTTTATTTTTAAGTATTGTAATTTTATTTCAAGTAATGTAATTTTTTTTCAAGTATTATTGAATATTTTCATACGATAATAATATTTGTAACAATGTAAACATACTTATATATAAGGAAGCGTGTGAGTTTCTCGAATATGATAACTCGAATTTGCATGTAGTAGCTTAATTGTTGTAATTTTCAATTTCAATTATTGTAATCTTCAATTCAAGTATTGTCATTTTTTTAAGTCATGTAATTTTTATTTTCAAGTGATGTATTTAAAAATAATAATGTGATTTTATTATTATTAATTGACGATATTTAAAATAAATTAAAGAATAAAGTTTAATAGGAAATGAGAAAAAAACGAAATGAAAAATTAAGTTTGAAAGAAATGTGAAAATAAAACAAATTTGGATCTCAACTGTTGGAGTATAGAATTACAGAGAGTTACAAAGAGAGTTTCAGTGAGTGGGTAGAATGCTAACGTGGCAGAGATAGTGGGTTGCAGAGAGTTGCAACTGATGGAGATGGTCTAAGTTGGATTGTTTCCCCAAGTTTTGAAATTCGGACGCCTTGAAATTTGAATGTTTGCATTTATCTCCAAGAAAGTTGGAATTATATGGTATCCGTACCTTAAAGCTCGATTAGTTTGATAGAATTCATTCTCATCTAAAAGTTCGAACTTGTAGAGAGTTGTGGAATTTTGTGAGGTTATTTGAGTGTAAATTTAATATGGGACAGAGATTGTCTCCGTGGAGATTCGAACCTAAGTTGAATGTAAGTCAGAGACTTTGATACCATATTATAATCTAACATACTTCCCCAAGTTTAAATTTTAGTGCATTTTATAATTCCGAGTTACAATTTACAAATAGATTTTAGTGTGTCACAGCATCCACGAAAAGAAATTAAAATTTGGTTCCTAATGTTTATATAGGTTCGATTAGTTCCTCAAGTTCCAAATTCAATCGTCTTGAAGTTTGACTCCGTAAAAATTGGAACTATATGATATCTCAGCTTTAAAGTTTAGATTTTAATGCATTTTATGCTTACGAGTTAGACATAGTTTGAAACTTCGTGGGGCAAATTCTATAGGCATTTCGAATGTCGAGAAAAAGAACTCGTTCTTGCCATTGGAAAAAAAAAAAAAAAAAACTCTCCTACAAGTTACAATGCAAGCTCTCAGTAACCCGAAAAACGGGCAAATTGCGTGGACTAAACACGCCACCACTAAAAAAACAACCTCAAAAGCTTCGTCTCACGTGCATCGTGTATTTCACACGAGCTATCCAACGTCGTCGTTTCCGACTCATCAGACGGAGGCGAAGCCTGCCTTCGTTTCTCACTCCGCCGATTAACTCTCCCACCGGCCGTCATTCTTGGCGGCATTCCGAACGTTAAACCGAGATCTAATTGCCCGTTATTGTCATCTGTGGAATTTAATCCTTTCAACTTCATGTTCAGATCTCGAGATCTGTACAAATCTTCGTGATTAGCTTCTGTGCCGTCGAATTCTGGCAATGGGCGGAGAATGCCTCCGCGGAGCACCGTCTCGACGGCAGACTGGCAGGTTTCCCAGTTGCCTGTCCATAGAAGGCCTACAGCTCCGTGTACTGGATTTATCGTTCTTCCACATGCTTCGGTTAGTAGTGACTGAAACAGAGCTGCAAATTGGGAAATTTAATGAGATCAGATGAAATTGAAGATTTGAAGACGAAGAAGAAACAACTGATTATTCGGAACTTGATCTATTAGTGGCTACGACTTAAGGTGTTACCGTTTAAGGTCATAATATTATTTGTACGAGCTTTCTAAAATCACTTACATAAATTATTTGAAAATTCATTTTCTTTCCATATTATTTTAAAGTACCATCATCATAGTTTAAAATATTTTTTATGATGTTTTAATACAAATAGGTTATAATTAGTTTTAGAAAATCATTTACAAACATCACTAGTTACTTAAAATCCAGTCCATTTGGAACTAATATTGTTGAATTTGAACACAAGAATTAAATTAGATGATACTTATTCGAACTAATCTTGTTAGTGTTCGCCTAACTGATATTTATTCGCAACGAATATTATTGTCTGGAATTGTTTGTGTTTAAAGTTACAAGTGTTTCTAACAATCGAAAATATACCTGGTCTTTGCGACTGATGGACGGAGGAAAGGAAAGACATGAGGCCAGCACGGCCGAAGAACTTGGCGACGAAGAGGGTAGCATTAGCTTGAGCTTGAGGGGTCTCTATTCCTTGCAAACTTTCCCTCAAAATGCATTTGTCATTGCATCCCTTTCGAAGAATTCTACATCCATTGCAACTCATAGTTCCTTTCTTGTTATGGAGGAAAGTCTTGTGCATATAAATGATGAGGTTTTATGGAATTGCTTGAGAGTCAAGAAATGGATATTCTGGGAGAAGAATTGAAGTAGAGATTGATGAGATTAGAGTAATAAAGGGAGAGAGGGGTATATATAGAGGGGGTACAAATAGGGGGTACTCATGCATGTGACGTGGAGAATATTGAAAATTCATTGGAGATCATATGATCTAGTACAATTAGCTATATATTTGGATTTTTAGTGGAGAAAACTATGTCGTTGATTCTTAGATTACACCAAAGAGATCATCTTCAATTCTTCATCATTAAATCATAATTCGGGAGGCTGTTGAATTCTATACGTTTGTGTTAATTGGGTTAGTGATACTAATGATATTCCGCATTCTACATCGGTTAATATAGAACGAAATAAATGATACTATATGAAAAACAAACACTGTCACATGGTATGAGACTTTGAACGATTTTAAAAGGAAAACAGTAAGCTCATGCCAAATTAAAGCATCCAATACCATATAAGTGAGGCGTGTATATCCACATCTTGAGTAACCATACCAAGTCATAAAATCGGATCTCGATTAATTAGTGGTCGGATTGAGGAGATCCCGAACTTCGAAGGAGTAAAGATGGTTGGTCAAGGGACATGTCTACTCGATTCCGCTCAACAGTTTTCATCGAGCATTTAAAAAGGGGTAGATTGTGATACCCCACATCCCACATTGATTAAAAACAAGAGTGGTACAACCACACTCTTACATGGTATGAGTCTATTATGATACTGCAAATAAACTTGTAAGAATTTTAATTCAAAACTAAAATATCATACAAACAATGCGTGTATTGTTCAAATCATTACTAGCCTCAGTTAATTTAGTGACTTAAGTTTCAATCGATTAGTAACAAGGTGGTTGTAATTTTCTTGTATTCATAATTTTTTTTATTTCTATCATTATCTTTTAAAGATCCTTGTTCATAATTTTAATTTTGATGAGATCCAAATGGGCCGGTTTAGTTAAAAGAAAGGGGATTATTAAATAGAATAAGAATAGTTTAACATGTGGATGTAAAAGAACATGAATTGAATTGGGAGGGGGTTCCAAAGGTGTTGGGTCGAGTTGAATAGCATAGGCGGCTCCATGTCTCCGCGAAAGGCTGTCTTTCTTTTCTTTTATTTTCCTTTTCATTTCCCGCACCTTTGGATCCATTCTTTTTCTTTCTTTAGTTTATTCCGTAGTTCTTCTCGGAAACCATCTTTATAGAGTGACTGACAAATATTATAGAATAGACTTAAACATTTATTAAAAATATTAATATTATACATATACATAAAAATCAAATAAAATGTTGACAAACGAAACATAATTAATATTGTCTAAAGCATTATGTGTATGTTTAAGAATATCAATCGATTCTTTAAATCTTCACTTATTAGATTTTGTATTTTGTAGTTTAAGTTTTTTAATATTTCTGCCTTTTTAACGCACTTTGAGAAACAAAGTGGTCTATGATCTATCCATATTCATATGCTAACATACACACACCACTTTTCTTGATAATATATAATTTCACAATTTGATTATTGATTATATAAATTACTCCCTCCGTGGAGGTATTTCAAGAAATATGAAAAAATTATTGAAAAAGTTGTTTAGTGGGGGTTAAGGTGGGAGATAGGTAAAGAATGTACAAAGTATGAGAGTATGAGATACAATAGTAAAGGAAAAAGAATAGTGGCTAATAGTGTGGTTTACGTTTTCTTTTCTAATTTTTGAATGCGTATTGATTAACCGGACATCCATAAAAGAAATACGGATGAAGATCTATGCAGGCGACGGGTTACGGGGGTGTTAGTTTACCATTGTACTCTACCTTCATCCATGTTCTCACTAAAAAAACTTCCAATGGATTACTTATCTTAAAATTACTAGTGAGCCGAGGAATCACAACGGTTAAGAAGTGGGGTAGTTATTGATCACTATTTTTACAAAGCTGAACACAAAGATATTTGGCGTGGTGCTAATCCACTGTCCTTCTAAAAACGTGTAAAGGCATTTAATTTTATTTAATTACTCCAAATAAAAAAAGGCCTTTTAATATTAGGACAACCTTTGATTAGGTAAGATGACTTCGCCAATTTGTCCATATAATTGCACTTACATACTAATGACTCATGCATCATATATCCTTCTTTAAACATAACCTCAGATAAACCTATTAACTTAATTAACAAATACGGCTAAAATTGCAAGATTCTTATTAGCTTTTAGCCTTTGTAATGGTTAGTTAACCTTTGTTGTACTAACTAAAATAATGGATCCAATGAATCTTGTGTCATGACTATGGATTGGATTGGATTAGATCTTGGCATATATAATTGGACACACTGGTAAAATATTCTTAGTTAATCTCTCAAAATAAAACAATTTAACAACTAAACAAAGCACTAATTGCATTGTTATGACCTCAAAGGGTCGATGTTTATCACTTAATTAGCTTCGTTCCTAAGCTTAATACGTCCTCCAATAGATAAACTATTGCCTAACATCTATGATTATCTTCTTGATTTCGAATACAGTCATACTTCACATAAATGGGTCAAAGGACAATCCGACAAGAGAATCGTTTGAAACATCTCGACTTCTCAGCTTATTGAACTTAGATCAAAATGAAATCCGCAATACTCTAAAAAGATTAAAACATGTTTCTTCTTTACGAGTAATTCCTAATTCCAAAATAATTTAAAATATTCTAAAACCTTTCTCAAGTAATTTGAATTTTCAAAATCTAGAAAATTTTGATTCTGACAGCACATCCATTAGGTGCACCCCGACTCTAGCTCGTGGGCTTCACAAGCTACATTGAGGGGGTTCACCCAGTCTAGGATCTAGCCAATAATATTGAAACAATCCCAATACCTATATTTCATCCGTTGCATTTATGTACCGGATAAATCGTAAAGAACAAAACTAAATGATGAGTAAGGTAACGTTAAATTAAGGAAATTAGTAAAGATCCAAGAAGATTCATTGAAGTTATAGTCGAAATGGAGGGTTACCTGGCATCATGATCCAATTCGAGGTGTCTTTTTCATCTGTGGGCTACATATACAGCCCAAGAAAACTTGTCTGTCCCTGGTTAAATTCCAACGACCGAATTTGCTCTTCCAGATTGGGATTCCAAACAATTGTCTCATCTATTGGAGTTTTCCACAAAATAGGGACAGAACAGTTAATACTATTATACTTATTTCCTGGATAACGTGGTGAATTCATACTGCTACGGGGTGATATAAAATAAGTAAATTTTCACACTCATGTATAAACGATTACGAACCACAAAAGCATGGGTATATCACACTCATTACCACACGGTCAAATATAGGACGTGTAGAACATAGACCTCAACCTCACTAACCGGTTATGTCATCTTTGCAAGTGAACACCCTAGGTAGTTGCAAGTCGGGATGATACCATATTTATCACCAACATATCGAAAGAATATATGATACGTCGCCTAACTCATTATATGTTTAAAAAACCTCATAAAATGAATCGTATCCGATCAACCGCGATATAGTAACTTTTTTAAAAAATGAAGTAATAGTCACCTTCTAGTCGATCAATTGAAACAGACTGATACAACTACTTAATTAGAAGTCACCAAACAAACATTTGAACTCTTAATCCATGAGACCACAAAACCACATCTTGATATGATGTATATATTCATATGCTTTGTTTTGCAAAGTGGGATAGAATTGCATTGAATGTCCCAAAACTTGAGTGATTGGACCACTTGGGAGTATGTTATGTGGATGAAACATAACTTACAATGATACTTTAATAAAAATGTTAGTATAAGATATGGTATGATGAAGAGGGCAAGAAACTTTTTGGCTTCATGTCAAAGATTGTTGTCCTTCCATTGAATCTAGAGACAAGTGTTGTTTTACACACTCTCTAGAGCCATATTGATCTAAATCTAGCTAATTCAAATTAACATACAGTACATGTACTCCATTCCAAATAAGTTGTACATTTTTATTCGGTCAACCAACTTCAACTTAATTTAAGTACGAATTCATTTCAAGTTGTCCTGATAAAATATTGAATTACATTAAATAGTAAAAATTTACTTCCTAATAAATTTTTATTATATAATTTGATTGAACAGTTGTCCATTACAAATTAAGATTAATTTGTAATTAAAATTGAAGTTTATTTGTCGGAAAAAGTTAAAACTATAACTATATATTTATATATATTTATGTGCATGTTGCTAGTTTCTTTATGAAATGAGTTGTTGAATGATGCAAGCAAAGGTCGTCTTTTTAGACATGTTGAAGTGGAATCTACTTGTGGAGTTGTTGCATTACTTCTTTCTTGACCAGAAAATTATTTCATCTTTTTATTCCTTATTTCATTCCAAAAGTTCATGCATTTGTGGGAACGAAAGGCCATTATCTGATGCTGCAGCTCATCAACTTGTGATTTTATTTAGAGTTTCCAGTACAGATTATTAGTTGGTTCTCCTTTAAAATACATAATATGCATGATACTAGTTGGATTCGAATTCAAGGGGTGAAGTTGTTACATTTCAATTCATGAGAGTCGAGTCGAAGAAGCACGGTGCGAAGAGCAAGTACCAAATGATGAGGTTCATGAAGTCCAAGGAGACTCTGATCCATCTACGTTTTCGGCCAATTCTAGGGTTCATGTGTTTCTATCTTCTGAAAATTGCTTCGGTACAATGAGTAAATCTTGTGATGCGATAAAATTGTCTTTAATAGTATGAAAGTCCACATAAAGTTAATATAAACTACATGAGTGTACATGTAAAACACTTGAATATTAAAGATATGATATTTTCACATATGAGTACATCATAATTTTTACAAGAGTCTCACATTTGATTGATTTGGTCTTACGAGAAGGTAATTGAGCCAGTGATGCCGACTAATTATCCAGTTATGCAGATATTATATTAGTATTAGATTATCATATCTAGTAATTAAGATTTAATTTACAAGAAAGCGAAGTCTTTGGATATGCGGAGGCATGGTTGTGCCGAATACATCTAACACAATATAAGATTTCAAATAAAAAAGATTAGTAGTATAATAATATTGTGACGGTCGATTATATCTAAGTAGACCAAGTAGTGTAATTAACATTGAGTTAATTTAATTATTAATTAAGTTATGGATAATGTCTTTGTTATTAACTTATTTTCTCCTTTGTTTTTTATGGCCCAACATTAGGTCTTTGGTTGTATTTTATATATAACCTTTCCCCTCTTATCCAAATGACAATATTTTTATATTATAAGTTATTCAATCACTATACTTCTAAGTCAAAATTATGACTTTACAGATTGTCCATAACTGTTTCTTGGTGCTGCAGCTTATGAAGAACACTGTTTCTTGATATTCACTAATTTGGATTATGGCAATTTAGGTCAAATTCAAAGAATTAAAAGGGTAATTATGAGATATCAATCTAAGTGTACGCAACCTGATCAGTTACAATAATAAAGATAGTTTAACTATATGTTTGTCAATAACTTATCCGCTAGTAGCTTTATAGAATCGACAACAAATATGTTTGGTGAATTTCAATTGGGTAATTAGTAAGCCAATCGTTATTCCGTATGGATAGGCCGACTCTAAATGAAATATTTATGTGAAATACATATATTTTCTTGTAGGTCCAGCCCCATTTGACCATTTAGCCACAATTAATAGTCTCTTTCCAACCAACTCCAAGTCCTCTCCAGCCATATATGGAGAAGGTAAACACTTGACTATTTAGGTTAGGATTGGTTTTAGTAAATGTTGAGTGTAAGAGTTATTTCTCCAATTGTAATTTTGTTCCGGTTGTGAATAGAAGACTGATGCAATCCTAAGTTGCAACAAATCTAAACAGGTCAAGTGCATAGAAGACTGATGCAATCCTAAGTTGCAACAAATCTAAACAGGTCAAGTGCTTGCCTGTTACTTAAGCAGCATGTCTGATCTAACGAGGGCTAACCTAACTCGAACTCAAGTCTCTAGGGCCTTACAAAACTAATCCTGGGCCCAATAAAGCAAATTCCTTAGATCAGGCCCAATATAAGATGAGATGTTGTGCCTGATCAGTTCAGCTTTCCATGTGCGATGATAGCAGCGGCTAATATTGGATTGGAGCATTAAACTTGGGAAGTAGCTAGCATTCATGCTTGTGCAGTGAAGTTCTTGGGCCGACTGGGGCTGTCTCTTACAAATAAGTTTTTGTGCAAAATGTGGAAGCATGGATGATAGTACCTTACCCTCTCTTAGCATTCAACAAAATGTGTGATACAAATATTGTGTCTTGGAATGCTGTGATATGTGGATATGCACAAAACGGACAGCGAAAGGGTGCAATCGAGATGTTGCTGCAGATAATGAAGCTGACTGGCATAAAGCCAAATAGCTAGTGTTACTCTTCTTGCTGTGTTGTTGGCTTGTAATCATGCTGGCCTGGTGCAAGAAGGTTATAAGTACTTCAATGAGGCGAGAGACAAGGACCCGAGTATCTTAAAGGCGGAGCGCTATGCTATCTTATGCACATTCAGCTGCAGGAAGATGGCAGAGTGTACGGACAACGAGACAAAAGATGAGGGAGAAGGGACTCAGCAGAATACCTGGTAGCAGTTGGATTGAGATTCAAAGCAAGGTTCATGTGTTTGTTACCGGGGATAAGGAACACAGGCTTAGGATGCGATTTACACTGCTCTCGGTTATTTCATTGAACATTCAACGACAAGCCAAGATTCAAGCTATATGCAAGAATTCTGGAATTAGATATTGATGTATTTTATGCCATACAATACATAGATGAAGTCATTCAGGATAAACGCTTAGAACTAGGTCCAACGTGTTTGTCTTGTAAGGTTTTATGCATGGCCACTGGCAAGCAAGCAGCATTTATACATGCCATGGCTCCAAGTAAGATTTATGAACGCATTTTATACAAGACATGTGAATAATCAAGAGACTTTTACAAATTGGCAGCTTTAGGCTTTTCCAAATTAACTAAAAAAAGATGCAGTAAGTGGTGTCAAGGGGGATAGAACTTGAGGAAAAAGAGTACAGAGAAAATCAGGAGATAATACATACTGCCAAGGAGCAGCAACGGAATGGTTTTTCCAGAAATTTAGCAAGTAGCATATCTATTAAGAAGCAAATTACAGCTTGCGGATAACTTTCAATTACTAAACCAAAAGTTCCGTTTAACGATCTGAGAAAAAGGCTAATTTTGCAACCAAACAATGTCAAATGATCCGGTAATACGACCTAGTTGAAACTCGAACTATTTGACTTGAGAAAACTAACAGGATCTGTTGACTGTTTCTGTTGATCTGATTTGTTCCCTTCTACCTGGTTACTGGTTAGAAATTTAGGTCCTCGTGTTAATGTTCAAACTTGATTACTACTGGTGGTTGGTTCTCAGTGAAATGACAGAAAATAGGGGAAATGCATTTGATAATCGATTTTACTCTGGAAAGAAACTTGAAACTTTGAAACCAGCAAACAATATAAACTGAAAAAATACTTCATATTAACAATTTTGTGACAGTATGTATGACAGAAAGATAAAGGAAGCAACAAAAAAGAAAAAACTAAACAACTGAAGAAATGTTGCTGCTAGCTAGTTAACTAGTAATCTCTAGACGACTTCTACAGCTGCATTTGGACCATCATCGAAGAAACGCCTCCAGAACCAGTGCTTCTTCCATACTCTTTCATTCATCTCATCGATAGGGACTCCCTTTGTCTCTGGCAGCAAAAAGTAGGCGAAAAGGCCCATAACAAGGATCCACGTCGCAAAGAAGAAGAATATTGATGACTTCATGTGGCACAGCATTGTCAAGAAAGCTTGCGCAATGATAGCTGTGCATATCATGTTGGTGATGACAGCGACTGAAAATCCAGCAGAACGTGATTCAAGAGGGTATATCTCACTCGGAATCAACCATCCCAAGGGTCCCCACGACCACGCAAATCCAGCCACAAAGATACCAACAAACATAATCAGAAGGTATGGCCACGGGTTCGGAATCACACTAGTTGGCTTCAAATACAATGCTAGGATCACTCCAGTTGCAACTTGAGTAATCAACATCTGAGCTGCAGCTTCAATAAGCAATGCTCTTCTCCCAAAATAATCAACACCAAAAACCGCAACCAGTGTTGCAACAACATTGATTCCCCCAGTAATAACCGAAGAAATCAAAGAAGCATTTGATTCAAATCCCATGGTCTGAAACAAGACTGGAGCATAAAACATGATCACATTGATACCCGTAAACTGCTGGAAAACTTGTAGAATCGTGCCGCAAATCAACGGAGGCAAGCTGGACCTCTTTCTGAATAGGTTCCTCCAAGGGTGCTTGACAGTTGCAGCCACCTCGGTAGCATGAGCAATTTCGTTGAATTCCTTTTGGACGTCTTCCACGCCACGGATTTTCCTAAGAACTTCAAGGCCTTGGTCTTTCATTCCACGCTCGATAAGACTGGTGGGAGTTTCTACAATGAAGATGGAGCCGATACCTAGAAAAAGGGCAGGAACCGCAGCCCCACCGAGAGACACTCTCCAACCGTTCGGGTGAAGATTGGACGTTCCATAGTTGACAAGGTTAGCTATCAAGATACCAACTGTGATTAGCAACTGGAAACAAACGTTTAGGCCTCCTCTATACTTAGCCGGAGCGATTTCCGATATGAACAATGGTACTGCCTGGTTACCAAATCCGATACCAGCACCGAGGCAGATTCTTCCGAGGATGAGCATGTAAATATTAACCGCTGCGGTGTTGAGAATAACTCCGATGAAGAAGAAGAGCGCGGCGATCTGCATTGTTCGTTTACGTCCAATCTTCTTGCAGCACCAGGAGGCCAGAAAGTTGCTGAGGATGGCTGCGAAGTACAGAGAGGATGTAAAGAGCTGGAGATTCTGGTTGTCGTACTTGCAGTAGTTATCTTCTCTAGCTCTATGTTTCTTCTGGTACACCTTTGGGAAAAACTTCAACAAGAAATCGTCCATGGATGTTACTCCTCCTGAAATTCCAATGTCATAGCCGAACATTAGACCACCGAACGCCGCTATTCCGGAACAGAGGATGACCTGCCCTGTGAGCTTCGCAGGAAACTCATGTTCGCTGCCGGTGCTATATGGCATTGCTCCGATTGGAGGTGCCATCTTTGATTCTTGATGAGTTGTGAACGGATTCTTGATTATTGATCAGTTGTGAGCGAACGGTTTCTTGATTGATGAAAGAAAGAAAGTGTGAGTTATAGAACAAGGATGTGACGGCAGTTTATATAGAGTTGAGATTGGATGATTTATGAAAACAAGAACGGGAAAGGAGCCATAAAACTAATCGGAGAAGGAAACAGTGTACAATTCCAAATTCATATAGGACAATTAAGTAGAGTTTCATCTATCTTTCGTGAGATTAGATTTTCTTTCCATATATAAGTAGTAGGAGATTGAAAGGAACTTGAAACTTAGAAGGAATATTTCCAATCTCCAGATAATATGGAAAATGCATTTGATAATCAATTTTACTCTGGAAAGAAACTTGAAACTCACAAGGAATATGTAAACAGTTCTTTGTGTACATGCTTAGAAAAAGCATCGTCACGGGAGCCTGAGGCTCAGCGAGAGCTCAAGCTCGAACTGAAACTTTATATATGTCCTAGAGACAATCGAATTGAGGACAAATATACATATTCGATTCAGTATTTATTTATGATTATTGTTCATCTATAAATAGGCATTACAGTATGTAAATATTATTATCTATTTGTCTGTAATTATTTACATATGTGTTCCTATGAGTTTTATGCTATCACTAAGAATGTGAGATCTTGAGTGACATAACATGGCTCTAAAAATAGCCCCGATCAATGATCATCGAGAATGGGATATCGATGATGCATTGGAGATTGGCATGTGGTCTGCATCATATCCTTTGAGGGTGTAGTAGTTCTCACGACTACGAATTACTTGGTATCCGTGATGGACACATGGACGCCTTAGAGGGTGTTGGTATACCCAAGTAGAAAGCTTGATGTCTTTCTATTTACGTGTCACAAGTAGCGGTTTGTAAGGTGGTGTAATAGTCGCTTTGACTTGAGGTCAATACTTACTACGTGTGGACTCGTGTGCTTTGACCATGACCAACGCTTGCACTCCTTGTAGGTGAATCTGGCATGTGTTGGGCACATCACGAAACACATGTTGGTAGTAGTTGAACCAAGATAGGATTCATTCCTCAAAATAGACTTGGAGAGAACACTTAACTTCTCATTACTAGTTTGATCAAAGTCGTTGGCCAACACAAGATATATTTGGAATGGTATTCAAGTATTATGGATAAATTAGTAGAATGAGATAAGTGATTAAGTTATTGGAACAGACACGAAATCAAGTTCTAGACTTAATCGAGTGTTCGCGAATGAAAGGACCGTATCATCATAAGCTCTACATTACAGGTGGTTTGCAATCCTTTCAAACGTTCCTTATGTATTAAGAGTGTTTGGTAAAATCGTCTAGGAGTTTCACCAAACCTTAATTAGATTAGTGCTTACTTACATAAGGCCCTATAGGTCACACAAAGTGGTGATTATTCTACCATTCGAGTATTAGAGTTAATTAAATATTAATTGGATTAATAAATATTTAATTTACTATTGTTGAGAATTGATCTATTTGGTAGAAATAATTAATGAGTCAAATTGGATTTATCGGACTTAATTCATTGTTATACTTTTAGAAAGTAAATGAATTAAATTGGATTTAATTTATATTTGAAGAAAGATTAATTAGGTTAAATTGGATTTAATTAATTAACACAAGAGAAGTTTATTTGGACCAAATTGGAATGAAGTTCAAATATAAAAGCCCAAAAGAGATGAAGAAAAATAAGCTGGGCTTGGTGGGTTTCGAACCCATGACCTGATGCTTGATGGATTCAAGCCCAACCAACTAGGCTAAGAGTCCACATCATCAAATAATGCATTTAGGTTATATCAGTACATATGATCTGCGAGATCATTGTAGAATATACACTAAATACACGTTTCCTCTTCTCTTGCTTGCCCATCATGATATCTTTCTTCATGATTCAATTCTCCATAACCCTACTCACTAAATAGTTTAGTCTAGTTTCGAACGGGAACCTCCTAGCGTTCTTCGGTAGAATTAATCCCTGTGGATACCGAGGTTAAGGAAGCTGATCATTATGTATTATTGGGTTTCAACATATCATACATGACGAACAGATTTGAAGTACTCTTTGAACAGATTCAAAGAAGAGCTTTAAGGTTTTAAAGCTGCTGTCTGGAAAGCTAGTGCGAAAAGTAAGTATTGATTTACTTGTTTTACGTTATATAGTCATTGGATCAAGATCAATATGCAATAAAATTTTCGAATTCCGCTACGTTAACCTAGGGTTTACATTTGCATATTTTCCAACACGAACCTCATTAGGAGTTCGTTTTATTGTCGTGTTGATCAAGGCTCAACTCGATACAAGTCCTTAATCAAGCTCAATGGGTTCGAGTTAATATTACACATCATTATATGTATTTCGAGTAACAAGCACAAGTTTGACACAAATGAAATGAGCTCCTGCATAATTATTGTGATTCGGGGTCGCAAAATTAGCACGTTTCGTTAAATAGTCAAGTCCAACTCAGGCTCCATGCTCAAAGTCTGCGAGTGATAAAATTAACTCTCTTTAAAAGGTCAGAACTACAGAATACTAGTACTACTTGTTCAATTGTGCCTCTGTAGAGCCATTAAACTAGTCTAGATTTTATGCTACATTCTTAATAATCATCAGGCAAAAGAGCTACTGCTTGCAACTTCCCAAAACCAAACATTTTCCCAGATCTCCATTCTAAGAAACAGATGCCCTTCCTCTCCTAGTTGGGGTACACTTCACTTCCTCATGGTTCACAGATCCAAGACTCTCTGACGAATCTGATCCGCTATTCTCCGCCGGACTCGCTCGCTTGCTGGACCAGATGCGTGAGAACAGCTTCTTTGACATAACCAAGCTCGTTGTTTTACCTAGAGCTGCCTTATCCACATTGCTGACCCTATGTTCTGTACCGTTCCTCCCATTACTCATTCGTAAGGCTGCTAGCTCACCTCTCAGGGATCTAAGCTCCTCAGCCGAAGCAACAGCATCCCAGTCTTCCTCGTTGTTAGGTGTGGCCGATGTAGAGCTCCGGTAGGACCCAGAATTCAGGTCTTTAAACGCCTTAGGTAGATCGGGTGTGCTGCTTCCAGACGTAGCAGCGGCTCGGACTTGCTCGAAGAAGAGAACTTGTACTACCATGCGTAGAGGAAGTCTCTCGTTTTGCACTGCGTGCATGCATGCATCGGCTGAGAGCTTCTTGCAGTCCAAGAATCGGCACATTCTTTTACGCTCACTCTTGGTGATCCCAGGATGCTCCTGTATAAGAAGTCGAAATCCACTTAGTTTGAGATATCTCGCATATGAAAGAACCGACAAGGATAAAAAGCAGTCGTTTCAAGTAAATGGGAACTTCGAAAAAGAAAAAAAAAAATAAAACTATTTACCTTAAGATATGTATCAATGGCTCGATACAGACCATCATGAGATGGGCGTGAAAAGCCAGAAACCATCTCTGCAATACCATTAAACAACGAAACCGGTAGATTGGGATCTTTTGCAACCTCTGCTAAGTAACCATCGACGAGTTTGACCACCATAAGCTTCGATGCCTCAGATAAGATGCAAGGCTTTCTAATCTCCTGTATTTCATCCTCATTTTCCAACTCATAAATCCGATCTTTAGTCGTAAATTCTTTCAGTATTTTCTGAACTAAGACCACATCATACATCATTTCATCCCCATCACAGGATCGAATCAACAAATCATTAATTGAAGCCTCCTCCAACTGCTGGCCAATTCTTTTTACCAATTCCATTTTCACCATCTCTTCAGAACCAGCTGACATGGCAGCTTTTAGTAATTTCAGCATGAAACGACATGATACACTTCCTTTCTCCTCAGGCAGAAGCCACACAATCGAATCCAAAACAGAACGGAACTTTGATACATCAGTACTTTGTGTCACGCTACTCCCAGAAACGGGTAACTTACGATAAGCATAAGCTTTCAGAGCCTCACCAATTACTTCACTTGATACTTTTCCTTTATTTTTAATGGCAATTATAACCCGTTTGTAAAATTCCATTTCAAGCTCACATAAATCCTCGACCCACCAATCATTTGGAACCATTCGACTCCTGAGGCCTAATTCATCCCCATTTTCCTCCTGGATCTTACTTCGATTGTACGTGTATGACCAGTCAACCATCGAAACATCCACCGAGGCTTTGGATGCAATAGCGTTGATACAGTGGCCGATTAATTTCAGGTCTTCAGCCAAAGGCAAGAACAACTTTGTCGTCTGCAGAACTATGATAGAGTCTTTCCAACTTCTGAAAATGCTGGAGTTCAAGAAGACATCAATTTTATAAATGAGGTTACCTTTCTCCATCGCTTCATGCATTTCTAAATACTCTGCTGCACAACGGGTCGAAACTACATTATAAGCATTTAGTGTGACAGTCATTCCGTAACAGAACTTGGCACATACTTCAAAGGCACTGGATCCTCCTGGGATATCTTGAATCACGATTTCCCCGCCATTTCCTCCATTAGCTGAGGATACTAACTTCTGTAAACGTGCGCTTTTAGAAAGAAGTGGAAACTGCACAAAATTAATTGAAACACCAATTTAGTATTGGGTGTTGGCAGAGGGAAACATCACCAGTAAATGCAATAAAGAAACTTGCATCTCCCCAAGGGTGTACTAAATATATACCCGAGGGTAAAAATAAAACTATGGTGCACTTACTGACCTAGTAATGCATATCTCAGCGTCTACTACATCGAATTTCAAACACATACATTTTTTGTGGTTGAATAGGAAAACTTTACTTTTATGAAGCAATATTTATTTTGATATTTAGAATATCTAATCAATTTTATTTTGTTTACATAATAACATAATTCGTGTGGAAAAGGAAAATACATCTAACGGATAGAGGTGAATGTAAGTCCATGATTTTATTTAGAAATTTAGAAAATTTTGGTGCAGAAAAAACTTCCTATTATGGAACAATAGATGCAGTGTTCAGTGTAAGATAAACAACACGAGGAGCTGTGGCTCAAGTTGTGAATTGTATTTTGAAGGGAGATCAGCATACCTTGTGCAGATGAAACTTCATGCCATCTACTTGAACAACCACGTCAGTAGCCAATTCCGAAGCAACATATCTGCAAGCGGATATTCGAGCTTTTCATTAATAAAAGATCCGGTAGGAAATACTGTACATTCCAATTCAAGAACCTCACACAGCAAGCAACAAATGGAGTATGCAAAGAAGTAGCTATAAGTGATTCCATTACTAGATTCGCTGTCAAAATCGATTAGGTTTTTCATTTGAAGCAATCGACTAATGGCTTAAGGAATCTAATCTCTGATCCGCATAAGTGAACCGAGTTAATTAGACTGAAAACAGGGATCTAATATGTTATCCACAAACATCTACAACAGTTCAGGATGCATACAGCTTGGTATATTTCATGCCCAACAGATTTTGTCCGATAACTAATCTTAAAAATTTGAGCATATACACAACCCGACTAGCAAATTAGCTCGAATATGCTATATAATAAACACAAGATCTAAGTCGCACAAAAAATGACAAATACAGCAATTACTGAGAAGAATCCAGCTAATTAGATAGTGTTTACTTCACAAATTAGCAAGTTCATGCCAAAAGAAATAGCAAATACAAAAGGAAATCCTTCAAACATGGTAAAAAAGAGATCTAACCTAGCGTTGTTGTCATCAACCTGAAAGGAATCAGGTTTAGATCCGAGCTTCATAAACTTCATACTTCTAAACTTTAAAGATCTGTCTGTACTTCAACAATATGCTTCCACAATACTCAACCACACACATCAAAATGCCCTGCCACGATCCGACCTTCGAACATCTCACTGATCCAGAACCACCCAAATCAAGAAAGGACCCCTCAATCTATCCAATCTTGGCAATATTTAAAAGGGAGAGTAAAGCTACTGAATTATCAAATTTCTTGAACTTGAAGGGGCTAAAAAGTAATGGGATCTCAGAAAAGACAAGATCTTTATGCTTTGTATGACCGAATCTCAACAACCACCAAAGCACAAACAACTTCTAAACGGAAATAAGAACTGGGTTTTTTTCTTTCCCTCCTCTCCTTTTCTTAGTTTTGCAAGAAAAAAGATGATGTTTCACTTGAAAGAAAAGAGCAAAAGAGTTAAATAAGAGGGTATTAGTTTGGCCGGCGGCAAAGAGCGTATAGTCCGGGAGTTTCCTAGTCAGCAAAGGAAACACCACCACACTATATTATTCTGACTCCACCTCCACCCACGTGCATCTCCATTTCTTTATCTTGACCTGCAAATGGGCGAAAATAAGAAAAAAAGAAAACAGAAAACACAGTAGTGTGTCTCGGTATCAACTCAAAACCACCACCAAAACAGTAGACAAGAAGCATCTCTATGTGAGGAATAAACTACAAGGAGAAGTCTTAGCATACAGGTTTCCTGCTTTCTTTATCCATTATTTTATCATGGATATGTCAGCTATGAGATTGGCGACAAGATAAATCTGAGAACAGAAACGAATCGTATCTGAATAGGAAAAGGAAAATCAAGACAAGGGTTTTAAATATGAGCAAGTAACACCATGAGCATGTGATTTGATTTTGATTAGAAGTGAAATATGAACAGAAGTACAGAACAGAACCCAAATAGCACTCTCCATGAATATACCAACAGGACCCAAGAACACTACTTAGTCTACCACAAACATAATTTCTATGAAACCTTTTATCAAACACCTAGTTGGCACTCACAAAAATTGTACAGGCAACACTCCAATATCTCAACTTTTTTGGTTCCTTCTTCCAATAGTTACAATCACAGTGCTAGCAAGTAGCAACTAGTACACTTCGGAACACAGTAAAAAGAATGGTTCTTGGCAGTACAGATGCCTAAGCAATGGAAAATTAGGGTAATTTTGAACAGAAAGACAGGTTTTTTTCAGCTCTGTCAGCAATGAAATGCAGCATAAATGGTGCAGTAGCTTAATCAATTACCAGTATTTGATTGAATGAACAGTATGAGGTTTTTCCTATTCAGAGTTTTACCTTCTTTGTTTTTTGCAGGGAAAAAGACAAGAACTGAAGCTGAAAATACTGTTAAATAACCATATGAGGCTTTTGAGGCTGGATGAGAACTGGTAGTAGTGCTTTTAGGGCATGAATACTATCAACATAAAAGTCATAAATATTGATAAATATTATCATTACCTCGCATAAACAATGTCGATGTTTTAAGTGAAACTCTCATTTTTAAATAAAAATTTTAACATTAGATAAAAAGTTGTGATTATCTTGGCATCATTAATCATTTTCAGTACGTTAAATGTGATTATCAATAGTTTTACATCGATGATGCTTGTGCATATTGTAGAACATTACATCATCAATCGACTTATATTTACATGTCATAGAAAAGTAATCAAACAAACATTCATCTTGGTGAAGTTTTATATTGGCTAGTCTTGCACCCGTGACTCATCTGATCCTACTATCGACTAATTATGCTCATCCAATTTGTTAGTTCAGGATTATCGTGCTTTTGTAATTACATTTAGTACATTAATCGTAATCTATACATATTATCAGATAAGAAGTTATATTTCCTTTATTTAGTTGTTTTAAGCTTTCAACATATCATATATTCATGAATATAAATTTACTCTAACACAACGTTTAAAATGGCAAAAATAACAACCATTTTGAAACGAACAGGAGTCATGTGCAAAAATGTTGGTATTGATTTCCTGTGTACAGTGCCACATGCATGAGAAGTGATTGTGTGGAAAAGGAACATAATCGTGGGACAAGAATAGACATATTTTCAAAGTCTTGTTGTCTGTGATGAAGAAGAGGGGCTTGATAAGCATGAGTATCTTAGTCCAATGATTCGTCTCAAGATCTTGTTAAAACAAACGGTATTCTAAGTCAACGCCCCAAGTTTTGAAAGTCAAAATATTGTTTACACTGGTATTGTATATGTTAATCTCTGGGTTTAAAAATAACTAACCGATAAATAATTCTTAGATGACAAGTTAAAATGGAACAAAACAATAGCGAAAATAGCTGATGAAATGACAACTCTCTTGTGTGAATATGCAACATTCAACAAATGAACTGATTTAATTTGTTTAATAAGGTATACATATTAACTTAAGAATACGGTTACAAACTATTTTAATATTTCATCCGTCTTGAAAAACCTCGTATAATGTTATTATTTCGTAGCATAAGATGCAAAATTGTTAAAGATGTACCTCTACTTATAAAAGTACCATTTTTATCATTTGTTTGTCCCGGTTTGGTAGTAATTTAAGATCCACATTTCACAGGAAAACTAAAATCACACGCGATTATTAAAGCGGTTTAATGCTAGTGTTTCACTTTACAGGTTGGACAATCGGTTACACAAGAAGGAAAAAAGGTTGGTCTTTACCCATTGGGCCGGATTATCTCAGCCCAGACCCATTTTAAGGAAGAAAAGGCTAAGGATTTGGTCAGACTAGGTCTCAGGAAACGGTTGGAGCAGTAATTAAAACGCTGTTGATAACAAGGTCAATTTTTTACCCCTCCGGTACCTGCGAGATACTAAATCAACATCGATAGTTCGTGCAATCTTACCTCATGTATTTAATATACATGCATTACATTATTAACTTATCATATATAATGTTGAAATCGATATGTAAGTATAAACAGTATCTTTTTTGTGCATAAAAGTTCATACGTTTGTTTACATTTGGTTATCTCCGAGATTTAGTATACTAGATCAAATGAGAAAATAAATATACTCCATCCGTCCCGCAGAACTTTATACATTTGCCATTTTTAGCCGTCCCGCAGAACTTCATACATTACCAAAAAAGGAAGCTACCCAACACTCAACAAATAATAAACAATTTAAACTTTACATTCAAATTACATCTTTTGCCACTTAAAGTACACATTTTTTCACATTTTCTATATTCTATTATTACTTTAACTTTTCGCATAAAACTACGCCCTAATGTATGAAGATGTAGTAGTAAACAAGTTCTGCAAAAAGATCGTATAATTCCATTATTACTGCAGCTGCTGGTTGTACAGTCAAAGAAAGGAATACACCAAACTTTATTCATTTCATTTGCAGACCTATTAAGCAAAATTGATTCTCTTCTGCCATTGCTCATTATTGCGTATATTTCTTGTAACTTGTTTACCTTTCTTCTCCACGTGCCTACTTCTGTTGCAGGACTCAACTTGTATCCTAAAATGGCCTCCTATATTTCTCACAACTTTTGCGGTTTCCCCTTTTCTTTTCGAAAGGAAATGATTACGGTCTGTTTGATATAAGTGAAACCGAATTAAGTAGGAGTTTTCCGATGAATAATATCCCCCTCCATTTTATATTAAATCTCTCGTTTTAATTTTTTACGGTCAATAATTTTAAAAATGAATCAATGTGTAATGAAAAAATTATGTACTTTGAATGATTTGTATAATACTCCCTCCGTTCCAAAAAAATCTTTCCATTTTGACTTTGACCGGTCAACTGCTGTCGACTTTGACCGCGAATTACTCTTAAACTATAATAGTAAATAATTTAATAAAATCACATAATGAAAATTTAATAATTATATTTTCATTATATAATTTTATTAAATTATTAATTTTTATAATTTAAGAGTAATTTGCGGTTAAAGTCGAACACAATTGACCGCAGAATAATAAAATGGAAATATTTATTTAAACACTGAATTGGTGTGTAATAAAGAAGTTATGTTGGGGGTTGTTAAACGCAACACGTTTTCGGCTAAACGCAACACAAATATTTTGTAACTTGACGGAAATGCCCTTAGCTAAAAAACAAACTTATGAAATACGAAAAAATTAAAAAACTCGTATATGCAAACACGAAAACATTATGCGAACATGTACGGACAATAATTAACATCAGTAAACACAAAATTTCAAAAATTTCGAAATTTCAAAAATTTCGGAAAAAATGAACAATTTTTTTTTTTCGCATAATATTTCATTTATACAAATAACATTAACATGTTTAGTGTTGTTATTTTGTGTTCGATCGTGCATGTTAATGTTTTTGTGTTTGTATATACGAGTTATTTCGATTTTTCGTTAACTTTGTAAGTTTGTTTTTTTAGCTGGGAGCATTTTGGTCAAGTTACAAATATTTTGGGTTGCGTTTAGCCGAAAACGTGTTGGGTTTAACATTGCTGGTTATGTTGAACTAAAAGGAGTTTGTACATGTACGCCAACCAATACCAAGTACTGGTAACAAAGCCTTCTTACATTATTCTGTACTAATACCAGCCATTATAGATCATTGAGGGTTCGGACTGAGCTGTGGATGATTTAGTTGCCAAAATCGTTAAAACTACCCAACAACCGGCTGTATATGGGCACCCATAGGGGAGGCCTAATGATCGAGGTGAAAAACACCGGGTTACTCACAGGTAGATATCTAACTTTTAATTCAAACATAAACAATCTGAATTGCAATACAATATTACATCAAGACTCGCTGAGTTACAACATTATATCAACTCATGATGCGTCTTTTTTTTGTAATATTTGGTGCCGAATAAATTAACCCAAAAACACGCAATGAGGAAGAAATTGCAAATGACCTTGCAATAACCACAACATCGGCTACTTATAATATAGAACGCAGAAGCATTTCACATCCACTTCAAGCAAAAGTATACATGCCTCCAAAAAGGCGGGTGCACTTGAATATGAAGCTCAGACACGGGTGTGGGTGTTTTTTATGCGGACCACTGGTCACCACCTAGCATCCAGTAAACCCACATACACTAAAGGTAAACCGTCGACCCTAGTATCAAATAAACCCAAATACCCTATCAGGTAAAAGGATGGACCCCAAGTATCAATGTAAACCCCAGTAACCTACCGATCAGGTAAACATATTGATATTATGGGAGCTATGAAAACGTAAATGCACAACACAGTCGAGACATTACAACAAGTGCATGGCATATAGTTACATACTATATGACTGGCTCATAGTATAAAAGAATGTGCACGCCATTCCACCGACCTCATAATTTATCCACCTGAATAGAACAGTTTGTTACTTGGGATTATCTCACTCGTCTTTACTTTGAAGTAAAGTTTTGGAGATACACATGGACTACAACTACTAGTTCTTTCACTGAGTTAGCAACTTCGAGTCACAAGCGACAATCTTGACTGTTTCAACAGTTTCCTGGCCTTCCTCGCTTTTGAGTTGAGCATTTTGCACGATGAACGTCCAGACATTGTCACAGAACCTGTAGGTGTGAAGATGTCCCTGCGAGAATCATGGTGTCAAATTACAGTAAACATGGGGAAAATATATTACTACTACTTTCCAGATAAACAAGGATCTTTCTACAGAAAATTTTATATTTCAACTTATTTCCGTAGAAGGAATAAATGCTGGTGGAGTCGGCTAATGAAACTTGAAGTTTGAATAATTGTGTAGTTTCAGGTACATAGAAGACAAGTGCATGCGGATTGCAGTCTGATTTATTGGATCCGGCAGAAAGTCAAAGTGCATGACTACTGATTTCATAAAGCATGAAAGAGAAGAACAAGATGGATCATGGATCTGACTGAAGCTTAGTAATCTGCAGTGTGGAACACATTCCTTATAAAAGAATCATCAACTAGTGTGAAGAACATAACTAAATGTTAATGATTTTATTGCTTAGCTGGTATAATCTGGTGGTTATAATTAATCAGGAAAATTACCCAAAATGAGGAATGCATTAAAAGTAACTTTTCATATCAATAAGATATTCCAGTTTTCTGCTAAACAAGCTTACTATATCACCAGCTCAACCAAAATCCGAAACTATAAAGTATAAACTGTAAAGGGATACAACAGAGAGACATCATGACACATATATCAGCAGCTCAACCGAAATCCATAACTATAAAGTATAACCTGTAAAGGATACAACAGAGAGACATCATGACACAACAACGAATTGACAAAGCTAACAAAATAGTAGTAATGATCTACCAAATATTTCCTAGTGTGAAGTTCGCCAAATAAAACTGGTTTTAATTGCACAAAAACCTTCGGGTTTTAAGAAGTCGTGCATAGAACCTCACTGAGTTTAGAAATTAGCATAACACGCCATTGTACTTTGAAATATCTGCATAAAGCCCCATCCCCTCAAAAGTAATGGCAGTTGACGCTCCCATCCATCTTATACAAGGTGTTTAATAATTTTGAATTGTCCAAAACACCCTGAGTTTCTTCTTGAAATTAACTTGGAATCAGAATAAAATAGAAAAGAACTTAGTAAATTAACCCATATTATCAACCAACCTTTTACAAGTCAAGCCTCAATTTCTTCGCCAGACACGCATAAAACTACTGGACATTTAATACCAAATCTGAAATATAGAAATTTGAGAACTGATTTTGGCAATTTCACACATAAAATTCCAGATTTGATAACATTAAATAATAACATTGCATCTTCTACCATGATGGCATACAACGTAGATAGATTATTAAGGGAACAACTCATAACATCAAAAGGAGATTGCTGATCATTCATGAAGCATATAAATGTAGGTAAGCTTGTAGCTCTCCTTATTACTGCGCCTTAGTTTGCACAATTTTTAGAGTCCCTATTTCCCAAAGAACTCAGGAAGTTGTTTTGACAAGTTCAATTAAATGCACAAGAGTTCAGACAAGATAACCACAAACAATTCTAGCATTCCCAAATTATCCACTTCTCACTGTGACTCTATAGCCTTTTTCTCTAATTTTACTTTTGGAGCTTACACATGAAATGTATTGCCCTATTTATCGAGTATTCTACTTTATAAAATTGCACTCTTCCCCAGTATCTTATAAAGTGTTCCGACAATATCTTGCACAACCTAGCCAGCGAGATCCTGCTAAAATATATCAACGTAGCACTATGATGTTACGCTTGTGATTATATTTTCATGATATTAGCTCTGCAATCAACTATGTACCACTAGGATATGAATCAGACCCTTGAATGGTTAATAAGGATATTAAACGGGAAAGATGAAACAGACCACTGAAAGAGAAATCAAAACCTAAGAATTGATTTTATTTTTTTTAAATGCGTGCCAAATACTCAAATCTAAGCATATGTCAACTTTTTGACAGCACTACGTGTGCCAGCATATCAGTATACAACCTATACGTCACAAAAGTATTCCCTATTCTGCATAAGACAGCTTCGATAAAAAAAATATTTGCAACAAACATAAATACGTAACGCAAGATCGACTGAAACATAAGTTTCCCCAATTAAAAAGAATCAATGACATACCTTAATGGAAACCTTACTCTTCACCTCACTTTCCAGAGCTTCCGTCATCGACTGAAACATGAGTTACGTAAGCTCAAGCAGATATGATATTATGATAATAACTGCACGTAGGCGAGTGCATGAAACATAAAGCACATAGACTATGATCCTTTCATATCTAACAAACATATGCAACACATACAGCATAACCATTCCAGCTCCAAATACATGAAATTCAACCACATCAGCAAATCCTCGGGCCTATCGTTTAGCATAACGTGCTAAAATGCCATAACAAAATGTAACGCATTCTGCATAGACACTAATCATTTCGAATAAACATACATATGCAACTCATACAACATAACCATTCCACCTCCAAATTCATAAAATTCAACTACCGTACCACAAATCCTTGAGTCTATCATTTTACATAACGTGCTCAAATGCCATAACAATATGTAACGCACACTGCATAAACATATAAACACTAATCCTATCGAACAAACAATTATATGTAACGCATACAGAACAACCATTCCAGCTCCAAATCCATGAAACTGAACTATAACAGCAAAATCTTCATCCTATCATTTACATAAACTGCTCAAATGCCATGCAGTATGTAACACACACTGCATTAACTGATAAACACTAATCCCGTCGAACAAAAAAACATATGTAACGCATACATCACAACATCTCAAGCTCCAAATTCATGAAATTCAACCACACCAGCAAATCCTCAACCCTATCATTTCAGAAAACGTTCTTCAAATGCCATAAAATCACCCAATACAGAACAAACTCAGCAATCTCTACACGCATAAGCTCCAAAATCACCAAATTTTCTCATCATATCTAGAAACAGCAAATTTATCACAAAAATCATCAACAGAAGAGTAGACGAGCAACAAACCTTGTCGAATTGGATAAGAACTTGAATGGCGAGCTCAGGGCTGAGAACACCACTGGAGACCATCTGATCAAGCGTCTCGGTCAAGCACATCCCGATCGTCGATCTCCTGTACAGCTCGAAGGTCGCCATTGTTTTTCCGATCAGAGTGAGATTGAGCTGGTGATGATGATGAGTTTCAGAGAATTTGGGGCTTTTTATACCCTAGCTTTTGTAGTTAGTGGACTATATAGTGCTGGAAACGGTAGCTTCATGCGAAAAGACAATCGCGTCCTCTGACTATTTGCACTATTGTGTGGTATTCCACTGATTGGCGTACCCTTTTAGTCTATGTTTTACAAACTGGATCGGGCCGCCGGCCGGACCGTTCGCACCGGAAAACCGCTACACACCGGCCCAAACCATAACATAAAACCTCCATACAACCGGAGGACCCAAAGCCGCTCCAGCCGGCAAAAAACCGGCGAGCCGGGAACCGTTGAACCTTCGGTTTTGCCGAAAAAAAAAAAGTTGAAAAATGAGGGATTTCGTTGGTAAAAAACACACCAAATGGCAGATTCAGTGCTATCTTCTCCTCCTCCATTGCTTTGTTTCGTTTTCACTTCTTAGTTCTTATCATTTTCCCCCTCCAATCAACATCTTTAAGATGAACTCCAATGCTTGTCAATTGATCGATCCGCTGCTGTAAAGGAGAGAATGAGAGATGTAAAATGTAGAGAGAATACAGAGCAGCCGGCTATTGCTAGGTTATAAGATGAAAAGCAAAACTGGACTAATTTTTCATTAAGGACAGGTCTTTTTACTTGCTTTATATTACTACTACTATTCATTGTATACTTGTATAGCTATCTATGTTTTTTAGTTTTTACAGCTATATCGTACTTAGCTACCTTAGATTATGTTGGAAATGAGGTAAATATCATATATTATCACATGTTATTTTGATATTAGTAACTGCTTCGGTAAATTGCTATTTCAAAATTACGAGCAAACATTAGGGTTATTTTTAAAAATAAACATTTTGACTAATAATATTAAAGTTTTTCATAACAATATAGAAATCTTAAGACGATGTCCTTAGAAACTTTCGGGCTGCTTTGCTAACAATTAACAACCCATGTTAATCAGTCGAACATATTTCCGCATTTAGTCTTACCATTTTAGTTGAGAAATAGTTATCTTTTTTAATGAGTCACACTACTCAATTAAAATTCTCAACATTTATAAAATCATATAAAATTTTAATTTTATACCAAGCACAAATTTTAACAGCTTAATTAAAATATAGTTATTATTCATCAGTTATACGTACCCCAATTAAAATGCGATCTATTTAATTAATAATTTACCATTTTACCTTTTAAGGTAGGTTTCAACAAAAACTTCTGATTAACACCAATAGTATTAAAAAATTTGTTATATATATATATATATATATATATATATATATATATATATATATATATATACTATTCTTTGGGTTGTTACACCAATTAATTTAATTTTGACCAATTGATTAATTTTGACTTTAAATTTCACCTATAAAAATAAAGCTAAAAAGGAAAAAGAAAAAAAAAAAAGGGAGTTGCACATCATCTCCCACTACTTCCACCATTATAATCACCAAAATTTATATTTTTATTAATTACTCATATAATTAACATATATTATGATTGAATTTTTAATTAACTAAGTATAAGTTTAAATATATATTATGATATTTATGTCATGCATATTTAAATTTTAATATGACTCATTTATTTGGCACGTGAATTTTCACGTGCACAATTTTACTAGTATATATATATACACACACACATAGTATATATAATAATAATAATTATACAAATGTCATACCGGGTGGATCCGGCTCAATCCGGGTGAACCGATCCGACCCCGATCTAACCTTTTTTAGGGGGTGGCCGGCTTAACCTTCCGGGCCGGCTTTTAAAACATAGCTTTTAGTTAGGATGTCGAATCGGAAGTATAACCGGATAAGTTTATCGTTTATCAGCTAGAACTAGTATCGGTTGTAACGGTTGATGATTTGACTTAAACTACATTCGTAAAACTCATTATTTTTCAATGGAGATAGTTTGATCGATGGTAGTTGGTTGAAAAGCGACCAATAACTTAATCTTTTACTATATAAAAGAGAACTCATTGAAAGCAGTTTTTACACCAATTAATTTATTTTGACCATGAATTGATTTTGACCACTTCCAACAGAATAGGGAAAAATGAAAAAAAACTATGCTAACTCAAAATTTCGAATCCTTGCAACAAACGAAAGGTGCCGCTACACCAATCATTTGCTTTCACATCTTACAACGCAAGACCCTTACAGTTTTAATAACCTTCATGTTGTTGAAATTCAAGCAGGTACATCTATCATGTTTACAGATTATTCAACTCTTATATTGCACTTTGCCAAAGCAATTATCTTTACTATTCAAAAAGTTACACCAATCAATTTAATTTTGACCAATTAAATTAATTTTAACTCCAAATTTCATATATAGAAATAAAGCTAAAAAGAAAAGGACAAAAAGAAGGGAGTTGTAAATCATCTCCCACTACTCTCACCCATTATAATCACCAAAACTTATATTTTCATTAATAACTCATATAACATACTTCTATATTATAATTGAATTTATAACTAATTATAAGTTTAAATATATATATATATATATTATATTGTTTATGTCATGCATAAAAAAATTTAATATGAGACACTCATCTATTTGACACGTGAATTTTCACGTGCACAATTTTACTAGTAGATTTAAAAAGTTGTGCCACGATCATAGTGTTGCATCAAAATTACAAGAAAGCTAAAGTGTGCTTTTGAAATTGGATGGAAGGCGTTGTAAATTTGCAACGAGAACACTAAGTTTAGAATATTTTTAGGGACGTTGTTAAATTGAGAACAACTTCTTTTATATTGAGAGTAATCATATTTACGCTAAAGAAGGATTGTACATATAAATGAACATGATTGCTCTCGATATAAAAAGAGTTGATCTTAATTCAACACCACATTTTGTAGGATATGGATTTCATATAGCTGGGATAATATATGTTCTTGGTTACTATTTTTGTGAATATCATGGTGTTTAAATGGATCACTAAAAATATTAATAAAATGAAATGAAAAGTTATTGACCAGATGGAACAAGTGAGTACGTAGTAGTAAAGTGAGTAGCAGATAGTAACCATAGAGAAACAAACATAACTGCATATTAGTACATCTGTTTGGGCTCTCTTCAAGATGCCAAGTCTTGGACAAGAGTAAGAGTCCAATCAATTTGGATTTTGCAGGGGCCAATCCAGATAAAACTGGAAAGAACTCCCTTTCTCTAAGAATCAAGAACTTGGGACAATTATATCCTAGTCAAATCCATAAATGGATATTTGCTGGTCATTATTGGCTTATTACTTCATTTTATAGCTGGATTAGGACTGATGATTGTCAAAATCCCATGTTACCTACCTTCACTTATGACCTGTAACAGTGTGTGTTTGTTCACATTAGTATTTCCTTTTAGATAATATAATATGATTAGCAATTTGACTATTCCATGGAGTTGTTCGTAACATATTAGTTATAAATTGCAGAGGGCCATGGGCTGCAACTACATGCTTACAATGGAAAACGCCGCCATCCCAATGATTATCAGATGTTATTTTAGAATTCGATAATAGTTACATGCATGTATTACATAAACTAACTATAAACTAACTGAATACATCATTCGCAGAAAGACTCAATTTACAGAAATAACACTGCATCACACATACATGAAGTCAATAACTAGCTAAAATACTTCATTCGGATAAATAACTCTCAATTCTAGATGAAACCATCCAACACCTCTTGATTATAACACCACCTTCCTTACAGCTTGATCACTTTATGAATAATTAACGGATGTTTAAACACAATATTTGTATGCTTATAGAGAGAATAGGTTGGAACATAATCACTTAAGAATAATACTATACGAGCTCTAAACAAGGAATTCACATACTATGCATGTGAGGGGATGTGAGAGAATGGTTGTTAGTTGTTACTTGTTACACTCTTAACGTTTAATAAAATAATTAGTCGCGAAATGGTTGATAATATAATTTGAATTGAGGCACTAAAAAACGACAAATGAGCAAGACAAGTATATTTTTTAACTACTAAATACAAACTATACAAGTATGAATGCTCACTAACAACAATTAGGCATCTCCCAAGTAGCATCTCACAAAATGACAATGGCTTAACCACATTTATCTCCTTCTTTATTCACCCTCTATCATACTTTTTCATAATCCATCATACTTTATTCAATCTATTTCATACTTGATTACTATTTATCCTACTTTATTCAATCTTCTCTTAAATTTATGCCCGAGCCCGCGAAAAGTTGAATCCGGGTCCGGGGTGGAGGGAGTATTATTTTACAAACATAATTTCACATGTTACGGTGGTTTTCTTGGCACCCACCCCAGCACCCCACCCCCGAAAAAATGTACTTTTTACTAACTTAACCATAAAATGTTGAGGTTCGGGTCTTGTTTTACGAAGGTACGGAACGGGTTCGAGTATATGTTTGACCCGGACCTGAACTTTTATTATTTCAAACGGGTTTAAATTTGGGTTGGACAGAATCTGACCTGTTTAAAAATAAATTGACTGATAGCATGTGAAATTATATTTGTAAAATAATAATTTTTGTGTTTTTGGTGGGGTGACCACATACAACCGCGGGGTTGTTGGGAACCGCACGAGAGGAGGGGGTTGGTTAAAAAACAAACGTAACATGTGAAATTATGTTTGTAGAGTAACAATTTTTGTGTGTGTGTATGGTGGGGGGCCACATACCACCGTGGGGGTTGTTGGGAACAACCATATTGTTTGTATTGTATACTTTTGAATTTTATTTTGGTTTGGTTTGATGGATGTATATGTTACTAATCAACAAGTTAGGCATGGACGGTAGGACCCGATATAAAATATAGTATGTTATCAACCTGTCGAGTCCCGAACGGTTTAAGGTTGGATCCTACCCCTTTCAAACCATATCCGTCATGATGAGTCATATGTTTACATTTTCTATAGTTAGCATAAAAAAAGATTCAATTATATAGTATTGGAGAAAGTACTACCTACCGACACCACGACCAACGATGATAACATAAGTTTGACTATCTTATTTCTCGATTAATTTATTTGGTCTTCCACTTTCTATTTATTATTAAAAGTAAAATATACCGTGACATCGCCACTGGTTAGTACTAGTAATTATAACGTTTGTCGTTCCCTTATAATACCCCAATAAATACGTCCCTGGCAAAAAACACTGCGTGACTAATTAGTTAAAAGATAATCAATACCAATTACTTAAAAACTATATAAATGAGGAATTCATGACCTAAGAGATGGACTGATGTTTTTTTTTTTTTTTTTTTTGAGAAAAACTAAAACATTTCATTCAACCATCAATAGTGTCACAATACAAGAGTATCATATTACATCACTTCTTGAAATTCAAAAGGCAGAGTAGTAGAACCGAATGAATCTACAGCAAAACCATGACACAATTTATCAGCAAGCTGGTTAGCTTCATGTCTGATGTGGGAGAACTGTACAGCTGCAAAAGAAGGTAACAGTTGTTGGATTTCTCAGCATACATCATCGAAATTGGATCTTGAAAGGTCTTGTGTTTGTAGGCCTCTTATGACATTCGAAGAGTCTCCTTCCAAAATAATTCTTTCAAATCCCATCCGTTGAGCCAAGTTAACCGCACAACGAGCAACGTAGGCTTCAACACAATCTACTCCAATATTTCCTTGCAACCTTTTCCGACCCCAAGACAAAACAAGCCCCGTGTAGTCCCTTGCTACCACTCCAATTCCACCTTCATTTGATCTTGGCTCAATAGCTGCATCGAAGTTAATTTTAATCCAGCCCTCCGGTGGTGCTTGCCATGGACCAAAAGGTAAGCTATCTTGCTGCTCCCTTCTACCAACAGGTTTATATATATTCGATCTCATGAAACCAATAAACCTGTTTACAAATTGTGCAGTCTCTAAAGGAGTATAACCAGCATTTTCATGTTTTATCTTTTTACGGCTATACCAAAGGCTCCAATAGGAAACAACAAAACGTTCAAAATCCATGCTATCCAGCCGGATTCGTACTCCTTGAATCCAGGACCATACATCAATGGCATTAAAATATATGCTAGTAGAAGGGAGGTTCGACAAAGCCCAATAAACTCGAGCAAAATGGCAATCCTGAAAAATATGTAATAAGGATTCCGGGGTACCTTGGCAAACAGGGCAGCCTTCTTCCAGTGATAGGTGTCTCCGTTTTAGTTCAGCCATAGTGAGTAAAGATTCCCACAGCAACCACCACAAAAAGTGCTTTATCTTTCCTGGCAGTTTCAAATTCCACACCAGGTTCCAGTTCCGTCTCAGATTAGTAGACGAGCTACCCGTTCTGTTTTTCTGTCCCGCTGCCCTCCTGTTCATAGCTAAATGATAGCCTAAATTGACTGAATATACTCCCTTCGTAGAGTGATGCCAAACCAAAGAGTGCGGGCTGTTTCTGTCAACTATCGGGATCTTGAGGATCTCTTCAATATCATCCTGCCAAAATTAAAAAAAAAAGTGAGAATAGGCACATCCCATTCATTTCGAGTGGGGTGCATCAGAAACGATACTCTCAAGGGGCCTTCATGATGTAAATCAGGCATGTTTGGCCTAAAGGAAGGATTTCCCGGGACCCATTTATCAGTCCAAATATCAATGCTGTCACCACTATTCACTTTCCATCTCAAACCAGACTCTACAAGTGATCAAGCCGCACAAAGGCGTATCCAAGTAAAGGAAGAGTGAGGTTTCGAGACAACACAATAAATCCCCATCAGTAAAGTACTTGGCTTTAAATTTTTTTGACACAAGAGACTCAGGTTCCGTAATAAAACGCCAAATTTGTTTTCCAAGAAGTGCTAAATTAAAAGCCTTTAGATCCCGGAAACCACCCCCCATGTCTTTTGCTTTTACAAAGACCTTTCCATTTTATCCAATGGATTTTGTCCTTCTCCCCATCCCCCCACCAGTAACTAGCAATCAAGGATTCCAATTCATTGAGTAAATTATCTGGTAATTTAAAACTAGACACCACATAAGTAGGAATGGACTGGAGAACTGACTTAATAAGAATCTCTTTACCGGCCAAAGAAAGCATTTTACCGGTAAAAGAGTGGGTTTTATCCCAGAGTTGATCTCGGAGCCATCCAAAAACCTCTTTTTTATTAATCCCCATGGTAGTGTGTAAACCCAGATACTTTTCGTGTTTCTCAACAAGTTGGACTCCAAGAATCCTAGTAACCTGATTTTTAGTATCATCCCCAACATTATGACTAAAAACTACATGAGACTTGTCTAAATTAACTTCCTGACCAGAGCCTTTACTGTAAACAAGTAAAATATGCATTATGGTTCTAGCAGAGGCCTCATTAGCCTGACAGAAAATCATCGTGTCATCTGCAAACAGAAGATGAGAAACAGCAGGAGCTTTAGGACTGACTTTGATACCCTTCAACAAGCCCCCCCTTTCATGACCCGCAATTAAAGAGCACAGAACTACCGTACAAAACAAGAAAAGATAGGGGGAAAGGAGGACGGACTGATGTTTTTAAGTATAAGTATTGTTATTTTAAATAATATCGATAATGTTTGATGGGTTAACGTTTTTTTTTATGTATATGTATATACCATTGGTTTTCACAGTAAAATTTAAAGTTTCCCTTATAATACCCCTATAAATACGTCCCCAGATATACCAGAATAACTAGTACTAACCCGTGGCGATGCCACGGTATAGTTTACCTTTAATAATAAATTGAAATGTGAGGATTAAATAAATTAATCAGAAAAAGATAGTCAAAATTCCTTGTAGACAACTTTGGTCATGGTGTCGGTCGGTAGTCATTCTTCATCCAATATTATATCATTGAGTGTTTATTTATGTTAACTATAGAAAATGTAAAAATAGGGTCCTACCATACCCGACTTGTTAATTAGTAACAGGTACATATTTTTTTACAAAAAAATCTATCCCTCAAACGGAACTAAAATAAAATACAAAAGTATACAACACAATCAATGTGGTTGTTTCCAACAATCTCGCGGTGATATGTGGTCACCCCACCACACACACAAATATTATACAAACGTAATTTCACATGTCACGGTTGTTTTTTCCAACCCACCGGTTCCTAGCAACCACGCGGTGGTATGCGTCACCCCACCAAAGACACAAAAATTATTATTCTGCTAACATAATTTCACATGGTACCCCCCCCTCCCCCGGGCCCGTTATGGATGAAGAAAGTAAAGAGAAGATAGAAGAGAGTTTCCCCGCCTAAGAGTATACCGGACACCCCCCCCCCCCCCCCAGAGAGTATCAGCTGATCCCCACCCTCCCTCGGCTCGTTATGGAGATCAGGAAAGTAGAGAGAAAATCTAATAGAGTTTCCCCACCTAGTATCAGATCCCCTAGGCTTGTTATGGAGATCAAGAAAGTAGAGAGAAGATCTAAGAGAGTTTCCCCACCTAGAGAGTATCAGATCCTCCAGGTCCGTTATGTATCAAGAAAGTAGAGAGAAGATCGAAGAGAGTTTGCCCGCCTAGAGAGTATATGTAGACCCCCCACCCTCCACCGGAAAAAATGTAGTTTTTACTAACTTAATCATAAATGTTGTGGTCGGGTCCTGTAACAAAGGTATGGAACAGGTTCGAGTATATACCATCATTATTTCGAACGGGGTTGGAATTCGGGTTAAATAGAACCAGTCCTTCTAGCCAGAGATCGTAGAGAAGAGAAATATTATACCGCATCCTACCGATCGAATCATATACATAAAGAAAAGGAAATTGAAAGTCTTCACATGTAAAAAGTTGTTGATAGACATGTAAGATCAACACACCACCAATTAGCTCACGTGTGTCTCTTCTATTTTCTGGAACTGAAAATAGCACGTCTAGTACACGATTTATAGAACATTCTTATAAGATTAGTTGAAGGAACTATGTCAAGCATAGATCCAAAGGTCCTCCAATCTGGATTCATGCCCATTAAGAAAATTAGTGTGTGGGTTGCGATTTTGATGGAATTATGGGATTTAGAAGATTTGATTGATCACATTTATAAATAGTTGCAAAGGTTGAATATCATTGGCAGAATTATGTAACCAAAATTATATTAAAATTGTAAAGGTAACAGAACCAAATACGCATTAACTTGGCATCAAAAATAAATTTACCCTGATTATAATTGTTTTGTATTTTTTAATCTAAAAAAATGAGAGAATTTCTCACATTGATTTGAGGCCAAAGTACCATAGCTAGAATTGATAATAAAAACTGGTCTTTATAATATATGGATAGATCTCATCTTCACATGCCTAAAAATTGAAAATTAATTTATTAATTTATTCTTTACCTTCTCACATCTTCTCCTTTATTCACTATCTCCTACGACTATTCATTATTTTTCATACATAAGTATTTAGAGAAAAGTCGAAACCTAAATTAAAAAATAATAAAAAAAACGTAGAGAGTTAATACAATTTAAAATGAATTTTTTTTTACTTTAATTTTTGCATTAGAAAATGTCCAAGTAATTAGAAAGCGCTCCAAGTATCATTTATGCACATGTGGATCATGTGTGCTTCAAAGTAAACCATCAACTTTAGAATATAGTAGAAAAATATACGAAAGTGCCAGAATAACCGAAAGTGCACAAATGGTATGGTCGTATGGATATATATATGAGGCTAATCAAAATAATCGTATATTTTAGTTTGTCCAGAATGTTTGATGCTAAACTATTTAAAATGAGTATCTTTTTTAATGCTTGATGCTACGTTAATTATTTATAATGTGTGTTAATGAGTCGTTTTTAATTTTTAAAATTTCATTATTTCATTTTATCTTATTCAATAAATTTATATTTTATTTTAATGAATAAAATAATTTATTTAATTAATAATAGTATTCAAGATTGGTGTCTATAGATTCGTCCTGTCACGACGAATTCAAATATATGTTAAAAATATTTTTTGAATTTTTGTAGATAAAGTTATATGAGATTAATATTTTATTTTAGTAAATGAAATGATTTATTTAATTAATAATAATAATAGTAGTAATAATAATCATCAATTAGAAAACACTATTCATGGCCTTCTGCATTTTCACTAACCATAAGACATAAAATTTTATCACCAATTAATAACATTGCTCACATGATCTCAGCAACAACACCACTACATTCCCCTATTCAGACTCTGCTTAACTGTAAAATCAAACTTTCACGTAGGATGGATGAAATTTGAATGAATCTGGTGGGTTTAATTAGCTAATCAACTTTATATATTATATTATATTATATTATATTATATTATATTATATTATATTATATTATATAAGAACACCCAACTGATAATCTAAGTGCTAAAACATTAAAATTTTATGCAACAAAATTCTCTCCCCCTACCTGGAATCTGCTTAACCGTAGAATCAAAATGTATAATTGAAGATATAAATATATATTATATATTAATTGAAAATATAAATATCTATTAATATAAACATAAATATTTTTCGGAGTTTTGTAGATAAATTTATATGAGACTTAATAAAAACTATATATGCAGCCAACATACAAAAAATAAACAGTGAAATATATACTGGTTGAAAATGCAACTAATTCCACAAATTCCACATATGATTAAATTAATTTAATAAATTCTCTATTTTTTAAATTTAATTATTTCATTTTATATTATTTAATAAATTTATATTTTATTTTAATAAATAATATAATTTATTTAATGAATAATAATATTCAAAATTAGTGTCTATGGATTTGTCTTGTCACGGAAAATTCAAATATATGTTTAATATATTTTTTGGATTTTTGTAGATAAAGTTATATGAGATTTAATAAGAATTATATATGCAACCAACATACCAAAAATAAACTGTGAAATATGTATATACTGGTTGAAAATGCAACTAATTCCACGTAGAAATGAATTAATTTAATAAATAATCTATTTTTAAATTTTCAGTATTTCATTTTATCTTATTTAATAAATTTATATTTAATTTTAATAGATAAAATAATTTATTTAATTAATAATAGTATTCAAGATTGGTGTCTATGGATTCGTCTTGTCACGACAAATTTAAATATATGTTCCATATATTTTTTGGATTTTTTTTAGATAAAGTTATATGAGATTTAATAAAAATTATATATGCAGTTAACATACAAAAAATAATATTGAAATATATACTAATTAAAATGTAACTAATTTCACAAAATTCCACGTAGGACTGAAATTTTCCTAGTGTTGTCCTCTAACCTTTAAATGCAGGATGATTCCTTTTTTTTATATTTCTCTTCTCTTCTTTCTATCGCGTCTAGCTGTTTGTGGCTTTTTAATGACTTTTTTGTATTTTCACTATACTTGAAAAGATTGTCTGGGTTTTTTCTGAGTACGTGGTTATATAGAACTAAGGAATACGTATTTCAAAGGCTCATTGCAAAAAATAATAGTAATAAATTAAAAATCAAGTTCTTATGAATCTGGTGATTTTTAAACCATTGTGTTTTATATAATATATGGATGAGGGATGTTGTTTATTAGTTTCAAGTAATCAACAAATCCAACAATTCTAACTTAAGCATGTTGCAATTAAATTATGAACCTATTCTCTGGCGGCCACCGAACTACTGCTGCATGTACAAGTTCAATAATTTCAGCCCAAATTATTTTTTCAAATGATTAATCAACATTCATAAATTTAACTATTTCCACTTGAAACATTTATAACATTACTATTCACAAGAATTTTAGTGCAAATTATATAAAAACAGCCTTGTAACGCTAAGCAACATTGCCTCTTGTCTAATTTTAATACTCAAATTTGAAATTTCATTAGTGGTATGGGCCTATATATATAGGACATTGCTTCCAAAACAAATACACAACAATCCTAAACCTTAATAGTCCTTCATAGTGATTAACATTTTCTCCTACGTATTAATCACTTGCAAAAAATCAAAATGCCTGCTTTCAAGAGTATGAAGATGGCTGACTACAAGTACACCCCTCCTCCTCCTCCTCCTCCTCCTCCTCCTCCTCCAACCCCAGTTGCATATCCACCAAAAACACCACCAACCCCTGTCGCACACCCACCAAAAACACCTACAACACCGGCTTATCCACCAAAGACACCGAGAACACCAACAACACCGGCCTATCCACCAAAGACGCCCACGACACCAACACCTGCTTATTCACCAAAGACGCCAGCAACACCCACACCGACAACACCAGCTTATCCCCCAAAGACACCAACAACACCAGCTTATCCACCAAATACGCCATCAACTCCAACACCAACAACACCGGCTTATCCACCAAGGACACCAACAACACCGGCTTATCCACCAAAGACGCCAATGACACCTGCTTATCCACCAAAAACACCCTACACACCAACAACACCAGCTTATCCACCACAAACACCAAATACTTTTCCACCAGAATACCCAACACCCTTTACACCTCTAGCACCATCACCATTCACGCCATCCTTAATCACTCCACCAACTCCCGGTGGTGGTGGTGGTAGCAACCACACCACGATTATTGCAGTGTGTGTTTCTCTTGGAGGGGTGTTCTTCCTAGCATTCCTTGCCGTGGGATTGTTTTGCTTGGCCAAGAAGAAGAAGAAGGCGGTTATGATTCCAGCAGCCGAGTGTGAGCCGGAACATGGTCATGGTGGTGGAGAGGGCCATGGGCGTGATTGATAGTAACAATTATAAACGTTGCCTATATTTGGCTATCAACCCTACATTGTTATATTATTTATATCGTGTTGTGTAAATTAATGGCTGCGGGGAATAAATATCACTCTACTATGGAGTTGGTGTGACAAAAACAGAAATGTTTGTATACGATTATTTGGGGTGTACTGTGTTGTATTTTTCTCCTTTTTCTTTTGTTTCTCTCAATATTTGTAGGTACATACTGTATTATATATGTTTCCTCAAAGGTGGATAGTACATTTGAACCTTGTATTAAATATTTTCATTCATTTATATATGTAATAATACTTCCATGCAATGTCAGATTTTGTTGGTCCACATTTATTAGGTCAATGAATCATATAACTCTGGATCTGTTTCATAAGAATTAACTCATAAGTTAACTGACAATTACTAGTAATAGTTATGATAAACTAGTGAATTAGATAATTGATAAATTCGAGGTGAAATGTCCAAAAGTAAGATCCAAACCTTTCTAAAGATCCCAATTAGTCTATATATATGGCCGCACTGAAATGTCTCGCGCTGATTAATTAATTGGAACTGATATTGCTACAAATAGTGTCTAAATAAATCATATTTCTAGAGTTTGTGATTTATGTGTTTTGAGTTTGAATATGTATATAATATATACTCACTAGTTGACGATATTTTGGCTTGGAGCTTGATATCTGAGAAAGTAGAGCGGGACAATCTAGTTTTCGACCTCTATTGGGATTTTGATGTGGTGTGCATTGAGATTGAAAATGTACATAGTAGTATTGTATTGGAGGTTGAAACTTGGTTCTTTTATACGAATCCCTCCGTCTCAGATTTAACTTCTCACGAGCCCGGACACATTTTAAGGAAATGGTGAATAAAGTAAGATAAATAATGAATAAAGTAGGCGAGAGATATTCCATTTAAATGATAAATAGTTAAAATTATGAAGTCTTAACATGAAAGGCGGGAAGTTGAATTCGAGACGGATGGAGTATATTAGCATAGAGAATATATGATAATATCCTCACCCAGAGGCGGATGTGAGTATTAGATGGGTAGGGCTCTTTTCTTTAAAAAAAAATTTTAGTGTAATTTTGATGTATTTTTGTATTTCACGCTGCCCTTTTGAGTGTGAAATTCTATTTTTTCTTTCTCTTAATATATATATATATATAGGATTTTTGGTTGAAATGAAAATCTTTGTGTATTATTTTTCACATGTACCTATTAAAAAATTACCCCAACTTTAATAATAATTTTTTTAAAGAAATACGCCCTAATCCATATTTTATCCTGGCTTTGCCCTGTCCTTAGATCCACTGTTTTGAGGTATTATCTTAATTAGTATGGTTAATCCTCTCAAATGTTGGATTCGGTTGCAATTTTTCACTTTTAATTAGGCAAAATGACGTATATATATACTAGAGGATGGAGTGTTCATTTTTCAGCTAAGATGAAGCTCACGTTTTGAAAGTTTGTGATGTTGGTATTGTATTCTAAGGTTGTTTAGGTGGAAAGAATCTATACATAATACATAGTTAATAATTAATCTGACACTTATGTATCGCCCTGATTTTTAAAAGACGAACTTTGGAAAATATAACTCACGTTAGTTCGTGAGCTTTTAAATTCAATGAACTTGACTTATGAAAATTTAAAACGTAGTGCAACGCCTTGAATGTCCTTAGACTGTACATGAAAATTCTTGATTCTAATTCGTGAACTAGTAAAATAATGCAACGTAACTTTAAAATCGTAAAAGCTTAAATACAAAGGTCTAAATTCATGAAACTGAAAATGGTAAAAACGTTTCTGGTAAAGATCACTGCTCCGGCAACGCTCCACTTCAATAGCTCGACTTCATACCTAAAATTGATATTTTAGAAAGGGGTCGGCCGTGACCACTGACTGAGCAAATTCCATGCACGTGTCATGACCTAAAGTTCTATGTTCATGTCTTTTATAAATCTTTTAGTCTTGCTTAATGCAATGCAACCGTATGACCTGACTCTTAACACTTAAAAACTTGTTTTTCTTGAAAACTCTTTAACTTGAAACTTATCTTGAAACTTTATCTTTAAATGTCTTAAAACATAACATGATCGCGAGCTCACTTAGCATCGTAGGTTCCTATCCCGGCCATGTTGGCTATCTGCCGGTCAGGTCACTTTCGTGCCCTATCCGTTGAATAAATAAAATCTGACGGCCTCAGGACCTTGGTCCCTATCCGCTGAATATGAACTAATAACTGCACCACAAATATCAGGATACTCCCCTACGAGCCCCTTAACTTTTTTTTAACTTTGAAACTTACTTTACTTCGAACCTTTAACATCTTATTAAAGTGAATGCATTCTTTTAAACTCTAACTCATGAATACATGATTCTAAATGATGTATGCATAACTTCACAAATTGCTTAATCATGAATAAACAGTAGATAGACAAACAAACCATAAAAATAAGGAATGCACCACACTAATTGCCAGTAATGGCAATGTACACAAAGTAGATAATACGTACTGCAGCTAGTTTCATTCAACAAACCGAGCCAACAATCAAAATAAGAATGAACAAATGCTTCTACTTTTCAAAATATGGAAGTCATCAAACCAGGTCTATCTACAGCGTATGAACAATGCTCAAAACACATTAATTAACATCAGTACAATTGTTAGACAAGAAAAATACATATTTCTCCAATATAGCACCAAACGAAACACTTGATCACGATATAATGCAATTAACACTGAACGGGAACATGATCATATCATTCTGCGAACATATACCACATGATACCCGCACATACAACACCACGTACTCACACCTATAATTCTAATAACATGGAACATGTTTTTCTAAACTTAACCATGATACTGGTTACTTAACGCTAGGGTAACTTGCTACAATCACAACTCATAGCATGGATAATAATACATGTATCAAACACTTTTAACATAAAGTGCACAAATTCTAAAGAAACTTGCAAGCATAATCATATCATAGCGTAGATAACAAACAGGGCCGCCCCTGGTCCTGTGCGGGAGGCCCATATTTTCGGGGCCCCAAATAATTTTTTTATTTTTTATATTTCTAAGTATGTTTAAACTCTTTTAATAGCTTTAACGTACTAGAATTTTTAATGTGCTCTATCTCCCACCAGCTTTACATATGCTAATTATTCATTGGCCACAAGAGGTCCTAGGTTCGATTGCTCAAATCCACACTATTTTCTTTTTTCTTATTTCTTTTAACATTTTCTTTTTCTTAATTCTTATAACATTTTTGTCTTTTTGTTCATTCTTTTAAAGTTTTTCTATTATAGTTATATATTTGTAACTTTGTTTTTTCTTAATTCTTTAAGCATTTTATTTCTAAATTATTTTAACATTTTCCTGTTTTATTTCTATGTGCAGACTCATGTTTATGGTGTTTTTATTTATTATTTACATTGAGCTAAGTTAAAATTTGTTTTTTAATTTTTCAAGATCATTTTAATATGCTTACATGTTTAATATAAATTTAAACATTTAATTTAACATCCTTGAACGTTTGATGTAAAATTTAAACATTCAATTTGACAATAAAAAGGTTACAATATATCCAACAACAAAATTCGACGACTAATGATTTTACAATTTTTTTTTTTTGGAACGAGATAATGGTTTTACAGCTAATACATGAAGTTGTAGGCATTTTAAGTTAAGCAAAAATAAGTTATATTCATAAAAAAATAACTAAAATGTAGTTTTTCACTTAAAATGCAATGTTTTAAATTTTGTTTGAACATAATTTCTATACTAAGGGTGCATTTAAGGTTTTAAATTCATCATTTTATTTTAAATGCATGCATTGGAAGTAAAAAAAAATGCATAATTATAATTTACGTTTATGAGGTAGTGTTAAGATAGTATATGAAATTGAAGTTCCGCACAAGGCTTCGGATTTTATGGGCCGGCCCTGATAATAAAAACCAATTAATCGTGGATGAAACCTAGGGAAACTTGCATACAACATAACTTATAATTCTTACAATTAACACATAAACGTGAATGCACCCTTAGGGGACTTGCCTTGATAGAAGAAGCTTTCTGGACTGATTGATAACGAAAAACGTCCAAGAAAAGGAGCTAAAAGAAGAAGATCAGATTGTTGCTAAGATAATGTTGATGGGGGTAGAGGTTTCAAACGTTTTGGCTTCATATTGTCTGGACATTTTCCTTTTTACCTTCATCTAGTAATTGATGGAGATTAATGACTAATTAAACTGATGGGTTAAAGGTAGTAAAAGGTTGGGCCAAGGTTAAGAAACAGGAACAATTGGGCTAGCTTGAGGCTCAAAGAATTGGACTGAAAAGAAGGGGAGGCATTGGGCTGACTAACCGCGCTCAACGAATTCCGCTTTGACGATCGGTTCACTTTAAAACACTTAAATTCAAAATACGAATTTTTGGGCTGTTACATACTCCCTCCATTTCAGAGAAAGTGTTACATTTTGACTTTGACCGGTCAACTGTCTTCGAGTTTGACCACAAATTACTTATAAACGATAATAGTAAATCATATAATAAAAATTTAATTACTAAATTTTCATTATATAATTTTAATAATTTATTTATTAATATCGTTTAAGAGTAAATTGTGGTCAAACGCGGAGACAGTTGACCGCAGAATAGTAAAATGTAACACTTTTTCTGAAATGGAGGGAGTATTATATTACGGTGTGTTTTAATAACTCATTCAATAACCGTATGCCGGATCTTAGTTAATACGAAGAACAAACCATCATAACCATATGATTAAGTTTTGTTAACAGTTGGATTAATGAAAATTAAGACACAAGTTGTGAACTAATTAAAGAACTAATTGATCACTGAAAATTCCAAGCAGGCAAATGCCAAGAGTGGTTAGTTGCATATTACTACTCCACTAAATTGAACATGGACATTAGCTGCTAATGTTCCTACACATTGTACGGCAGCGCCGCCATAAAAAATATGGATTCATGTATGCTATGTTTAGAAAAATTATTAGTAAGTAAAGATGATTGCTCGACGATAGTTGATAAGTTAGTTGATATTTAATAAATTATTTAATTTTTATAGAGATGTTTAGTAGTAATAGTTTTATTAGTTGATCTTTAAATATAATGTTTAAAAATTATGAGCTATCAACTGCACAGACACGTGAGGAATTTATTTTAAAACTAACCACAACATAGATCATAACTAGCTACCGAGTTCAATTATTTTCATTTGGATTTGTATATACAGTTCGTATGGTCAAGAATATTACCTAAATAAAGACAGCCTTGTAATGCTAATCAACATTACCTACTCAACTTTGAAGATAACTTTCGTGTTTATATGTCCTATAAATAGAGCAAATTCATTCACTAACAAATACACTTCAATCACAAACTCTACTTTTCTACTCAATAGTGATTAATCTTTTCCTCCTAATTTCACATCTTCTCCAAATCAAGATGCCTTCTCTTAAAAGTGTTAAGAGGGTGGACTACAAGTACACCTCCCCTCCGCCGCCGCCACCACCGCCACCTACACCGGTTGCATATCCACCGAAACCTTCAACATATCCACCAAAAACACCAACCACACCAGCTTATCCACCACAAACACCAACAACGCCTGCCAATCCACCAAAAACCCCAACTACACCAACCACCCCCGCATATCCACCTAACACGCCAACAACACCAGCATATCCACCGAAGACACCCTCTATTCCGCCAGAGTATACGCCCAACACGCCGGCTTATCCTCCACAAACACCCCATGCTATTCCACCAAGCTATCCAACACCCTACACTCCAATAACACCATCACCATTCACACCACCCTCAATCACTCCACCAACTCCCGGGGATGGGGGTGGGAATAACCATACCACAATTATCGCGGTGTGTGCTTCCTTAGGAGGGGTGTTCTTCCTTGCATTTCTTGCGGTGGGATTGTTTTGCTTGGCCAAGAAGAAGAAGAAGCCAGTTATGATTCCGGCAGCCGAGTGTGAGCCTGAACATGGCCGTGGCGGTGGGGAGGGAGGCAGAGCTGGCCAGGGTGGACGTGACTACTAGTCACTATTCCACATAGTTCATCTTTGGTTATTGAAGAGTTCAAATTATTTGGTTATCAAATTCATTTAAAGGTGTGGTGTGAAAATTACTTTTAAGTTTATGAGTGGTGTGAATCTGTGTATACAATATCATAATTAATGTTGTAATTTTTCTCTTTTCTTTCTTTCAATTTTATTGGATGAGTAGACGATCTCTAGATAATTTATCTAGAAACAGACCTATATTGTCAAGAAAATCACCGATGTTATTAATCAAAACATCTATGTTCTCAACATATATAAGTGTTTTTTCATATTATAACAGTACATATTTCGTTAACAACATAAACGTTTTGATTAATAACATGTATGACTTTATTGATAACATAAGTCGTCTTTAGATATGTTATTTAGAGACCGTTTCTCATGAGACTTTGTGTTATTGGATATGTGTTGTGCACTAAGTTTTATCCGACGATCGACCGTTTTCTCCGACGATCGAACGTTTTATCCGGCGTTCGACCTGTTTTCTACGGTGAGGTATATATGTCATGTTTAATCATAATTGGTCTGATCTTATAAGCTTTACATATCCTTGAAAGATTTTTCTTTTTTACTTTTTATATTAACTACATTGGCCAGTTGCACTTGATTCGCCATAAGTTATTGCATATATAATGTGACTTCATATAAAATGAGTTTTTTTGAAATAATGTAATGATCAATTTTTTTTAATGGTAAAGGAGAATTTGACAAACTATTAATTGGCTTGTAATTGTTGAGGTTATTAATAATACAAGTTGAAAAATCAAACAAAACTACATTACATTATTCATGAATTTTGAGCTTATGAAGCTTTGTTATTAACTACACTTACTTTATTATCATATTAATTAATTTTTCTAGCAATAAGCAGCTCTGCGAAAAGAATCAACGGATTGAGTGGTCAGGCTTAAGTGACGAGAAATAAAATGCCATATGAACGTCGAACGAGTTAGCAGCACACGTAAAAAATCATTAGAGCATTCCATGCAAATTTGCCAAAGTAATATCTTCAAACGAACAACTAACTCTCATAAAGATTCTGTTTTCTTAAGCAGAACACCGCGTTGTTGGTCTAATAACAATCAAGAAATCATTTCACTTCCAATACAGTTTATGGGAAGCATATCAGCATTGTGATCTGCAAGATCGAGTCAACGCATTAGTATCTGTATCACTCACCAGAGATTAATTTGACTTTTGTGTCTTAGCAGCTTTGACAAGCTGGGACTTCCCCTGTGCAGTTGCTGAACCCAATATCATCTACAAAATATGTCATATAGTATAATGTGAGATTTCATAACCAGTTGATTTGAATGTAATGCAATCCAAACAACTCACCGATCATGGTTCCTTGCTCATGAACCAATACAACTAGGTCTTTGAACATCTCAAATTGAGCTCTCACCGGAGCAGCCCAATGGAGCTTATGGGCTCCATTGGAGATCCATTTCAAGCTTTGAAATGAATCTCTAATGGAGGTTCTTTTGTTTCTTTTTTTTTTTTTTTTTTTTTTTGTGATTTTAAAAAGTTTTTGATTTTATATTGAGAATTAGATATTTTTGGAGGAGTGTGTTGCAATATTATTTGTGTTAGTTTTGCAAAGAAAGTTTTATTCTTGGATTGGTTTTAACTTTTTTTTGTGTCAATTTGGTGAATGATACAAATAGAGGTAAATTTAGTAAATTAAGAATAATGGTCAACAAATGGGTAATAATTTTGCAAAATTGATTACAGATAAACCCAGAAGTATCAAACAGAAAAAAAATAATTGCATGGCATGCCAAATCAGCAGAGGCGTGTCTCCGGCATGAAGTGTACTCCGGCGTTGACTTTTTGAAGTTATATGTAATTAGTTTCCGAAACAAGTTCATTTTCTGGAAACATTTGTAATTCTTCAAACAACATGCGCTAATTTGAGATGAGGTCCAATATGAGGGGTGGGTTTTGTAAAAATTCCATGTAATAATTATACAAACATGTCATTTTCATAAACAATCATTATTATTCAATTACAGATTAGTATTTGTAATTGATTTGATGACGCATGTAATATCTCCCACTGTTTGAAGTATTACAAAAGCAGCAAAAATTCACACATGTCGTTGAATCCGGTGCCTATGTTTAAATGCTAGCTTAGTTGGTTGCTTGTGTGCATGATATAGACTTCCATGTCATTAAATGTTTATGATTAATCAGAATCAAATGGACGTATTTGTAATTGATTTGATGATGCATGGGTTCATTTGTAATTTAATTATAACTAAGTTGGGTGAAGTAATTGTTGGAGAATATTTATAAATTTGTAATTTGTTTGTTTTTTCATCCCTACAAGACTATAATTACATACTTTTACCTGCACACTATTTCTGCCTTGACTAAACTTGCATATCGAAGCGACTATATTATTCAATTTGATACTTTAAAAAATACTTCAATTCAACTTACATTAATTTATAATTGGACTTAATTAAAAAGCTCTAATAGTTTTTTTTGTGTGTCGCGCGCGTGTGTCATACTCGCTCCGTTCTTTTTTAAATGTTTACTTTTTGTCATTTCATAAGTTTTTTTTAAAGTTTAATGTTTTCTTTTTTGGAGACCCACTATCTCCACTTATTAATATGTTATCGCTCTCTTTCCTACTTTATACATACATTCTCTATCCTATTTTTCTATGCCAAAGTCTTGAAAAATGTAAGATTTTCCTAAAAAATAGGAAAATCAAGGTTTTTTGTGGTTTTTGAAATTTAGCGGTCTGACCGAACGAATTTCTTAAAAAACTGTCGAGACACACATTTTTCGTTATGCTTTTAATGGATTATGTTATGGTTTTAAGTTGTTAGCATTGGAAGTTTCGGTTACAGTTTTAACGTATTTTGTTAATGTTATAAGAGATAATGTGATGGTTTTAATGCGTCGGTATTGTATGTTTCAATTCTGGTTTTAACCTTTTTTGTTAATTTTTTAAGAGATGGTGTGATGGTTTTAAGGAGCTACATGATAGTTTTAAGTGACAATCTAATATCAGTAAACCACAATTAAACAAATCTAAAAGTTTCAATGATGCCATTAAAACATAAATAAATAACCTTAAAATAAGCTACTTAAAACATTCAGTCATCCAAAGGTTTTAAAACATCTATTCTCATAGAAAAAAATTACAATAAACGTTCGTTCGGTGTCTTTTTATGCAAATGCAAACCAAATTGTTAAAATATGCTTTTTTTCGATTAAACTTGTTGGTGAACTTCGACTTCCTGCCTTTTGTTGCTTGTGCTTGTTGCTTCAATACTGCAGCGACACCTTTGAGAGACATATCATCAAACTCGATGTCATCATCAGCACATGCTTAAAACATTCAGTAGTTAAAACCATAACTCTCATCAAAACGATCACATTGGTGCTTAATTAAAAACAAAGAAGGATCATGCACAAGCTAAAAACATTAACCTTGATGCTTAAAACCATAACGGTGCATCTTAAGACTATAACAAATCTGGAACATGCATCACAAGTTAAAAACAGTAACATTGATACAAAAAATCATAACACTGCATCTTAAAACTATAACAAAACATTTGCAAAAACTCAAATTATAATTATTTCTCATAAGCTAAAACAATAACGTTTATGCTTAAAACCTATGTTTTAAAAGCCGGAACCGGAGGTTGAGCCTGCCACCCTCAAAAAAAGGTTCAACCGGGTCGGACCGGTTCACCCGGATATAGCCGGTATGACGTCATTTTATATATATATATATATATATATATATATATATATATATATATATATATATATATATATATATATACACCCTAAATTATTGATATTAAATTAAAAGGTTCCAAACATAGATAGATCATAGAATCGTAGAAATGAGTCCAATGACATAAACATAAAGAGTCACAACTTCAAATCATCATAAAAATGACATCAAGCCATCAAGTCATGCACATTACAATCATAAAAGTCTACAAGCAATTAATGAGATAATAGAGTTCCAAAGATCAAACTCAACAATAATACGAGAGTTCAACATCATCGTTCTCATTTGTTGTAACATTTTCCGCATTTCCTAAATACAAAACATATAGATTATATAATGACCAACAAAATGAATAACTAATAAATAGAACAAACATGAATTTTATGTTTGTTTTGCATTATAAAGTATAAACCCAATAGAAAACTCAAAATATACATAACAATTAACAATAAACTCAACAATAAAATATATTTAATTTATATAGTTCAAGAATAAAAAATACAGGCACAAAGAAAAAAAAGGACATCTTTTTTTTTTTTATTCTAGTCGAGTCGTGAGGGTCTGGGGCTTTTATTTTTTTTAAAATTAAGAAATTTGCAAAAACCTTTTTCTAAGTTACTTAGACCGGTTTAGTTGCAAAAAAAAAAAAAAAACTGCCCAACCGGTTCGGGTCACCAGTCCAACCAGTTTTGGGCGGACTCAATACCGGTTTTTTAGCCCTATTTGGGCCGGCCAAGGCCGGTTTACCGGTCGGATCGGCCGGTCGGACCCGAATTTTAAAACATAGCTTAAAACAACCAACAATAGGTCTTAAACTATAACATATTCGCTAAAAACAATAACAGGCACCAATATTCAACATAAGCTAAACATAGTAACATTAATGCTTAAAAGTTAAAACCATAATAGTGCATATAAAAACTATAACAATGCATCTTAAAACTATATCAAAGCACGAACATGTAACACATGCTAAAAACAAAAACAGTAACATTGATGCTTTACACCATAACAATGCCTCTTAAAACTATAACAATGACTCTTATAACTATAACAAAGCATTTACAAAAAATAAATCATAAATATTTTACCAGAACCTAAAAACACCAATGTTGCTGCTTAAAACTACAATAATAGGCCTTGAAACTATAACATATGCGCTGAAACAATAACATACGGAAACATTCAACACAAGCTTTAACCATAACAAATTATGCTTAAAACTATAACACCAGCTGTTAAAACCATAACAAAGCAACATATAACATGATTGCGAAATGATTCGATTTTCATTGTACGGATTTAAGATATGGAAACATCATATCGTAAGACTAATCAATCAGATCATCAAAACAAAAACCAACACCTTAAAGCTCTCAACTGACCGGTATAAATACAATGCGGCAAACACAAATGCAATGTTGTTGAGCAGATAACCATACAATCCAAGCACAACCTTGTATCCTATGACCGGTACCAATGGTGCAAACAATGCATACGAATAGCAAATAGTTTATGCCTCTACTCATCAATTAACAGAACATTCAATCCTAGAAAAGTAAGGTAGGGCACAATGAAGAAATAATAAAGAATTATACATTTACACATAAACTAGTTATTTTGTAATGGAATATGTGATCTGGTAAACGTTGACATACCTGAATTAGAGAGAAGCGAAATGGAAATGGGAAGGAAGGGGTAAGGGCAAAAAGGCATAGGCAGCCTTTGTTGAGGAGGAATTCGGTGAGGTAGGAGCCGTCTTGGCCCGTGATCAGGGCGATTTTGCAGCGGGGCTACGGTGGTGCATTGATGAATCGGTTTTACATCGTCTTATCTGGTCTTTTTTACCGTCTTTTTATTATCCTTAAGTATAGTTTTAGTAGTTTTCCTAGAGTCTTTTTACTTGTTTTGTTCTTTGTGAGTTTTGCAGGTATTTGGTTAAACCGCGCTAATTGAAGGCAAAAAAAGGGTGTATTTTACATGCATCTGGAAGATATGGAGTTCCAATGCTTCGTATGGTTGCTAGAAGTGGAGCGGGGAGGCCAAAATACTTGGAGGATTGATCTATTGTCAAGTATTCAGACATTGCTCTCAAGCTAGACCTATTTTCCAAGGCAATTACCCGTTTTGAGGTAATTGAACCGGTTTTCACCTTGTAATCCGACGATTGTGATTGATTGGGAGCGCAATCTACATACTATCTTGCATCGATTCGATTCAGGTTCTTCAATTCTACCTAGGGTTTGCGACAACGAAGGGTAAATTGTATTAATCGTTCGATTCTTCGTTTCTAGTATTAGATTATGTGTGTTGATTTTTTAATTGCTTTATTGATTATGCCTTCGCATAACATGAGTAGCTAAATACCCTGATTATGGGGTGGAGACGAATTCAAACATGCTAGTTAGGGTTTATGCGATTATATATATATATATATATATATATATATATATATATATATACACTATGAGCTTTTTAGATTAATTGTGTATTCTGCTATTACGTTTGATATGCATTCCGTCAATATCACTGTTAGATTAATCATTTGATCTTTAGAAACCAAAACGTTTTCGTCTTGCTTCAATCTAACAGTTAGTTGCAAACAGTAATAGTAGGATTAGCTTAATTGATTGTAGCTTAGTGAAATTGACGCCTTCACTAATGCTATTCATTTTCTGAAACCAAGTAGTGACAACTTGAGAGTAATCGTTTTCCTATCGATCGCATATTTCCTGCTAGCTAGCTTGTCTTCAAGTCACCACTTCATAATTCTCCTCATTCATATATTAATCTCGTTAAGTGTCAACCTATCACTAGTTTTGTCTGCTTAGTTGTTTACTTCTACACTAGTTAATCATCTCGCCGACGAAGCAAACAACCATTTACTACTTTCCACATTGTGTCTACTATTCATAAACCCAAACTCAGCCTAGTTAAGTCCTCCGAGACCGACCTCGGGGTTAACTCTTGTCTAAGTAAACAAATACAAAACTATGATTTGACACATCATGCATTTTCCGATTCGGATTCAGATCTGGAGGTGTTGTTGTTGTCGGTAGCCATTGGAGAGGATTTTTGGAGGGGGTATGAAGGTTTCTCTCTAGGCTTTTGTAGAGAGATAAAGATGATTGAGTGGTATGACTTTTGTGAAATTGTGTTGTTTATTTGAGGTGTTTATATAAAAGTTACTGACCGGTTTTTATTGTGAAAATCGAATTCTCTCTTTTTCTATTATCTTTCTTACTTTTTACCATCTACTTACTATTTTATTATATACTAGTATCAATCCGTGGCGATGCCACGGTATAATTTACTCTTAATAATAAATAGAAATGATATGACATAATAAATTAATTGAGCAAATAAGATAGTCAACTTCCGTATAAACAACGTTGGTCGTAGTTTCGGCGGGGTAGTCCTTCTCCATGCAATACTAAGAGACTGTTTGGCTTAGAAATAAAGCCTCATTTTAATTGAGCCCAAGTGGTTTTTGTGTTTGAGTTGCAACTTTAATTGAGGTCAAAAGTGATCATTTTTAATTGAGTCTAACTCAATGAACCCACAACTCTTTCTCCCAATCTATAAAATTTTAACTTTATACTAAGCACAAAATTTACAACTCAGTTAAAATTATCTGTTATACCTCAATTAAAATTCATTCAATTAAAGTTTTGTGCCAAACAACCAGTAAAGCATAAATTAGTCTTTTTCATGGTAACTATGTAAAATGTAAAATACAACTCACCATGCACTACCAAAAAAAGGGCTTTAGCGACGGATTTATCCGTCGCTAATCCCTTAGCGACGGATAAGATGCCCGTCTTAAAAACGGGCGTCGCAAAGGAATCCGTCCCTAATTCGCGACGGATAAATCCGTTGACCTTCCGTCATGATTTAGGGACGGATTACTATCCGTCCCTAACTGGCTGGGACTTTCCGTCGCTAAAAGTCCCAGCCCTAATTCGCCCAAAATCGCCATTTTTAGCGACAGATTCCTATCCTTCGCTAAAAACCCTGTTTTTTAAATGTTTTTAATTTTAATTCCTGTTTCACATTTCACCTTTTTTTACACAGTATAATAGTACATAATATACCTGAAACAATTAAATTGTATTAATTAACAATAGAGATTCAACGAATACAAAGTATCCAAACCGAAGACTAAATATCCGTGCAAAAGATGAAATAATGTATATGTAGCATAAACAACATAAGCATAAGTCCAATATAACTAAGAATCGGCCGGAGGAGGCGGTCGTTGTTGGGTCATCAAGATCATTTGGGTCAAAGCATCCATCTGTTGAGCCATACGAGCCTGGGTCTCAAGCACTTGCTGGTAAGCTGCCTTGTGTGGTTTGCTCAATCTCTTCCTTGTTTCTAGCTAAATCCTCTTGGAGAGGATTCATCATCTCCTGGACCTGGTCCTGTGTAAAGAGATTAGCTCGTGTGGATGCCTGGGACACTGACAAGCTAGGACCCGTCAATGTAGGTCCCAAACTTCCAATTCCATACACTCGAGCCTTATTGTCCATTGGGTTGACGGCAAAGAAGATCTGGTTTTGCTCTTCAATCGACAGCCCCCGATCGTCGATCCTCCTCTCGATCTCACTCTACAATCGTAAAGTGCATACAAAATGAGATACAGTTTTAGGAATCTCTTATAATACACAAATACAAATGTGAACCTTAACAAAGAAACGTACCGCAATACGCTCGGACTTCTCGTCCACCCAAATGTCGTCCTTCAGCTTAGCCTTCTTGAAGTGGTATAGCGCGGTCTTGGGGTCCCCAGCCTGGATCTAAAGAACATACATGCAAAGCAAACAAGTAGTTAGTTGGTAGAAATGAAAGCAGAAAACATATAAATCCTCTTCCACAGCGGATAATGAAAGCAAAAAACACAAGTAGTAAGTAATTAATATATTCACTAACCGCCATCTGGTGATCCGTAACAACAGCTCGCGACCCATAATTGTGTCTGGAAGTACCCGTACCATCATTCGGCTGAGTCAGGCGGTTCTCTTTGTTCTTTGCCGCCTGATCCACGACAAGGGGTGCCCTCCAGTACTCCAGCTAATGCCCCCACTCCTCATCCCCTATAAACGATGGCTTCGTGCCCTTGTCTCTACATTTTTTCGCAGCATGAACCATTTTCCTATAGAGGTCTGACCCTAGCTTGTCGAAAACCGACCACAACTGGGGGAGCAGGGCATTGGAAATGTAGTAGGTTTTCTACAACAATTCCACACAACATAGAAATTACACAAGGTAAATGAAGATAACAATTTCAAGATAACACATGCAACAAGTTCATTAATGGTGACTAACATATCACCCAAGTTTAGTGGCTAACATACCACTCAGATTGTCCTAAAATTTACTAACATATCACCCAAGTTTAGTGGCTAACATACCACTCACATATAGTGGCTAACATGCCACGCACATTAACACAACGATTAAAACAGCAAATAAAGCACTGTAACATTAAGCTTACCCGTAACTCATCGAAGTAAAAAGCCTTCATCCCATCCGAGACATGTGACCACTTCTCGCCGCCAGCGCCAAGTAACTCCCTCCTGCCCCTAAAAATGTCAGTCAGGTTTCTGGAAGCATCAGGGGGCCATAAACTGTTGTCAGTGAGAAAGACAAGAAGCAAATATTCATTAGTATATATAGTTAAATCAATGGTATGTGACATATACTTGTCTTAAGTTATGTTATACAAATGCATAATATGTACTTACTGTGCCTGGTCGTTGGGGAACAACACCGGCTTTCCCTTCCACATAGCACCGGGTGTCAAAACTAAAAAGGGGCAATTGTCAGGGGCTAAGTTAGCTCAGACATTTGACTGGCCCGTGCTCGAGCTCGGTGGAGTCTCTGGAACCGTAGACTGGCTGCTCCCACCAATATCAAAGCCCATAGAAGGACTACTCGCTCCACTAGGTGGTGTACTGCCTGTACCAGAACCACCAGGGATCCCACTCGATGCGGGAGGACGGTATGTAGATCTCCTATGCCGCGACATCTGCAAAAATATACAACAAATAGAGAAAAAAATATGTTAGTAAATTACCGTGAATTTGCATGTAAAACATATACATTTGACACCTAATAAAGCACAAAAATATGGTATAATCAACAACTAACAGTATATATACATATAATCTACCATACACACATACCGGTCCAGCAAGCCTCGCTTCATGTGGAAAGTGAACCGACAAGTGCTCCATAGAATCAAACCAGCTCGGTGGAAAGATACGCTCGAGCTTGCATAGAATCAATGGTATGTTGCTTTCAAGATTTGCTAACCCTTGATCGTCAACCACCCTTATGCATAAATTCTTGAAAAATAAGCTCAGCTCGGTGAGAGCGATCCATACAGGTTTCGGTAGCAGTTCTCGAAATGCAACCGGGAGAAGCCTCTCCATGAACACATGACAACCGTGGCTCTTCATCCCATACATCTTCGTTTTCTTCAAATCCACACACCGCCCTAACTTCGAGGCATAATTGTCGGGGAACTTCAATCCTCTCACCCAATCAAACAGTTTGTTCCTAGATTCAGTGTCAATTGTGTAGCATGCCTTGGGCCAATTGCCTTCATCATTCCGCTTTGTCAACTCAGGCCTTTTACACCATGTATCCAACTCGGCTCTAGATTTAACGGTATCCTTTGTTTTTCCAGGAATGTTGTAAATCGTGTTGAAGCAGTTTTCGAACACGTTCTTCTCAATGTGCATGAAATCCAACATGTGATGTATAAGAAGACTGCTCCAATAAGGCAAGTCCCAGAAGATGCTTCTCTTCTTCCATCCACATTTGTCGGCAATTTTCTTATTATGCTTCTCCCATCCAAGTTCAGTCACTTTCATAAGACCCAACCTATCTATCTCGGCAAGTATTTCTGCACCAGTAAGTCGTCTTGGGGGCCCTTTCTACTTTGTTTTTCAAGAACTGATTCTTGTTCTTCCTGAACGGATGGTTACTTGGTAGAAACCTACGATGACAATCAAACCAAGATACCTTTCCGCTCTCCTTCAGTCTAAATGCATCAGTGTCCTCCAAACAATGTGGACAAGCATGAAAGCCTGCGGTTTTCCTTCCAGATAGCATGGAGTACGCCGGAAAATCACTCACGGTCCACAGTAGTGCTGCTCTCAAGGTGAAGTTCGTCTTGGTTGACACATCATATGCCGAGATACCATTTTCCCACAACTCAATCAGCTCCTTGATTAGGGGCTGCAAAAACACATCCAGCTTCAGTGCTGGATCTTCTGACACGGGCACCAACACAGTCAAGAACATGAACGGTTCCTTCATGCACTCACCAGGGGGCAGGTTGTACGGTGTCAGCATCACTGGCCAACAAGAGTACTTCCGGTCACTTCCAAACGAATTAAAACCATCCGTACAAAGCCCCAAACGTACATTTCTAGACTAGGCTGCAAACTCCGGATATGTCTTGTCGAACTCTTTCCATGCCGGTGAGTCTTATGGGTGCTCCATTCTACCCCCTGCATCCGTCGAGATGACTCTCTCCTTGTGCCACCGCATTTTATCGGCACAAGCACTTGAAGCGTACAACCTCTTCAAACGAGATGCTAGAGGAAAGTACCACATTTTCTTATGTGGGAGATTTTTCTTCTGGCGTTTCTTTGCAGACCCCGCCTTGTAACGCTTGTAGCGGTCCTTCCCACAGAACTTGCATACCAGTAGATCTACATCCTCGCCCCAATAGATCATGCACATATCCGGACAACAGTCTATGGTTTCCATAGGCAACCCCATCCCCCGCATCTTTTTCTTCACTTGGTAAAAGTTTGTGGGAACTAGGTTTTCTTCAGGACAACACTCCGATATTAGTTGTACGTAATTATTGAAGCTCGCTTCAGATTGCCTACCCTCGGCCTTACAACTCATTAGCCAAGCCAACAAAGACAACTCGGTGTGCTTCTTACACCCCGACCAAATCGGCTTCTTTGCTGATTCCAACAAGTCAAAGAACAACTGATCATCGGGATTCGGTGGCTCCTCCACACCCCCCTCGGTGTCCATGAACTGAGGGCCAGCAACATTAAACAACATTTCTTGCAACCGTTCATGATCATAATTAGCATCAGATGTAGCCGTATTTTGAGTACTTCCGATCACATTTTGCTGCTTTCTTTTATGCTTCCGGATATGCTCATATGACATGAACGGTGTTGTGATGAGACAATAATTTAGAGTCTCATTTAGTCCTTTTTAGCGGTCTTTGTTAGTCTTTGTTCTTAGTTTTATAGTAGTTTTTGTACAATTTGATGCTTTGGTGTTTTGGTTTTGTTTTGTAGGAATTCAGGTTTTTGAGCTCAAATGGAGAAAACAAAGTCACTTAAGCTAGCCGCGGTGAGGTTTTACGAAGCTGCTTAAGGATTTGCAAAACGAGCTCGTCGCGGCGAAGGAATTTGCTCACCGCGGCGAAATTTTACGAGGCTGCCTTTGTCATCAAGATCGAAGCTCGCCGCAATGAGCATTTAGCCTTTGGCCATGTGAGATATATAATGCGACAACAGAAGACTACTTGCCATGAGACGCTTAATCAGAAATTGTTTTTTCCTTATTAGAGATTGGGGATTCTTTCTTTCATATCTCTTTTAACCTAGTTCATAGAAAAGCTCCATATTCATACTTTTGACATTGAGACATATCTTGGAGCTTGGTTTTATCCTTGATTGATTTATCGATATCGAATTCCTGATCATCGTGGTAATTCTCTATTGTTTATCTCTTTACAATTCGTTCTTGTTCTTGTTTGTCGAATCGTATGAGCTTGCATGCGATTATCATTATGTTTAGGATCAATTACATATACCCCCTGGTAGAAGCCTCTGTTGCATATAAATCCCTGTTAGTTGAACAATTATATATAGGTCCTTTCAGCTGATTTTGAGTTGACCAACTTATTTACAATAGTAATTAATTGTTCAACCAAACAAGGCCTTACCAATTCTTCTTATTACTCCCATTTTAACAGGGATCCATCTGTAATTAGAAATTCTAATTGTTAATGATTAACTTTTTATTGTATCCACTACTAACATACGCCATACATGATACGTACAGTAATTTTTTTAATTAATTATTAAATAATTACAAAAATGATTAATTTTCATAAAAATTATTATTTATTATAAAAATGTTTAATTGTTATAAAAATGTTATAAATTGTTAATTGCATGACATATCTTATATACACATTATTCTCCAATTTAAATACCATTTGACACGTGGCGGCTTATTTACACGACACATGTCACTTTGCAAAATACATAAATACGTTGGATTAAAATGTAAGTACGGTAGATCTTTGTTAATTTCACAATTGATCATATGTTATTGAAAAGATTTTACCCATAACTTCAAAAATTAAAAAAGAAACATAATAAATAAAAAGGTTCAAAACCTAAAAAATAGTTTTTTTTTTAAAGAGAAAAATTGCATTTTCCGCCATGGTGCCATGGAAGCAAGAAAATGCAAGTTTTCTTTGTTTTTCTAACTTTTTTTTTAATTTTATTTTTACTTTTTCATTATAGTAAAATGGTGGTTTTAGAAATTATCTATGTTGTCAAAATGGGGTCCATTCATAATTATTCGAAACATTGTGGTTCAATTGAAATTGACATAAAAAAGAATTATTTAAAAATGATCAAATTTTTTTTTACACTAAAACCTTTTGGGCTAATTTGAGTTTACACTATAACCTTTTATTTTTTGCACTTTACACCAAAAATTTTATAAAAAATTTGACTTTACACAGAAGTTGGATGGCCGTTAAGTTACCGTTAACTTATTTTTAAATTACACCAAAATCTTTGAAATAACTTGTACTCGCCACCAGAACCTTTCTCTATAATAATAATAATAATAATATTTTTTTGAAAATTGCCGGAACTTCACTTGAGGCCATATTTCACATATACAATTTGTAGTCAGCAAAAAACAGCACAAGGGACCAAAAATGGTGTATAAATAGGCCTCAAATAACCTCCAACGGCTAGTTTTTTTAAAAAAATAACGGCTATATTACAATTACATGTAATTACCTATTGTTCTACATCAATTACATCTGAGTCCTCATGTGCCTCGCACGTGACACCCATTACTTAAGGCTGTTTGGTCGATTCTGAAATCTGATAATGGACCAGGGGTAAAAAAGAAATTTCCAGGTTTTAATTCGCCAAAAGTCAAATTCGTGGACTTAGATGTAATTAGAATGTATCTAACAAGGGCTTAGCCGGTATTGTTGAACTAACAGGGATCCATCTGTAATTAGAAATTCTAGTAGGGGGTCCAGATGTAATTCGCCCTTATGTTTATGTTTATGTTTATCATGAGCAATATCTTGAAGCCTTTCTGATGTGTCAATATCAAAGTTTTAATTATTTGTTTACTTAACCAAGAGCTAACTCTCGACACTACGAAAACCTGTAGTATAGTGAAGTTAACCCCGAGGTCGGTCTCTAGGGACTTAGCTAAGCTGAGCTTCAGTTTAGGAATAGAAGTAACAATATGAAAAGTAATAAAAGTTTGTTTGCTTCGACAGCAGATTGATTAACTATCGTAACAGTAAACAACTAGGCAGACAAAACTAGTTATGATTGACACTTAACGAGATTGATATATGAATGAGCAGAATTATGGAGTGGTGACTAGAGAACAAGCTAGCTAACAAGAAATATGCGATCCACAGGAAACGATTACCTCAAGTTGTCACTACTTGGGTTCAGAAAATGAATAGCATTAGTGAAGGCGTCAATTTCACTAAGCTACGATCAATAAAGCTAATCCTACTATTACCGTTTGCAACTAACTGTTAGATTAAAGCAAGACGAAAAACATTTTGGTTGCCAGAGATCAAATGCTTAATCTAACAGTGATATTGACGGATTGCGCATCAAACGTAATAGCAGGATATGCAATTTAAACTAAAAAGCACAAAGTAATCGTAACCTGATTGTACATAAACGCATAAACCCTAGCTAGCATGTTTGAATCCGTCACCACCCCATAATCAGGGTGTTTAGCTACTCATGTTATGCGAAGACATAATCAAATAAGCAATTAAACGATTAACACACATAATCTAATACTAAATACGAGGAATCGATCAATTGATACAGATTTACCCTTCGTTGTCACAAACCCTAGGTAGAACCTGAAGAATCTGAAGCGATAGATGCAAGAAAGTATGTAGATTACGCTCCCAATCAATGATAATCGTCGGATTACAAGGTGAAAATCGTTGGAAACTAGGTATAGCTTGAGAGCAAAGTTCAATCTTTACAATAGAATGAATATGAAAGTAATAGTCGATGTTTTTTCTAATACCAAAGAAAGAAAAACGGAGTCTGGATGAATTAGGAAAGAAAACAGTGAAGGGCAAAAAATCCGAGTTGGCGCCCCCCAAGATAGACTTGGCGGGCGCCAAGTATGTATCTTGGCGGGTGCCAAGATCCGATCCTTGGCGCCCGCCAACTGGAACTTGGCGCCCACCAACATACACTGGATGGTGTTGGCGGGCGCCATCTTCAAATTGGCGTGCGCCACCTCTACCGGTAAATTATGATTTTGCCCTTTTTGTCCTCTTCGCTCGATTTTGCTCCTTTTAACTTCGTTTCTTGGTATTTTGGCTTCCCCGCTCCACTTCTAGCAACCATACGAGGCATTAGGACTTCCATATCTTGTAGGTGCATATAAAATACACCACTTTTGCCTTCAATTAGCTCGGTTTAGCCAAATACCTGCAAAATACACAAAGAACAAAACAAGTAAAAAGACTCTAAGAAAACTACTAAAACTATACTTAAGGATAACAAAAGGACGGTAAAAAAGACCAGATGAGACAATGTAAAACCAACTCATCAGGTGATGACGATCCGGGGTGTCAGGATCTAGTTTTCCACTAGGAGTATCCGGGAATTCCTACAGTGCAGGGTGTTCCAATCAGGAGATGACATGTACAACCATTGGGGCGACAATTTTCACAACCGGCAGTTTGAGAGAGCCTTAGCCGAGTTTGTACTTCTACCTAGTACCGACCCGGAGGACCACAGGACCAAAACCACCATCGCCACCCACTTCCTCAAGCCCGAGGTTCGCCTCTGGCAACATCTGATCCAGTATAATGTGACCCCCAACTCACACTTCAACACCCTGACCCCTCCCACAGCCCGCCTTATCCGAGCTATCATGAACGGGCAGTTTGTTGACGCCCCAAATATCATTATGGCGGAGGCTCAGTCCCGGAAGGCTAAAGGCAGTCTCCTCGGTTTTCCATGCCTCATTACCAGTATCTGTCGGTCCCTCAATATTCCCGGTATCCAGGGCTCCTATAAACCCAAAGGGGCTCTGAAGTCTGCTAGAGCCAGAGTCATTCTCGGCCGCCACCCCATTCCTGTCAGGGGCGCTGACGACACTGCAAAGCAGCCTACTCCACCTGGTTCTTCTGACTTTCAGGGTTATTTCGAGCGGTGACAAGACAGTTCGAGTGGCGGGACCACGATACCCGGATCGAGAACAAGATTCTCAGATCGAGGAGCACTACCAGCGGCAGGAGGAGCGCGATAGGAGAGCTGAGGCTAGGGAGCAGAGCGAGATCGAGCGCTTGGAGAGGCAGGAGGCACTCTAGAAGGCACAACAGGATTTTCGGGAGTAGTGCTTCGGTGGTGGCCCTTCTGGATCCACTTGATCATCCCTGCTGAGACAACACTATGGTTGGTCACTCTATACAGTCGTTTTCTTACACTATTCATTGCTAGGGACTAGCACTTGTGTAGGTTTGGGGAGTTTGGTTTCGACTGTATTTGTTGCTAAAGTTGTCTCATTTTTTGTACTCTTTTTCCATGTATTTGTACTCTATTCGTACTCTGTTTTTATTTTTTATTTTCTATGTATTCTGTGCGAGTGGTATGTTAGCCATGCGTTTTGTTATGTGACTGTGGTGGTATGTTAGCCACCTTTATGTGTTAGTTGTTTTTCTTTTCTTTCCCAGTTAAGTCCACTTTAGGTGTTAGTATTTCTCTTATGGTGAGTCTGAGTCATTTACCAAGTTGAACGTCTATTGTGAATGGTAAATTATCCTGCTGCTTACGTTTTGTTTGATCCCTAGCTGGAAGCAGGATAGTGGACTTTAAATCTCGCAAGGTCGTTTCCCTTTTAAATAGCAAGTTTGTATAGACCTTTAGTCCAAAAGCCTGTGAGGAGCCTGAACCAAAGAAAAAATATTGTGCCGGCACCTGTAATTGTGTGTGATTCCTGGGTTGTGCAAGTCTTTTACGAATTACTTGCGCCTATTCATACTTATGTGTACTCAGTTTCGTTGGGGATGACGAACAACATGCTTTACGTTGTGGATTTTACTCTCCCCGTTCTACTGAACTGGTTTGGGGAGAGGATTCTATTTTGTGAGTCGTTACATTTGTCTTTGAAAAGTCATTTATCGCTCCCTAACGCCTATTGATATTTGAATCTCGGGGTGGATCTATGGTCTTCATTGATCACCGTTAGGCGTGTTTCAAATATTACCTATATACCGGCGTGGTCCTAAAATTTCATATGTCCATGAGGGTTGAAGGCGCGTATACCAAACTGACACGCACAAAAGTGCGGACTATCAGTAAAATAGACACCTATCAAAAAATTGAGATTAAAAGAGCCCAATGTGGCCATGCACTGAATTCAGTGAAGTAAATTGAGATTTGAGGTTGTTTGACATGAATTAAAGGGAGCAGTTTAAGCTTTTTGATTTTTCTGGAAAAATATAGTCGTGTGCCAAAGTCCCTTTCGACTCAATGAGACGAGTGCAAAAGCATAAGATATTTTAGGCACCTTTGTGATGCGAGTCACCTTCCCAGTTTACTTTTTGAGCTTATACCCCATTTGGATACTTCCAAGAGAGTGAGAGATACAATGCATTCACCTGTGAGGGACTAGCGAGCTACACTTAAGTGCTATTTGTCTGGGAAACGATTGTGTTTGATTTTGTGTACACTGTTTTGCCAAAGTTAGTCTGATAACAAAATTTTTGCATCTCGTGGATTTACTGTTTCCAATGGTAGATTCGGTTACTTGGGACCTTGACTCTTTGTTTGTCTTCGTGGTTTCGAGTCTAGTTGTGTCTAGGATTGTCTGTTTGCTCGGGGACGAGCAATGGTTTGGTTTGGGAAGTTTGATGAGACTGTAATTTAGAGTCTCGTTTGGTCCTTTTTAGCGGTCTTTAATTTGTGAGTCTTTGTTTTTAGTTTCGTAGTGTTTTTTGTTCGTTTTTACGCTTTTTTGTTTCGTCCTTTTTTGTAGGAATTATTCATCTTTGAGCAAAAAAAAGAGGAAGAGCCAATCAGCCACGCTCACCGCGACGAGGGATTTTGTCCGCCGCAGTGAGATTTTACGCATGCAGTACTGGATTTGCTGAAGAGCTCGCCGCGGCGACGGAATTGGCCCGCCGCGGCGAGATTTTGCGAATGAAGCTCCTGTTTTGAAGATCGAAGCTCGCCGCAGCGAAATTATGCGAGGGCTATATACTCTTCGATTAAGAAGGCTCGCCGCGGCAAGAGACGCAGAACATAATTTTTGTTTTTCCTTATTAGATTAGAATTAGGATTTTTTTTTCATACTTTCTTTTAACCTAGTTCTTAGAAAAAAAAGCTCCATATTGATACTTTAACATAGAGACATAATTGGGGCTTGTTTTCATCATTGTTGAAGAATTGATATCGAATTCCTGGTAATATTTGATAATTCTCCATCGTTTATCTCTTCGATTCATGTTACTATTGTTTATCAATTTGTAAGAGCTTGCGTGCGATAATCAATATGTCTATGTTTATCATATCCAATACTTTGAATTCTTTGATCTTTGCTTCTATTATGAGTAGCTAAATCACTCCGAACACAGTAGTTATGTGACGGTTTTGCGTATTCGATTCTAGGGTTAGGATTCGTTCATATAGGTTCGTCTAGTTCAAAATCTTCGTAAAAACTATCAATCCAATTCGCTAGTTCAAGATTTTCTAAATCGTTTTAGGTTAAGGATCGTGGATTGACGACCCACGATTACTCTAGTTCAAAATACTCAAATGACGATTGGTTGAGGTTGGATTGATCGATTTATGTACACCGACCGTGTAACAAATATGAACGATTTCCCTAGAGCGAATTAGCATTACTCGATCATAACTATTGTGTTCTCTTATCTCATTGTTAAAAATCGTTTATCTTCTTTTCTGTTTTCTAGTTACTAGAAGTAATCAAAATCAAACAAACCAAACTGTGTTCACAAGTAACTGTTTGCTTTCAAACCGTTGTGGTAGCTTAATTGATTCTTTAGCGAACGACTCTGTGGTTAGCATTGTCTGTCTACAAAAACTACTTTCTACTTGTTTACTAAGTAGTAATTTGAGCACATCAACGTTCCTTGATGCGCCTCTCGTCATTCGTCCTCCTAGTTGGAGGTCTCCCTCTCTGTTTAGGAGCTGGAGTTCCTACCGCAGTAGTAGCGGTTCTCGCTGATCTTCTGGGTCTTGCCATTGCTCAAATAGCTATGAAACTTTTTGTAAAGTTTCCCACAGACGGCGCCAAAATGTTGAGGGTAAAGTCCCCCAAACACTTAATAAGTTCTTCCTAAATCGCATAAGTACAAATCACTGTAGAGCATCCAAAGCAAAGGTCCAAAGCTAGAGTCCAAAGCACTACAAAGAACTAGAGGGTAAGAACCTGCACAAGATTTTTTTTTTTGGGGGAGGGGGGGGTGGGGGTGGGTTAGAACCGTAGACCCGGTTTGCTAAGTGTCAAACCGAGTAAGGACTTTACTTGAGAGAGACTGAAGATCTGCTCTGTATAGTGATCGGGATTAGTTCATAATGATGACTTACCATTTACATAGGAATGTGTACCATATATATAGGCTTCTCCCAAAAAGGAAGAGCTTCACTAGATCGTGCCAAGTGTAAGGCTCAGATTGCGCCAACAAGGCTCTGTTAGGCCCATGGCCCATTAAGAAGACTTAACCCATTTACCTTTTGGACTTTCGAGGGTATTTTAATCTTTCGTTGAGAGATTAGAGACTTCTGATGTATGTTTCGGACCTTCGTCCGAAAGGGTAGGTCCAGAGCAATGATCTGAGCAGTACTCACTTGACTGTAAGATAACTTAAACAACCTCCTAAAGTACTGTGGTTTGGACCTTGCTAGCCTCGGACCTTGCCTTCTCTCTTGGTGCCAGTTCACTTGGTTCCTTATGAGGTCAGTGTCATATGTCTGACTCAACGTCTCTGGCTCGGACCACCATGGTCTTCGGACCATGGTCTGGTCGGACCGCTTTTCTTGAAGGCCAAGGTTCTTATTGCTTATTTCAGGAAAGTTAACTCCAAGGGAACCTTGGGTCGGACCTTGAGCCTTTTGACCTTAGACAGCTTAATACGCCTTAAGATACGCTCCAAAGGCGTCTATAACGGATTGGACATATTTCCGTATCAACATATGCCCCCCTAGTTTCCAAGTATCTTAGTAGAAGATAGTTGTGGAACTATAGTTTAAAGTGGAGAGAACATTTTGTTTTTCATTCAATCCGTCCCTCATAAGAAGAAAAAAGGTGTTTAGTTCGTGCCCTTTGACGTCCTTATCTTAATCTCTTCCCCCTTTCTTACAGTCTGAGAGTGTGGTCTCGGACTGTAAGTTAAAAAGGGGAAATGTAGTAGTAATTTGCGGGAAAGGAAGTAGAGAAGATAAACAACAAATGGTCGAGAAGAGTCGATAGTTGGACTATCTCTCCTTAAGACTTTATTGTCCCGCTACGCTGCACACGGGTTGCTTGCAACAGTCTCCCAAGATAAAACCTCTCTTAAACGGCTAGGTTGCACTCCAATAGCCGAGTCTGTCGAACTGATGAGACGATAATTTAGAGTCTCATTTAGTCCTCTTTAGCGGTATTTGTGAGTCTTTGTTTATAGTTTTATAGTGCTTTTTGTACGTTTTATGCTTTGGTGCTTTGATTGTGTTTTGTAGGTTTTTGTGTTCCGAAGGTGAAAATCGGAGTGAAAACTTTGGTTCTAGATCGTTGAATGTAGAGTAACTGGGCGAAAACGGAAGTGGATTCGGAGTTCAGACGAAGAGCCGTTTTAGCGAAGCTTGCAAAAGTGAAGTTTTACAGAGCAGTCTAGCCATTTTGGCCATAACTCTCTCATATGATGTCCGATTGACCTGAGCTCGGTGGCCACGGAAAGATAATTCAAAGGGCTACAACTTCGTTTTTGAAGCATGCCATATTATGTCTGTATAAAAAGTTACAGAGGTTTTAAGCTCGCCGCGGCGAGATTTTGCGAGAGCAATTTGGGAGCCTAAACAGTGTCTCGCCGCGGCGAGATTTGCGATAACTTCATAGATTCGGTAGAAAATCTCCTTTTTAGGTTAGAATTAGTTCTTCTTTTGCGATAACTTCTTATACTCGATTTTTACATAGAAAAAGCTCCTAGAACTAGGTTTTGGCATTGATTGATTGATCTTGGAGCTTGGTTTTCATCTGGTTAGAACCATCGATATCGAATTCTTCGTAAAGTATTGATAACTCTCTATTGTTTATCTTCAATTCGTGTTTTCTTCTGTTTATCGAATTGTATGATTTTGCATGCGATTATCACCAGGATTATGCTTAGCGTACTCAATACCATGCATTCTTTCATCTTTGCTTCCACCATGAGTAGCTAAACCACTCCGAACGCAGTAGTTATATGACGGTTTCGCGTATTCGCTTCTAGGGTTAGGATTCGTTCATATAGGTTCGTCTAGCTCAAAATCTTCGTAAAACCTTCAATCCAATAAGCTAGTTCAAGACTTTCAAAATTGTTTTCGGTTAAGGATCGTGGATTGACGACCCACGATTTCTCTAGTTCAAAACATTCAAATAACGATTGGTTGAATTGGATTGATTGATTTATGTACACCGACCGTGTGACAAATATGAATGATTGCCCTAGAGGGAATTACCATTACTTGATCATTACTACTGTGTTCATCTTCTCTCATTGTTAAAAATCGTTATCTGCTTTATCTTATTCTAGTTTTTAGAAACAACCAACTTACAAATCAATTTGTTTTCACAAGTAACTGTTTGCTTTCAAACCGTTGTGGTAGCTTAATTGGTTCCTTAGCGAACGATCCTGTGGTTAGCATTGTCTGTCTACAACAACTGCTTACTACTTGTTTTCTAAGTAATAATTTGAGCACATCACGAACCTTAGTTTGAGTGTATAAGGATGCACAAAAGAGCAGGAGGAAAGAACAAGTACGGAATGGGAAGTGTGTTCTTGTGAAGAACTTCTTCACATATTTATACTTGTTTGGTGATCTTTCCCAAGAGTTATATCCTTCCACTAAAGGTGTTAACTCTTCATTCAATAGACACAAGTTGAAAGGGACACAATTATTCAACTCAAGGGAAGTGTCCATTCATGAAAAGATAAGGAAAAATCGAATTTATGAGAAAATCGTGACTTTTCAGTCGCAAAGAGTGAGCCCCACCCTCGCCGCGGTCTATGAGCATAAACAAAGTTTCTGCTTAAGTAGTCCCTGGTGAGCTACAGTGAAAAATGATCTCACCGCGGTGAGCTATAGTGTTTTCAGCCTTTTCCCCGGAATTTGAATTTTTCACCTTTCTTTTCGATTACTTTGCTCTTTAACCCAAATTTTAGCACATAGGATTACGAATCTTCATGTTTAAGATGACTTAACTCATTCATGTATTGATCAAACACACTTAAAGCATTAATCACCCTTTGACCACTTGGCGATTTTAGTGACTTAATACACAAAGTGCAATTCGTTTTAACAACGAGATACACGCTTACACAGAATGCATGTTTCCGACGTGTTGGGCCCCATTGACAAATTCAACGAATGAATTGAAAGCTCAATCAATCACTAAAATTCCATCAGTTTACTAGTTCAAAACTGTTTCTTAAGACTTAAGAGACTAACATAAGAAATCAAGAACTAAATTAGTTTAGCGGTTTGTATATGTTTAATCTAGTCCCAAAGATCCTTAAAATAATTAGAAAAAAGAAAGAAAACAGAACGTTATCTGTAGAATATATATGCATGTGATGCAGTTTGGCATGTTCTTGGTTATGAAATACACTACCGTGACCCGTTCGTTGAGCGTTTGTCTTTATATATGGATGGCGAACCGAATGTGTGCTTCAAAGATGGTGACTTGATTGAAGACCTGATGGACAAGCCGATTGTGGGTCAAACTAAATTCCTGTAATGGATGAACTACAATAGGGAGCACCAAGAAGCCCGTCAGTACCTGTACTCTGAGTTCCCGAAACATTACGTTTGGGATAAAAAAAACACAAGATTTGGAAAGCCCGGAAACAGAGGACGAATAAGGTTGGGAGGATATATCATGTGCCGCCTAAATCAGGCCCCATGTACTACCTAAGTATCATGTTGAATCACATACGGGGTGCCACCTGCTTCGAGGATTTGAGGACCGTGGATGGTTTGATCCATGCTACATATCGAGACGCGTGTTATGCACTGGGGTTGTGTTATGTTACAAGGAGTACACCGATGCAATAAAAGAAGCAAGCTTCTGGGGCTCCGGTCGTTATCTGAGACATCTATTTTGCATGCTCCTGCAGAGCAACTCGATGGCAAGGCCATTGCATGTGTGGGACAATACATGGGAGTTGATGTGTCAAATCGAGTTTTGATTTATTTGTAGCCAAGAGTTAGTATCTCAACACTACGAATGTGGTCTAAAAGGAGGTTTTATGTAACCTTTAAGTGTTAGTATGCTTCATCTTTTCTTTCTGCATCATGCTTTTTAATATGGATATTACTATTTGTCTATTATTCTTTGACTAAACCAGTTCATCGTATCTTATATTAGTTTTACATGAACCTTTGTCTGTTTTTTTCCATCTTGGCTTATATGAAAAGTACTGCAACACCCCGGTCTCAGAGTAGGACAGGATGCATAATAATAGGGACCATAAACGCTACTAGCGATAAAGTAGTAATAGGGTTACATAATTGGTGTCCAAAATATCATTACATGATTCGCGATAAAGTCATTTCATCTACCATTTCGAAAGATTCATAGTTACATCACGACCGAATTACAAAAGACGGTAATATTTCTTGAGTTTCATAGCGGAAGCTTCCCAAAACGCAGTTTCCATCCATCACTGGTTCTCGTCCAACGGGACATACGTAAGAGCCCCAAAGCCGTGTTAATCTGAAACAGCTTAAGAAAATGGGATGAGCTAAACGGGCTCAGTGGTAACGGGGTGGGGTCATTGTTTAGAGAAAACATGTTTTGTTTTAATATAAATTCCCAATAGTATCTTCTTTAAGTTTAACATCTCATTCATCCATTTCTAATGTAAAATTTACAGGTTAAGAGATTGGTGTTTGGTTGTCCACGGTATTTTCATGTTATAAACTTTGGCACTGTAGTAGGTTTTCCTTATATTGCTGATATTAACAATCCGATCACCATCTCATTTCAACTAAACCTCCATTAGATTATTACACGAGTTAGGGTCAGTCCTTTAGAGGTGGCCCCTACGGACTCGAGAGGTGGCTCCCATCGCGATCAAGCGATGTAGCACTCCGTTCCGCATGGCACTTACAACTGTCCAATGGTAGCTTATGTAGGAACAGTCCTGTAGAGGTGGCCCCCACTAATTCGAGAGGTGGCTCCCACTACAACGCAATGTAGCACTTCGTTCCGCGTGACACTTACAACCGTCCTAAAATCAAATATGGACCATTTTTACTCGTGGTCGCCACCCTCGTTCGGTTCTGTTTTTACTCGAGGTTGCCACCCTCGTTCGGTTCTCTTTTTACTTGAGGTTGTCACCCTCGTTTGTACTCTTTTTAACGAGGTTGCCACCCTCGATATTTATTCTTGGTTCATATATTCTCATGGTTAATATCGACACTAATAAGTTTATTGGTAAAGTGATCTTACCAATTCCCTCCTATTCGCACATGAACAAACTCTATTTTACGCTCATGTAAAGCATTAACCCCTTGTGTCAATTCCCTTGATATCACTCTATTACAAAGATCAAGTCCTTTTTATGTGTGTTATTAGGTCCTTGAGATTGTCCATAAGATAAATATTGAGATTATGTGAGATTTTGAAAACCCCAAATCTGAGAGATTTCTACCTTTTGTTTGTAAAATAGTTTTCGGGTTCTTAAACCTGTTGAAAATGGTCATAATTATTTTTCTATACTAGTATACTGAGTTAGCTACTCATAACCTACTTTTAGGTCTAAAATCTCTTTATAGTCTATCTTAAGTAATTCTTTTCCCTAGACTGCTCCTGCAGGGAGCAATGGTGGTAATAAATTCACCAAATATTCCATAGACTTTCAAACTTATTGATTATTCTTGTATACGTTTCCAAATTCAGAAAGTTTGAATCTGGTTTGGCTACTAGTAGCCATTTGTATTATAGTTTTCCTGTTCTGTGGGTAAAGTAGCGAATGTAACTTCCAAGATTTTTAATTTAATCATAACAAGTTATTTTAACTCCATTCCAAAACTTAGATCTCAATAGAGGGTTAGTTATCTCTATATAATTTATCAAGCAGATTAGATCAAGATGCTAGGTAGTGTTATCAATTTACAAGATCGCACATTAACTTCAAGTAGTTTTAACTAACTCATCTTAACTCCTTTTTAGTCGATTCCAAAACTTAATTGTTTCTTACTGTTGTTATTATGTATTAAAAAAGTTACAAACAGAAACATAAATATTTTCTAAGGTATTAAGCATTTAAAAAACCTGACATAAAACAGTACTCCCAAATCTTTACCAAGTTTTCTTCACAAACTTTCAATTCTATCACTCATACTCATGCAAGACACCAAGACTCATGGATTCAACAACTTAGTACCAACATAACACTTCAATAAATGTCAATATGGTATCATGCTCTAAATTATCCAAGGATTACATGCATGAAATGAGTTTGATGATCAAATTGAGTTTTTATCCACATCTCTTCAAAATTGAATCTCTAGATTTCACATGCAATCCATTGATCTTCAAGATTAAACATAAGAAGAACAACATAAGCAATTTTGAAACATTTTTAAACCAATATACTCAAGACTTGTCACACATCACATGCATGCACTTAAATTTTTAGTTTTTAAAACCCACCTTTGTGGTTTTGTGTGATGTTTTCTTGCAATTCTTCAATTGATTGTTGATTCATTGCCATGCTAGTGCTCTCTTTAAGTGGGCTACCTAGCAAGAATGAGAAAAGAGAATGATTAGTTTACTTTGTGTAAAACTTCATTCTCTTAGATGGATGATGAAATTGCAAGCACATCATAATGCTTGAGGTGTAGAGATTCTTATTTTGAGGTTGCACACTTGCATGCAAGATTGAAACATGGAGGAAGAGTGAAAGAAGAAGAAGCCGAAAGTGAGAGAAAGGGAAGGGAAGTTTCTTTTCTTTACCTTGTCTTCAAGTGTGGAAAAGTCTAAGACCATTCACAGTGGGTCGTGAAGTGATCTCGATTAATCGCTTTAGACGGTGAATCTGAAAATTCCCTATGACGATGGGTCGTGCTCCAAATGTGGTCGTCAAAATTTTTATTATTTTCTTTAAACATATTTAAACATGTTAAACATATTATAAAAGTATTTAAAAGTTGAAATTAGTGAAATCTCACTTAAAAATATTTAAAAATGGAATAAGGGAAAAAGTTGAAGTGTTGTGACATGTGTGAAAATCGGTACCAATTTATAGATCTCGAGAAAATATGAACGTTGGTATAATTTTTATATTTTATTATTATATATTTAATTTGTTATTTATATTTAAAAGAAAAAGTTTTAAAAAAAGAAAGAAATTAGGTGGGCAAGCTGCCTAGCTGGCCCACGAACCATCCATGGCTGGTTGTGTGATCCCGCCGTGCATAGAACCAACCAGCCATGATGGCCCATAGGGACTGCTATCCAAAAAATCCCGTCGTGTCCCCGCCATGACCACTCCCACTGGGAGTGGTCTAAGTGGCATGAGAGATAGTGATTTCTATTTATAGGCTCTATTGGTTGACTTTGTCAACCTTGTCATGTGCTACATGACCCTTTCACTAACACTAGTCCCACTTGATAAGTTTTGTTGTTCATTCTTAGATTTAACTTTATTTGGTTCATGTTGTAAGTTTTATTTATTTGTATATTATTAGTGAATGTTGGGGTGTTATAATTTAGGTCATAACATGCTATATATATAATTTATTTATTTATTTATTTTCTATTCACCATTTTGATCCGCACTTTGTAGTTTAGTTTGTATATCTTAGAGATATGGTGGATCATTGTCCGATTTGATTTACAATTATTCTCGATTATACTCAACTAGACAGTTCAGGATGGCTATAATTTTACTTTATTTCCCTTCAAGTCATTGACGAGTTGTTAGAAAGTCATTAAATGAAAAGGAAAATCGCATGTGTCGCATATGAGTATGAACAGGAAATGATGGAATGAAGGGACGACTAGTGTATCGTACCTCCTAACTGAACTTGTACATTGAATTTTTTTTTGGTAGGTCTCACAAGTACAATATGCCGTTAGTACTACTTCCTCCGTCCCATGACAAGCTTCCCATTTTGCCATTTTAATCGTCCCACAAGAAGCTTCTCATTTCCATTTTTTGTAATACCCCACTCAACTAATACCTACATAAACCCTCACATTTACAACTTTACCAACCCACTATCTCTACTTTATTCATCATTTATTCTTTATTCATTTAAATAATACTCAACTTTCCACTTTAACAACTCACTATCACTTTTTATTCATCCTTTATGAATTTTATACTCAAGTCAACCACTTTCCTTATTTTGTTGACCAATAAAGCAAACGGAAAGCTATTCCCGGGACGGAGTAAGTAGTAGCTAAATATACTAGTACGTCTATTAGATTTGTACCGTTTTAATTCCGTTAAATGAAGTAACTTTTTCAAAGGAAAAAAAAAAAAAACTTGCAAACACACAGGAGTGATGTTGACTTCCAATTGCCAGACGATATACTCATTCGCGATGCAACTGGCCCAATTACATCAGTGGTTAGTAGCACATATCCCTCACTCATTGATCATATTGGTGATGGTCGGCACTTCTAGGATAGAGCTATATTAGCTCCGACCGATGAGATTGTCCATGAGATTAACAACTATGTCATATCAATGTTACCTGGTAATTCGTATGTGTTCATGAGTTTTTATTGCATATGTCCAGACGTGGATGACATAGTCAACCGTGAAGATGTATATTCCGTTGAATTCCCTAATACCATTCGGGCGTCTGGAATACCTAATCATTTGATTCACCTTAAAGTTGGGTGCCCTATAATGCTGTTAAGGAATATTGACCAATCTGTTGAACTTTGTAACGACACGCGATTAAGCATGACTGCTATTGGGAAACATGTCATCGAAGCCAAGATGATAGCTGGAAACAATGCTGGGTCGAAAATCCTTATACATCGGATGGTGCTAACGCCTTCCGACGTCACCAAGTTTCCTATTAGGTTCCATATGAGATAATTCCCTATAATTAACAGTTGTTATGCAATGACTATAAAAAAGAGTTAAGGACAATCATGTTGGCCTTTATCTACCTAGCCCGGTATTTAGTCATGATGAGCTCTATGTTGCATTATCGATGGTCACAAGCAAAAATGGCTTGAAGGTGTTGATTCTAGATGAGGAAGAGAAGCCCACAGACACAACAACCAATGTGGTCTACAAGGAGGTTTTACGTAACCTTTAAGTGTTAGTATGCTTCATCTTTTCTTGATACATCATGTTTTTTAATATGTATATTACTAGTTGTCTATTATTTTTGGACATTTGACTAAACCTCTTCATCTGTGTCTTATATCAGTTTTACATGAACCTTTGTCTGTTTTTTCCCATTGTGGCTTATATGAAAAGTACAATATGCGGTTAGTACTACTTACTCCGTCTCTGAAATAGCTTCCAATTTTGCCATTTTGGATGTCCCAATCAAAACTTCTCATTTCCATTTTTGCCAACCACTTACCCAACTAAAACATTAAATATACTCGAAATTAAACCTACTAACATTACTTTATCCTACTTTCAACTTTAAAACTCAATTTGAGGGACCCACTAGTACTATTTTATTCAAAAGTAATATATACCTTATTTTCTCCACCAAAAAGTAAACGGAAAGCTATTTTCGGGACGGAGTAATTAGATTTGTATCGTTTTAATTCCGTTAAATATAACTTTTTCAAAGGAAAAAAAAAGAAAAAATAAAGAGTCCGTCTTGCGAAAGACCCTTATATATAGGAAAGTCCCGAAAGTCCCCTTCAAATGTTAAAACTAGACAATTATACCTTTTTTCTCGACTTGGTTTTTTTATGGTTTTTCGCGGATCTTTTGACCCAGATTCATTAAAAACGGGTCAAGTATAATGTAAAAACTAGACAATATAATGTAAAAACTAGATCACTGAGTAAATTTCTAGATAAGTAATAAAACTAAACAATTCATTTACAAAACTAGACAATTCAGTTACAAAACTAGACAATATCATCATCAGTTCAAAAACACTAATTTTTCTTCGATTGCTTTAGTTTCTTCAGAGCATTCTCCTTCAAATCATCCAATACGCCCTCTTCAAAATCATCATCAGCATACGGTCTCTTATCTATATAATCTATTAACCAAAAAAGGTTTTAAGCCATTCTAGGCTATCCACATCATGAAATTATTTGGCAAAACTCTAAGCTGTGATTGGTCCATTTTTTTATATAGGTATACAATATTTTGATTCTTATTGGTCGATTTCAAAACCATAGCTGATGTGTTCAAATTTGTGGCCATAAAATCATTTAGGGTGTTATTATTGTTGCCATAATTATCATTAGATCTAATTATGTAATGATCCTGATAAATTCTTTTGGTAAGCAGCATGTGTTCAGCATTTCTATTTATTTTAGTCTTGATCATGGAAATTCCTTCTGCCTATTAATTAGTGAATGTAATTAGTGTTGGAAATTCAAACAATTTCTCATCATTATCGGTGGTTTGATTTTTATATGTTGTCCAACAAGGCAAAAGGCCGACTAAACTTCAACTAACTACGTTTGATTTCATATATTTAGGCAAGTGAATAAATATATTTAGGTATGTAATTAAATAAGAAAGTGTTGATATTTGAATGACTTAAGCTATATAATACACAAAGTATAAAATTAATTATCTTAAAATATTTTCTTTCAAAATCCGTCCGTCCCAGACTCAATTTATGATCATAGGTACAGTCGTACGGACGCAATTTTGTAAGAGTAAAATGTATACATGTATATATAAATAGTGAGGATAATTTAGAAAATGTAAGTTTGAGTGAATAAAGTATGTGAGATAATGAACAAAATAGAAGATAGATTTTTCATTATGAGAAACTGAGATTGAGACGGATCAAGACGGAATGACGAAAGTTGCATTGGGATGGTGGGAGTATATTTTTTGAAGGACATTCATGGAGTCAAATTTTCAATTAACAAAACAAAGCACTATATAAAAATGTTTTGGAACTTCACTACAACGCTTCCATATAGTAATTACATTATGGTCTATGTACACTTATAATTTTCATGATTTATTTTGTCATCTTCCATTTTAACAAGCAATTGCAAACTACATTTTCTTGCTAGCAGGTACAGAAAAATGGTAAGTGTGACGTGTTTATCAAGTTCAGTCAACAAGCTATTGCTTATTAATTAGTTTCAATATAAACAATTGAAAACTTCAAGTTTATACCTTTCACAATAAATGTTTTCTAAAACCTGTCTAACATAATGTTTTCTAAAACCCGTCTATAATTAATTAAAAAATAGATGGGGTGCTACTGTCAAGAATAAAATGATATTTTTAAGCAAACACTCATTTCGTTAATAAAATGCATATTTTTTTTATTATGAAAAGCACCAGTGTTCTTAATCATACACCCCATATTTTCGGTAATAATTCAAATGTATGTCCGTCTTTTTTATTTTTTAGAAGTCCATCTCTTAAAGACTTACTCTTTGATAATTTGAAGGTAGTAGTGGTGGTGGAATTTAATTTAACTCGGATAATATTTGGTTATTTTTGCAAATCATCACTCAATAAATAACATAAAATGATTTAAAATTAAAAAGTATGAAAAATATATTAAAAAAATATGATGAATTAAAAATTAAAAAAATAATATTTTTTCAATTTTCAAATTCTTTTTTTCCTCCCTTCACAACCATGGAAGATGGAACTTCCATGAGCTTACATGGCAGGAAGGACATTTCTGGAGCTTCCATGTCAGGACGCTATAGCTTACTGCCATGGTAGCTCATCCAGGATGAACATAAAGTACAACTATCATGATTGGACTAATATATGTCCATGCTTCCTAATTTTGCAAGAATGACTCCGTCATTTTGGATTTTTACAAAGGTTTATAATGTTTTGGGATTCTACATGAACATAATTAATTAATGTTAATTATCAAAAATGGAAAGGACTATCCTCTGAGATTAGCTGAGCTCTATGGACTTATATTGCAATTTAGAAGTTCACATTATTTACAAAAATGTCATCAAGGCTTTAAAACAAATATAAAGTTCTGGAAATTATAAATTGTAAAATATTTTTTTCTTATAGTTAAGGCTTTTCTTAATCCTTAATACAGATCCCTATGTCTTGGGCTAAATGAAAATTTTTGTTTGCCAGGATGGAGGAAGTATAATCGTCATCCTCTAAGAGACCAGAGAATTAATCGAGTGACTTTTATAGGCCATTGATGGGTTACATCGCTGATTAAGAGGATGACCGTGAGGCTGATTAAGAGGATGACCGTGAGCACATACGGTATACCCATCACTATTGGATTATTTATCTCAAAATCCACCACTCGACCTATAATATTTTCATCACCAAGATGTTCTTGCACCCAATGGCATAGTAGATGAGAACAATCACTATGATATGTTACCAATGCTCAATAATTTTGTTGAGTACTTAAATACAAATAACATAAATAAGATGGATGGTGTTGCTAATGGATTGGAATAACATAATTATTAACGATTACAAGTTTAGAAATATGAACACGTACGATCCGAATCAAAATAGAATATAAAATCTTAATCACAATTAATCGAATTTCCAACAACCCCATTGGGAAGGGGTGGTGGGACCCCAAGTTCCATAAAAAATAACATTTTAATTTCACTAATTTACATGTTATAATGAAATTTCTTTTGGGTGGGTGGGGGTGCGGTGCACTCATAAAAAATAAGATTTTTATTTCACTAACTTTATTTTTTAAACATGTACGTTCTGGTTATTTTATTTTAGGGCAGTTCGAAGAGGGATTATATAAGTGATTTGAAGTGTTTTTTTTCGAGGGGAGGGGTAGGCCCACCAATTAAAAAAATCATTAATTTTGTAAGTTATATTTCACCATGTTTCAATATAAATTTCTTTTTTTTTGGGACTAGGACCACCCATACAAAACTTATTATCTCACTAAAATAATTAAAAAAACTTTGTTTTGGACGGGCTTTTATCGAGTTAGGTTGAGTTTGGATCATGTTTCACTGTATAAAATGGGTGCAGCATATACCCAACCCATACACCATATTTTGAATGGGTACGACATGGGTTCACAACAGGCAGGATAGAATTCGACCCAATCAAAAGACTTCATTTGAAAAGGTATTCTTAGTCGAATTCATTAATACGATATTAATTGCCCATCCGTGCCTAATTATATTATCGACGCACAGTGTTTTCATCACCAAGATGTTGCATTCAATGACATAGTAGATGAGAACAATCAATACGATATGTTACAAATGCTCGATAATTTTTGTTAAGTTCTTAAATACGAATATTATAAATACGATAGATAATACTGCTACTGGATTGAATAGGCTTTTAAATGGGTTAGTGTCAACCAGATTTGAAACATTTTAAAACACAGTGGGTTTCCCCCGTTAATATCAAATGGATCCTCATTGTGTACCCAACCGATAATCATTAATTATCAACGGGTATGTGTTTAGAAAATGAACACATCCAACCCGAATCAAAATAAAATGCAAGAGTATAAATCACAATTAATCATAATGAAATTTCTTTTGGGAGGGTCATTAAGTCATTAACATCAGTTGTATTACATGTTCCAATGAATTAATTCGGGGGAATATCATTAATTTACAAATATATATATATATATATATATATATATATATATATATATATATATATATATATATATATATATATATATATATATATATATATATATATATATATATATATATATATTTGGGGGGGGAGGTCCCTAACCGTTCACATGTTTGGACATTAAGTTTTTTGGTTTAAGGTCCCACATGACCTATAAAAATTTATCATTCCACTAAAAGAATCATGCACTTTGTTTCGGGTCGTGTTTTTATCGAGTTAGGTCGAGTTGGATCATGGTTCACTGGTATGAAACGGGTGAGGTATGTACTCGATTGGGATGCCATTATTTGAATGGGTACTATGCGGGTTCAGAACGGGTTGGATAGAACTCAACCCTTTTAAAATACTAATTGTAAAAGATCTTCTAAGCTGAATTCATCAATACAATTAATTGATCAGGTGTGCCTTATCATAGATCGTGCTAAGATCGAATATATTGTCATATACTTTTGAGGAATATTGGTTTTGCTTTAAAGTTCAGTAGTGGCACAGGATTGAGAGTCACTACTCTTATAGGAAGCATATAATTGAGATAAAACTGATGTATGGAATAAATGCATGAAAAAAGATTATCGTTCTTAGTATGATGATGAATCCATCAGAGACAAACTTCCCTCTCAATTTCAATGAGACATTGCCCCCTATATAATGTGCTTTGCCATGACAACAAATAAAAGTTAGGGATAATCTATCTCCCAACCCATTAATGTACCTCCCCACACGTATATTAAGTCAAGGTAAGTTAATATTATTTTATTCAGGGTCAACAATAGAAAGGTTATGTAAGTATTGATTTGCGACAATGATGGTAGAACACATTATACGACAACCAACATGGTGTGCAAAAAAGTGTTCGGCAAGTTTATCACTATTATATAAAAGATAATTATATATAAGTACATTATATATATATATATATATATATATATATATATATATATATATATATATACACACACACACACACACACACACACACACACACACACACACACACATCAAGCGTATCAATACGACAACCGACATGGTGTAAGTATTTTTAGTATTTACATGTATGTGTTGTCTTATATAATATAAGCTTCTGCTGATAGTGATACTAGACTTTTAAATTTCTCACCGACTGTAAAATTTAAATGTTTGCAAGCTGAATATGTTATTGCAATTACAGTAGAATTTCATATACTTAATATTTTTTTTACTATACCCATCGAGTATCGACGGGCCATAACTAGTATCAAGGAAAAGGAGTTCCTTGGAACATCTCCATATGCTTCATCAGAAAAACACCACAGTCAAAAGTTCCAAGTTTACCAAGTCCAATCAAGCTTCACAATTTATACAAAAAAACCATTGAACATTTATACAAAAACTAGAAAATTCCTCTCATAAACTAGACAATATAATGTAAAAACTAGAGAATTCATCTATTAAACTAAACAATATAGTGTAAAAACTAAATAGACAATTATGTTCATGTTTGATCATAAAACTAGACAATATACACTAAAAACTAGACAATATCTTGTAAAAACTAGACAAATATGTTGAGCTCAGTTAGTAAATTTGATTTGAAGGTGAAGGTGAAAATGTAAAAACTAGAGAATTCCTAGATATAATGTAAAAACTAAAAAAATTCTCGCATAAACTAGACAATATAATGTAAAAACTAAATAATATAATGTAAATTAGACAATATAGACAATTATGTTCATGTTTGATAATAAAACTAGACAATATTTCGTAAAAACTAGACAATATCCTCTAAAAACTAGACAATATCCTCTAAAAACTAGACAAATATGTTGAGATCAGTTAGTAAATTTGATAGTTGGTGAAAATGTAAAAACTAGATAATTCCTTTCATAAACTAAACAATATAGTGTAAAAACTAGACAATATAGACAATTATGTTTATGTTTGATAATAAAACTAGACAATATTTCATAAAAACTAGACAATATCCTCAAAAAAACTAGACAAATATGTTGAGATCAGTTAGTAAATTTGATAGTTGGTGAAAATGTAAAAACTAGAGAACTCCTCGCATAAACTATACAATATTCACAGTGTTTTGAGTTTGTTAACTATTTAGGTTATTCACAGTGTTTTGAGTTTGTTAACTATTTAGGTTATTCACAGTGTTTTTAGTTTGTTAACTCTGATCGTTTTTATTCTATTTGATTGTTGTTCGCAGTGTTTTGAGTTTGTTAACTATTTAGGTTATTTACAGTGTTTTTAGTTTGTTAACTCTGATCGTTTTTATTCGATTCGATTGTTGATCGCAGTGTTTTGAGTTTGTTAACTATTTAGGTTATTTACAGTGTTTTGAGTTTGTTAACTCTGATTGTTTTTATTCCATTTGATTGTTGTTCTCAGTGTTTTGAGTTTGTTAACTATTTAGGGTATTTACAGTGTTTTGAGTTTACTATTTAGGTTATTTACAGTGTTTTGAGTTTGTTAACTCTGATCGTTTTTATTCGATTTGATTGTTGTTCGGAGTGTATTAGGCTCATGACGTTTGGTTCTGTAGACTTAATTGCAGTGGATTACTCTCCATTTGTGGGGATTCATAAGGGTGCAGTCATACAAGAAGCAAAAGGTGTATTTAATGATCCCAAGTTGGATGCTAGGAGATGTTCGCAGGTGAGAGGAAAATGGATATGTCCATTTGATGTTATGACATTATCTAATTTTCTTGTTTAACCATTGACAAGTTTGCCTCTGTCTCCTTTTCAGGTCATCACAAAGCTTCTGTATCTTCTGAACCAGGGACAAACATTTACCGAGGTTAGAGCTACGACGTAGACCTATTATGTTTACTTCAAAGTTCCAACTGCCCCTAATGATTGGCTTATACAGGCTCTATCTAGAAGATGTGTAGTGCCCCACTTGGCATACTTTGTTGCATACAGACGTTACCTATGGAATTTAAATATCTTGACCTATGTGTTTCTTGAAATTTTGCATTATAAGCATCGCGATTTCAATCTGGAGGAATATGATTATTGTTATGTTTAAATAATTTGTAACTGTCGATATGCTATTTGAGATGTCACTTAATTTGTAACCATTTCATCTGATATGATATGCAGAGTGAAGCTACCCAAGTATTCTTTGCTGTTACGAAGCTCTTTCAGTCCAAAGATATTGGCCTGAAAAGGAAGGTTTATCTTATGATAAAGGAGCTACCTCACCCCAAACATGAGGTATCTTTGGCATTGATTTATGTCTTCCCTATCTGCTTCCCAAGAGATAACAGAATAAAACCATTTTTGGTATTGCAACAAGGCTATCATTGTCGCAAACTCCTTGGTGGAAGACATTAATAGGGGGACTGATATGTGCCGGGCAAATGCAATCCGTGTACTTTGTCAAATTACTGATGGGACCCTCTTACCAACAATAGAGAAATACCTAAAGCAGGCATTTGTGTGCAAAAATCCTGTGGTTGCCAGTGCTGCCCTTGTCAGTGGTATTCGTCTGCTACAGTAACTGTTGATACCTTTTGTAATTAGACAATTTGTGGCTGGATTGAAATTCATAGGTGGTAATATCACATTCATCATCTTTCTCTACAGACAAACCCCGAGATTGTGAAAAAGTGGAGCAATGAAGTAAAAGGAGCCGTTCAATCCCCGGCTGCACTTGTAAAATTCCATGCACTTGCACTCCTCCACCAGGTAAAAGGTCTTATTATTTGTTGATATCAGTGAATGGTTCTTTTATCCATTACATAATACGCTAGGTTAACACTTCTTTGGACTGAATGGTAGTGATGCAACAATATGCTGGTTAGTGAATGTGAGGAATTGTTTCATGATGGTCACTAATTTACAGTTGCGAGGCAATTCTTATAAGAATTTCAGAGGTTATTACTCTGACAACTGACCTCAAGTACAATATTATTTTACTAGCTCTTTGTAGGTCTAGCCCCGTGAGTTACACTGATGTGAATCAACTGACAAAAACTTTGTTTGTCCTACAATCTGCATACCGTTCTCTATTTCTCTCTACTCTTACTAAATGAAGGGATTTTGGAGTTATGAGTGCATAGTTCGAGTAAATTTATTTATCCAGGGTGAATTAGTTTCATCAGCGAGCCCATTCGGTTATGATGTTTCTTAAGATTTTTACGGGCGGTTGTGGTGTTTCAGGCTTTCAGCCCTGTGAGGAAGCATCTAGCCTTGTTGTACTGTTCTTTTTGCTACAAAATTCTTAAGAAAATATGCACTTCTTGTTTGTTCTACAGCCTTGGATCCTAGTTTCCACTTTAAAGACGGCGCTTAATTTTTTGTTTTGTCTATTTTTCTTCTTCTTTTTTCTTCGGTGGAGATTGAGTTCCTATGTTCTTGAACTTGCAGATATATGAAGATGATTGGCGGGCTGTTAGCATGTTGGTTACTAGCTTAACTGATGTGTCTGTTCGATCACCATTAACCAAGTGCCTTTTGATTCGCTACACTAGCCAGGTCATTTCTTTAATGTTACGAGGAAGCTCTAGAATGACTTTGTTTGAACTTTCATGTTCTGAAAGGCCACATGTTTGTTGTGATATTTAGGTTATCAGAGAGTCAGGAATTAATAACCAAGCAGGAGAACGTCCATTCTATGACTATTTTAAGAAATGTCTCAGTTCCTCTGAGAATGAGATGGTTATCATTCAAGCAATCAGGGCAATCACAGAGTTGAGCAATGTTACCAGCCTAGAAGTGTGTCACGCTATAACTGTACTGCTGCCTTTCTTATGTTCTTCTAAACCGGTTCTGAAGTTTGCTGCTGTCCAAATTCTGAATAAGGTGAGTATTCTTGCTCAAGTTTACGTCTGTCTCTAATTGCAGCATGATTTTTTCCTTTTCTTTTTATGTGATGTCATACTTTTTCTCCATTTTCGCATTTTCTGATTTCCCTTTAGGCTTCATTTGGTTTGAGGGAAAATGGGGGAAAAGAAAAAAAATAGGGGAAAATATTATTTTCCACCATTTGGTAGTTCTCAGAAAATCCTGGAAAATTCACCAAAATCTATACAAAATACATCTATCTCCACAAAATAAGGAAAGTTGTTCTTCCCTCACATTTTCCAAGAAAATCTTATATTCCCCTAATTTTTTTCTTTTCCCCCATTTTCCCTCAAACCAAATGAAGCCTTATTTCCCGTAAAAGAAGTCAGTCAAGCTAGGCAATATCACAAATGGTAACTGGGATGTCCATGGTCTCGGACTTCTTTTGACTGTCATAGGCAAAATAAGTATGAATTACTAAAGGACCTTGCCAGAGTAGTTGTTTTCATTGATTAGCCGTGGTTGGTCGTTTGATCCTTTCACATCAGCAAGCAGCTCTTTCTAATTTAATATCCATGCAGGTGGCTATGACACATCCCATGGCAGTAACAGGTTATCATTATAACCACCTCAAAAACTTGACTTGGGACCAGAGTATAAGTATAGCAATTCTTGCCATGAATACATTACTGGCATTAGAATCGGAATCAGACAGAGTACTGTTACCAGAATTTATGTCTGGTATTGCTGAGGAATTCAAGATTGTTGTGTTATAAGCTTTAAGCTCACTCTTTCTTAAGTTCACCGGCAAGCACAGATCTCTGTAAGTTAAAGCTTTTCCCTGGAAACAAAAGATTTGAACCTTACATTGATTCCTCTTCAATATACCTTTTGGATTAAAATTTAAACATCGCATACTGCTTGATCTAGGATGCTGTTCTTGAGCAACATCTTACTAGAGAAAGGTGGTCCACCCGAGTACAAAAAAGCAATTGTTGATTTGATTGTCATCTTGATAAGAGATACTCCAGTTCTAGATCTCAAAGAAGATGGATTGCTGCACCTGTGCGAATTCATTGAGTGGTGCAAATTCACATTTCTCTCCACCCAGGTCGGCTTATATCTTCTTTGGTAAACCTTTTCTATAGAAAGCTTGTGTTGGCTTCTTGTAACTTAAATCTATTGGTGTTTTTCATGTTAGATACTTCACTTTTTTGGAAATGAAGGACCCAGGACATCTGAGCCAAGCAAGTACGTCCGATATATCTACAATCGAGTGATACTTGATAATGCCACTGTCCGGGCTAGTGCTGTAAGCACGCTAGCGAAATTTGGTGCCTTGGTTGATTCATTGAAAGTAAGTTTGTTGTTATCTGTATCATCACTAATATATATATATATATATATATATATATATATATATATATATATATATTTTTTTTTTTTTTTTTCATATAATTGAATTGCTAACTTGAATAAATTTTATGCTTTCTTTGCTGCAGCCTCGCATTTTGATTCTGTTGAGGCGATGCCTTATCGACAGTGATGATGATGTCAGTTTTCTTCATATAGCAAAATGTTCCTTTATGTTTTTTTTTTTTTTTTTTTGTTATGCTATAGTAAAAAATTAGATCTATTCACAAATAGATGACAGTGGCAAATTTGGAAAATTCTATGAATGAATTGCTAATATGGTGTTAGTGTTGTACAGAGATTGTAAACCCATAAAAATTTTCTAGTCATCAAGTAGACGTACATATGTAGTTTAAAGTCGCCTAATGGGCATGGCTTTCATTCTGCATAAGTGGTTTGTCATTGTTTATCTTTATTCGCATCACTTTGTATTTTCTCCCATAAAACTTAGTTATGAATCTTTTCTACAGGTTAGAGATAGAGCTACTTTGTACTTAAATACCCTTGGAGATGGTTCAGTCTCAACTGACAAAGAGGTGAAGGAGTTCTTGTTTGGGTCACTTGACAAGATTGAGACTAGCTTGAAAAGATATGTAAGTACTCTGTCTAATACCTTTGGCAAATATTGAGACTAGCTTGAAAAGATATGTAAGTACTCTGTCTAATATTTTCTTAGTGTCGTGTATTGTTGCACGTGTCCTGTATTTCATTGTAAGGCTTTAATGGCTTTATCATTTGTTTGTTTGGAACAGCTACAGGATCCTGGAGAAGAGCGTTTTGATATAAATTCTGTGCCCGGAGATGTCAAGTCTGCAGCCGCCCCCACATTTGCTGTCAAATCGTATGCAAATCTTCTCTCCTCCATACCTGAATTCGCCGCTTTTGGGAAGCTTTTCAAGGTTTGACTGTTAACATTTCCAACGTACTTGGCTGCTGTGTTCTATCTACTGATTTACTGATTGATTGTGTTGTCATATGTTCAGTCATCAGCACCGGTTGAGCTTAAAGAAGAAACTGGGTATGCTGTAAATGTTGTCAAGCACATATTTGGCCGTCACGTGGTGTTTCAGTACAATTGCAATAACAAAATACCAGAACAGCTACTTGAAAATGTAAAAGAGTCTGCAGGAATTTCTCCTGTACTAGTTTGTTTTTGTTCTTCCCCATCTTCTTATTCTTATCAACGTTTCATTTTTTCTAGGTGACTGTAATTGTGGACTCTTCTTGCTCAGAGGGGTTTTCTGAAGTAGCAACCAAACCACTGAAATCCCTTGCATATGATACACCAGCCCAATCATTTGTGGCGTTTGAGAGATCTGAAGGCGTGACTGCGGTCTTGAAATTTTCGAACATGTTGCGGTTCACTGTTAAAAAGGCATTCTTTCAGTGTATAGTCTTGATAATTTATAGACAGCAAGCATGCTATGCATTGGACTTTGCCGAAAATTTACTTTAAAGAAAACTAATGTGCACAAATCAGATGATGCCCATTGCCCACGATGTTGATAACATATTTACTTGCTTACACGTACGGTGTTAGGTCGATCCCGCTACTGGTGAAGCTAAGGGTGACGGCGTGGAGCATAAGTACAAGCTAAAATTTGCCGGGAGCAATTCTAATGAAAGATTGTGCACAAGTGGATATTTGAACTTCTTCAATGCATTGAAAAGCATGGGTACTGAGATTGAGCGCGAGAAATCCTATGAATTTGTAAAGACATGGGTAGGAAAGGTTGATAGGTTCTGGGCATGTGTGAGGTGAGCACAATTGCCTAACTGCTTGCTTAATTAATTAGTTCAAGTGTGTTTAGAGTTCTTTTAGTTAAGGTTCCTTTCTTTTCCCAAATCTGATCTAATCGTTACTTACAGAATCCTAACTATCCTGCGTTATATCGCCTTTCTTCCAAATCTTTCTCACGCAAAAACCTACGTACTTCTTCCATCAAAATTTCAGTAAATAAGACGCCTTCTACCTAATTCTTTCACACACAGTCTATTTCTTCAAGCCTCTTAATACCTTCCATTGATCCGTGTCGTTTACCAACTCCTTCACCAAGCTTCTAGCATGTGAAACCTGTTGTTGCGTTCTTTTTAAGTTTGCTAACTGATCTTCTTTCGGTATGTTCCTACTTTTGTCTATTTCGTGTTTACGTTAGAGTTTGTGCGGGGGCAGGTTGCTAGTTGTGCTAGTTGCATTGTTCGGTTTTGTCTTGATGAGTATCTAGTTAACCGGAATTTGTTTGGTCTTTGATTACATGCTATGTTTCCTGCCTGTTTTGCTATTTGATTAAATTGTGCTCACTTCACACATGCCTAGAATCATAAGGCTGATAACTTCCCTCATCTTCAATGTGACCCATGTCTATTTCTCGCGCTCAATCTCAGTACCCATGCTTTTCCATGCATTGAAGAAGTTCAAATATTCACTTGTGCACAATCTTTCATTAGAATTGCTTTCGGCAACAACTTCAAAAATAATGAAATCTGGAGCGGAAACTTCCAAGTTCCTCAGCTTGTACTTATGCTCCACGCCGTCACCCTTAGCTTCACCAGTAGAGAGATCGACCTAACACCGTACATGTAAGCAAGTAAATATGTTATCAACATCGTGGGCAATGAGATCGACCTAACACCGTACATGTAAGCAAGTAAATATGTTATCAACATCGTGGGCAATGGGCATCATCTGATTTGTGCACATTAGTTTTCTTTAAAGTAAATTTCCGACAAAGTCCAATGCATAGCTTGCTGTCTATATTGTTTAAAAGCTAAAATCCTTGATGCCAATTCCCAATGGGTTTGTTCGATCCTAGGTAGATGTGTTATTCGGGTCGGACTGTTCCAGCCCGCTCTATTTAAATTACGGGCCGAACTGGTTCATTTCTTTAGGCGGACGGGCCGTTTTTTTTTTGTCAAAACCTAGGCCCGGCATGACCCCCAGCCCACTCTATCCACGGGCTTTGCGGTCCTGTTCACGGGCCGGGCAGCCCATTTATTTATTTATTTTCCATGAAATTCGTAATTTGTAAAGAGAGTATTAGATTAAGAAGAGATTTGTGATGAATTAAGATAGAAAATTCACCTATTTATAGATGAGTAGGTGTGGGTCGAGCAGGACTGGAGGAGCAGCTCGCTCCAGTTCATCATTGCAATTCGCTCCAACGGTCATCATCAATCATCATTGCAATTGTTAACGTTCATATGACAGTTAAACTTAACGCATTAATTAATAATGATAGAAAAGGAAAAAAAAAAAAAAAAAAAGAAGTAACGTTAGAGAGAAAAGAATGAAGGTGTTGATGCCTGATTGTTTGGGCTTGAAATTGGGCCATGAAGTATGGACTTGGACTTGGTCAATATAATTAGTGAAACCCAAAAAAAACCTTTATATTGATTGGTCTTCACGGGGCTATACGGCCAGTCCTTGCCGGTTCGCGGGTTTATCCGATCCCGGGTCGGTCTGTGTCGGTCATGCAATTTTAACTGGTTACGGGCCGGTCCGGGCCGGGTCTCCAAAACAAAGGCCAATAATAGACCACATAACTTAAATGTACATGCATTTGGGTCGGTAGCCAAATATTAAATGGGTCGGTATATGGGTTTTAAGCGGTAGGGCCGTACGGATGTTTCCATGACCGTCCCAAATAGCACCTCTAATCCTAGGGTAGGAGTACTGATCTCATTCTTCATGATCACAACACGTGTCCTTCCTCATTTTTGTATTCTTGTGATGTTAAAAAGTGTTTGTCTATTTGCTGCTTTAGTCCTTTTGTAATTTTTGTATTAAGTAGTTTGATTAACAATTATTTATAGTTTCTAACTAACTAGACTCATATTTCCTTGTTTGCCCCATAGTTCCATTCCATAATATTCAACAGAATATAAACACACAGTAGAAAATGAAACAAATTCATAGGACACCGTATAACTTAGATCATATCTTGTTAATCTTTGTTTAGTTTTATAAGGATGATATCATTAATATTTTATAAGTTATCATTTTTATGTATCATATATAAATGTATTCTACATTATCAATTATTTTACATGTGAAAATCGATATTTTAAAAAAAAAAGCTCCTTATCTTTATCATTCCGAAAATATCCCTGACCTAAATTAAAAAAAAGGAAAAATCACTCGTTTTATTATTATCTTGCTTAGTTACTTTTTTTTTTGTATACCACATGAAAGGTTATTAGAATTCTCGACTTATATTTTATATTGTTAGAACCTTTGTTATACATTTCGTGTACTTGTTTTGAACTAGCATAAGTATTAATGCAACCGCATCTCTTTAAAATGCATACATGTAGTACACAACAATTACTGATTTTTTTCCTTACTGAGTTAGAATGCTCAATGAATATTTTTTTTCAACTTGTGATAATTTTTAATGATGTTATTAAAGTGGCGGTGAAAAGTAATTGAATATATATTAGAATAATTAGACAAAGATGTGATGTACTATTATTAAAAAAAATATAAACTAATAATACGATGATAAAGGTTAAAGAAAATAAAAATAAGAGTAATGCCCTTTTATGACATTTTACAAAATACCAACTAACTTATCAGCTAATTTGCTAAACACCTACATTAAAATCAGCTAGCTTTTCAGCTAGTTAATCAGCTACCTAATCAGCTAGCTTGTTAGCTACCAGCTAGTTAATCAGCTTATCAGCTACCAACTAACTTTTCAGCTAGTTTTGCTAAATATAGCCTTCATACATATGCATTTCAGTGTTCTGATTACAAGACTTTAATATTAGTTATTAACTTTGTCGGTCTTTTTAGTCCTGCTATAAAATCAGTCATTCAACATACTTACTCATAATCACTTTGTCCCATATAATTTCATATTTTTGATATTTTTAGTCGTCCAACATAACTTCATACTATGCACCAACAAATAATAAATATACCCATAAATTACACATGCCAGTAAAAATTAACTTTTTTACCACATTTTTTTTATCATCATTTATTCACCTAAAATTACGCGTCAACCTTGGCATATGAAGTTTTCGTAATGGAGGAAGTAGTAGTAATAATAATAATAATAATAATAATAATAATAATAATAATAATAATAATAATAATATTTTATTATTGTCAAAAACAAATTTATAACACATGCCGAAATCGTATTAGACATGAATACCCTAACATTTTCATGTAATAGTATCATTTGTTGGAAAAGTAATATAAAATGAAAATAAATAGTGTGAAGCGATCGACAAAGTGAAAAGAAGAGTGTATGTGAAAGGGTATTAGAATTATTAAATAACTAAGGGCTAAAGTGCAAATATTACAATTTTAATTACTTATTTACTTCACCAAGCACCAACATCAAGACATAAGAATCAATGTTGACACTTGTCATGATCATGGAGAGGTAAGAATAAGATCAATACTCTTACCCCTGGGATCGAACAAACCCAATGATAGTATTGTAAAAAGTGAAATCTAAAAACCTTGATGCCCAATTCCCAATTAGTCGCGGGATTTTTGAGTAAGCTAAGAGCACTAGATGTCGAGACTCTTAAAACATTGCATATACTTAAATTTGAGGTAAAACAATTAATAAAGTGTTAAAATGTCAAAAATCTTAGGAATCCTAAAATGCTATGGGCCCACTAAAGTTTAATCATATACTTGAGTACTCCTTAAAAAAATTATCAAATATAGGAAGCCCATAATTTTTTGAAGAGTAAAATATGTGGGCCCATATACCACATTTGTACTTTTATGCATATAATAGGAGACCTACAACTTTGTAAAAAATATAATGAGAAGAAAAATTTAGAACTCCTACAACTATTGCTCTAATGGCCTCCTTTTCATCCTATTATGCGAGTGCTTTGATCGAATTGCATACTTGTGCATTCATCAAGAAAAATGTCAATGATATCAACCAAAACGTCTATGTTATCGACATTGGTTTATTTTCATATATATATACAAAATATACACTTTGTTAATACCATAACCGTTTTGATTAATAACATTGCTAATTGTATTGATAAGATATGCCCGTCTTTAAATAAGTTATTTAAAAACTATTAAAATGAGAAATAAAACCACATAAATACGGAAAATTAGACTATGGTCTTGTGGGTCCCACTGCTACAGTGAGATGGTGAGACCATCGGGGTAAGACCATGGTCTAACAAACCCATAAATATATCATGATTAGTGTGGGTCCCACTGCTACAGTGACATGGTGAGACTATCGGGATAAGACCATGGTCTAACAAACCCATAAATACATCGTGATTTTAGAAATTTACTGTATGGTAATTTCAGACAACAAATCTTACTACTACAACCATTGCTAAAAATATCTTCCTCTCTTTTCTCTTTACCCAAGAAGAGTGTACATATGGCTTAGGCTCTGTTTAGCAAAACTAGCTGGTAGCTGGTTTTAAATGTAGGTGTTTAGCAAATTAGCTGAAAAGCTAGTTGGTATTTTGTAAAATGACATAAAAGGGCATTACTCTTATTTTTCTTGTCTTTAACCTTTCTTATCGTATTTTTAGTCTATAGTTTTTTAAATAATAATATATTATATTTTGTCCAATAATTATAATATATATTTAATGTACTTTACATCGCCACTTTAATAACATCATCAAAATTATCAGAAGTTGAAAGAAATAATCGTTGAGCATTTTAACTTAGTAATGAAAAAAATCAGTATTTGATGTGTACTACATGTATGCATTTTAAAGAGGTACGGATACATTAATCCTTATGCTAGTTGCAAAAAAGTACACAAAATGTATAACAAATGATCCAACAATATAAAATATAAGTTGAGAATTCTAATGACCTTCCGGTTTACAAAAAGAAAGCGTAACTAGGCTAGATCATCACTTCCCCATATCAAAGCTGCAATGCTGTCACGGATTATATTCATCTCAATAGATGTTTCTCTTGAATTTCCATGGTTGGTAGCACTAGCAGTGTCAGGGAGTTCTTCAAATAGTATATAATCTGGACGACTCTCAAGTACATTAAATATTAGATCATATTCTGAGTGTATCCTAATGTAATTATGTAAAGTAACCGCAACCATAATAACATCAATCTGAGTCTCCATGCTATATTGTGGCATTTCAGCCAATATCTTCCATCTTTTCTTCAACACGCCAAATGATCTTTCGATGCAGCTTCTAAGTGATGAATGTAACTTGTTAAATGCTTCTTGCCCATTAGAAGGTTGTTCATGCTCAAATTGAGATTTGTGGTACCTTGTATTTGGGTAAGGGACCAAGTAACCGTCTCTTTCTGGATATCCTTTGTCAACCAAATAATACCTTCCATGTGGTGGGTTTGGAAAGTTCATTGCCGGCGTATTGGTCGCATGAAGAAAAACACGAGTATCATGAGCTGATCCAAACCAACCTACTGAAATGAATGTGAAACACATATTAAAATCACAACATGCCATGACATTAAAGGTAGGTATCCCCTTTCGTCCTCTATAGGGCAGCTGCTCTGTCTCAGGAATACATGCATGTATGTGTGTACCATCAATACATCCAATGCAATCCTACACGATTTATTTAAAGATATATGAAACTTGTAAAAGTAGTATACAAATAGTGTATATTAATGTTATAACAATAAGATATATAATAATAAAATTAGTACCTTAAAGTAGGGCATGTATCTGTCGTCATTCGAAATTTGTGGGGGTATAAGTTAAAAAGTTGGATCTGACGGTTTTATGATGTCACGTGCCAGACCCATATAACCTTGACTTCTACCACTAATTGCTTCAAGAACATCATGAAATGCTCGACTAATAGTCGACTTAACGTTGAAAACGCTCAGCAACATCTCGATTAGAAATTCCTAGGGCAAGGGTATAAACAAATATACCAACTTTCTCAACAACAGACATGTTATAACTTGCTTTTAGACCGTATTTATTTTGGAGTTCTTCACACAATTTCCCAAACACACTCGACTCCATCCTAAAAGCATTAACTGATCGAATGGGATGTCCATTCAAGACCTCTCGCATCCAATCTTCTCCCCTTTGAGGTGAAGTCATGCATGGTTCTTTGTAAATATACTTATAAAAATATGTCGCAATAGCACTTGTGGTACATGTTGCCATAATCCAAAACAATTTACGCCTTTTCTTTATTCTCCTTTCGATGTCCATAATGCACCTATTAGCCACATAGTAAAAATAATTCAATCAATAAAACATGGATTTAATCCAAAAAGATCATCATGTTATGTTCATACAAGCAGTTCAACCAACAATAGAAATAAGTATTATAGCTTAATAGGTACATCAAGCCAAGCAATAAAAAGAAATCCAAACACACAAGTTAGACAAGCATAAGGAATTTATTTCTCTCGGGATTGCATGTATTGCAACCAAGCCATTCTGGAGACGTCATCATCCATGTTTATAAATATCTCCCGTCTAGCACCATCTTCAAGTAAATGCATCAGAAGCACCAAGATTCACTATTCTTTTCCAAGTGACATTCACTACCATGCTTTTAACAATATTCATGGCTACACCTATACTAGTACCTCAAGACAAGCTCCACTATCGGAACCAACATTAGAACCACTATTAGGGACTTAGAATCCGACGCCATCAACTCCAATGCACGATTACATGTGTTTGCCATGTCAGAGATCTGACTAGATAATATAGCCGATCCAGCAGACTGTCTTCTTTTTCGCTTCAATTGTGTAGATTTGTTAGTGGTGCTTTTATTGGTTTGGAATGAAGCTTGTGCACCCCCACGGCTTTGGCTATGAACTTGGGTTCCATCAGTGGTATAGCTAGGTAATTCAGAATTGGTGGCATCTCTTAGAAAATCGCTAAAAAAATAATTCTCTTGATTTTCAGCTAGATGATCAGCTCGAGAAGAATAAGCAACATATTGTGAATAAGCATCGTCCGCACCACTTGCTTTGTAAATATCATCTTCATTTACTTCACCTTCCTCCAAATTAACCACATTCACACTTGAAGGATCCATACCTGGTGCCACAACATTCTCATCGGTCGCACGTTTACCTTCAAATATCTCATGATATAGCTCTTCGATACTAAAACTGAAACCTTTATTGCGAAACCTTTTAAAATCTTTGTTTTCCTACATAAAAATAAATAAATATGCTATGAGAATTATTATATTACACAAAGTAATTTATGTGTAAGTGTAATAAAGTGTAGATCAGACTAACCGTAATTTTTCGTGTCCACCATTCATCTGAAGCCTCAATTTTTCCTGAAACGGGATCGAGCCCAAGACCAGTTTCTCGGTGCAACAGCTTCCTCCATACATACCAATCAGTCCTCATATAATCAAATTTATTCTTCACGACTTTTGATGTACAATTTCGGTTAATTTTCTGGTTTAGTTCAGTGGCGATTGATTTCCAGTTAAATGTTGTTGCACGCCCATTCTTTCTAATGAAGTTGATACATACACCACAGAAGCTCTTCACTTCATCATCTGACCATTTAAAATTTCCTGTCCCTTTCTCATCATTCGATGCCATCTAATAATAAATATACATATCCCTTATAATTTAATAGACTAGACTAAAACTGATTAAATAATCAACAAGTAAGAATAAATATAAAGAAAAATACAAGTGAAATTGAACGCACAATCTACCATAGATGCATCAAAGGACAAGAATATCACATTTTGCAAAGGTGCACAATACATGTCAAGTTCTTCCTCTCCGAACTCAATTGAAATAACCAGATAAGTAGTAATGCAGTTTATAATTGACCGAGCAAGCATAAGACATTATACTGAAATTGGAACAACACAGAAAACAAAATGTTCATTAACAAATTAATGGAATGGAAGCATAGAATATAGAATCTAGGTGCTTGTAACTTGAAGGAAATAAACAGTTCAGTGTGTTCCCAAAATACTGAGACATTAAACAAATAAGGGTGGACCGACTGAATACTTGTATTAGACAAATATGGGTGAAATAGAGAACTAACATCTAGTGTTTCAGTTTGACGATATACTGTTAACGGGAGTGCTTCACAAAATATCAGAAAATTTTCATGAAAAGTGGCCGAAATCTGAACAATAGGACGTTTCTCCAAGTTTGAATATGTTCGGGATAGAAATTCAGCAGCAAGGCTAGAGCATCGAATTTCGTGTGTACTCAAAAAAATCCCGGATATAATGGTTTTCAGAGGATTAGGTTTTGAAAAGGTATCTTCGTGTGTAGCAAGAAGCAAAAAGTAAATAATCAATTGCAATTGATACAGGAGATGGAGGATTACCGGAGAATTGGAGATGAGGCGTGACGGATGGTTTCTGAACTGGACAGAGCAGGTTTCTTTTGAATTGGTGATTTCTGGCGATGGCTTCTGACGAATTGGACAGAGCAGGAGAAGACAGAGCAGCGGCTTCTGGCGAATTGGAGAAGACAGAGAGAGCAACGATGTGGCTTTGGCCTTCTGCCGATGGCTTCTTCTGACAGGGATGGTTTCTTATTTTCTTTATTCTAATTTAAGTTAATATAGGTTAGGGATATTTTCGAAATGAAAAAAATAAGAAGCTCCTTCTTTAAAAAAAAAAGCTACATTGACTAGCTTCTTTTTCCAGCTAGCTGGTTAAAGAAGCTGCGCGTTCACATAACAAGCTTTTTATTAGTCAATGGTTAAAAAAGCTCATGGAACTGGAAAGATAGTGGTAAACAGAGCCTTAATATATTGTACCTAATTTGTAATCCGTTCCGTGCCAGTGTACCACCAATAACATTCTGCAAAAATTAACAACAATTCTACAATTAACAAGACGCCATTATCAAGAGTCAAAGCAGTGTTGGAAATTTTGGGTGGTGATAATCCTGGAAAACTTCTATGGATCGTGTAGTCACTTTCCGAACAAGATAATTCGACCCAATTTACAGCCTGGGTTACACGAATTCCTTGCGGGGATAATCCAAGAAGGCAATCTAATTCAGGCTATATGAATTTCGATCAGAAAGTAGAGAGGATGTTAGATTTTTCGTATGTCTATCCTGGAGACCGAATCCTCCATTTGTAAAGTACAAAATCGAAGCAGTTTTTTTGGCGGTTGAGGGGGTTCACTTATCCAGAATTAACTGAGTTCAAAGTAGGGGCAGGGCTCCGCCTGCAACCCATATGCGCCCCGAGAGGCTCCGCCCTCGACCCATAGGCGCAATATCGACCTCCTGCCAGATTTGCGGTCGATAACTCGTTAGCTCAACAAGCGTGCACTCCGCACTACCCGAACTCGTTCCGAGCCTTAACGTGAGATCGCATCGGTCTCTAGTAAATCACATTACTACTAAAATGAGTTGATGACACTAAAATCACCAACAAGCAGTACAATATCCTTTCATGGTAGAAGAAAACGAAGAAATCCAAATTGAAATCTAGAGACGGCAAAAGAATCGATCAAAGCCATGGCGATAGCTTCAGCCATGTCAGCTCCCAATCCTTCTTGGTTTAGGCTCTGTTATCTTCAATTGCAATTTTATGAACTGAACTGAACTGAAACGAACTGAAGAAATTATTTTATAATAATAAAAACAATTATATGATGGAATATATAATCACAATTAAAAAAAACATATTATTTTTGTCATCTTTCTCACACTCATCCTACTCTTTTTCTGTCACTTTACCTTTTTTATTTATTATTGTATAACAAACTTTATTGTATACCTGTTTTGGCTTGTTGCTCTTTTGATAGGATTTTCACTTTCATTAATGTGGGATGAGAAGGAAGTGTTCATAATATGACAGTATGGGTTGATTCTTTGACTCGATCAAAATATTGTTTTCCCCATCCGCTAACAGGTATGTAAAATAGTACTCCTATTACCAATGACCAAAATTTTGTTATATACAACCGGGACGGAGGGAGTATGTTACAATTGTTGTCTTATTATGTGCTTATGATTTTGACAGGAAAATACTACTTGATGGACTCTCGATATCCTAATACCACTGGTTATCTCTCTCCAATTAAGGACCCCGATGTAAGATATCATATTCCAGACTTTAAGAAGAAAAGAGTTCTTAATTAAAGGGATGTCTGAGCATTTTAACTATCGACACTCTTCATTACGAATTACTGTTGAAAGAGCCTTCGGCGGCTTGAAAAGGAGATGGAAGGTCTTTTATACGATGCCTCAAATGGAAGACACATATCAAATATACGTGATTGTTGATACCTTCGCTCTTCATAATTTTATGCGCATGTGTAAACTTGAAATACCAGTTTTGCAACATGATGTCAATGTCCAAGGTGGAGTGGATAATGATTTATTGAACCCGGCAAGGAAAGAAGCAATGAACAGGGTGCGCAAGGAGATAACATTGAGAATTTGGCGCTCTATTCCAGGCAATATAGAGCCCGAGGAAGATAATATCGAGTCCGAGGAAGATAATATGGAGGAATAAATGCCATTTTTCAATATTTGTGATAATATTCTTTTTATAAAGTTTGGTCCGACTTTGGTTTGGTTTAACTTGTTTTGGAGTTTTTGAGAGTCATTTGAAAGACTTGTAAACTTTGGTTTGGCTTAACTTGTTTTTTATTTGTTAAGTTTGAGAAAAAAACTCAACGTTAACTTCTGAGTTTAATTCTATTGTTCTGATATCTTCCAATAAAAGAACATGTAGATTTTTTGTTAGAGATGTACGTACAGAGTATGTGAACCAGATTGTATGGTACTCTTAGGTTCCTGTAGTTTTTTATCTTAACTCACATTTTACGGTATAAAAGAAGGGTAATTCAAATTGTAACTATACTCTTTATTTCATTGATCTACTAAAAGTCGTATTAAAAAGAAAGAAAAAAAAAAGTTGAAAATAACTCAATTGGATAAATTTTCTTATTTTCCTCGTACAAAAAATTGGGTGTGTAAATAAATGATAAAATAATAATAATACAATAATAATAATATTAACAACAACAACAACAACAATAACAATAATAATAATAATAATAATAATAATAATAATATGAATTTAATGAACTGAGCTGAACTGAATGGAACTGAATGAGTTTTCAGTTGAACATAAGATACTTACTCCCAATAGGTAAACTTTTTCACACCCATATACTCTTCACATTGTTTCCTTTTGCTTTCCTGTATCTTTCCGTTGTGGGTTATGATCTGTATGCAATTTCTTGATGAATTGTGTAATTAAAATTAGTTAATTGAAGTTTGAGCTTGTATTACTACAATGGGGGTAAACCTAGCTTTATGCTCATTGTTTGATTGTAAAGTTTACTTTTTTGTTTGCTTAATTTGATTCAAGGGAAGTAGAACAGGAAGTATGACAATGATCTTTCCCTTTCTGTATTTTCACATTTTATCTGAATTCGATTCGAGTTCAATTTTTTTTTTTTTTTTTTTTGGTGAAGTTTGTAAATTGTCATTAACTGCACTAGTTAGGCGATAGTTGATTTATGGGAAGGTAGATGAGATGTTCGATTACATAATTACTGTGTCTCATCAATTTGCATTTTTTGGCAGGTTGCTCTGTGTGTTTTGTATGATTAACTTGCTAAATTATGTGGATCGTGGTGCTATAGCGAGTAATGGAGTGATGGGAGCCGCAGAAGCTGTTCAGAAAGTGGTATATGCTCAGCTGGTACTGGAATTCAGTAAGTTCAGTAACCGTATGGGCTTTTTTATAAATTGACAGTAAACTTAACACACCATCATAGTATTTCTCAAATAATATCTAAACTCAAAATATTTATCTTTTTATGCGTGATATACTTTTATGGTAATGGGAACAACTTAAAGATTGTGGACAAGTAATCCTATTGGCTTGACCTCTACGGTATGAATTACGTCAAAGTAGTTTTGCTTATTGGATTGGTTTGGAACTAGACTGAGCCGCATCATCCATTACATTTATAGGAAATGGGAAAGGAAATAATGGAGAGGTGTATGTGTGTGTTTCCTATTCGGGTATAGTTAGCCAGAAAGATATTTTCTTCACAGATTTGAAAGTATACCCCAGTCTCATCACCCTCTCAAACATCTTGAAATATGTCATGCATTTGAACTGAAATAGGTTCCAGACCAAACAACCATGCCTTCTCTCATGAATCATGATCATCAGGGTTTTCTTCTCTTAATGTAAGAGAAAGCAATTATGCTTATTAGAGCTCTATTCCTCGTGTTGCTATTTGTAAAACATGATGTTCTAGGCTGTAATGGCGGATGGTTGCAGGACCAACTTACACTGGTGAAGACTACTCCTAATGTTTCAGAAGTGAATCCCGTTGTAACATTCAGAAGTGATATATATTATGTCCTAATTTTCTTGTAATGAATTTGTACAGGGGTGACTTTAACCTCAATAATTTTGAGGATGGAGTTATATCATCTGCTTTTAAGGTTGGACTTCTTGTGGCATCTCCAATTTTTGCATCTTTAGCAAAAAGGTAATAAATCTTTATGTTGCCACTGCTGTCATCCCACTATTGACTAACTTGAAAATTATAGAATCGAACTAAAATTTAGAAATTTCAGTGTTGTAGATGCTTCATGGTTTTTACAGGCAAACATTCAGTTACTTCGAAGAAAAAAGATAAATTGGTGAACTGTACAGTAATAGAAGGTTTAAATTGCTGCCAGAAAAAAATTGCAATATAATAAATTTTGAAGTTACAAGGATAAACAGGCTATTTATCTGAACGGGCTGTTTATCTGATGCTTATATGTTACAAGTTGATGATACAACTGCGAGAAAAATGGTATACTTCCTGTTCCTGATAATTTCCTCTGAGTAGATTTATCGTGATGAAATAACTACTTAATCAACTGCAAATTACCTTCACCGAATGAATGCACATTTATTAATCACCTGTTGCTTGTGCAAAATTTTTAAGATTGGCAGCTTAAGCTGGCGTTGGGCATTCTGGATCGAGGCTGTTTTGATGCTCCCATTTGCTATTTTGGGCTTTGTAATGAAGCCTTTGCAAATGAAAGGTCAGTATTCTTTATTTCTCTCTTGTTTTAACATGTTTCTGTTAGAAACCATTTCCTAATGCCAAATTCACACGGGTTTCTCCCCTGATGAATGTAAAGCGAGCTCGACTGGTGTACTGAATGGTTCAGAAGCTCAAGGTGCTGAATTTTGCTTCTCGTGAAATATAATTTGGTTCAATTTTCAATGTTCTTTTACTAAGAGCGGGTTCTAAAGTTTAGGGGTCATAAGCTCTTACATTGAAAATGTCTTGTACAGATGGATTGTATACGCACCAAGATGATAATTGAGTGAATTCCATTGAACATCCTCGAAGAAACTTATTGATGTTTCTTGCATGTTAAATCTATAGGGATAAACTTTACAGTTAGCGCGCTGTTAGGTCTTTATATATGCCTCTCACTTCATCATACATCAGTAGTTTCGATTTTAAAGTTCTTTGCTGAATGGTTAGTGGGTTGTTTTTTAGGTGCACATTACTTGAGCTTCACTGTGCTTCTTTTTTTGAAGTTGCTGGTCTTATTGTTCCTTGAGCAATTTATATGACTTTCGTGTTTTGTAAAATTCAAGATTTATTCTAATTGTTAAAGGATATGAATTTTCAGGAACCGTAGGTGCTATAGATGGAAGTTCAAAGTCATCTAGGTAAGGCACTATTCTTAGCTGATTGCTTTCCATACAAATTTATACCGAGACGAGAAGACATATATATGGTGGCATTTGCTCATCTCTGGTTCATCATAGGGATCCAAAACTCATTCTTGGATCTAACACTGATCTTTCCTTATACGGCTTATCTCAGGTTCGCAGTTCTGAAATTATTTTGGAGAGATATTGAAACACTTTTGGCTGAGAAGGTTTATGTGGTCAATGTTCTTGGTGAACTTCTTTCCTCTATACGTTGAACTTCTGTTGTTAAGCTACTACTTTAGGCGTTAATGTTCATATTTGCTAGAGGTAATAATTTTTTGTTGAACGGGTTAAAAATATAAAAGTTGGGAATCTATCATTCTTTCTTACATGTAGAAGGATGTCTAGTAAAAATCTTATTCGATACGGATAAACACGTGGTAATGCCACTTAATTAACTCTCTGTTGTTGAATGCTCTTGCAGGTTACATTGCGTATAATTTTGTAATAGGTGCCTATTCATATTGGGGTCCTAAGGCAGGCTATAATATTTATAACATGGTAAGCTCTTTATGGCCTTCGAAATTGTGAATGATATCCTCCACTTTCCTCAATCTGCTCTCAGTTTTATGTAGCTTTTCTTTATTTTAGCTAATTATTGAGTTTTTATTTATCATTTGACATTTTGTTTTTCCTAGAGCAATGCTGATTATCTGTTCGGAGGCGTGACGGCAGTCTGTGGAATATTTGGTTCACTTGCTGGTGGTTTAATTCTTGATCGTATGACTTCTACAATACCAAACGCTTTCAAGGTGTGACTGTTCAATGTCTGTTAAGTATCACATATAAGAATGTACTGATGTTTTACATTTTGTTTCTTCACAACATAGAACACTGTACTGGATTTAACATAGAATCTTGTTTAATTACATTTTGTATGCAGCTTTTATCATTTGCAACACTTTTCGGGGCAATATTCTGCTTTGCTGCCTTTTGCTTCAAGAGCCTATATATATGCCCATGCAGGCCCCTGTAAACTTTGTTTGTCTACATACTGTGAAGCCCAGTCTGAGGCCATTAGCCATGGCAATATCTACTGTATCAATTCACATATTCGGTGATGTCCCATCTTCTCCCCTTGTTGGGCTTCTCCAGGTTCGCCTTCTTATTTCCACACACTTACGTGTTCCAAGATCAGAATCATGCCATAGATAATATGGGGGCTTGGCTTTTGAAACATAGCGAGTTACCTGTTCTTTTAGACGATATACTCAAAATAATTGCGTTTGTATTTGCAGGATCACATTAACAGCTGGAGGGCAACTGCTCTTATTTTAACATCTATCCTGTTTGTGGCTGCTGCAATATGGTTTATAGGTAACGTCGAGAGTTTCTTCACTCCGTCTATTCAAACATTGACCACATAAATCAATTCTATACCAAATAGCTATAAGTAAACAAGCTCAAGAACCACAACAGCAGCTCCCATCATTATGATTAATATAGAAATACAACTCATACATACACATTCGATTCGGTTCCCTTCACTCAAGTTCTTAACAGTAACTACGCTGGTGAGATTGCTAACTTCTTTCCGTGTGCTCACGGATTCTTATCCTCATAAACAAAAGCTTTGAAAAACCGAACACATAATACACATGGAAGAGGAAATCATCTGTAATAAGAGCAGCAACTACCCTACCAACCATCTTCGATGCTACTAACCACTTCCTATCCCAGTGATTGTGAATTGCTAACTTCTTTCAGTATGTTCAGGTTTATCCTCATAAACGAAAGCTTGAAAAACAGAACACGTAATACACATGGAAGAAGAAATCATTTACAATAACAGTAACAACTAGTCAACTACCCTACCAATCATCTCCTATGCTAACTAACCACTTCCTATCCCAGTGATTCCGAAATTGCTAACTTCTTTCCGTATGCTCAGGTTTTTATCCTCATAGCGAAAGTTTAAAAAACCGAACATATAATACACATGGAAGAAGAAATCATTTGCAATAACAGCAACAGCTACCCTACCAATCATCTCCTATGATAACTAACCACTTCCTATCCCAGTGAATCTGAAATCGCTATCTTCTTTCCGTTTGCTCAGGTTCTTATCCTCAGAAACGAAAGCTTTAAAAAAACCAACACATAATACAAATGGAAGAGGAAATCATTTGCAACAACAGCAACAGCTACCCTACCAATCATATCCTATGCTAATGCGATACGAAATTGATTGTGAAATTAACAAAACAGCAACACCAAAAGAGAGTCAAATAATCTACAGCAATCCATCAATAATAATTTAGCATAATCAATTAGGAGAACGATGATTACCAGTCTTCTCAGCTGGTGAGGCAACACATTTCACAACCACATTGAATCTACCAGGAATCGATACATTGGAAGTCCTGAAATACAAAGCAGCAATACAGAATCAGAAATTAACCTGAAATTGATTCAGAAAACCGGAGCAAGTGAGAAACAGTACTTGATGTGGCTCTTGAGCTTGGTTTGTCCGATGAAGGTGGAGCTTGAAGCGGAGAGATTCTGATGAATTGTAGCAGACATGGTTTGGGAAGTGAGAGGTTCGTTTCGTTGATGAGTCAAGTAGGCGAAGTACTGCAATCAGAAGAAATAGCCAATAGGGATTATGACAGGGAACGGTAGAACACGATTCTTTTGGTAACACGACTTTTAGCGTTATTCAGAAACCCTACTCATGTTGTGGACTTGTGTGTCGTGTTATCCTATTCCTACTACTAGTATTTGTTACGTGCAAGTAGGGATGTGCATCGGATCGGATTTATGGGAAATTCAGACTCTGGTCGGATTTGGACCAATACGAAATCGGGTTGGATTTTTTATTTTATTTTTTAATGAAATTTATTTATTATAAACACAAAGTATCTAGAGATACGGTATCTAAATAACTTATCTAGATACGGCACATGTCTTCAAGAAAATCATCGATATTGTTAAAAAAAAAATATTTACTTTATACATGAAAGAACAACAATGTTGATAATATACACGTTTTGATTGACAATATCGATAATTTTTCTTAAAAATGTAAGTTCGTCTATATATAAAGTCTCTTTTGAAACTTACTCTATTTTCTATTTTAAATGGGAAAACAGTTGTCCAAAAATGGCAGAAGTCAAGGGGAAATGTTATTTTGCCCGAAGTGAAAAAAATAGAAATTTTCTTGGGTTCATTTGTGTAGTTTAAGGATGGTTGATTTCGAGAGCATTTTGTTTAAATTGCCATTCTAGATTATAAAGAGTTGTATGCATAGAGATTAGGGTTGTCCAGAAGCAAGAGATGACCGAGTAAAAAGGTCTAAATGAGTGGACTACTTAACGCGGCTTGAGATTTACTGTTCATTTTACTACTCATGATGCTGCTTGAGCCATTCAGAGAGTGACACGTGGCAGAGAACATAATTTACAACTAAAGCCCAATTCATCTACTTTCCGATTTAGAAATAAAAAAGAGCAAAAAAAAAAGAATTGCGGTAGAGCTTCTTCTCTAACTCCGTCATCATCTCGCCGTGCCGCTGCCGCACCAAAAGTGGGAAACTACAATTCTTTCGTGATTGCAAATACATAGGTGCAAAGTGGTGTGGATTAAATATAACCGTCTTTGCCTTACCAATAGAAGCATACCTGCAAATGTGTGATTCCTAATAGAAAACTATAGGCATAATCTACTGTTTCAAGTTCTAGGATTGTTGGGGTTTTGGTGCCGAAAAGCAGCCCAACAGATAGAAAAGACGAAGATTGGAGCCTCGAGTTGAGAAAAGGTGAAGATAAAAATGGACAGCCAAGAAAGCTATGACTTTTCTACATAAATTTCAAACACCACAATAAGAAGAATAGAAAGAAAAAGAACCCTAGAAAAGACTATGCAAAGAGGACCAGGAAAGAGCATATGCTTGTTGTTGGAGTTTGGAAAAAATATTGAATTTCTCTTTTGGATTAGAGGGGTGGAAAAGAAATCTAAATGGGTTTCCTGGTTTTTGCGCTTGGGAAAGTGCTTCATTATTTTTGGAAGACGGTTGCTCCTAAGAGGAGGATGCAACGGTGAAAGTATGACGGAGTTGGAGGAGAAGCACGGCGCGATGTTCTGTTTTCTCCTTTGCTCTTTTTTTTTTTTTAATATAATTTCTGATAAAAGTGATTAATTATATTGGGCTTTAGTTGTGAGCTTTGTGAATTATGTTCTCTGCCACGTGTCACCCTCTGAATGGCTAAATGAATCCCAAGCCACTTAACGCACCACACCTGACCGGAGAACTGAGAGGAGCAGTCAGAGTAGATCAGCTGACGAAGAGGCCTGAGTGCCGCGGCGGTGGGGGCTGATTTGGTAAAGTCGCAGATACATTCAGTGTTTTATGAGTTTATATGATTAATCCGAAGAGCCACAGATTCAATCCTATCTGATCCGGAATACGTAAAAATTATAATCAGAATAGTGATGAGCTGAAAGTTTAAGGCAATCGGACTGCTCATAGCTTCAAATTAGGTAACATGACAAATGTGGCAGTTGAGGAATTTGCATTGGAGCAAAGCATTAGCCAAAGTAAAACAAATCAAGTTCAAGAAGCTAAAACGATGCACGTGAATCCCCTAGCTGATTGAACACAAAGCTAAAACGATGCACATGAATCTCATAGCCGATTGAACACGAAGCTAAAATGATGCACATGAATCCCATAACCGATTGAGCTTCCTCTCCACATGTGAGATATCCTAGGAACAGAAGCAAACAGATCTTTGAAAAATGAATGCATAAGCATTAATTCTTACGTCCATGGTACTTCTAGTTTCGACTTTCAACTGCTATTTTAATGTACAAGTTAGAGCAGTTACTGACCCTTGGAACCATACCTTCTATATTATCACCAAGGTACTTGTCAAGATGAAGAAGCTGCATACATGAGAAAGATCCTCATCACTGAGTCCAGAAGACTCTTAAGGCCTGTCTAATCTATTTTCTGATGTTGCCTTGTGCAAAAGAAACATACTACTAAATCCTGCTAGATGAAACTGTCACCAGTAAACACAAATCGAATCTCAAGTGTAACAGGCTAACAGCAGCTGACAGTTGAGGAAGTTTTCGACTTCAGATGGAACAATCAGATACAATATGCCAATTAGTCGATATGCATAAATTTTGATCACAAATCACTGTGATAAACAGATCAGTGAAGACAGCTACTTAAGAAAACAAACTAATCTCTCATCTAAAATCCAACAGTTCCATCTTATAGTTATCACTGTGAGATGCATACACACCTTCAGACCTATCTCGAGAATTTCATTGTTATTAGAATCACCATGAGATGCAAGCAAAAGGCTCAAATGAAAGTATCAGTAAGAATCCAATGCACAATTAAACAGAAACTCAGCTTCCATTTATTCAAATAATCAGATCAAACATCATAATTAAAACATAAAACACATAATCCATCACTAATCCACTATTTACCTAAACTAACACCAGCAACAAACAAACCTAAATCCCCAAATCACCAACAGGCAACACCAAAATCAAGCCCTCTCCCCTCTGATCCTCCTCGCAAGCTGGATATCCTTCGGCATAATCGTAACCCTCTTCGCATGAATCGCACACAAATTAGTATCCTCAAACAAACCGACAAGGTACGCCTCAGCCGCCTCCTGAAGTGCAGCCACCGCAGAGCTCTGGAACCTCAGATCTGTCTTGAAATCCTGCGCAATTTCCCTCACAAGCCTCTGGAACGGCAGCTTACGGATCAGGAGCTCAGTTGACTTCTGGTACTTCCTTATTTCCCTCAGAGCAACGGTTCCTGGGCGGAAACGATGGGGCTTCTTCACTCCTCCGGTGGCTGGAGCAGACTTCCTAGCAGCTTTGGTGGCGAGCTGCTTGCGTGGAGCCTTTCCACCGGTGGATTTCCGAGCAGTTTGCTTGGTTCGTGCCATTTCTGAACTCTGAGACTGTGTTGATGAGCTAGGGTTTGGGGATTGGGAGAATGTGAATGATTGGATTGGATGAAGAAGATGAGATTAGAGGATATCTATAGGTGGACGTTTTTGAAAATTTGGGCGGGATGTGGAAATATTTGAGTGGTTTTGGAAGGTAATCTGGGTGGATTGTGGAAGTTTGTATGAGCCGTTGGATGGATACTAATCAACGGTGGAGAAGGATTCTGTTGTGTTGACGCAGATCCAAGTGTAGGTTTTTTTTACATAAATTGGTCAAACACTCGTGGTTTTTTGATAAATTATGATTGTGACCCTACTTTTAGTTTATTTGTAAGAGTACACCTAAAATTTTGTTATGGCTAAAATTCTTAGACATAGAACTATTACATTGGAGGTATATAGTTTAGATTGTGTGGTTTGGTTCCAATCGAATAGTTTGAGAACAAGTAGAGTTTTTAACTTTTAAGCATTGATAATGCAATATCACACATGCTATTCAAAACAAAGATTCTAAAGTTGAACATGTACTATCTTTTGATATACCCTTCTTAAAAAAATGTTCAAATGATAAGCTACATAACATATGTATTTATTTGCGTTTCCATGAACGGACTCAATGTGATAGCATCGTAATATAGCCCTTACGCGGATTAAATACAAATATACAATGAGCATCAACTCGATTGAGATGAGAAAACATCAATCCTGCAACACCAAAGACCAAGTTCATACAAATTGTTGGATCCACAAAGGGTTTTGGTTAACGTGCTCCTCCTATGTGTATACATTACATACTTATGAGTATGACGATACAACGATATATATTTGTCTTCAAATGTGTTAATGAAATGCAACACCCACCGCATGTCAATTATCACGAGCGCTAGCCTCATACAGTTGGATGTTGGAACATGGACGTTTGCGTCTTTGCACGATTTACATTTGAACAAAGTAGCATTCATCATTTTTACTGTCTCAAGTTTTAATACGCACCAATTATTACTTAGTTCGTCATTAATTAAAAAGGGCGTTAAAATAAAAGTGTAAAAACTATTTAATTTACTGAAATGTGGATGGAACTAAAATAATCAATTATTAAATTTAATCAAGTCAGAAATTAACGATGTAGCAATAATGTAACAATGAGGCTGCGAAAATCAATGTAGTTGAGTTAAAACCGACGTTGTAGCATTATTGTTAAAATGCTGCTGCGAAAGTACCTGTGTTGATACTATAGAGTCAATGCTGCAGCGTTGATTTTATATCGATGTTGCGAAGTAAACTGGATATAATTTTAAAATCGACGCTGCATCAATATCTATACAACGTTGCAGCCATAATTACTATGTTACATTAGAACTAAATCCTTGACCAATTCATTAAAACACATAGAAATAGAAATGCAATAGTGTTTCACAAAGTTGAAGAGTTAATATCAAGTTAATTAGAAAAAACTCAAAAATTAAAATTAAAAAAAATATTTTGCATTGGTTCATGAAATTATTTAAGACATGTTGGTATTGGTTGTAAAAAATTGTTAAACTCAGGTTCAACATAAAGGAGAAATTACAGCACACCATTTAATTTAATAAAGTGGAGGGAGCAATGCATTAATGTTTGTTATTTGTTTATATACAATGCGGCAGCAATACGTTTACAATGTTGCTGCGAAAATAGTTGTATTTGTTATTTAGAGTATCAAACGGATGCAACGGCATTGAGTTAAAATGATGTAGCGAGAATCATCGTGTTTACTTGAGATCGTCAATGAAATGTTGCATCATAATAGTAACATTGTTGCAGCATTGCTTACTGTGTTTCTTCACATACGTGATTTGTTTATAGAGTCCGGCCATGACTACTTAAACATAGTGGATGTCGGATTATGGTGGATGATACATCATCTAAACTCGTTGATTTTTTATAGTGGATGTGGAATTTCAGTGATTGCCAGATTCCAGTGGTGTCTAAGGTTCTCGTCGGATTCCGGTGTGCTTGAGGTATTCGCCGAATTCCGGTGTGCCTGAGTTGGTCGTTGGATTCCGGTGGTGACTGCTGGATTCCGATCAATGGAGGAGATAGGAAATAATTTTAATAATGAATTGAAGTAATTGATTTAATATAATCAAATAACATTTAATAATAAAAAGATATTTATTTTATTATATTGCGACATAGCACAATGTTATTATGCGACAGTGCGACGCCCCATCGCATAAATAATAATTCAACGGATGAGATTGAATCAATAATTGATCTAACGGTTTAAAGGGGTGTACTATTGCTAGCACAATGCGACAGTACTAAAATTAGCCATGCTCAACTAACAATCATAAACCAATTAAACAACATTTAACCAATCAAATAACCTTAAAAAATACCAAACACATCACATCCTTCTTACACATATCATTTTATTCTTACACACCCTATATAACAACCCTATAAATTTTTAACTCTATTCCAAATACTATTTTTTATAACTCATATTTAACTCAGTTATTATTAATCAATTACATTTTTTTCTTAACTCACTTTTTTTAACTTTATACCAAACAGCCAGTGATAATGCAAACTTCACACACTATTCAAGGTTCGAAAGTTGAACATGTACTATATCTTTTGATATACACTTCTTCAAAAATGTCTAAAGGATAAGCTTCATAACAGATATATTTATCTGCCTCTCCAGGAACGGGCTTAATGTAGCAACATCGTAATATAGCCCTTACACGGATTAAATACAATGAGCATCAACTCTATTGAGATGAGAAAACATCAATCCTGCAACACCAAGTATATACAATGTGTTGGATCCATAAAGGGTTAGGTCAACGAGCTCCTCCTATAAATGGTCTCGTAGTGTCATGCCATCCATATGGGTATACATTACATACTTAAGTGTTATTTCATATATATATATATATATATATATAAAGAAAAGATACATTTTGTGAACAATATAAAAGTTTTAATTAATAACATTGATGTTTTTCTTAAAAACACATATAATGCGGCAAAATGCAAAGTTGAAGTTTACATTGCACGGTTAATATAAGAAGGAATAAATTTGAGTCACGTGTACTTTCTCTACGAACATGTAAATTAGTTTACATTCCACTGCTGCCTCCCCTAGGAATGTTTTAAATTTTTCACACAAATTAAGACAACTTTTTCTTCTATCAATAGTTTTGAAAAGATTGAAAACAAAAATGTTAGTGACTTGGATAACTAAACACACCAATAGAACATGCATGAAAAATATAATTACTTTATGCAGAGTTCAACACAAAATAAATGCATAACAATAGAATAACTGGATTAGATGTATAGAAAATGGTGATAACAAATGAAATCAAATGGTAGAATCTATTAAAACATTTTATATTAAGCAAATAGTCAATAAGACAAAACATCTTATAAAAATAAAAGGAGTGAGTAATTATTTTTTGGGTTAATTTTTGTTTACACCAGAACCTTTTGGCTCACTTTGAAGTTACAACACAACCTTTTTTTTTCTCACTCGACACTAAAACGTTGGTCAACACTTTGAGTCTACACAAAGGTTAATTTTTTTTTCCAATCAACACCAAAACCTTAGATGATAAATTACACCTACTACCAAAACCTTTTCAGTTCACCAGAAATAAATAATGTACAACCTTGATGATAAAAAAACAAAAGAAAATTTATGAAATAGATTGCTTGTATAAGAAGAAACATGTAATTATATTATTTTGATGAGAACAAGTATAATCAGAAGAATTAATCGTACATAATGTTCAAAGAGAGACATAACTGAGTGAGAGAGAAAGAGAATGAAGATATCATATATGTATTTTGTTTGCTATGCATTAGATGTAAATTTCATTTTTAAATCATGTATATTGCAATGAGATCAAGGAGGTAGCAAATATTTTCATTTAATGCTGCAATGAGATCAAGGAGGTAGCAAATATTTTCATTTAATACCCTCATCTCATCTATATTGCAAGAATTCAAGGAACCACAACTATTTTTATGATTCCCTATTATTATTCTTATAACAATTATGCAAAGTCGGCATATTTACATCAGAATGACTATTAAATATTTAACAATCAAGAACCACATCCTGCCACGTAAGAATTTGCAACTATGACCACGTACAATTATGTCTCTCTTTCAATATTATATACAATTAATTCTTCTAATTATACTTGTTCTCATCATTCAAAATAATGTAATTACATATTTATACGAGCAATCTATTTATACATTTTTTTTTGTTTTTTTTATCATCAAGGTTGTACATAATTTATTTCTAATGAACTGAAAAGGTTTTAGTAGTAGGTGTAATTTATCATCAAGGTTTTGGTGTTGATTGGAAAAAAAACTTAACCTTTGTTTAGACTCAAAGTGTTGACTAACGTTTTAGTGTCGAGTGAGAAAAAAAAAGGTTGTGGTGTAACCTTAAAATGAGCCAAAAGGTTCTGGTGGAAACAAAAATTTTCTCTTATTTTTTACTTCTTACATAAATGAATTTTCTGAAGCCCACCAGCGAAAAGGCTTAGGCTCTTGTATTTCAAACTCGATCCCATGTCTAATGTTTGAACGAAGTTGCTCAGCCTGTGCTTTGGCTCTTCTCTTCCTATCCTCCGCCTCACTAAAATCCTCGTCAAAATATGGCATATCTATATCTGGCAATACAACGGTTATCTTTTCCATCGAGACAGCATTCTTGATTAGGTACTTGACAAATCCCAACTTTACTTCACAGCCGGAAAATCCAACAATCTCCACAATCTTCAAGCTGTCAAGAGGGCATGCTTCAATATTTCTTGCCTTCTCAACTCTCTTTGTCTTCTTGCTTCTCTTTAAGAGGTGAGGTGCTGAAGCAAACTGCGATCACAAAATGCTAGGTCACATTCAACAATTATTTTTTCAGAATATCAATATTACATCACTTCAACTAATAATATTATTCGATCTATCAATCATTGAACTAGGCATCAATCAATCTATATGTATAAAAGATGAGTAACTTTTATACAACCAGGGGTCCCAATCTTACCGTGAGTACAAACTTTTCCAGCAAAGGGCATGCCTTCATCAGGGAACAAAGACCGAACAGTCCCTCATCAGATACGGCATGCATTTTCACAACCAGCGTCTTGAGTCTTGGGCATACTGGAAACCATTTCGCAGTACGCTGAACAACAAATTCCAGACAAGACATTTAGCTCTTGGGAATACATGAATCGAAATCAACAGAGATCTAGTAATATAGAAGAAAGAAAAACTCAAGTACGTACAAACCTGAACCCGCAGAATAAATGGTAGAATATGGAGCACTTCAATATGAGAGCTACAGCTCGAAAGATGAGGAAAATCACATTCCAGCAAATATAAGCCATAGTCACCACCAATGGAAACATTAGCTAGCTTAGGAGAGCTTTTGAAAGGGTAACTCAATCTTGGTCCAGAATAATCCAAGGATATAAGATTTGGTGCAGAAATCTGCAAATCCTTCATCTTAAAACAGTTTCGTATGCTTAACGATTTTAAATTAAGAGATGAACCAGCAACTTTCAAGTCTACAAGCGTCTTTGAGTATGAGAGTGAAAGAGATTCAAGAGCTTGACAATCATGTAAGAGCTTCTCAATAACTTCTCCAGTCACATCCACATCTTGCAGCATAAGAGTCATCAAGGAGTTGCAGAAGGATATGCTAGGGAAAGCAATGTTTAATTCTCTTGTACGTTTTGCGGGTTTCAAATCTATCTGAAGACTTTTTACTCTTTTCTCAACAGTATACCTGATCCACTTATCAACGTTGTGCTGGCAGTTCGCTCCTAAATCAAACTGTACCTTAAATTCGGATACAGTAGCAGACTTGTGTGAACTAACTACTTGGTCCACCCAACTAAGATACTTAGGCACTTCTTCTGCTAGTTTTGATATTGGATCTATTTCATGCGATTCGCCAAATATTTCAGAAGAAGCACCAAAGTCGAGAGCAGTAATATAGGCCCAAACATGTCTCCATCTCCTTGCAAGCATGCTCGTCCTGCCAGCTTCTTTCATTGTTAGCCTCGAAAGCACGCTAATGAGAATTTCTTCCGGCAATTCACTAATCCGATCCTTCATCGTCCACTCCTAAACAAAGCAACAAGTTGAAGTTTCTGGGAACATCAAATTGGTTTCATGCAAAATTAAAGTAGCTACATTGTCAAATAACTTGCCTATAGATAATTATAATTATCACAACTTCAAACATTAAACACACAAGTTTCGTTATCGGTCGTGTTAAGTGACAAAAAAAGTCATTTATCTATCCGTACATACTCTACTCTTTCTTCAATTTTACTTATCATCACGTATACATATACTCCCTTCCGGTCTCAACTTCCTCAACAATTTTACATGAGCTTAAAAAATAAAGATAAACGTTTCGAAAAAATTTATCGATTTTTCCAGACAATAAGGAGAAGTTGAGATCTCGCTCATATTCGAACACCACATGCAACTAATATGTACTAAACACTATATGTTTCACGTTTTTATTAAAAAAACTATGTTCACAACTAATCAAATTAATGTTTTTACAAGCTGTGAAGTTATTGAAAAAGTCCTGATTTTTTTTAATATTTGAAAAGACCCCGGGACTGCTAAGAGGGTGCGCCAGGGCCTCCAATTTTTTGGGCCCCTAACTTTTTGTCCATTAGCTTGATGAGTATGGTTCCGTTTTAAAAATTAATAATTTTATATTAAATATTAGGAAAAAACACTCCAAAAATTGCCTTGTTTGTGAAATTTTCAAAAAATAATAAGTTTGTAACGAAATTAAATACTCATAAATAAGAATATTATTTTATTTATTATACTATTAATTTAGGCCATATTAAAACTTGGCAAAAGGCCCCCGAAATCTCGACGACGGACTGAGAAGACCATATTCGTCTAAAACCAAAACAATATAAACAAAACAAGTGTTTGGCATATTACATAATTTACAATAATGCAATATGCAATGTGGTATTTTCTATTATATAATAAAATCTTGCTCAAACATCAATTTCATCAATTTCTTTATATTGAGCAATCAGTTTATACCCAAAAAAATTGAAAAAACTAATAAGCATGCATGTATAATATAAACTTTAACTTTTGCGAGAGACCGTTACAAAATAAAATAGTTGTTGAAGGCATATTACAGTTGGTGTTGGATGATAAGAAGAATCATCCTCCAACGATATCATCATTACGATCTGTAAACAAATAAACTTTATGTATGATATCGATCGATCGATCAATCAATTAATCAAAGTTACGAATTGAATGAATCACAGATCAAAGGAGAACGAAATGAAATATAGTTTTGGTTACCTTCTTGAAGACAAACGAAACGATGAGTTTCTGGATGTTTAAACCTTTTTTTTCTCCGTTGATACTCCCTATTTCCTGTGAATTTTGACCATTTTCTTTTCGGCATTGTTTTTAAGAAAGCCAATTGTTTATTATTTGTTGTTAGGGGAGAGAAATGATAAAGAATGAAAAAAAGTATGATAGATAAAATATATAATAATAAAGAAAAGTAATAGATATAGTTGAATTAGTGGGAGCTAGTTGGTGTACTTTTTGCTATTTTTGTAACTGACTAGATTCGTGGGACGCACATAAAAGGAATAAGGATCCAGATTCACGGGACATAGGGCTTATTAAACACACGACACATTTTACTAAACGCAGGACACTTTTTAAAAAATTACAAAAATAGTCCAAAATTCAATAATTTACAAATAAGTCCCAAAATACTTAAAATTTACAAGAAAACAAAACTCCATCCTCACGATAACCATATGGAACATCACGATCATGATCATATTATTTCAACAATAAATTATACTGTACAATTTGAAAAAATAAAATAACAATGTTACTACAATTATTGAAAAAATATATATCATAATTAACCAAATTATTAAAAAAATGTAAGTAATCAATATATCTATATACTTTTAAAAATTTAACCAGAAACAAGAGTTTTCGGCCAGAATACTTGCGGTCTACTACGTTTTTGTAGGCCACAACATGCGAAAATGTAGGCCACAAGTATTCCGGTGGGAAACTCTCGTTTCCGGCTGGTTAAATTTTAAAAAAAAAACACATACATTGTTTACTTAAAAAATTTCAATAACAAAACTCAATCATCATCCGGATCATCATGATCACCATCTGGATCATGCTCATACTATTTCAATAACAAATCTTAGAAAAATAAAATAATAATGTTACTACAATAATTGAAAAAAATATTATAATTAACCAAACTATTAAAAAAATGTAAGTAAACAATGTATCTATATATTTTTTAAATTTTAACCGGCCGGAAACGGAGATTCTGAAAGAACCAAACTTAAGGGAGATTAGCTAGCGATAAAGAACGAAACTTTGGACGATTCTGAAAGAACCAAACTTAAACGGAGATTAGCTAGCGATAAAGAACGAAACTTTGGGACGATTCTGAAAGAACCAATCTTAAACGGAGATTAGCTAGCGATAAAGAACGAAACTCTGGACGATTCTGAAAGAACCAAACTTAAACGAAAATTTGCTAGCGATAAAGAACGAAACTTTGGGGCGATTCTGAAAGAACCAAACTTAAACGGAGATTAGCTAGCGATAAAGAACGAAACTTTGGGACGATTCGGAAAGAACCAAACTTAAACATAGATTAGCTAGCAATAAAGAACGAAACTTTGGGCAATTCTGAAAGAACCAAACTTAAACGGAGATTAGCTAGCGATAAAGAACGAAACTTTGGAAAGTTTACAAAATCAAACAAAATCACACCTTTCCATTTGCAATCAAACAGCATTTCTTCAAGAATCGGGAAAAATACACTTCCACCATCCTAATTACACACTGAATAACTTCTTGCAGAAAGAAAGCAATCAGCAAACCGAATAAAGACTCACTTTGCGATAACATAGATGATACAAAGAATGAATAAAGTGCTAAACCGCAAAACAGAACCAACAGCATTATCAAGATACGATCTTTTTGGCACAAATCACAATTGAAACACACAAAAAAGCTAAAAGTTACAGTAACAGATACAAATCAGACGATGAGAACCAGAATCATTCCATTCAAGAACAAAACTTAGCGATTTAAGGAATTTGAATCGCAAATCAAGAACAGACGAAAAGTGGGATTGGAGAACTGACCATGGTGTTGCTGAAGAACTGGAATCGAACGAATCCCTCCTCCTCCTCCTCCTTCTTCTTCTTCTTCCTCCTCCTGTGGCGACAGAGAAGAGGGTAAATAGTTTTTCCTTCTTATTTGTAATCGGGCCAGCCTATATGGATATATTATTTAAGTTAGTTATTAGCTATAAGTACATTCGGTAGACTCGAACACGGATAGAAGATGTATACGAGAACGGTCACCGTTTCCTATGAAAGAAGACACAGAAATTAGGAAAGGACTTTCGCACGTCCAGTACAGGAAGAAGTAGTAGTAGTTCAGGGAAGCGGGTAAAGTACCCACGAAAATAGAATTATTGTTTCCTTTTCTTTTTCTTTTTGCATCTTATCTATAATAATTTATTTGTTACTTTTTTCCTTTGAATTCTATATGAAATTTCAGGATAATTTGACAATTTCAGCATATTAACGAAATAGGTTTTTACTATAAACTAGTACTAACTCGTGATGTTACCACGACATGTTTAACTTTTAATTAGAATTAAGTTTAGAAAAAAACATATCAGATGATCGAATAGTCATATAACAATATTTAAAGGTTGAATACATTAAATTATTTGAAAGGGAATGCATAGTCAATGTATAACAAATGCGGGAGATACATCAATAACCATCATCTGCAAAAAAGATATATAAAAAAGTAGTTAGCATTGAAATTAAGATAATAGATTTGGATAATTTAAAGTTAGATTTATTCAATATAATAAAACATACCACAAAGCTTTCTAAACACCTCTTTGTACACGACATTAGTTGTCGTATCTGTTGGATTGCCTTCATCATCTAGTGATAAAACCTTGAGACCTCTCCAACTTGGGACTCTAAAAAAAGCCATATAGAGTTGATCATGACAAAAAACTAGCTTTGGGAGATATAGTCCAACGTTAGATAACAATTGTCCCTGACTCTTGTTGATAGTCATCGCATAACAAACTGATATGGAAAATTGGCATCGCTGAAATCTAATAGGAAACTTGGTAAGGTCAGAAGGTGTGAGTACCATCCTATGTATAAAAACCTTCACTCCAGCGTTCTTCCCATGTATGGTCTTCGCCTCAATAACGTGATTGCCAATTGCGGTAACAATCAACCGAGTTCCATTACAAAGCTCTGAGAACTGATCGATGTTCCTTAGAAGCATTATAGGACAACCAACCTTAAGTCGAATTATATGATTTGGTAAACCAGAAGTCCTAATAGTGTTTAGGAACTCAACAGAATACACATCTTCTCTATTGACGATATCATCTTCATCAGGGCATATGCTGTCGAAACTCATGAACTCGGTTGCATCACCAGGTAAAAGAGACATTATATAGTCATTGACTTCTTGGACTATCTCATTGGTCGGAGCAAGAATATCTCTATCCTGGAAGTACCGACCATCGCCAACATGGTCCAATATGCTAGGATATGTGCTATCAACTATTGCAGTAATTGGTTAACCAGTAGAACGAATGAAGATATCACCAGGCAATTTAAATTCTACCTCACCATCATTATCGCCACCAACTTCGCCATCTCCAACCTTCTAACAACCAACCAACAAATTCCCTAATATTCTCAATCTCAGCATGTGAGCGGCCAGACTGTAATTGAATAAAATACAATAAACATAATTAATATAAAGAATAATTTAAATGCATTTCAAATATATGAATTGTATATGATTTTTTTTAATTATTATAATATGTTATTAAAATACTTGCAGGCGCATGTTCTTAGTGAGCTTCAACACATGACACGAACTCCAAAGCTTCTTTGATGAGCAGAGAGATGCATGGACTATGTCCTGCCTGTTACCCTAGGTATGACTGGCAGTATATGCCTGAAATCACCACAAAAAACAACAACCAATCCACCAAATGGCTTGTTCGATTCTCTACCATGATGAGCTCTCATTATGTCCCTTAGACTGCGATCAAGAGCCTCAAAACAAAACTTATTAGTCATGGGCGCCTCATCCCAAATTATTAACTTTGAATTTTTAAGGATTGTTCAACTTCCTTCGCATGATGTACTTGATATCGTCAGATAAATACTCCCATGTCTTTTCCCAAACATGAACAAGCCTGGACATACTATCTTACTGGAGTAGTATGGAGAACAAATGTCGAAGGAATCGTCCGAAACCCCAAAAACTTGCTTCCTTAATAGTTGTCGTCGTCAAGCAACCCCAAAGCGTAGCATGCATCGTGGTATGTTGGATGAACAACACCATCCACAGTCCGCAAGCCCTCATAGCATGTGGCACCCCTTACGTGATTCAACATTATTCACATAAAATATAGGGGTCCGGTCTTAATTGGAACATGGTAAATTCTTCCAACTTTATTGTTGAAATTCTTCCTGTCTCTCCACGTTTTCCCTGAAGGATACCAGACGTAATATCTAGGGAAGTCATAATATTGATACTTACGTGCCTCGGGATGATGTATGTTGATCTCCATCTATTTAAGAAACTTTGTCTCCACAACGGTATGCTTCTCCAATAAGTCGGTATTCACATCACCATCTTTGAATGTGACCGACTGTTCACCTTCCATATGAAATGATAAACGCTCTACAGGTGGATCTCTATAATGGATATCATATCCCATTATTCTCCATACTGCCTCACATGCAGATACGTACCGACAGTCAACACAATCCTTCACCTCATTCTCCACAGTTAGTTTTGAACCTATCCTATCCACACCCTTATTGATGTACTTGAACAGATACTTGATTGAATTGGCCTTATTGCACCATTCAACATTTATGTGCATCTGGTACTTCATCAACATGAACGGATTGTACGGAACAATAAACCTATAAATTAAGAGTGAAACAACTTATTATTATAAAATACACATGACAATCAAGTTCGATCAATATAGATGGTGTCACGCCCCAAAACCAAAATACTTTGGCGCGACCGGCCGTCTATCGTGAGATGGGCTCACGCCAAGACGAAGCCTCAATTTAATTGTAAAACAGTTTGAAAAGGTAATTCAGAGCATCTAAACACAAAATACAAATACAATTCTACAACACTCGAACTTATACAATCTTTTAGGAAAAATAAAACCTTCACCTAAGACATCTACTTGCTCTAACCCAACTTGACTCCGCCAGCAATCTCCTCAAAACCAGAACCACTCAGACCTCTGGGAAAAAAAGTGTAAGGGTGAATCTCCTGGCACTTTTACCGGATCAAGCAGAGCAGTAAAATTACATATATATATACACACAATATCAGAACACATAACCAGAAATCAGTTTCATGGAGTACTTGTAACAGAACAGTAGTATCAGAAAGTTTAGCTCAGACAGAGTCACACTATGGCCACTAGTATAAGTCCGGTGGCACAGAGCTTGGCACAGAACATAACATAACAGAAAGTTCCCCGCTAAAGGAACACAGACAGAATGCCAGACGTAATCACCGTCAGAGACGGGCCCATAATTCATAGGTAAAACTGTGAGCTCAAAACATATTTTATCTCCATGTACAGAAACATTAATTTTCACACACATCACATGCATTACAAAAACATACTTTAGGGAATTCACATACTTGATACTCTTTGAATAGAATATTATATCAAGTTCCATAACATGATATAATAATCATAAGTTATTTGTCAATCGCAAAAATATACATATACATTTTATATACGGAAAATAGGAGCAAAAGTGTCAGAAAATCCCCTTACCTCCAGGTTGACTCGAAACAAGCTTAACCTAGCTAGACCACCAAAGCTCTACTAACTTGCACTTCGAAACCTCCGAGAGTCACCACTATTATTATAATGTAAGAACCCAAATTAAATATAAAAGATAAATAAATCAAAACAAGCGCAAAAGATGGTGTACTGGTTCATCGATACACAAGCTGAAACTTTGAAACCTGAAGTGCTAACGCATGATGTCATCATGCAAGTTTTGTAAAATAATTTGGTTTGATGTGAGGATAAGCAAGTAAACATACACAAATAAAACCTATTAAAAATGATGGCATCTTGCTTAAGATGGTGAATTTGATAAGAAAACTCTAGGCCTTAAATAAATTTGCGGACAGGAAAGAGACTCACCAAAAATCAGTTTTGCGGCAACAAAGAATATGAAAAGGTAGCTGGAGAAGGGTTTTGGGATCCATATATTAGTATAGGTGGGCTCAGGCCTAAAATCTGAAAATTGAGTTTGAAAATATCACTAGGCCCGATCCACTTTAAAATTAAAATAAAACCATAAAATCAAATTAAAATAAAAGTACAGATTCTTACAGATGGAATATTATTTAATACTTCAAGATTGTTAGTTAATTATAAATTGCACCTGTTATCAATGATATTGCCATTCTTCTTAATAGTGGCACCGGTATCACGCCTCCTATAGTCAGGATAGCCATTACCATCGAATATAGTCTGCTCATTAAACGACTTGGGAAATTTCTTAGAGCATTTCTTGCCATCATTGATGAAAAGTGAAGTCAAATTCAATGGTCCGCAGGGTCCATGAACCATATACTCAGAGACAGCTTTGTATAGCTCCGGGTTGAGTTCCTTATCAAGTGTCTCAGCGCTAAATGAAATCATCTATGGAAGTTGCTGACATATTTCTATCCGCTCGATCAATCCATAGTAGTATATGTGCACATGAGGAAGTCCGCGCTTTTGAAATTCAATAGTATACACGACTATAAATATAATAAAATAACAATAAATTAAGTAAATGTGAAAGTATACAATATAAATAAGTTGATATAAGATAAGATAAAATATTGACAAATATTTACCTTCGATTGCCTTTCCAAATACATTTTCTGTCTTCAAGTCTTTTATTAGTTGGTCCAACTTCATTTTGAAGACGCGACTCATAACATCAGGCCTATCCTCAAGTCGTAAACCCTTCGACTCGACAAAACGTGTTATCTCAAGCCATTTGGGATTACACGTGAATGTGATGAAAAGTTCGGGATAACCAATACTCTTGCATATGACCATAGTGTCCTGGAAGTCCTGTACCATATATCTAGGTCCTTCAACAAATGAGGATGGCAAGACAAACCGTTTACCGAGGTTTCCTGATGGATCGGCGGGATCAATATTGTTGAGGGTTAAAACCTCTCAACACCAACTAAACTATTACAAGTAACCTAGCCTAGGATCCGCCTCCTACTTGAAGTCCGAAGCAAGACTGGTCCGAGCTAGAGTACCTGAAAGGACTGGGGGGGGGGGGGGGTTAGAATAGGTTACCCGGATTGCATATGTCAATCCGGTAAGAGACTTTACTCAAGAGAGAGTTGGAAACTCTCAATGTAATAGTTATGGGGAAGGTTATTATTACTTGGGAATTCTTGCTTACCTTAAGGTCTTGGACCTTGGGCTATATTTATAGTTATCCTATGTTTATGAGGTGGCTCACAAGATGATGCCAAGTGTATGCTTCAGATTTGGACACCAATGCTACCTTTGGCCCATGGCCCATTAGTGAACAGTGATCCAATACTAATCAATGGGCCTGGGAGGGTAGTTTGGACCTTTCCCTCTGAGAGTACTGTTCCGCATGTTGGGTCCGTGTAAGTCCCTCGGACAGATCTGTATGCTTGGTTGATCTGTCCTTGGGCAACTCAAGGTGTCCAGGCCTAGAGTTCCACGGAAGTATCTCAGTGGTTTTGTTATATACGTTTGGTCTTACTGTGATGGCGGCGTCCGAGATTCTCTCGTTCGGTCCGTTTGGCATCCTAGGACTGACAGTTTGCGGTACATGGAAGGACCATGTGACCTTTTGTCAGGTTCGGAAGTCAACTGTCTAGCTTGGTCGGACCTAGCTGAGATGGCATGTTGACTTGTAAATACTAGTTGACCTGAGATGGTTTCCTTTATGTCGGACCATTCGAAGGTCGGACTAGCTTTGAATGGCTATTTCAGCCTTGATGCGCTTTAGGACACGCTCTATGGTGCCCTTAACGGATTGGACACATGTCCGTATCAACATATGTCCCCCTAGTTTCCAAGTATCTTAGTAGAAGATAGTTGGTAACTGTGAAGAGAACAAATGTGTTGTGGTGCGTGTCCGAATTGTTAACTGAAAAAGGAAAAAATCCTTTTTGTTGGGATCCGTCGTCCGTGTTCTTAGGAGTTCAATATATCTCCCCCCCCCCCCCCCGCCCCCTCCTTCTACAGTCCGAGTTATGTAATAGTTCGGACTGTAGATGGAAAATGTATTTGCATCTGAGATATATAGATCTGAGTACGGTTAGGATCTGACGAAGTCCTCTGTGGAAGAGTGTAAAAGACGCCATCCGTTGGGCCAAATACGTGAAATGGTCCTCTTGGGCCGCTGAATAGTAAATCAAAGAGGCCCAGTGAGTTGCTTGTTCGGCCCGCGGGGAAAGATCCCGGGTAAAGCGATGCGACCGTTGGATTGGAAAGATACCAACGGTTGGGATTTTAGTCCCAAGTGATGTGACGCTTCTGATGAGCATTAAATGTGATGTACTGTTAGCCAGCCACTCGTGAACCGGCACAACCGTTGGATTACCAAGATCGACGGTTGGGGTTTGAATCCAAGTGATGTGACTGTTGGCTTTCCCAAATTGCCTATATAAATAGTTAGCCCATCAGTCGTTTTCACACTTTAGCCACATCGAAATTCAGAGCGACTTTCAAGCAATTCGAGCAATCAAAGATCGATCCGAGCAACTGAAAATCACAAAATCTTGGGATTTCCCGCCGAGATTTGTACCTTCGGAGAGCTAGCAAGGCTTCGTCGTCCGTCTAAGCTTAAGAATTCAACTTTGTCAAGTAAGTACACCTCGACTCGTCTTGAAGTTTCTTGTCTTTGTGATATGCCTGCTTCCTGCTTAGTATGTTTTTGCCTTGGTCGAGTATCGATTCATTGATTCCGTGATTGCCAATGTTACTAGTGGTAGGTTTCAGTAGTATACTTAGATAAAATACTCCTCCTTTGTGCTGTAGCGTGCTAATCTCCTGCGCCGGTAGCTTGTTGATTCGTCTCGTACGTCATTTCGAATGTAACTAAACTTGATATTGCATGCTTATTTGGTGATGTATTGGCGCCGATTGGCACAGTCTCTCGTAAACTATTTCTGTTATCGTGCTGCATGGGACAGATGATGGTGCCATTGGCACGTCTCTGTGTGCCAGGGTTTAGTGCCCATAACATCATGAGACTAATCCATATAGAAAATATGATATGGTAGGGTTTCCTCTGATCTCTTGACATAATAAGATATATAAATGAACTCTCAGACAATAACAAACGTCATTTCTGATCCGTTTCCTTCTGCCTTAGGATGTCCGAGAGCGATAGTCAAAACGTTCACGAGGCTCAAGGTTACCATGATGGAGCAAATTTGGAGTCTGAGTCCGCGGAGTTAACCACATCCGTAGGAGATTATCTGGTCGTGGATCTCGTGTCTTCCAGGGACTCTGACGCTGGACATAGAGTCCATGATACAGCAGGACGTCAGCCAGATGTAGCAGTGGGCCAGGGAGATGTTGCCAGGACGAGGTCATTTATCCAATCTCGGACCATAGGTGGTGTTGTGGAGTCCGTGGACCCGAATGAGCCTCAAACTGAACGGGAGGGTGACAGTGGTCGGGAGGCAGATGATGTGGAAATGTTCGAGGCCGGGGAAGAGGATCGCGTGGTGGCTGAAACAGATCCGTCTAACCCTAGCACATATGGGAGACCTGGGGGTGGTGAAGAAGAGGAGGAGGAAGATGGTGAAGAGGAAGAGGATGAGGATGAGGAGGAAGGAGGGGAAGGCTCTCCAGTCGCTCGCCCGCGGAGACGCACTGGTCGTCGGATTGCGTTACATCCTGCAGCGTCCACTCAATATAGTCTTCCGTTAGTAGAGGGCCGTGGTGCAAAGGCCGCGAGGATCAAATTTCCTCGTCCTGCGTCCGCAGTAGTGATAGCGGATGAATTCGGAGAATTAAATACGGACGGGCTCCTTCCCACTTGTCCGTCGAAGGTTAAGTCTGAGGACATTCCTGAGTGGAGGCGGAAGTGGGAGATTCCTGAGTCCGTTGAAATCATGGTTCCCGAGCCCGGACATGCATTTTACAATCCGCCCGCCGGGTACATGTGCGTGCATGAAGTGGCCTTCGCTTGTGGATGGAGGGTCCCTGTTGCACCGGAACTGAAGCACATTCTGAACCACATCGGGATTGGTCCGAGTCAGGTTATCCCAAAGTCCTTGGGTAACCTTATTTGTTTCGTGATTTTTTGTAAGAAGAAAGGGCAGCCAGTGAATTTCGAGAACTTTAGGCAGCTCTTCCATGTTACCTTTAGTCGGGGGAATCCATTGTTTTATACTTTTGTAGCTAGAAAACCCTACAACTTCATTTCGGACTCCATTTCATCATTGGGGTCGAAGTGGTGGGACAAGTACATTTTTGTGCGGATGGCCCTGAAACCTGGGATGTTCGAGAGACATCGAGAGCAATGGGGGCTGCCAACAAAGTTCCTAAGGGAGAGCATCCCGGACTGGCGCCCCCTTCCGAAGAACGTGGCTCCATGGGTGGCGGAGATCCATAAGAAGAATGATCCACCTACATACCCGTTCCATGGTTTGATCTGTCAGCCGCTGCCTTACTTGTGCGGACTGACCGACCCCGTGGAAATTGGAGGAAAAACGGACTTCAGTAAGGATTTTTGACTTTAGGATTCGTGCTTTCCTTTCTTGGAAATGTTCCGTGTTGATCTTTCCGTTCCGCAATTCTGGTAATTCGTCCTTTATATATCCGTGTCTGATACTTCTATTGTGTTGCGCAGCTTACTGGTTTGATTACATCATGTCAATGCTCCGGGAAAAGAAGAGATTACAGCGGGAACAACAAGCCCTGGAAGTCGCTGCTGGTCAGAGGACCAAAATCATCAACACGTCCGCGGGTCTTCCTATGGCGAATCCAAAAAATGCGGCAGTGTTTGCTGCAGAGGAGGAAAGGCGGAACATGGCCGGAGAAGATCCACAGGCCTTGGTGGTGCCCGACAAGGGCAAAGGCCCTGCCACTCGGAGCGCCACTGCTTCCGCTGCTTCGGCACCCCAGCGGGAGGTGTTGATGATGGACGCCATAACCTCGGGGCGAAAGAGGGGAGCAACCTCGGAGGCCTCCCTTGCAGCAAAGAGGCAGCAACTGTCCGCTGCCCTGCCCATCGACCAAACTGCTCTCGAGAAGGAGCATGAGCGGGCCCGCGGACTCCATGAGGTGGAGCGGGTTGGAGGGCTTGACGAGCTATACCAGCGAGTAAGTAACTCTTCTATGGTTTCCTTGGCTTGTTCTTAGTATAATAGAAATACATCTTATATCCACGCGGACTTCTTGCAGCTCGGATGTTTCGTCAGGGCCATGCAGTGGAAGGCTGGCGAACGGGCTACTATTGAGGAGGATCTGCACAAGGCCATAGCCACTTCCGCGGACGAGGCGGAGAAGGTGAAACAGTTGGAAATGCAGCTGAAAGAAAAGGAAGTGATGTTCCACAAGTTGAAGACCAGCTGGGAAGAGATCAAGTCGGACTTTGAATGGCAGGATGGTTTTATCAGTAGGTCGATGAAGGCCTTCCTGGACTCGAAGGATATCCTGCTCGGGGGCCTCCAATATGCCCGCCTCGAGGCTGGTCGTGACTTTATGAAGTCGGATTCCTTCAAGTTCTTCATGGTGGACAAGTCCGATGCCTGTCGCCTAGATGGGTTTTCGTCCGCTATCGGCCAGCTGCAGTCCAAGGGACTACTTCCGCAGAACTTTGACTGGAAGGCGGAAGGGTTGATCCCTTCTGCGGATGCTAATGGCGTGGAGGTCCCTGTGGACAATGTCTCGGACGAACGGTTGGCCGCGTGCGAGTTTGCGGAGTTGGTCACTGAGGAGGGTGAGATTGAGATTGAGAACGGCGGACCCTTTCTCCCGAGGTGTGTCCCGGACGCCCTACGGAAGGTGTGCTTTGTACCTTTTGAGAACTACCGGGCTTTCCTAAGGGACTGGTACTTCATACCCTCTCGGGTCGTTGGTCATGATGCGGACTTCAACTTGTTTGAGATCGCTGAATTTCTTGCTGCGCAAGCCACTACCAACCCGTCTTCCACCAATCCGCCTCGAGCCGAAGAAGGTGGTCCGAGCCAACCTACCCCTCAGTGAGAAGTCCGGGGTATGCCCCGTGAAAAATCTGTAATATTCAGAATTTGCGATCTTTTGATGGCACGGAGTGTTGCTATATACAGTATTTACTCTTTTACATTCGTAGTAACTATCTTCGGAACAATGTTCTTCGTGCTTTGAATTATTGCTTTCTTCTGTATCTCCTTCGTTCCGTCGTTCATATACTGAATTATTATAAAATACACATCTTTTAAGAACACGGATCGCTGTGGATGGTGTCTGATGTAGAGATCAGACTAGCATCTTTCCGATCCTCGGACCGTTCGTTCTTTGGGATGCGTAATTCTTCTAGAAGGAGAAAGGTGAAACAGTGAAATAGTCATTATTACTGCATCTTTTCATCTTCGGAGCCGTCGGATGATTGACAAGTGGTGTGATCGTAGAGATCCATCGCTACTATAAATAAGACTATGGTAACTGCTCCTTTCTTACTGCTGTACTTTTCACCAATCTCTCCTTGTTTAGCACACTCAATTTTCAAAAGAGGCAGATTTCTTCAGGATGTCGGAATCCGATGAGGAAGAATATCAGCATTGGGTAAACTGTGCTTGTGGACACATGCATCCTCCCATTTACCCAGGTAAAGGGACCGCGGATGACCCGATCATCCTTGATTTTGGAGGTGATCCCCCTTCATGCCCGGGAATAGCCAGGAGATTAGCTGAGGAAGAAAGGGAACGGACACTGAAGATGATCCGTAGGAGGATCCGAATGCAGCAGCAAGCTCGTCAGGCTCAAAGTGGTGGCTCGGAGTCCCAAGGCTCAACTTCCGGAATCCGTTGAAGGGACAAGGCGGGGTATGCCCCGTAGAAGTATGTATGGTCCTCGGGCCTTTACAGATTGTACCTTCCGCGTGTATATGCTCGGATAATTTTGTTTATAAAATTCGGACTACTTTCGTCAGATGAAATCGCCACCTTTTTCTTATTCGTACTTCGTCGGATTATATTGACGCACATATCCTTGTAAGATGACCAACAAATACAAACTCGGACGTGATTGATGGGCTTGTTTAGGTTTGATTGGATAAGCTTCTCTGATCCAACACTGTTCAACCCAAACGGGTGACTCAAGCCCATTGCTGACATCAATCTGTTGGCGTGGTGGACGCTGATAGCTAGGTTGGAGTGTTCTATAAAAAGACACGACCCAAGTACCAAAACCGCATAAACTGATCCCAAATTCTTCCTTTTCTATCTCTGCCGTTTTTGCTTGTCTGCCCTCTAGGGTTCCTGTTTCTTTTCTAGGAAAGGTGATCTTGGATGCTCGAGGTAAACCATTTAAGCCGGTCCTCTTTTCCTTTCTTCCAATCCTACTTTAGTGGCTCGAATCTCTCTTGAATTGGTAATGGTCTCCTGACTTCAAGAGAGTTGGAGTCTCTAAAGACGGTTAGACAGAGATCTCAGTCATTTCAACTTGTACATACCATTGTTTGTTGGTACTTAGTTCTCCCCAGGCACTAGATCTACATCACCATGGTACGGTGATATCATGAAAGATTCTGTCATGTCTAACCATTTTTCCATGTGCAGGTAGATCAAGTTCTTGGTCCCTACAAAAACTATACTTTCCGATTGATATGGAAAAAGCTTTTCCTGGCGGAGGAATAGTCTCGACGGGAGATGACGTATCTCCGGAGACTCTCTATATAGATTATGTATCATATCTTGTAGGTCCGGATAAAAATCCGAGATTTGTAGACTGCAAAGACAGTGTTATGTATACTTTGTTCTTCTCGTATGAATAAAATTCATTGCGTGACTTTTCTTGTCACCGTGAACGCTAAACTTCGAATTTGCGAATTGAAAGGTAAAAGTTGTATTGATTTGCCGGAAATTCAATTACAACTTGTGGGCTCCATGGCCAATGACAAAAGGATTAATCAAAAACAGAACTGACGGAGTTCCGCATAATAGATAGTTGGAATCTAAAGTAACCAAACGACCTGGCCGAGATTCGCGTAACCATCCTTATGCGTAAAACCTTTGAAGGTTTCTAGCATTCCATGTACGCTTGAGTGGGTGTCCGCGCTCATCTTCCAATTCATAACTCTCATTCACTCTTGCTCCGACAATCTTTTAAGGTCCTTCCCATTTAGGCTTGAGTTTTCCAACATTGCTCAAAATGTCAGCCCGGCGAAGCACTAGGTCCCCGACTTGCAAGTTATTTGCTCGAACATTCCTGTTGTAGGCTCGGGCAGCAGTTGCTTGATACCTATGGATATGAGCCAACGCTTCAGTTCTTTTCTGTTCCAACATGTCTAGATCGAATATCCGAGCTTCACGATTGTCGGAATCATTGAACTCTTGGGCCCTCATAGTCTCAACAGCAATTTCCGCTGGTATAACTGCTTCTGAGCCATAGACCAAGGCAAACGGAGTTTCTCTACTCGCGGTCCGAAGTGCGATGAGCCCAAGACGCCATCGAATCATCTTGACTTTCTTGAGAAGTTCTCAGTTATTTTTCCAGGATCTTAACAATTGTCTTGTTTGTGGACTCAGCTTGTCCATTAGCTTGTGGATATCCAACGGATGTGAAACGTTGTTCAATCTTGAAGGATGCCAACCATTCCTTGAGCCTGTTGCCTGAAAATTGGGCGCCATTATCCGAGACAAGAACTCTGGGTAGGCCAAAGCGACAAATGTTGTTTTTCCAAAGGAAGGTCCATACTCGACTTTCCGTAATGGTTGCCACAGCTTCAGCTTCAACCCACTTGGTGAAATATTCCACGGCCACAATAAGGAATTTTTTTTGTTGAGTGCCTCTTGGAAATGGTCCGACAATATCGATACCCCACTGATCAAACGGACATGCTATGATTGACAGAATCATAGGATGTGTCGGACGATGTGGAATGTTCGCATAATATTGGCAATCTGGGCACCTACGGGCGTCGTCGGCGGAATCCTTATCGATGGTAGGCCAGTAATAGTCTTGTCTGATGATTTTCTGGGCAAGAGTTCTTCCTCCGGAATGACTCCCGCAGCTTCCGTTGTGTATCTCTTCCAGCACAGTTTTTGCTTCCTGCGGGCTCAAACACCGCAGATGAGTCCCGGCAAAAGATCTCTTGTACAAATCTTCACCTAGTATAAAGTATATGTTCGTTCGACACTGCACACTCCTGGATTCCTTCGGATCAGCTGGCAAAGATCCGTCCTTGAGATAATCAAAAATGTCGGACATCCAGTTTCTTCCTGTGTCCGTCAACATGACAGCTGAATTGGGACTCTTGACGGACGAGTCGGTAACTGTGAGAAGAATTACTCTCCTCGTGTCTAGAGCTGCTGTTGCGGATGCGTATTTTGCCAGAGCATCCGCTCTTTCATTCCAGGTTCTGTCAAACTTTTCCAGGGTAAATTCCTCAAAGAAGCTGGCTTCATGCTTGAGTAGTTCAAGATACTTGATCATCGAAGGACCTTTTGTGGCAAAAGTTCCTGAAAATTGGGCTTCAACTAGCTGTGAGTCCGTGTAAGCTTTGAGCTTCCGAACCTGCAGGGATTTGGCCAGACGTAGCCCAACTAACAGTGCTTCATACTCAGCCTCATTATTGGTGACTTTGAATTCCAAGGATATCGCGTAGTCAAGTTCCGCACCATCAGGGCTCTTAAGATAGATTCCAATCCCTCCCACTCTTCCAGTGGAGGAACCATCCACTTCCAATATCCAGACATCAGAAGGATGTTTTTCGGTTTGGAGATCTTCTGTGAGCTCCTGAAATTCCGACCTTTGTTCCTCCTTTTCTCTGATTTTCGGTCCGTAGTTGTTAGTACCGGGTTTACTTGTGTAATCGTCAAGAAGATGCAGGTAGGGACTGATTGATGAATTGAGCATCCTCAAGGTCTTCCGGGTGGAACTTTGGCGGAACTGGCTTCTAGACGATCTGCTTGGTGATTAGGCATTCAAATGCCTGTTTGTCAGGGACTTTCTCTGAATCCGCTTCCGGATATTCCTCTAGGAAGTCGGCGAGGACTTGAGCCTTCTTGGCTGACGGAGCCTGGTAGCAAATGTCGTATTCACTCAGCTCGATCGCCCACTTAGAGAGTCGTCCTGATTGATCGGGCTTTCCCAGGACCTGTTTCAAAGGTTCCGTAGTTAGTACCACTATTTTGTGAGACTTAAAGTATGGCTTTAACCGTCTTGCAGTGTAAACCAAAGCATATGCAAATTTCTCAATCTTCACGTATCTTGTCTCCGCCCCAGCAAGGGCTTTACTAAGATAATAGATTGGCAAGTGATCATTAACTTGAATCTGTACTAATACGGAAGTCATTGCCTCTTCCGTGATTGCTAGGTAGAGGTAGAGCGGTTCTCCTTCGACGGGTTTGGAGAGCAGTGGCGGGGAATGGAGGTACTTTTTCAGTTTTTTGAAAGCCTCGAAGAAAGCTGTTTTCTTGATGTCCTCCTTGGCCATCTTCGCTTTGCATCGAATTAAACCACATGCTCCACCGCTTGTGCGGGCCCCCGTCAATTCCTTTGAGTATCTCACCCCCTATGGTCATGTTCTATTCGGAGGAATAAAATAAAAAAGAGTCTTTCGGAGAGATGGCTGAGTGGTTGATAGCCCCGGTCTTGAAAACCGGTATAGTTTTGAACAAAGAACTATCGAGGGTTCGAATCCCTCTCTCTCCTTTTTTTTTAACTCATTTCTATCTAATCCAATTTTGTATTTTTTCTGGCTTGGCTAGGTGGGATAGCCGAGCCATTCCCCTTTATTTTTATGAGGTAAAACCAATAGAAAACGAATTTGGTAAAAACCTTGGTATGCGTCCATGAAACTCAGTAACGCACATCCAGACGTGGAGTCAACTAATTGATCTATCCGTGGCAAAGGGTACGGATCTTTTGGGCAGAACTTGTTTAACCTGGTGAAATCATTGCACATCCGCCATTTGCCTGGCGATTTCTCTACCAGAACCACGTTGCAAACCCAATCGGAATATCGGACCTCTTCGATATGCCCTGTTTTCAGGAGTCGATCAACTTCAGCGGATATGATGGCATCCTTGACTGGACCAAAATCTTTCCTCTTTTGTCGGATATACTTAATCGAGGGATCCATGTTCAGACGGTGAACAGTAATCCTCGGACCTATTCCCTTCAGGTCATCGGTACTCCAAGCAAACACATCACTGTTGTCTCGGAGACAAGCAGTGAGCTTCATTTCCACCTCCGCATTCATCTCTGTTCCGATCCTTGTCTTCTTGTCCGGGCTTCCAGCAACAATCTCAATTTCCTTGAGAGTTTCATGAGGCTCGATTCGCACAGTTCTAGGAAACTTCTCCTTTTGGCTCCCTACCCCAACCTGCGGATTCTCCTTTTTGGCCGGAAGAACAACAGGCGGGTCAGAGGTGAAAGTGACTGCCAACACGGGGGCAGATGCTCTTCTTGTGGACATAATGTAACATTCCCAAGCTTCACGGATGTCTCCCACCTCTTCTCCAACTCCGAAGGGAGTCGGGAACTTCATTCTGTTATGGAGAGTGGAGGAAATAGCCCGGAATTGATTGAGTCCCAGACGCCCAAAGATGGCATTGTAGTAGAAAGTTCGGTCCACCACTACAAAACGGACTTGTTGTGTCACTCTAGCAGGATGCGTCCCAAGTGAAACGTGAAGTATGACACTTCCTAAAGGACGGACAGTACCTCCTCCGAATCCTAATATGGAGGTGTTGACTCTCTCATATCGGATTCTTCCCAGGTTCATCTGGTCTAGCATTCTCTTGGAAATGATATTCGAGGAACTCCCCGTGTCTACCAGGATCTTGTTTACCCGATAAGTTGCGATGGTTAAAGAAAACACGAGCGGAACATCTGGATCCTCACTGTCTTCTCCTCCTGCCGTAGGAGGAGGGATCTCGCTATCATCAAAGGATATGACGTTTGTCCCTCGAATTTCTGGAGCAGCATACGATCTGTCGTTGTTTCGGAGATTTTGATCTGTCCGCTCTCTCGCATTCCTACTATCGCCCCCAGTTGGTCCGCCAGCGATGGTGTTGATCACTCCACTGTATGGAGCATTCTCCATTTCAATATCATCAGCGTACCTGTATGGGTGACGGTCCGTGCGAGACGGATAGTTAGCCGGCGGAGGTGGCAAGGATAGCGGATGGGGTGGTGGTTCAGTGACATTTTCCTCCCTCCTTCGCTCCGTTCTGTCATGCCTGGAAGGCTCATCCGCATAAACGTGCTCCTTTAGTTTGCCATCTCTTACTAGGTGTTCAACCTCTGTTTTCAATTGAATACAGTCATCGGTCTCGTGACCACGACACTTGTGCAACTTACAGTACCCCTTTGCATTCTTATTCTTCCGGTTGTTGTAAGAGGGCTTTGTCCATTGGACATCCAGCTTCTTCTCAATGATAGTCGCCAAGATGTCGGATCTTGGTCTATTGAGACGGGTATAATCCGTGTATCTCCTCGGCGGACTCCTTTCTCTGTGGAAGCCCTTATCTCTGTGATCCTTCCTCGGGTCAGGTTTCCCCTGGCGTTGCTCTTGCTTCATCGGCTCCTTTCCCTTCTTGGAACCAGCTCTTACTGGAACGTTCCTTCGGTACTCCTCTCCATACATCACTTCTTCACAGATGTCATCCAAATGCTTTTCACTCCTCACTTCCTGACTAGAGAGTTTTCTGCGGAGCTCTGAGTTGAAAGTATTAGCATACAGGTGACGGACCCGTTCCTTAATACTGTGTGGCTCAACTCGAAGAACTTCCGCGTGAAAGCGATCAAGGAAGGTCCTTAGATCCTCTTGCTCCCGTTGTATAACTTCTGCCAGGTGCTCGACGGTACGCTTTCTTCTTTTCGACTTTCCAAACCGTCCCATAAACTTGGATGAGAGGTCCGCATATGACCTTATCGACTTGTTCGGCAAAGCGGTGTACCAATCCATAGCCGTTCCGAAGAGAGTGGATGAGAACGTAAGAGCCTTTGTATTGTCGCTCATTCCCTTGGAGTCCATCTTGCTGTTGTACCTTATCAGGTGACCAACGGGACAAGTATCCCCATAATAGTATTCCAAGTTCGGGATCACTTGATCCGAGTTTCGGTTTCTTTCCTTTTTCCTCATGATGTCATCGCACAAGGGATTTGGGGCACTAGTTGTTATCTGCTCATGGTCTTTTACCAGGCGTCCGAGATTCAGAATCTGGGCCTTCAAAGCCTTCTGTTGAGCGTAGATCTCGTCAGCAGTCATGATCTCTCATGTCCTCGGATGAACAGCTACATCTGCGGGGAGTTCATCTATCCGGACCACTGGAATAGTTTCTGCTACCTGATCTCTGTCTCTCGGAGGTACTTGTCGCGGAACTCCTGGATGCCTATTATCCCCTTCTTGATACTCTCTCCTTTCGTTTGGGCTTCCTTCGCCTTGAGCTTGAGAGGCAGATGCCCGTCGGTCTAGAAGGTTTCGCAAATCCTCTTGAGGTGGCTGATTCCCTAACCTCTGTTGGATCGGATGTTGCCTGTTTCTTTATAAAGCAGGCTCTGCTCGAGCAGGAGTAGCCACTGGCGGAGTGCCTTGCTGAGGGTGGCCATTGTTAGACCCTAGGCATCCTTGGATTATCGTGAGCAATCTATCAAACTGAGTTTCACTTAACCCGAGATCGTTTGTGCGGACAACGCGACCATCGGGCATAGTAAACTGTTGACCTGTAGTGGGGCCTTGAGCTTCTGCCGGAGAAGCTCATACGACCCCTTCTCCATGATCTGCAGGCACTGCATTCTCGGGACCACTTTGGGCTCCCCTGGGCGGAGCGTCTCTTCCCTCATCTGAGGATGGGCTGGCTGTGCGCCCATCACTCGGATATCTCCTTACAGCGTTCCTTCCAGCCACAGTGGCCCTTCGTCCCCGGGTGGGCGGACGTCCTCGTGGGCGGACGTCCTCGTGGGCGTGGTGGTGGAGTTCCCGCGCCTGCAGCACTAGTCCGCACTGTCCGTCTTGTTCTTGCCATCAGCTCAACTCAAACACGAAACCTCTTGTAAAATTTCCCACAGACGGTGCCAAAATGTTGAGGGTTAAAACCTCTCAACACCAACTAAACTATTACAAGTAACCTAGCCTAGGATCCGCCTGCTACTTGAAGTCCGAAGCAAGACTGGTCCGAGCTAGAGTACCTGAAAGGACTAAGTGGGGGGGGGGGGGAGTTAGAATAGGTTACCCGGATTGCATATGTCAATCCGGTAAAAGACTTTACTCAAGAGAGAGTTGGAAGCTCTCAATGTAATAGTTATGGGGAAGGTTATAATTACTTGGGAATTCTTGCTTACCTTAAGGTCTTGGACCTTGGGCTATATTTATAGTTATCCTATGCTTATGAGGTGGCTCACAAGATGATACCAAGTGTATGCCTCAGATTTGGACACCAATGCTACCTTTGGCCCATGGCCCAATAGTGAACAGTGATCCAATACTAATCAATGGGCCTGGGAGGGTAGTTTGGATCTTTCCCTCTGAGAGTACTGTTTCGCATGTTGGGTCCATGTAAGTCCCTCGGAAAGATCTGTATGCTTGGTTGATCTGGCCTTGGGCAACTCAAGGTGTCCGGGCCTAGAGTTCCACAGAAGTATCTCAGTGGTTCTGTTATATACGTTTGGTCTTACTGTGATGGCGGCGTCCGAGACTCTCTCGTCCGGTCCGTTTGGCATCCTAGGACTGACAGTTTGCGGTACATGGAAGGACCATGTGACCTTTTGTCAGGTTCGGAAGTCAACTGTCTAGCTTGGTCAGACCTAGCTGAGATGGCATGTTGACTTGTAAATACTAGTTGACCTGAGATGGTTTCCTTTATGTCGGACCATTCGAAGGTCGGACTAGCTTTGAATGGCTATTTCAGCCTTGATGCGCTTTAGGACACGCTCTATGGCGCCCTTAACGTATTGGACACATGTCCGTATCAACAAATATCACCTGTACGAATGGCATCATCAAGTGACTTATATTTATCAGACCTCAATAATGGTTGGCTTCCATCATTGTTAGGAATATATGTTTAGATTTTGATCAGTAAACTCTAATGACTTATCTTAGCTCAGAAAAGTAACTAGTACTCTTAGTTCACTTGAACATTGTAAAAGAGGAAGTTTACTGAGTATGTTATTCTAGCAAATCTTATATAGGATGTTAGGTCTCTGAATGTAATTGTTTATATCTTTAAAGAAGTTCAAGAAGGAAGCATCCAGCAGAAGAACTCTTTAATTTGTTGAAGATTAGAAGACTGCACAAGATTGCTAAAGACTCATGAAAAATGTGTCCTCAGATTCCTTGGCTTAGATACCTTGAAGAAACTAAGTGTCAGGGAGACAAACGTTTCAATAGGTTTCTAAATTAAGCACTATAGGTCACTAAGAAAGGACTTGCAAAGCCTCAGAAAGCTTGCATTGTTCTATTGACACTACATGACAAAAGTTAGTACTGTGCATTAATTACGCAGACAGAGATGTCTGAGAAAAAGAGGAAATCTCTGAAAAGAGACAAAGCTCACTGCCGTACTAACTTCAGATATCGTTAGTTTGAATTTCATTGTGCCTAACGGATACTAATTCAAATGGCATGATTTTCAACTATAAATATCACCACTTAGAATGCTTGAAAACACACCTTGAACTACATTGAACATATCTTACTTTCAAGCATACAAGCCTTCTATCTACTTACTCTCTAACTTACTATTGCGACTAAAGCTCTTGAATTCTAAGTAGCACGAAAGTTCTAAGTGTCCTGATCCTTAACAAGAATTGCAATATTGTGAAAGAGTTGAATCCAGAAGATATAGTTGCGACAAATATCTGAGATTCATTCTCTTGAACAAAATCAAGATTTGGGTCAGTAAAGAACAAGTTACCATACATTGAAAAGTGTATTAAGTAAGCTTGATTCTACAGAGCACAGCTATATAACTGTAGAAGTTATAAAGAGCCTGCTCACCTGACAAACTACCATAAACAAAACACCAACAGACATCGAGCATAGGAAGTATTTAGTTTGGGAAACTAAGGAATAGCTCAAAGGTTACAGAGTAGAGGAAGTACTTGGTTGGAAAAATCAGGGAATAACTCAAGGGGAACACTTGGTTGGGAACCTAGTGTTAAAGGGATCAAGAGATATGATTTTGTAAGGGAAACTCAACTTCTTATCTTAGTGGATTCAAGTCCTGAGAAAGGGCGAGTGGATTAGTTGAAGGATTACGCCACCTTCAGATACCACTATAAAGCTTTGTGTTATTTACTTACTGCACTTACTTAATGCGTTATTTATTACTTGCTGAGTACTTACACACATTATAGCTTGTTGAGCACGTGCACTTATCTGAAAAGACATCCGCTCTCTGAGATTAAGTATCGGATACCTTCACTGATATCTGAGAAACTGTTTTATCGTCAAAAGTTTGAAAATACTATTCATCCCCCCCCCTCCCTCTAGTCTTTTACTTTGTTGTTATCTGGACCGACAATCATCATATAACCATCTACTATGAATTGTTGAAACAACTTTCTACTGAGTAGTATGGTCTGAGCCTCATCAACACGATCAGAAAGCCTAAATGATAAGAATTCCTTAATTGTAAGTGTGTGTCTTACTCCTTTTGACTTATCCGAGTGCAATATCTCCGTATGGTATCCATCCTCACAATATGGGAAAAGTAGGGGATACTACTTGTAAGGTAACTTGGATCCAATTCTGAAATTCTATGGGAATCATTGTTTCTTTGCTCCAGTACAATATCACGGGGATCCATGTCGTATTCATCATCTCCTGAAAATTTATAAATGAGAGAATGTTACCTATTTCAGGTAACAAACTACCCATAAGATGATAGTAATTTCCGCCAAGCCTATACGAATACGGACCATGTCCATTGTTGACTGAATGGTCTTGAATTCCACCCATCGAAGTAAATGTGTACATCATATTATAAGCACGCACGTGCTTAATAAAATTACGACTCTATTAACGTGCCTATTTTGCTGAAGATCACGTAACAGGCGTGGCGGTTGCTTAAGGAGGGGAAGTTGTATTTTGCCATGAATACAACACAAACCAAACTCCGGATTGCTCAATGGAGTACTCTTAATCCTCTCATCAAACCACATAAGCGCATCGCACAATCCACACAGGTATGTTGGATCACCCATGTCTTGGTAAGCTAAACAATGAAAAATATATGTCACATTTCATATAATGGAGTAATATATTGGCTCATATGTGTAATCTATTAGGTAATTAAAATTACCTACGACCGATATCCCATTATTTCTCCGCACAGCCATGTCCTTCTTGTCATGGTTCTTTTTCGTAGCTATCTTTTGTGATTCCTTAAGTATATCAGTATGTGATGGTTCACCAATGATATTCATCCGTTGCTTGAGAGTATATTTATCTAGTAACTACTCTATACGCTTCTCTGCAAGAGGCATGCACTCTTCAACTGAAGGAGGTACGGTTATTCCTGCATCAAAGTAATAAATATACACATAAATAAAGGTTAATTAATGGAATGATTTTTTAAAAAAAATATAAGGAATATCTAATGCAAGTGTTTTAAAATTGTATAAGTGCATTTCTCATGAATATATTCACGGTATTCTCTAAGATCTTCATGATGCATAAAATAATCAAACATATGAGACTTGGGATGTCTTCTCATTGATATAGTGAATCTCACGTTCATTTTGTTGAACCTTGTCACTGCTTTGTAATCTTCATCTATATTCCCTGAAAATGTATTTTTCATATGTCAACTCCAGAAATCTGATGTAAAATATATATAAACCGATTAACATGCTTATATTTGTAAGTTATGAAAATCTTACTTGAGCAATTATCCTTATTGGAATTAGTAATTTCAACGGAAATCTCCTTTCTAACTTGAAGTAGAACATCTTGCCCAACCGTCAATTGTTTACCGGGTCTGACTGATGTTGAGCTCTCAGGAATATCATATGCATTTGGTTGAGTCAATAAAGCGTTGCCATGAACTATAATACATACATGAATATATCATTACACGTTATGAAAATTTAATATTGTATTACATAAAGATACTATATAACATATGGAAACAATTACCATCAATAACACAACTAAATGGAGAATAGTTTAGAGTCAGGATATTGCTTTGCGGTTTGAACTTTTTAGCAATTCCAACTTTTGGTGTCATTGTATCGATGGAATTCGGCTCAATTGGTGACAACACTAATAAAAATATGATAAGAAATAAGTTTATATTTAATTATAAACTAAGTAAATATTTCGAAATAATAACTTCAAAATTTACCATTGGTAATGTCTTTGAGAGGTGATACTGCACCCCCACGTCCTTGAGTATTTCTATTCACATTATGAATTGAAGATCCAAGTACATTTTCTGAAAATTAAAATAAATACAAAAAACATTATACACTACATTCGAATTATAAGAAATAAAATGATTTAATAAGATGTGTGTGTGTAATACACACACACGCACACACATTAAAAAAAAATGTTACCATTAGTAAAATCATTTGAAGGCAATGATGTACTTGTATTATTGGAAAATCTAATCCTTTTTCCGTTTGGACTATTCCCCCTTTAAACGATGGAGGACGATTTTTCGATTCACCAAATTTGTCACGTGCCTTGTCCATTGTATATCTAAAAAAGGGTTAAAATAGTAAGTCTATATGATGCACTCGTATTACGAATACATAAAATTCAAAATTTTCGAATTTATTGAAACATATAGTTAATAGAACTACATAATAAAAGAAAATAAATGTGGTTTGATGAATATAACCTGCAGCTTGCGTTTGCCCAAGCATTTGGCGACTGACATACAAGTTTCTCCGTGATTGTAATGAGTAAATCGTGTGGCAGATTGTCTATGGGGCTAGAACTGATCATCCTCACTCTGGACGCCCTTGCCATTGATTACGGTATTGCTACTGAGTAATGCGTGAGTAATTGATGGAAGTTTACTACTGAGCGTGTGTGTATACATATATATATATACATACATATATATACATACATACATATATACATATACATACATACATATATATACATACATATACATACATACATATATTAAAGTTGTGCAATTGAGTATTTAATTTAGTTGACTGATTTGTAATATATATGTAAATTAGACTTTAATTACAAAAAAAAAAAAAAAAAAAGTAACCCGTGCGTTGCCATGACAAGTTTAGCTTTGTATAAGTAATACGTTAAAGAAAATATCATTCAACGATTATCCAAATTAAATAGATTGAACAAATTTTAAAGAGAAGGTAAAGTCAATGTATACGATCTTCATAGTCATGAATAATCGTCAACTGCAGACCAACATTTTAAAAAAGTGTAGTTGATAAAATAATATAAATACTTGCATTTCGATAATTTATATACCTTAATATAAAAAAACATACCTTAAAGATTACTAAACACCACCTTGTAAACAACATTGATCGTCGTTTCAATGGGATTGACTTACTCATCTAATCCTAAAACTTTGAACTCTTTCTTTATTGACTCTGGAAAATGCAAAATATAGTTGATCATGACTGAAAACGGGCTTTGGGAGGTAGACTCCAACATGAGCTATTGATTGTCCCTGGCAATTAGAGTTTAATATTTCTTCTCCATCTACTTTAATTAAATTGAAACAAATCAACTCGTATTAACCCAAATCGTAATTCACTCGAGAAAAGACAATTTATTATCATAAACAACGATAGTTTTACCTTCATATACGTTTTCTATTAATTGTAACTAAATGCTACAATAACACGCGTAGCGTGTTTCTCACATTCTAGTATATTTATTTTGTATCAAACTAAAATAGAATATAGATGATAAGATTTGATTTGATTAATTTAAATATATAAGTAATTTTTGAAGGGTTGATAAAACTAAACAAATTGTTCTACTAAATAAGGTTTGGTTATAATTGTGTAACAAATAAAAATAATTTATGCTTTGTTACTGTATAAAAACGTGAACATTTGTTTAGAAAAGTAGTACTCCCTCCGTCCCGGAGAACTTCATACATTAGAGTTGGCGCGCAGTTTTATGCGAAAAGTTAAAGTAATGATAGAATATAGAAAATGTGGAAAAAAGTGTACTTTTAGTGGCAAAAGGTGTAATTTGAGTGTAAAGTTGAGATTGTTTATTATTTGTTGGGTGTAGGGTAGCTTCCTTTTTTGGTAATGTATGAAGTTCTGTGGGACGGCTAAAAATGACAAATGTATGAAGTTGTACGGGACTCAGGGTGTAACAAACATGTATTTAGAGTTTGTATTGTAACAAATTGTTGTTAACGTGAATTATCAAGTCTAATTAAAAGTGGATAAGGATGATTAGATAGTACTAACCAATAATAGTGCACATAACGTGAATCTTACTGGAAATCACAACCATTCAATTTTATCGTTTGGAAATTTAAATATAATCGAATTCCCAAAACTGATAAGGAAGAAAAAATTTAAATCTGTCAGGATATTTAAACAAAGCCGAGAACAAAAAACAGATATGGAAACCTTGTGAATGTTATAATTTTTCCATGAAAATCGGGAGGTTAATAAATCAATTGTTTTGGGTTAGAATTTGCTACATAGAATTTTTATCTATGTAGGCTATGTTCTCTTCAATGAAATTCTTGAATCGAATCGAATCGAATTGTAGTATAAAATATAACTAGCGATTATCGAATGAGTTTTCAGTTGAAGAGAACAGAGCCGTAGCATGCTTTTAATTTGAGATAGACCACCAATTTTAAAATATATAAGGATTTTAAATGGAGTCCAAATTTATATGCAATTTAACACTTATGGGATCTTTTATCTCATTTCCCCTTTCTAAGTGAAATGTAAAGAGAAATCTCTGGCGTGCCTAATACGGTCAAGGGGCCCAAGACCAACATTTTAGTACATGCTATTTAAATACTTAAGTCGTTTGAAATATCTAAAACCCTACTACGATTAGATTTTGAACTAAATTACTGGCTGCCAACGAACTAGAGCTAGCTGTCTGGTTCGGAAATCAAGGGTAACTATCCGTTGAATAATTATTAAATCTATGGCTACTGATCATGATCATTTTATTAACTAAACTCAACTTGAGAGTATGATTAAACATTAGAGCTGTCAAACAACTTTTAAATGTGCAATAAGATTAAATTTTGAAACATACTTGCAGTATAATACATAAAATTGTTCGAATAACTTAATTTATCCGAATACGGACTCATGTTCTTAACTATACGCATATATATAATGTTTAAACAATTAATTATCAACAATATTTTATATGTACACATTTCAATTGTTTTTTATTTATATAACATTAATGTTTGCCGTTCACTTTTAGTGCATTTATAAAAACCGGTCTTTACATTACTTACACTCTAATTAAATGTAAAGTCGCCGGTCCAACTAAATTAAAGTATTGCCACAATTATATGAACCAAAAAGGAATCACTTGTAATTTTAGTTAAATCCACTTTGAAGCTTCGATTGTCAAACTTCCTATATATATATATATAGATCAAATTTGCCCATTGGTCATCACCCCAAACGAAACCCTAATCTGAATAGTGTTAAGTTTAAGTTCTTTAATTCTTAGTTAAGCACTTTTGAGCAAATTACAAAATGCCTCCTCTCAAAAGTATCAAGATGGCTAATTATCCTTACTCCTCTCCTCCACCACCTTCACCATGCCCTCCACCTCCACCACCGCCCGCATGCCCTCCTCCACCACCACCTCCAGCCTGCCCCCCTCCTCCACCTCCACCATCGCCCATTGTGGCATCTCCACCATCGAAATCCGCTTCTTTTCCAAATCCTTCAACTAGTCCACCAAAACCATCGGCTTCTCCACCATCAAAATCGGCCTATCCACCAAATGCTTCTGCTTCTCCACCATCACCAACAACTTCATCCTCTCCACCAAAACCATCAGCTTATCCACCAAAGAATTTCGCTTCCCCTCCATCACCAACAACTACATCCTCTCCACCAAAACCCTCAGCTTATCCACCAACGAATTATGCTTCTCCACCATCAAAATCAGCGTATCCGCCAAACACACCATACAATATTCCACCTTCAACTTATCCAAACGCTCCCGGATATCCTCCTAATTTTCCTTACGCACCAATAGCTCCATCGCCTTACTCCCCATTCTCACCACCATCACCTAATGGTCCTGGACTCTCTCCATTTTCACCACCTTCACTCACTCCCCCAAGTGGTGGTGGTGGTGGTGGAAACAACCACACTATAATTATCGCGGTGTGTGCTTCCCTAGGAGGTGTATTCTTCCTTGCATTCCTCGCGGTTGGGCTGTTCTGCTTGGCCAAGAAGAAGAAGAAGCCGGTCATGGTTCCAGCTGCCTATTGTGAGCCCGAAGCTTCTCATGGACATGGCGAGAGTGGTCATTAATTACACCTATGTTAAACGCAACACAGTTTTCGTTAAACGCAACACAAAATATTTGTAAATTGACTAAAATGCCCCCAACTCCAAAAAAACTTATATGTTCAACAAAAATTCGAAAACGCACTTTTATGAAAACGAAAAAACATTAACACACACAATCTAACACATATAACAACACCAAACATAAATCGGAGAAAAAAAAATTTCCGAATTTTTTTCATTTATACAAATACAAAAACATTAACATGCAATTGCACACAAATTAACAACACTAAACATAAATCGATAAAAAAAAAATTCGGAAAAAATTTCGTTTAAACAATTCTTCTTTCTTCAAAAATATAGAAGTAAATTTCGGAAAATATCTCGTTTATACAAGCGAATTCCTTCTTTATCTTTTTTTTTTTTTTTCTTCTTTAATTTTTTTTTTCCGGGTTATAAACTGCCGGGAAAAACCCAATACCATTTCCATAGGAACTGCCGGGAAAAATCCCGGCAGTTTCTAATGAACTGCCGGGAAAAATCCCGGCAGTTTCATAGGAACTGCCGGGATTTTCCCGGCAGTTCTTATAAATATTATTAATTAATTAACCCAATACCATTTACTGCCGGGAACAACTCCCGGCATTTCCATAGGAACTGCCGGCAGTAAATGGTATTGGGTTAATTAATTAACCCAATACCATTTCCATAGGAACTGCCGGGAAAAATCCCGGCAGTTTCTAATAAACTGCCGGGATTTTCCCGGCAGTTTATAACCCGGAAAAAAAAAATTAAAGAAGAAAAAAAAAAAAAAAGATAAAGAAGGAATTCGCTGTCGCATAAACGGTATATTTTCCAAATTTACTTATATTTTTGAAGAAACAAGAATTGTTTAAACGAAATTTTTCCTAATTTTTTTTTATCGATTTATGTTTAGTGTTGTTAATTTGTGTTCAATTGCATGTTAATTTTTGTTGAACATATAAGTGTTGTTTTGAGATAGGGACATTTTGGTCAATTTATAAATATTTTGTGTTGCGTTTAACGATATTTGTGTTGCGTTTAACGACCCCCATTAATTACTAACTTTATAACGTGTCACATGTGCTAGTTATGGTCACAATTGCTGGTCGTGATATATGCCATATTATTAATTTGTTTAAATGTATTTTGTTTTAATGTGTGAATCATTATTTGTTTAAAACTATACTATATTCATTCAATGTAAGATTTAATTAAGAAATGTGACGTGGAATAAATATTGTCCATTTTGTCGTGTTAGACTATAAAGGTCACAAATTAGTTTGATATATATAATAAAGTTGTATCCATATATATTATCAATTTTAAACATTTAGATATATAGCGAGATATTAAGAATTTAATTGTTTAACAACTCTAAATAATAATCGAACTAGTAGATAATCAATGAGTTAATCGACTTTTATTTCGGTTACATATTAACTAGTAGATTAAATGAAGTTTTGTGATACGGCTACAAATGATTAACGTATAAAGATTTATGGGACGAAGGGAGTATAATAAATTGCATGTTAGACGTTCATGTAACAAATACTCCCTCCGTTCTAAATAAATTTTTCCATTTTGACATTGACCGGTCAACCGCCTTCGACTTTAATTGATCGCGAATTACTTTTAAACTATAATAGTAAATAATTTAATAAAATCATATAATGAAAATTTAATAATTAAATTTTATATGATTTTATTAAATTATTTACTATTATAGTTTAAAAGTAATTTCCGGTCAAGTCGAAGACAGTTGATCGTAGAATAGTAAAACGGAAAGATTTCTTTGGAATGGAGGGAATATATTTAAGTAATCAATTTTATAAGCTCATAGCAAACTGAATATTCTAAAATAAACTTTATTAGTACCGTTAAACGTTTGATTAATTAGAACAAGGTTTTCGTATTATACTAGTATTACTAGTAATAACCCGTGGCGATATGCCACGGTATAGTTGACTTTTAATAATAAATAGAAAGGGGGTGTTAAAATAAATTAATCGAGAAAATAAAGTAATTAAATTTATGTGAATAACGTTGATCATGGTGTCGGTCAGTAGTCCTTTTTCATTCAATATTATATCATTGAGTGTTTATTTATGTTAACTATAGAAAATGTAAAAATAGGGTCATACCGTACCCGACCTGCTAATTAGTAACAGGCACATGTTTTTTTAAACTTTTACATGCAAGAGGTTCGATCACGAGTGAGCCCATATAATATGATTAACTTATTCAAAAAATAAAAACATGTTTTTTTTTAAAAATTATCCTTCAGACGAAACCAAAATAAAATACAAAAGTATACACAATCAATAGGGTTGTTCCAAACAACCCTGCGGTGGTATGTGGTCACCCCACAACACACACACAAAAAAAATTTATACAAATTTAATTTCACATATTACGGTTGTTTTTTTCCAACCCACCGGTTTCCAACAACCCCGCGGTGGTATGCGTCACCCCACCAAAGACACAAAAATTATTATTCTACAAACATAATTTCACATGGAACGGTTGTCCCCCCCCCCCCCCAACTGGCCCGTCATGGAGATCAATAAAGTACAGAGAAGATCGAAGACATTTTCTCCACCTAGAGAGTATAAGCTGATCCCCCTCCCCGGCTCGTTATGGAGATCAAGAAAGTAGAGAGAAGATCGAATTGAGTTTCCCCACCTAGAGAGTATCAGTTCCCCAGGCCCGTTATGGATCAAGAAAGTAGAGCAAAGATCGAAGAGAGTTTCCCCGCCTAGAGAGTATATGCAGACCCCCCCCCCCCCCTCCGGCCGGAGAAAAATGTACTTTTTACTAACTTAATCATAAAATGTTGCGTTCGGGTCTTGTAACAAAGGTGTGGAACGGGTTCGAGTATATGCTAGACCGGACCTGAACTTCATTATTTCGCACTGGGTTGAATTCGGGTTGGATAGAACCACTCCTTCCGGACAGAGACCGTAGAGAAGAGAACTCTTATACATCATCCTACCGATCGAATCTTATACATAAAGAAAGGAACTTAAAAGTCTTCACGTGTAAAATGTTGTTGATAGACATGTAAAGATCAACACACCACCAATTAGCTCATGTGTATCTCTTCTATATCCTGGAACTGAAAAAACATGTATAGTAACATATATACCACTATAACAATATATGCTAAAACGATCTTGGTGTGGATAATACAAATATACCAAACCAACATCATCATAAGAACACCGATAATATATGTGCTAAAACGTTACCCTCACGTTTAACTTGGTAAAGCTTAATTCTCCATCAAATACCTGAATTTCTTTGAAAAGTGAAATAAATTAAAGGGGCAAAGCTAAAATTTATCGATTTAAGAGATCTAATCACCAAAGAACAATTCCTTTCAATTACTACATGTTGCCATTCAAAATCTCGAACAAATTTTGTTCTTAATTTGGCTGGCCAACCTTCCGCATTTTCAGCAACCATAAAACATAAAAAAAAATAAAAAAATAAAAAATTACCAAGCAATAACGTTGCCCTCATGATCCCTAGCAACAACACTAATACGTCCCCTTATTCGGACTCTGCTCAACCCTATCAACATTTCACGTATGATGGTTGGAATTTGAATGAATCTGGTGGATTTAGCCCATCAACTTTATATATGATAGTATATTCTAAGTAGTATAATAATTCAAAAAGTTGCTAAGTTTGTAATTCAATTTAAATCTCATCCGTTGATCTTACTAATTCAATTTGAATCTGGTACGTACATTTGTTATTGTTTCAGTAGAAGGTGCAGGGTTCGAATTCCATTGGCGTAAGTTTCTCCCTTTTATTTATTATTTTTCAATATTTTCTCTCTTTTTTTTCAATCACAGATTCATTGGTTTATATAAAAACCCTTAACACACGTAGTGTGTTACGTAAATGCTGGTATTTATTTATATATATTTAAGTGCACAACTATTAGAGTTGTGCAATTGAGTACTTAATTTAAGTTAAATTGAACCGATTTGTGATACGCATGTAAATTAGACTTTAATTACAAAAAACCAATATGTTTTATTCATTCTAATTCTAAGTCCTAACGCAACTCCAACAAAATCAATTCATCATTAAAAAAACTCAATTTTTCTTCTCTAATTAAATTTCAAGCCCTAAATCAACCCTAACAGAATCAATTCATCATTAAAAAATCTCAATATGTCATCTCCAATAAATTCAAAACCCTAAGCTAACTCCAACAAAATAATTCATCATTAAAGAAAAAAAAAACAACAATAACCAATATTTCTTCTCCATCTTCTTTAATCAAATTGGAACATATATCAATTCGCACTATCCAAAATCTTAATTCAACTAAAAAAGACAATTCGTTATTAGAAACAACGGTTGCACTAACCTTCATATACTTTTATTATTATTTGTAATTAGATGCCACAATGACACGCTCACGTTCTAGTTATATTATATAAGAACACCCAACTGATAATCTGAGCGCTAAAACATTAGCCTCACGTTTAACCTGACAAAACATCATGGAACAAATTAAAATTCTCGCCCCCTAAGCGAACTCCAACAAAATCAATTCATCATTAAAGAAAAAAAAACAACGATAACCAATATTTCTTCTCCATCTTCTTTAATCAAATTGGAACATATCAATTCGCACTATCCAAAATCTTAATTCAACTAAAAAAGACAATTCGTTATCAGAAACAACGGTTGCACTAACCTTCATATACTTTTATTATTATTTGTAATTAGATGTCACAATGACACGCTCACGTTCTAGTTATATTATATAAGAACACCCAACTGATAATCTGAGCGTTAAAACATTAGCCTCACGTTTAACCTGACAAAACATCATGGAACAAATTAAAATTCTCGCCCCCCTAAGCGAACTCCAACAAAATCAATTCATCATTAAAGAAAAAAAAACAACGATAACCAATATTTCTTCTCCATCTTCTTTAATCAAATTGGAACATATCAATTCGCACTATCCAAAATCTTAATTCAACTAAAAAACATAATTCGTTATCAGAAACAATGGTTGCACTAACCTTCATATACTTTTATTATTATTTGTAATTAGATGCCACAATGACACGCTCACGTTCTAGTTATATTATATAAGAACACCCAACTGATAATCTGAGCGCTAAAACATTAGCCTCACGTTTAACCTGACAAAACATCATGGAACAAATTAAAATTCTCGCCCCCCTATTCGGACTTTGGTCAACCGTAGAATCAAAATTTATAATTGAAAATCTAAATATCTATTAATTTCTTGTTAAATAGATGAGTGGAGTATTAAATATTTAATAAATGCTCTATTTTTTAAATTCCATTATTTCATTTTATCTTCTTTAATAAATATATATTTTATTTTAGTTAATAAAATAATTTTTTTAATTAATAATAATCTAGATTGGTGTCTGTAGATTCGTCTTGTCACGGTGAATTCAAATATATGTTCACAATATTTTTTGGAGTTTTGTAGAATAAATTTATATTAGATTTAATAAAAATTATATATGCAGCCAACATACAAAAAATAAATAGTGGAAGATATACTGGTTGAAAATGCAACTAATTCCACAAAATTTCACGTAGATTGAATTTATTTAATAAATACTCTATTTTTAGATTTCCATTAATTCATTTTATCTTATTTAATAAATTTATATTTTATTTTAATGAATAAAATAATTTCTTGAAATAATATTATTCAAGATTGGTGTCTATGGATTCGTCTTGTCACGACGAATTCAAATATATGTTCAAAATATTTTTCGGATTTTTGTAGATAAAGTTATACGAGATTTAATAAAAACTATATATATAAACAACATACCAAAAATAACAATGAAATATATACTTGCTAAAATACAACTAATTTCACAAAATTCCACGTAGGATTGAATTAATTTGGTGGGGTTTAGACCCTCGTACTTTATATAATATATAAATGGATGGATTTTAATTGTTTGAAAAGATATATAACAAGTTGTGTAAATATATGAAAATTGAAAATTAGGGGGGCTAAACAAGTCTTTAATAAAAACACTTGTTAGAAATTAGGCGAGGTAACTTAGAATGAGATCATGTTAAGTTACACTGTTGACTATTTAAATCGAAACCTAACTAATATATCTGGTCTAATTGTCTTCATCATCACATGCATTTGGCTGCATTTCTTCTAAAGTTTTAGTATATCTTCTTTACCATTTCATACAATCGGTTTATTAGATATTAAGGACGTAATTAACACGATCTGATTCTATAGTGTTTGGGTATGTTAGAGGACATCGAACTAACAACTTACCCGACCATTTAAAAAATTTGTCCTCAATGTACATACCTCAACATTTTTCATCACTTGCATGGCCATTAACGATTGGAGCCAACCTCTTACCATTCATATCTCAACTCGATTCTTTTGTTAAAATTTAAGAATGGAAACAGACTGCAAAAGCAGAGAACCTTGAGGCGTGATATCACTTTCCGAAAAATAATATTTTCAGCACTGTGGAAATTTATTCGCAGGATATATACAACAAGGCTCGAAAATTCAAATGAGAAAGTGCAAAAGATGGTGTGAGAAGAAGTGAGTGTTCCTTATGCAGGAACTCTATATTTATAATGGAAATTGTGTCTGTTGGTAAAGACACAACCATGCAGAGAAATCGATAGAGTTTCAAATAGTCATGTCTATCCAAGCGAATTTTGGATAGAGACAACTCTTCGATTCGAATTTAAACAAATAAATCATATCCGAAAATTAACATTTGAATTGAAAGTCAAGCCCCAAGATGCCTCATCATAGACTTGTAAATTTAATTTACAAAGCCAATACACTAAATCCACTTGTAAAGCCCACCACTAGACTTTTTCCATAATTATTTCTATTATGCAAGATCTTAGTTATATACTTTTAATCCTTTTACGTTATTTCCATGTGGGATCTTTCTTCTTATCTCTTGTACACAAATTATTAACATCTTTCTCATGGCTAGAGTATGTGTATTATATTTTGAGACCGACCAAAATCACAAAAAAGGAAAGAAAAATAAAGGAACTAAATTAATCAATTAGAAAATGTATTCGATTTTTAAATGGATGGGTATATCATTTATCCATGCTCCCATTTCGCTCGCCGCTACTATGGGAATCTCTTTTGCTTTCTATATTTGAGATATTTATGCGTTAACACCATCCAAGAAAGTGTTTCACAAAACATAATAAGATCTGAGAATTACAATAATCATGAAAGACCTGATTTTAGTACAGAATTGAATAGATCATGTTACATTAGTATAAACTATGTTGGGTGTATATGACAATATTTTCCTAAATCCGGGACCTTTCTTTCAGAAAGAGAGAAGTACATCGATCTAGGTAATACTTGAATCCAAAATTGTTGTCATATTGGGTCGTACAGCGGGTTAGTGTTGAAATGGATGAAACGATCCAAGATTGCAAGTGGAGTACTATATCTAGGCCCAATTAAGTTGGCCTGGACCTAATTGTCATAGTCAGATACATTCGTGCTAGATTGGACCCAGAAACCCAATTATATGTTAACGTGCATTTTCTAGTGAAGTTGGCCGATACATTAAAAAGAAATCCCCAACAAATTATGTACATTTCCGTGAATCCGTGGGTATACGCATGTCATTGTTGCTTGTTTAATAATAATATACTTATTTTATAATCCCTCCGATCATTTTCTATGCATATTCCTTTTTCATCATTTCTTCTATATGTATCCTAAAATTAAACACCAAAGTGTTGAATGTTGAAACATATAAGGTACGCCTGAAATGACCATTACATGGTCCGCTTGTTAAATATTTTGTTCTAGATATGTGTGATGAGAATGAAGCTCATTTCTTCTCTCAATCAACGGATTGGGCATTTGAGACCTTCTTTAAGACGAAAAATTCCACCTCAATCGTTGTGATTCGCCTAGGGTTCGCACAAGGATGCAATTAGCCAAATAAAAATGACGAACTACATGATCTATTTAATAATATGTGGAATAAATCGAATTAACATAGATAGAAATGAAGCTTCTAGATTGTTATAGGTCGATGATCCTAGATGTGTGGGTTTATTCTAGTAGGACAGATTGGAGTATTCAGAAAGAGTCACGCAACACGTGGTGGTCACAGATGAGTAGGCGGCCGGGTCTTCCCGAATTAAGTGGACAAGTTACAGACAAAAAGGCTTATCATTTCATTAATCCGTTTGTAACGGATCACAGGTTAGTGTAGTGTGTACATCTCTTCTTACTAGTCATAAGATTGGAAAGCCACGTGTCGATGATATCCATTGTATTAATGGTGTTGGCCATTAGTTTTGCCAACTAACTAACTACAAATTAAGCATGCTTCGGTGGGGTGTTACTTTGGGACCTATATCCTAATAAAAAATCTTTGACGTAATTCGGGTCACAAACTAATTCGGATAGTATTTGAATCCAATAGTAGTTGATACGATAGAAATATACAAGATGTATAAAGACTGTCTCGGTCAAAGATAACTTCCCTTCATTATGTTTCGAGGAGAACCTATAAGAATATCTCGAGGCAATCATTACTATAAAGGATTTCATAAACAAGGTGGAGGTATTATCCTGATGAAGTCCCTTAGCTTTTGGAATCTATTAGGGATTGAAGGGCTTACTCTCCGCATGAAGACTACTTTGAGGGTTGCCAGATGCCACATAGCAGGATGACAAGTATGGGGCATCATGACTATCGACCTAATCTCCTTGTCTCACCTATAAATACCTTCCAAATTTTTATTTGTACAATATTTATCATCGAACCACGTTGAATAGCTCTTTCGAGAGTTCACCTTCACAAAAGTGTTGGGTTGTCAAGTCGGACGTATGCAGGCCGGGTAAAATGGTCTAACCCTCACTGTTCTTATCTAAAGAAACAACCTAAGTGAACAATGGACCGAATTAGCCGGAATTGGACTTTGATCGCATTTAGAAATTATCAGTACTGAATGTAATTCACATAACCTAGTGGTGAAAAGTTTAGACAAATGATCACCAAATATCAAAGATAAAATGTCACATCTCAGACATTTCTCTCTCTCTATATATATATATATATATATATATATATATATATATATATATATATATATATAGTTTCTCAATTAATATATGAACGTTAATTGTATCACCAATAACACATTTTAGTTACACTTTTTTTTATTTTGAGCCGATATGAACGTTAATTGTATGATCACCAATAAGTCAATAACACATTTTAGTTACACTTTTCATTTTGAGCCGACAGTGAGAAATGAATTAATATAATAAATATACAATCAATCCATCCATTTTCGTGGCTTTAATTATCATCCTAACAACTAGTTAGTTGTTTAAACACGTGGTCAATTAACTTGCCTAACGTGTTATGTGCAGTGTGCACGCACTTTCAGTTCGGCACATTAGTTCGTTAAACAGACAGATCATGAAACATCTGTACAATCCTTCACCACTAACTCATGATTACTTCTCAACACTTCTTAGATCACCATTGCAAGTCACATGTTCTTAGCACCGTCACGCCATACCGTGGAATTCTCGACCCCGAAATTTCCGATCCTATGGGTGCTTCTACAGTGTAGCATATAGGGAATAAACCGATATACCACCCATCACTATTTATCACGGGCAATCCAAGTAAAACATGCAATTATAACCGAGCTTGCCAGTAAATAACAAAGTATTATGCTTACTTTTATTGATATTGGTAACTTTTTTTCAATCGCCCGTGCTATTTTTACCAATCGATTGGTAATTTTCTTCAATCTTTTCTCGTCCTATAACAAATCAAACCATGATGAAATATTTAATCAAATCAGCCATGTTATAGACACGAGAGAAAAAAATATTTCAAACTTCTATTCCATTATCAATCCATGGTCCAATAGCCAACACACAAACTACACCCAAAGAATCAACTTTATAGTCATCATTTCATCTAGGAAACAATAACAACCAATTTTTACATGTGTCCCCTAATATAATTACGATTTCTACTACAGACAAGTAAAAATAAAACAAACAAATGTTTTCTAAATTACACAAACCCTAAAGACAAGTCAAGCTCCGGCGTAGCCGGCAAGTTCAAGTCAAACTCGTTGACCCGGTGGCTGTCACCGTGCGACGAACTCGCCGACGAAGTAACGCCACTCGAACTGCCAGAAGCCGTCGCGCTTTTCGCACTCTTCATGCCACCAATCACGCCTTCATAATGCTTCCTCTTATGCCCGCCAAGCGCCTGCCCTGTCGGAAAAGTCTTGAAACATATGGAGCACTTGTGGATCCTCCCACGTGGATTAAGGGCAGAAACGTAATTCAACGCGGTCTCAGTCGCGAAACTCGTCACTTTACCGTTGTCGTTGTTGTTGTCGTCGTCTATAGGTCTAGTTCGGTGGCTCGCCTTGTGGCCACCGAGCGCCTGATGGGATTGGAACGACTTGTTGCACACGCTACATGTGTACATGTGCGATGTTTTCTTGTGCGTGATCGTGCTAGAGATTGGTGGGGTAGGTTCCACTGCAGGACAGGGTTCTGGTTCCTGTTCAGTGGTGGGACCTCCTCGGGCGAGGAGGACTAGGCAAGCGGCTAGGTTTTCCTCGTCGGAATAGTCCCGTTTCGACGGGTGGGAGCGCTTGGTACGCTTGGCTTTCCGGTCGAATTCGAACGGTGGCGGTGGAGGTGGCGTAGCCTGAGGGTTGTAGGTTTCGACGGCCATTTCTTGAAATTGGAGTGGTTTGTTTTCTTGTTTTTGTGGAATTTTGTGGTGTTAATTTGGAATTGTTGGAAGGAATGAGAGAAGTGAGGGAGTGAGGTTGTTTAAATAAGTGGAGTTGCGTGTGAGTGTTGAGTTTTTCTACAGTTGGGAAGTATGCGTGTATGGTACAGTCATAGTGACCGACTTGTTCTTCTTCTACGCCTTTTAGTTTGAAGTAAGTCTCCTCGACCTCGACCCGTAATTATTAAAATTTACTGCCAAACATTATATATATCCTCATAAATATTTAAAAAAATCGCAGAAAAAGTTGAGTTTTACTAAAAATATCAATGGTTACATATATAATAAAAATGAAAATGAAATGTCATCTCACAAAACATTATAAATATTATTTAATACACGTATATTTAAAAACATCAGTTCATACTAAAGGTCCGTACTACTGCAGCTCTCTTCGAATATTTTGTTTTTGGTTCAAATTGCTTCTATCTCAAGGACCTTTTCCAAGTCAATACATGCATTTAAGGGAATTTTACATTTATTCTTACGCGTGTGCTTTTATTTATTGATATTATCTTGGGATATTTCTTCTCGTATCTTCTTTCTTATTGGAGCAATCTTAATAAATAAGCCCTACCTATGTTTTGATTATTTTGGCCTGGTTTTTGAGATTTGGAAAGTTATTATGACAAATTTAAGAACTCGATGCATTACTTTTTGTTACCAGATGTTGGAGGTGGAAAATGCCATCTTATCATGTGAAAATTTGTTTGTGGATAATACTGGACGTGCATTCTTTAATTTAACATTAGCTTATCATCAAAATTCATAAATTTAATATATATACTTCTTTTAAGTGTAGAATTGTTGCGTAAATACCTAATTAATACTTACAAGCAAGGTAGGTGGAAAATTTGCCTATTAGAAAAAGGAGTCCAGACACTTTCAATACTTCTTTACCATCTAGATTATAAGTTCGATAAACTTATTTTCAAAATAAATATTTCACGGAATACTTAAATAAACATAAACCCTCTATAAAAATTAATTAATTTATCAACTATTATATATAAGTAACCTATCATATAGTTTTTATGAAACACATTTGTCTTATACTAGTATATATATACTTGAAATTTCTAGAACTAATGTGGTGTATGAATTCAATATCACATACTGAATAGTATTGGTCAAGTAAACTTGTGCGCTAAGTGATTTAGTTGGACAATAATTTAAATGTTGACTTTGAGGTCTCTAACCGCGTATTATATTTTCGGAAAATGTTTAAGCAATTTGTAGAAGCAATATTCAAACAAACTTGATTATTACGCCACCTAAATATAATTTTGAGTCTTCAAAGGTGATGTGGAAGAAAATTGCATCATTTTGAATTATTTAAATCCTTTGTTTATAAATGTCTACATATATATCTCTAATTAGCTAAGAGATAAAAAGGTTATCAATTTGTGCCTTTGTGAAGCGGTTGCAATAGCACTTTTTTAGCTACCATTTCTCTTTCACTTAGTCTTTCACTTAGTCTATATATAAAGTAATTGTCGGCAAAATGATATACTCCGGAAATTGATTTTCACAAATTATAGAAAAATTCAATAGGCTCTGTCGGAAAAGAAACTAGCTAGTTCATATAAGTTGATTTGTGTGATGTTTAATTTCTATTTAGCAAAACTAACTCCAAAGCTAGCTGGTAGTTGGTAGCTGATCATTAACTAGCTGGTAGCTGATAAGCTAGTTGATTAACTAACTGAAAAGCTAGCTAATTTTTAATTTTAATGTTGATGTTTAACAAATTAGCTGATAAGTCAGCTGGTATTTTGTAAAATGCCATAAAAGGACATTAATAACATCATTAAAAATTACTCTTATTTTTATTTTATTTAACCTTTCTCATCGTATTATTAGTCTATTTTTTTAAATAATAGTACATCACATTTTTTTCTAATTATTCTAAGATATACTCAATGTACTTTTCACCGCCATTTTAATAACATCATTCAAAATTATCAGAAGTTGAAAGAAATATTCGTTGAGCATTCTAACTTAGTAAGGAAAAAAATTAGTAATTGTTGTGTACTACATGTATACTGCGCAAGAAGATACAACAATGGCGGTGGAACACAGAATAATGGCAGAGTCGGCAAAGTAAATAATAATAAACGGGTTGTTTTCCTTTTTTCTAATTTAGATCAGGGATATTTTCGAAATGAAAAAGATAGGGAGCTTTAAAAAAAAAAAACTCACTTGGGTAGCTTCTCAATCAGCTAACTGATTTAAGAAGCTGCGCGTTCACGTAACGAACTTTTTATTATTCAATGGTCAAGAAAAGTTCATGGAGCTGAAAAGCTAGTGGTAAACAGAGCTAAATTAATTAATTGATAAGTTAGGTATTTCTAAATATATATAGTATGTGAAAATAAATCATGTAACTTATTCTTTTTCAAGCTACATGAACAAACTTATCATGTTATCTAGCTTATAAGCTACAAGGTTTGCGCGTTTACTTCGGAAATAATTAAGTTATCTAGTTTATAAGTTAGATGATAAGTTAATACTAAATAAATCCTTATTATAAAATAGATAAGCATCTGAAAACACTTGCACCATATAAATACAGTGTCATGGTTCGTTTAATTATCAATAAATTTTACGGAAAAAAAAACGGTGTTTTCTCTTATATATTCTGCACGACCATAACTTTACAATAATTTTACAAGATATATCCTCACACAAGCGATGGATTAAAAAAATATTTATATTGAATTTTATCATGGTAATCTTGAAAAATATAAATACCGATAACTTATGCATGGTAAATTCTATCGTTCACTTTTAAAATACTATAAGGTTATTCATTCTCAAATATAGTAAGCTTAACCTAAAAGATAATGAAGCTAATCTTCATCCTTTAGCTATAATCCCCAACTTTTTTAGTCTAATTCACTAAATTAAAAAAGAATTAGGGTTTAAGCCAAACGGATACATCATAATATATTAATATCATATACATGTCCTTTGTGTGTAGAGAAGAGTATGAATAATCTTATCTATTAAGTACTTTACACTTTTGTATCAGTGTATGTGTCCAAAATCACTACCTACATACTCCACACAATCGTATCTCCCGTGCCACGTGTTTTGTGATCACCCACATAGTTTATTCTACCTCTTGTTTTCCTTGTACCAAAATTAAAGCAAAATAACAATATAATACTGTAAACTTTTAGACCACATCAACTAGACACGAAATCAATATAACATATTTAACTATAAACATAATAATTTTATATTCAAACATCATATGCTTGACCTGTAATGATTGTATTAAACATATAATGTCTGACCTAAACACACGAGCCGAGACTTCTCAGGGGCGTATTCGACTCAGCTCGTCCAATAACATATTCGAGCTAAACTCGATTCTAACTCGATCAGTGGTCGTTTGATATCCAAACATCATATGCTTGACCTGTAATGATTGTATTAAACATATAATGTCTGACCTAAACACACGAGCCGAGACTTCTCAGGGGCGTATTCGACTCAGCTCGTCCAATAACATATTCGAGCTAAACTCGATTCTAACTCGATCAGTGGTCGTTTGATATCCAACGTGTAGGGTTCGACTCGTTAATAATCGATTAGACTCGGTTAAATATATCTTTTTATCATCAATATGATTTTTCGAACTCAACCTAAATAATTCCAAATCGAGTTTAATTACATACTCGAACTCGAAAAATTAACTCTTTCAATTAACGAGTCGAGCCAAGTTGGAGTTCAATAACAATTCGCAAACTCGAGGAATTAATACTTGGCTTGACTCGTCATACAACACTAGTTTTATATCTCGGATAGACAGTATCTCGCGGAGGAAATGATAAAAAAAAAAGATGTTTGAAACAAGGTGGTGCGTGTCGTAAGAGATTAGCACATAGGTGAGGGAGTGAAGATCACTCGGCTAAGTAAAGCAAAGGAAGGAACATATCCACTACTTCACTTCACGTAACGACACGTGGGACACTGGGATTGTAGTGCCTACCGATACGTGTCGGTTTAGGAGAGAGAGTATGGGACTTTGTTGAGCGTGTGGGACTTGGATTGTTACTGGCTACCGGTTGACCGACTCGCACACGTGGCTCTCTTAAAACTCGACAACCTTTTATTATGATATTTATCCTCTGAAGTTTCACAACAAACTTGTTCGATTGGCGGCATATGTTCCATGGATGCATATTTTGGTATAAAATTCACACAAATATTAGGAAAGACCAAGTATATAGATTTTTATAAAGACTGACTTATTTGTAATTTATCACACTTATTTATATTTTTATGGTCGTTAGATTGGTCGATTCACTTTCATTATTGGGTTAGTCGTTTCATTTCAAAGTTCATTTACTGCGAACAGTTACATTACTTATATAGTTAAGAACATTATTTAAATATGTAATAACATTACTTAAATATATGACAACATTTGAAGATACAATAACATATTATTACACTAATTCATATTCAATTACTCGATTTGAGTTAATGTTCTTCGTTGATTGGGTAAGTTTCTGACTTAACTGAGTAATTCTCATGATTATTCATGTAATGTTTCTACTTAACTCAGCAATGTTGTTAACATTACTTAAATAGTTAAGAACATTACTTAAATATATTAAAACATTGTGTAAATATATAAAATATCGTTTCTGATAACATTATAGAAATTCCTAAGAACATTACTCAAATAGTTGAGTACATTACCCAAATAGTTGAGAACATTACAAATATAGTTAAGAATTATACCCTAGGTCATCATTCATATAGCTAATAACATTTTACTCAAATAGTTGAGAACACTGTCAACATAATTAAGAACATTATACTCTATACATTATTCATATAAATAAGAACATTACACAAATACGGAAAAACATTTCTCAAAATCGTAATATATGGAGTGCCACACATATGATGAATATGTAAGAACCTTGTTTGGATATAAAATAAACAACATAGGCTAATACATGGACTTTTCTTTTATCACATTTAGAGTTTCCTCAGGTTATTCATTTGCCTCGTCAACTATGTCGTTGGTTGCATTGTTATCTCCATCATTTTATGTTCATCTTCTCTGTACAATGTCCTTCTCCAGTTGATCTCAAATATGACGTTGATGAGAACATAACAGTTAAACACAATAATATAGGCTATATAAGTGATAACATTGATTATATAAGCACTAACATCGAAGGTATAACCAGCAACATTTATTTCTCAACCTAAATGAGAAGATAGTTATGACATTTTGCATACAACATAATCATGAAAACATTACAGGCATTTTCCAGGAACGTTATAGTCATGACTCAGAACATTTCATACATATTTTCTAATAGTGATGGCATGATACTTAACTTTGTAGTCATGCAGTTCCAGAAACATTGTAGCCACATGTTGAGAACATAACAGGAATAATGTACAACATTGTAGAAAACAAATAGAATATTGATGTAACAGCGTACACTGCACATTTGCGAAAACATTACATTGATACATATAGAACATTACACAAATAACGTAGAACATTGTAAACAACACATAACACATTGATGTAACACTACACACTACACATTTACGAAAACATTACAGAGATACGTTAATAACATTACACGAATAACGTAGAACATTGTAGACAACACATAACACATATTATTAGCAACATCACACGTATTACATGCTCCATATCACATGTAACATTACATACATAAGACACAACATTGTACAGATTAGCTAGAACATTTGAACGGTTTTCTACGCAATTTTTTCAGATCTATTTTCAAATTTCAACTTCTATTGTGAAAAAATTCATTCATCAATTAATATTTGAATCAAAACATTGTTGAAACTTACATACGAGCATATTTTTGATTAGATCGGTGGATAAACAACTAAATCGTAGTAGAAACACCAATTTTCGAGCATATTTTTATGTACTCTATTTAGTTGAACATCCTAAATATAAGCAAGAACATTACAGAAATAAGCCAAAACATAACACAGATTAGCTAGAACACTTGAAACAAAAATTACGCGATTTTCAGATTTGATTCGAAATTTCAACTACAATTGCAAAATAAACACCGATTTTACATAAATTATGTCGAGATCTAGTTGTTCGTACCTTCGTGATGTTGTTTCCGGTGAGATCGGGCCGTTTTTTAGCTTTTTCCGGCGAGTTCGAGATTTTTCCGAGCTTGATTACATAGAAATTAAACCACGTCGTGATAGAGGTTTTCGAGCTATTTTCCGGCGGTTTCCGACGATTTCGAGCTGTTTCCGGCGAGAGGGTGGATTTCTAGAGAGATGGTTTTTGCTTGTTATGTTTTATAGGGTTTTGGGGAGAATTATGAGGAATGTGGGTTGGGTTGTGCTATACATACTTACCCATATACCCGTTTACAAAGACTCACCCTCTGGACTTTGGTTGAGTTGGGGTATTTTTGTAGGTTCCTTTTTGTTTGGGGCTTCGATATAATTAATGAAAGTATGCCTTTCTCTAGGGATGGTCTCTCCTAAGACTACCTCTAAAATTAATCCTTTGTCCCGTCCCGTCTCGGTCTAGATAAATTCATACATTAGAGTTTAGATTAAAATGAATAAAATAAATGGTAAATTATGAAAATGTTTGCATTTAGTGGCAAAATGTTTAGTCATTGTGTAAATTAATTTGTTTTATTATATGTTGGTTGTGGTGTAACGTAATCAAATTGTATGAACATCTAAAAATAATATTCCAATGTATGAAGTTTTACAATTATTATTCCGGGTATCTATGTATGTACCCTTTTAACATTCTAGTTCTTGACTGACATAGGAACGTGTTCACCTTAGCATGAGGTTCACAGCTGACATCGGTCAAAGAACGCTATGGTATAAATTAGCTATGTGATAAGACATGGTACATGGATCTTAGTTGAATAAAAAAATAAACATGCTCGCGATTCTTGTAAGAAACCGAACTTATTGTATGATTTGTAACAAGAAACTTATGACCGGGTAAACAAATGGAACAAGTTGCGTGTTTCTCGTCAATATATTTAGGGTTTACGTGCCGCGTGAGAATTACTATCCTAGTGTAAGTTATGTAAGTTTACAGTATGTACATCATTCAACATATAATATAGTTCGGTTTAAAACTCCTTAAACGCGAATATTTGTCGAAACGGACAGTTCACTTTACAACATTTGTGTTGGTACACTCCGATCCAACTTTCTACCCTTGAGACATATATCCTCCTTCCACTTCTATTTGATTGTCTATGACAAGAAAACTCATTGCCTCAACTACTGAGATATTTTAGGAAAAAGAAAAGCATTGTGTTTTAAGCATATGAATTACAGATCTACACATGTATTGACTAAATTGTCAAAAAGTGGACACATAAGATCCAACAATTCTCACACCAAATGTCAAGTCGAAAACTCATAGGGATAAACTCCTTTTTTAAACTAGATTCCAAAAAGTTTCACTATCACTTTAAATTTTGCGGTGTAGGTAGTAGTATATCAAGCCAGAAAGAACAAGGAAAATGAGTGAAAACGTATGTTTAAGTTTGGTAGGATATACAAACCATATGTTTAAGTTTTTCGTTCTAATTTATAATTTTGATTATTGTGTTGTGAAAATACATGAACAATATTGAATGTCCAATAGATCAAATCAATTATCAAGATAGAAGAAATTTTTCTTCTTCTTTACAGTATATGTATAGTAAGTATATTAAATGTACTTTGAAAATGAGAAGGAAGGAGTAGATGATTGTCGGGAGAATTTGACTATAAAAGGCCTTCAGTATGATGAATGAAATACACTACAACACACTTCTCATAACCATCTTTCAGTATATTATTACCTTCTTCTGTTGTTTTATATTATATTGAAGTTTTTATATTCAATTGTATCCAGTGCAAGTCGTTATAAGTATAAAATTTCGAAATAAGACATTTTCCAACACCGTTTGGGGTGTGCGACTCTATTAGTGCGTACAAACAAACTACTCGTCCCGTTCCCTAAACTCTTCACACATTATGGTTTTGCTCATAAGATATCTTCCAGAACTATTTGGGAGTGTGACTCTACCATGTATACAAACAAACTAATTCTATCGTCTCCCGAACACTTTATACATTATGGTTTCGCTTAGTTATGTTTCTCCTTGTTAACACATGGTTTAAGCAATTGTTGAACTTTCATTTATTCTAGATGACAACGAACTCAAGCAGTCAATCTTATCTATTCAAAAATTCAAAGAGAAGTAGTAGCTTAGTCTATAATTAGTGTGAAAATGATGCATGTACCATTTGATTTTCATGGTTTTACATCACGAGTACGACAAAATAGGGTATCTAATCCAGAGAGTGAGCTAACTAAAATTCATACGGAAGATTAAGATCGTAACATTAATTATAAATGGGCCCAGATTCTTACATGTGTTTGTTTATGGTTTCGTCTTAATTCCAAACTAATGGCTTTTCTTAACACGTAATTAGCGTATCTGCCATATATTCTCCCGTGCATCGTACCTGCCTTTTGCCTTTTTGTGGTGTACATGTGTAATAATAATATATGTACAGTGTATATGCAGTTGGGAGCTTGGTCCATCAAAAAGGTGCACAGTGTACGGCTTGAACAGTAGAACAATCAAATTCAACGAGGGGTTTACCAACGGAATTCCAGCATTTCTATGTTCTATAGACTTGTTGTATATAACTATTGAGAGTGAAGATCTTCGTCGAGCGTATGAATACTGATAAGAAAAAAAATTAATTGTATAATAGTTTTTCTTAAAATCAAATTAAGAAAATAGAGAATTAAAGTAAATAATGCTAGTAGAGTACATAGTTCTCATTTCTCAAAGTGAACACATGTTGAGGTCATCCTTCTGGAGAGATTGTTATTGTTAGGGGTGATCATAAAATTCGAAATTCGAAAATTCAAAAATTCGATCCGATCCGATGTATTCGGATCGGATTACGGATTATGATATTTTAGATCCGAAGATTTCGGATTAATCCGATCCGATCCGTCGGATTAATCCGAAATAATTAAAAATAATATATATATATATATATATATATATATATATATATATATATATATATATATATATATTCCTCTTATTCAGCCAAACAAAATACAAAATACTTGAAATTTTGGGAAGTTGGATTTTTACATTGGAAATATGCACTTTCTATTTTTACTTCAAAGAATGTAATCGACTAGTCGTTATTCTAGAACATGAACTCCAAACTTTTCGTATTTGTTGTTTTGGACTTGAAGTAAACTTGTGAACTTTATTTTGTTTATTTTGAATGTGGAACTACTGAACTAGTATTTAATTTGGCTACGAAATGCTATTTCAGTTTTTTTTTTTAAATTAAAGTTCGGATTAAATCCGATCCAATCCGAACTTTTTCGGATTAATCCGAAATCCGATCCAATCGTTCGGATCGGATTTCGGATTGAGCCTTTAGTGGTCCGAAACTTCGGATTGATCCGAACTTCGGATCGGATTGGATCGGATTAATCCGAACGTGCACCCCTAGTTATTTTCGTATATTACACTATTTAGCAATAAAGAATGACAAAAGTATCATTCTTCTAAGAAAATCGGAGGTGATAAATGGGAAGGTCATACTACTTGTTGCTCCCTCCATCCCGGTTTCATCTTCCCGCGGGCCCGAACACAATATTTAAGAGAAAAGTGAATAAACTAGGAGATATGGTGATAAAGTAGGAAATATATTAAATAAAGTATGACAAATAGTGATTAAATTATGAGAGATAGTGTATAAAGTATGATAGATATTATTCATTTAAGGATGGAACGATGAAGTTGGAACGGGTTAAAACGGAATGCGTGAAGATGAAACTGAGACGGATGCAGTATATTAGAACGCATCTACTTCGACTATCAAACATTCTCACCCATTTGGAGGCAAATTTATAACTTTGGCAACATTTCACGTCCTGAAAGTTCCATTTTCCAACTAACCAATAAGTCAGTCCAAACATTAATACGCCGGTTAAAGGAACACGCATACATGGATTTGATTGGGCTTTAAGCCTGGAATGGGAGTTTGGGACCAGACCAGATATGTTAGCCCATTTAAACTCATCGAATCAATGTGAACTCCACTGTATTTGAGACTGAATTCGAGACAATATCCGGGATCTTTAGATGCTAGGGGATATCAAGTGCGAACACTTCTCACATAATGTATGGTATCTATGTATGGTGATAGAATTCCATCTCATCTAAAAGCTCAAACTTATAGAGAGGTGTGAAATCTAATCATTTATATTAATACTCCAATACTCCCCGCACTTGTGGCCGTTTTCAACCTCTTTGGGAAGGCCATTCGAGTGGAAATTTAATATGGGACGGAGATTGTCTCCGTGGAGATTCGAACCCAGGTTGGGGGTGAGCCTTTGGCTCTGATACCATGATAGAATTCCATCTCATCTAAAAGCTTGGAGTATTAATATAAATGATTAAATTCCACAACTCTCTACAAGTTCGAGCTTTTAGATAAGATGAAATTCTATCATATGGAACCTGCATTATGTACAACAGTACAAGAATGCGTCACAATGGTGATTGGTGACGCTCTAGCATCTAGACGCTATATATGATAAAAAAAACTAATAAGATGACGCTATATATGATAAAAAAAACTAAAAAGATGCCCATTTCTCTTAAATACTAATTTCCCCGTTCTTTTTAAAGGTTTACTTTTTGTCATTTCGAGAGTTTTTTTTAAAGTTTAACGTTTACTTTTTTGGAAACCCACTATCTCTACTTATTAATTTTTTAAACACTCTATTTCATACTTTATCTATTCTACATCTTACTTTTTACCATTTACTTAATATTTTATTCTATTTTTTTAAAATTTACACAAAATTAAAAGGTAAATCTTGTAAAAGAACGAAGGGAGTATTGAGTAAGATCACATTCTTTTAATTATACTTCTCCATCTATCACCAGTCACTTGCCCATAAAAAAGCTTACTCCTCAGACCTTAATGTACCATTTCATTAGTTGCAGTACCGTATTATACGGGAAATATTCCAATTCCCATGTTGTAAGATTACTAAATGAGTTTGGACCGGATAATAATAACGAACTAAGGCCTGAGGCATATCTATCCACGAATCCAGCTTATACCCTCACGCTCAGGTCCAACACTTCTTCAACCGGGCTTCTGACCACATGGTGTTACTGTTGACACTTGATGGGCCCATGAATAAACACTTTAGACCCAGGAAACGGTTCCAATTTGAGGCAATGTGGCTAAAAGATTCTGATTGTGATCGACTGGTGAAGGAAAATTGGACGGACGACTTGGGTTTATTGGCGAATCTGGGAAACTTCAAACTGGGGCTTCTCAATTGGAGTAAATCAAAATTTGGCTCAGTTAATGGGAAAAATCAGATTTCTAAAGAAGCAGATAGAAACGCTCCAGTCACAGTCAATTACATCTGATGTGGAAGCAGAGGGCAAAAGTCGACTGGTTGACCCAAGGAGATCGGAATACTAGATTCTTTCATGCTCAATCCACCAAGAGACCACAAAGAAATGTCAGTGACCAGATTTAATCACTCAATATCGTCCTATTAGCCTCAGTAACGTGATTTTTAAAATTGCGTCAAAAGCTATTACTAACAGATTAAAGCCTTACATGTCTAAAATTATTTCTGAAACACAGTCTGCCTTTGTTCCTAATAGATTAATTATTGATAATGTTTTGGTGGCTTATGAAATAAATCATTACTTAAAGCAAAAAACTAAGGGCAAGAACCGTTTTATGGCCTTAAAATTAGACATGAGTAAAGTTTATGACCGAGTGGAGTGGCATTTTCTTGAGCGTGTGTTGTGTTGTCTTGGTTTTCACCATTCCATTGTTGAGTTGATTATGTTGTGTGTGCGCAGTGTTCATTACTCAGTGTTATTAAATGGTGAACAGCTTGATCCTATCCAGCCGGAGAGGGGGATTCAGCAAGGGGATCCCTTTCTCCTTATTTGTTTCTTTTATGTGCAGAAGCTTTTAGTTCATTGATTCGAGATGCTGAAGAGAGGGAGGTGCTACGGGGAGTTTCTGTTTCCCCTACGGCACCTAGGATCTCTCACTTACTTTTTGCCGATGACACTTTATTATTTTGTCAAGCTTCAACAAATGCATCTAAGGAAATTTCTGATATTTTACGTAGATACAGCCTCGCTTCAGGACAGGAAATAAACATAGAAAAATCTACTGTGGTTTTTAGTAGAAATACCTCGAGGGAGAGGGTGGAGGAAGTAAGGGATTTACTGCCGGTTAGGGTTGTAGAGAAACATGAGAACTTGGGGCTTCCAACTTCGATGGGTAGATCTAAGAGGGAAGTTTTTAGTTGGCTTAGAGAAAGAATCTGGAGCAAAACTCAGAATTTTGACAGTAGGTTTCTTTCGAAAGCAGGGAAAGAAGTTCTCATTAAATCAGTCCTTCAATCCATACCAACGTATGTGATGTGTTGCTTTAAAATCCCTGATTATCTACTTAATGAATTAGAATCCATTATCTCGAAGTTCTGGTGGCGGATGGTGACAAAGACAAAATATATTGGGTCAAGTGGGACAAGTTGTGTGATAGTAAGAGATGGAGGAATGGGTTTTCAAGATCTTCGCTCTTTTAATTTGGCCTTGCTTGGGAAACAAATTTGGCGTATCATACAATATCCAAATTCTCTCCTTAGTAGGATTCTCAAAGCCAAGTATTTTCCTTCTTGTGATGTGTTTGAGGCAACTCCTAAGTCTAATGCTTCCTTCACTTGGAAGAGCATCTTCAATACTTTGAATTTAGTCCGTCAAGGTGTGAGATGGAGAGTTGGGAATGGAAATAATATTGATGTGTGGTCTGATAACTGGTTGCCTAGAGATGCAGGACTTAGGCCCTTTACACCAGATTTGTATGGTGTTGGTGCCCTTGCTGTTAGTAGCCTTATAGATCAAATCTACTGGAAATTGGGATCCTAATATCATTAACTCTCTTTTTTGGGATGAAGATAGAGATACCATCTTGGGTATTCCCTTAGCAGGTCCTAATGTTAATGATATTCGGGTTTGGCATTTTTCTAAATCCGGTACATATTCAGTGCGTTCCGCTTACTATCTTATTCGTAAGAATAAGGCTCTTTCTGTTCAACAGTGTTCTGGAATTTCTAGCAACAATCTGAGCTGCAATTGGGAATTTATTTGGCAAGTGGCTTTGCCAAATAAAATTAAACTGTTTGTATGGCGTGTGTTGTGGAATGCGTTGCCTGTGCTGGTGAATCTTACGACCAGACATTTGCTAGAGGATGATAGTTGTCCTGTTTGTCATGGCGCAAGTGAATCTATATTGCATATTCTTCGTGATTGTCACTATGCGCGTGTTTTCTGGGCATTATCTTCTATACCTCATCATCTTATTTATACAGGTGCACAGGATATGTGGCAGTGGATTTGCGAGGTGTATAAGGCAGATCCTAAATCGATGTTTTAGACATTTGTGTGCTCCCTTTGGAGTATATGGACGAGCAGGAACAAAGTGGTACATGGCAATCCAGTTTTCGATCCAAACGACGCTAATCTCTTTGTCTCCCATTACATTCGGCAATACACTGAAGCCTCTTTATACAAGTCCACAACTATCAAACAGAGTTGCTGTCACATGGGAGCCTCCAGTTGGAAACGTCCTCAAACTGAATTTTGATGCCTCAATACATAAAACTACTCCGTTTGCTGGTATTGGTGTCGTGGCTCGGACCGGACTAGAAAGGTATTGGCGTGGAGGCGCAGACTGATTCCTTATATCCAAAATCCCGGAATTGGGGAAGCATTTGCAGCACAGCAGGCTGTTTTACTGGCCAAGGACTTGACTTTGAGTGATATTTGCGTGGAAGGGGACTGTCAATCCGTCATTTCAGCGTTAATGTGCAATAGTGCTCCAGATTTCTCATCTATAGGTGTCATTTTAGATGATGTAAAGATGTCTTTAGTGGCTTTTAATTCTGTTTCTTTTGCATTTGTACCCAGATCAGGTAATAACCTTGCTCATAGCCTCTCTAAAAATATTATAGAGGATTGTGAATTGGAGGGGAAATTTTACCTACTGACTGACTTTGTAAGCCTTTGGCTATCTTCTGTTAATGATTAATTAATATATTAGAAAGCTTTTCTCAAAAAAAAAAAAAAAAAAAAGTCCGATTTCATTTAATGAGTTGGGCTTCTTAAAAAATCCTTTTATGGCCTCATTGATAGGCCCAACAAGCCAACAGCAACCAATTCCTTGCACTAATTTTATTTAATTTTTTTTATTTTATGAAATGGTGCACGCACCTACCAGACACATACTATAATATGGACTTTCATACATAAGGTTTACTCTTAGACACGCTCCGTGGATTTGTCTGGATGCAAGTCTAGCCACAACGAAGAATTTTAACCGGGTTGTTATTAAAAAATGAATCATTCGACTAGTAAGTGAATCTAACTTACATATTGAAGTTAATTCGAGTATCTTAGAACTAATTTGCAACTTCTAAGTTAGAGATTTATATCCACTTTTAAGTAGGCTTTATATAATAAGACTAGTTCTTGCAGTAATATAGCAACTTTATATATCATAATCCAGCTTAATAGTGGGTTGAGAAAATCATTAATGATTTGGAAATTTGAAATAATTTATATATTCCCTTTCAAGGTTTTGGAGCTGAAAAAACTCGTAAGTATGACTTTTCAATGTATGGAAATCAACAACCCTGATTAGATTCTGATAATAGTAGTGCTAATCATGATTATGTGAATCTCTATTTGTTTATATATTTAATTACTAGTTAATGGCCTGTCGATACTCGACGGAGCATGGAAAAAAAATTTAAAATAAATTTGTATAATAACATGTCGAAGTTGAAATACATATAAAAATTGCAAGGTGACAAAATGCATGATCTAATCGCTTCAACATTGCATCGGAAGTTACCCCTACTTGTAGAAAAGTACATAATGTAAATTAGTGAAGTTGAACACGACCATATATATTAGATACACATAAAAGATAAAATCAACTCATAACTTGTCGAACACTTCTTTATAAATTACGTTTGTTGTCGTGTCATATATATTATTCTCTACGTCGCAAATTACTACGTTCAAGCCCTTCACGATAGCAATTCTATAAAGAGCAACATTTAACTGATCATGGTTGAATACATGTGAGCGGAGGTAGAGGCCGACGTGTTAGCGAGAATGTCAATTACCCTTATTTATGGTCATAGCAAAGCAGACGAATATGGGGAGCTGTCTCCAATCAATGTCGCAGTAGCAGTTTTCACACCAGCATCATTGGTTTGGCCTTACCATAATAATAAAATAAATTATTTACCGTCGAGTATCTATAATTCTAATGGATACTAAATGATGTATAAAGAATAATTTGCTTGAAACAAAATATGTGAAAGATACATAAAATTGAGTGTATATGTTTTAAGAAACGAACCCGAGGGCATTGATCATGTTATCAATTCCGTGTTCAGTGTCATATATGCAACGTTGGGCGAATTTTTGGAGTTTGTCCTTCGTTGGGCAAGAGTGAGCCAATCTTGTGATCATTTTAGCCACCTATCTTAAAGCAATAAGGACCTTTTCGTTTATTGACTTCCTTGTCTATTTTTCATCCATTGAAGTAAATGTGAAGATGTTATGTATGCACGGATGATAGAACAGTTATATGAACTGAGTACCTACTGGGTAAACAACTAATACATGTAGAATATATTTTTAGAATTGTATCTTCTCTATCTAATGAAGGGGGAGTATGCTTTAAAATCGTCCGCGCTGCACCCACCCCCGAGTATATGCTTTAACAGGAATCACACAAGGGTAGATTCAAAACCTCTGAAAAAATGCACCCCCCCCCCCCCCCAATCACCCAACGGATAAAGTACATTCCATAGTCCAGGGATTGGCGACTTATCCATTCAGTGACTTTGGCACTGGACGTTCCCAAAACGGGGTTTTGAACCTTTCCACTCATTCAAATTTATTCCATCTTGTGGAGTCTGATCTTAAGACTGTAAACGGTTATTCGATTTAGACGATTTGTTCTCCATCAGGAGTTTTCAAATGTAACCAATTCCAAGCAAGAACTATGCATGCTTATCAAATAAATAAAGTTTACAATCATGGGTCGCATTTCACAACCAAAAGTATAGTTGAGAATATAGGAAACATTTCAACATCTAGGTTTTGTTTGAAATCAAATACTATATCCGTCCCAGTTTTATTTATCCGTTTAACTTTTTCTGGTCAACACTTACAAACTTCGTCTGCGAATTACTCATAAATAATGTTGGTAAAAAATTCAAAAATTCATATTATTAAATATTACATTTTAAATTTTCATTATATATTTTTCAAAAATCTATTAGAAGTATCATATATGAGTAAATCAAACTCAAAATTGAACGATGTTGACCAGAAAAAGTCAAACGTGTAAACGAAACTGGGACGGAGGGAGTATGTAATTAGTTCGAAAGATTGATCATGAAAAAAATTAAAAATAAAATTAGAGCATAGCGACTACTAATGGACAAAATTCTACATTAAATGCCTCGGTTTCTTCTATAATATAAAAAAGTCGCAAATCTATAATATGCAGACTTAAGAAATTTAATCACCAAAGAGAAATTCACTTTAATTAATTACTACATGTTGCCACTCAAAATTTCGAAACAATTCAGTTGCTAATTTGTCAGTTAAACGTTCCGCACCTTCTAGAAAAAATCATAAGACACAAAGTTTGACGCCAAGCAATAACATTGGTCCTGTTGATCCCTAGCAGCAACACCAATACCACCCCTATGTAAAATCTACGTACTCAACCGTAGCATCAGAATTAGCTTATGATACTAAGATCAGGCGGCAACCAACACTACAAGAAAACCAGGAAAAAACGACGTTATGGGGCGACGGATTTTATCCGTCGCCCCATAACGACGGATCGGTAAACTGGGCGACGGAATCTATCCGTCGCCCAGTTTGGCGACGGATAATAGTTATCCGTCGCTTATTAGCGACGGATAACTTATCCGTCGCTAACATGGGCGACGGATAAATATTTATCCGTCGCCCAAGTTTGACTTTTATTAAAAAAAAAAAAGAAATTATTTTTTTTTGAAAACTGGGCGACGGATAGATTATCCGTCGCCTTATAGCGACGGATACCTATCCGTCGCCAAAAATGGCGACGGATCGACTCTGGGCCGACGGACACGTGTCCGTCGGCCCAGAGTTTCCTAATTGGACAGAGAGGCAGTCTGCCTCATTTCTTCATCTTCTTCCTTCTTCTTCCTCATTTTCTTCTTCTCCTCAATCCCGTTTTCCGGCCAATCATCCGTTATTCCGGCCAATCTTGGTGCCTAATCGAAGCTCGTGTGACAAGGAGTTTGGTTCTTCGATCAATTTCATATTTCTACCGATTAATCAAGGTATTTTTGCTAAAACCCTAGTTTTTAAAAATTTGGGGATTTTGTTTATTTTTGATTAATTTGAGCAATTATATGTATATATGATAAGTATGTAGTAGTTAGTTTAGTTAATTTGATCAATTATATGTAATTTGTTCAATTTGAATGATATGAATGTATGTAGTATGTTAAGTTTGGTGTGTATGAATGTATGTAGTTAGTTTGATTTGTGTGTTAAGTATATATAGTTAGTTTAGTTAATTTGATATGTTTGTTAAGTATAGAAGTATGTAGTTTTGATTTGATAAATTTGTATGTTAAGTATGTAATTTGATATGAATATATGTAGTAATTCGATATGTATAGAGTAATTAGTTAATTTGATATGTATGTTAAGTATATAATATATGTACTAAGAGGTTGAAATGGTTATTATATATGTCCAATTTTGTAACACATCGAACACTTAATTAATAATTAATTTATAAGGAACATATGTGAGTGGTATGTTAGTAAATTTTAGGACAATGTGAGTGGTATGTTAGCCACTGTATGTGAGTGGTATGTTAGCCACTATATGTGAGTGGTATGTTAGCCACTTTATTTGGGTGATATGTTAGTCACCATATCTGTTATGTTGTTAGGACATGTATTGACTTTGGATGTTGTATGAAATTGGGAATGTAGAGGAGTACTTCATTCCCAACAGATTGATCCCACAGATCTGGCGTTTAGAGGCATGGGATCAAACTATCTGAGGATATGGTCTGTACGTGGAAGGCCATTCGGGATCGGGGTGGCCCAATCCTCCACAGGTTGATGCAACGGAGTGGGCCCTTTGGGATGCCTACTGGCGCCAATCGATGTCGGGACGTTGCTTGGACCAACAGTGTAACCGGCATCCCGACCGTCTGGCAGAAGGGCCGTTCACCACCTTGGGAGGCGATCTCATTCGATTATTATCAATCGGTGCGTATATATGTGTTTTTGCAATCTAGCATTACGTGTATGTATGAAGTCTCTGCTGCTCTATTACTTGTAGATGATAAATTGTTGACTAGATCTGGTTTGATTCAGGTGGCACGGGGGGAGGTGACATCCAAGAATGCCATCTTCAAGAAGGCCAAGCAGAAGGGCGGGGTATGGACCGACTGCCGGGCCTCGTCTATTGCGGTATGTTTATGTTGCTTAAAGTTCATATTTGTACACTATTACAAGTTACTTTTTAAAAACAGTAACTGATCATTATATCTGCTATTTACGATTTCAGGCTGAGGTTGATGCTCAGGTGGCGAGGCAGGAGGACGAGACGGGTGATGTGTTGTCAACTGAACAAGTTGACAACATCTTCCTAGAGGTCAACAAACCGGACAAGAAAGGACGAATATAGCCTCGGTTTGCATCTGGCTAGTCCGGCGTGCTCCTCATCATCATCCCAATGATCAGACGTCCGGTTTACACACGTGACTGTGTCTCTGAAATGGTGCAACGAAGTCGGGAACATGTTGCTCGCTAACTCAAGAGATGGAGCAACAAAGGGACGAGATGGAGCCTTGTGACAGAAAGGGAGGAGAACGAGCGCCTTCGGTTACAGATGGAGCAGTTCATGTCCCAGTTCCGCCATCACCCACCCCCACCCCCGTCTGATAGCTAGTTATGTATCTGTATGTTCGGATTTTTTTTCATATTTACACTTGTTTGGATAATTTCTCCATTCAATATTACTTTTTTATTCATTGAAACATTTTCCGTATTATTGATTTATTATCGAACATTATATTGATTAAATAGGTGAACTACGAAAAATAGGGATTAATATGAAATAAATAGTGACGGAAGTAGTGACGGAATTCACAGTGACGGAATTAGTGACGGAATTCACAGTGACGGGATTTCAAATTCCGTCACTAGTCCAATTAAAATATTTAGCGACGGATAGGATCTATCCGTCGCTAAATTTCGGAATTAAAAAAAAAAAAAATTGGTCAATCCGTCGTCCAATCCGTCGCGAATTGGACGACGGATTGTTATCCGTCGCCACAGCTCAAGGGGGCGACGGATTTTCTATCCGTCGCCCGATCCGTCGCCAGAGCTGGGGCGACGGATAGCTGGCCTGTAGCGACGGATCTATCCGTCGCTATAGGCCAGATTTTTTGTAGTGCAAGATGTGCCACAGTTGGCTATGCAACACCTAAAGATCTTTTAATGACTTTCCTTATTTTATCCTTAAAATAATGCATTAATAATCTAATAAAGTTAATTTTTCAATCATTACAAACTCAATATATATAAATTGAAATTTATGTTTAAAATGTTCCATATAGTGCGTATATAAGATAGACGGTAATATTTGAATAAATAATGAGTAAAAAGTAGAAAGCGTGTGATAATTCACGTAAATGCTGATAAGATGATGATTTTTATTTAATACAATACATTAATTTATTGCTAATTTTTAAAGTGTCCATTTGTATTGGATACCTAAATAAATATTGATTTCTTTGATAAATGGAGGGAGTATTAAGTATATGATAAATGCTAGATTTTTAAAATTTTATTATTTCAATTTATATTATTTAATAAACCTACATGATCTTTAATTTAATATAAAAATAATTTAATTAATTAATAAAATAATCAAGTTTGGTGTCTATGGATTCGTCTTGTCGCGGTGAATCTATATATATGTTCAAAATATTTTTCCGAGTTTTGCAGATAAATATATATGAGATTAAATAAAAATTATATATGGATTTAACATATTAAAAATAAATCAGGGGAGTTATATGGTGTGCTATACATCTTAACTAATTAAAATGTTCCACAGTCAACATACCGAATTAAAATTATAACAATCAATCAAAATACACTTGGGAAAGAAGCTGACCAATAGGAATGCTCTATAATGACACGTTAGCATGACACATGGTTATGCTTAGAGGGCTTGAAAATGTATTCATTTTATATTTATATAGATTAATGAGTAAGCATACTTTATTTTTGTTTAATACTTACAACCGTGTGATTGACTGATTGTTATATAACCAAAATGTCCTCTTATTTTTTTTATACGAGTAATACTATCAATCAATCTAATCTTCTAAACGTAATTATCTATTTTCTTGAAATAGATATATCAACAGCCACAACTTAATTATAGTTCATCAAATCGCATAAACCTTCACCACATTAGTTCTGAGACCTTGGATTGTTGGATTGATGAAAAGTCAAGATTACTTTCAGATTACTAATAAACACTCGTTCATCGAAGTTACGAACACTTTCAGATTACTAATAAACACTCGTTCATCGAAGTTACGAACACTAACGATTATAACTATTCTAGAGGACTTGCATTACAAGTCAGGATGTAACCAAACAAGCATAGTGTCCCATGCAAATCAAAATTACTTAGCTCCAGTTTCCCAAAGTCTTCCACATATATTATTGATTAATGTAATTAAACATATCATAATTTTCAAAACAATATTAATAATGTTTTATAAGTTGACATTTTATATCTTTTTTTATGTCTTCATTTAATTGGCGATTCTAACCCTCATGACGAACGATGTTTGTGATAAATTCGAGGCTCACTCAATATGATAAAATCACAACAAATCTTCATAAAAGACTTGTGACCCTAAGAAAAATATTTCATATCTATATATATCCAACTACAATTATTAAATCCAATAAACAAATATATATAAAGTCATCTAATGGAGACTGTTCAGGTGTTGGGTTGTATGCTCAAAATCGAGTACTGTCTGAAAATTAGAGACATCCAAAAATGTCTAAATCAGTACACTGAGGTTTGAAGTTTGCTAATCATGGAAGTTAATGTAATACACGAAGCTTAATTTTTATTATTAGCCAGAAATGCATAACCAAATCAGTTACCAATACTTTATTTCATGGATAAAAGGATATTTACTCGAATATGCTTTTTTGACACTACTTAATATTTTTGCTTTCTTCCTTTTAATTTATCTTTTAGTGGGAAGAACATGAACTTAATTATCTTTTATCTTAAGTAAAGTCAACAACTATTTTATGTGATAAAATCAGCAAATTATGACCAGTTGTAATATATTTACCGTTGACAATCATTTAAATATACGATATTACAATCGTTGTTACTAAAATTTCATTTTATATATCTTGACATCACACATAAATGGAAAAAATAATCATCGAAATAAGATTAGTAGTAGTGTATTTGTCGTTGACAATCACATAAAAATACGATTATAACTAATTTTGTATTGCGTTGACAATTAATCGTATATGTACATTGTTATTTATAATTGTAAATATAAATATTACAATTACTTTAGAAAATTGTTTGTAATTGCATTTTGTAGATCTATATTAATTAGTTGCTCACACATAAGTGTGATTAACGATGCAGTACTCCCATGTATTATCTGGTTTAGACTTTCGGTTAATCATCCTACAATTAGTGAAAATGTTAGGACCTGGTTCTTGGTATGGTTGAAGCTATTGCCACAATACAATACAACACTGATAATAAATATACCAAAAATAGAAAACAGCGGAGCACGGACATATCGAAGATATGTGTTGCATCTCTTCTGAATAAGTAGAGTTCGAATCTTGATCGATTAGTTTATCGAATTGTTACAAAATTACTTGGAATTATATATAATCCTCTCCTATACATATGATGCAGCAACTCGTACTACACTCTGTCCACACTCTTAACTAAATTGTGATAACAAACAACAATTTTTAATACTACTATTGAAAGAATGTGAGAACACACTATGCGTGTTATTATGGCATACAGTTATAAATAATATAAAAAAATATGAATGCTAGTATTATCGTTATTTCTGATAGTGAATTGTCTTTTTTCGAATTGAATTGGGGTCTGGGTTAGTGCGAATTGATCCGTTTCAATTTAATTAAAGAAGATGGAAAGAAATATTGGTTATCGTTGTTGGTTATTTTTTATGATGAATTGATTTTGTTGGGGTTGAATTAGGGTTTGAATTTGATTGGAGAATACTTGAGTTTTCTAATGATAAATTTATTTTATTGGAGTTGGTTTAGGGCTTGAAATTTAATTGTAGAAGACAGATTGAGTTGTTTTTAACGATAAATTGATTTTGTTGGGGTTACATTAGGGCTTAGAATTAGAATAATTAAAACATATTGGTTTTTTTTATAATTAAAGTCTAATTTACATAATATTACAAATCAGTTCAATTTAACTTAAATTAAGTACTTAATTGTACAACTCTAATACTTGTCCACTTTTATATATATATATATATATATATATATATATATATATATATATATATATATATATATATTTATTGACTGTGTAATATATAGATTCCTTTGTCATATACTCACGATGAAAAAATAGTCAACGGGGTTTCAATACAAAACATATTTCACGGTCTGAGCGGCGAATTGACACATCCGCACTAACAGAGAGCAACCGTCCCCCGTGATAGATAATCCGTCGCGCATGATAGTGAGTTCAAACTTCAAAAACACGGTTACTCAACTTTCATACAATAGTGAACCACATATATTAAACGGACATTTCAGTTTCCTAAGAAACTTCGAGTGCTAGGTCCGAAAACTGATGCTCGATCTCTATCCTTAAATACAACACGAGCAAGTGTAAGTGCCCGCGAGCTACGTGTAGGTATGTATTTTTTCACGAATTTGAATATAGTTTGAAAGTTCACTGCTTTGTACATTGTTACATCAACAGTTAACTTAATAACTCTTTCGGTTTGTTGCATGGTATTATTGAAATATTGCATTCTTCACTAATCTTTAACCTAGTTCGACAGTTGTAATTTCCTGTGTCAACAGGTCGTAGATTTGAAAGATACAAAGGAGTCCTGCTTAGCTTGGAGTGTTTAAGGAAAAAGATTAAAAATTGGATTCTTTAGAGACAGTATCTCAAACTGGACTCTTGAAGATTTGGATAAGCATGGAAAGTAAATCTGGAAGATCTGTCCTTGGTTAAAGATTGTTTATATATATACAAGGTCAAGGACGGATTCAAGGTAACTAGACTAAAGTGATCACTTACACTTTATTCAACAAGTGTCGAAGTTACTTTGTGTTTGCTAAGCTGTGCAGCTGTAGTTTGATAAAGAGTGTTTCTCAATCATCTAGGTTAGACTAGATCTACAACTATAGAATAGGTAGCACTACTCTACTTAGTTTAGTTTTGCCATTCAAGGTTTCAATCTGTGGAAACTTGACTATTGTTTTGATAAATTCACTTATCAATTAGTGGATATTTGCCTTTGGCTCAGCTGGCATATTATACCAGCTAAGAAAAACAACTATGTGTTCTTTAGTTTATTTCCGCCGTGTTTTGTTTTTCTGTTTGAGTCACTATTACATCAATAGTTATATCAACATTGATATATACTGTTGTGTAGTTGCAGTTTAGTACAAGTCTAGGTCCTTATATTCTTTCAATTGGCATCAAGAGCTAGGCACTCAAATCAATAAGTGTGTGGATTTTGTACTAATTATGGATTGTGTCAATCCAAGTGCAAATAGACTGCCAATACTTGATGGCACGAACTATTTGTATTGGAAAACCAGGCTAAGAACTCACATCCAATCAATTGATGTACGCTCTTGGAAGTCTGTTTGGAAGGGTACCAGTTTCCGATGCTACCACCAGATGTTGAGGATGATGTAGTACCGAAACCTGAAAGCCAATGGACTGGAGATGAATTGACTGAGTCTGCATATAATGAAAAGGCACTCAATGCTATTTTCAACTATGTAGATTCTCATATGTTCATGTTGATCCAGAACTGTACCACTGCTAAGAAAGCTTGTGAAATATTACAAACTCATTGTGAGGGAGATCAAAGTGTTAAAGAAAGCAGAGCTAGATTGCTTTGGAGCCAGTATGAGAGCTTGAGAATGGGTGAAGATGAGACTATCACTACTATTTCGAAAAGCTTAGGGCAATCTCTAATGAGTGTCAACTACTTGGTGAACCAATCTTTAACAAACAACTTGTCTATAAAGTTGTTAGATCTTTGTCTTCAAAATTTGAAACCAAGCGTACTGTGCTTGAAGATGCCAAGCATTTGGCTACCATGGACTTCAATGCTCTAATGAATGATTTCAAGAACTATGAGATGGGTCTTGAGGAACAGAAGAGGAATAAGAACAAAGCCATTTCTTTGTATACTGCCAAGGGAAATCAGAACCTAGAAGATGATGTGAGTGATAGTGAGGATTTGTCTCTGGACACTTTTCAAAAAGATTACAACAATTGTCAGAAAGTTTAATAGAAATAAACCTTTTGCTTCTTATGAAAAACGTGTGCCAAAGTTTTCTACTGATTTTGCTAAAACTGATCCAAAAGTTCTTGAAAAGATTCAGTGTTTGGAGTGCAAAGGATGGGGACATTACAAACATGAATGTGTGAACACTCTAAGGAAATTAGGAAAACTCTATTTTGTGAGTGAGGATGAGGATGAGAGTGTAAAATCTTGATGATTCCTCAGGTCCTGAAAATCTTCAAGTCATGTCTTTATCCACAATCATATGTGAGGATAACCAGTATTGGTTTAACAATGATACCAACAACTCACTGGATCATACTATTTATCTCGAGTATGATGACACTGAGTGCGTGCATGAGTTCAGAATCAATAGTGACACTAATCTTAACCTTAGATGTTTGCATGGCTCTTTTGTTTCAGATGGTGACTATCCGTTTGAAGAAGAATTCACTCAAGAACAAATGATCGAGGAATTGAAGAAGATGTATGAAGAGCTGGTTGTGAAAATAAAACAGATGAAGAAATCTGTAAAGCCTCTGGAAAGAGAGAATAAACAACAGAAGGACATGATTGTTTACCTGGAAACAAACTTGAGCAAGAAAGAAACCGAGATACATGAGCTCTTGATAAAGCTACAAGTGCTGAATCAACTATTGCCAAATGGAATTCAAGCCTGTCTGAGCCCAGTACGGTAAGTAAACAAGGTAATGAAGGATTAACTGAGTTGAGATTTCCAAACTCGACTGCTGATTCAACTATTGAAACAAAAGTCGAGTCAAAATCTTCTAGTGTTCTAAAAGAAGCTCCGGTCCTTGAAAAAGAAGTTGGTGACAAAACCAAGAATTTTAAGAAAATATTTGTGTGTCAATTTAAAACTGGTCATAAAAAACAGTTTTATTTTCTCTATAGAACAGTTTTGGTTAAACGTCAGAATTCAAAAACTGATGTAATATCAGATGAGGTTGAAAACACTGTAGATGTGTGCACACAAGACTCTAGTTCTGAGAATGTTAAATCAACTGTTGTTTCAACACCACATGGAAAAAACAGTAAGAAAGGTTGGAAATCAAAGTCAGATCATGTGTGTCATGTAGCTATATCTACTATCAACACTAACAATGCAGGTTTGTGGTATTTTGATGTGGATGCTCCAGACATATGACTGGTACTAAGGACTATCTAAAGGATGTTGTTCCTCAATCGTCTGGATAGTCACATATGGTGGTGGCACACAAGGTAAGGTTCTAGGTAAGGGAGTTCTGAATCTTGATGGAATTCCAAATTTGAAGAATGTTTTACTAATTGATGGGTTGACTGCAAACTTGCTAAGTGTGAGTCATATCTATGATGATGATCTACGTGTGTACTTTGACAAAAAATCTTGCATTGAATTCAATGATAACTATGATTTTATCATGTCAGGTACTAGGTCTCAGGATAATTGTTATGTGATGAGTCCCAGTTTAAAGTGCAATTCTGTTCATCTGAATGAATCCATAATTTGGCATAAGATATTAGGTCATGTTAATTACAGAAACTTAGAAAACTGGTTAAAACTGAAGCTGTTTTAGGAATTCCAAAACTAACAAGCCCTGGCAAACTTGTTTGTGGGGATTGTTTGAAAGGAAAACGAGTCTGTGCTTCTCATCAACCTCTAACAGTTGACAGTCAAAAGAGTGGAACTCATGCTTGTTTTAAGTTACTGCACATGGACTTGAAAGGTCCTATTGAAGTTGCTAGTCTTGGTGTAAACTCTACATATTTGTGATTGTAGATGATTTTTCTCGTTTCACTTGGGTATCCTTTTTCAAAGAAAAATCTGAAACCTTTGATATCTTCAAAACTCTTTATGTGCGTTTTAAAAATGTGCATAATTCCTGTGTGAAAAGAATTCGCTCTGATCACGGAAGAGAGTTTGAAAATCAATTGTTCTCTCGATTCTGTGAAAAGAAAGGAATTTCTCAAGAATTCTCTGCTCCCAAAACTCCCCAACAAAACGGAGTTGCGGAACGAAAGAATAGAACTCTACAGAAAATGGGTCGAGTTATGCTTAGCTCAATGAAGTTGTCTAAGTGATTGTGGGCTGAGGCTATTAATACTGCTTGTCATATTATCAATCGTGTCTACCTTAGGCCAGGAACAAATGCTACCCCTTATGAGTTGTTAAATGGCAAGAAACCCAATCTCAAATATATGCATGTGTTTGGCTGTGTGTGTTATTTTCTGAATGATAGAGAGTACTTGGGTAAATTTGATGATAAAAGTGAGAAAGGAATCTTTGTTGGCTACTCTTTGAACAGTCATGCCTATAGGGTGTATAACCCTAGGACCAAGACTATTCAAGAGTCAGTCAAATTTGATGATTCTGCATGTTTTTCACAAGAACATGATACTTCAGGTTATGAGATGTTGCAGTCAGAACCATTGGAGCGAGGAACTCCAGATGTACAGGTCACTGTTGATGCCACTGTTGATCCAACAATATCAACTCCAGACGAATCCAGCTCCTCTGATGAGTCTGAAGACAAAGAACCCCTCACACAGTTTGATGAACAGGTAACTGGATCAAACTTAGATGATGTGAGATGAGATCCACCAGCAAGAATCCAAAAGGATCATCCATTCTCACAAATCATTGGTAATCTCAATGACAGCAGGAATCTAAGAGACAAACCTAGAATCAACTACAAAGACATGTTGAAATCAAATGCCTGCACTGAACTCGAAGGTAAAAAGGTTAGCTCTACTTGCTTTGTGTCCTTAATAGAACCCAAAAACATCAAAGAAGCCCTAAAAGGTGATTTCTGGATTGAAACCATGCAAGAGGAACTACACCAATTCAGAACTAATGATGTGTGGACCTTAGTCCCAAGACCATCTGACTTAAATGTTATTGGTACCAAATGGATTTTCAAAAACAAAAGTAATGAAAATGGTGTAGTGACTCGAAACAAGGCTCGTTTAGTAGCACAAGGGTTTACTCAAATTGAAGGGGTTGATTTTGATGAGACTTTTGCTCTCGTAGCTAGGCTAGATGATTCAAATTGGGCAGGTGATGTTGATGATCGAAAGTCCACCAGTGGTGGTTGTTTTTATCTAGGGAGAAACTTAGTATCATGATACAGTAGAAAACAAAATTGTGTTTTCCTATTTACTGCTGAGTCTGAATATGTGGCTGCAGGTAGTTGTGTCACTCAACTATTTTGGTTGAAAAATATGCTATGTGACTATGGTCTTAAGAGTGACACATTACTCATGTTTTGTGATAACCTTAGTGCCATCAACATTTCTAAGAATCCAGTGCAACACTCTCGCACCCAGCATATAGAAACCAATAACTAGATAGCAGATATTTTTACTAAACCCTTAGATTCTGAGAGATTCTTTAGTCTTAGAAGATCTCTTAGTTTGTGCTCAATGTAATCTGAAGTGTTGCATACACTGTTGACTTAACATCACAGTCCAACAGTGCTTTTTGTTTGTGATGTGAGTACTTGCTTATCTGAAGTCTTCTTTGTTCTTGAGTTAATTGTATTATGCATCTTGCTGGATGTGAGTACTTGGGAAGTCTTTTGGATCTTTTTACTGGTTTTGGCACTTTCTTTCTTCCTCAACCCCTCGCACTAGATTGCAGTTTACTTGTTATGGAAGCAAAAAAGATGGAAAAAGAGCCCGATGGAGGCCATTGCAAAAGAGCCCAATGTTGGCCAAATGGAAAAAGAGCCCAATGGAGGCATATTTTTTACTTTATATTTGTTGGCAATCTCTGGGTTTCTCTCACTTTCCTTCAAAAATGGAAGTTTGACTCTCTAAGACTACATTGAGTCCCAATTTAAAACTTAAACAGAGCCCAACACTTGCCTCCTGTTTTTACGAAATCTGCAGTCTGTGTTTATTTCTTCTTCTCTCCTTGAGTGCTGATTCGTTGTTTTTAAAATCCAGTGTGACTATACCTTGTATTGTCTCCTCCAGTGAGATACGACATCTACTTTTCTCTCTATTGTTAAGGTAGTTTCCAGTTTGGTGGGTTTCTTTGAGGGGGAGTGGGAATATATTTTGTCTGGTTCGAGTTAGGATGCATCTTAGTTAGAGTCATTGTTCAGTCAATAGTAGCTCTGGAAACTTATGCTTGTTTTTCTGGCCATGATACTAGGAGTCTCTTGAAGGTGAAGACTTTTACCACTCTTGGACTTCTTGGTTGTTCTTGTCATTTCTGCAGTTTTTCAATTAAAAAAAAATGGTTGCAGTTTACAAGACATATATTGTGAGTTTATGTTTAATCGCAGACATAATAGTTGTTTGGGTGTTTCATCACAACAAGGGGGAGAATTTGATGTTGGGGGGGGTGGGGGGGTGGGGGTGTTCATTTCTTTTTCTGATTAGGTGTTGTAAAGAAAGGCAATAAGGGGGAGATTGAAAGTTCACTGTTTTGTACATTGTTACATCAACAGTTAACTTAATAACTCTTCCGGTTTGTTGTAGGGTATTCTTGTAATATTGCCTTCTTCACTAATCTTTAACCTAGTTCGACAGTTGTAGTTTCCTGTGTCAACAGGTCGTAGATTTGGAAGATACAAAGGAGTCCTGCTTACACTACAAGAAAGCCTGTTAATAGCCACGGAAGAATAGCGACGGATATAGCTAGCGACGGATAGGCTTATCCGTCTTTAGTTAACGACGGATACGACTATCCGTCGTTAAACATAGCGACGGATAATCTTATCCGTCGCTAGATTCTTTGACCAAGAAAAAAAAAGGGAAAATAAATTTAAAAAAAAAAAACTGGAACTTTAGCGACGGATAGGCTTATCCGTCGTTATTAGCGACGGATAGCCTATCCGTCGCTAGAGTTCCAGTTTTTTACGGGAAGCAGAATGCTTCCTTCCCCATTTTCTCTTCTTCCTCATTCTTCTTCCTTTCTTCTCCGTATTTACCAAAGCCATTCGGTCCAAATCTCAACCATTTTGTCCATTCTTCGTGTACATTCGAAGCTCGTGAATCAAGGAGGTCAATTGTGCCGTCAATTTCAAATTCCATCCGCTCATTTCTCCGGATTCGAAGGTAAACCCTAATTTTTTATATTTGGGAATTTTGTTACTTTGGACTAATTTGAGCAATTGAATGTAAATGGAGAGTATATAGTACTTAGTTTAGATGTAATTAGGTAATGTTTTACCTTTGAGATGTGCAATTGATATATATTGATTGTGAATTTGAATTTTTAGTATAGTATGTTTGTAAGTATGTTGGACTTTTAATTAATTTGATATTGGTGTATATTTAGTAAAATTATGAAGATTTAGTACCTCGTTTTGAAACCCTAACTTTTTGACATATTTGGAAAATTTAGTTAATTTAGACTAATTTAAGCAATTGTAATTGCATGTTTAATTAACTTTGAGATGTGAAATTATTTGAATTGTTAATTAGTATAATGTTATGTATGTCGTAGTTTTGATTTAAGTATGTTAAGTATGTTAATTAAGAATTTGCAATTGTTTCATTTGATAAATTTATACATGTACTAGATTATAAATTATGAGAATTTAATTAATTAAGTGTGTTGATATAATTTGGTGATTACATTCGTAAAATGCATGTAATTTATAATTTATAAATTCGCATTAAAGGGTTGGAATACTTTATTTGTAATGGGAATTTTGGTAAGAGACATAAACTTTATAACATGCAAGAAATGGGAAAATGGGAATCGAGTTGAAAAAATACGATATAATCAATTCAAACGTGTCAGGTTATATAATCATCCAATGAACATCGATCGTTCATGGATGTACCAAAGGATAGTTAATGGGAGAGTTTTACCTAGTTTTGTGGAAGGGGTTGATGCCTTCGTTACATTTGCACTGACACAGACTAATTGTTTGAGTGGGGGGATGATGAAGTGTCCTTGCACCCAGTATAAATGTAGAAATAAGCAATTTTTACCTCCAGAAACGGTAGTGGAACACTTGAAACGTAAGGGGTTTGTAGCTGAGTATGACGTATGGACTTCTCATGGTGAGACATACAAGCCGTTCATGAATTATGAGAATTTGGGGAAGCGTAAAAGAAAACAGGAAACTGTGATGGGAAGTACTCAAAATACTTCTACATCTGATGCTAATAATGATCATGAACGGGTTGAGCAAATGGTATATGATATTGCGGGTCCAGAGTTCATGGACACCAGGGAGCCAGTAACCGAGGGGGATGCGGAGGAGCCTCCGAATCCTGAGGATCAGGTCTTCTTCGACTTGATGGAATCCGCAAAGAAGCCGGTTTATCCGGGGTGTAAGCACACCGAATTGTCATTGTTGGCTCGGCTAATGAGTTGTAAGTCTAATTGCCAACAATCTGAATCGAGCTTCAATGAATGGATACAAGTAATGTCGGAGCTTTGTCCAGAACCAAACCTAGTTCCCACCAACTTTTACCAGGCGAAGAAAAAGATGTGAGGGATGGGGTTGCCATGGAAACCATAGATTGTTGTGAGGGTATGTGCATGATTTATTAGGAGGAGGATAAAGATCTACTGAAGTGCAAGTTTTGTGGTAAGGACCGGTACAAGCGTTACAAGGAGGGCGCCTCAAAGAAACGTCAGAAGAAAAATCTCCCACATAAGAAAATGTGGTATTTCCCTCTAGCACCTCGTTTGAAGAGGTTGTACGCTTCAAGTGCTTGTGCTGATAAAATGCGGTGGCACAAGGAGAGAGTAATCCCGGTAGAGGGTAGAATGGAGCATCCATCAGACTCACCTGCATGGAAACACTTCGACGAGAGCTATTTGGAGTTTGCAGCGGAGCCTAGAAATGTACGATTGGGCCTTTGTACGGATGGTTTTAACCCCTTTGGAAGTGACCGGAAGTACTCTTGTTGGCCAGTTATGCTGACACCGTACAACCTGCCCCCCGGTGAGTGCATGAAGGAACCGTTCATGTTCTTGACTGCTTTGGTGCCCGGTCCATATGATCCAGGACAGAAGGTGGATGTGTTCTTGCAGCCCCTAATCAAGGAGCTGATCGAGTTGTGGGAAAAAGGTATCCCAAAGATATGATGTGTCAACGAAGAAGAACTTCAACTTGAGAGCAGACTACATGGACCGTGAGTGATTTTCCAGCTTACTCCATGCTATCTGGAAGGAAAACCGCGGGCTTTAATGCTTGTCCACATTGTTTGGACGACAGTAGTGCATTTAGACTGAAGGAGAGCGGAAAGGAATGTTGGTTTGATCATCGTAGGTTTCTACCAAAAGATCATCCGTTCAGGAAGAACAAGACTCAATTCTTGAAGGGTCGAGTAGAAATGAAAGGGCCCAAACAAAACTTCTTGGTGCATGATACTTGCAGAGATAGAAAGGCTGGGTCTTATGAAAGTAACTGAACATGGGTCGGAGAAGCATAACGATAAAATTAGCAAAAATTGTGGATTGTAGAAGAGAAGCATCTTCTGGGACTTGCCTTATTGGAGCACTCTTCTTATCCGTCACAACTTGGATTTCATGCACATTGAGAAGAACGTGTTCGAAAACTGCTTCAACACGATTTGCAACATTACAGGGAAAACAAAGGATACAGTTAAATCTAGATCTGAGTTTAATACATTTTGTAATAGGCCAGAGTTGACAAAGCGGAATGATAAGGGACTGTGGCCCAAGGCAACCTACACAATTGACATTGAAGCTAGGAACAAGCTGTTTGATTGGGTGAGGGGATTGAAGTTCCCCGACGGTTATGCATCGAACTTGGGAGGGTGTGTGGATTTGAAGAAGACAAAGATGTATGGGATGAAGAGCCACGATTGCCATGTGTTCATGGAGAGGCTTCTCCCTGTTGCATTTCGAGAACTACTACCTAAGCCTATATGGAGCGCTCTCGCCGATCTGAGCTTATTTTTCAAGAATTTATGCTCAAGGGTGCTTGAGGATGAAGTGTTAGCAAATCATGAAAGCAACATACCATTGATTCTATGCAAGCTTGAGCGTATCTTTCCACCGAGCTTCTTTGACTCTATGGAGCAATTGCCGGTTCACCTCCCACATGAAGAGAGACTTGCTGGACCGGTTCAGTATCGATGGATGTATCCATTCGAGAGGTGTGTAATAAAGGCATCCATTTACTTAAAATGTTCTTATTTCCGAAGGAACATTATCTTACCTAAATATATATACAACTTACAGGTATTTGGGAAAATTGAAGAAGTACGTCAGCAACAAAGGTAAGCCTGAGGGGTCGATGGCCAATGCATACGTGAGACAGGAAGCTGCCATCTTCTGCAGCTATTACTTTGGAGACCACGTGCCCACTAAGGCATCTAGGCCGGCCAGAAATGCAGACACGTATGAAGTTCAAGAGGATGATGAAGTTACACTTTCAATATTTAGGATCTCAGGTAGACCTATGGGCGAAAGGAATACAGAATGGCTGACAGATAAGGAGGTGAAGGCAGCCCACTATTATGTCCTCTCGAACTGTGCTGAAGTTGATGAATTTATGAAGATCTTTGCTAGGTGAGCAGCTTACTTATTATAACACATAAATTTGAACTTCTAACTACTATCTAATCATGTCATCATGTCCACAGCGTTTTCAAAAAGCGTTGTCTGAAGATGGATCCAAATATGGCAGATGACACACTTGAAGAACTGCTTGAAGAGAAGTTGCCAATTGAATTTCCTGATTGGTTCGGGGACTATGTCCGAGATCCTGTAAACCAAGTCACATGTCCTTACTTACAGTCTTTAGCAGAGGGGCCATTCAATCGAGTATCCGTTTTTCCATCGTATATAGTAAATGGTCTTAGATTTCACATAATGGATTCTGACACGTCCAAGTCTACTAGCAATTGTGGGGTGTGTGTGAAAGGGGCTGATCAAAATGGAGGTGATGATTTGTTTGATTTCTATGGAAAACTTAAACGAATTGTGAGGCTTGAATATGCCGGTGTGCCTCTGAAAAGAACCGATTACTTGATGTCGTGGTATGATCCCGGTCAAAATGGTACGAGGTGCACGAGCAATATCAAATGGTTGAGATTAACCATAGGAGGTACCGTACTAAGTACGAACCTTTTATCTTCGCAAATCGTCGCACGTCAGTGATGTTCATTGAATATCCAAGCCTAAAATGCGATAAAAGGCGGTGGTTGGCGATACACATACAAGCCCGCTCCAGAGTTGAGTACGTTCATAAGGACAAATCAACTACCAACTCGTACCAAGAAGAGGTTGTCGATGAAACAGCGAGAAATCCTGTAGACGCTCGTGATGAGTACATTGACCTGCACGAAGACATATATGTAGACTTAACCATTGGTGACGAGGATCAGAGTATGTGTGTAGTGTAGAGTAGTATATGTATCTTAATTGTTATATGCTTACTTTTCCCATTACATGCCAATTCATGTCTTCATTTATACTAATACAATTTGTTTGTGTTTGTCATGTGCTTTTTGCAGATGCCCCTACAAAGAAAGTGTAGTTACCAGATTCCCAGCTCTAGTGGGACCCAGGGTTCACCACTGACTGATGAGAGTAGCCCAGGTGGATCGGGCAGCTACTCTCATGTTAGTCAGACTCCCAGTGGATCGAGCATGGGGACGTCTGGTGGTGGTTATCTTGCCAGACTACCGACTTTGTGGTGTCCATATACCGAGATCGTCGATGGGGCTATGTGGGAGGGGAAGTTGGTGTTGTTCCCTAATGGCAGGAGGAAGTAAGTATTATATATACATTTGTAGAACATAACTTAAGATAAGTGTTTATATATATGTCACATGAATTGTCTAATAAATATATGTACTCTTCTATATGTCATTCATAATTGCAGGTTGTGGCCTCCGCAATCTTTAGACGACCTGCATGAGATATTCACGCTTAGGAGGGAGTTGCCGGGCCAGGGAGGCGAAAAGTGGAGCACACTGAAGGCTGAGACGAAGCACTTCTACTTTGATGAGCTTTGGGTAAGCTTAAATGTTACAATTTGTTGTGGTAAATGTTACAATGCTTTATTTGTAGAGAGAATCGATTAATGAACTAGTTTGACAATTTGTGTGGTATGTTAGCCACTTAATTGGGTGATATGTTAGTCACCATTGTGTTAGTAAATTCTAGGACAATTTGTGTGGTATGTTAGCCACTTACTTGGGTGATATGTTAGTCACCATTGTGTTAGTAAATTCTAGGACAATTTGTGTGGTATGTTAGCCACTTACTTGGGTGATATGTTAGTCACCATTGTGTTAGCAAATTCTAGGATAATTTGTGTGGTATGTTAGCCACTTACTTGGGTGATATGTTAGTCACCATTGTGTTAGTAAATTCTAGGACAATTTGTGTGGTATGTTAGCCACTTAATTGGGTGATATGTTAGTCACCATTGTGTTAGTAAATTCTAGGACAATTTGTGTGGTATGTTAGCCACTTACTTCGGTGATATGTTAGTCACCATTGTGTTAGTAAATTCTAGGACAATTTGTGTGGTATGTTAGCCACTTACTTGGGTGATATGTTAGTCACCATTGTGTTAGCAAATTCTAGGAGAATTTGTGTGGTATGTTAGCCACTTACTTGGGTGATATGTTAGTCACCATTGTGTTAGTAAATTTTAGGACAATTTGTGTGGTATGTTAGCCACTTACTTGGGTGATATGTTAGTCACCATTGTTTATCTTGAAATTGTGACATTGGGGCATTAATTTTTACTTTGAATGAAATTGGAATGTAGAAAAAATACTACATTCCGACTGGCCTTATTCCCCAGATGTGGCCTGTTTTCGAGAGTTTGGGCTCTGACCTGTATAGGCATATGGTGGCTGACATGAAAAAATACCGAGACAAAGGAAAGCCGCCATAGTACAGGCATATTGGGGACGAAGAGTGGGCTATGTGGCATGAATATTGGAGCATTAATCACGTCGAGGATCAGTCCTACAAAGAACCAAAATCGAGCATGAGATGGCAAGGGCTCTTCCAGGCACCACTATGGGTCACGAGTTGTTGTCACTGATCGCCAGATGTCGGTAAGTATATATGTGTGCTTTCATTTATACCAATTTACCACTTTTTTGCATTCCTACCAACTTACTAACTACTTGTTGCAATATATAATGTTCTTTAGCTGAACCTGAACTAACCCAAGACTTGCCTAGAGCAAATGAAGATGGGGAAGTTCAAGAACGGCGTTTGGGTGGACTAGAAGTCCGAGCTTATTGCGGTATGTGTATTTGCTAAGTGTTACAGTTGTATATGCATGTGTATTATAAATTAAATATGAAATTGTAGCTCATTTCGTATACACTTGACTATTACAGAGTTAGGTGGAGCGGATCATTGCGGAGAGGCTGCTCGAGGGTGAGGAGTTGTCCGTGGAAGAACAAGACCGGATCTTTCTACAGGTCAACCCACCCGACAACAAGGGTCGGGTTTATGGTCTTGGTAGTTATGGCGAGACACTGACGCAGAGCTTCTCCGTGTCCCAGCAACAATCTCAGGGACATGGTGGTGTTTACACACACGTGCAGGTCGAGCAAATGGTGAATCAAGCAGTGACTCCTCTCCAGACTGAGATTGGAAATCTCAGGGATGAGCAGGCTCGTATGAATCAGATGATGGAAGAGCTGTGCCGCTTGTATATGAGCGTAATAACCCCTCGTCTTAGTGATGTTCTGATGTTTTGGATAATATGCAACTTTTTTACTTTGTTGGATATTTGGATTTATATTCGGATATGTATACTTTATTTTGGATAATTTATTTTTTGGACGAATCGTTGTTGTTAATTAATGCAATTTCCCCTTTGTGACATATCACTATTATATTGGTTGAAAAAACAGGTTTTTAAATTATAAAATAATTTTAAAAAAAAAATTTTAAAAAATAGTAGTTTAGCGACGGATAATTATCCGTCGCTAAACAACGAATTAGGGCGTTCTAGCCTAATTCGATTAGAGACGGATAATTATCCGTCTCTAATGGCGACGGATGGTCAACGCCCTATCCGTCGCCAAATCCGTGGCTATTAGCGACGGATAAAAATCCGTCGCTAATACGCCTTAGAGACGCCCGTCATTAAGACGGGCGTCTATCTGTCGCTAAGGCCGTCGCTAAGGCCTGTTTTCTTGTAGTGTTAGCTTGGAGTGTTTAAGAAAAAAGATCACAGATTGGATTATTTAGAGACAATATCTCAAACTGGACTCTTGAAGATTTGGATAAGCATGGAAAGTAAATCTGGAAGATCTGTCCTTGGTTAAAGATCATTGCTATATATACACGGTCAAGGACGGATTCAAGGTAACTAGACTAGAGTGATCACTTACACTTTATTCAACAAGTGTCGAAGTTACTTTGTGTTTGCTAAGCTGTGCAGCTGTAGTTTGATAGAGAGTGTTTATCAATCATCTAGGTTAGACTAGATCTACAACTATAGAATATGTAGCACTATTCTACTTAGTTTAGTTTTTCCATTCAAGGTTTCACTCTGTGGAAACTTGAATATTGTTTTGCTAAATTCACTTATCAATATAGTGGATATTTGCCTTTGGTTCGACCGGTATATTATACCAGCTAAGAAAAACAACTCTGTGTTCTTTAGTTTATTTCCGCTGTGTTTTGTTTTTCTATTTGAGTCACTGTTACATCAATAGTTATATCAACATTGATATATACTGTTGTGTAGTTGCAGTTTAGTACAAGTCCAGGTCCTTATATTATTTCATATATAGGGGTGAGCGCGGGCGGGTGTGGACGGGTTTTTACGAAAAATCAAACCGACCCACCTATGGCGGGTGCTTATAATTATAAACCGAGGTGGGTGGAATATTTTTCCAACCCGCAGCGGTTCGGGTGATAAAAATGGCGGGCGGGTGGCAGACGGATTGACGGGTAAATATAGATAAAAATTGATGTAGTAAAAACTTGCAACTTGTGCTGAAGTAGATGTGCAAGTAAAAAGAAAATCAGCAACAAAGAGCATGTTCTGAACAAAGAGAGTAGTGATTCTTTTGAAGTAGTTATCATTCTTTACTTAATTTTAAAGATTTTCACGCAGTAATGGATGAAATGTTGACCCGAGAAGTTGCCAACTTGTATTATTTTGTTTGAATACATGACATAAGCTGAGAAGAACGAATGTTGAGCGCAAAAATGAAGATGAAATAGTGCTTAAAGAGAAGAGTTGTAGGCTCACTTAAACTATATATATACTCAGCGACATAAGTGAAAATGCAACTTTTCTAGCCGATGGGTCTCCTTATACTTAAATTCACAAGCATATACCTACGTATATACATACATAAAAATGGCGGGTAGGTCACGGGTTGCACCCATCCAACCCACCACCCACTTACTAATGGCGGGTGAAAAAAATTAACCCACCACACATTTAAAAAAAAAATTAGTTGACGGGTGCGGGTGAAATGCAGACGATTTGCGCGGGTAGGTCAGGCGGATGGGTTTTTTGCACACCCCTATTCTTTCATAGTTTAGTTAGGGCCCAAACCGGAAACGGTCTTATGACTCTTATGACAATAGTAAACCATCGGTTAAGCAAATAATGCAAATAAAATCTGATATGTAGAGTTTAATTTAGAGCAACAACCAAAACGTGCTTGCAGATCTTTCTTAGTACAACATTATTCTAAACGACTAATGATCCACAATCATTGATGATTACGTAAGGTTCCTTAGTTCTAAATTTAGGTGTCTGAAATCTATGGTTTCATTCACCACATGCATCTGGTCTATGTTTAATACCATACTTATAAGCTCAACTAATATTTAGAATAAATTTTATTACATGAATGTTTAGTTAGTAAGTTATTTGATAAACTAACTCGCATTGATTATTTTTTTTATTAGATAAGATGATTTTTTTTCATACATTATGTTTAAAAAATCAAAATTAAATTAATTTATTAGCTAATTAATCTTACATGATCACTTGTATACTAGTTTTCGCATTATCAAATAGTATATTGTTATAAGTAGTTGGGATAAGTTTTTGTATATTTTTTCATGGACTGCCATTTGCGAGTGTCTTTATATATCTAAATCTTCAATATTTCCATTCCATATACTATAAAATAATTAAATGGTCGTGTGTTGGCCTGCTTCTCACATCCAATCTACAAATTGAAAGCTTATTATTAGACTGCTCCCAATGGGAGTGGTCGTTGGGCCGGCCGTGGTGTAGTGCACTGCTGGACCCGGAATCAGCCTTAACAAGGCTAATTCCGGGTGTTCCAGCCGTTGGGCTGGGCCCCAGCCCAACTTCTAGGAAGCCCGTAGGGTTCATTCGATTTTTTTTAAATTTTTTTTAAAAATTAATTTGTAAAGTAATATTAAATAAAAAAATACACCACGGCTATATTTTTTCGAGATCTATAAATACAAATCATTCACAACCCATTTCATCACACCTCAATTTCCTCTCATCTTCCACGTCTTAAACTTAAAACACTAAAATGTCTACTCCCAACTCCCAGAATTCGAACTCCACTCCACCAAATCCATTTGAACATCCGACATACATATGGCTCACTCAACAAGGAATGTTGGATAAAATACCGGCATTTCTGAATGAGTTTTATGGTGTCACTCCCAACTCCCAAATCCCCATCTCACCCAAAGGCCAACCGGAACCTTCATTTTACGATACGACCGGATGCTGCAACTTCTAAACACTCTTATAATAAATTATAAAACGAGTTTTAAGAATCCAATTTGAGTAATTTCAACTTCTAAACACTCTTATAATATGTTAAGCAAGTTAAAAAAAATATTAAAAAAATACGAAAAAAAATTAAAAACCACTATTCACGGTCGTCGCACGACCTGTTGGACAGTTTTTTTTCTGCAGTGGTCGTTAAATCAACTAATGTAGGATCTGCCCAAGGACCTAAAAAAAAGGCAATCCATTATTAGAAAAACAATATTACTTGCCTTCATATACGTCTTCTATAATTGTAACTATATGCCACAATAACACACGTAGCGTGTTCTAACGTTTTAGTATACATAAAAAGATAATATAAAATGTCACTCATAAAACATTACTCATATTGTTTAAAATATTATACATATACTTAAAAACATCAATCTGTCTCTTAGGTTTCTCAATAATACACGTCTCTTCCAAGACTTTGTGAATTAAAAATACAATGGGGTAATACCGTAAAAGTATATGTATAATACTGTAATATGTATATCATCGATATTCTTAGTAAAACCTCGAATGTTTTTTTGTTATAACCGTAATGTTTGTCCGTCTTTTTTTGTCTCTCCATAAGACCGTCTCCCAGGAGACTTATTCTTTTTAAGTTGATCGAAAAACTAATTGCTTATATATATATATATATATATATATATATATAAACACATATACACATATATATATATATATATATATATATATATATATATATATATATACACATATACACATATATATATATATACACACATTTATATATATATTATACTGTAATATGTATATCATTGATGTTCTTAGTAAAACATCTAATGTTTTTTGTTATAACCGTAATGTTTGTCCGACTTTTTTTGTCTCTCCATAAGACCGTCTCTCAGAGGAGACTTATTCTTTTTAAGTTGATCTAAAAACTATTTGCTACTTTTAGAATAATAATTTTGTTACTCGAACTACTTTAAATTGTATGGCTTGTTCTCCTCCTAAAATAAATATCACCAAATATCTTATGCATGGTCTCAATTTTTTTCTGGTTTTTTTTTTTTAATTTCTAAATTCTCACAGTGAAACAGCTTTTTATAGATTGTTGGGAGTTGGGACGGATGGAGTAGCCGATAAGGGTGACTTTACTGCTCATTTTCACTTAATTCTTGCCACGTGTCAACTTCTGACTGACTCAAGCAGTATTATAAGCAGTAAAATGAGCAGGAGATTCAAAGCGATATTAGATATGGAGTAGATTTTCAAATAAGTTATCAGATTAATTAGTCAACTTACTGAGATTCTCCAAATATATCTATGGTAGAATTAACTTGTTTCGATCAAATTACATATGAAATCACTCCGATCTGGTCATGACAAACACAATGACATAGAAGAGAGAAGGAAGCTGCTGTTGTCATTGTCAGTGTGGGTGGCGATTCGATTGGAATAAGAAAAAAAAAGAAGCGTGTTTGATGCACAAACATCGCCGAGTCTTTCGCAATTGACCACTCGAGCTCAACTCAAATCAAATACTACTACTACTACACACTCTAATCAAGATCATTCTCGTAACTCTCATAAAAATCTTTCTTTATCCTCTCGTCTTTTCAACTAAATTGAACGACATTTTCTTTTTAATCAAACATAACTATTTCCATAAGAATCTGAGAGAGACCGTTTCTAGATAATTTATCTAAACACGAACATATATTGTCAAGAAAATCACCGATATTATTAATCAAATGAAAGTATATATGTCCTAGAGATAATCGAATTGAGGACAAATATACATATTCGATTAATGTTCATTTATAAATAGACATTACAGTATGTAAATATTATTATTTGTTTGTCTGTAATTGTTTACATATGTGTTCCCATGAGCTTTATGTTATCACTAAGAATGTGAGGTCTTGAGTGACATAACATAGTTCTAAAACAGCCCCGATCAATGATCATCGAGAATGGGATATCGATGATGCATTGGAGATTGGCATGTGGTCTGCATCATATCCTTTGAGGGTGTAGTAGTTCTCACGACTACGAATTAATTGGTAATCCGTTATGGACACATGGACACTTTAGAGAGTGTTGGTATACCCAGCTGAGAAACCGTTTGATGTACTTTTTACGTGTCTACGGAAGTAACGATTTGTAGCGTGGTGTAATAGTCCTTTGACTTGAGATCAATACGTACTACATGTGTGGAGTGGTGTGCTTTGACCATGACCAATGCTTGCACTCCTTGTGGGGGTAGATACACGAAACACATGTTGGTAGTAGTTGAACCAAGATTGGATTCATTACTCAGAATAGATTTGGAGAGAACACTTAACTTCTCATATTACTAGTTTGATCAAAGTTGTTGGCCAACGCAAGATATATTTGGAATGGTGTTCAGATATTATAGATCAATTAGTAGAATGAGATAAAGTGATTAAGTTATTGGAACATACACTAAATCAAGTTCTAGACTTAATCAAGTGTTCGCGAATGAAATGACCGTATCATCATAAGCTCTACATTACAGGTAGTTTGCAATACTCACAAACGTTCCTTATGTATTAAGATTGTTTGGTTAATTGTCTAGGAGTTTCACCAAACCTTAATTAAATTAGTTCTTACTATACATAAGGCCATATGGGTCACACAACAAGGTGATTGTTCTAACAAATGAGTATTAGAGTGAATTAAATATTAATTGGATTATTAAGTATTTAATTTACTATTATTGAGAATTAATTGATAGAAATAATTAATTAAGTTAAATTAGATTTATCGAACTTAATTAATTGTTATACTTTTATAAAGTAAATTGGTTAAATTGGATTTAATTAATATTTGAAGAAAGATTAATTATATTAAATTGAATTTAATTAATTAAAGTAATAAAGTTTATTTGGACCAAATTTGAATAAAGTCCAAATATAAAAGCCCAAATGAGATCAAGCAAAATAAGCTGGTCTTGATGGGTTTCTAACCCATGACTTGATGATTGCTGGATTCAAGCCCAACCAACTAGGCCAGGAGTCATATTGAACTTGGACACAGTACATATATGATCAGTGTAATCATATAATATACACACGTTTTTCTCTTTCTCTTTTGCTTGAATCATCTTTTTTTCATGATTCTATTCTCCATACCCTATTCACTAAATAGTTTAGTCTAGTTTCGAACAAGAACATCCTAGCGTTCTTCGGTAGAACGATTGCCTGTGGATACCAAGGTTGAGAAAAGACGATCATGACGTACTGGATTCAACATCTCATACACGGCGAACAGATTCGAAGTATTTGATGAACAGATTCGCAGAATAGCATTAAGGTTTTAAAGCTGCTATCTGGAAAGCTAGTGCGACAAGTAAATATTGATTTGCTTGTTTTAACGTTATATAGTCATTGAATCAATATCAGTATGTAATAAATTTTTGAATTTCGCAGTGTTAACCTAGGGTTACTATTGCATATTAACCAACACAAAACACCTATATTCTCAACATTGGTATCTTTTCATATTACAACAAGATTTTTTATTAATAACATTGATGGTTTTATTGATAATATAAGCCGTTTCTATATAAGTTATCTATAGACCGTCTCTTATGAGAATTTGTGTTTTAAATGGTGAATGGATGGATGGAGGGATCAAAGTTTCCGGATATGTTTATGATTCTTTGACAAAATGGACATTTCGGAATATCTCACAACATTTATTAATGTCAAATAATAAGCCACCTACCACAACTTATCATACTAATAATATATAATAATCTACATGCTAAGCATTCACGTAATACAAATATTTTAAAAGTAAATTTATCGAGCTTATAACCTAATTACGAATTATTATCAAACAAGCATATATACTTGGAACTTGAAAGTATTTGCTATGATACTACTGTTACATTTCATTCTTGTATCTAGTTTGTGTATAGTAGGCTACAAACAGTCTTCAACTGGGAGAGAGAAGTATATTAAAGATTTTTTCTTTCTTTCTTTCTTCTTCTTTTTTTTTTTTAGGTTGATAAAGATATGGAAGTAATACCAAGTTTATCCTGCATTGAGTTGTTGATGACGAGGATAGGAAAATTAAGATGGTCTTGAATTAGTCTTTTTGATTTAAAATGCTAACATATTAGTGATAAAAGATGATTCAGTTAAGGATGCAGAATCTCATGTTCTGACTTTGAGCTTCACTGTATTACCCCTTGTGATAAATCGAGAATAATTTTTGTTATATTGAGAGCAATCGTGTTTACAAATCAATAAAAATGATTGTTATTTATGTTGAATTAACACCACCCCGCTTTAAGTATGTTTTGCATCTGAAAGTAATATAGTTCCCAAACTTATGCTGTGCAGTTTACACTTACAGGTCCTGTAAATGAACTAACATATCATGTTTGAACTTTCTTCCATCCTGCAAGTTCATATTCTGTCAAACTTTCTGTAACAATGGTGTATCTTTGTTCCCTACTATTCTACTACCAACTTATAATCGATGAAATGAACCGCAGTTATCTCGTAATACTTCTCTGCAATGTGTAATCTACGCAAAATCATTGTTGGTCTCCTATGAATGGATCTTGGGACGTACAGTTCCTCCTGTTATACAGCTATCTGCCAAGAATTTAAACCGAAAAATGAAAGATGGAAATGTCAATGAAGCGAGTGATCCATGATGGACCGCCACTTGTTCTTAACAATGATGCTATTAGAACTTCATCAATAGTTGTTCTTGCTGTTGTCGAAGATTTTTGCTTCCTCAACTCAGAGCCTGATTAACAAGTTCGCGTTCTAGTCATTGAATGTCATTAGACTTTACTTGTAAAGGTGCAATATTCGCTACCATCTGCCAAGAAACCGAAAAAGAAGGAAATGCCAGTGTGTAGCAAGTGATCCATGGACTGGACCGGTTCTTGTTCTTAACAATGATTCTATGAGAACTTCATCAATAGTTGCTATTGCTATTGTCGAAGATTTTTGCTTCCTCAACTCAGAGCCCTGATTAACAAGTTCGCGTTCTAGTCATTAGACTTTACCTGTAAAGGTGCAATATTTGCTGGCTAGTGTCTACAAACCAGACACATTGAACTATCTGAGTGAGTTCGCCTGTCTGACTGTAGTCTGAGTATTGAGTTTTCACAAAGCCGATGAATTGGCTCTTGACCGAGAGTACTCATGCGATGACTGTTCTAGACAGTTTTCTTAAAGGTTGGAGCCTTGGGGACAGGAGCCAAGTTGGAAGTTGGAAAAACAATGATTGCAGAGCTGTTCCCAGACAGTATGGATCGATCCATTCGATGATGTCATATGACTCTTCTTAGTTTATCATGGAGTTTGAAAAGGACCGCCACGTTCGCAGATTGCTGGTATGATTCCCAATCTGAACATCATTATTAAGCTGATATTTGCATTATGAACCAATATCTTATTCGGCTTAAGCCTTAATTGTTGTTCAAAGGCTTGAAAGGTTGCAATTATGTGCTCATCATCAGGTAACCTGGTCTTTGTTTCTGATTAGAGCATTTCTTTAAGGGATTAATTCCTTTCTTTAATGTTTATTGATTTTGACAGATTGGGGCCTATTTGCGTACTTAATCTATCAGTTCTGAACATTCTGTGTAAAATAGTGACAGCTGATTATTTTATCAGAAGCTAATAGTATAAATATGTCTTCTTCCAACATTTCCAACCATCTGGTAGCTTCTGTTCATCTTTCAAGAAATCCCTTCTAAGCTTCTACTCCCGACGAAAAGAAAATGGAACACGTTGAAGCGATATCCGAGGGGGTGTGGAGCTCATTCAATGGAATGTGTTCGGACGAGGCAGATTTCATGGCACAGTTGCTTAATAACTGTTCGCTGCCGAATGAGGCACTGATCAGTAGTTCTCATTACGCTGCCTCTCAGGAGTCGAACCCAAATGTTGTTGGTTTTTACGAAAGTTCACTCTACTCGTCGGATGAAACCAACAATTTATTTTTGCAAGGTTGTGGTTATGGCGGCATGATTTTCCCTGACAGTTTCTATCCTAATATGCCTCATCAATTTTTCACCGCTAATAACAATGTAATGCAAGGGGATGATTACCTGAACCAGGATGTGAGCAATGACAGTATGGAGTCGAATGAAAATTTGCATGAAGATTTTCGTAGAGGGAAGAGCTTGCAGTTGGAACGTGAGCTCGAAATGCCAATGCCAGAACGAATGGAGAAGGTCAGCAGCCCCACCGGGGTGTCCAACAAAAGACCTCGAATTCATGGAGATGTAATGAATGCTTCTGTTCTGTTATTACTTGACTTTTTCGGCTTTTATCATATTATTAGTTTTGATTTTAAGTTTCTATTTGTGATAAATGAAATGCAGATTCCAAGGAGCAAAAGAAGTATAAAAATCAAGAAAAGTGAAGATGATGATGAAAATGAAAAATATAATGATTGTAAGCAAAGCAAAGCTGTGCTTGTTCACAGGCAATCAAGCAGTAGCTCCGAAGATAATTCCAACGCTTCACATGAATTAAATGGAGGGGCTTCAGGTTCAAAAGGGACTCCCAACTCAAACGGGAAGACTCGAGCCAATAGAGGTTCAGCGACTGATCCCCAGAGCCTCTATGCTAGGGTAATGATCATCTATTATTTTTCCTATTCTAGTCGAAGTCTTGGAAGAAAACGAACTGGTTCAACTGGTTTAACAGGAGATTTTACATATTGTCATGTTAAAACAGATAGGTGAATGTTTTAACATGGAAACTAGGACTGTTTTACTGGTTTTCCATAGTGTTATGGAAAACAGGTTCTTCATAAGACATCATGTTTAAATCTGGTTCAGCGACAAGTCACGTTTGAAGTATCTCTGGTTTACTAATAGTATTTTTCTCTTGACAATCTGCAGAAACGAAGAGAGAGGATCAACGAGAGATTGAGAGTCTTGCAGGGCCTTGTTCCAAATGGAACTAAGGTAGGCATCTGATATAACCGAACGTTGAACGTTCTCTCAAACTATACGAACACGGACCTGAAAGATTGTTCTTTGACATTACAGGTTGACATTAGCACAATGCTTGAAGAGGCAGTCCAGTATGTCAAATTTTTGCAACTTCAGATTAAGGTGAGATACTATTACATATCCAGAAGAACTGATACCGGGTATGTTTGCAATGATTTCCGTAAATGGTTCTAATATTTTACTGCACCTGCAGCTTTTGAGCTCTGATGAGCACTGGATGTATTCTCCCATTGCATACAATGGGATGGACCTTGGTCTTGACATTAGAATCCCGACTCCCAACCCCGAATGCTGATAAAGATGATGGCCTTGGCGTAGCGAATTTTCTGAGAATAAGTTACCAAAGTATTCTGTTTGTTGGCACGCGCATGCTGCTATGTTTTGTATCGGCTTTTTTTTTTGTGGTGAATTTGATGAGGACTAATCATTCTTGTTCGTTAATTCGATCTGTTAAATTCTCATGTATGTGATCATCTGCTCCTGAGCAACATTCTTTTTTCCCCGTTCAGCTATTCTTGATGTTACATACAATGATCTTCTCATTGTATGATCTACTGATTTTTAGTTGAGTTGAGTTGGTGTATACTTTTCTCAGTGAAAACATTGAGGCACAAGTTGTAATACTGATGTACTGTCATGTGAGGACTTGCTATTTCATTTTTTCATCTGGAGTATACTTAGATTTATTAATTGAGTTGTCTGAGCTCTCAAAACGCAATTTTATCTACGTGTCGAAAAGTGCCACTTAGTATGTTTGGAAAGACAGTAGTGCCCCCTGAACATAGATAATGAATATATTAGAATTAGAAAATGTTGCAAGTACTAGAAAGGAGAGTTTTCCAACTGTGAATTTATCGTAGATGATTCGATCAGTCACCTTATGAGTTGATTCTAGTCAAATGAGTTGGTTCAAGTATATATAATGTGTTTAGTCTGCTTGCACACATCGACTCGGCTAAAATGTGAAATTTTGAAAAGATCAGCATGTCCGGGTTTAGGATACTTGGGTTAAAAACCATTATGAAATGCATTGATGAATACAGCTTCAGCAAAAAGCTTAAGAAACAAGATTTGCTACCACAGGATTTTGTCTCCAAGACAAATGTATTTCATAACTGAACAGTGAACGCCAACAAGTGGAAAGCATATACAAATTGCTCAAAGAGCATCTGAACATCACCAACACAGAACCATTAACTCAGAATTCTACTGCTGCAAATAACAAAGTTCACTCTCCCTACATTAAGAAACATGAAATCACTATGAAGATACATAAAAGCAACCATAGCGAATGATACACGTTTTCGATTGATTTATAGGGCACCATGTTGTACATATTACGACCTAATGCTGTCCTAAAGTGGCCCCCTGATGTTGTACATGATTCTCATTTTCACTTATAATGCAACAACTTTCACAAATTATGTATAAATCAACTTTCACCCTTTTCGCGACAGGTGGTGCATCGTATGGCCTTGGCGTCACCATTGCAGAAGAACGGTGACGGGGTGTTACTTTCAGGCGTGATCTTCATGTGTGTGGTTTGGCACTTCTGTTTGACTGTCTAGAGGCATGTACTGTGCCATTATAGCCCTGATCTCCGAGTCCATGTACGACTGAAAATTCAACAGGTGAATATTAAAAGGATGTATGCAACTCACATCTAGATACTATGTGAAATCGTAACATGACTACTTCCAAAACTTCAGTTATCAATATGTACATTGTTTTTCACCATTTTTCGAATTTCAGTCTCATAAAAAACTGCCACGGGCAATTTGATGACTCAAGCTTATACTCCAACTAAATAACGCATGTGATAACCACAATTTTGACAAAGAAATGAAGCTAGTAGTTAAATAGCACAACTAGCACCAAATGTATGTAGTATAATATACTTACCCTCAGCCTATGTTTGTAAATAAGATACGCCCCTCCACCAGCGATTCCCAGTCCAAGCACAATAATCCAAACAGCAGTCCAAGCAGACCTCACCTCTGTACTCCTCTTACCTGGGGCAAAAAAAGAATGAAATGAATCCTATACAAAAGTATCATACGAGTAACGTGAGTTGCAAGCGCACTAACTTATGCAGGTATCATGGTCCCTGATGTACAACAGATCACCCGAACAAGAGCACTCGTAACTTCCCCATGTATTCTTGCAGTTGCATTCAGAGCATTGACATGCTTTCTTCTCCCTACATTCGTCAATGTCTGTACATCAAAGATATAGGATATAAATACTTTTAGTCCTCTGTATAAATGTTGTCCATCGTATACTTGATAAGAAACTAAAGGCACAAAAAATTGAGAAAACACATTACAGAAAATACTCTTACCTACACAACTCTTAACACCGTCACCCTTGAATCCTGAAGGGCATGTGCATTTTCCCTCGTCATTGTCCTGTTGAAAAAACAAGGAAAAATATGTCCATCTGATCCATGCATTGGCTTCGAGAAAAATTAAGACAGAATTTTGAACAGATTAACCAACCATGCAAGCAGAGAAAGTGATTCCATTTCTATTTTCGTGCCAACATCCTCCGTTACTGATCTTGCATCTCCCAGGACCACTTGCTGCATTAAGAAAATTTGAACATTTCACAGATTTTAAGTTGGATAAAAACAATAAAAATGCAGCTCCTTTTGATACTGGGGATGAACAAAGAGCCAAAGCCTGTTTACATACCGACACAAGAGCTATAACCATCTCCCTTAAACTGCACACCATTAACTATAGGGCATTCACACACTCTTCCTCGGAAAGTGTCCTGAATATGCAGAGTTTGTTAAAAATTTAACGAGGCAGAAGACGGAAGTCGCTAAGAATTTAGATTCAAGTTGTACCTTGCAAGCCGTAACGTTAGCTGCTTTATCTTGCCAGCAACCACCATTATTGTCTAAACACTCGTTTGTTTCCACGTCTGTAGTTAAAATAGCAGCAGATCAAGTTATCAGAGGTGCGCTTGATTAATCAGGAGTCATTCTACATTCCGAAATCTGAATTACCAGGGGAGTAGCTTACCATCACTAAGACAAACAGACGGATCTGTAGTTTCCTCAAAACCTGAACATATGGCTTTCAGAACAGCACCTTTCTCCAATTTTCCTGCAAATAAGACATGGGAAATGATGATACTGTGACTTCATAGTAAGTAGATATAATAACACAAGCATACCTCGATATTGCCGATTATTCACAACGAGGGTTGGCAAAATGGTTACATCTCCACGTGTCCCTTTCCCAATCTACAAAATTTGACTTTCTCAGACATTTCTCTACTACAACCAAAATAACTTCTAGGAGGTAGATTCTAATTCTACCTGAGCATCCTGCTCTTCTTTCAGAACGGGATTGTCAGCATCTGCATCGGGATTGCCCATGCATTTTTCAATTTTTCCCTGGTCAAGCCCTGATAAGCAGATACATTAGTAAATGTCTTAACATACAAAGATATGAAGAAAGACACAGAAAGTTACCTAAAGACTTGATAACAGAATCGGCACATTCCTTGTGGTATTTCTTCTCCTTCATGGGGCACCTAATTTGGAAATCAGTAACATAGTCCCACCAGGCCCATGGCTTTTTTGTCTCATTAGCAACTCTAAATACACATAACTGTCTTAGATTCTCAGTAACCACATCTTTCCCTTCATAACCAGAGCTAAAATCTTGCTCAGGGTCAGGAGCACAATATCTTCCATGATTGATGCATTGAGACTTGCACTGTTTGCTTACAGTGAAAGCTTGAGGACAATACCAAGTTATGTAATGAGGGGTAAATTGGGTGTAACCGCCCTTCTCGAGAATTTGAGCCGCACCCTTAAAATCCTTCAGGAAGTCCATCAACATATCGCACTTAACGCCACACTCATCGTTGCTATTAGTCCACAGTTCATATTCCACTCTATCATCTGGGTGAGGAACAGCTTCCCTCCAATCAAGATTCACATTCACCATTTCGCCTCCATTAATTGCGCTTTTCAATTTTTCACCAAAGCTTTTGCTGATTAATGCAGATGGTATCGTTATATTTGAAATGTACTTCGAAGATGCATGATCTTCTTCGGGTGAATCCATGGTAATTAATGCCTCATCACTATCGTCTGCAACTAGAACTGCAGCTGCACCGGCATTTTGGGCATTCCAAACCTTTAAAGCGAAAAAACAATCTGCAGGGCAATGGCGAGTGGTTAGGAAAGTGCCAGACTTCATCAAAATGCCATTCGATGCTTTAATACGAATCAAAGATCAGGCTTACATCTCCATTACTCTAAGCGAATTAAATTCGAGTTTGTAACCAAATGAAATCACACAAAAATACAAGATAGGAACTTGAATGTGTAACCTTCGAATAACTACTTTCAAGTCTACGAAATAAATTAGCTATCAGAAAGTATTCATAAAACCTCAAATGTGTCTGCACAAACATTTAATAGTAAGAACTCAACACAGTCTTGCTGGATTCAAGAATATACTATATCAAGAACTAAATGAACAAATAAAAAATTACATCTACAAAGTAAAAAATCAGCTGAAACCCTTTAATAATTAAAACAAGAAGTATGATTCACAAAGGTCAAAGTTATCAAAATTACAGCTCCAGGAACACTAACTTAAGTTATAGAGATCAGCTGAAGATTAGATAAACACCACAACATCTCAAACACAAAATTACAATCATTACAAAATCTAAATACCAACTCTACATTCCCATGCTCTAAATGTATGAATCTAGAATTCATGAACCAAATTCTCAAAAAAAAAAAAACAAAGAAAGAAAGGGTTCATCAACCAAATGAAAACCAGGAGAAAGCAAAGAAATAGGAAAACTGACATGCGTAACCTTAAACTAACCCCCACGAACTCTATGAACTGAACTATATACAGTGGAAAAAAGCCAAAGACAACGTCATGTCATGTGTAACCTTAAAATAAACACCTTCAGCTAACAGACTAAATCCGCTTTTCATAAAAAAACCGATGCGTTGAACACCAATACTTTGGGAATAACTGAATAAAGTCTCCTAGATTCAAGCACCTGCTAATATCAATAATCAAAACCAACCACAAAAAATCACCTCAAACCCCCTTATCAACTAAAAATAGAATGTCACACCAACATCCTAAACACAACAACATCCCAAAAATAGAATGTCGCAAGTAATAACCAAATGAGCTATCTGATTTGAGCTAATATTAGATAAATACATGCTCAAGTATTCAAACAGGACTATATACAAACTCATTTCCCCCAAAATGAATTAACATAATCAAAAAAAGGTAATTCTAACAGGTTTTTTCCCCAAAATAGAATGTCATACACTGAAATTAGTAAGTACCACATCTTCAACAAAAGCTCAATATCCCAAACAAGTAAATATACAAGCTCCTTTTTTCCTCCCAAAATTAATTACCATATCTGAGTTAAGCTCCAAAAATAAGCTAATCATAGATAAATACAAGCTCAACTAATCAAAGAGGACTATATTCAAACTCATTTTCCCCAAAATGAAAAAAAAACAAAGAAGGGAAAAACCGATTAGTTACCTCCACGATCAACAAGAACAAAATTAGGCAGAGCACCAGGTTTGGACTTGAACGAAATCGAAGAATCATCAAAGCTCTTACACCCTTTCCGATTATCCTTCGGAAACATCACAGTTCCAGCTAAAGTTCCTCCATATTGCGGAATCCCAAAGTTGCCAATAGCACTGTCATGAGTTCCTTTGATGCTGTCAGGTGACGTCACCCTCAGGCTGTTCTTCTCCACGACGAACCGACCCGAAACCAGAATTAGCTGAAATAGAGCCAGCAAGATTGCGGCTTTTGATCGGTTAGAGCGACCCATTTGGTTTAACTTGGAGAAGAAGCAAGCAGATTCTTCGATTTGGGTGGAATCGCAGTGGGTTTGGGTTGATTTTGGGTTTTGGAGAGTAGAGGAAAGGAGATGAATCGGGAAGAAATGGTTGAGAGAGATTAAACTGTCAGTCAAATGAGTAATTGACAGATTTTTATTTTAATCAGTGAAAATTGTCTTCATTGTGTCTTTCCTCGTAACAATTTTTTTCATTTAACTTTTTTAATGAATTTACATTTGGATAAGATAAAAATTTCTATTTTAGTAAAAAAAAAAAACTAATATGTAATTGATGTTAATGTGGTGGGTAGAGGACTATAATCAAACCGGAGAGATCTATTTTTAATTTCTGAATTACACTTATAAGAACTTTAGAATTAGAGTGATTGATCTTGAACAAATCATCTTGAGAGTGATACATGAGTAACTAACCGCATTGATGCATAGGGTTGGATCTCAACCTACAAGGCGGACATGATGTTAAACAAGTCGAGCTCAACCGAGCTTGAGCTAGACTTGTTAACAAAAGCGAGTAAAAAATGAGCTCGAACTCGAAAAAATAGTGAGCGTTATTGAGACTCAACGTACCTTATCCATTAAAAATAAATATAAAAGTTATAAAGTTATTAAAATAATAAGTCTTAACGAGATTTATCGGTCGAGCCCGATAAACGAGCACAAAATGAGGCTCGAGCTCAGCTCGTTTACCTTATCGAGCGAGCCGAGCTCAAGAGTCAAGCCTTACCGAGTCGAGCCCTCGTTGAGGCTCGACTCGTGTAACAACTCTAGACGTGACTCTACGAAAGGTGTCACCGAGAGGATTCATTCGAATAGTAGTATACTACAATAAGCGTCTTTGTTCAAAGAATGTATATAATGATCACTTATATTTGCTCTTATCGACATCGTATAAATAATATTAACAAAGTGTCCGTGAGTTATTTTTGTCTTTTTTTCCCTAGAAATTAGAATGTTATATCAACATATAACAACATATTATGAGGAATCAAAAATTACAATATTAGTCAAAGGAAAAGAAAAACATAATCATATTTAGTGGAAGAAAATCATTCAAAGACTTTTTATTATTTGTACCATATCTTCTCGGTACAATTCTCAAAAGACACTAGAGAAATTGTGATGTACATCTATGACTTATACTGCTCATCTATCATAGAATTTGGAAAACAAAATACTCATATTTTTGGCATAGACTAATAAAACGAATTCGTGTGAAATGGATGGTTTATTTGTTTATGTAATAGTTGACCTCTCACGTGTTTTTACACAATAGAACGAAAAGTGGGTCAAGATCGTGGAATTAAGTATTCACGTAAACTACGGTAGTTAGATAGTGTTAAATACGTTTACTCTTTGATAGTAATTCTTAATGACGACTATATTATTCTACTAAACACGTTGATTCGTGTCACTCTACACTTGGATTTGTCTCTTTTTTCAACTAAATTAATCTAGAAATGAACAAGGGACGTGCAATGCATTTACGCTGCAATTCCTAATAATTCTTGATGAGCAATGAAGACTATTTTAGTCTGGAAATTTTATCACACGAATATTTTTATTACAATAAGAATTGGGTTCGGTTTCTAATGGTTACTTTATAGAATTCGTTCGAATGTAGATCCTAGTGAATTCATAATTAGAACTCACCAATGTTTGTATTTGGACAAATCATGTATTCATGAATGTGAAGAAATATTATATACTTCATATTTAAGTGTTCGACATAGTCACATAATCTATACTAATAAGATGTGATATTTACTTATATATAGAAAAATTAAGTAATTTACGAGATATGATCATTCAACTCTATCATAAGTTTCATAAAAACAACTATACCATAAGTGTCATTTGTTATATGCAAAGAGATAATCAATATGATGTTGGAGTGCCATACAAGTCAAGGGCCTAGACTGGACTGACAACTTGACATATTAGAAACATCATGTAAACATATCGGACGTCAAATTGAAGCACAATATGGAAAATTCGATCCCGGTCTTACTCCCGGTGGTCTCACACTCTCACTGTAGCAGTGGGTCCCACATGTCTCACCGGGAGTAAGACCGGGATCTAACAAACCGCACAATATACCTATTATAATTCAATTAAATGTCAGGTACTCGGGTATCATGAAATACTCACATTAAATTGAAGTAGAATAATCCAATCAAATGTCAGGTACAGCCGAATGCTACATATGATAAAAATATTAAAGATGTTCGCATCAAATTGAAGCATGTAATACAACATAATGCTAAATATCATAAAAATATAAAAATACCTCCATCAAAATTGAGCACAGTTCGTAATATATATTACAATTGAGTGCTAGGTTAATATAAAAGTATAAATTAACCGCTAGAAGGAGGGTTCAAACCTCCAACCTTGTGGTTAACAGCCACACGCTTTAACCAACTGAGCTATTCAAGCAACTTGTTAATACTTTAACTAGTTTATAAAATTAAGGGATTTTTACAAAATCTACCCCTCATATATAGTCCCATCTCAAATTAGCGCATGCTATTTGAAAAATTACAAATGATTCCTGAAAATGAACTGATTTCGGAAATTAATTACATATAGTCCCAAAAGTCAACGCAGGAGGCCATGTCACGCCGGAGACACACGCCATTGCTGATGTGTACTGCCATGTCATCATTTCTTTTTCTTGTTTAATTAATTCATGATGGGTTTATATGTAATTAGTTTCATATACATATTTACCCTTTTTCCTATCAAAATTTGTCCTTTAAATTAGGCTTCATCTTCCATTTTCTTGATATATCCATACCTTTTTTTGTTCAAAGTGTTTTAGTATTATTAAAGGTATTAATGACACTATAATTAATTATTTTATTATATAAAATATGCCATAGTGAGGATCGATTCGATTTGCCACCATAATTAATGATTTTATTATAATTAAGATTGTCGTTATAATTCATTCTTCTAGACAAGTACATCTCTTTATGTGATTGATTTGTTGATAATTTTTTTTATTTTTACTCTGATACCATTATAAATCTGTTTATTTTTACTTTAATATCATCATTAATATTAAATTCTAGTGAGGATAAAATTGTACTATTGATACAAGTATACAATATTTTATAACTAATTCAATATAATTATTAAGATCGTACTACTGACACATGTCATTATCTGTAGGCAATCTATTTTTAAGTTCATATATTAATTTCACTTACATCAAATTCAATGTAGAGTTCATAATTTTTTTTTATGTAAAAACAGTTCTAAATTATTGTGTTATAATATAGTGAAGCCTAGTTTTTACAATATATTACTCCCGCCATTTATGTAAAAGCTTGACAATTGAGTTTTGCACAAATTTTAAGAAAAAGAGTAAAAGATGGTTTAATTGATAAAATAGCTAGTGTAAGTAGATCGTAAAAATTAAGAGAGATAATAGATAAATTACGAAAGAGAAAATGAAAAATTAATAAGTGTAGTTAGTGGATTTCCATTTACGGAAAAGTAAATCTTGAAAAAAAGGTCCAAAATGATAAATTTTAAAACTTTTAGTGAAACTAGAGAGTAATCCCTTCGTCCTTTTACAAGGTTTATCATTTGATTTTGTGTGAATTTTTTAAGGAATATAGAATAAAATAGTAAGTAGATGGTAAAAAGTAAGAAAGATAATAGAAAAATAAGATAGAGAATATATAAAGTAGGAAAGAGAGTGATAACAAATTAATAAGTGGATGTTTCCAAAAAAAGAAATGTTAAAATTGAATAATATAGTCATTTCGATATGCATGTTTAATCAAGGCATAAATAGTGTGCAGGTAAAAAAAAAATGTAATTATAGTCTAGTAGGCATGAAAACATAAATAAATTACAAATTTATAAATATTCTCCAACAATTACTTCACCAAACTTAGTTAAAATTCAATTACAAATGAACCAATGCGTCATCAAATCAATTACAAATAGGTCCATCTGAATATAATTAATCAGAAACATATAATGACATGGGAGTCCATGTCATGCCACACAAGCAGCCAACTAAGCTAGCATTGACACATAGGCACCGGAGTCAACGCCGGATGTGGATTCTGGGTTTATCTGTAATTGTTCAAACAACAGAGGGTAATCTGTAATTGGCACAAACAATAAGGAGGGGTGTTTATGAAAATGATCCTAAAATTAATTAGTATTATTTTAGTAAAATAGCGTTTCTTATTTTTCCAGAAAGTAATGCTTACCTCTTCGTACCGTGGCATGCAAAGTGGATGTTTAAAACTTGTCCCCTAACATGAATGATTATGAATTTCAAGGTCATGATGATATTTTGGTAATGTGAAATGTAAATTACTGATGCAATTCTTATTTCACGTATAGAAACTTCTAAGTTGGTCATCCATAGGATGAATCGCGTCTCAAATATTTCAGAGCCATGTGTGAACTTATAAAACTAGGTCCTGGAAAAAAATAATCTAAAATAAATAAACAATACAAAAAGGTACGATATACTAAAATTGGCTCCACAAGATACTAATATGAAGTAAATCTTATTGTTAAGAAAATTAAGAAGTTCAAAAAGTACAAACTAAAAAGATCATAGTCTAAATAATAGCATGATAAGAAGAGTAAAAGAGTAAGGTAATGCAGACTAGACTCGAATTTGAGACATAAATTCTCCATCAAAGCATTCTACCACCAAACCATTTATAGATTCGTTACCTTTTTTATACATAAAAAATAACATATAATAACATTACTATAAATTTTGGAGCCTCCAAATTTTCGGGGCCCTGTACGGGCGGACTCCCCACACGTGGCCTTAGCCACCCTGTGAATCAAGTATCAATAAGCAAATTTAATTATAGAGGTCTTATATATAAATTCGCATGATTGTTGCTATATGTTCTCTTTATCATAAAATTCTTTGAGTTCAGTTCACTTCAGTTCAAATTAATTCAGTTAGTTATGGTTAGTTCTGCTTAGTTGTTTTTTATACTTCAAATAAATTCAGTTCAGATCAGTTTTAATCTATTCGGGCGAAGAGAACAAAGTCTAAGTATCGTTATCGACTAGTACATAAAAATATCTTAAAATTTGGGTGGTTACACCTGAAGTTAATCTGAGTATATGACTTTTAAAGGGCTGAAAACAAAACAGTGTAGCAAGTTGGCGATGCTACTAACTGGTGAAGGCGCAGTTTGTCTTCGTCTTACCAAACCAAAGTGGATGACAGGCAGCTCTCCAAGTCTCATGATCGCGAAACAGATGGCAAAGTCAAAATTTTAAATTAAAACTAACCAACTACACTAAATCAAAAGTGCATTACATATTCAACTTGACAATAAAATTCCCAGTATAATAGATACCAGTTTTAAAAACTAGCACATGTTATTTACCAGATATATAATTTGAGCTATTATAATACACGACATCAACATGATCAACATTACGTATCTCATGTGGATCATTGTTACAAGGAATTAAAATGACCCAACAAACATTTTGCGTATTTGGCATTAAACTGTAAGTTCAACTTGAATTGAAGTGTGGAGTTGATGAATTAATAATTAAATTGGAGTTGAGTTTTAAATTTTGTGTTTGCTATTAATCTGTGATATTTATAAGGTTTAGTAGAATATTTGAATGTTGAATTTTTGAATGATAAATAATAACTCAAGTGGTATAGTGTAGAGTTGAGAAACAAACACAATAAATCGATAAAACTCAACTCGATTGAGAAAACACAACTCAACTTGTATAGTTGTATACCAAACACTATGATTATGTTTATAGCATGATATTGGTTCCTCATGACTCATGAGACTCACTTCACATATGATACATGATACATAAACACACAATGCTTGAAACTAAACATAAGATAACATTAAACATGTAATATTGATCACGTGTAACCAGAATACACATTATTTTGTACTATAGTAATATCCAGAACAACAATATTTAGCCGCCAGATTTAGTCTTAAACGGCAGCGTGGTATTGCATTGAATGCAGCAATAACACGCTATTCTGTGGATTGGCATTGCGATTTTAAGTCAACACTTTTGACATTTATGCTCTTGTTATCCATAACAGATTGGTAATTGACATTAACACCCTTTGGTTTTCCTTGCAGCTTTAATTCACAAATACTTGAGTTTCATTTTCATCAATAGATCTAAGTGTAAAGAATTGGCAACTAACATGTCAATATCTATAAAAAAAAATATGTATAAAAATCCAGACAATTTTAGGGACTTGAACTCAAAACCTATATTGGAGAGTTGAACTCAAGATTCATATGTGCTTTGCCTGCGCAATGGTATTCACAACTGTGGTTTATATGTGTTTGAAGATGATTTAAATTCATGAAACAAATATATTGAGTTTCAAATGAATATTAAAGTAAGAGCGACGATAAATGAAAAATGACAATAAATGAATAATATGAGACGTGAAGATGATGAATTCTTATCATTCGAGAGTGAAAAGGAATTAGAATGGAAAGCTCAATCTGGCAAATTATAGAGCGATTAAATTATGGGGAAGTGTCTTGTGGATGTAAAAACGCTGCTGATAGGGCTGTCCGACGATGTTCAACCAGATCATTCGTTCATAGTGGATGATCGGCACGTAACGAAAAGCGTTGCTCTAAATTGAAGTGTCAAAATCCAACTAGTTTACACCAAGAGGGTATAACCGTCAATTTATAACCATCAACTTGCCCATCAAACTTGCTACCTTTTCTCCCCAAAACCCAGTATATAAACCTGGTTTCACCACCTACCTAGCTCACCACATCATCATCATCATCAAATTCCTCGTCAATTTTGAAATTTGAATCCACACAAATCCCAATTCTCAATCACCAATCAATCACAAATGGAAGGCCTAATCCCATTCATCATGAACGCAATGAAGAAGCAGAGGCCTCAAACTGCTTACCGCTGCCTCTCCGAGAGCTCCAGCGGCCGGAGCTACCACCTCCTCCGCGACTCCACCGAAGGCTCATCTCACCGCCGTACCCGATCCGAGTTTCCTCCAGCTTCAGCTGCCGAGTCATTTCCTGGATCGGATCATTTCACCGGAAGGAAGAATATCATTGCTCCGGTGGCGGATAATGGCGGAGGGATCAGGCAGAGGAACTACCATGCTCCTGCTGCTCGGATTACTGATTATAGCCGATGAAGTAATCCCTAGCAAGTCCGATTTCATTTGTTTATTCGACTGTTTGTTGTTGCTGTCTACGTTTAGCTTCGATTCGAATTTGCGAATTTGCAATTGTAGATTACTCCATGTGAAATGTTGTTGTTGTTGTTGTTATACAAGCATGATGCTGTAACAAGTGTATAAAATATAGATATTATTGATTATGACTAATAATATTATGATATATGTCTTCTCCTTATTTGATTGATTGATGAGTTCAACGATATGTTGCTTGTTAGTTGTTACAATGGTGTATATCAGTATGCCTGATGTAGCTTTTTTTACACTGAATAATCTGGGTGAGAGTGCTTATAATCGAAGTGAATAGTGATTATGCAGAGATATTCAGTTCGATTGTTTAATGTTTAGTAGTATTTGTTAGCTTGGATTCAGTTTGCAATTGTAGATATATGAAATGGTCGTTGACTCGTTGTTATAGTATAAAGGGTTAATTACACTTTCACCCCCGAAAGATTCTCGTTTTTCAAATTCCCCCCTGAAACCCAGGGGTTCCAAAAGATCGTTACAATTTCCCTCCCGTACTTTGCCCAGGGTTACATTCCGTTAACTTCCACCGTTAGTCAACGCGGTCAACCGTTAAAAAGTCAACGGTCAACTTTTTTATGATGTCATTACTTTTTTTATGACGTCATTAAAAATATTTTTCTCGAAAATAGGAAAAATTTTATGACGTCATTATTTTTTTTTTATAATGTCATAAATAATGGCTAGGTTTCCACAACTGCCCTTATGGGATATGAAAGTAAGATTTTTCAAACTAAAGCCCTAATACACATATTTTACAATTTGACCGATTTGCCCTTTAAGTTTTTCATCTTAACTTTCTAAGACCATGACATTGTTTACTTTAGGAACCCCGTACGACAAAAACAAACTAGGGATTACTTTAAAACCCTTTTCAATAAAAATTACTACCATAACAGGTATCTTAACCACACATAAACCATGACATCTAAGACTGCCACCAAAAAACACATGCATTACTTAAAAACCCCGTTCACGAAACCCTAACACACAGCTTCCAAGACAACTTCCAAAAACGAACATTGGATTCAGATCCAGTTCAGATCCAGTTAAACCCCAGTTCAGATCTAGTTCATCTCTTACAAAAACACCCCTTGTCAGAAAATGTGAGACATTTATGACATCATCCTTCTTCTCCACGGGTAACGACACAACAGTAGAACCATACCATATAACTTCTACACCCCGAACAACGACAACAGTTGGTTTACACACAACAAAATCATGTTTTCCGTTTTCAAATACATGTTTTCCACCTAAACAACGAAATGGGTTCCAAAAACGTGTAAGAAGTGAACTTGGACAAAACCCTAAACAAGCAAACTACACCAGTAACATGCCTTCCAAAACCTGGAATTCCGTAACAAACCAACAAACCAACAAACTCACTCCGGCGACGAACTTAGGCGACTCACGGCGGCCGGAATTCTTGTTTCACACGAAAGTTCAAAGATGAAGAAGGTTGAAGGTGGAAGTAGTTGGGATAATCTTCGGAGAATGTTGGGAGAAGTGCAGTGTGGTGAATGTGTACGCCATTTTGGGGTTTTAGTGTAAAAGTTGATGGGGGCAATTCCGGAAATTCACATTTTTTCCAATTTTCCAGAATTTTTTTCCCGGAATTTTTTTTTTTATTACGTCACTTTTTTTTAATGACGTCATTATAGATTCATTTTATCCATTTCCGAAATTAATTTTTAAAAAAAAATTGAAAAAGTCAACTATTTTTGTGTTGACTAACGTTGACTGAGGTTGACCCCGTTGACTAACGGCAGGGGTGTGCAAAAATGTTTGGGGGAAATTGTAATTTTGGACTCTTACATGGGTGATTCTGTAATTAACCCTAGTATAAAATTCAGTTGTTATTGATTATTAATTAATATTATTATGTTGATGTCTTCTTCTTATTTGATTGATAAGTTCAATGAAATGTTGCTTGGTATAATGGTGTCCTAATATGCCTGCTGTAGCATTTTGTTATAATGAATAAGCTGGTTGATAGTGCGTTATAATCGAAGTGATTATGTTGAGATATTCAATTCGATTGTTTGGTGTTTGTTGTTTGTTAGCTTGGATTCAGTTCGCAATTGTAGATTTACGAATGTTGTTACACAAGTATGATGCTGCAACAAGTGTTATAAGGTTCAATAAGGGTCACATGATTCGCGTAGTGACGTTCCGCGTTTTGGAACGTACGTTTCCGAACACGGTACGTACGCGAACCCATTCGCTAGGGAACGCGATCCAATTCTTCATGTTCGCATTCTGCATTCCAGTTCGTTCGCATTCCGATTCGCTCGGGAACGCGATCCAATACTCCATTTCCGTGTTCCGATTCGATCGGGAACGCGATCCAATTCTCCATATCCGCGTTCCGCGATCCAGTTCCGCATTCTGGTGGCGGCGAAGCTGATCGGCATTTTATTTTTCCTTGCGGCGGTGTCGTAGAGCTTTATGGGACTAAGATTATTCAGATTTTGATGGACTTAGGCCGTGAACAAAATGTGGAGAAAGAAAGTTGCATAACAGTGCAATATCGAGAGAGAAAGTTGCAGACTTTGAAGATAGCAAGGAGCGTCGAGTGTTACGTGATCAGTTTGCTACATTTCACATGAGAAAGGGAATGTATGGTCATAAAGATGCACAAGCGGATGTGGTCACATTTGATCCAATTACATGGTGGTCATCATATGGCTCGGAGACTCCTGAGTTAGCTGAGGTAGCCATCAAGGTTCTTTCACAACCCATCAGCAGCTCTTTTGCCGAAAGAAATTGGAGCACTTACAAATATATACATAGTGTTGCACGGAATAGGCTACATTGCTCAAGAGCCGAGAAGTTGGTCTTCATCCACTCAAATCTTCGCTTGGTCTCACGTTTCACTTCTGATTATCAAAGTGGGGATTTCAAAAAATGGGACATTTATCCCGACAACCCGATGTTGGAGGAAAACACATCGAGACTTGAAGAGATGTCATGGGAAAATTTGGATGGGGACAACCATGTTGATGCTGGAAAAGAGAACATTGAAGAGAATGGGAATGCTTTGTGATTTTCTTTAGTCTTGCTTGTGATACTGTTTTGTCACTTTTGTGTTGCAAGTTTCATTATTTGTTTTGAAGTTTAAACTTGGCAATTTGAATTTTGAAGTTTGCTATTGGTTTAGAATTTTCTTGTTGTGAAATGCAATTCACGTCCTAATTAGTAACGAACCACGAACCGCGTTCCAATTTGTAACGAATTGCATTCCAGTTACAAACGAATTATGTTCCGGAAAGTAGCTAAGGAATTCGTTGAAGAACCGGTACTTCAAAGTGGCGAATTACGTATCGCGTTTCACGTTCCCGTTCCGGACGTTCCACGGACCATGTGACTTCAATTACTATCGATGATTAATGATCATGATGCTAAGTTCAATGTTGTGTTGCTTGATACATAAATGTGCTTATTCACCTGCTGTAGCATGTAGGAAAAAACATGATAAATTGCTATGAGAGCTCAAAGTTGAAGTGATTATGCTGTTGTGCCGAGAGTTCAAAAGAATTCGAGTGTGAACCCGGAAACCAGAGCTCTTGAGGTGCGTTGTACGTATAGTTAGTTATATTAATAGTATATGTCGTACCAGCTATTTTTGTTTGAACTTGTGTGTTAAAGCAATTAGAAAATTACTATATTGCACGCAACAACCAACATATGTACAAAACATTTGGCCTTTTGGATAGATTGCATAACAGGAAGTATGTCCTTAAGTTGAGGTTATTACTAGTAGTCACTACTAGTCAGGTTCTTGTGCCAGTAGCTTCAGCTGAATCAGGCCGAGTCTCTCTTGCACAATAAAACATACTAGTTGTCTGTTAGTTTATTTGAATGAAGTCGCAGTACATGATGAGTATATGATAAACTATTTAATGCGATGGCTTACCAGATGTAATTATGCATCATGTGACATTGTATGCAGGAGGATGTCATGTAGGCTATTAGTAATAGTTAGATAGGCCAATAGGTTTAAGAGAATCTGAGTGATTATCTCTCCTCCCCCTTGTGCAGTAATAATACGTAATTGTCTAATGGTTCTTTGTTCACAGTAATATTGTGTGATGATGTCAAGTTTGAAACTAGATTTGGGTTATAAAATGTGATAATGTAAAGTTCAGAAACTAGATTTTGATTAACAATGGTCGAGGCCAAGCCTTCACTAATTAATGCCATTGATTCAAATTAAGAGGTGATTTGCTGAAGAACTTTCTTTGTGACTAATACCTAACCAGCTCAAGAACTTAAGTTTTGAATATATATAACTGTATCTCTTGGTTATTTAAGAGAAATGAGTAGAAGTCATCACATCTCCTCTACTGGGTGGTCTCCATAAGCATTTTTATGCTGCAAGCGTCTCAACCAAAACCAGGTGAGAATACTGCTCGCACTAAACATAAGGAAATACAAATAAAAAGAAGCTATTCCAACCATGATAAATCCTAGAAGCTAATTCATAAAGGGAAATCCTACTTAAACAATATGCATGAAATGTTACTAGCTAGCAACAAGCAGTCCTTCTAACAACTTACATCAGACCGCTATGCATCATCTCGAAGAAAGTGGCCTGGTTCTCTGGTTTCATAGCTAGGAGCAAGTCTAGGTAGCTTGGGTTGGCAATGATCTTACTTGCAATGTCAATTCCGACGTGCTCAGCTATGCCACAACGAATAATGGCATCAAACACACGTCCAGCGTTTTCAGTGCTGGTTTCATTGTCAGAAGTGAGCTTTCTAGTCAAATCTGAAGAAACCTGGTTGTATACTTCAAGAAACTTTACCATCACATCAGTAAGTTGCGAGTTGGCCTGGGACGATTTTATTTTGATCTTCTTTTTCACCTGCTTGCCTGGATCTGCTGCACTTACTCTTTTGGAGCCAGATGATCCTTTTGTGAAGGTAGATGGTATTTCATCATCGCTACTGAGATTTGTCACAGTCGGATTACTTGGCATGTCAGCAAATCCAGCAACATGTTCCCCATCTGTGTTTTCATTCTGATAGTTCATATTCACTTGATCAAATGCATCTTGAAAACCTTGTGCACCTTCCCCTGTTGCACGGTCACGACCAAACATTTCACACCAATCTTCAAAGTAAGGAAAGCTCTTAAAGAGAAATGATGCAACATCTGGGTTCACCTTCCAAATAACATAAAATTAATTAAGTTTAACATTCTTGGTCAGCAAAGACACAAGGGCTTCAAATAAAGTGTTTGCAAAGACAGATTGAAGTAAAACACCAAGTGTTCAATGTATACCTTCACGTACTTCCCCCAAACATCATCCTCAACCACAACCATATTCGCCTCGTTGTTCCAACCAAATCCAGACGTGCCCATCATAGTAAGGAGAGAGGCAAATTGTTTCTTCCAAATTGTTATTTTCGAGTTGATATGTTTGCTACCACTAATGCTAGCATGAGGGAAATGTTGAGCCATTGTCCTCTCGAGTTCATTCAGATAATTGTTCCTAAATGCGTTGTCCTTCTTCCAACCAGCAGCAACCAACTCTTTTAACTCCATCATCAATGCCACTTCCTTAGATGTTGACCATGTACGACGGGTTTGCTTCTTCCTTGCTTGAGCATCACCATTTCCCATGTTAGCAGCATCCACCTACAGTTATGCACAAAGGCAAATGGTCAGTTCAATATGGTGCACATCCATTTTGTTTACCAAGTACAACATAGAAGAGAAAATGAGATTTACTTAGAAACAGAATCAACAACTAAAAGAAATGATGAATCAGAAATAAAACAGACAATACTATTAGCAAATGAAATGTCATTAACTCACTGAAAAAAGTTGCAGAATCACAAAATGTTCAAGTACAGAGGAAATGAATATTGATAACTTAAACATAGTAAATAAAAAGCTAGTCTGGAAAATCAAATTTGTTTCACAAGTAATCAACTAGTTATGGCCATTCCCAGACCACTCATTGAACATTTGTTGTGCCATATTATCACGGAAGTTTGTCCATGATTGTGAAGGCTGAACAACCTCCACATATTGACCTTCATTCATTCCTAAATCTCCTACATTCTGGCCTTCGACAAATTGTTGTCCTTGATCTAGTGGATCGCTTCCCATCTCAGTCCTTATAAAGTTATCCAACAAAAAGCAAGCCATGATAATGTGATTCTGGGTCTCCAGGGGATAGAAAGTGTTACTGCGTAAAACAGCCCACCGAATCTTAAGTAAACCAAATGCACGCTCTATGACATTTCTCGCTTTTGAATGCTTCATATTGAAGTATTCACGGTAGTTTTGAGGTGCTGCGCTACCAGAATCCCACTCTTTCAAGTGGTAACGCACACCCCGATATGGTGCAAGAAATCCTTCTCCATGGTGTAACCTCCATCACACAAATAATAGTTTCCTGCATTTATTATTGAAGTGTCAGTATAAAAATCATAGTCAATGACTAATAACAGGGACCCCTAATAACATAAAAATTGCAAGAAAAATGAAGTATTGTTGGACCTGTAGGGACTTTCAATCCATTTGGTCGGAACATTGCATCTCTAAGAACTCTCCCATCCGCTTCGGATCCCTCCCAACCAGATAACACATAAACAAATTTCATGTTTATATCACAAACAGCAAGAACATTGGTCGAGATGTCTCCTTTTCGACTTCTATAGCTAGCACGCTTAGATGCAGGAACCTGAACATCTACAAACGTTCCATCTAGTGCGCCTAAACAACCCTGCAATTACAAAGCTTATTTTAAATCAACTATGAATTATGATAAAGCTATTAAAATAAATCAGCTGGATGACAAAATTAACCTGAAAACACTTCCATCTAGAGTCTTCGCAGGTCTCATCAATTGCAGTGGGTGTAGAAAGAAGAAGACGATAGATCCTAATCACAGACTTGAGGGTCTCTTTGAAATACTTGCTAATCGTTTGGCCAGAGCGCTTAAAATCAAAGCCTACTACTCGAATTTTCTTGTGATGGGCTAATACAGACAAGAAAATTGCTACTTTTTCCATCACTAGAACATACTTACTATCATGAAGCCTCCCCAATCTCTTAACAAGCAACATAGGGTAGCAAATGATCTTCTATCCATTCTAAGTAAATTAAGACAGTTTGTATCACTTTGTAATACAACACGACGCAAGTAACTCTTGTGCACACCAATCAGGCCATTCATACTCCATGTTCTCTTATCTACATGTGTTATACGCTTGTTTTTTTCTAACACTCTCCTCGTGTAGGATCATTAAAAGAAAAATCAACAATGTGGACTGAAACATATACTCATGAACAACAATCAAAGTCACAATTTTCAGCTTCCAATCCATATCCATATTCTCGTGCTCTAACTGCAATTTTTCAAAATATAATCCATAAATAGCATAAGATATACACGTGCTTGGTTTCAACAAGAAATGATTGGATTTCTTCTATTTTGGTCAATAAACAACAAATCAAGCACTTTCTGTAACAAGAGTCCACATAAAAAATAAGGCGCACTACTAAACGCAACACGTTTTCGGCTAAACGCAATACAAAATATTTGTAACATTACCAAAATGCCCCCAACTAAAAAACAATCTTACAAACTTAACGAAAAATCGAAATAACTCGTATATGCAAATACAAAAACATTAACATGCACGATTGAACACAAAATAATAACACTAAGCATAAATCGGAAAAAAAATCAATGAAAATTTTTTTTTTCCGGAAAATATTTCGTTTATACAAAAAATATTAACATGCACGATCAAACACAAAATAGTTACACTAAACATAAATCGTAAAATTAAAAAAAAAAATCAGAAAATATTTTGTTTATACAATCCAAGACCTGAAAGGCCGGTTTTAAAACTTTTCGACCGAATCCACTTCCGTTTCGACCGATCAACTCCGTTTTCAACCACATTTCAGGTCTTGAATTGTATAAACGAAATATTTCGGATTTATGTTTAGTGTTGTTATTTCGTGTTCGATCGTGCATGTTAATGTTTTTGTGTTTGCGTAAACGTGCGCTTTCGATTTTTCGTTAAATTTATAAGATTTTTTTTGAGTTATGGGCATTTTGATCAATTTACAAACATTTTGTGTTGCGTTTAACATAGGTGAAAATAAGTATTGCAATTCATATCAAAACACAGATATACAATTTTATTGTGCTTCAAATAACTAAGAATTGATTTGTGCTAGACAACAGAACGAGAACACCATTAAGAACTTCACCTTTGCTTCTTTTTTGCCTTCAAAATTCTTACTTTGTCTGAGAAGATGTGGGGAATGATGTGCCTTAAATAGTTGAAACTCGTACTCTGTATGAGAAGACATGGGGAGTGATGTATGACCAGAATTCGCGCCATACCCAAAAGATCGATTGTGGTAGAGATCGTGACATAGAAGAGGCGAGAGAAGAGAAATTGGAGGGAAGGCATATTCATTCCGCTGGATTATAGGGTTAAGTGTTTTCCATAGGTGAAATCGATTATCAGATTAGATAAGAATTGTATAGATTGTGTAATTTCTGGGTTTCTGCTGCAATTGTTATATGTAGTATAATCAAAACCGAACCTAACTCCGAACATAACAATCATATCAAGTCCAATGTATATTTTGTATCAAACGTTGGATTGGGCTTAACAATAATCATTTTTGGGCCTTATCTGGGCCTTACTCTTTCACTATGAAAATGTTTATACGTAACAAGTTAGACGATTTACTCTACAACATCCGATGTGTGGCCTAGGAAGAAAAAAAAATGTCAAATGTCATATGTCACACATCCGAACTGTGGACGCAATCTAGAACAACCAGGCGGAGCAGCCCCCTCCATCCGAGGTAAGAAACTACCCGTCCCATACTTTTTGAACAGTTTCTTAGAAGTGTGGCATTATATCTTTGAGTGGTTCTGCCCATAATAAATTCGTTTAAAAGGTTGTAAAAAAAGATATGTAAATGAATGAATGAATGAATGAATGAATGAATGAGAGTGAGATGGTTTAATTGTTGGCATGTTCCAGGTCCACCTTGAACATTATCTCGTCAGGTCTTACTTAAACTGGCAGATATTTGGTTCTAGTGCCAATTATGAGCGAAAAATGAAAATATGTACCTTTCAAGCTTTTACTTTAGTGCTAAACACTCAACTTTTAAACTTTTTTAATTTTCTAACATGTAGTTGATTTGGGTCATATCAGGATGATAATCTGATGGAGGGGAAAAAAAAAAAAAAAAAGTCTGATTATTAAGTTTCTCCCATTATTGGCCTCTTATTATTCCAGAATGTAGTTCTTTCGCAATCATATTCCTAGCTTCTCTCCAGGACAGTATACATTCATGCCCTGATACCATTTCCCTAGCCTAGTAATTATATCCGTCTCTTGGGAAGTTCTTCGGGTGATCTCTAGGAATATGACAGCATCTGCGGTGGTGTCTGTGGTACTGGCAAGGCTTGGATATTTGGAGGAGTATGATAATTATGTAGATGAAGTAAGATTCAAATTCTTAGAAGGAGCTTGGGATAGCATAGTGGAACTGCGCAATCAGCTGAGAACAATTGTATCTCTACGGATAAATCCCGACCCTCACTACAGTGAAAAAATAATCGATTTAGCCTACGACATTGAGAATGCTGCTGAGAGTCAGGTTGGGAGAATGGCATTTTTAGTCCCAAAGTTTCTAAATTCACAGTAATAACCCGTTTGGCCATTCCGATCCTTGGTCTAAAGTTTTCAAATTTTAGGCAGATGACGCCAAGACCGAAATAACGATTTTATCCCTATTGACTTACACATCATCAGTCACCTCACCTCAGATTAAAAATAAAAATCAAAAAATACAAAATTAAAAGAAAATGTTAAAAAACAAAAACTTTATTCACCAACTACAACCCAAAATTCACCATCTACACTTGTGCATTTATTCACTTTTCGTTTCCAACAACTACCTCTTTCATATTCTTCAATCTATTATTCAATTCTCATGCACTCAACTAATGACATAGCTGTTAAACAGTAGTACTAAAACTCTTTTTTTTTTTCAATTAAAAAAAATAAAAAGAAATGTATCTTCTTCCTCCTCTTTCATTTCTCTTCACTTCATTAGCAGTTGTTCAATCTCTACTAGACCCATCTGCATTCAACGACGACGTATTAGGACTGATAGTCTTCAAATCCGGGCTAACAGACCCACAATCCAAACTCACTTCATGGGTCGAAGAAGACGACACCGCTTGCAACTGGACCGGAGTTAAATGCGATCCGTTCACAAACCGGGTCACCCAACTCCTCCTCGACAACTTGTCATTATCCGGTCACCTCGGAAGAGGACTCACCAGGCTCCAATCTCTCACAACACTCTCCCTCTCAAGAAACAACTTCACCGGAAACATAACCCCCATTCTTTCTCAAATCCCAACCTTGAAATCAATCGACTTCAGTCAAAACTCCTTAACCTCCATTTCACTCGCTTACAACAACCTTACTGGCTCTATTCCTCACTCATTCACCTCCTGTTCGAATCTTCACAACCTTAACTTGTCGTCCAATTGGTTATCAGGTCAGTTTCCCTCTGGTTTATGGTCTTTGAGCTCGCTTCGTTTGCTCGATTTATCGTTTAATCCGGCTGTAATGGGGTTGGGCCCGAGACAGAACTATTGGGTATCGTTTAAATATTGTTTTTTTTTTTTTTGTTTTTTAACATTTTCTTTTTAATTTTGTATTTTTTGATTTTTATTTTTGATTTATTTTTAATCGGAGGTGAGGTGGCTGATGATGTGAGTCGGGATAAAATCGTTGACTCCGGTGCCACGTCAGCAAAAAGGACCGTGACGCCAAAATTTGAAAACTTCAGGACCAAGGATCACAAGACCACCAAACAGTTATTGCACACCCCATTTGGAATAAACTTTGGGACTAAAAATGCCATTCTCCCGAGTCAGGTTCGTCGCCATGAGGCGCTCAATGGACCTTTTGAGAGACGTTGCTGAACGACACTTGACTTATCTAGCTGATAGAAACCTGGTCACAGTGTGGGATGAGCATGGGCTTAGAGTGTGCCGGTCTCACTTTCTGTTCAGCAGGTTATGTCACTTCGAAGGAAAAAGGGAAAGCTATCATAGTTATTATGATTTGAGAGTGGGGCATCATCAGTCCTTTGAGAAGGCCTATCGTAGAAATGCTTTATAGTTGAGAAGTACAAGGCAACCAGTGGTGTATAGTGTTGGAAACGAAGATCTTCGTTCAGTTCTTATTTTTGCAAATGATTCTGGAAGGAGGTTAGAGTCCGGCAAAGGAGAACGGGTGGTGTCTGACTTTGGACGTTTGCAGTGGATGAGAACGTTGGACTTTGATGGAATTGATTGTCGAGACAATATGTTTCCGAAAGGCATAGACAAATTGGTTTATCTCAGGTACCTTGGTTTCAGGGACTGCTATGTTGAGGAGCTTCCATCAGCCTGTTGCAACTTTCCGTTCTTAGAAACGCTTGATTTGCAAGTTACAAGCTCTTGTAAGATGATAATCCCACATGCGATATGCAAGCTCTACAAGTTAAGACATCTATATTTCCCTGTAGCATATCAGAGTGATCATACGCAGAACAAACTACATCTGGATGGTATGGTATGGCTTGAAACACTAGAGAATTTCCACCCTGGCGTATGCGAGGTTGATTGCATTAGGCATTTGGAAAAGCTTTGAATCTTTACGGTAACAGCAGATGGAACTACCAGCTTCGATGACCTGGATAAGTTGATCACCGTTGTTGATAAAAATGAACCGTGCTTGCCCATGTCGTCGCTAACATTAATAAGTTTTGATTGTTACTCGCACGCCAGAAAGCGTATCTTGGTAAGATTAATTGTTGGGGATTGTCAAACTCCGGGCTTTCCATCTAGGGGGGCTGATGGAAGAACTAAAGTGTCTACGTAGTTTGGAGACGCTCACTAAGATTGTCTTCGATGGATGTGAATTTAAATGCGACCCGATGCCTGCATTAGGGGGACTAAATCACCTCGCCATCCTCGTCCTGTTGAATGATGCAATCGCTGTCGATGAGATTTCCTGTCCCGGCCCAAGCTTTAAGAGACTCAAGTCTGAAGATAGCAAATTTGAAATCTTTCAGTAACTGGATAATGAGAAAAGGAGCCATGCCAGAACTTTCCATGTTGACAATGGAGAGGTGTCCTAAACTGCTGACACTCCCAGATCAATTGTTGGCAAGACGACCCATTAAGACACTTGAGATGGGATCCATGCCCAAACAATTCCAGGAAAATGTCCTCAAATTTCTTCAAGATTCAGGTAACTATCCTATATACCAAGTCTTATTCGGCTTGGAGAGTACAAAACGTACATCAAGTTTCACATACAATTGCCGAGGACGGAATTTTTTTAAATTCAAAATCTCGGATCAGTATAACAGCTACATTGTACCTTTTCTCCATCATTTTCCCTTCTTCCTCAAAAACATCAGCCACCATAGAAACCCTGAATTGAGCTGAAGACAAAAACATCATTTTCCCTTCTTCATCGACTCACTATCCTATAATGTTCTACTCTTGTTGCTTGAAAGTATAATGGTCAATCCGTATGATATTTGCTTTTACATATGAATAATAAGTGGGGGGGGGGGGGAAAACAAGATTTGAAGTTCGGAGGATGTGAGATTATTTTTAGGAAGGTGAATTTTTATAACATAAAAAATATTATAAATTTTTAGGGGTGGAAAACGTCCCACTATACCACCTCCTAAGTATGCCGCTGCCAGGATGGTTAATTTACTCATTTGAAGTTGCAAGTAAAGTAGGACAAAGGTGATATATCAAGTTGATGTTACTTTATTTACCCTAATATTTGCAGATCCTAACTCTGAGGGAAAAGCACCGTCAGCAGCCTCTACAGATTCAGATGATGAAAAGAAAGCACCATGGGGCTCTTCTCCAACCTTTATCTTATCACCTAGTGTAAGTACACACTTCATCATACACTTCTTAGCATCTTATTCACTCCGTTTTGCAGAAATTATCCATTTAATATTTTTAACCGGAGCTAGTCCACATCAAACAAATACTTCCTCCGTTCCAAAGAAATCTTTTCATTTTGACTTTGACCGCGAATTACTATTAAACTATAATAGTAAATAATTTAATAAAATCATATAATGAAAATTTAATTATTAAATTTTCATTATATAATTTTATTAAATTATTTACTATTATCGTTTAAGAGTAATTTACGATCAAAGTCGAAGACAGTTGACCGCAGAATAGTAAATGAAAAGATTTCTTTAAAACGCAGGGAAGGGAGTAATAAACAATATCAACTATACAAACAAACACATGTGCCATGAATACTAATATAAATGTTTACCTGTTTTAAAATTCTCTGACCAAAGTTGATTTGTTTCACTTGATGTCTTATTGCAGTATGATTCAGAATGTCCTATTCGATCTTATTAGCGGGACTACGGGAGTCAAAACAAATTAACGAGGTCTATAATATTCTGCATGAAATTCATTTGTGAGAAATTTTTGTTTATGTACCTCCTCTTACCTTTCGAGAATTCCGTTTTCATTACTTTTTTTATGTTATATTAAATTTGAACGGAAATTAAAAATTAGTATATCCGAAAAATGACTGAATATTATATTATGAAAGTATAATAGTTACTCTTTTATAATATAATTTTTAAATTATTTTTTCATTCACTATTACCAAACAGATCCGACCTAAGTTATTTTTTAAACGGGAACACTAAAAAAATCAACAGATCCGACGTAAGTTATTACTATTACCAAACATTAAATCTCATTTTCATGATTGATTGTTTCAGGAACAAGTTTATTCGAAGGGATGAATGCTGCCTCTCTGTGAATCTTAGTTTATCCTTGTGTTTATTTATTAATCGAGAGACTTCTGTGTGGGACTGCTTTATTTATTGTTTTGTAAATCATACTAGTATTCAACTATGCATTTTCACTCCCTCCGCCCGACTTTTTAAGTTATTCTTTAGGTCAACATTAACCACAGATTTGAGAAGAGCCCCATGGTGCTTTCTATTACTAGTGTTTCAGATGATGCAATCCATCCCGATCTCATCTTCTTTTAGTAGGACATAGATGTTAGATCAAAGCTACATAAATAAGTTATACTCCATTCCAAGCTTTATCATTTAGTGAATTTTAAGGAAAATGAAATAAAGTAATATAATATAAAGTATTAAAGAGAGTGATTATAAAATTACTCCCTCCGTCCCGCATAACTTTATACATTTGACATTTTTAGGCGTCTCACGGAACTTCATACATTACCGAAAAAAGAAGTTACCCCACACCCAACAAATAATAAACAATCTCAATTTTACATTCAAATTACACAATTTGCCACTCAAATTACACTTTTTTACACTTTTTCTATATTCTATCATTACTTTAACTTTTCGCACAAAACTGCGCGCTAACCCTAACATATGAAGTTTTCCGGGACGGAGGGAGTAATACTCCTTCCGGTCCATTAAAATCTTCCTAGGGGTTTCCTCTTCCCTACCGCATGTTGCACTACTTCCTGGTGCTTTAAAGGTTGTACCATATACATTAAATGTTGTACTGTACAACACATTAAAACACCAGGAGGTAGTGCAGCATGTTGTAGGGTAGATAAAACCCTTCCTAGCTCTTACTTTATCTTCAATTAAGGAATGGAAGTAAAAAATACTCCCTCCATTTCAGAAAAAGTGTTACATTTTACTATTCTGCGGTCAACTATCTCCGCGTTTGACCACAATTTACTCTTAAACGATATTAGTAAATAAATTATTAAAATTATATAATAAAAATTTAAATTTGTGGTCAAACTCGAAGATAGTTGACCGGCCAAAGTCAAAATGTAACACTTTCTCTGAAATTGAGGGAGTAGTTTGTAAGAAGTATTATATTGATAAAGTTGTAAATTGATGATAAAGTAGGAAAGATATAGAATAAATTGATAATAAAGTAGAAAAAAGAAATAATAAAGAATTAGTTACTGGGGGTAAAAAATTTCCATTTATGGAATTAGCAAGTTTCTAATGAAACTCCAAAAAAGGAAAGTTAAGAGTTATTAATAGAACAGATGAAGTAATATGTAAGTGGATTTTCATAAAGGAAAATGTTAAACTTTATAAAAAGGGAGGGAGTAAGAAAATTATAAAGTGAAAAAATGAATAGCAGTTTTAGAATAAATAAATATATGATAGGAGTAAAAAATAGTACTCCGTAGGAGTTTAAAAAAATACAAATTGAGAAGATTAGATTGGATGGGAAGCAATAATAATGTTGGATGCTATTCTTGACCTCTTCAATTGCTAATAGCTCTTGGCTCTTAAAAATGAGATCTCTCTCAAAATCCATGTCACTAGTAATAGAGAAGATATATAAACAGCTAAGATTGCAATACGATTGCCAATTTGCCAGCATCATCAACAAAGGCGAATTAACCAAATCATTCAGAAAGACAGGACGGAAAATCTTAATTCGCATACTTCAGGTTTGGACAAGGATTCATTGCTGAACTTATCCAAGGGAGATAGGCGGTTGTTGAGCCGGGGTTGGGGCCAGCAGAATAGCCAGAAGAACTCAAAAGAAGTCAGGGACGGGAGAGCGTAGAAACAGGTAAATACGAATTCAAACCCATTGCAGATAAACACTCTTGGAGACATTTATCTCCCCCACACACACACGTGAAATCTAGTGACAGACGCAATGAACAGAATATCCAGGTCAAACGTCCCATTAAACAGCATGTGCCCAGAAAAAGGCACGTAAACGTTATTTAGCCAAAAGTGCTTCAATCTTTGAGATCTGATCTTCTTCATTCTTCGGGGTTGGACTTCTATTAGCCTCATGATACAGATCATGCTTCCATTTCTCAGCACGGCCTCCACTTGGACGTGAGTCCCGCCCAGCAGGGAAGCCATCTCTGCCTCGGTATCTATTTCCAGCACCATTTCGGTCAAAGGACGAAGCATTACCCCTTCGCACATCACTCTTACTAAGCTCTCTATCCCCAGAAAATGGTCTTTCACGTCTTTTTCCACTTTCTACATCACGGTCTTTAGGATTTGCCGTCACAAGATCAGCACTTTTAGTGACTTTCTCAGTTTCATCAAGAACCTTTTGCTCTCTGAAGGCTGGCCTTTTCCGTTCAGGAGGTTTTGGATTTGCTTCCATTTCAAAGTACTCATCATGTCTCCAGACACGATCAGCATCTCTGCTATCTTTAGACCTCTCGTCCTTTCGCTGGGTATTGTTGTTATCTTTATGTCTCTCATCCTTTTGGTATCTATCACTTGCTCTAGCTGTGTCATTATCTCCATCTTTCTGCTGCTCGTTACGATCTCTCCACCCACGCTCTGAAAATGAAAACAGTTTTTCTGACAATCAATTGCTGGTTGAGAAATGTATGATAACACTCACAGAAATTTCACTCTTAAACTGAGGCAATCAATAAAGAGCTAAGATGTACTCCATATCTTGAAAGACAGGATAAAAGCATTAAAATCCCATCTTATATGCGACTCTATGGGTTTAGAGTTTATAAAACAAAAGGAAAACCAGTATAACAAAACTAAGATAGAGGAGCTCGGCCCAAGTTCATATATAATAGAATGGGTGTTCGTTTATTTTCCCTCTTGAAACCATAAACAGCAGTGAGAAGCATTAGTTGCTACTGCATTTCGAACTTGACAAGTGGAGTTTCGTAGTATATATCTATCTTAAAATGAGTAATGAAACAGGGACTCAGGGAGTAACAGCAAGAGAAGCAAACAGCATGAAGGAATACTGGTACTCTGGAATCCAAAACAATTTGGACACCCTTATCTCATTTTCACAGCCATCCTAATTATTAAGTATCAAACTACTTCACCTCTGGACTGCAAGCATTACACACAGTGAGACCGGTCACAATTCATTATGAAGGAAAGAAACCTCTGGAACTATGACCGAATCAATTATACAGGCATACAACAAATAGTCTGAGCTTCCCCAGGACACGCTAACGGATAATGAACCTCAAAATTAGTTTCAATTAAGGCTTCTTTATGAACATACAAGCAAAAGAACTATAGGACACCGAATGTTAACTTCACACAATAACTGAACACCATCTGAAGTGAGAACTTAATACAGAAATTACAGAGGTTAGATACCAGTTAAAACTAACCTTTATCCATCCTGCTAGAAAAGCTTCTTTTATCTTGCCCAGCACTACCACGGTCATCGTGCTGTTATAAAACAAGAACAGTAGGCCTAACAGTGTTAAATATATGGAGCTACTTGAAGTCACCAGGCTGAACAGAAAACAGATGCCCGGTATGAGGGCAGATCAGAAAGTAAAAAATTAAATGAATCTTAAGGAATCATTTCTTGTTCATATTTTCTAACATTGGGATGGTATTGTCATAATACTTTATAAGATTCCTGAAACAATGTTTTTACAGATTGAGAATGTCCAGAGAAGGTGTCAACATTAACGAACCATTTCAAGTCGATAAAACAAACTTCTTTTAAGCACCAATTGAGCTATGATGGAAAATACCCTATTTTAGATCATTTTTTTAAGAAATATCATACCAAAGACCAATTGCAGTTTTTAAAATTTAATGCAGATGAAGCATCAGAAGAAACATTATCCTGGATCCAGGTGATGGGACACAGAATTATTCTAGGTATTGGACTAAGACAGAATTAATAAACTTATAAAAAAGCATAGAGTAATTGCAGTCATTGATAAGGGCAAAGGAGATACTTCTCATAAGACCTGGTTTGAAGATACTATTAGAAAATATCAGCATCGGGAGAATATACTTCCTCTCTGTTACACAGTGATAAAATAATGATAGTATATTACTATATTATACCTGAAAATATGATGTAGCCAGGAGTACTTTAGCTGAATCAGTCGAATGTTTGGCAACTCCTCGGTGTTTGTTATCTGTGTCTTTGGACTCTTTGTCAATGGTTTCGATTTCAACCTTTGAATCATTCGTCATTGGGGCCTCAAGAGGTGATGCATCCTGGAGACGACGTCGATTCTTCTGATCTCGTTCCAATCGATCACCAGAGTTGGTAGGTGGCCTTTCAGTCTCTGGTTTACCATCCCTTCTAGATCTCTTAGGGCTGGCAGGATGGAGGAAATAAATTTCTCATTTACAGCTATATTTTGCTTTAGTTACTACTTACTAGCATAGATTGCAAGCAAATCAAGCAGCATTCTAGAGCACTACAAGTAAAGCAAGTTGCCTGGTTCAAAACGTGCATAGAGCATAGGCTTGAGAAATTCATATTTCGGCAACATAACTCAGCTCACTTCACATAATCCGAGCATCATTGAAAAGGAAGCTGATATTCAATATCAGCCAATTTAGCACAAAAAATAAAGATTGTGGGCGTGGGAGAAAGTAAGGTAGACAGAAGAGAGTGAAGAATGTGGAGAGACATATTTACTTGATGGGAAATCTCTAATTTGAACTCTCAGATAAGTAATACAGAAGAAGAAAATGATAGGGGAACACTGGAGTCCACCAGCATTGAAATCTGTTCGGATGGCCAGCAAATAGCCGAAAATGCTGCTACAGAAATAAACTCTGGGTGTCCCCATGCAAAATGGCGCAGCAACACTGCAACAGGCTTGCTTCATCACACGATAATCGTGAGGCGCAACACCAGTACGTTTTGCATTCCGGCAGTAACCCAAGCTATATGCTAACCAAGTCATGCTCCTAATGTGTATTTCTAGAAACAATAAATAAATATATTAACAATCTACATGTTCGACCTATGCAAGCTCACACTACAATGCAATAACCATTATCCTAAACCAGTAAACCGGTAGGCCATTCATGCCAGTACGAACCCTATCTCTATGACTCCAGATCCTCACAATTGATAACACAGTAATCATCTAGGAATAAATTTTCGCTCGACGATAAAACAGGAACTAATTACAAGCAGAACTAGCAATGCAAGCCCAAACAATCTAGTTGATCACATTCCACCTGATTCTCACTCAATAAAACTTCACAGCAGACGGAACGACAACGATTCAGCTCAATTTGAGTCTACAAATGAAAACCTCATAATTATCCTACTCTCAAGTTCCCTATCCCCAACAAATACTAGCAATGCAAATCCCCAACAGCACTAATTAATCACATTCCACCTTCTGATTCTCACTGAATGAAACTTCACAGCAGACAGAAAGACGAAGATTCAGCTCAATTCGAGACTACAGATGAAAACCTCATAATCATCTTACTCTCAAAGCATTGTAAATCCCAACCAACAGTAACAACACTAACAAAACCCGATCAAAATCTCAAAACTATCCAGCTCTCAAATTCCCGAGCTCCAGTAGATAATAGCAATGTAAAATCCACAAAAGTAGAAAGAATACTGACAAAACCAGATGATACTAGAACATTAAACATTCTAAACAACACATTGACAACGATGAGCAGTTGTGATCTGTTTACCTTGGCTCACGGTCGAATCGAGAGCGGTGGCGTTTGGTGTCGGAAGTACGGTCTTCACGACGAGACATTTTTGTAGGGTTTGCAGTTTCTTCTCCGGAGAAGATGGAAATGCACTGATACAGTGACACTGATGATGAACAGGATACAGATATTTACCTTGTGGTGTGCTCTAATTTTGGGCCGGGATTCAGGTTCGGTATCATTTGGCCCAACATGAAGGGGTAGTTCCATTGAGATGCAAAGTGGACCGACCCGCGCAGCTAGGGGTGAGCAAAAAAGCCGCCCAACCGACCCGCCCGCACAAACATCTCACCCGCACCCGTTAAATATTTTTTTTTAAATTTTTTTCGTGGGTTGAAAATTTTTCAACCCGCCATTGGCGGGCGGGTGCCACCCGCCACCCACCTGACCCGCCCACCGTTAGTAATAAAAGAATAGTTCATAGTTGTAGTATGTAATGAAATACGTTTCTTGCTTTCTCCAATGTAACAGATCCCAATCTGTTGTGCCTATTTTATTTGAATATCCACTATTACTGTGTGATTTAATTTGGATTTGAAACTTTGTTTATGATCATTGCTACTTGGGGATTTATAAATTCATTTTACATTTCAAATTTATGTTTTTTTTGTCTATTTTCACCCGCTATCTGCCCGCCATTGTATCATCAACCGCCATGGTTGGAAAAATATTACACCCGCCGCGGGTTGAAAAAATAATCACCCGCCATAGGTGGGTCGGGTTGAATTTTTATAAATATCCGTCAATATCCGCCCGCGCTCACCCCTATGCGCAGCCTATCACGGAAACAAATCAAATTCCGGGTGCACCCTCACTATAACTGGTGGACTTTTCATTACAAATTTAGTTCCAATATTAGTATATTACATTCTATCAACAGTATCATTATATGTTAGTTCAATTTAGCAAGAGTAGAGTAGGATGGTATGGTGATTTTTAGTCGAAGTTGTGGTATATGAGGTAACGATAGTCTAAATCATACTTCTAGGTAACTCACTCGACTTGTGGTGGTAAACAAACTAGTTGGTGGTGTGCAACTTGTTACTTGTGAAACTCTACTCATAAGCTCTGTTCTTTTCAACTGAAAACTATTTCAGATTCGATTCGATTCGATTCCGGCCTGATTCGATTCAAATGCCTTCGATTCGATTCATTAAATTCATATTATTATTATTATTATTGTTGTTGTTGTTGTTATTGTTGTTGTTACGTTGTTGTTGTTGTTGTTAATAATAATAATAATAATATTATTATTATTATTATTATTATTATTTTATCATTTATTTACACACCCGATCTTTTGTACGAGGAAAATAAGAAAATTTATCCAATTGAAGTTCTGGAGGTTTTGGAAAAAAAGAGTGTTGATGTAAAGTTGTTGACACGAGCTTGTGCATGGTTTATGGACAAGTGATTTTGGTTAAGCTTTTAATTATTTTATTTGCCGAACATTGTCCATACTCTTGTTAACATTTTCAAGTTGTAATAAATTAATTTCACCGATTCAAAAAAAAATAAAAAATAGACAAAGACAGTTTATACGACGATTAAAATTCGGTTTTAATCGAGTTATCATTCTCATATTGTTTTCCACGCGGTTGGTTTTAAAGTTTGTTATACAATACTCCCTCAATTTCAAAAAAAGTGTTACATTTTACTATTCTGCGGTCAACTGTTTCCGCGTTTGACCACAATTTACTCTTAAACGATATTAATAAATAAATTATTAAAATTATATAATGAAAATTTAGTAATTAAATTTTTATTATATGATTTTATTAAATTATTTACTATTATCGTTTATGAGTAATTTGTGGACAAACTCGAAGACAGTTGACCTGTCAAAGTCAAAATGTAACACTTTCTCTGAAATGGAGGGAGTAATAAATAAAAATGTAAAGTGACAGAAAAAAAGAGTATGAAGAATGTGAGAAAGATGACAAAAATAATATATTTTTTTAATTGTGATTATATATACCATCATATAATTGTTATTATTATTACACAATAATTTCTTCAGTTCAGTTCAGTTAGTTTGATTTGATTCGATTCCATTCGATTCGGTAGAATTTCGATTAAAAAAGCAGCGCAAGTAGTTAGTCATTCCTTCACACGATGAATTGACTTATTGTTATAATTATCAGACGTCTTTATATCTTAGTTTAAATGTGACCGGGTAATTCTCCAGCTAAACCATCGCCATGTTGTTATATGCAAGTGAGTGAAAGGATGACAACATGCATTCAACATGATCGACAAACATACCATACCTGTTTGATTTGTAATTCAATAGCCAATTATGTGCAACTAATATGTTTTCCTCTCTAAATAATCTTTGTCATGTGTAAAATGAAACGATGACATCACAAAGCTATACGTCTTGAGTCGTGATTTACCCATCAGTACATGACTATCCATGTCCTTCCATAGGAAACGGCATTGTTCGAAGTTAAATGTATGTTTCCTTATCCTTCCATTTGATAATATCTTACAAAATTTCTATCATATTCCAAGCACTTGTGAATCAGTGAATGTGAATCCAACTATTGGCTATTTTCTCGGTCCTTACTCTTGAACCTTGAACACCACTTGAGCATGAGATCTTCGATGTCGGCATCCATCCTAGTCCCGACTCCTCCCCACACTAGCATGTGACTTAAATCTCCAAGTGATGAACCGGTCACCTCGTACACTTGTTTGAACCCGATTCTTGTGTAGAACTTCACAAGCTGCGACATCAAGATAATCCTTCACTCAAAAATTCAACGAATAACTCCTAAACCCACAGCCCTGTTTAAAAAACAATTATAAAGTCGAAGCATATTTCCCGTATTTACAACTTCACATTCATGTTGTGCACTTAGCATGTGAATCCCGATTTAACATCTCGTGTACCAGTAATTTCCCATAACATCTACAAACTGTAATTCAATGGTGTGTTACTTTGAATACGTATACAATCCAACGAAACGGAGTACGAGCTCACCTTGGAATGGTAAAGATCAGTGTCATTAATCGCAAGCAACTCAGCCTTCCCACACCCGCTCTCATACCCATGCCTAATCGCAACCGCACCAAGAAACAAACCGATACCGAAAATCGACTTCTCCATCCGAACCGTCTCTCTTTTCATCTTCATAGAATCCAAATGCAGAATCTTCCCACCAATCCAGACCCGTATCACTCCCTCAGCCCGACCCAGTTCCATCCGGGTTTCCATGTTCTTGGCAGTGATTCTGTAAAATGGGCCTAATGTTTGCAGCTCAATGTCAAGATTCTGTGCTCTTGATGCGTCTATAATGTCACTCATCGTGGGAAATGAAACTGACGATGATAAGTGGGCTCTTGTGATGCTGTGGGTCGGGTTTGGTACTTGACCCGGAATGTAAAACAGGAGCTTTGGTGTGGTCGGATTGTGTTGTATCCATAGTTTGGTTGGGAAAGGAGTTGTTAGAGATTTTGTTAGCTCCATGGATTTTTTTGTTCATATGGATGGGAAGATGAGTGTAGTAGTGATGTTCTTGGAATCGTGGCCCAGTGACAACCAAACATGTCATGATGTGGGAGTATCTCATTTTGAGATAAAGAGAATGGTAATCACCAGTGGTGAAAATGATTAGACTTTGATATGTGAGGACGGTGCGTTAGAATCGCTATTGAAGCATAACATCATGATACCGACGGGGGTGGGGTGGATGACTCATCTCGAGTCGTAGCTACCACATTCAGAAAGTCTCAATGGGAACATCGTCCGTAATCGATTTTAATTCTCGGTGAACTTCTCCACATCAAACTTTGTAGAAGATCCCACTGATGATCGAACACAAGAAGAGATCAGAACTTCCCACAGACGGCACCACTTGTCGAGACAAACAAGCAATCTCTTCTTCGTTCACAATCAAACGAACAAACAATCGAACAAAAACGATAGCAGAACCAACACAAGAGATTACGTGGTTCAGCTTCGAAAAGCCTACATCCACAGGAAAACAATCAATGATCTTATTACTACCAACCGAGTACAATACAAGCTCTCAATCAACAATGATCAAGCTCGAATAACAATTAAACCTATCTTCTACCTTGAACGGATATACAATTCATTATTAAATGAGGTGAAGTGTCAATTTCTTGAGTATATTTGACAGTATTGTATTTCCACATGTTAAGGAAAGCATGACTTTACTTTATTTTTCCGGGTTGCATGAGTTTCCAAATTTATATATGGAGTAGTGTAACGATTAATCTCTACAAATCGATCAATAATCTCCAATCGACTATGAACACGAAACCAAACAGCCGCACAATAACCAACAATCGAACAGACAACACAACGATTTACGCGATTTGGTTTTCACCTACATCCACGGAGATTGCCATATTTCCACTATCACAAGAAAGAAACAGATTACAAGGAGAATCCGCAAGAGTTTCAAGCTCTCAGGCTACTCTGTTTCGCCTAACTGCTACTTCTCAGAAATCAGAGAAGAATTGTTCTACAAGAAACGAATTACACTGATGATGAATGAATGAATCTAAGAGCTAAACAGTTTCAAAACGTTTTTATTCTCCAATTGATCTTCAACCGCTCCAATTTGACGAAGAAACAAACTCTGCAAGTTAGTTATGACGATAACTAACTTTCCTTCTCCAAGTCACCATAGCCAATAGGAATATAACACGTTAGCACACCTTGTCATCACCTGTTGCGTTATCTGTGTCTTCTCCAGTGTCTCCTCAACACCAAGCACAACACGTCAAGGGAACCAGTAACACCCATCTTCCAGCTCTTTTTCATTATCCAGTGTTGCCATAACACCAACCTTTCTTCAGTAGATATCAAGCTAACCAACTCACAAGTAGAAATCGAGGGAATTACCACATTGTGTTAGTCTCTCACCAATAATCTATTGATGAAACCCGGCCAACCGGATGACATTGTTACGCATGGAATGCTATATGGTAGGTTTTTTAAAACTAAAAACAACGTTTACATGAGTATAAAGAATGGTGAACTATCTGGAAAAAAAGAAAATATGCATACACCATGAACCTCTATACATCCCAAAACTACTGCTACCTTTAGAAAACTATCTCAATAACCAAAGCTGAAATCCTTCTCAACACCATAAGGGATGCTATATGGTTGATAATACCCTAAAATCAACAAATATATTTTCCAGCGCATGTGAAACTTACGTGTGTGGACAATTCTAAGGGTTACTTTTATATTATGGGTAATAATAACATATGCACCTATACTAGACATGAACACGTGAGATTCATATATAATACTCGCATGAATCATATTCATCTATGTTTAGTGGTGCATTGCGCTTGCCCCTAATATCAAATTTACCTTTTGTCATTTTAGATTGCTCAAGAGCTTGTTTATTTACTTTAAGGTTGTTACAAATGTATGAAAAACTGCCACGTCTTATTAGTATGAGTTAACGATCTCAATTCATTTGTAGAATGTTTGGCATACAACTTAAAGTCGATTAAGGTTGAGTTGTACACTGAATTGTGTTTGTCATACAACTAAAAACGTATGTTAAGTCACTCCACTCACATAAAATTGAGTTACTATTCATGGCCTAGTCCACGGTCCGACTACATTTGTAATGGCTTAACATACACCCATCTATTCATTGGCAACCGTTAGATCATTTGTATAAATATTATTGTAACTTGTACTTAATCCTCACCATTCATTGAACTTGTAATTTTTACAAACGCATATTTTGTAAATTTAACTAGATAAAAAGGATTGTAATGTTCAATACTTAACTTTTAAATTAATATTATTTATAAATAAAATATCAAAACTAAATAACAAATTAATATTTATCAGTCATCGTGTTTCTTCAATAAAATTTTCTATCTTCAAGAACCCTAATTATCAATTCATCCAAAATTACTTTGAATTGATCACCACGGACGCCATCTTGATGGCCGTAGATTATAATATCACCTAGCCTTGTTCTTTTATCTAGTGAATCACTTACGATCAGAAGCAAATAAGAATAGTAAGGGCATGGAAAAAGCAAAAGAACGTTTCATCATCTCCTAATTGATCGGGATAGAATTATAGGATTGAATCAAATTTGATGGAACAATGGAATGAAATTGGGTAGATGAATAAATTAAGGTTCTTAAAGATAAATTGGGGAAGAACTAGTTAGAAAATAGACGTAATTATAATAATGGAAGATGCATATAATTCAAATTGATTTTAAATTATTGAATTTACAATTATAACATTACAATCCTATTTGTATAGTCAAATTTATAAAATTTGCCATTGTAAAATGTACAAGTCTCATGAACGGTTTTGATTAATTACAACTTAAAATAATATTTTTACAAATGATCTAACGGTTGTAGATAAATACAAAAACGGTTACAATCAATTGAATTGGAAGTGTGTGAATGTAGTTCTAGCTCTGGATGATGACGATGAATGATCAATTTATAACTGGCCAATAAGAAACCGCAACTCAATTGCTTGGATAAAACGATAACAGACGCCATGCTTTGTTTCTCTGCTGTTAGTAAACATAACAGCTTTTAACCGCCAAGATCATCTCCACCGTTGAAATCCCCCAGATTAAATCTCAGCCATCCATTCATCTTTGAGCTATAAAACTCACACTATCTTATAAAGAATGTTCGTCTTTAAAACGTCCGTAATTGTTATTTTATTTGTCATGTGTAGGTTCGATGAGTTGCACTATAGATGTGCAGTATCCATGTAATGTGCAAGACTTCCCTACATGCGCAGTGCCTTGCTTGCGAACTCTCAGTGGTACAGGGAGGCTATTATCATTGGTGTATTGTGGAACTACCACCATTGGTCATCCTCCTTCTTATACTTGCTTTTATGACTGTTAAAAATGGACTTTTATACGAGGGTAAGAGCGTGACATCTTCATATCATACATGATATGTAGTTCTATGTATGGGACAATCATTGTGCTTTAGAGTGACACAGTGATCAGGCTCACATCATCAAATAAGTTGAAACAAAGTTCAATGGTAAATGTAAACTTCTGTCACATGATAAATAAAAATAAATGTATTTCATTGTGAATAAAATATGTCCAAATTATTAACGAAGCATTCAAAATGTAAAAGTAGATTTCTTTTAAGTAGCGAATTAGAGGGAGTAATGTATAAATGTAGTGCCGCACTGAATCTTAATAGATAAACTACGAAAATTTATAAATGAAATCCGTCGAATTTATACGAACCAGCGCGAATCATATTTTTCCGGTCGCGAGAGTGAATGTCTGAAATTTGAATAAACCCAAAAACGGTCCAAAATGCATGAAAAATGCAACTCACAAGGAGAAATCACCAAAGCGTCGAATATAAATAAAGAAAGAACAAAATAAGTAAGTTAATAATAATAATAATTTCAGGCATTAAATTCATCTTCCGCCAAAACTCTGCAATTTTGCTGCCATTAATTACTCCGCTACTTTACCTTCTCTCCCACCATGCCAAACCAAACCCTCGCAGTTTACAGTTCATCCGTACACCAATCAAACCATGGAAAAACAAGTAAGCTTTTACACCTTTGCTCGCACTTTACTCATTGCGTGCCAATTATTTGCAATTTTTGTTGAATTATTAAATTCGAAGCTTCTGACACCATTCATTTGCTCCCCTACTGTGTAGTCTGTGTTTATAATTGTATGAGCATCAATTAGGCTTTTAATGTCTGTATCTACTCTATTTGCTTCTTACTAGTACTCTACTAAGTGATCAATGCGTTAGTGAGTTATTGTTGGTGCTGACGGTTTAAATTATTTATGAATTAGGGATTTCTTAGGTGAGAATTGTTGAGCTAGTGTGCTTTGAGTTTATTTTGCTCGCATTATTTGTCATAAAGAAGTCAGTAGTTTATTATCTGCTTGGGTTTTGGGGTGTGTTGAGTTATTGTGAAGGAATTGGGGGAAAATGATTGTAATGAAGTGGATAAAATGAAAGTGAAAAAGGTTACTCAAGTAAGAAACGTAATCGATGCGGAAGAAAGTAGATTGGGGCATTGTGTCAATCAGACTCAAGACCTCTAGTGAAGAAGATTACCATCATTCATCTGCTTCTGCTACTGTGTTTATAATAATACGAGTTGCAATCAGGCCTTTTAATGTCTGTAGCTACTATATCTTTTAGTCTTAGTAGTACTTCACTGAGTGATCAATGCGTGAGTAAATTATTGTTGGTGCTGAGGGTTTGAATTATTTATGAGTTAGGGCTTGTTCACTGTTGTTCATGTGAGAATTGTTGAGCTAGTGTGGTATGAGTTTATTTTGCTCGCATTATTTGGGAGAAAGCAGTCAGTAGTTTATTGTAGGGTTTTGGGGTGTTGAGTTATTGTGAAGGAATTGGGGGAAAATGATTGTAACGAAGTGGATAAAATGAAAATGAAAAGGGTTGTTCATGTAAGAAACGTAATCGATGCGGAAAAAAGTAGATCAGGGCATTGTGTCAATAAGACTCAGGACCTCTAGTGAAGAAGTTTACCAGGGAAGGGAAAATAAGCTCTGAATAAGGGCCTGCTTACTGTTATTTAGTTGAGCTAGTTCAACTGTATGTGGTTTTAGATTTTAAGTCTATTTAGCTCACATTACATGTCAGAAAGCAGTCAGTCGTTTATTGTCTGCTAGGGTTTTGGGGTATTGAGTTATTGTGAAGGAATTGGGGGAAAATTATTGAAATGAAGTGGATAAAATGAAAGTGAAAAGGGTTGCTCAAGTAAGAAACATAATCGATGCGAACAAATAGTAGATTGGGGGCATTGTGTGAATCAGAATCAAGACCTTTAGTGAAGAAGATTACTCGGGTAAGAAAAATGAGCGATATGAAAAAGAGTAGACAGGGGCATTCCGAGAATCGAACTCGGGACCTCTCGCACCCAAAGCGAGAATCATACCACTAGACCAAATGCCCTGTGATATACCCTTACTGCATCCCTGTGAGCTTTAGTGTATGGTTTGTTGATTGGCTTCTTTCCTATTATTGTCGTGTCAAGTTGGCTGAGTGAGTTTCGAGAGTTTTATGTGTATTCTGGCCCATGTTACCAGATACAGTTTCCGTGTCTAGGTTGTTACAGAATATGACACTAGGTGACCAGGCCCCTATCTGTTTAATATGCTATTTTGGTTTTTGACGATGAGTAAACAAAATGTTTGATTCTGTATGGCTGACGTAGTTGATCGAGTATCATTCGTGTTGGAAAATATGCCTCAAGTAGTTGACAGTTTTCGGAATGTGTGCTGAGTCAGACTCCTTGCCATCTTGCCTAGTTTGTTGGCCTATCATTAGCATTCACTAGAAAAGTCATTTGATTTATGCTGATATATTGTGTAGCTATCCAGTGGTTTTATGTACCTACTAGAACGTGTTAAATAATATTGTGCGCATATGTCAGACATGATGTATGAAAGGATCTTGTGGAGATTAACATTTCATCTGATGTTCTGTACAACAAATGAGTAGTTGCTTCCGAGGATTTCGTTTTCATTGTTCAGATACTTTCACGGTCTGTTGTTGGTTTACTACTGGAAACATTCAAATTTCACATTGATGACCTGTGGTCTAACTCCAGAGTTCCTACACGAAAATGAAATTGATTTTATGCTAGGAATAGTTTAATTAGATTGAGAATTGAGTCTTCTCATCATCCCATTAGATAGACGTTGTACCGGGATACGAGGCTTATACATGCTGTATGGAACTTGATAACATTAGTATATTCACGAGTGCTAATTTATTCTCCTCCTCCTGCCGACCACACCAGTTCCATTCTTCTACTTGGTTGTAACTTTTTGATACGAGACCTAAGTATCGACTTCAAAACTTTATATATATGGCTTGATTTTAACTGCAAATATTGGCATCCTCCATCTGATTTGGTTTTACTACATGATCGATTACTGGCAAAACTACACTATAGGCTACTAAATTAACCTAAAATCTCCTTTATTCTCCCAAATGGAAAAAAAAATAGATGGATTGGTGGGGCATTCCGAGAATCAAACTCGGGACCTCTCGCACCCAAAGCGAGAATCATACCACTAGACCAAATGCCCTGTTGCATATCATAATTTATGAATTTTCTCAAAAGTTTGAACAATGTGCTCAAAGTCAACTCCTCTTTGTCTCCGTGTAAAAGAGATACTCTAAACTTTAAAGTGTAAACAGTGGGATTTTTAGGATTTTATCCATGCCATGCATGAGTACCTGAAACTCTCTCCTGAATCCTGATACAGCTATGCCATCTTAATTGGCTTCATTAATTCTTATTATTCTAATGCTGTTTGATTCTAAGCATGTTTATGTTTACCATTAAGTTCTTTGAATTAGAAAAACAATCATATTTATTTAAATTTGGGGTGCAGATCCCCCGGTAGGGATGTGTTTTTAACACCTAACATGCCGATAAGTGTCTTTTTTGTGTGATAGTTGGAGGGGTCACCCTTGTTGTATCAAATTTCACTGCTATAATTCGGAGCCTGAGCTCTTATGAAGAGATTGCCTTTTCAAAAATATGCATAATGAAGATAATAATTTGTATGTGTGTCTATAGAAATGGGGGAGTGGATTGGGGCAGTCCGAGAATCGAACTCGGGACCTCTCGCACCCGAAGCGAGAATCATACCACTAGACCAAATGCCCGACTCTTTCATATCAGTATTTTACGATGATTAATGTATTCATTAGATTGAAAGATGCATATAGTCTTGAATGGTTCATAGATATTCACATGGTCCCAAGCCGGAGATAACCTAGTATTAGATTGTTACTGATAGAGTTCCTACTATTTTCATCCTTTTATATTTATAGCTTAAATGTCAGTACAGCTGTGGGATTTTACTTATGGGCCAATTACATCTAGGTGCCTGGTATGAAACTTTTAGTAGACTTGCTAGATTCCGTTGGAAGAAATTGTATCAGAATAAATGCATTGCTAAACAAGCAGGTTATATGTAAAATCAAAGGTCAAATCATTTGCCCATTTTCTTGTTTAGCTAAGAGACACCTTAAGCCATATGATTTGTAACTTATTTTGAGTTGTGCATCTGAGCACTAACATGAGATAATAGTCTTGTTTCTCTCAGATAGAGTTGAATGGAAAGTAATGCAAGAAAAGAAGAGTTGAATTAAAAATTAGATCAAGTCTTTAACATTTAGTCAAGTAATAAATCTTTACTCGGCCAAGCTAGAATCATAACGCTAGACCAGCGGCCGGCTACTGATATTATTGCAACTTTTGTTTAGATAATGGATATTCAAATGCTCTGTTGGCCCAGAAGCTGCATTACTAGAGTTGGTGCATGATAACGGTTGATTACCATTTATAAGAATTTGGAAAAAAATACAGTGTATAATATCCATATGCCCTTGACGAGGAATGCATCAAATAGTGGAGTTTTCAGCCTTTTATGTTTGTTTAGCATTCAGCGGTTCTGTAAATATTCAAACATTAGTAACAAATCAGCAGCCCTTAACAGAAGGAACCCTATGCTAAGATCTGTCTTGGATGACGACTTATTTGTTCCACACTGTCTGTAAAATCTGTTCTGAATGGTTCCATGACGGACTAGATTATCTCTCTGTTTTATCTATAAAACTCTGCGATCCAATGTTACTCCTGATGAAAGAGGAAACTATAGAACATGGGTGTTTGAAATTTCATGGTTAAATAGTGACAAAATCTATTGGTTCAGCATAGGGTTCGTATATCTGTATAGTCACATGTCTTACATTACATTTGCTTGCTTGACCTTTCGTAATCTGAAGTTAGCTAAAAACCACTGTAAAGCCTGATTCAAACGCTAGCTCATCGTTTTTCATTGACACTGAAGATGCAGGTCTACCCTGGATGGGATGTCTTTCATGACCAATCTGCTGCTCATAAGTTACCTGAGACGCTGTCAGGTTAGAGTTAAAGTACTATTAGTATGGATTCCTGGAGTATTAGGTCCTTTGAGTGTATTTGTAACATTTGCTTGGTGGTAATCATATATGCACATGCCTGGATTTAATGTATAAATGAGTTGCATAAATAGTAGTCAATTGCATCTTCTCGATTTTTTGAACATACTACTTCTGTTTGATCCCTGTTTGTGGGGATTTATGAAACGGCTGTTTGCTTGGTTTGTGTTTATGAACTTCCGACATCATTTGTCTGCTTCTGCTACTTTGTTTATAATGATATGAGCTGCAATTAGGACTTGAATATCTGTATATATCTTACTACTACTTTACTGAGTGATAAATGCGTGAGTACATTATTGTTGGTTCTGGCAGTTTCAATGGTTTCTGAATAAGGGCTTGCTCACTTTTATTTAGGTGAGAATTATTGAGCTAGTTCAATTATATGTGGTTCAAGCCTAAGCAGTCAGTAGTAAATTTATCGTCTGCTAGGGGTTTTGGGGGTACTGTGTTACTGTTAAGAAATTGGGGATAATTATTGTAATGAAGTGGATATTATAAAAGTAAAGGATACGTAAGTAAGAAACATAATCGATGCGGAAAAAGAGTAGATTGGATCATATTGTGAATCAGACTAAGGCCAGTGAAGAAGATTACTCCGGTAAGAAGAATAAGCGATATAAAAAAGAATAGCCGGGGGCATTCCGAGAATCGAACTCGGGACCTCTCGCACCCAAAGCGAGAATCATACCACTAGACCAAATGCCCTGTTATATACCCTTACTGATTCCGTGTGACCTTTAGTTTATGGTTTGTAGATTGACTTCTTTCCTATTACTGTTATGTCAAGTTGGGCATATTCTGTTTTAAGAGCTTTGTGCATATCTGGCCTTTGGTTACCAGATACAGTTCAGTGTCTAGGTTGTTACAGAGAGTGTGACACTAGGTTCCTATCTCTAGAAAGATATATTGGTTTTTGGCAATGAGTAATCAAAATGTTCTATTCTGTATTGCTGACATAAGTTGATTGAGTATTGGCAGTGTTGGAAAATAGCCCCTTTGCCATTTTGCCTAGCTTGTCGCCCAATTGTTAGCATTTAGTGGAAAATTCATTTGATTTATGCTGATACACACATCCAGTGGAGATGAACATTTGCATATGATGTTCTGTAGAACAAATGAGTAATTGCCTCCAAGGAATTTGTTTTCACTGTTCAGATACTTTCATGGGCTATTGTTGGTTTACTACTGGAAACATTAAACATTTCAAACTGATGACCTGTTCTGTATAGTTAATCAGGGCAGTTCAAATCATATAATATGTTCTAACTTAGGAAAAGTAGTTTGGTCTTACACTAAGAGATACTCATTGCAAATGAATGGGATGTTGTTATTGGAAAATCATTACATTAGATTAAGATTTGAGTCAATTGATGAATCTGGAAGACTGGAACAATGGGCTTGGTCCAACTCCAGAGTTCCTACATGAAAATGAAATTGATTTTATGCCTATGAATACTGCAATTAAAATGAGATTTGAGTCGTTTCATCATGCTATTAGATAGACCGTGTATAAGAGGCTTACATGTTGCTTTCTGGAACTTGATAATAATATATAGTGGTATGTTTTACCAGTGCTGATTTATCATTCTCCTCCTTCCTACCACACCAGTTCCATTAAGTGACATCAAAACGTAAATATGGCTTGATTTCAACTGCAAATATTGACATCCTCCATCTGATTGGTTTCTACTTGGTGATCTATTTTTGGCACTACCGCACTATAAGCTATTGTGTAATTGACCTAAAATCTCCATTCTTCTCCAAAATGAAAAAAATGTTGGATTGGTGGGGCATTTTGAGAATCGAACTCGGGACCCCTCGCACCCAAAGAGAAAATCATACCACTAGACCAAATGCCCAATTATATTAAGCTCTACCTCTTGATGGTGATTGATGTTTGATCATGCTGTGTTTCTGGCTTTTGTTTATGTTATATTAAAAATGCAAGTGGTCTATAATGGTTAGTTGACATTGATGCTAACATCTTAGGAAGTAACCTAGTATTCTATTTCTTGACATGGAGTTTCCTACTTTCTTTGCAATGTATACTTGAATGTTAATACAGCTGTAAAAATTTATTTAGTGCTGAATGGTACGTACCTAGTATCAGACTCTAGCTTCACGTTGTTTCTGTTGACAGAGTTTAAAGCAGAATAAAATATATTGATAAACAGGCATGATGTGTATAAACCTTGTTTGGAGTTCTCACTCATTAAATGATCTTGCTCGGACAGAGTTGAGTTCTCTGAGTAAATTAAATCAGTCTTAGATTTGTTGATTCTTACTAGATTTAACCAAATGGAGGGAAAATGGTCATTTGTCTAAAAAAATTATGGCAAATGGGGGGCATTCCGAGAATCGAACTCGGGACCTCTCGCACCCAAAGCGAGAATCATAGCACTAGACCAAATGCCCGACTCTTTCATATCCGTATTTCATGATGATTTATTTTTTTCCTTCATTAGATTGAAATATGTACAGTCTTGAATGGTTCATAGCCATTGAATTTCCCGTGGTCCCAAGCCTGAGGTAACATAATGGCTCATACTATTAGATTGCTAGTGATAGACTTCCTACTCTTTTAATCCCTTTACCTATGTTGCTTAAATGCCAGTATGCTGTGGGATTTTACTTTTTGTTGGCACCTCGTATAAAACCTTTAGTAGACTTGCTAGATTCTGTTGGAAGAAATTGTATCAGAATAAATGTATTGTTAAACTAGCAGGTCATATGTAAAAGTCAAAGGTCAGCACGAAGTTATCTCATCATTCTCTTGTTTTTGTTCAGCTAAGAGACACACTAAGCTGTATGATTTGTAACTTAGTTCGAGCTGTTCATGTAGCACTAAAATGAGATATCAGTCTTGCTTCCCTCATATAGAGTTGAACGGGAAGTGATGCAAGAAAAAGAAGAGTTGAATTAAAAATAAGATTTAGTTCATCAACTTTTTAGTCAAGTAATATATCTTTACTCGACCAAAGCGAGAATCATACCCACTAGACCAAATGGCCAGCTGCTGATGTTATTGCAAATTTGTTTAGTTAATGGGTATTCAAATGCTCTGTTGGACCAGAATCTGCATTACTGGAGTCGGTGCCTAATGATTGGTTACCATCTTAATAATTAAAAGAGGTTTATAATGTCCATATGCCCCTCGATGAGCAATGCATCAAATAGTGGAGTTTTCT